>JAREYC010000016.1:15000-1215000 GCA_030015325.1 Cryptoblepharus egeriae
TCCAGTTCCAGCTGTTCTGGTTCCAGTTCTTGCTTCAGTTCCTGGGAAAGCAGTAGCTGTTGGCAGACGAAAAACCACAAAGGAAATGTTACCCCCGGAAGTAGGGGGAGAAAACATAGTAGAGACTCCTATGCAGGCAGGGCCACCGAAACCATCAACAGTGTTGCCGGCGTCATCGGTAGTGACGCCGGCCACTGGGGTGCATCAGTCGATAGGGCCACAGGCAGCAGCATGAGGAGTAGAAGTTAAATATGTGGTAGAGTTGACAGCAGCAGAAAGCAGCCCACAGGGACCTCCAAAGGGCACCACTGAAAAAGTGGACCAGGGAGAGAAATCGGGGAGAGGACAGGAAAAGAGACAGCAACAGGGAGCAGGGACTGTCAGGTCATATGCTTCAGTGGTGGTGAGTGGAGGAAAGGGGACGGGGCCGGTAGAGGAAGAGGCGGGGGGAAAGGAAGTGAACACAGGTGCCACCAGGACTCCGGGGTTCGAGAGTACCGGAGTCGGAGGAACAGGGAGGCCACTGACAGCGAGCGAATGGCAGCGGATGCAGACCGAGCTCGATGTCATAGAAGACGATGCCTTTCTCCAGGCCTTCTACGCGGAAGGTGGGATGAACACAGACCGGTGGCAAAGATTTGTCATCCGTCTGCGCTACCGGGGGCGGGACCCAGACTCATTCACCCGTGAGTGGGTGGTGAGTCTGCTGGAGAAAGGCCTCGGTCTGAGCTCAGTCGAAGTCCCTGCCATCGCCTCCCAGTTCGGACTCCGGGAAATCGACCTGGAGTTCGATGACCAGGCACAGTATATGCACTTTTGGGACTCCTGTAGACTCAAGGTCATCGAGAACCCCCCACCTCTTCGACGAGATAAACATGTTCCCATTATTTAGGGGCGAGAAAAAAGTGATCAATATCAGCTTCAGGACCACTAGGATACCAGCAAGTGACATAGATATGTGGCTGAGGCGTCACTGTAGAGTCCTCCACACGACGCAGCAACGCGTCGATGAAAAAGGATACAGGATGTCCGAATAGAGGGCCATAATACAGTTGGAGAGAGCCGAGGGAGGTGGTGGAGGGTACAAGCATGTCCCAAAGTTTTTCTTTCTGGGCCCGGATAGGGGAGTGACCAGGTACAGTAGCCAGCCCCCGGCGTGCTACACCTGCGGAGCATAGGATCATTTCTGAAAGGGGTGCTTATCGGAGCTCTGCAGCAGGTGTGACATCCGGGGGCACAGGACGGCCAAGTGTTGGAGACCGGTCACGTGCAGCCTGTGCGAGATAGTAGGACACGGTTATAGAATGTGTCCGGAGGCCTACCTGAATAAGGCTAATCCAGAGGCATTCCAGAGGGATCAAAAGCGGGCAGAGGAGGACAGAATAAGATGGAGGAGGGAGGAGGAGGCAAGGAAACAGCAGCAGAAAGAATATCAGGGAAAACAGGAGTGGGCCCAGCAGCAGCAGCAGAAAAAGAGGGCGGGGAAACAAGGCGAAAAGTCCCAGGGAGGTAGACCACCGGAGGCCCAAACGGGCTCTGATCCCCAATGGGTGTTTGAAGCTGTAGAAGCTGCCGCAGCTGCAGAAGCTGAAGAGGCAAGGGCAAGAGCATCAGCACCACAACAAACGCAGGGAGATCAGAGCCGGAGTAGGCTCTCCGAGGTCAGTGGTGCGGAAGGACAAGGCTCGACCTCTGAAGAAGAGGAAAAGGAGCCAGAGGAGATAGAGAGACTACGGGGAGAAAAAGCACGGAGTCAAATGAATAGCAGGCAAAGAAGGAGGAGACGGAGGCAGATGCAGCATGAATCGAAACAGGCTGCATCAGTCGCGTCCATGCGGGGGGGAGGAGAGGAGGAGGAGGTGCAGGAAGGGAAGGTGGAAGATGGAAAAGAAACAGAAGTTGTAGTGGTGGAGGAAACAGAAATACTGGTGGTGGAGGAGACAGGGATGGAAGTCACTATGACCCCAGTCCAGACCAGTAAAAGAAAAATACCAGCACCATGCCCGAGAAAAGAGGCAGACTCAGACTCTGAATTAAGTTCAGCAGAGGAGGAGGAGGAGCAGGAAGAGGCAAGGGCTGGAGGCAAGGGTAAGAAATTACCAAGAAGAAAAAGGAAACCACCACCACATAAAAAACATAAAGAGGGAGCGAGAGCTCAGGACAGTACAAATAGTGAAATAGAAAGAATGAAAGAGCAGACAAAATATCATATGGAGGAATCTAGAAAGTGGATACAGGAATTCAGACAGATGAGAGAAAGTACACCAAAAGATATGGACGAAATACTGAAAAAGATAGATGAGCACGAAGAGGCGGCTCGAGAACTCAGATATCGGCGTAGACAACTTGAGGAGGAGGAGGAGCAGGGAGAGGGCCAAAGGACCGCGGGCTCCAAAAGCCAAACTTTAACAAAAGAAAAAATAGCGGCTCCTCAGGAGTCCTGCAAGCCTTCCCCTGCACAGGTGTCCACAACCCTATCTTCCCCGGCCCAAAACCCACACACACATCTGATTCAAAGTTTTTATCCTTCGCGCCCCCCTCCTGGCCCTAGTCCGGTGCCCTCCCCTGCACCAGTCGGTAGGCCCCTGGAGTCACCCCTCCTTTCCCAAAGTCCTCAACCTGCACATAGCAAAAAACAAAATCGTATTGCCGCACCTGGGGAGGAACCGAAGGAGATCAGTTCTCCCGAGGGGACACTCCAGGGGGCGGACAGAAATAGGAAAAAACAACAACAGAGCAGAAGTGAGGTTGAGTCGGAGAGCGACCCATTACAAGGGGAGCCCCGATACAGCACGAGCGTTAGTGGCTCTTTTTCAGAAGCCAGCGGCTGAATGTTATTTTGAAGCCAACGGCTGCTAAATGAAAGGAAAAAAACAAAAAATTGTAAATATGAACCTCTTGTGGAATATGTCGTGTCAAACAATATGTAAAAGTCTTTGTTGAAGTCTTCGTCTTGGTTTTGGTCTTGGTGGTGGTTGTAGTTTCTGTCTGTGTCTTTGTTGTTGTCTTTGTCGTTGTCTTTGTCTTTGTCTTTGTTTGAGTATGGGTCTTTGTTTGTTGTTCAGTCAATGTTCCCATTGTTGTCATGTTGAAAATAAATATGGGTCTGAAAAACAAAAGGGTGACAACACTGAGAGGTGTCCTGGTGAAGGGTGCCCCGCAAAAGTGTGTCATTGTCTTGTTTTCCAAGCGTGTATGTCCAGTCTCTCTGGGGGAGGGGAGGGAGTAATGAGCAAAAGCGGGGACCCCTCCTCCTCCTCGGGAGAGCCAGTCACCACCCCTTCCTCTCTTAGCTTGTCCCTGACAACAGCGGGGAGGAGCGGGGCGGTTGAGCAAAGGCGGCAAATCCTGGCCCCCGCAAGGGGGCAAGGGCGAAGAGGACCCAATGAAAACAAAATCCCTGGGGTACTTATCTGCAGGCGGGGCCCGGAGGCAAACTCCTGGAGCCTCCGACAGAAGACCTCGGCCGGCTAATCCAACGAATGGTGGCTGAGTTGATGATGACGATGAGCGAAACAAGGGTAACATCAGTCAATGATGATGTCACTCATGAGCTGAGGCTCGCCACCTGGAACGTCCAAGGTCTGAGGCAGCCTAAGAGGCAGAGAGAAATCTTCGCCTCTCTATAGAGGCTCGCCTATGACATCGTCGTGCTCCAGGAGATGCGCTTCCGGGCCTGCAGCGGCAATGGGGAAGCAGCCCAGAGGGACTGCTCGCAAGGCTGGGCCCTTTGGAGCAGCGACCCCGACGGCCTCAGGGGAGTCGGTGTCCTCCTCCGGTGGGAGAGCGAGGTGCACCTGGACGCCTGGGCGGACCTGTGGCCAAGGCCACCTCCTTTATGTGGATTTTACTCTGTGCCCCGGAAGGGGGGAGGCAGTTCGGGGCCGCCGCCGCCCCAGAGCGCAAACCAGTCGTGCACCCGCTGCCGCCTGCTCGCCGTCTACGCGCCCGTCAGGGAGGTGGAGAGGAGGCCGCTGTGGGCGCGGCTCCGGGATTTCCTTGGCGGTACCGGCAGGACTGTCCTCGTGGCCGGCGATTTTAATAATCGAGCCGGACCCGAGGACAGGACAGGTTGGCTGCCGGGGGGACACCCGGAGTTGGGGGAGGATGAGCAAGTAGGGCTGCTGGCCTTGGCTCCTCCAAGGCCACCGTTGACGGATGAGGAAAGGCAGCTGAAAGGAGCCAGAAAGCAACACCAACGCCCAGCAACAACAACAGCAGCGGCGCGAGTCGCACGTGTGCGTGCTGGGCATCTGGTTTGGCACGTACCCCCGCGCTTGGAGGCACAACTGGCAGCTCTGGTGGGACAAGTGCCTCCACAAGCTCCAGTTCTGGCACCCCTGGAAGCTGGGCCTTTTCCAGCGGGCGGCGTACGTGAACCAATACCTGGTGCCAGAGGCCCTCTTCCTGGCAAGGGTGTACCTGCCGCCCGCCGACATCATCCACCAGGTTGAGCAGGTGGTGCGGGCCTTCATGTTGCGCATCCCGCACTTCCCCATCCACCCCGTGGAGACCCACTGGGCCCTTGAGGGAGGCGGGTTGGTACTGAAGGCCCTGGGCCCCTGGCTGCTGGCCACCTACCTGGCTTCCACCCTTGGTGGAGCCAGGTGGGCAGGCGCGTGCTGGAGGAAGAGGGAGGGGCACAGCAGCAAGTTGACTTACCTGAGGGGGTGGCTGACTTACCTGAGGGGGTGGCTGCCGCGCCTCCAGCTCCTCGGGCCCCAGACACTCTAGACACTCCAGGTCCTGCAGATCCTCCCAAGGATCCTCCTCCTCCCGACCCGCCAGCAATGCCCCAACACCAACAGCAGCAAAGGGTGGTGGTGGACGTGGCGTTGCGGCCGCCTGGCACGCAAGAGCCCCCAGGCAAACCTCTACCCTGGAGGGTGGTCCAGCTCACCAACCTGGCCGTGTTGAGGACACTGGTGCTGTTGAGGGCCAGGGAGACCGAGGAGCAGGACAGGCAGACCCGGGCCCCCTACCGCACCACGGTGCGCTGCAATAGGAACACCTCGCCCCTGCCGTCCCGGCCCAACAACACCACAGGGAGGGTCTTGAAACACCCGCGAGTGCAACAGCTGCGAGAGGAAGCCCGGGGCAGGGTTAGGGTTAGGGTTAGGGTTAGGGTTAGGGTTAAGAGACAGGGATAGCGGTCCGCTATCACCTGGACCCTGCCCGCCTGGCGCCCATGGTCATGGAAGATCTGCGCAAATACAGCTGCGCCAAGTTTATTTGTAGGCCAGCCAGGTTGGCAGTCAGGCAGCCCGAGTGGACTAACCATTGGGGCTGGTTCAAGAGGCTCTGGCCGCCTTGAACGGCGCAGACACGTCTGTGCGCGCAACAGCAGTAGAAACAACATACTGAGGCGCACACAAACACTCACTTAGACACAGGAACTGTCACAGGAACTGAAGCAAGCGTACATAGTACATAGACCTAGACCAAAGAGTAACAGGAACACAAGTAACAGGAACATCTCTAAGCTCGTAACATCCGGACCGACCCCCACAAAGGCAGGCACTGGCGGAGGCAGCGGCAGTACAATCGCCGCAACCACCACCGTCGCCGCCAATGTCGCCGCCGCACATGGGGAAGGTCCGTAGCAGAGTGACACAAAGCACATAATGTACCGTCAAAGTTCGTAACTCTGACGAAAACACATTCCCAAATCCCAAATCCCAAAATCCAAATCCAAATCCAAATTCAAATCCAAATCCAAAATCCAAAATCCAAAATCCAAATCCAAATCCAAATCCAAATCCAAAATCCAAATCCAAATCCAAATCCAAATCCAAATCCAAAATCCAAATCCAAATCCAAATCCAATCCAATCCAATCCAACATAATCCAATCCAGTCCAGTCCAATCCAATCCACTCCTATCCAATCCAATCCAATCCAACCCAGTCCAATCCAATCCAGACCAATCCAATCCAGTCAAATCCAGTCCCATCCAATCCAAAATAATACAATCCAATCCAATCCAGTCCAATTCCAATCCAATCTAATACAGTCCAATCCAATCCAGACCAATCCAATCCAGTCCAATCCAAAATAATCCAATCCAGTCCAATCCAATCCAGTCCTATCCATTACAGTCCAATCCAATCCAGTCCAATCCAATCAAATCCAATCCAGTCCAATCCAGTCCAATCCAATCCAATCCAATCCAGTCCAATCCAGTCCAGTCCAATCCAATCCAACCCAATCCAATGCAATCCAGTCCAATCCAATTCAACCCAAACCAACCGAATCCTCCCCAATCCAATCCATGTCCATGTCCAGGTCCATATCCATCTCCATATCCATCTCCATGTCCCTGTAAATATCCATATCCATATCCATATCCATGTCCATATAGAATCCGTATCCATATCCATATCCATGTCTATGTCCATATCCATGTCCCTGTCCATGTAAATATCCATATCCATATCCATGTCCATATCCATATCATATCCATATCCATGTCAATGTCCATATCCATATCCATATCCATATCCATGTCCATATCTATATATTCATATCCTTGTCCATGTCAATATCTATATCCATGTCCATATCCATATCTATATCCAATCCATATCCATCTCCATATCCATCTCCGTGTCCATGTCCGTGTCCATGTCCGTGTCACGTATCTGTGTCCGTGTCACAGCCAGGGCACAGGGGAGAGCCTGATCCCTCACCCCCTCTTCTTGAGTCATGTGTTTCTCCAACTCCTCCTTGGGCAACCTCCAGTAGTCTTCTCTGTCTCAGCGAGGACTGCCTCTGCCCTTGTAGCAGCAGCGCCTGCCCCCTGCAGAAGTCGACGAGGAGACTCTGGATTCAGCGAGAGGAGGTGGAGGGCTGTGAGAGGAGCAAGAGGAGGTGGAGGGCTGTCGGCGAGAGAGGAGGGTCTGGGCGGACTTGTACGCCCAGGTGATGGACAGGCTCTCTCAGGAGGCAGAGGCTGCCTGGTGCCGCAGAGGCTGCCTGGTGCCTGGTGGCTGCCTGGTATCCCAACTACCGTCTCCATGGAGAGAGCGCAGCCAGGGACGCCTTCGGTGAAGTCAACAGGATCCCGCTGAGCCTCTGGGAGCTCCAGTGGTGGGCCTATCACAGGGTCCTCCGCATCAGGGGCTCCCAGCCCTGGCTGCCTGCCAACGCCAAGGTCTGCATGCACTGTCGCCATCTGCCGGCAGCACAGCAAGCACCCGGACGCCGCCGTGGGAGACCGCGTAGCATTTCCTGGGTGTGTGCCCTGCTGCTCGTCTCCTCTGGCACGCCGTCTCCCAAAGGCTCGGATGGCCATCATTGGCCAGACACACTGGGAGACCTCAGACCCTGGCATGGCAATGGCAGGGTCGACACATCGGTCCTCATGCCCAGGTCCGGTCATGCCACGGTCCCTTGGGTCGTGGTCTGGCTCATGAACATGGCCGTCATTGGCACTCTTGGGGCCAGCGAGCCCAGGAGGAAGAGGACCAGTGTCAGGCAGCAGTGCCAGCATGCGGAGGACAAAGAAGGGCCCCCGCTCATCCCAGGGTGGCCATCACCCCGCCATCACCACGACGCCCATTCACCGGTGGGTGGAAGACATGGTCCTGAAAAGGATCACCGACTCCGCCCTCTGGGAACTGTGACAGCGCAGGGGGAAGGGCGCCCTGGGTCACAAGGCATGGAAGGCCAAGTGGGGCTGGCTCTTTGACATGCCCATCACCTAAGGGCAGGGCTGTGTCTGGGCGCGTGTGTGACGGGGAGGGAAGAGCAGAGGGGAGAAGGCCACTCGGCAAGTGGGAGTCCATCTGCCCAAGTGATAGCACTCTGCTATCCCCACGCCTCTCTGGTCAGCTGCAGAAGCATCTGCCCACAAAAGAGAGTCCGTTGTGTCTCTGTTGTGTTGCATGAGTGAGAGCACGAGTGTGTTCATTTAAATAAAGTCTTCTTCACAGTGCGTGACACTCCTTCTCTGTCGTACCTTTTATACATACCTTGAATGTTCCACCCTTATGTGTTCCGACACCGGATGATCTAGTGTGGAGAAAGCACAGAGCATGTAACATAAGTGCATAACACATGTCCCCACAACTGACATACCTTAAGCACTACGCATACCATTTCCACCACCACCACCTAACCCTAACCCTAACCCTATCCCCAACCCCAACCCTAACCCTACATGCCCGACCACTGGGCTAAGGTGGTCCTCAAGAGGCTCACTGACTCGGCCCAGTGGAAACAGCGCCTGTGCAGGGGGAAGGGTGTGCTCGGCCTCGAGCGATGGCTAGCCAAGTGGGGCTAGCTCTTTAGCACACCAATCACCTAGGTGTGCGCCTGTGTTATCCCGAGAGAGGGGTCCGCCGTCTAGGCGAAGGTCAAACTCAGATGTCCTTGGCCCCCCATCTCGGAGAGAGAGTGTCCCAGTGCCCACTCAGTGTCATGGTGTATGTTAGGGTTTGAATCTAATAATGAAACATGTTTGGTCAGGCAAGTTGATTCAAGGCTGATGCAATACTGCAGAAGGCTGATGCAATCCAGCTGATGCAATCTGTAACTGCTCTTACAGCATGATTCAGCAGAATTGGAAGTGCTGAGTCACTGGTCACATGACTGCAATATCTCTAACTGATTGGTGTTTCACTATATTTAAGTGAAGATTAAGTGAAGTAGGAGATTATTGCAAAGTGTGGGTTACTGAGGAGGAGTATTATTACTGTTTGATACTCTGAAGGACTGGACTGTATCTGTGGACTGACTTGTGGACTCTTTAACTGGATTACTGAGATTGGAATAACCCTGCAACTGGATGTATGTATATGACTGATCTACTGCTTTGACCTTGGACTGTGTTACTTCTCATCTTCTGCCTGTCTTTTGAACATAACAGTTATCTTCAACTATAAACAGCTGTGTGTTTACTTTGTGCTGCTGCCCTCTCATCCTCTGCACAACTACTCTGCTTAGCCCTGCTAATCCTGCAGGGACTCACATTCCTAACAGTGTACTCTATGATGTACTCCATCCCTGTACTCCATTCCGGTGCATTCCCCCTCAAAAAGACCCCTGAGTAAAATGAGTTGAATGAGGTTTACTCCCTGGAAAGTATGCCTAGTACTGTAACCCTATTCTTATATGATATGTTTCTGCATTAAGTGCCTTCCCCAGTGTTGTAATTTTACAACAAAGAGATAATATGCAACCTTGTTGTACTCCTTTCCCAATTTTAAACCAGTTGTTCCATACCCAGTTCTCACTGTTGCTTCTTGATCCATATATAGATTTCTCAGTTGCCCAATAAGATGCTCTGGTACTCCTCAGCAATACAATATAGTTCACACTTTGTGTGTGCGTACAAGTATGGTTGAACTCAAAGGGGGTTATTTTTTAGTATATACCTACACAAGATTGCACTGTTATTCTTTCCAGACTGGCTTGATTTCCTGTAATCCAGAAGTTGCTTCCAGATCACCCATACACAAATTGCATGGTGGTGTACAAAAAAGATATATATTAGACTAATAATAATATAATATATGAAGATATAATATATAATAAAGTATAACAATATATAATGATGATGAAATATAAACATGAACATACCCAGAGCCCTAATCAAAAAACTGGGTTTCCTTCCTTGTCAATAAGTCTGTGATTACTCGCCCAGTAGATGGTGCTTGAAGCCTGCAGATTGAGTCACTGGGAATAAAACTGCCTTCTACACAACCAGTTGCTTTTTCCTAGTTGGTGTGATTGTTAATTAACACACTGCCCTAGTGTTTCCATCAGCAGCAGCAGCAAAATTAGGTTATTGTGACCTTGATGAATAAAATGTATCTTCATCTGCTGAGTATGGTTCTTGAAGGCAGGTGTAACAACGTTCCTTACCATCTTAGAACCTGCATAAGTAACTCAGACGAAATAGAGGATATCTCCCATTATAGATTATATATGATGTCCCCAGAACAAGCAATATCTCCAGCACCATCGCTTTGCTTCAAGAGAGAGACCCTCCAGCCCTGATCTGTTGGCTCCTTGCTGACCTAGATTCGGAAATCACCTATAAAGTGGCAAATTCAAGAGAGTGAAGATGAAAAAGGATCAAGTCAGAAAAGAAAAAGAATTCAAGTTTTGTTTTCCTTTACTCTCTGACTATTTTAGTTTCAATTGCGTTTAATTAATCCATCTTTTATTTAATTATTCATTATTTCAGACTAAATCTATTGAAAGTCATTCCTGGACTGGCCTTTTTGTTCATTTTTTCCTTCTTCTGGTGTCTCTTCCTTTTCTCACATCTGTACTTTCAGAGTTGTTTGATTTTTGTCTTTCTTCGCACTACTGCTAAGTCCTGTTTTCCACTTTTTTCAGTTTCCAGAAGCCTTTCATTCCATCTTACTAAATGCTGTTAAAAATCTGTGACTGAAAATTCTTCAGATCAACTCAGTGCTGAATTGAAAATGTTGGTGGTTCTGGAAATGGCTGATGATGAAATGGACCATAATTTTTAAACTGATGTCTCATTTACAGATGCAGGTTCTGAATATACTTTTGATTCAAATCCTCCAGCTGTCTTTAGAGGCACAAAGCAAAGATAAATGATAAATATGCTACTATTGAAACTTCTGTATTTTGACAATAAATGTGCAGCACTACCGGGTGCAGCACTACTCTGAGCTATACTCCAGAGAAAATGTAGTAACTGAAGAAGCATTAAACAACATTGAGTGCCTGCCTGTCTTGGAGGAGCTCGACAGTGAACCAACTTTAGAAGAACTAAACGAAGCCCTGGATTCCCTTGCTTTTGGCAAGGCACCCAGGAAAGATCACATCCCTGCTGAAGTTCTGAGGTGCTGTAGAGGGACCATTTCCACTGAACTGTACAAGATATTCTGTCTCTGTTGGAGGGAAGGTGGAGTACCACAGGACATGAAGGACGCTAATATCGTCACACTGTACAAGAACAAAGGCGACAGGGGTGACTGTAACAACTACCGTGGCATCTCTCTTCTTAGTGTTGTAGGGAAGCTGCTTGCCCGTGTCATATTGAAGAGGCTTCAGGTGCTTGCAGAGAGGATCTATCCTGAATCACAGTGTGGATTTCGAGCCAACAGGTCCACCACTGATATGGTATTTTCCCTTCGACAGTTGCAAGAGAAATGTAGGGAACAAAGACAGCCACTCTTTGTAGCCTTCATAGACCTTACAAAGGCTTTTGATTTGGTTAGTAGGGATGGCCTTTTTAAAATCCTCCCCAAGATCGGATGCCCACCTCAGCTCAACACCATCAGGTCCTTTCACGAGGACATGAAGGGCACTGTAGTTTTTGATGGCTTAACATCAGACTCCTTCCACATCCGAAGTGGAGTGAAGCAGGGCTGCGTCCTCCACCAACTTTATTTGGGATCTTTTTTGCAGTCATGCTGAAGCATGCTTTTGGAAGTGCAACAGAGGGAATCTATCTCCGGACCAGATCAGATGGAAAACTCTACAATCCTTCCAGACTAAGAGCAAAGTCCACAGTCCAGCTGAAATGCTTGCGGGAGTTCCTCTTCGCCAATGACGCTGCTGTTACTGCTCTCTCTGCTGAAGACCTTCAACAACTCATGGACCATTTTAGCAAAGGCTGCCAAGACTTTGGACTAACAATCAGCCTGAAGAAAACACAAGTCATGGGTCAGGGTGTGGATCCACCTCCCTGTATCACAATCTCTGAACATGAACTGGAGGTTGTCCATGACTTTGTGTACCTCGGCTCAACTATCTCTGACGCTCTCTCCTTAGATACTGAGCTGACTAAACGTATTGGTAAAGCAGCTACCATGTTCTCCAAGCTTACAAAAAGAGTATGGCTTAATAAGAAGCTGACGGAACATACAAAGATCCAGGTCTATAGAGCCAGGGTTACCAGACGCCAAACTGGAAATTCCTGCACAGCAACCCCAAAATTCCTGATTCAAGGCCAAATTTCCTCCCAGTCCAAGCCAAAATTCCTGAGAAAATTCCTGTAACTAAGTAAGGCCAATCCTAAAGCCCATTTCCCCCAGAGAAATCCTAAAGCCCCCTCCCCCAGAGCAATTTGCAGCAATACAAGGCATGTCAGTGACATGCACTGACACACACCATGCACTCTCTCACACACACAAACACCCCATGCATTGTTGCACACAGACACACGCAAACACAAGCTCACCTGTTCTGCAGAGCTGCAGCATGCATAGGATTGGCCCCTCAGATGGCAATCCTACCACAGTTTACCTGGGTGTAAGTTCCTTCGTTTCTAATTGACTTACTTTTGAGTAGGCATGCATTGGATTGGCCCCTCAGTTTACCTGGGAGTAAGCCCCTTTGTCTCTAATGGGGCTTACTTTTGAGTAGGCATGCATGGGATTGGCCCCTCAGTTTACCTGGGAGTAAGCCCCTTTGTCTCTAATGGGGCTTACTTTTGAGTAGGCATGCATGGGATTGGCCCCTCAGTTTACCTGGGAGTAAGCCCCTTTCTCTCTAATGGGGCTTACTTTTGAGTAGGCATGCATGGGATTGGCCCCTCAGTTTAACTGGGAGTAAGCCCCTTTCTCTCTAATGGGACTTACTTTTGAGTAGGCATGCATAGGATTGGCCCCTCAGTTTACCTTGGAGTAAGCCCCTTTCTCTCTAATGGGGCTTACTTTTGAGTAGGCATGCATAGGATTGGCCCCTCAGTTTACCTGGGAGTAAGCCCCTTTCTCTCTAATGGGGCTTACTTTTGAGTAGGCATGCATAAGATTGGCCCCTCAGTTTAACTGGGAGTAAGCCCCTTTCTCTCTAATGGGGCTTACTTTTGAGTAGGCATGCATAAGATTGGCCCCTCAGTTTAACTGGGAATAAGCCCCTTTCTCTCTAATGGGGCTTACTTTTGAGTAGGCATGCATAAGATTGGCCCCTCAGTTTACCTGTGAGTAAGCCCCTTTCTCTCTAATGGTGCTTACTTTTGAGTAGGCATGCATAAGATTGGCCCCTCAGTTTACCTGGGAGTAAGCCCCTTTCTCTCTAATGGGACTCACTTTTGAGTAGGGATGCATAGGATTGGCCCCTCAGTTTACCTGGGAGTAAGCCCCTTTCTCTCTAATGGGGCTCACTTTTGAGTAGGGATGCATAGGATTGGCCTGGGGGAAGCTCCGCATCATCCAAGTGGCGCGCGCGCCTGGGGAAAGCCCCCCTGTGCCCTTGGAGTGGCGCGAGTGCCGGGAAAGCCCCTCTGGGTTGTGGGTGGGCGGTGCGAGCCAGCCAGAAGTCTCTGAGCTGCCCACAGTTTAAAAAAATTTAAAGGGCCAGCACAAGCTCCCCAAATACCGGAGTCCGGAGGGGCTCTCATTCCTCCAGGACAAAACGGCGTTTTGGAGGAGACCTCCGGAAAATACAGGAGGTATGGCAACCCTGTATAGAGCTTGCGTCCTGAGCACACTCTTGTACTGCAGTGAGTCTTGGACCCTTTATGCATGGCAGGAGAGAAACCTGAACACCTTCCATATGCGCTGTCTCCGACGTATTCTTGGCATCACCTGGCATGACATTTCAAACTACGCAGTCTTGGAATGTGCTGGAATCTCTAGCATGTTCACACTTCCAAAACAGCGGCGTCTACGCTGGCTTGGGCATGTCTTGAGAATGGCTGATGGTCGGATTCTGAAAGATCTCCTATATGGAGAATTAGTGCAGGGAAAGCGCCCTAGAGGGAGACCACAGCTGCGATACAAAGACATCTGCAGGAGGGATCTAAAGGCCTTGGAAATGGACATCAACAGCTGGGAAACCTTGACCTCTGATCGATCAGCCTGGAGGCAAAAGACCCAGCATGGGCTTCTCCAATTGGAAGAGACACTTGTTTGGCAGGCTGAAGCAGAGACAGACCCAGAAGCAGCAAAACCTGGGCCTGGGCAGGGGACGGAATTTATTTGTCTTCAATGGGATGGAGAGGGATGGACACTCTCCAACTGGCCTTTTTAGCCACACTAGATGCTGCTTCAGGACCTCCAATCAGAGCACGATACCAGAGTCTTTCCAGACTGAAGGATGCCAATGAATGATGACTTACAGGCAGGTGTTGGACTGGATGACCTACTAGGTCCCTTCCAACTCCAGGATTCTATGATTCTATGATGAACATTAACATGATCTCACTGCAATAAACCAAGAGTTTGCAGAGCCGTCATTTGCAGCTGATTGCCAGAGAAAACACATTTTAAATATTAAATACACATTGGTTATAGTTGGCAGGCAAGAACAGAGCATGAATCCAGACTGCTACGTTTACAATGGCACTGGATAGCTTGCCATCATTTCTATTCTGAAGATGAATCTTCATCTCTCCTAATATCTCCCTAATATCCAGTATATTTTGATGGAAAATGCCCAGAGCCAAGAGTATCAATTATACATATTTGGTTGTTTCAACCAATTTATTGTCAATACCCTGGTATGTACCTCTTAGCATCAGCTTCCCTGCAGATTCAAATTCAAGTGAACGGATGCCCTTAGTTAAGCACAAAATCATCTGGCAACAACATAAAGTACTTTCAGAGGGGAGCAATTGTCCGGTTGGTACGTATAGATCTTGCCATAGAATATATGTTGTATAAATATGTATTTTTTATCAAATATACAATATTTTAAATATAAAATATACATTATGTAAAACATAAATTTTACCATAGGTTTCACTGTAGTTAATTTCCTTCTGGCCTTGGAGAACTGACAGTTGGAACCAAGAACTGGAAAAAGTTCCTGATGGTTCGGGGGTTCGGCAGTGGAAGAGATTGCCAAGGGAGGTGGTGGACTCTCCCTCACTGGGGATCTTCAAGCAGAGGCTCCACCAGCACCTGTCGGGGATGCTCTAGGAGGATTTCCTGCTACAGGCAGGAGGTTGGACTAGATGACCTACTAGGTCCCAACTCTAGGATTCTATTATTCTAAGATGTCTCCATGCTTTGACAGAACACTTTTGAGAGGGGGCATTTCCCTAGATTGCTCTCCTGGAACTCATCTGTGATTAATATTATCATCACCTATTTCAGCATTACATGATTTTCTTCCTTCTCTTCTATTTGATAAAGTTGGAGCTCTTATTTATACATAATATGGACTGCCATCCTATATAAGCATCTGTGCCACTCCAGATTTACTGCTGGCATATATATATTTTAAACTAATTATAGTGGCGCCTCATGTAACAAATTTAATTTGTTCCAGAGGCATGTTTGTTACATGAAACATTCGTTACAAGAAGTGGATTTTCCCATAGGAAATGATGAAAACTCAGACAATTGGTTCCACAACCCCAAAAATATTCATATAAAAATATTAACTGGATGTAAAAATGATGACATAACACTGGAATTGAATTCAAAACATGCATTAAATGTGCAGGATCCTATGAAGTCTATTAGGCTGTAATCCGAAAGACACTTTCCTGGAAGTAAGCCCCATTTAACACAATGCGTAGTGTAGCATGGCACCCACCAGGTAAAGTAAGGTGGGTGTCAAATACAGTGTCAAGGGCTAGGGCCATGGCCTCCCTTCTCATGCCCTTTGGCAATATCAACTGGTCCACCTGTTTCCCTGTTGCATTTACCCCCTTTGGTAAAGTTTGCCCTTGGATGTTTCCAGACACACCCCTTGATGTCCATCAGGATAGCCTTTCTGAGCCTACTCCCATGCCTACCTAGGATCTTGCTCTTGAGCTCTTTGGAGATCCTCGCCCTCCCAAGGTTCCTCCATCTAGGCCTCCTCCTCAACCACCAGGGTCCCTGTTCCCTGGTCCGGTGCCTTGACACCCTTCAGCAGAGTGAACAGATAGGGATAGTCCCTTCCCAGGATGGCCAACTAGCATAGCTGTGGGGCAGGGCCTGCCTTCATGTGCACTGTCTGCCTGGCTGCCTCTATGGCCACCTCCGCCTTGCCATAGGGGCGCACATCCCCATGTACGCACCTAATCCACATTGTCCGCTTTGACTTTTGCTTCCCTGAAGGCCCTCTCAACATTGTTTGGGCGCAGCCCAAATCTCTCCTTCCTCCTTCCTCCCCATCCATGTAAATCTCTCCTTCCTCCCCATCCAAGTGGTGGGCTCCAGCAGGTTCCCTTCCTCCCCATCCATGTAAAGGCCCTTGCCTCTCCTTCCTCCCCATCCATGCTCACCCACTCCATTGGGGTGGCTAGGGCCTTTACCTGGTGGGTGCCGAAGGCCACCGTCTATGCTCCTCTCCAGCTCTGACAATCGCGGCAGATGTAGCTCCCCCCACATTCAAAACAACGTTGGTTCTCCAATCTCCATGTCCAGTCCCTGGTCTCTCCACCGGGGTATGGCGTCCTCCTGCAGCGGCTGCTATCCCTTGGCATCAGTGATGGATTCAGAGATGTTAACAACCACTTCTATGCCTATTTGGCAGTCACTTTTAAATGGCTATTTTTAAACTTTACGTGCCCATCTCTCGTTAACAACCGGTTCTATAGAGTAGGTGTGAACCTGCTGGAGCCCTCCACTCTTTGGCATCTTCCGCTGGCCACGTTGCTAGGCGTGTCCTTCAGGTCGGCACATTCTTCGGCTCTGAGGTCCCTGCTGTTGGCGCCTCCTCCTCCCAGGGCGGTGCCGTGCACTGTGCACATCCCCTCATTCGCGCCTATTCCCTTCAGCCAAAGGGACAGCTGTCACCCTGTTTGCTGGAGCCTTGGTGTTAGGGAAAAACTTTGGTGTTAAGCCTGGGTGTTGCAGACTTGTCCTGACCCGGCTTTTCTTGGGTCCTCTCAGTATGCCTGGACCTCACCACCTTCCTTCCAGGGTAGCTCCTCCCAAACTAACTAAGCTCTTCCCAAACTAATTCCCTCAAGTCTCTTGGTCCCCTTCCCATCTCTTCCTGCCAGATTCCAGCCAATGACGGCACACCCCCATGTGCATACCACTGGCGGAGATGGGCCCACGGTGATTCCTCTCCTCCTCGCGGGTCCAACCTCTCCCCCTAGTCTTCAACAGCTCCACCATGTCCTCCATCCTCCAAACTTCCTCTGAGTCGGGGAAGAGTCTGATGTCCAAGGGGGGGGGTGTAATTGGTGCCATCCCAGATGCCCAGACTTACCCCCATGGGTTCCATATTATAGTTCGAGTATGCATCCTAGTCTGTGTCACACAGCCCAAGGCTATGCATGTTTTCTCAGATGTAAGCCCATTATAATAAATGAGGCTTAATCCCAAGTAAGTGTGTATCCTTAGCCATTCTAGCCTAAGCCCTCTGAACTTTTGACTTACTTTTAAGTAAACATGTTTAGGTTTATTCTGCTGTAGAATCTATCTGCATGTTTACTTAGAAATGTCATTATTGAGCTTATTCCCAGAAATGTAGTATGCAAAAAGACTGTAGTGTCTGTGTTAGCTACACTTTTTTGTTTTGATAATTCTGAATAAAGATTGATGTTACGAATTAAGAGTGTTTGGTTTTAGGGCTTGTTTTGTTGCTATTTCAGGTGATTTTGGGCAGATAATACAGTTTATAAATGCTTAAAATAACATTAAAAGTAGTCTTCAGTCACAGATGGCAACTGCCCCTAATTTGAATCCCTCGAGGCACAAATGTTGGCTGGCACAATAGCATCTGGACTGAGAACTGTATCTACAAGTATTGCTGATGTAGTGCCCTGGAGTTCACCAAAGGGGAATGGAAAGTTCAGATAACTAGTTGCCTCAAGGCCTTCAGCAAATCAGTTACTGTAATTACTCTGCAACGAGTTCAGCTCCTGCAGTCTGAAAAATACCTGAGCTCCTGCAGTTTGCAAGGATGTGTAAATACAAGAAGACAAATGTTTCAGAATCTTTTATTCTCGTTATTGTTACTTAAAAATAAATCACTATCACTTTTTTAGATTTTTCTTTTATTTATTAATATGGGAGATTCTTTATGAGGTCCAGCAGCCGATATCCGCAGACTACGTTGTAGGCAGTCTTATGTGTGTCTAATCTATGTGTAGGTACTCTACATGGTTCCACACCTTCTGTCTGCCTCCCCACCACCAGCACAGCAAACTTCTGCATCTCAGGGGCGGTGGTGGGCTTCAGGGGGTTCTCAGATTCTATAGAACCCTTTGCTAATGAGCACCTGGTTCTGAGAATTGTTACTAATGGGACACAGAACCTGTTGTTAATTTAGGTTATTAGGACTTAGAAGCTGTTGTTAATTTATTTGAATCCCACCACTGCTCAGGGGCTCTGGACAGACACCTGCCTGGACTTTAAGGGTGAACATATTTATAATTGCAAAAGAGTGCAAGCCCTCAGACATAGAGGACACCCAAGAAAAATGGAGGATGTGGCCGAAGAAAGCTGAACACACTCAGGAGACATTGCTTTCATGTGGTTAAACACTATTCATTAAAGAATTATATACAATTTATTTCATATAATTTATTAATTACAAAAAAAGCTACATGCTCAAAATGAGAAGATAATGAATTTTTTTCCAGGATATGAGGTTAAAAAGAGGGTATGTCCTGGAAAAGGAGGACATATACTCACTCTGAACATAGGCCGCGTCTGTGCCAGCTTGCAGGGGGCTCCACATCTGCCCCTTTGACTGGCACAGTTCAGCCAGTGTGCTGCTTAAACACAGACAGCCTCTCTGATCTCAGCAGTCACAACAGAAAATGAGAGCCTCTTGACCAGGCATTATTTTCAGAAGCCACATCAGTGGGAGGGGCTGCAAAAACCACTTTGGGGGGACAAGAGGAAACCCCAGCAGGCACTCTGTAACACTGTCTTCCTTGGGTTCCCTCCAGTCCAGAGTCAGTTCTGCTTCAGGCACAGGGAGGGCTAGGACTGTTCAAGCCACAAAGCGCAGCCGGTAGGTGACCTGGTGGCCGTTGTCCCAGCCATAAAGGACCTTCTCCCGAGGGTTGTAGTCAATCTGTGTGCTGAGGGCAAAGGCGTTGCGGAAGGGCAGCCTGGGGGTGGCCTCGGTGGCAGTGTGGGTGTCATAGGCATAGATCACCTGCCCCTCCTGGGTGTTGCACTTGTCTACTGCATACAGGACACCACAGACGAGGAAGCAGTTCCCGTAGGAGCCACGCCTCAGGCCCGTCTTCCATGTGGTCTCCTTGCGGGTGGACAGGTCACTGGGATCCAGCCTGCTCACCATGATGACCTCCCGCTGGGGGTCATCATCATCCACAGCAGGGTATATCACCCAGAGGCCACTTTCGTCCACTGCAAAGTCAATGTCCGAGTGGCCGCGCCATTTCCAGGGTGTGGCACCCTCATAGACCACGTCATGCAGCAGGGCCCAGGCAGCCACAAAGCGCTGGCGCAGGTCATACTTGATGATGTTCTTGGTGAAGGCCCGGTTGTAGTAGAAGGAACCCTGGAAGACCACATGCCCTGTGCCAATCCAGTTGTAGGGCAGTTTGTATAGGTTGCTCCAGCGCCCTAAAGAGCAGCAGAAGAGCACACAGTCAGCATAGCCAGCTGCCAGAAAGGGTTGGGAAAGCCTGTGCCAAATGCCAGGGGGCAGAAGACAGAAGCTCCCCACAGCAACAAAGACGTGTCTGTAGGGGGTCAAGGCCAGATGCTTCTCACTAAAGTTCACTGTTTCCCCGATCCCCAACACTTCCTGTTTCTAGACAAAGATGTCCCACAAAGACTGCAGGAAGCCCCCTTACATATGGAGCAGGGGGACTCTGGCTCCAGTTTGCAGGGAAAGGGAGCATTTAATTGGGCATAAGAGCAAGAATGAGGACGTGACTGAAAGAGACCAGGAGAACCACAACAGTGTGCAAAGGAGACCAGCGCTAGGCTTGGTGCAAGTGTGACTGGCTGCAAAGAGTGGGGAAAAGGCCGGGCAGTGCCCCCTCTCAAGAGGCTGGGTGTGCACAGCCTATGCCTTCATGACACCCGACCCACCCAGACCCCCTGACCTCACCTTGCCTGAAGCTCTCCAGGCTGCGGAACTCTACCAGGCTGTTCCCATAGTAGTAGTTGGCAACGTAGATGCGGCCATCCTTTGCAGTTGGGTCCTTCATCCAGGCACCCTCGTTGCGCCCATAACTGTGCTGCTCCTCAGGGGCCTCCACTGCCTCCAGCGTCCCCTCGCAATCAGCCTCGTGCACTGGGGGAGACAATAACAGGGTGGGGTTGAGAGCCATCTCAGGGACTGGAGAGAGCAGCTCCCTGGTCCCCCTTCCCTGCCCATTCCTCTCTACCTGTTCTGGGGCCCTGCCTTGCCCTCACTCCTAGCCTGAGACACCCCTTCAAGCAGTGATTGGGTACATACCATGGTTGGGAGTGAGTGGCCCCTCCGTGGTGGTGCTGCGGTACCCAGTGGGAAGAACAGTGCCTAGCAGACGGAAACTGTTCGTCCTGGGAGCCCAAGTGCTATAGGGGGCTGATGCAGTGGTGGTGGTGCTGCTGCGGGCTCTGGCTGCCTGGGTTGACTGGCCCTCCAGGGCTATGCCCCCTTTGCCTTCCACTGGCAGTGATCCCTTGATGTGGGTGTCTGTGGGAAACACATACCTTTCTAAGTGGCCGGCTCCATCATGCCCCCCCAGAGTCCTTTGTGCAGAGATGCCACTGTCTCCACATTCCACCAGTGCCTTCCCAACTTGCACCAGCCTTTGCACGTACCGTGATGGCTCATCATCCCTTCCGCTTCCTCTTGATTCCCAGCTTTGTAGTATGTGAAGCCCCGGGTGAGGGAGGCCTGATGGTGCCCCAAAGACTTGGTGGAAGCCTGCACTGGGCCCACCCGCCCCTTGGGGCTCTCCTTCCAGGGCCTCTCTGCTCCAGAAAGCTTTTCCCTGGGAGTCTTGGGGAGGCCCTTGTCCCCCAGGCTCTTCCGGGGACCAGGATACTTCCCACTGCTGCTGTTTTTGCCCTTCACTCCAGTGGTGTCCTAGAACAGAAAGGGCCACGGCCCAAGGAGTCAGGAACAGCACAGGGAGGGAGCCAGTCAGAGCCCAGTCAAGTGATTGGGGACCAGCCAGCTGGCTACCTGCACTCAAGCTGAACTGCTTCCAAGGGGCAGAGGGACACCCCACCCCACCCCACAGTACTCTCTGGTCTCAGCAAAGGCACAAGGTGATGTGTGGCAGTTGGAGTGATGACTGTGCTGGAGGCATTCAGAAACTGGGCATACTCTTGGGACACATTCCTATGGTGGGTCTTCTTGGCAGTGGGCGCCTTGTCAGGGGCGGGGGAAGGCAAATGATTCCTGGGCCCGAGCAGCAATGTATGGCTGGTTGCCAACAGGTTTCCTGCCCCATCACACCCCCCCAAGCCTTTGGAGACCCTTCAGCATCACCTTTCCTGGTGATGTGTCACAGGTGATGACTCACTGTCCCAGACCCAGGCCCACATCC
Source organism: Cryptoblepharus egeriae (assembly GCA_030015325.1). NCBI lineage: Eukaryota > Metazoa > Chordata > Lepidosauria > Squamata > Scincidae > Cryptoblepharus > Cryptoblepharus egeriae. The sequence continues at coordinate 36,349 of JAREYC010000016.1, forward strand.
TATTACCATTCAGGTCCCAGCAAGGAGGGCCTGGCTGTCTTCCAAGTAGCCCACCACATGCTGCATGGATCCTGAACCATAGCAGGATTGTTGAGCAGGCAGGGGGAGCTGACCCTCCCCAGAACAACCATTCCACCCCACTGCTGATTGCCCCCTAGGCTGGTCCCAGACCCCGTTCCCCCACCAAGGCCCACCATCCCACACAGGTGACCACTGACCTGGGCCTTGTTGTTGGGGGCAGTGGAGGCTGCATCCCTCTGCAGCAGCTGGTAGCCCAAGCTGGTGATCTCCTTCTGGAGGCTGTGCATAATATCCGAGTAGTTCTCATAGCGTCTCACCTGGCTGCTCAGGTGCAGGAGATTCTCCTTCAGGACCTCATTCTCACGACTCAGGTTGGCCTTGACAATCTGGGCAAGGAGGGAAGCAGTGCCACAAGAGGGAGGGCAGAGCAGGGCAGGCTCACAGAAGCCCAAGCGTGGTCCTGCCCATGTGGCATGGAGGCCCTGGCGCTGGTGTGCAGGACAGGAGCTTCCCTGCTCAGGCCTGTCCCTTGGTCAGTCTCTTGAAAAGGCTCTGCACACATCACAGAGAATGGACAAGTGCAGCCCAGCCTGCCAGAACCTGTCTAGCTAGTCCACCTCAATGTTCCCCTATAAAAAGGAAGCAGTGGTCTCCCTTATGGGATCAGGGCCACAAGCCAGGGCAGATACCCCACCACCACCACAATCCCCACAGCTAGAATCAATGTGCTAGTCTAGACTCAGAGAGGGAGCCTCAGCCTCCAGGCTCGTCTCAGCAGACTCTATAGCAAACCTCAGCACAAATCTTCCACCATCAGACTTAAGAATGAAGCCTGGAGGGGCACCAGCTGGCTCTTACTGGGCAAGAGGGATGCTAGACCACACCAGTGGGTGTGGTTGGACAGCACATCAGGGTCAGCAGAGGCAGCCCCCAAAACCTGTCACCTCCCAGCTTACCTCCTCAAGGTTGTCCATCTGCAAGACCACCTGGTGGATATACGAGTGGACCTTCATCATGTCCATGGTGTACAGCGTTCCCTCCAGCAGGTCGACCATGGACTGCAGCTGCAGGGGAAGATGCTGGGTTGCCCACCACAAGCCTGACCCTGGATTGTCCACACACCCCCCCCCAGTATCTCCTCCTCCTCCTCCCCTCTCCTTGCCCCAGGACTTCCAGAAGGACTTCCAAGCATGGCAGAGGGTTGGAGGGACAGACTCCGCCAGTAGCAGCCCTGAGCCAGGGAGCCCTACCTTGAGGAGCTCTGGCACCTGCTTCTTCAGCTTCTCTGCCTTCCACTCATTCTCACAGGGGTTGAGTGAGGTTGGGGGTGCAGTGCACGAGCAGCGGCAGTCTGTGCCTGAGCTGATGGTCTCCACTGTGTAGAAGTCCTCCAGCCTGCCCCTGCCTGCTTTGAGGCGGCTGCAGGCTTCCTTGCCGAGCGGGCGCAGGATGCACTTGCAGCGGCAGTCTGACCCTTCAGACGTCATCCGCACCTGGTCCACCTCGCCAAACACCTGAAAGGGACAGACAGTGGCACCAAGCACTGGCTTTACTGCACTTAGCCTGGCTGTGTCCGTCCCACCCCCCCCGCAAGTTCCAAGGCTCCCCCTATGCTCAAGAGTCTCCCCCAGCACCATACAATAATTCAAAGGCATCTATTCTTTGACCATCAGCCTTATGGTCCGGCTTTCTCAGGTGCCCTGGGTCCCTGGAATAGTATGGAAGACTCCCCCCTTGCCCTGACAGTATGCACTGAGACTGCTCACCCAGGCCACCCGTAGGCAAGGAATTGGGCGTGTGTGACTCAGCCCCGAGACCACCAGGAAGGGTGCCCCTTTCCCAGCCAGGCCACTGTCCCAGATGCCAGGCGCACCTGCCTCTCACCAACACAGAGTCTCAGGGTCAGGCAGACACTGAAACAGGGATTTCTCTCCCCCTTCCCTAAATTAGTCTCTCAAGTTGCGTCAACGTCCCTTGGCTGGCAGCAGCGGTGCCCACACCCACTGAGGCAAAGCCCGACTGGGGTCACCCGCGCTCACCCTGCCCCTTCATCACTTCTGGGAAGCGGCAGACGGGCAGCCCTCAGGCTGTCTGGAGCTTTGACAAGCCCTGCTCTGTGGGAATGTCCTGCCAGGCTGCCTGGCAACAGCTGGGCCACAGCAGCACAGGGGGCAGAGCATGGCCAGCCGCAGAGGCTCTTTCCCACACTTCTCGACTGACTCCCACAGTGGACTCCGGGTGGGGGGGGGGGAGCACAAGCTTTCTTGGGAATGCAGCTTTCAGCTGAGCCGGGGAGGAGGCTGTGTTCATCCTGGTCACGGTGAGCCTGGTGAGTCCCAGCGCTGTAAGAAGCATGACCAAGAGCTGAGCAGGTTGTGCTGCTCCAGCTCTCCCCTCCCTGGACCCTGTGCTCCTCAGGTCAGCGAGGCTCCTGGCATCAGCAGGCAGGAGACCCTTGCCAGGTCAAGCAGGATTTCAAGCTGCCTGGCAGTCCCGGGCCTCTTCTCTGTCCTGTCCCTGGCAGACAACAGCCCCGGTTGCCTGGGGGGCTAATGGAAAAGGTGTGGGGACTACTTGTGGGCAGCAGAACCTGGCACGGCACCTCCCCTAGCTCCTGCCCACAGATGTCCAGGCTGATCAGTGGCTTCCAAACAGCTTCCCTAAACAGGAACCATCTGGGCTCTGCCTGTGAGTGGGACTTGAGGAAGTCTCCATGACAAGGCAATGTCCAAAGGAAAGAAGTGGGTGGGGAGCAGACTGACAAGAAGCAGCTGAGACCAAGCCCTCCGACCCCTCTGCCAAGGCTGGCACAGTCCCTCCTCTGTGGCACTGGAAGGGTGAACGATCCAAGGCACCTCCGTTTCAAGGCTTGTCAGTGGGCAGGAACACATTCTGTACATACAGGCTGTCCTGCTGGAACCCGACAAAGCAGCCGGCCCCCGTCAGTCTAGAGAGACGATGATATCGTGCTCAGCGCTGCATACGCTGCATGCGAAGCACGACAGCCTGGGTTAGAGTGATATGGAAGAGAGGCTGTTCCCCAAGCAGCAAATCTCCCTCTCCACGCCACTGATATAGTCCAATGGAAAGGCAGGGCCAATACGGTGGGATCCAGCTGCATCGCAGAGCTGGGCTAAGGACAGGAGTTCACCCTGTCTTGTGGGGACCGACCCGGGTCTCAAACCCTGGCCTTCTGGTTAACAGGCACAGTGTCTTAATCACTTGCGCCACCCACAGCCCTACCCGTCAAAGGAACTCCCAGCAAGAATGTGGGATTATTAACATGAAGGTGGAAGCCTGGGAGACACCAGATCTCAGCCGCCAAATCTGTGAGGATGCCCCAAAAGGCAGGCTGGGCCTCCGTCACCCTGCACTGCCTAGTCAGGCCCAGGCCAGGAAGGAGACCCCTGGCAGGCAGGCAGGCAGCTTGGAGTAGAACCCTCCTCCCGCCAGACAGTTTGGACAGCAGATTCCTTGCTAAGCCCCCCAGGCAGGCGCAGGGGCCAGCCTGTCGCAGAGCCCTCTTCCCACAGGCTCAGGGTTGCCATAATTCTCTTCCACAAAACCTGGACAGGCCCCTCTTGTCACACTTGCCAGATGCGAGCCCAACCCCCCCAAATTGGGACTGTCCCTCTGTTTTGGACATAGTGGAGGGGGGGCTTAGAAATCCTGCCCTTGGCAAGTGTGCAGCCAGCCACACACCCGCAGCAGCACAGGCGCCTCCTGGAGAAGGAGAGGGGGACCCTCCAGAACGGAGGGCAGGGCGCCTCTGCCTTCAAGCTGCAGAGAAGAGGGAATGGAGGCAGGTGCTGCTTTGGAGACCCTTCCACGATGAGCTCCATCTGCCTCCATGCCCTCTTCTCTGCAGTGCCTGAAGGCAGAGGCGCCCTGCCCTCCATTCTGGAGGGTCCCCCTGCCCACAGTGTGCTGCCCGCCCGTGGGGTGCAAAGGGAAGGGGCCTGCCTGGGCACCACCTGCTGCTCTGGGGCGGCTGCAGAGGGGGCTGGGCTGACCCACACTCGGGGGAGCGCCTGCCTGCTGCCCCCATTGCTGTGCAGGAGCCGGAGGGGCTCCCTGCCCGGCCGCCTCCTTTGGGCTGCTGCGGAAGGGCCTGGCCTGGCTGGGGGGCGCTGGCAGGAACGGCCACAGTCCAGGCCGGCCACTCCCTGGCCCGGCGGGGGCGAGGATGGAGCGAGCAGCATTCCGCTCAGACCCGGTCCAGCTGCGGATTAACGAGTCCCCAGCAAGTGGCTGGGCGGGCAGGGGCCCCCGCCCGATCCTGCCCTGGAAGGGGGGCTGCCCGGCCAGGTCCCCCCTAACTCACACACACAGCGCTGCGACGGCAGAAGGGGAGCCTGGAGGGGGTGTTCGGGAGCCTGGCCCGCTGGGGGACATCGCTGGGGGGGGGGGGGGGCTGTACCGACAGTGCCAGCGGTGGGGCAGCGCCGGCCACACAACGCCCCGTAACGGCTCCTCCCTCCCCCTCCCTGGACAGCCGCACCTCGGGGGGACCCCGTTCTGCACGCCCGCAAAGCAGCCCCCGAGCAGGAGCGACGGAGCCTTCCTTCCTCCCCGACTCCCGACATGGCCTCCCTGCCAGCAATGGGGACGGGATGGGCTGCCTCGACGATCTCGGCCCCGAAGCCCTGCGCTTCACGCGGCTGGCGGGCTCCGCGAAAGAGACTCGAAACCGGCGGACGGGCAGACGGCTGTGCAGCTGCTTCTGCCCCGCTCTGCCCTCCCCGCCCCCGGGCACCCACCTTGCCCTGGGCCCGCAACGGCCCCGCCAGCAGCAGAGGCGGCAGCAGCAGCAGCACCGGCAGGCGACCCTCTCTCATGACGGCTCCCGCGGAGCTCCTTTGCTCGCTCGCCGACCCGAACAGCCCAGTCCGGAGCGCAGCCGGCTGCAGCCCCAGTCCTTGCTCGCTCTGCGCGCCGTCCCGTCGGGGAAAGGAGGGGCTTCCTCCTCCGCTGCCCTCCATGACCCGCCCCTCCCTCCGGGCGGCTCGCCAAGACCAAAGTCTGAGCCGTCCAGGATTCCAGATCTCCGTGGGAAGAAAGCAGAGGAGACTCTGGATCGGGGCCCCGCTAGGCCGACTGCCCCAGGCAGGGAACGCGCACCCCGCAACCCCGACGGCTTCGCCCGATCCCTTCGGAAGCAGCTGCGCCGCTTCTGCAGCAGGGAGTTCCGCTGGTTAACCGCGAGCTGGTGAAGAAGTGAAGACGCTTCCTCCCGTCTCCTGGGCGATCCCCCCGCTGGTGGGCCCCGCACCCTCCACTCTGCAAGGCGGTCCGTTTGAACCGGGACCAGCAGGAGGACAGCAGGCGGCGTCCACCCGCTTCGCTCCTCACTCCCTTTCTGCAGGCGTCGGGGCTCCGGCAGAGGACGGTCCGGCCGCCGCCACCTCGGGCAAAGGCGCCCCGTGGAGTTCAGCCGAAGCGGAGGGGATACGGAACGGTCCCCCCAGCAGAAGAGCGGTCGCGGAGGGAGCCCGGACTCTCCCCGGTTGCTGTTGGAATCCTTCCAGGATTCCCGGTGCGGGGGAATCCGCTCCGGCTCCATCACCCACCAACGAAGCTGCGGCTGCTGCAGGGGTCGTGTGTCCTCCTCCCCCGGGAGTCAAACTAGGCCGGGCACCGGGCATCAACTATCCCCGCCCGCGACGGAGCGAACGACAGAGGCGAAGGAGGGCGGCAGGTGTTGCAGCCCACCCGGTTCCAAAGGATGGCCGGGGAGCTGCCACCTCCCCTCGGCCGGGGCGCTGGGCGAGCTCGGAGGAAGCCTCGCTTTGCCTCCTCCTCCCTCCCCGACGGGACGGGCAGACAGGCAGAGATCGCCGGGCACGTCTCTCCTCTGCAGTGGCGTAGCTAGAGGGAGGGCGGAGGAGTCAGTCCTGGGGGGCTCACCCAGTGGCGTAGCTAGAGGGGGCGGAGGAGTCAGGCCTGGGGGGCTCACCCAGTGGCGTACCTAGAGGGGGGCGGAGGAGTCAGTCCTGGGAGGCTCACCCAGTGGCGTAGCTAGAGGGGGCGGAGGAGTCAGCCTCGGAGGGAGGCGTGCAAGGGGCCCCTTCGGAGTCATTCTAGGTGGGTGAGCCAAACGAGGCTGCCTCCCTCGCCCCCATTAGCTACGCCACTGCCGGAGCGCTGGTTGCTGGTGCTGGGAGGGAGGAAAGGGTCTCGGAATGGAAAGACCAGAGAAAAGGCCCCCCAAGTGTAGGAAACCCAAGAAAGTTGGAGAAGAGAAAATAAAGTCTCAAAACACTCGTTTGTGTGATTTAGGCTGAAAAGACACTTTCCTGGGAGTAAGACCCACTAAACACAATGGGACTTACTTCTGAGTAGACACGGTTGTGCTCTGAAACATTTATTATTAAATTCAAAACGCTTGCGTGTAGTTTATTATTACTTGTACTTTACCAGTTGCAAAAGGCTCCCTGTTTCTGCTCACGGGAAAAGGAGGAGAAGGGTTTTTTCCCAGGTCCCGAGGCTGCAAAGGAGGACGTGTCCTGGAATGGAGGACGCCCAACCAGAGGGTCCCTCCCTGCGCCGGAGCCGCATCCCAGGCGCCACCTTCAGCCCCTCGGTCCAGGGAGGCTCCTGCAGAGGCTCAGCGCGATTCCCAGGACGGCCATCAGATGGCAGCCTCCAGGCTCCCCACCAGCTGTCCCTGAAAACTACATTTCACAGCATGGCTCGGGCTGAGCCCCGAAGGACGGGCTGCGCATGCGCGAGGGCAACTGCTGACTACCTTTCCCAGCGTGCTCTGAAATAAACACATTTCCCAGCATCACTGAACACATGCGCACAATGCTCTGCGCCCTAGGCATCCTGGGTAATGTAGTTTGCACTTGTTTTCAATTCAGGGCTTTAAAAGCTCCAAAATAAAAGTGCAAAGAAGCAGCAGCAATTCAAGCAGCACTTAGAATTATCTTGCAGCTGTTACTGCAACAATAATAGTACTAATAATATTCAGCAAATATTTCACAGTAACCAGGTGTTGCACTGGAATTGTCTCTATTATAATTCGCTTCCTAAACAAGGAACTACTATTATGATTATGATTATGATTATAAAAATATATTGCATTAAAAATATATTGCAAATTTTTTTATATATAATATATATTGCAAATTATAAAAATGTACTGCAAAACACTTTCACTGCTTTAATTGTTTTGCGTTTAATTAACTGCTTTAATTATTGTGCTGTCTGGGGTGGCTGACAACATAAAACACACAACCAAGATGCAAAATCCAAACACAGAAACTATAAATGCAAAAAAATTAAAGCAGTGAAAGTGATTTGCAGCATATTTTTATAATTTGCAATATATTTTCATCATCTCCTGTATCTGATGTGGGAGGAAAAAGGGCCACAAACCCTTGGGAGGAACACCTGATCTCCCTTCTTTGTTGTGCTTTCTGAGTGTGTGAATAAAGACAAGATCCAAACCCTGCTAAATCTTACTTTCCATTTTTTTAAGTATTTCTTCGGCTGACGCTCACAAACGGCCTGATCCTACCCAGCTTTTCAGTCCCAAAGCAGCCCCAAGATAAGGGAACAGAAACCATATTCCTGAAGACGGGTGAGGGTGTTGCTGTTCCAGTCAATCCATCCATCCATCAACAGTATTTATATTCTACTTTCCAACAAAAACTCACAAGGCATTTACAGCTAAAAAGAACAAAACGAATGTATGTTGGTTAAGAACATCGGAAGAGCCTCCTTTGCTGGATCAGGCCCATCTAGACCCATCTAGTCCAGCTTACTGAGTCTCACAGTGGCCCACCAGGTACCTTGGAGAGCACATATGACTCTCGCATCCAGGTGCCCCGCTGCATCTGGCATTCTGAGCTCTCCACCTATCTATCTATCTATCTATCTATCTATCTATCTATCTATCTATCTATCTATCTATCTATCTATCTATCTATCTATCTATCTATCTGTCTGTCTGTCTGTCTGTCTGTCTGTCTGTCTACAGTATTTATATACCGCTTTTTCACCTCTACACTCACCCCTCATCATGGCTTGTATCCCGTGATGGTCCTTTCTTTCCTCAAGGAATTTGTCCAATCCCATCTAAAAATTGCCTAATTTGCATAAATTATAATTGCCGGTCAATGGATCCAGTTGGTCATCTAAGGGTTACAAGCACTGAAGTCAGATGCCATCACCACATCCTGTGGCAGGGAGTTCCACAGACTAACTACATGCTGGTTAAAGAAATATTTTCTCTTGTTTGTCCTGAGTTACCCTCTTGTTCGTCCTGTTATCCCCCCAACTTTCAATTTGAGTGGATGCCCCAGTTCTGGTGTTGTGTGAAAAGGAAAAGAGCATCTCTCTCTCCACTCTGTCCATCCCTTGCAGAACTTCGTACGTCTCCATCATGTCCCCCTCCAGTGACTCTTTTCCAGACTGAAGAGCCCTGAGCCTTTCCTTGTACAGCCCATCCCGGAAAGGCCAGTCACCCCGTGAGGAACGGCAGAGCAAACTGCCTCCTTCCGGGGCGTTCAGGACCATCTGCAGTGGCCTGAGAAGAACCACAAGAGAAGCCTGCAGACTGGAGAAGGCGCTGGGAGGCTGGACTGGTTTCTCCCCAAAGAGGGCAGGAGAGGCAAAGTTGGAGGCAAAGGGCCTGCAATGAGCAGGTCTTTCCACCACGTGGCAGCAGCAGCAGCAGCAGCAAAAGCTGAGAATTGCATTATGTGGAAGCAGAACTTGCTCCTTTTCCTGCCACCATTGATCTCCCAGGCAGAAGAAGCTAATGGCAGAGGATGCACCGGAGAATGGCCTGCATGGATCCATGTCAGTCATGCCTGCCTAGGGACATGCACCTCCGTGTGCAAGAAAGGACAGCCTGCCAGTAGGCCAGTCCCTCCACTAAGAAGAGGGTAGAGGGAAGACCTTCAGGGCTGCAGAGAAATCTCCTTCCAGGAGATGACGCTCACCAAGACCCACATCGCTACTATGCACACACACACACACAAGCTAGCAAAAACGTACCTGTGTTGCAGGAGTAAAATTCCTCCATACATCATCCCCGCATCCGCATCAACCCCCCATCTGCATCAACACCCCATACACATCATCTTCCCATGTGCATCATCTCCACATGCACATCAACCCCTAGGTGCAACATCCCCCATGCGCAAAATCCCCATGTGCATCATTCCCCCATGCACATCACCTCCACATGTGCAACACCCCCAGGTGCATCATCCTCCCCAGTGCAACCCCTCCCTCCCAACAAAATTCCCCCCCCCCCCGGCAATGCACCAGACATGGTGCACTAAATTGGCTGGATGCTGGTCAGTCTTCCAGGTTAATTATAGGACAAAAACATGTTGCACCCTCTTAAGGGTTAAATTTCTCCACTTCGGTTCTTGGTGGGTGTTCATGTCACAGAAGGAAGACCCTCCCCAAATTTCATACTTCTAGCTCTGGGGGTTGGGGCAGAGCATCCCTCAGTCATGGATTCTTCAGTGCAAAGTATAGGGAGGAAAACACGTTGCGCCCCTTTTCACCCCCCTCTGGTTGGAATTTCCAAAAACCGTTTCTTGTGACTCCATCCGTCATGGAAGTAACACCCACCAAAATTTTACACTTTTAGGCCCGGTGGTTTTGGCTGGGTGTTGATGAGTCGGTGAGTGAGTCAGTGACTTTTCTCTTTTATATATATATAAAGATTTTTTAAAGCAGGCATTCGGCTAAATTAATACCTGAATTTTTTAATACTTCTGAGTCTCCCCCAGTGATGGGCTTCAAAAAATTTAAGAACCGGTTCTCTGTCCATCTGGCAGCCACTTTTAAATGGCTATTTTTAAACTTTATATGTCCTATCTCTTGTTAAGAACCGGTTCTATAGAGTAGGTGCTAGAGCTAGAGCCCACCACTGGTCTCCCCTCAATCCTGTCAATCTTTCAGTTCAGTTGATTTCTTGAGTGTTGGGATTAGCTCGGTGATCTAGCTAGAGAGGGCGGAAGCGTCCGTTTTGGAGGAAGGTGTGCTTAGGGACCCCTGTCCTTCAGAGCCATTCCAGGTGTGGAGAGCCACTATGGCTCCAAAGGACAGGAGTTCCTTTCATGCCTCCCTTTGAGAGTCACTCCTTGCCCCCCTCTAGCTATGCCACTGGATTGGCTTGTGATGCTTGTAATGCTACCCACCCTCAAATTTTAACAGGCACATCTTGCTCTGAGCTCTTGCTCAGTCGGGGCCACCCAGGAATACTGTGCATGCTCTCACCTGCAAATGCGCCAGCATGCAGCTCCTATCAAACCTTGCATCTTGCAACGGGAGCCCAGTCTTACTTGTTACGGAGGTCAAAAAAAGTTTGTTTTGCAAGCAAAGGGTGATGCAGCTGCTCCTGTTCCTCTCTCTCCATGGGGCTGCTTTACTGTAGCATCAGCGGCCTCGGAGGCATTTACAGTCCCGTTTTGCTCAAGGCAGTGGGCCCAGGAGGCACAGAAACCTTCAGCATATGAAGGAAGAAACCAGCACCATTGCTTTCCACCCGGTGCTGGAACCCAGAGCTTGGCTCTCACAGGCTCAGGAGCTCTCTCTCTCACACACATCCCAGCAAAAGCGAGCTTCTGTTTGGCAGTCAAGTCCCAGTTGTGGGACAGATCAGGGCCAACAACATGGTTGTATCAGTGGAGAGGGTGTGCTCCATCCAGCCATGCTGAACAACTCCTACATTTGTCAAACAAGTGTCGCCAGCATGACTGAACAACAAAAAGCTGCTAAAAACCAAGTGACTCCCTTTCCAGATACAGGCAGTTGTTATATAAGGTCAGGGGCATCATGTTAAATTTATGTCTGCTTAAAAAAAATGCAGAAAATGGTGTGCTAGTAAAATTAACAACCACTGAAAGCAAACACACCATTAAACTGTCAACCAACTCTCTCTCTCTCTCTCTCTCTGACATGCACTGGCATCCTTCCCCTTCTGTAAGCAGCCACCTATCCACACTCACCCAGATTCAGAGGACCCACTTATCTAACCAGTGGTTTTTGTGGGTGTAATGGGGCAACTGGATACTCCTGAAATAACACCAATGGGTACAGTACATGCTCAGGCACCGCTGCTATGGCGGAGACATCCATGCAGGGTCCTCACTGGATGCTCTTCCAAAACTGCAGTTATACCTCTGACTGATTGATTATGCTGATGCTGGCACAAATCCCCAGCATGCGGGTAAGATGAGGCAGAGCCACCCATCTTCTCAACTCCTGCCAGGGAATCTGAGTCCTCCTCCAGCACTGCCAGAAGGAATGTCAAACGTCAGAGAGAAAACGGGGAAGCCAAAATCCCCGGAAAATCTCCACTTCCTCCACCTCATTGGTAGGATTCAGATCTGGAAATCTGGCCTAGAGGGTTGAGCTGCCATCATGGCCAAAGGTAACTTATCTGAAAGTTGCTTGCATTGGAGTGTTGGCCTTGACAAGCTGAGCAGAGATCTTTTGGGTGGCAGCAAAAGGATCAGCTCTGAATGGTTTTCGGTGTGGAAGGAGAGCAGCCAGAGCATGGAATACCTGCTGGGTAGACCTGGGCTCCTTTCTAACTGCCCTCTCACCATGCCCAGTGCTGTCAACTTCACTCCCCAGCCCAACAGGTGTCTTCCCCACTGGTGTGACAATTATGTGGGCCGCACACCCACGGCACACTTTTGAAATGCATGGGGATGAGGGATGTTTTCGTTACACTGCCACACATGGGGCCAACATGGAGCCAAATCTGGACAATTTACTGCCACTTAGTGATTGATGGGGTCACTGTGGCTGCTGATGGGCTTCCTGGGACAGCCATAGCAACATGGATTTCTCTGGGCCCTTATTACACATCCCCTTATGCTGGACGGCCTTAAGATCAGGGTGACCAGATTATTCCTGAACCCCAGGACCAAAATTCCAACCCACTTCAAAAAATTGCCAAAAAGTATATTTTTTGTTTTTGGTTTTTGGACCATAACTTTTGATAGGAAGAAGATCCAAGTTGATTTTTGCATTGGATTCTGCTCTTCAACATGAATCCAGCGACATATGGCATGATGGGGTATTGCACACTATCGCAAAGTTTTAAAATGAAGCCAAAATGTGGGACATCCGGACAGGAGGCTAAAAATCCAGACAAATCCTGGTTTTTCTGGTCATCTGGTCACCCTGCTTAAGATACAACTGGTGTTGTCCTGATATTATGCCAATATAGCAGCAGCAGCAGCAGCAGGGGTGCCATTTGGCATACACCCCCAATTTGCCATAATCAACCCCTATCAAAAGTGGCTGGATGTACTTGTTTCTCTCCAGAACTAGACAAAGTTTCTCTCGCCCCCCCCCCCAGACAAAGCACAACGCTGCACACAACCAATCACACTAACATTTGGTTGAAGTCCGTTGAAGGTCCGTGTGACGACTGAGTCATCTGTGGGGCTCCACTTCCCACCTGAGAGTTTTGCACAAACACCTAAACTTGAACAATATTACAGAACGAGGCAAACATTCAGCAATCAGAGAGAGAGACGGAAAAACATCAGCATCAGCAGCAACTTCTTTCAAGGCTGTATTTTGAAAGCATAATTTCTTTGTAGGGTTAGAAAAAAAATCAAGAAAGATTCCTGACGAATTGATAGTTAACAATTTTAAAATACATTTTAGTTCATGTACATTTCCATTTGCTTAAAAAAAGAGGGTTGAGTTTTTGTGTGTGTGTGTGTGTGTGTGTGTGTGTGTGTGTGTGTGTGTGTGTGTGAGAGAGAGAGAGAGAGAGAGAGAGAGAGAGAGAGAGAGAGAGAGAGAGAGAGAGTGTATGCGTGCGACCTTTTTGCAAAATAACAAAAGACATGAATGTACACATTGCGTCTGTTTGGCACTCTTATGCTTATTAAAAAAACTTTTTTGTTATGATTGATCATGTTTTGTACAAAACTGTAAACTATTTTCAAGTTTGCTTTTCAACCTCAGTTCATCGTCATCTTCCAAAAACTGTCACTGAAAGTAACAGGATCACTAGAAAGCAAAGCCAACAAATCTATCAAAGGAGACAGTTTTTGAAGGACGCGCATGAATGTGAGCCCCACTTCCTGCGCCGCTCCTTCCGCAGAGGGGTTTCCGACGGCTCCGGCGTGGAAGTGTTTGCTCACCAACCACATTTCCACACCTGTAGACAAAGATGGCTCTTTAGGTAATTCAGTTTTATTTCTTTGTGGTTTTTTTGTAGGTTTTTCTTGCCTTTTTCTACAAAAAGTCTACATCTAAATCGTTTTGCTAGAAACATGATTTCCTTTTCTGGTTTGTACACCTTCAAAGCAGAATCTGCTTTTGTGGAAAAAAGAGACAAAGGTCAAGGACTCGTTTCATGCAGAAAAATGCAAATCAAAGGAAGATCCTAAAAACAGGTGTTCTCTTTTTCATTTTGGAAACACTGTACAGGATGCAAAGGAGCCACTTGGAGAAGGGAAAGAGTATTTCCAGCAGTTCCTTCTGCCCACCCGCCTGCCTTCCCTCATTTGATTCAGTTGGGGTCTCCCAGATACAGAGGATTTTAGTTCGATGCAACTTACAGCCCAGTCCTGAGTACCCAGAGGATAGCGGTGCCAAAACAGCTGCTGCTTCATCTATGCCACGGCCGGCTTCTCCTTGGGGAAGGATATGATCTTTCCTTCCCCCAGGAAAGTTCATGTGCCCCACGATCGGGCTACTCAGCCAGTGCAGGGTTGAGAGGCCCTATACTGGACCTTATCCAACAGAGCCATCCCCTCCCACCCTGCTCCACCACCCTGGAAAGCCTCCCCCCACCCAGAGCTCTTCCCTTGCTCCAGGCAGCACCTGGCAGGCATCTTGCTAGCAGTGGGCGCAGCACAAATAGCTCTGAGTGTCACAAGCATGCCTTATGGCATGTTTGGGTATATTCTTGGTGCCAGCATATGGCTGGCACTAAGAGCTCAGGATTGGGCTCTTAACTCAGCAGCCTGTCCAGCCTGCCCTCTGATTAATCACAACTTGTTCTTGCAGAGTTTAAGGAGCTTTGCTGTCTGCCAAGCCAAGACAATCCAGAGCTCAGTTAATGGCTGGACAGTCCAACTTGCTCAGGGCCAAATCCAGAGCAGTTACGGGTCACCCTCTAGTGTTATCTTATGGGAAGTCACCTTATCTGCTCCAGAGCAAAGGGCTGAATTTGACTGTAGGATATGGGCCTGTGTGTTCATTCTCTTTGCCAACCAGCTGTAACTGTTGTTTGTCCCTGGAAAAATGTCACCGCACTCCTGGAGAACTAGCACACCATCAGCTGCCAAGTCACAACCGATGCCCAGGATTTCACCACAGCACCCAACAACCTCTCAGGACTGCACTGAAAAATGTCCCAAGGCTGCAACCCTCGCGCAGCATGACTGCAGTTTCCCCCTCCCCACCTATGCTGTTTGACTGCTTGAGGTTTAGTCTGGGCTAGACGTCTGTCGCCTCTTGAGGTCGGAGAATAAGCCATCGCTAGTCTGGGTAAGTAACAGGCGATGGGACAAGCATGCTAAAAACTTCACCTTCCACCAACCTACTCCATTGGTGGGACAGAGGATATTTTTTGCATGACTCCTTCTTCCGATCGGCACATTAAAAAGTGACACATGATCAACACTTCATCACAAGACAGCTGTCCAGATTCTGTCTCCTTAAAACCTGGTTTAAAAGACAGGTCTCAAACTATCGGTTGCTTTGATACAGGTTGCTTCCTATAATAACAGGAAGTTCTTGCCTGCTCCTGGTTGAACGTAGGAATAAGAGAGGGTTACAAGGGGAATCCGAAGCCCCAGTGAGCCTTGACAGAACAGGTCATGCTAAAAGCAAAGGCCCAACTCTTGTCCCCCCCCCCCCGTCCCCGCACAATAAGCTGCCCATGCCAATAGCCCCCCTCCCATTTGGGGGCAGCAATGGGTACCACTGGGTCAAGCCAGGTCAGATCACAACTGGCATGTCTCATTCTTGGTGGCCAGCACAGCCACAGCACACGTCCCTGAAAGGTCTTGGACTCAAAAACCCATGTTGAGAAGCATTTGAGGAATGGCCAGCTCTGCGTGGGCCTGGCCAGGAGCCTTCAGACAAGAGGCTGATTGCATAGACAAGCATCCTATGGGATCACCACTGCCCCATTCCTCCAAATGCCTCTCACTGATCCCAGGCCTTGCTTGGGCAAAGACAGAAGGAGAGAAGCCGCTTTTCTCTTGGTGGGCAAAGCCACGGGGGAGCCTTGCCTGAGACTGGCCTGTCTGATCACATCCCCTCTCCTCCTTCCTTCATAGAATCCTAGCGTTGGAAGGGACCCAGGAGGTCATCTAGTCCACCCCCTGCCTGTAGCAGGAAATCCTCCTAGAGCATCCCCAACAGGTGCTGGTGGAGCCTCTGCTTGAAGACCCCCAGTGAGGGAGAGTCCACCACCTCCCTTGGCAATCTCTTCCACTGCCGAATCAGCCTCACCCTCAGGAATTTTTTCCGGATCTCCAACCAGAATCTCCTTTCTTCCAGTTTGTATCCTTCCATCCTTCCTTCCTTTCTCTTCCTCAGCTTCTCTCTCGCAGGCTTTCTGGCCAAGGTCTGGTTCAGCAGTTCCTTCCTGGTTCTCCTTTTCTTTCTCCAGTGCACTGGAGAGCAACAGCATGTCCTTGCCAGGGGAGGGGGAGACAGGACTGCTGGCACCAAGAAAGAGCTCAGCCATCCAACAAAAGGGATGCAGCAGTCTCCTTGTGCAGCCAAACACACCGCTGTTCCCGAGAGGGTTGCACACTGATACCTGCAACCTGCTCTTCAAGTCTCACACTCTTTCGGTCTGCAGTGGCAGCTCTGCTCATGCTCACGGTCTGCACTATCTCGGCCAGCTGCAGAAAGGAGGCCATTGGGGTGCGGCAAGGGAGTCCCATTCAGCCCAGCGGTCATTAGGAAGGAGTGCAAGATGCACAGGCATCTGCACGCAAAAGGACAAGAGGAAGACCACAAAAAAGGAGGGAGGGGGCACTTGTCCTCTCCTCTGAAGTCTGTCCCCTTTTGCCACATCCCTACTCCACAGTATGATCTACCACAAAGCTACACGTTACTTTCATGCAGCCCTCAACAACGGAGGCTGCATCAGTGAGTTGCTGCCATCATCTTTCCAATAGTGCAGCTCAGAAATGCAAGATCTCCTGGGAAGATTAGATCTCATTGGATGTGAAGAAGTTTCACATGCAGGGAATTATCTGAGTATTTTCAGGTTTTTTTAAAAAATGTGTATTATATTTCTCAGTTTTCATACTGAAAATTTTGATACTTCATTCCATTTTAGTGAGAAATGCTGGCATTGGTGATATTTCCACACTTCAAACCTTGTTGCACTTCACATTGGGGGAAGTGGAGTTTGGAGTGAGGATGCTGGAGGCATCACAGGTTGGTAGGATGTTGGTGCTTTAGCAATTTCCCCATCCCGTCTAGTGCTATTTACACACGTACACACATGTGCACACACACAAACACACACACCCTGCACGATTTTGCTCTGTGCCTGTTGGTTGCTCTACTTTTGAATCTTCTCACAAGAACCTGTGCACAGTCAGCAATCAGGACAGCAGGTCTTCCTGGGAGTAGCCTTGCTGGACATGCTCTCCCTCCCTCTTCCCAGGCCCTCCCAATCCCATTGCCACAGCCTTTTTTCCTTCACTGCACACCTGCCCCTTCACAGACCGCTCTCTGCTGCTCCTTCCTCAACATCAGCACCCCAAGAGCTCCATGCAAGGCTCCTTCTGCTTGCAATGGGTGATTGAAAAGGGGACGAAGGCAACCCAGAGGCAGCTGACAGCATGGATCCCAGCACGGCTAAGCACATGCACAACCCACTACTCCAGTTCTGAGCTTTGGTAAAACTATCTGACAAAGGGAGACCAGGGGGTCCCCCTCTAAAGCCTGCAATCCTCTGCACGCTAACCTGGGGATGAGTTCCTTCGGCTTCCCAGAAAGGCACTTCTGGGAGACTAGCACAGGCTTGCATCAGGAGGCTGTCAGGCAGGACTAGGCACACATCTAGGATTGCCATAATTCTTTTCCACCAGTTTGGGAGGTGACCCTCTTCCATCTGCCAGTGTGTGAACACAATCCCCAATAATCAGGATTGTCCCTGTTTTTCAGGGACAACCCTGCCCACGTGGCCCACATCCTCCAGTTTCAGGGTTCTCTGCTGTTGGAAACCCCATTCGGGCTCTTCCGTCACGGTGTCACGAGTGGCCCTGGTTCTTGTCGGTTGGGTCACTCCTTATTCCCAGCTCCCTCCCCTAACCTTTCCTCCCCCTTTCCCCCTTTTCCTGGCCTTCACATTTGCTCTTCAAAATACTATGCATTAATCTCTTCCAAGAAGAGATTCCTGGAAATGGAAATTTCACCTTACCGGTTAGTTCAGTGGTTCTCAATCTTCCTAATGCTGTGACCCCTTTATAAGTTCCTCATGTTGTGGGGACCCCCAACCATTAAATTATTTTCGTTGCTACTGCTGCAGTGCTATGCACACTTTCCTGGGAGTAAACCTCACTGAACTCAATGGGAATGACTTCTGAGTACACATGCATAGAATTGGGCTCTAAGGCTGCAATCCTAACACTTTCCTGGGAGTTAGCCCCACTCACTATCATGGGACTGACTTCTGAGGAGACCTCCATAGGATTGGGAGGAGGAGGCTGCCGTCTGTGGTGAGTGTGTCGGGCGCCTCCCCACCCCCAAGGCTCCACATCAGTCTCACACCAGCTCAGAGGCTCCTTCTGAGCTGCTTCTCAGCGGTTTCTTCCAGCCGCAGCGGCTCCAGCGTTTCTGCCAGGTCTTCCCACCTGGCCCCCTGCACTGGGGTCTTTAGGTGACCCCCAGGAAAGCTCCAGGTGACCCCCAAAGGAGTCCCGACCCCCACTTTGAGAAACACTGGGTTAGTTCTTACACTTCCCTTAATACATACAACAGGCGCTGATTTCATTTACAAGACACTGAAAAACCACCACGAAACAAAGGCTATGTACAACCACATTGACCCATCCCCTCCCTATTGACCCCACAAAACAACTGGCCGCCCACAAAGCCATGGAAGCCCTGACTTCCATCCCTTAGGCAACTGTTCCAGCGCCCACCTTCACGGCCAAGGCACGTGGACTGCTGGTGCAGAGTCCTTCCCCTTTCTTCAGATGCAGTTACAGCCTGAAGACCACCCTGGTCCACCTGACCCAGTCAGAACCCCTCTTGACAGTTGAATGCCAGACCCCAACCCCGAAAGGTCAGCTGCACCCGTCACAAGGACAGTGGAGTCTGATCCGACACATGCACAACGTATGCAAATTCAAGGATGTGCCTCAGCACTCTTCAAACCCTGAGGGCCCCACTCTGTGCAGTGAGCCTGAGAAGGGGTCATGAATCTGCTGCTCCCCCAGCCTGTTCGTAGTTTTTGTATGACTGAAGTTTTTAAAGATAAAGAGTACATTTTTGCAAAATACGGGCCCCAAATACAAGTGATTTAAGGGTAATTCAAGGGGAATTTTGGCTGTACCTAAGTTTGACTTTCCACGCTGTTTTTAGAAACTAACCTTCATGTGAGGTGATACTTGACTCTTGTCAATGACATGCCACTAACTCAGTGTTCTCCAGTCCACTAACTTCTCCAACCCAGAGGGGTGAGGAAGTGGCGGAACCGTCACCAGAACTGCACCACTGCTGGGGATCCAGAGGCTTTTTAAAAAACTGACTCCTTTCTGCAGCTGCCTCTGCAGTTCCATGCAGCAAAACAATGAATAATTGCTTTCCAGAACAACTTCCAATTTTGGAATTACAACTAGCTGGTTGTGATCACTGCACACCATTGCCCTGTGCAGGGACAGAACGTCTCAGGCTCTTGGTTTGCGACCCACCAGTTCGGCAACCCTTGAATTAACCGACATAATACTGTAAACAACTGGCGTTGCTTTTTCCATAACTTCACTGAACTAATGCAAATCTCAAATGTCTCATTTGCCGCTCTCTGGCCATCATCATCATCATCACCACCATCATCAAACAGCTGAGCCAGGCCCCATTTTGTTGCCAGACATACAGGGTCCCTGAGATGCCCATGTGAACTCACAAACCTGACACCTGTGAAGACCAACCCACAGTCCACTCATTTCATGCACTGTGGACTTTTCCTGCACGACGAGCGCAGCCCCGACCGCCCTTCACCATCAGCTGCATTTCCTCATCTTTTGCACTGTTTGAGTAGCACATGCATTTCCTTTCTCTTTCTCTCCCCAAAGGAAGGAGCAAAGCATGGAAAGAGAGGGGTTGGAAAGATAGAGAGAGAGAGAAAGATGAGAGTGTCCAGTTCATAGAAGTCCCTGAGTGACGGTCTGATATTGTGCTAGTGACCAAAAACAAAGCCTGTGTGTGGGTTGCACGGCTGTCCTGAGATTTCCAACATGCCCCCCACTCCGCCTCGCCCTCCTTCCAGCAAAAAGGAATCTTTAACTTCACACCGGGCAGCAGACAAGTCCAGGATGGAGAAAAATACAGTGGGGGGCATTGACCTCCCCCCACTGGCTCCAAGTCTCTGAGACAAACAGCTGAGCCTAGCAGTGCTGAGAAGCACCTCCAGACGCAGCCCTGCAGGGGCTCCTCCACTCAGCCTGACTCACACACTGTGGCTGCTCACTGGTCCCTCTGCTGCCCCGACTCACCCGAGCAGCACATGAGAACTTGGCACAAAGTCCTTGCATGGATTCCGAAGGACCGGACAAGGCAGCTGGTGGAGCTGGAAACACGGATGGTGCCGGGGGCAGGAGTGGCAACTCCTCCCATTAAGCAGGAGCGGGGAATGAGCAGAGCACTGAGGCACACAGATGACCAGCCAAGCGTGCGCAGGCAAGACAAGTGATGCGCTGGAGGCTGGGCCTCTTCTGAGTGGGCAGAAGGACGGTCCAGGGAGTCCTTGAGTGAAGCTGTGAACAGACATAGAACTGGTTTGGCACAAGTGGCAGCAACGTGAGGCAGGCCGTCAATGCCCGGCTCTATCCAGGGGACAGCCCTGACCATGACTTCAAACAGCGAGAAGCAGAACGGTGGGCTAGTGGCATAGCTAGAGGGGAGTGGCGCAGTCTGTTTTAGAGGGAGCCTCATCCCTTTGGAGCCATTCCTGGAGTTCCATTCTGTACGGCTGGCATTCTGCAACCCCCCTCCACAGGGGTGAGGCTCCCTACAAGACAGACTGCACCTCCCCCTTCTAGCTATGCTACTGCAGGGAGCCACTACTGCGGAGGTTGCTCTGCATCTGCCTCCAGCACCTCGTCACGGGGCGCAGCCCTTCACTGCAACAGACACTGCGCGGACACAACTGGGGCATTCGCTCCGGTACAGAAAAAGCTGGAGAAAGCTTCTGGACACCCACTGTTGGGGGAAATGGCTGGAGTGTGCAAGCACCTCTGGCTGATCAAGAACCTCACAACCCAAGATGACCAGGAGCAGAATGAGGGCTGCAAAGGAAAAGCACTTTAGGGAGAGGGAAGCAGGCCCCCCCCCCCCCCGCTGCAGAGGGAGTTGGGTGCAGCTAAGTGGATCTCTCCAAATGCTCCACAAGTAGCATGATTAAGTGGTTTGTTCTGGTATATTCTAACCCTTAAAGATGCTGGTTGCAGCATTTGCACCTGGGACCTGATGAGGCAGAAGATCCAAGGACTTTGGAGGGACATTCAGTTCCTGACTTGTTGTACCAAGAAGGAATTGGGACAGGAGGCAAAGAAGAGCAAAGAAGACAGAGCCAAGCACGGAAGGAGGACTTTGAGGGCAGGGGTCCTAAACCCCTGAAGGGAAGTTCCAGTGAGCTTGAAAGTACGACAACTGACGTTTAAAACCGTGTGAAGACTCCCATTCCAGCACAAAGCTCTGTGGAACCACTGCAGTCCCAGTGCTGCACTGGGAGGTTTCCTAGATGCCTGCAAGAGTTGGGTCCTGCCTGAAAATCCCACAGAACCGGGATCAATTCCTGTGGGTCAGCACAGTCTGCTTCAAGGAGGGAAACCAAGATCCACCTGAAAGACCCCAGGTCTTCCTTTGCTGCAGAGGCTGGATGTGGATCATCCACCGGCTACTCCGGCACAGGAAACCTCCTTTGGCTTTCCTTACTGTGAAAGAGGCGGACGTGCAAGATCCCAATTTCAAGGCTAACTCTGAGGCTCTTTTGCGACAACTGCAGACACTCTCCATGGCATGTCTCCCTACAGTCACCCCCAAGTGAAGGACCCTGATGGGAAAAGGGCAGGCGTTGCCTCTGTAATTCTCACACCAACTGCTGCAGTCAGAAGAGGCACCCCTAAATTCCTGGAACTGATAAGACACACACAGGACTCTCTGCACACTTCTCAGGTATACAACACCAATCTCCTTTTGCTACAAAAGACACTACATATCCCTTCCCACACACGCACACATGCATGCGCTCTCTCTCTCTCTCTCTCTCTCACACACACACACACACTTTCATATATTCACATGGGGTAAGAAAAAGCATCTCCCAAATTCCTGAAGTCTTGGAAAAGGCAGCTTGTCAATCTGGCCTTTGCATCTGATCTGAGCTCCCCCCTGCCCTGGTTGTTCTCCCTCCCTTCAGTTTCTTCCCTAATAGTTGCCCTTTTAAAAAGAAAGATCCTGATGAGGTGGCGATAAGATACATGATGCTCATACAAGGTGAGGATGTACTTCCTTCGCTCAAAGGAACAAATGAGAGAGCAGAACCAAAGTGGAGGAAGGAATCAGGCAAGGGATCAAAGTGACTCCGAGCACAACCCAGTGAGAGATTTGGGCGCAAACGGCGCTGATGGCTGCAGCTGGCAATCCATTTGGAGATTAACTTGTTTGGTGCCCCCCTTTCTCAATCCACTTCAACAACGTGTGCAGTTTTAAAGGGGACAAGTGGGGGTTCCAAGTTCATCAAGCAAGAAACGGAGAAAAGAGAACGGAATGAAGAAGAGGCTGAGGAAGCAGATGGTGATGACCCTGCCCTTCCTTGCCAGCCAGACCCTCCCCCCACAAACCCATTTCCCTGCCGCACACATCCTGAATGTACTTAATGTGCTCAACAGAGAAGCAACATTTAGGAGGAACTTAAAACAAAATTGGGAGGGTAAGAACTATGTTGTCAAAATTAGGAGAAAAACCCAAAGACTGCAGCACTCCTGTGTTGTTGTTGTTGTTGTCATAGTTTGAGTGTCTTTCCCTATCTTGATGGAACCTGCAGGCGTCAATTGACGTAGTACAACCAGTAAACCAGGTTGAAGAATCCAAAGGTGATGGGGAAAATGATCCTTGACCACTTGTCAATGGTGCTGACGTCTGCCAGGTCTGGGATTTTGAGCTTCAGCTTTGAAGACCGCCGGCGGAGTCGGCAGTTGGCACGACTGCGGACACCAGCGTGGTGGGCCAGTGGAACGTGGCGGTCCAAGGTGGGGTGATGTCCAAAGCCGTCTCGGGAGGCCAGCTGCTTGCGGAACTGAATTCCAGATCCTTCAAAGGACATGACAGAGTTTCGGGAGTCCCCAACTGTGCTCATCATGTCCGTAGCCAGTAACTCGTTGTTCATTTCCAGACTGCTGAGAAGGATGTTCCCGTACGGATCGACCTGCGAAAGACAAGAGACGTTGCACAGGCTGAGCCTTCCTCTCGAGCAACAGCCTCACCCACTGCTCTGTTTCAGCAGGTCTGCTCAGGAGTCCACAGCAGGATTGTGGGAAGCAGATCACACCTGCCAGGTCCACCTGCGGAGGTCCACAAATGCAGGCTGGGATCCTTGCGACTGCTGAGCACCTCCCAGAACCACAGCAAGAGTCCTGAAGTCGGTCATCTTAGACCAAGTTCAAGCTGTGGACAGCGAATGTCTCCAGTCACTGGCACATGGATAGGGCAACGCTGACCACAAGACGGGCCATTTGGCACACTAATGCTGACCGTGAATGAGACTGGCCACTCAGGCAAATGCTGCTGCACCCCAGGAAGAGGGCTCCAATCCCAGCTCAGCAACAGAGGCTCTCTGGAGCTTGGGGCTCTCTCCCCTGCCTCTTGGGTTTCCCTGCAATACAAGGGAGTAGTTTGGCCTTCCAGGGTGGGGAAGCTCCTTTGGGAACTCTGGGAAAACCCTCCCCAACTTTCCCTCTGCTGACCACAGACTCCCAAAAGGGCTTTTAACGCAGAGGAAAACTCCGCACTTGTGCAAGGCAACCCCTAGTGAACCCGTCCTTTCCGCCACAGGCTCTCTCACCCTCTTCTCCTCATATCGGTGCCTCTCGTTGTTGGCCTTGCTGATGCGTTCGCTCTGCTTCTTCTGCTGCCGGGGGCCTCGCCCAAAGAAGATGTAGTTGACAAAGGCGTACTCCAGCAGCGCCAGGAAAACAAACACAAAGCAGCCCATGAGATAGACATCGATGGCTTTGACGTAAGGGATCTTGGGGAGGGTCTCCCGCAGGTGGGTGTTGATGGTGGTCATCGTGAGCACGGTGGTTACCCCTGCAAAGAACAGACAGAACTGGGGTGAAGATACGGAACTGATCGATGGATCTACCTGGTGCTGGAGAAGAGACAGAAACTGTTCACAGCTGAGCTGAGTTGGGCTGAACATAAATCTAAGTAGCTGAATTGTCAAAATATGGTCAGAATGTATAACTATCCCAAAAGTAAAATTAAATTTCTGGGTCCAATTTCTTAATGTTCATCTATTATCAAAATATTAAGATAGAAGCAAGAATCATTTTTTGTTAAAAGAAAAATAAAAGCACTTTTCACTATGATTTTTAAAAATCATGGATGTGTAATCCTGGAAACTTCGTCTTCAACCTACCTCTGAGTTTGGTTCCAGAGGCCTGTCCGTAAGTCAAATCATATGGGATTTGAAAGAGTTGGTTCCTACTGGGCCAGTCCTCCCTCCCTCCCTCCCTCACCTTGCACAGACTAGACATACCCAGCGCAACGCGGGCGGCAGAGGCGTCGTAATTGATCCAGAAGGAGACCCAGGAGAGGATGGTGATGAGGACGGAGGGCATGTAAGTTTGGAGGATGAAATAGCCGATGTTCCTTTTTATTCGGAAGCTGAGAGAGAGTCGAAGGTAAGAGCCTGGCAAGGAGATACGAGAACAGACGGATGGTTAGGAAAAGCTGCTGGATCTTGCCCTGGAAGCAAACAAGGTGAGCAGCACCGCTTGGAAAACCAGGGCACTGACCAGACGAAGGGGTAAAATTCCCTGGGTTCTGAAAATGGAGAAAAGGAAGCCGAGAATCAGCAAAGGACGTGAACTGCAGCAGCCCAAAGGCAGGAAAAGGTCTTACCAGAAACATGGCCAGATCTCCTGGAGGGACCTCAGAAAGCAGCAAGCAGGACACAGAAAACCCTGCCTTCCTTTTCACCAACCACCGAGCCCAACGGCACCTTCAAGAAGACCCCATTTATTCAGTGGGTCCTGGGAGGACTGTGGCATTGGAAGCAGGCAAGGAATCCTTTGCAGAAACATCTGCCGGACGGGGAAGCGCAGCTGAAACAACCAGCTTGATTTGGTGCCAGAGAAAAAGAGGCTCTCAGGCTGGAAATGCTGCTTTCATCAGAATAACCCTCTTCAGGATGAGCAGAACTCACTGAAAGGAGCCCCGGAGGCAGCAGGTGCCCCCCAAGTGCTTTTTAATTTTAAGAGCAGCCCCTTCAAAAGAGGCCACTTGGACAGGAGGCTTCCCAAAGGCAGTGCCGGCATCCTCGCAAAACAGAGACTCCACACTTCAGAAGGATCAGTTTATTCCCATGTCAATTTATGGAAACTGACCTGATCACGCAGAAAACGGCTAACTGGCAGCTTCAAGAAAAACCCTTGGAGTCAGGAGGTGTTGGGGGAGTCAGCAAAGGCTGCAGAGTTCTGCCTGATGAGTCAATGCTGAGGAATGTGGCTCTTATGGGGAGTGGGCAGCAGTGCTTCCCCCCATCTTGTTCAGCCCTTGGTGCACAGAGCTTCATCTGCTCTTCATCTGGTTCAGGCAGTTGGGCAGTGGAAGAGACCGCCGAGGGAGGTGGTGGACTCTCCCTCACTGGGGGTCAAGCAGAGGCTTGATCGGCACCTGTTGGGGATGATCTAGGAGGATGTCCTGCTGCAGGCAGGGGGTTGGACTAGATGACCTACTGGGTCCCTTTCAACTCTGGGATTCTAGGATTCTATGCTCTGTCAGTTTCCCAAACTGCCTCCAGTTGGTCAAGATCCACGGTGTTTCAAGGAGCAACACTTTTGACTGCTGGTCTATGAGAAACAATGAGGATTTAGGGCAAACCTAGAAAACAAAGACAACTAACTGGTCATCTCTTACTATTTGTCAACTACACCTGGAGTAAACTTTTTAACAAGTACACAAAATGGTGCAATCCTCACCTAGGCTGGCACAACTCATTGGTCTTCCTGTTCCTGAGCGGATGTGGGAAGCATGTGCGCTGGCCTAGCCCACCTCCAGGAGTGGCGCAGAAATGTCTTAAGGCACTTTTGTGACACCCCCCAGTCAGCACAAGAGTTATGCCAGGGCTTAGGTCGGCCTAACTGGGGATTAGGATTGCAGCCAAAAACTCCTACATCAGTGTAAACCTGCTGACTCGTCAAGCCACCATCCAAGCAAACATTAGGACCACCTCATTCTATTTGCTGGTGAACCAAAGGACCTGGTCAAGCATGGCCTCCCCAGCAGAGCCTCAAGCTTTGGGAAGGTCCTTTGGGAAGACGACACTGAGCAACCAGGGGGCACAGTGCAGGCAATACAGCTGTCCACAGGGCAGCCACCCCTGCCGTGCCACAGTCCCATTCCAGGCATGCACAAGTCCCCACCGGAGCAAGGCAGACTTTCAGGGGGAAACCTCCATGCACACAAGATGTGCTTATGGCAGCACTGGAGTGGCAGGAAAGAGAGGAACACACAGTGGGACACGGTCCCTGCTGAGCCCACTGCATGTCGGGGGGGGGAGAGGCTAGGGAGGGACTGTGGCCTTACACACTTGAACAACAGTCACCACAAGTCTCTGGTGCCTCCCACATTTGTGACAACACACAGGAAGACCCCAGGAGTCTTTGGAGAATGGCTGCCAAATCCTTCAGTGGCTCATTGAACACCCTCAGAGAGACCACCCACCTGTCGTGAAGACCACTTCTCTGGTGACCAGTCTCTGCTCAATGATAGTGAACTGGGGCAGCTCCAGCACCTCGATGCCAGTCACCGCCGAATCATTGCCTTGCCAGAAGAAGACAATGTCGTCGATCGTGTAGCCATCTGACCGAGAGAGAAAGAGGAGCCCGCTCAGACCTGCGCCAAAGGAGCGGCTGCAGGACCCACATTGTTCCCCCAGGCAGGCAGTAGCAACAGTGACTAGGTGAGGACCCAGCTCCCTACTCCACACTTCCTGCCTGGATCAGGACCAAGGGAGGGACTGAAATTTGCAGAAGCTGCAGAAAGGGAATGGAGGGCAGAGGCTGCTCAGCCTGCACAGAGAAGAAGGAAGAGCAGAAAATGGAAGGCCATTAAATTGGTGGTGTAGCTAGAGGGGGCAGAGCAGTCTGTCTTGGAGTCCCTCACCCTTTTGGAGCCCTTCCAGACGGGGGAGCAGAATGGAGCTGGATGGCATTGAATGCCTGGAATGGCTCTGATGGGGTGAGGCTTCCTCCAAGACGGACTTCCCCCTCTCGCTACACCACTGCGTTTGGGGGGATTTGAGGTTCCTATCAGCACCACAGTGTGCCTTGTCAATGGTCCAAGAACTTCTGGTGTGCCTGACAATTGTCAGTGTGTCATGAGATGAAGAAGACTGAAAATCACAGGCTGAACCAGATTCATCCTCTGGAATTCTGAATCTGGGCTCCTCAGGCCGGAGCCGAAGCCGTGCCGGTACCCGAGACGGTCACGTGGCATTGCAGCCTTTCTTGCAGGCTCTTCAGAGATGGTGTCGCCTAGAAAACTGGGATTGTGCTGGTTTGTGGGGATCGTGTTCCCACACTGGAAAGTCTGACAGAGGGTCCTGTCCTGGCTTGGTGGAGGAGAATGATGGCAACTCTATCTGGAGAGGCACAGGAGGAGGAACCCTCCTCAACCCACCAGCCTCCTACTCCAGAGTCTTGGCAGAGAGTGCCCTGCATGGCTCACTTGCGGCACAAGAAGTCACTCCAGGCTTTTGCCAGAGGAGGGAGCATTTGGTGTGGCTGCTTTGCACATGCCACTCCTCTCCTGTGTTGTGGCAGAGCCCCCAAATCTCCTCCACAAGCAGGGCAGGGTCGGGGGCAGTCAGGAGCCCCTTCCTGGGGGAGCACCTGGGCCCTCGTTATGGCTCTGACTTGTCACAAGGAGGCCTTCAAGCCCCGACTGCTCTCAGTCCGCCTCTGGCCAGGAACGCAGGGAGGGATGCCCCAGCCGGAGCCCGCCCTGCCCAGCGGTACGCACAGCTCTCGATTTCCAGGGTGCAGTTCTGCTGGTCCAGGGGGTACCTCCGCAGGTCCATCATGCAGGCAGCTGTGGTGGTGATTCTGGAAGAGAGCAGAGGAAGGAGAGTCAGGAAGAGGGGCTGCGTTGCTATGACAGCCAGAGAAGGAGGCTGCGGGGAGGAAGGAAGGATCCTGCGCAGGGAGGGTGAGCAGCTCCTCTCCACAGCCACAGCCACAGCCACTGCATGGCTTCAATCACTTCTGACTCACCGCCTGCCCGTATCTCTCTCGGCTGAAAGGAGGGTGGGAGGGCAGGCACAGGGAGGAGTGTTGGTGATGCTGGGGAGAGAGGGCTGCAAGGAAGGAAGTCAGGAGAGAGAGAGAGAGAGAGAGAGAGAGAGATGCAGCCACTCCACTCCTCTGGGCCCACGTAAGTGATGAGGCCGTTCACTTACGTGGGCTGGAGCAAAATAGACGTTTTCAAATCATCTGCCTGAGCAGCTCCACTGAGCTGAAAGGCTTGTCTTTCCCAACATGGCCTCCCAAACGCCCCGTGATGCAGGCAGAGCCCCCCGTGCTGCCCAAGACACCAATCGCTTCCCGAAGATGCGCAACCAAGTGCCAAAACCCCCAATTCCCCTCCACAGATGTGTGAATGATAAACTCATGAGTGCCAAAGTCAGTCACGGGCACCACTGAGCACGTCCAGTGTGGGACTGGCTCACTGGCCTCAGGCCACAGCATCAGTCAAAGGGCCACTGCCACTAACAGTGGCCACACAACAGGCTGGCATCTGGGCCACCCCCAAGCTTCTGCCCCCTTTTCTGCAGCTGCCAGTGCCCACTGCTTGGCAGTGCCCATGTGAGCCGCCCTCCCTGGACTGAAAGGCAGGGCCAAGTGGCTGGTGCCACAGATGGATACCCATGCCAGGTGCCTTCGGTCACTGCCCTTCTTTTTTGCCATTGCTCTGAATACCAACAACCTGGGTCAGCCTTTCCCTGCCTTCCCCTCCGTCAGTCTTTGAGACTTGTGCCCCAGCACGATGTTCAGGAGGAGCCTCCATTTAACATCCCCACAGATGGGAGGGTCTGAGACAACGTGCCCTTCTCTGCCATGGCACCTGCATGTCCAGGACAGTTGAAGCAGCTTCTGGGAAGAGGAACCTGCTTTTCCCTGATAGCAAACTTAACAACTGGGGAGTTGGCCTGAAATATTTTGTTGGAGAGGAAGATCTCCCCCATTTCCAAGCTGTCTGCCCCCCCCCCCCACACTCTGATGATGAGTCGGCTGGGCTGATCTGTGAGGGGGGAGCAGCTCATGAGGGCAGCCAGGAATTGCTCCTGCTTGGCTCCAAGAGTCGCCACTGAGCCTGGGAGCGGCAGACGTTTGCTGCACCTCTCGGGAGTCATGAATGAAGGAAGAGGATCTGAGTCCCTCTGGCAGCCTCCCAAGCCCAATGCCTGTTTGTGAGGTTGCCTGGGGTTCCCTTGCACATGCATGCGCATGCGATTGGGTGGGGATCGGCAGCCCAAGCCCCCTCTTCTCTCCACCGCCCACCCATACGGCAGGAATCAGGCAGCACACTTTGGATGCCGACACAACCAGCCAACTGTGAACAGGAAAGCATTGTAACCCCCTGGGCAGAGAGAGAGAGAGAGAGAGAGAAGGATGGGCGGGGAGCAAAAAGGAGGGCAGGCAGCACGGCCGGAGAGTGAGCCAGAGAGGGCTCCCTGTCTCTTTAAGAGCCAGCCTGCTAAATTTATCTCTCTGCTGTCTGCGAGGAGGGTTGTAGGAAGCCTTGAGGAGTGCCTCTGCCACCGCCTGATGTGCTATAAATAGACGGGGGGGGGGGAGGGATGTATAGATATCCTCACTCACAGGGTGGAGACTTCAAAGGAGAGCTGGGGAAAGGTGCTTCCACTCTTCGGTGAGGGGGGAGTGCAAGAGCCAGGCTGAGAGGCTGTGGTGTGTTTGCCTTGAGCTGGGTCTCCTTGCCATGCCAGCCCCTTCCCTGCTACAAAGAGAGGACTGAGCCTCCTCCTGGGGCTTCCCAGACCCCCAGTTGCAGCAGTGAAGGCCAAGGCAGCAAGTGCCAATGCCTGCTGTGGCACCGGCTTAGTGACTCTGTCTCTCCCAGCTCCCCCACCCTAAACCCCCCCCCCCCGGTGGGAAATGGCAGCCCTCAAGATGCAAGCAGGTCTTTAATGACATTTTCCAGCTCATTGGCAGGACCTTGTGGGCCAAAACCTCCCTGCTCTGTCCACCCAACAGCAGTGCTGAGCCAACAGTGGGGCCTGCAAGCCAGCTACGGGTTTCCATCGGGGCAGGATGGGCAGCCCCCTGCTCCCTGGAGGATCCAGGTCATGGCAATGCTGGAAGGACCAGCAGGGTCCAGCAAGGTCCAGAAGAGCCTCTTCTCCAGGGCCATCAGCATCCCACCCAAGAGGCTTCCATGAGCTGCAATTTCTGAAAGGGGGCTGGAGGTGCCTGGTCTGGGCCAGAAGTGCTGCAGGTGGCCAGCAGACGCCCAAAGCCAACCACGAGGGGTGTGGAGCAAGATCATGTGAGGAGGGGGTCTTCTCAATGAGGGGCACTTCCACATCCCGGGCAGCTTGGTGGGCTTTACAACCTGGGCCTGGGAGCTTTGCTTGGGCTGGTGCTTGACCCACAAGGGCACCGTGACTCTCAGTCATCAACTCCACCTATGACATTACTGAAGACGTCTCCAGGACATCTCCAGCCGCTCTGCCCCCCTTTCCTATCAGGAGTGATCATGTTCTTTGCACAAAGTAGGATCTCAGCAATGACACCCAGAGAAAGAGGAGGCGAGCAGAGCGGAAAGGGCGTCTGGTGTAGCTCCTGGGCTGGTAACACTGAAGGGGAGCGAGGATTATGCTTTATACAAAGTGGCTGTTCTGAATCAGAACCTGGTCAGGGCCACATTTTCCTTCCTGGTGCTAGAGAAAGAACACATCAAAAAGCTGCCACAAACTCCAGCCAGACGCTTCTCCCTGGTCCTGACTAACGTTCTCGGTTCCCCTGCCCTTCTGCCTGCTCACCCCATTGGACCCTCAGGAGCAGCTCCCAAACTGTCCAACCATTTGGACCTTCAGCTGCAGGAGCAGCAATTCCTGTACTGGGACCATTTCAGTTCTGACCTTTGCACACCCTCCGAATGAACTCCAAAAACCTGAGAAGCTCAGTTCACAAACAGGTGATCACCGTCTACAGCTGCCCAGTTCTTGCCATTCTGTTCCATAAAACGGAGGAGCAAGACTGCAACCAACCCAGCCCATGCGTGGCTTACCTATAAAGGACGGACAACTTTCCCACCCCATGTGGACCGAGCCATGTCCTTCAGGTGGGACTGAGGCCAGAGCACTTTCCCAGACGGAGGAACTGAGTGCAACTGTCCTGTACTAACCCAGACAAGGATCGTGAGACCAGGATGAGAGCAAGGCCAGGGCAGGTCACCACTCGGAACTACGAGACTTGCTAATCCATGAGAAAAGCGGTTCCTTCGCCCAACTCCTGCCTCTTACATACACCAAGAAGTCAAACACAAATTCAGAGTCACACTTGGAAAGGCCATCAGAAACTCCAAATCATCCTCCAAACCAGATAACCTTTTCAGGCACCCGCTGATGAAAGTGTGTTGATGTGAGAAAAATGCAGCCACTTCTGGGTCTCCAGCCAGTTTCTCCTGAGCTTCCCTCAAAACGTGGTGATGAGCTGGACTCACCTCAGGCCGTATAGGACGGTCCCATCGGGATGGAGCCGGATCATCCGGTTCTTCACCGTCACCCCGTGAAGGAAGGACTTCTTGTCATTCAGGAAGTAGGTATCGGGGAGCCACAGCTGATCCGCCACACGGTTGTCCAGTGTGAGGTTCAGGGGCAGGTCGGTGTAGGCCAAACGCTTGTCTCGCCAGCTTTGTTGGAAATACATGGTGATCGTGTAGTCCTGGAGAAGAAACATCACGACAGTTAAACCTCAAAGGAGATCCCAGCATCTCTCTTCTGCTCCGGGGCAATGGGGAGGGAACAGGGCACCACTGCAGGGCACCCTCCCTATTTCTGGGCACCTCTTGAAGACCCATCAGGAATGCCCCAAAGGGGTTCACAAGCACAGGCACCTAAAAACCAACACCATTAACTAGGACACCACAAATTAAATGACAAATTAAATGTTTTAAATTTAATCCTTACTTGGGGAGGGACCACATGGGATCACCTGGGGCCTTTTGTTGGCTTTTAGTGTTCATTGAAAGCAGAACTTTTATGCTGGGAGGTGGGTGGGGGAGGAATCCTTACATATGGGGGACCACACGGGATAGGGGGTCTTTTCTTGGCTTTTGTACTTTTGGAGGGATGCAGGCCTATGCGCTGTGTTGGGCATGCAAAATGAAATGATAAGTTGCATGTTATTTCTCTGGAAACAAATGCATACTATATATAGAAAGCATTTATTTAATGCAAATTATTGTTATATTGTATTGATATACACCAGTATAGCCACTTGGCATATTCCCCCCCCCCCCCAACAGAAAACAATTGTTGTCCCCCATTTCTACAGTCCTGGCTACGGCCGTGGCCTGCACGTGTCTCCGAGTGCCAGCCAAGCAGGGATCTCCCCTTTCCTTGGCTCCTGGCAGGCCACTGAGCACACTCGGTTGTTGCTGGGAGCACCCTTGGGCTCCCTGTTCCAGGTGCTTGCCTGCCATGCCCAAGCCTTTCTTCCCCCCATCCATCTCCTTCGCTGCAGCTGGAAAGGTGAGAGGCACAAGTGTGTGGTCTGGTGTGTGTGTGCTGGAGCTGAGGAAGGCACCAGATTGTGCAAGAGATGCTGGCCGTGTTTGGGGTGTCAGGTGAGTGCAAATGGAGCAGTTCCTCTCCTTTTGGTGAGGGCTCAAAACACACCTGTTTTGCCTACCATTTGGCTGCTGAACAGTCATGACTTTGGGTGCAATCCTAAGCTAGGCCAGCACAACTCACTGGTCTTCCCATTCATGTGTCTGTGCACTGGCTCAACCCTCCCCCAGGAGTGGCACAGACATGTCTCATGGCTCTTTTGTGACACCCCCGTGATCGTGCCGGGGTTTGGGCAAGCCTAACCTGACTGTAGGATTGCAGCCTTACTGTCTTTATGGCTTTTCAAGCTGTTCATAATCACCTGGAGTCAGTCTGTGAATAACACCAGACTGTTCCGAGTGGTGAAGTCCAGAAGAGACTGTGGGGAGCTCCAGAAGGATCTCTCCGTGCTGGAAGAGGGGGCAACACCAGGTGCCCTGTTTGGGGCTCTGGAGGCAGGTCTGACTGCAGCGATCCATGCCTTGCTGCCAGTCTCGCTGGGGTGACTGTCATGCCCTCCACCGGGCTGCACCTGAAGACTGTTTGGAAACTCTAGACTGCAGCAGCTGGGAAATTCTTGGAGACACATTGCAAAGCTCCTCCATGAGTAGCACTCACTTCCAGAATGCTTCTGATGACAATTCAGCTGCAACCCAGAGGATGGTGAAGATGCTGGGAGGGCAGCATGCTCTGCCTCCAGCACCCACCAGCTGGGACGCTTGGAGAAGATTGCTCCGACCCCCCCCCCCTTAAAAGGTAAAGGTGTCCTTTGTAGGTTGCCCTGCCAGTCTTGACTGACTCTAGGCTGCAGACTCATCCCATTTCTAGGGCCATAGAGCCAATGTTGTCTGAAGGCACCTCCTCGGACATGTGGTCCACAAGCGCCTCCTTACACATACTCTAAAGGCATGAGAGGCTGTGGGGAGCTGGAGAGAAGAGGGTGGGTGTGCATGTTGTGCATGGAGGGGAGGCATATGCTTTCTGGGGGTGTGATGAGTGCTGGGTGCCAGACTCTGCTCTCCAGCAACAGCAGCAGTAGCAGCTCACCCTGGGCTAGACTTGAGTAACACATGAAGAAGTGGAGACGGAGAAGGGCCAAGACTGCCAGCACGATGCCACCTCTGGAGCCACTGACCCTGGGACAGGAAGCAGGCCTGCCCCCCTCCTGACACCTGTTCCACCCACCACCAGCAGGTTGTGTGTAGTCACGGGCACAGCCTGGGGTTTCTCCACTTCTCCATGAGTGGAATTTCTTGCATGAAAGAACCAGCGCTGAATACCCACCAGGGCCTGCTGCAGAAACGCAGACCCTGGATGCCCCGGGTGCCAGTCTGACTGACAGAGACACCCTGGCCAGCAGGGGCTCCCAGCACTGGAATGCTCCAGCCACACTTGCGGAGGGTGCCAGGACCAAGCCTGGGGCCTCCGGCACACCACCCACCGGCAGCATCTGGCCTTGAACGCGGTGCTCTGCTCTGGGTCCCCCTTTCCTTCCCGCACATGCATGTGCCACCCCAGAATTGCAGTGCCCCCTTGATCTGAGCAAAGGGCCAAGCAGGACTGGGCGCCTGACTGGCAGCTCCTCTCCCCGCCCTCGCCACACGCTTGCCTGGTCTGTTGCCTAGCAACTCAGCATCATTTCAGAATACGAAGCTCTCCCTCCCCCCGTCGCCCCCCATCGTCCCCCCGCCTCCCCCCCCCCCCCGCCATGCTCTTGGCTTCTCCAGGGAAATGTGGAAATAGACAGCGGGTGGGGGAGCAAGACACACACGTACACACTCACAGCCTTCATTCCTGCAGAGCCTCCTCTGCCACCGGATCTTTACACCCTCCCTGGCACAGATCTACAATTCTACCTGGCACGTCTTCTCACACACGCTCCGCGCTGCCAGGCCCTCTCCCAGCCCTACACCCTCTTGGTGCGCCTCATTCTTCAACACGTACACTCTTCAGATAGTAGAAGCCCCTTTTCCCCTGGACATATCGTGAATGAAGCAGCAGATATCTCCTTGGAGGCACACTGCTTTTATTATTATTATTATTATTATTATTATTATTATTATTATTATTATTATTATTATTATTATTGATTAGTTGTATTACTATTATTGACTGTTCAGGTGCTCCTTAAGTTGTTTGGGAACAGCACCAAGGGCACCAACCACCATTTGGATCGCTTTGGTCTTCCTGCCACAGCCTTTCAATTTCTATTTCTATATTTTTTCCTGGTTGTTTTGGGGGTATTTTTTCTGCTTCTGCCAGGCTTCTTCCAGTGACCCCACAGCCTCTGGCCCCGACTGCTCGGCCAGCGGACCCGACGCCTGTGACCCACTTGCCACCAGATGTCCAGGAACTCCCACATCTAGCGTGGTCCCTGCGGACCTGGGCTATGGCGCCAGAGGAGTCTTGCTTGGTGTTCTCATCAGAACTAAGGGTGGGTTTGCCAGAAGCACACAGGATGAGAGGAGGGACAGGTTGTTTCCTCCAGTCACAAGGTCTTCCTCTACTATTATTACAGGTGTTCACACATACAGGTACACGTTGTTGACACATTTGTTTTATCCAGACATTGAGTCCTTCCCAAGGACCTGGGATGCCTGCTTTTCAATCTATTTTGGTTTTATAAATATTGTTGCAAGATTGTTACGGTGTTGTTAATCACAGTCACCAAGTGTCTGACTGGAACTGACTCTACTGTCATCCAGTTCCTTTCCTAGGAATCACAATCATCTCAATATGTGTGAAGTTCTGAGGAGTACCTACTGCTGCTGCT
Source organism: Cryptoblepharus egeriae (assembly GCA_030015325.1). Taxonomy (NCBI): domain Eukaryota; kingdom Metazoa; phylum Chordata; class Lepidosauria; order Squamata; family Scincidae; genus Cryptoblepharus; species Cryptoblepharus egeriae. The sequence goes on from JAREYC010000016.1 coordinate 71,421, forward strand.
GCTGCTGCTGCTGCTGCTGCTGCTGCTGCTGCTGCTGCTGCTGCTACATTTTCACATAGTCTAAAAAGGACCAAGCCCACTTGCTTATAAACATGAAGCTTTACACCTCCCACAACCTGGAGGAAAAACGTTTTGGGACTGACTTCCCTGTAAACATGCCAACGCAAGCACAGCATTTCCTTGTACTGGCAGGTTTACTTAGAAGTAGGTCCCAAAATGTGTTCAGAGGAGCTTCCTTCCAGGTTGGTGTCTGCACAACTGCTTTGGCACACTGGCCTGAGAAGACAGACTGGCCTGCAGAAGCTACTACTGAAATCCAACCAACTGGCAACATCAACATCCAGGAGATTCAAATACAAAGAACTTTATTTTGAGATCAAGAGGCTGACCATTTCCCCTCCAGAAGTCCGGAGAAGTCTGGAGAAGGGGAACGGAGGAGGTCCCTGTGCCAGCCACGCTTGACGTTCAAGGACGTGCTTTTATTTCATGCTTTGGAAAATCTCACACCTCCACTCGCTGGGAAATGTCCGGTGTGGACAGCACAGCAACAACACAAACAACACCAGTTTCTAAACTTCTCCTTTTTAGAAACAAACAAAGCAAAACCCCAAAACTGCAAAACAGCAGACGCCTTCATGGACCAGTCACTGGAGCCTGACTGGGCTGTACTGGGAGGTGGTTGTGCCTGGGCTATGACCACGGCTGCCCCTGCACCAGCTCTGTCAGCTTCCTAGTGTATTTCAAAGCTATTATTTATCCAAAGGAGGAGGGGGCCGGGGGGCATCACGAAGGTTGGTGGGAGAGACACAAACTGGAAAATAAACTTTAAAATGGGAAAATATTTTAAAACGTTTGAAGAGAATATTTGAAGAAAAACCTTCACAAAAGATTTGAAAAACTTCCGCATGTTCAATATCAAAGGGATGCAGAAAGCAAAGCGGAGCCAGTGAAACCGACTCTTCAAATGTCATAGAGGTGAAGGGGGCAGTTATTCTCCCACTACTCAGTACTAGAGGAGCACCATTTGGAAAGGTGCCTCTTGACCCAGATGGCAGAACCAACTGTATTATGACGCGTGAAAATTAGAGCTGATCAGTGGGGTCCCTAAAGGGGTGCTGGGCACTGCAATGACACCAGGCCACACAATTTGGGGGGGGAACGACGACGACCAGCTGAGCCTGACACTAGTGGGTAAAACTGTCAAAAACTTGGTATGTGCATCACGTTATAAATCACTGGGAAGGTAATTTAACGCAGAATGCAATGAAACAAACCATGCTGGAATACCCACACCTAATCCAAAGCTTTGGCCAGTTAACCAGAAAAAAAACTTTTATATGTTTTACTTACATAAATTAAATTTATTTTGCTGGGGGGCTGCTACCAAATCTGAATGGACCCCGTGGAGCGATGCCTTAGCTCCCCATTTTCAAAGTCTGGGTGTCGCATCTTTTCTGGGACATGATTCTGCACTTTCCTCAGCTCCTCCACTGGGCTGGCTTCTATTAACACTGCATTGCTTTTGTGCTGTATCACAACAACACCTGATGGGCTCACTAACCATTAGTCTTACTGGCCAGTTCTGAGTTAAAGAAATCCACTCTTTGGGAAGGCAGTGAGTTTCTCTTTGTGGTTCACTGGCCTTGGCTCCTGACCGACTACAGATGTGTCCGCATGGTTTGTGTCACTGTATTCCTTACCTTTCCAATGATATACAATAAGACGCCACTAGTTATACTTAACAAGATTTTGGCCAGTAGAGTCAAGCTCAGCTGTTTGCCCCCCTAAAGCTTGGTGTTCAGGACAGTTGACCCCCCCAGTCACATTAGCTACTCCGTCATTTCCCAGCCCTACATCTAGTTGAAAGACAGATGGGAATAGAGAAAGGGTGCACAAAACCTCACTTAAAAAACCAGCATCATATAGGGTGCATATTTGATATCTGAACAGAAATGCAATGTTTGGGGAAGCCTGTCCCAGTCCCCACACCTGCATAGATAGGGCTGTGCTGGGATGCCTCCTGGTCCCCTTCTGGGAGCCCTGCTGACCACCTGGGCTGAAGCACAGCAGGAGGGTTGCCATCCTTCTCTGCCACAAAACCTGTCAAACTTGCCGGTGAACTTGCTATGAGAACGCAAACCCCAAAAATTCCCAAGCAGAGGCTTCCAGTAGCACCTGTCAGGGATGCTCTGGGGGATTTCCTGCTGCAGGCCTGGGGATGGACTAGGTGACCTACTAGGTCCCTTCCAACTCTAGGACTCTAGGACTCTAAGAAAACTGGGAATATGGCAACCCTACACAGACACAGCTTTTCAGCGAGACACCCCAGCGCAGCTGAGCAAACACGACACAGGGAGCCATGGGCAGGCCCACCCCACCAGTAGGGCAGCTGAGGGTATGGAGCATGGGTGGACCCCCAGCTTGGGGGCTCTCGCTTCTCCGCTTTTCACGCCAAGCAGAACAACCTGCATCCACCGCATCACACGCCTTGATGGACTCAGGAGGGCCTGGCTGACCCTCTCTCACTGTGCAAGACACGGAACCCTAGCCAGACACAGAAGCCAAGAAGGAATGGCACGAGAGGGACTCTGAGCAAGACCAGCCGCCGTTTCCACTCGATGCCAGCCTTGCCACAGAAGGAGTTCCCACAGCCCCTGAGGCCAAGGGACAGAGCCCTGCCTCCCCCTTCTTCAAGCTGGTCTCTGCCTTCATCCCCGCATAATTTAAGGCAAAGGGCCCAACGATGCGGCCTCCGTCATGCAGGAATCTCTGAACTAACATCCAAGAGGGGAAAACTGCAGGAACCATAAAGCCACATCCAAGACTCTGATGCTGCAGCTCAGGCCAGAAGGAGCTCTGACCGTCCACACTGGCCTCAAATCGTTCGGACAGCCAGACGGTAAAGACAGCAGGACACGGAAGGACAGGGACTGTTCCTGAGGAAGCTGCTCTCTCTCTCTTCCAAAAGCTTTTACTCCACTGAAGGAACCTCCAACAAGCACCTCCATGGCCTCCAGTCCCAGGAGCAGCCCTTTTCTCCAGCTGGAGCACCATCCATCCTAACAGGGAAGGCAATTCTTCCCACTCCTAACTGAGAAGGCAGACCCCACGTGGCTAGTTAGGAACCAAAGACAAGGAGTCTGTTCTAGGAAGACACCGTCAGAGAGAAGGCATGAAGCGGCCACGATCCTGGTTGAGTCTCTGCTTCCTTCCAGGCATCTCTGAGGATGCAGATTTTTTTATCCTGGGAGTAAGTACTATTGAACCCAATGGGACTGACTTCTGAGAGGCATGCTTAGGATCGGACTGAAAAGCAATTGAAAGACGAGGCAGCCCTTTCCAAAGAGCCTGCTCTGCATGGAAGGAAATCAATGGGGGGCCAGTTTCCAAGGCAGACCTTCTTTCCCTCTGCTTTGCATTCTGTGGCGTCCAAGCAGGGAACAGGGGGCTTTTCTGGCAGAAAGCCTGGTGCTCTCCATCCGGGACAGACAGACAGACAGACAGACAGACGCCCCAGAGGAGAGAAGCTCCTGCGGCTGAAGGAGGGAGAAGGAGTTGGATTTATTGCCTGCCTGCTGTTTATCAAGATCTAACCCTAAAGGGATGCTTCTCTTTTAATAGGCCAACCTCATTTGTGTTGAGATAAAACTGTGGGTGAAAACTCTGCTTAGAATTAGGTTGTGGGTGTATTTATCCACTTAGGGTGCAATCCTAAACTCCAGGTAGGCCCACCCAAGCCCTGGCTAAGAACGGTGCTGACCCGGGGTGCCACCAAAGTGTTGCAGAGACTCTAGTGCGCCACACCTGGGGGAGGGCTAGGCCATTGCACACGCATGTGCTTGCCTCCCTCCATCACCCCAGGAATGAGAAGATGGATGAGTTGTGCAGTCGTAGGTTAGGATCGCACCCTTAGTTATTACTATATTTTAATCCCACCTTTCTCCCCCTAAGACCCAAATACTCTGAACTCACTGGCTGCAGTAGCTGTCAATCAACCCAACATGAGGTAGCGCACAGAAGCAGCACTAATAAGAGACTTAGACTGGACTAAGGCACTTTCCTGGGAGTAAGACCTTCTGAACACAATGGGGCTTATTTCTGAGTAGACACAGTTAGGATTGTGCTGTAACTCTCAGCCTGGCAGCATCCAATCTTCAGCTCTCAGTGGCAATTGGAGGTACAGCAGTGCCTCACATAAAGAGCTTAATTCATTCCAGAGGCCTGCTCTTTAAGTGAAACGCTCTTTAAGTGAAGCGGATTTTCCCATAGGCAATAATGGAGACTCTGACGATTGGTTCCACAAACCCCAAAATAGTCATATAAAAATATTAACTGGATGGAAAAATGATGACAAAACACTGGGATTGAATTCAAAACATGCTTTCAATGTGCATGACCCTATGAAGTCTACTTAGGCTGCAATCCTAAAGACACTTTCCTGGGAGTAAGCCCCATTGAACACAATGGGGCTTACTTCTGAGTTAGAAGACTGCAATCAAAGACACTTTCCTGGGAGGCTTACCTGGGCTGCTGCTGGAGGTTCAAGGTGGTCGTTGGGGACACTTGGGGGCAGTTAGGGGCAGCTGCCTCTGGCACCTCCAAGTTGGGGGCAGTTAGAGGCAGCAGTGCTGGCCGGCAGCCCTTTTAAAGAGTGCCCATGCGGAGCGTCTGTGCCCATAGCGCGCCTGCTTGTTAAGTGAAGCGGAACTTGTTATGTGAAGCAAGATTTCTTGGAAATTTTTGCTTGTTATGTGAAGCGCTTGCTAAGCAAGGTACTTGTTAAGCAAGGTGCTTGTTAAGCAAGGTGCCACAGTATTTGGGGGGATAAAATAGCCCGGGTGCCATGTGAGGGGAGAGACAACATTTCTGTGCCACCCAAATGCACCCATTGCCAGTGCCACTGCATTCCCTTCTCTGCTGTAGCAGGCCAGGAGGGGGCAGGCAGGCAGCTACTCTCAGAACTTCTCCATCGCCCACTTTCTCCAAAGGAGGACGAGTCTGGAGTAGGGGTCTCCAAACATTTCCGCTAAAGGGCCACATCAAATATCTGGCACAGTGTTGAGGGACAGAAAAAAATTAAAATAAAATTAAAATTAATCAGCTCAAGATGGAACTTGGATTAATGAATAAATGGGCTGAAATTTGTACCATTTTTTCTGGCACCAACAAAGCAACCCTTCCATGGACTGCCATTCCCTACCCCTCCATCCAGTCATTTATGGTCAACTTAGTCAGAGGCTATCAGGGGACCAGAGGCTGACCTTGGGCCAGTTAGAGGCTCATCGTGGGCCACTTCTGGCCCCCAGGCTGGGGTGTGGAGACCTTTGGTCTGGAGCAACACAGAAGCGCTCTGAGAACATCTGCAAGCACATAACCACTCTTGGCTCCGCTCCTGAAATACTCCTGGTATTAAGAAGACATCACCGTTGAGGGGCAGCATTTGTTCTCCCTTCCCCGGCAGCTGCTGTGGACTTGCACTCACCTGCCAGTGGTCAACAGGCTCCAGCCAGGTTTCCTGGCACTACGGCAGGATGGTGACCCAGGCTGACCAGGCAAGGGCACTGGCCTGTGCCCTAGACCTGCTTCAGGATTAGCATCACCACCCCTCACACCTGAACACCCACCTCAGACAGGGGTCACTACATTTTCGGGCAGGAGGGCCCCCTCGTCTGATACTGTGTCACAGCCAGAGGGAAAAAGGAATTGATTTACATTTCAAACTCTGATCAATTTACATCAAGAAATATATTTGTGACTTTCGAATGAACGAACACTTTCCAGTACAGAGAGAGGGTGACCCTCGAGCCAGTTCATAAGCTCTTCCATACAGCCAGAGAGGAAATCCGTGCAGCCTCCCCAGCCATGAAAATCCCCTCCCCTCCCTCACCTCATGAGCGTTGCAGGGCTTGCCGGAGGGCCGGATGAAGGAATGCTGAGGACCACATCTGTCTGTCCCCAGGGTGGGGGTTTGGAGACCCCTGACCTAAGACCTCAAGGGATCAGCACTGAGCACAAGGAAGGAGGCTGGTCAGGCTAATCTTAATCCAGCCAGGTTGTTCTGGCTCCCACTCGCTCCAACACTCCTGGCCCAAAACATGGTGCGCTCCATCCAGGAGGAGATTCCCCTTGGAAGGGAGAAGGTCATGCCTGCTGAAAAAGTCCCCTCTGCTGGACCCATCAGCCAGACAGGTGGCATCCAACAGAGCATGCAGGTGGAGAACCTGGCAAAGTGGCAGAGCCCCCTGCCCGGCATGCAGGCAGTTCCCTCCCCTCCCAACCCAGCAGAAGCTCCTAGGATGTGAGGGCGATCTGGCTGCGACATCTGTCACCCCATTGATCGCCAGGGTTGATTCGGCTGATCTGGCTGGCTAGGCGGGTGTCCTCCCTCACTGCTCCATGTGTGTCCCTCCGAAGCTGTGCGCTCGGTGGAAGAGGATGATCATCCCAGACAGAAGGAGTGTACCGTTCCTTGGTCAAGGGTATACGGAAGCTGCGCTCCCTGCTAGAACCTCCAGAAGCTCCTGTCAGATGCTGCAATCTGAGCACTGCAACTACAACCTGGTTGCGTAGAGTAGTCTTGGAAAAGGAACCTGCAGTTTTCATGAGGGTTGCAGGTGGGAAGTTACACTGAGGTTCGTGGAGCGTTGCCTGGGTTGGGGCAGGAAGCTGAAAGGACCCACCCTGGGGCTCACCAAAGAGATGCGCCGCACAGCAGCAGAGAAAGCCCTGCCAGGTTCATGCTCATGCAGAGGAAGGATCCGCAGACGTGGCTTCCTCGGCCTGCCCAGAAGGTTCTGGCTGTGCTGAAGAAACACCACAACTGAGGGCCTTTTGGATCCCACTTAGAACGGCAGCCACACCTGCCAGGACCGCCCAGAGTCCTCAACTCCCTGCGTCGTGCATGCCGGGGAGCATTTTTATGGAGAAAGCCCTTTGACGCCCATCTCCCACCCCAGCCGGCTTTCGTCCTGGTCAGCCCCTGTGCTTCTCCTGCAACCAGGATCCAGAAGCAGCCATGCTGGGCTGGCATCCAGAGCCCATCAGCCAGAAGGCCCCTCAGGCCCCCTCCTTGCCCTGCACTGCTGGAGGGCCAAGAGGGTGATGGGGAAGGATATCCGGGGATGGATGACGCAGCCAGAGAAGCCCGGCCGTCTCCATGGCAACTCCGCCCTGCCGCACACCTTCGATTGATGGCACGAACGGTCCCTGCCTCGCGGCACGCGGGACGGAGAAGGGCCTGGCGCTGCTCACAGAGACAGGCAGGGAGACCCCTTCAGGGAGACCCCGTTCAAGGCACGAGGCGGCCCACTCTGTGGCCCCAACCCCTTGGCGTGGAGTTCCACGGCACGGCTCCCCTTTGACCACTCCCTTGAGCTGGGAGAGCGAGGAGGCTCCAGCGCCAGGACTTCTCAAGGGTTGGGGTCTGACCAAGGCTGTCCTTCAGTGCAGAGATGCTGAGCTGCAGCACTTGCGTTTCTGGGGGAACCCAGGAGCTCAGTTGCCTCTTCCTTCCAGTCACCACCACCAAGAACCTCTGCAGCATCTGTTCTGGCACCTGCCAAGTGTGCAGCAAGCGGAGCTGAGGGGGCTCAGTGGAGGGGGCTGCGCAGTGGGGGGGCCGCGCAGCAGTGGGGGGGGCCACGCAGTAGTGGCGGGCAGCAGAGCCGGGAAAGGCACACTTGAACACATGTGCCACCTAGAATAGGGCTGGGCTCTGCGATAGCTGGGTTTGGCTGCCACTTCCATGCGCTACAAGGTCCTGCCCAGGACTTTGGCCTCTGCCCTCTCCAAAGAGAGCAAAGCCCACGTGGGCACCCTTTGCCCCCCCCCCCCGATGGTCCAGCCCCACGCAAAGCTTCCTCGCTGGCTCTGGTTGCCTAGCAATAGGAGCTGTGCACGTGGCGTTTGGGTTCAGAGGAGCCCTTTAAAGGTGACCTCCTTCCAAAAGAGGAAACCAGGACATCGGAAGAGCCATCTGGTGAGGAGGGAGATGGGCCAGTGTCTTCCAGAGCTCGGGAAGGAGACATTTTGAGCTGCTTCTGAAACCAAAGCCGGCTCCGTGTTGGGAGGGGGTCCTCACCAGCTTCCCTTCCAGGGGCAGGTGTTGACCTCCTTTAATTCAAGGGGTGCCAGAGACACCTCTCTAAATGCTGGGAATTAAGCTGTCTGCTTGGCCAGCTGATGGCAAGAGGCCACCCTCTGTCAGCAGGAAGGCCATACTTTTCACAGAGCCCCATATCCTCCCCCCCCCCCCGAGTGGTCCAAGGAGCCAAGTGAAAATGGTGGTTTTGTGCCTCCAACGCACTCCAGATGCTGCTGGAACAACCTGGGCTGCCTGCTGGAGCGGAGAAAGTGAGGCGTGTCAAACAAAATCCATCCGCCAATAGTATTTATATCCCCCTTTGCAACAAGAAGTTCAAAGTGGTTTACAGAGAAATGAAACAGCGAACGGCTAATGGGGCACCAAGGAAATACTTCGTTCCTCCAACAGTCCTCGCCAACCACAGGAGAAAGTGCCAAGGAAGCAGCTCACCAGTCAGCACCACTCGGACCCTTCCCAAACCAGCTCCAGCTTTCAACTGGGTGGAAAGACAAAGCCAGAGCCCAGCAGGCTTCTGCAGCAAAACAGGCTTCTGCTAGCAAAATCCTATGGGATGCCCCCGGTTGGCATCCCATAGGATTCATCAGAGCCCTTGGCCAGAGCCTTGTGTTGTTCATTCCCTGACGCATCTGTGATCCATCTCAAGTCATTCCTATCCAGACTTCACAAGAATGGGAGACGGGTGTTGACATCACAGCAGCCAAAGGGGCTGAGCAGCGGCAGAGACCCGCAGAGGTCTTATTGCCCACAAACCCCTTTCCTTTCCTGCTTCCAGTCGCCCTCTCTCTGGGTTCCCTGGGAGCTGCTGGCAGAGCCAGGGCAGCCTCAGCCTTGCTGGTCTCCACTGACCACACTCTGCACCGGCACAGGAACACTGGAGAGGACTGGGCCCCAAGACCCTTCACCCAAACCCAAAGTCTCCCCATTCAAGCTCCCAGTCCAAGTCAAGGGCCCTCCAGGAGCATTTAAGCGAATGCTGCTCTTCTGCTGTTGTTCCCTCCACATCATTGCCAAATTCAGAGCTGAGAACCCTTCAGCCACCAAGTGTGAGGAGGGGGCCACCAAGACCCCTCCTGGATCGAGGTGCCGGCAGTCATCTGAGGACACAAATCAGAACGCTGTGATCCACCAGCAGGTGCCAAATTGCTGGGCTGTGCGCAGGAGACTCCTGGACTCTGTTCAGTTGTAGAAACAACCGAGGACTGGCTGGTGGACTCTTCCCCCCCCCCCCCCCCACTTAATGCATGAAGGGAGGCTGTGGAAAAGGTTCCTTTGCTGTTGGTAGCAAACCAGTTTCCAACTTCATTCATCTTTGGAGAGCTGCAGTTTGTTCAGATCACAGTTAATTAAAAGCCAGGAAATCCTTATCTAAAGACGCATGTGCTGCTCGCTTGTGCACATCACAGATCATGTGCCCGTGAATCTGAACACAGCTCTTGCTTGCCCATCTCCCTGCTTTCCTGTGCTGTGGGTGGTCTGAGAGACCTTCTCACAGGGCCTGCCTCCTTCCTTCCTTCCTTCCTTCCTTCCTTCCTTCCTTCCTTCCTTCCTTCCTTCCTTCCAGAGAAGGACTGACCATGCCAGGACTTACTCACAGAAGTGAGGCAGCGGAGCATTTGGCGAGCAGGCGGCATTCATGAAACCGCTCCTGCTGGCCCCAAAAGCTCCGTGACTTTTCCCAGACAGAAATATTTGGGATATTTCTGGATATTTGGAATCAGAAATAGCTGTGCTCTTTCGACATCATTTGCTAATCCCGCTTCTTTCCTACTCAGCAGCCGGAGAAAGGGGCACGTTCTGGGGGGAGGGCAGCAAGACTTCACAGAAGCAGGTGTGGGCATCTCCACAGGCCTTCTGAATGCCATGGCGGGCTCTCTTTGCTGCCCACCTGTTTGCTCTTCCCAGGTACAACTAACTGTTGAAGGCCAGAAGCCTCCAGTGGTCACGCAGGGACCTCTCCTGCCATTCTCTGCTGCACAACATAAACCGCCAATGGAAAGATCAAAGAACACGGATAGCTTTATCTAGCTTGGGACGGAGATCCAGACTGCAAAAAAGGGATCGATACGTTCTCAAACACACAAATCCGAGAGGCTTAATTCTAGTCCCCCAGTGATCTGACACTTAATAGCAGAAAATCTCCCAGCCAAAATGAACTGAGCCTCCAGCCTTCCCCTCCCCTCGCACAGAACCGCACTGCCAGCTGGAGATACACAACTGGGGCCGGCCAGCACCCACAGCGGACACAGTGAGCTGCGCCTGCTGAACCCCCACTGCTGACGCAAAGTCGGGGAACACAGCATTTGACAGAAACTCTGTCAGCTGGTGCTCCAATTGCGGCCGGCCGGCCGGCCTGGAGCAGAGAAGAGGTGGCCGTTTGGAGTCAGGGCTGCAGGCAAAGGCTCCTTTAGACACCAGGCCTGAACACAACACAGAGACCTTTCTAATGCCTGCGGGTGGAGGACAGATTCTCACCAGAGATGTTCCCAGCAAGGCATGGAAAACTCAGCAGGAAATATCAGGAAAACAGCAGACGGGGCTTTTTAGGCAATTAACGTATTACTCAAACCTAAAGCACTCGCTGATTTTCAAAAGCTTAAAATTAAAAAATGTTTACTGGCAACTGTCAGGTGTAGCTGCAAAGCAGGAGCAACATTTAATTTCACTGCATTATAAGGAGTTGTTTGACAATGAGTTTGTGATGCTCTTTACCTGTTTGCACAACTTTATACACCAGGTTTACGTTGCATTTTTATTACAATAAACTGTTCGACTAAATACCAGCCTGTCACTATAATCAAAATTTGCTGCATTTACTCAAATCAAATGCAGCATCAAATCAAATGCACAGCCCAGTTTTGAAGACTGAAGTCAGCTGGGAAAGGTGAGCATCAGATTTGAGTAAATATGGCTTTTCCCATATCCGGGTGAGGCAGCAGCCAGTGAGGGACAGTCTTCTGCATCTCCTCCGCCCCGACAGGAGGTTGCACCTCAGCTGGGCTTTGGCAGGGAAGTCAGTGCAGGGCCCCTTCCAGGCCACAGACGGTGCACCAGGCCAGCTCCAGGGGGCAAAATCAAGCACAAGCAAACAGCTTTGGATCCTTGTCCGGGGCAGTACTTACCATGTTGACTTCCGAAATCTGGTCAATGCTTGAAATGTGGATGCTCATTCCCACCATAACAGGGTTACCTGAAGCATAAGGAGGCAGAATTAGTCCCAGTTAGTCATCTGCTGGGAAGAGCTTCTTGCCCTTTCCTGATGGGGGCCACCAATCCACACATCATCAGCAAAGGAAGCAAAGTGCTCAACTGCTGAGACTAGGAGTCAGCTGGGCTCAGTCCCCCCCACCATGACTGACCCCCCCCCCCCACAGCACAGCACTGCAACAGTGGGGTGGGTGGGAGTCCAGAGACAGAAGGCCTCTCTCTGGTGGCAGCTGAGCTGGTGAAAGGAATCTCAAGTCAAAGCACCTCTCAGTGGGAGACGTGGACCTGGGGACAGAAATCCCTGCCCAAAGTGGCCCCACATACTGGGATGTCTTGCTTCCCCCCCCCCCAGCCTCAGAGGCCTTCCAATGGGAATGGGAGCATCCTTATGCCATCCACAGCCAGGAGTGCAAACTCCAACCCCCCCCCCCCCCCCACAAAAAAAAAAATGCTGTGATTCCACTGCCACACATAAACACCAGTCAGGTCCAGAGAACCTTGAAGGCCTGAAAACACCACTTCTATTCTGGAAGTGGAGGCAGTGGGCATGGGAGGCCCTTGCAGTGGCACCCCAAGAACCCCCCCCCAAACTGTGAGGGATGCTGATGAAAGCATTTGAACATCAGAAGAACCTGCTTTGCTGGATCAGGCCAAAGACCCATCTGTATCTCACAGTGGCCCACCAGAGTGTGTCGTGGGGAGCACACAAGACAACAAGGCGCCTGCATCCAGGTGCCTCCCCTCCATTGGGCATTTTGAGGTTGCCCCCACTCGTCCATCCATCCAAACACACACACCCCCATGGCTTGTGGCCTGTGATGTCCTCTCCTCTAGGAATTTGTCCAACCCTTTCTCAAAGACCTTGAGCTGGACCTGGATGCTGTCACCACATCCTGTGTGGTGGATGAAGGAGGAACAACACCAAAGGGAGGCCCAGGGTGGGGGGTTGCGTGGCACCTTCAATCACAGCAGGGAAGAAGGGACTCCCCCACCCCCAGCAAAACCCCCTGCTAGTGAAAGGAAAAATAAAACAGAAACTGCGAAGATCCAGGGTTCTCAAACTGCAGTGGGGTGCAGTCTTGGAAGCTGGTTCAGTTCAGCACATCCCTTGGCTGGGGAGGGAAGACCAGATTGCTGAAGAAACATCTATGTCTCTCTGTCTCTCTCGCTACCTACCTACTGCTTTTCAACTAAAAGTTCACCAAGTGGTTTACAAAGAAAACGAAAATTCCCGGCTAATGGGTCCCTATCCCAAAAGGGCTCAGAATCCCCAAAACAGAAAAACACAAGGAGGAACCACGAGGACAGACACTGCTGGCCGAGGGAGCCAGTTCCAGAGCCTCTTGCTCAGTTAGCATCAGGTTATGCACTAAAGGGTGGCTGAAGGGAAGAGCCACCTTAGCCTCCCTTCCCTCTTCAGAGGGGACACCATCTTGGAGAATAGTTTTAGGATTGCTGAGATCATTAATGGGAAGCTGTGAGTTTTAATGGTTACTCTGATCCTGGGAATCACGTCACAGCCCTCACCCACTCCCCACACCTTAAAGGGTCCAAAGGTACATGACCCCTTTTCATGCCCTGCCCTATACTCAAGGCATGCTCAGCTACAGCAGAATTGTCCATCTGCCTTAACGGACAATGAGCACAATCCTAACCACGTCTACTCAAAAATAAGCCCATTGTGTTCTATGGTCTCACTCCCCGGAAAGTTTGTTTAGGATTGCAGCCAATATCTCTGATGCTTTTTAAAGGTAAAGGTGTTCCCCACAGGTTGCCGTACTAGTCGGGACCGACTGTAGGGTGTGGGGCTCACTCCCATTTCTAAGCAGAAGAGCCAGCATTGTCCGGATACTTTTGTGATCATGTGGCCCACATGCATATGGAACGCTTGCCTTCCCACCATGGTGGTACCCATTGATCTACTTGCATTTACACACTTTTAAACTGCTAGGTTGGTAGGAACTGGCTAAGGGTGGGAGCTCACCCCGTCTTGCAGTACTCGGGTCTCGAACCGCTGACCTGCCGATCTTCAGATTGACCGGCACAACACCTTTAACCACGAAGCCACAGCATCCCTTTCCTGATGCTCTTTAGGCCTGGGATATCTTTGGCAGCACCAAAACAAAGCTTTCTGCAAATACATGATCCCCGAACATGTAAAGATTTACATGTTCTGTTACTTGGGTCTGAACATGTAAAGATTTTGGGTTCAGTGACTGGTTCTGTGTTTCAGAATTTTTCCATCCTGGTCAGTCACCCCCTTAATGTAGGGCAGAAGACCCTGACCCTTTGGCCGGTTTGGCAGGCGGACCAGACGTGAATTCTTCAAGGGTCTACAGAGATCTAGAAACGGGGTGACCATACAGAACGGAGGACAGAGGCCTCTCCCTTTAATTATGGCACAGAAGAGGGAACTGAGGCAGGTTTAACTCAACACAGAAGGGTTTAAAAAGCAGCACCTGCCAAAATTCCCTCTTCTATTCCGTGCTTCAAGGTGGAGGCACTTTGCCTACGTTCTCTATGGTCACCCTTTCTAGAAACATCATTGAATATGAACTGGAAGGGAGAGACCTTAGCCCAGTCATGCCTGGACCCCTGTCCTCAAAAGCACCAGGACCCTCATGTTCAATGGGGAGAGAGAGGAGCAGTCGGTACCCTTGAGAACCATGGAGCTGGTCAGCAAGGAGACAAAACAGGTGGTTGAGTTAACCAGCCTTTCCTTCTGATGGGAGTAAACATTTTCAGGAGCTAGATTAGATTTTGAATTACCCAGGCTCAGGGTCTGTTTGGACCAGTCGCGTAGCTAGAGGGGGTGGAGGAGTCAGGCTTGGAGGGGAGCATGCAAGGGATCCTTCCTCTTCAGAGCTATTCCAGGTTGGGGGAGCAAAATGGAGCCTTATGCTGTCTGGCTCCCCCCAGCCTGGAACTGCTCCAAAGGGAAAGGGTCCCTTGGCTCCCCTCCAAGCCCTCCCCCTTCCTCTCCCCCTGCTAGCACAGGCTACGTATGGGCAAAAAAAGGGGGGGGGAAAGATGGTACATCTCCACACCCACCACCAAGTTGTTGCCCAGCCAAGAAGGTCTATTGTGGGGTGGCACAAACCCTAGTGATGCCACTGCTTACAGTGTTCAGTAGTAACCAGAGGGGGCTCTGAGAGCAGTGAACTGAAGGGGGAAATGGTGCTGCCTCTGCATGAAGCAATGGAGATCCCATTTCCCAGGTGGCCAGTGGGGGAAAAACATCAAAGGGGGCAGGAGAAAAGCTTCTGCCTCCTGCATTTATGGACCAGCAGCTTCCAGCACCTTCTCCCAGAAAAGAAAGAGAACGTGAAGGGCTAATTTCACCAAGGAAATTTCATACTGTAAATGTTTTGATGGACAGACATTCAGGCCACTACAGATCTGGAGCTATTCCTCAGGGTGTTCAAAATTTGAGGTGTAAAAGATCTGTGGGTCAGCGACAGCCCCATAAACCCTGCCAAGGGAGGGAGGATGCAGGGTGACCAGGCGGCAAGAAGAGCCCCTGCTTGTGCCTTCCTTTGTCAAGAGCCGGCTGCTGGCCTTGGCGGAGGAGATCCTGGGTCCTTCTTGGGCCTGGCCTCTGGTCGCCACCAACATTCAGCTCTGTGGAGGTTGTCCCCAAACTTCCCAGGTGGCCCAAAGAGTCAAACGGGGCAGGAGAAAAGCTTCTGCAGGCAGAAGGGTCTCTGGGGCAGGAGGTGTTGGTGGCCGATGTGGTTGTTGAAATTGCCCCTCCTGAAAGGGCCCCTCCCAGCAAATGCAAACCTCAACGGGAAGCAAAGCGAGATGATGAAACCCCCCAGCAGCAAATTTCAAGCAAACGGGATGGAAAAGTCTTCTGCAAGCACTGGAATTACAACAGGGCCTCCTCCGGAGCAGAAGCCACAACTTCCCCACATCACCTCCCTGACCTTCTGGCAGCAGAGGGAGAGCAGGAGCACACCCTGGCTACCTTGGGCAGTGGGAGGCTCGGGTGGGGAGAGGCCAGCCTTCAACTGCTCTGGCCCCCTGTCACCTGGGGCAAAGCCAGCACCCAGGCTAGTATTCATAAGGACACCAGGAGAGCCTTCTTTGTGAATGCGGAGCCCTCCACCCATGCAGACCCAGCCCTAGGCAGTCCAAGTACGGAAGCCCAGCTCCAGTGCCAATCCTGGAAAGCCTGCTGCCGGGAGTGCTTTTCCGTCTGTCTGCCACACGTGTGCGCTGCAAAGGTGGGGCGCACAAATGAGCCCCTTTTCGGGAGAGTGGCTCTGGCCAAAGGCTTGCCTATCTGCGCCTGGGATGAAGACTCCTCAAGTCCCCTTGCTGGCCAATAGGCTGTGCAGGGAAAGATGCCGGATGACATTCTTGCTGGGTTAACACTTCATTTCCTGTCCAGCATCACAAAATATCTGCACGGAAATGTGGAAATATCCCCAAGAAAGCCTTTCTGAAGAGTATCTCTGAAGGGATCCCAGGCCAGAGAAGGGCTGCAGGAGAATCTATTTCATTGCCAAACTGCAGGAAATAAACAGGCAACTGCAAAGCAGAATCCCCTTTCCTGTTGTAGGATTTCTCCACCTTGAAGAGTGATCCCAATGAGGTTCCTTGCACATCTGGACCATCCCTGGAAGCCTTGTTCTTCTGAGTGCTGCTTGTGATCCCCTTTGGAGGTTAGATGTGGGGAGATGCGGGAAGCAGGGCTGGCGAGGGCAACACCCTCCCTTAAGAGGCTTGCCAGCCTTGGGTCTTGACTGCCTTATTCATTCATTCATTCATTCATTCATTCATTCATTCATATCCCACCTTTCCTCCCAAAAGGACGCTCAAGGTGGCCAACTGCATTTAAAACAGGCCCTCCACAGGGTACTGAAAGAATAAAGATGCTCTTTGAAAGGTGCTAAATTCAGTCTTAAGTTTTAAAATAACACATTTATTCTTGTTTTTTTCTGATTGGTTTTATGGCCTGTTTGTAATCCTATTTGAGTGGAAGCCAGAGAGGAACTAAACTGGCCTCTTGGAAAATTTTCCGAGGCTAGCGTTGGGGTTTGGGATGGCTACAGACAGCAATGCCAGTGAGAACTTCTCTGCCTTCCCTTCTCTGCCAGGCTCTTCGCTAAGCCTGGTCTGCACCGTCCTTTCATTGGCCACAAAAAGAAAGCCAGGATTGCGGAGAGTTTGACTGCATGACTGGAGAGGGCTGTTCACACCTGAGCAAACGCACCTGGCGAGGGGGTCACAGGTGATCCTGAGATCCAACCTCCGCTGCAGACTCATGCATTACACTTGGTGTCACCTGAAGCTAACGAGGCATCTCAAAATTAAGAAGTGAACTGCAAACCCCAGCAGGCCTGTCCTCCTTTTGGAATTAGTCGGAGCTCCCCCTCCCCACACACCCTGGATAGAGCAGGAGCATCCTGGCCTTTGGAACTGCGCAGGCCTGTGCGCCGCCCTCCATCATGTTCGCAGGTGCCAGCAACAGCCTGGCACAAGGTGCCAAGAACCTGGCAGGTTATATTCTGTAGCATTCACCAAAGGAGACCATTGCCCAGAATGGCACAGAGGAGGAGGCAGCAGCTTCTCCCATCCAGGAGATGCCTGGTCCAAATCCAGCTGGTCAAATCCTACCGCCCCTTCGATCCAAATCCTGCCGCCCCTTCCAGCCAGGACAGGCTTGTGATTTGGGGTTTTGGAGGGACTTCCCATTTTGGTTCTGAAAGTGCAACGTTTGAGTACAGCCGAGCCCACAATTGGGACTGGGCAGCTCACAGGCAGAACACTTGGGCTCAGGTCATACTCGTGCATTGAGCAGGCCCCTGAAGTAATGCCCGCCTCATGTGCCATGAGGGCTTTTGGGACCCACCAGCACTGCTGCCCCTAATGCAAACCTCTGCTTGGGGAGGATCTGTAATGCCACGTGTATGAGAAGACGCCTTGTGGAAACGGTGCCCTGTGAGGTGCTGGCGAGAGCTTCCCCCTCCACACACTGCAGCTCTGTGTGCTTCTCTCTGGTCATTCCCACTTCGGTCCACCCTCTGCATGGAGAAAGAACTATTTCCCCAACCTGATCAGCCCCCTCCCCCTTGAAGCCTCTCCTAAGACCCCAGAATTGTACTCGCATGTCCTTCCGTGTCTCACAACACTCAACTTCAGGACATACCTCCAAAGTCGGGCCGGAGGCGGACATCGTAACCTTTCAGCAGCTTGTCCACAATCTCCTTCACCACCGAAATATTCCCAGTGGACAGGCTGGAAGACAGAACATCAACAAGGCCCGGTCACCCCCGTGGGCACACACATCCCACAGCCCTCCGGGGTCAAGGGCCAAACCGTTTCCACCCAGCCCCGGCATCACCAAAGAAGGGCCTGATCCCGGCCGGTAGGTGACAGCAGCCAATGGGGATTTGGGGCCTGACCAAAGGAGCATGTCCTGGAAACTGGTTGGAGGTGGGAGGGAGCTGTGGGGCAAATCTATGGGGAGCAACAATTCTGTTTGGGTCTGGAGCCAGGCTGGGCCTCAGAAGTGCATTCTGTCTCTCCACCACCACCACACTCCCTGCCTCCTGATGAACACACACAGAGGGGTCCCCCACACACCACTCTGGCTGTACGTGTCTGTGAGTGTGAGTGAGTGCGTGCATGCACGTGCGCCTCCCTATGCCAACCCTGACTGCTGCTGCTGCTTCTCTCTCTCTGCTGCCACCCACCGTGGGCAGGCCTGTCCTGGGCACCAGACAGGGCCACCTCCTGCTTCCCCCTGGACAGCCCTGCGGGGGGGGGGGGCGGGGGTTGGGTCTGGGCCCAGCTGGGTCTCCTGCCCTTCTCTGGGCCTTCTCCCTCTGAGAGCAGAGGTGCCCCGGCTGGGGGCAGAGCAGCCCTTCCTCCTTTCCCCTTGGAGGGGCTCAGCCTGGGCTCTCCTCCATCCTGAGTTGCAGGTCTGTGTTTTCCACCCTGAGGTGCCTTGGGGGGGGGGGGGGTGTTGAGAATCCTTCCCAGAGCTTTTGAGCAAGCCCAGCACCTCGGGGTGGGGGAGGAAGGGCCGGGGTGCCAGGAGGGCAAGGGACCCAGCCTTTGGCCGCCAGGGAAGCCGGCCGCCCTCCAGCAGCGGGGCTCCCTCGCCTGCCCCCCACCCCGGTGCCTGCCTGCTGCCAAGCCGGGGCTGGAAGAGGAAGCAGGCCCAGCAGCGGGGCCCCGACGGCTGGGGGAACTCACCGCTCCTTCTCTGCACCCGGCAGCCCGGCCTTAACCGAGGCTCTCTCAGCCCAGCCGGGCGCCGCCGTCGGGGCCGGGAAGGCGCCTTCCTGGCCCCGGCTCCCACCGCAGAGGGGTCGGGGGCGAGGGGCGGGCACCAGCGGCTGTCTGGAACCTCGGCGGAGAGCCCCCAAGAGGCCTCCGGTCCCTCCCGCGGCTGGAGGAGCCGGGTTTGCGGCACTCCACTCCCGTCGACGGCTCCGCGCGAGGCTACCAGCTCACCGCTCTGCTGGCGGGGGGGGGGGGAAGGGAGGGCGAGACGGGCAAGCCCGCTGCGGCCTCACTCGGCCGGGCCAGCGTCGCCCTCCCTGCCCGTTGCTCCAGGGGGCCTGGTGGGGGCCTTCGAGCCTCCGGGGCGAGGGGCGGGCAGGACATCCGACAGCGCCGCGAACCTCAGCAGTCAGCGGGGGGAGGCGGCAGGGCGCAGCGCCAGCTCCCCTTCCGTGCTCTGTCCCCCTTTTCCGCGGCAGGCCCTCGAAGCCGTAGGGCGCCCCTCGATGCCACCCCCGCCCTGCGCCTGAGCCCAGCAGGTCGCCCCCTCCCCAGGCCCGGACGAGCCCCCCCGCGGGTGGGGCGGTGGGGCGGGGGCTGCGGCGGCCCGAGGGGGAGTGAGGCTTACCTGTGCGCGCAGCAGGCGAGGCAAAGGGCCGTCCAGGCCGAGACGGATCCACGCAGCCCGCCTGCCCGGAGCCTCCACATCTCCGACGGCGCCGAGGGGCAGGGCGGGGCAGGGCTGGGGGCGCTGCGGGCGGAGGGGCAGCTCACATCGGGGGCCTCCCTCCGAGGCGCTCAGAGCCCTCCCGGGCGGCCGCCGCTCCCTCTCCTTCTCCCGGCCCCCGTCGGCGGCGGCGGCGGCATCGTCTCAGCGCGGCATCCTCGGGGGGGGGGGGCGGAGGCGACGCGGACAGAGGCGGACTCGCTCCTGGGGGCGTCGGGGGGGGGGGCGAAGGAGGACGAGACCCGCGGACCCCGAGCGGCCGCTCCGCCGTCCAGCCTGCAGAGGCGCCTCCCGCGCCCACGAGCCGCCTTCGAGAGGCGGAGGCGGAGGAGGGGGCGCTGCGCGGAGGGAGGGAGGGAGGCGGGGAAGACGGAGCGCTCCTGCCGCCCCCCGCCCGGGTCCCCCTGCCCTATTTTTAGAAGCGCGGCGGCCGGACCTCCCCGCAGGCTTCGGGGCGCGCCTGTGCCCGCGCGGGGGATGCTCTGGGCTGGGGGGGGGGCAGGCAGGGAAGGGAACGGACCCCCCTGCCGCCGCGGCCAGTCCGAGCCTCCGACCCCACTGGCTCCGCTCCCGCCGCCCAGCCGCAGCGCCTCTCGCCCCGGGGGTCCCGTCGAGGACCGGCGCGCGTGGCCGGCAGAGGCGGGGGGGGGCAGGCAGGCAATTTTCGGCTCCCCTCCCCGAACGCGGCACCTGGCTGGCTGCTGACGTCACCGCACAGAAGATTTAACCCTTGCAGGATCTTCCGACGCGGGGGGCTGGATTAGTCCAGGGATGGGGTGCTCGCCTCGGATGGAGGGAAACCCCCCAGCGGAGCACGCCCGGCTCCTCAGTCCCCCCAGATCGGGGAAAGGAGCAGTCAAGGGGCTGCGCTGCCAGGCCGGTGCCCCCCCCCACCCTCCTGGGTGCCTGAAGGCCAGCCCGGCCTGCAGTCTTTTCCAGGGCCAGCCCCCCCCCCCATCAGGGGACTCCTTGCAGCCTTAACCCCCAGACCCCCTTCTGTCCAGTGCAAATAGCCCCCTGGTGCCACCTTCAAAGCCCACCTCTGGGCCTGGTTTGCCCATCCGCTTGCCCCCTTCCCTGCCCGCTTGCCTCAGTTCAGACAGCCCTCCCTTCTCCAGAAGGGCCGCCACAGCCTGCAGGACTCCCCCTTCAACACTGGCTTCCCCAGTCCAGAACTCCCCCACCCCAGCAGCTCTGGTATCCCAGCCCAGCTTCCTCCAGGGTGCCTTGTTTCCCACCAGCTTTCACCAGTCCCAAAGTGGCTAGTTCCAGTGAGAGAGTTGCCATACGTCCCACTAAACTGGGATTGCCTTCCCATACTGGCAAGTTTGATGGGGTCCCGTCCCAGTTTTGTGGAAGGGAACGATGGCAACACCTCCCCTTCCCCAACCCCCCAAACTGTCAAATCAGGGACCCCACTGCCAAAACGGCACCCACATGCTGATCGCCTGACCTTCCGTGACACCTGCAGGCTGTGTCTCCTCCAGTCTTCTCCTACCTCTGCCACTTTCTCCCAGCTGCAGGATGTGGTGGTGGATCCAGCCTCAATGTCTTTCAGGGGATTGGGTGGAAGGACCAACCTGGCCCACAAGTCCCGACAACTTGATTTCAAACCAGATTCAGTGCAAGGAGGGCATCGGGATGCAGGTGTCCCTGACACATCCAGTGGGCCACCGTGAAATACAGGAAGATGGACCAGGAGGGCCTTGGCCTGATCCAGCAAAGAGGTCCCTTCTAATGTTCCCCCACCTTGACCACTCCCTCTCCTGACCCCGTTGTTCTTCCTCTCCACTAGAGCACCCACTGAAGCCAGCTCCTGCCGAAAAGGTCCCTGCAGAGGCAGGTTTGCGCAAAGGATGCCAGCTGACTGGCTCCTCCATGCTTGACGGGAGGCTCACAGAGGAGGCTTCCCTGCAGTTTGGGGCTGTGCTGGCCAGACTGCCCTACTCTGGGGGGCCCACCTCCTAACGCATTTGTCGGCAAGGAGAGAACTTCCAGAAACCATTGAGTCAAAGCAAGGGCCCTGCCTGGCCAGAGCTCCCTGGAAGGAAACAAGATTCAGTAGCAATAGGTGAGGAAGCGGAAGGTGTCTGTGGAGGACACTAACAAGGGGTCAGATTTTCCCCTCTTAAAATGGGAGCGATTGCTGCGTATCCCTTGGGGGTGGGAGATGTGTTGAGTGGGAAGAGCTGGGTTTGAATTCCAGCTCAGCCGTGATACTCCCCAAGTGAGGTGCCCACCAGAGGCCAGGGCTCCTCCTGCCATCCTCAAGCCAGCTACTGTCTGGCTAACCTGCTTCACAAGGTTGTGGTGTGGATAATGTGGGGGAGGAAGGACCATGAAAGATGCCCTGAGCTCCTTGGAGGACGGAAACCAGCAGAATATTCATGCTGAAAACAACTGAGTTGTATTGAATTTCCACTTGCATATTTTTGTTGGACGAAGAGGATGTCAAATCTGGTTTGAGGTGGAGGTGATCAGGCCTGTTCACAGGTGCTGGAGTATCCAGTGCCTGGAAGATTTGGGGGCCTGATGCAACCCTCATCAGTCAGTGATGGCAGCTTGAATGTGGGAGCAACACAATTGGGTGAGCCGGTTCAGATCAGGGGCTTTAGCCCTGCGCACAGCCCCCTTCACCCCCCATGCTTCTGCACAGTTCATCCACTCTCTGCTGGAATCAGGCCTTTCCATGTAGGTTGTGTGTATGGAGGGGAGAGGGGCACCACTGCTGCCCTCCTTGTGCATTGGCTCTCTGTTTCCTGCAGTGGGGCACAGGCTTTGGCTGGGTGGACGCAGGAGCTGCAAGGATCTCCCAGCTGCTGCAGAGGCCTGTAGAGGACCTGGCCGTGGTCAGCCGGGCACTGCTGCTTCTGTCCCAGACCTGGGAATCTGCTGAAGGTCCTTCTTTGAGAGGCTGAGTTTTCCAGGCCCTTGCAGGGCAGAAGCAGCACTTGGATTTTGCCAGGCCTGCCAGCTTTGCGGCCTCCTCTTTCTCAGCTCCTGGACAGCTCCTTGCCAGGCCAGGCCAGGCCAGGCCAGGCGGCAACAGAAGCGGCATCTCTGCTAATGCATCAGCTCCCTGGCAGAGCTCCCTGGAGGAAGCGGCTGTCCTCATGCATAATTGAAGCCCCCCAAGTGAAGTGCTGCTGAGCCTTGCACAAGCAAGGGGCAAAAGGGGTCCTCTGGGACCGGAGTGGAGAGTCTCCGAGAGGCCCAGCTCCATCTGATGGAGGAAGAACAGAGGCGGGGATGGCAGCAGCGGTCGGGCAGCAGCAGTCGGGGAGCTCTTGGGGTAGGATTGCCATAGTCCTCTTCTGCAAAATTGGGACAGGACCCTCTGTCCCATTTGCCAGTACGTGCACACAATCCCCCCAAATTGGGATTGTCCCTGTTTTTTGGGACATCAGGCAACCCTTCTTGGAGGCAGCTGCTGATTGGAACGTCCCCCTGGGACAGGCACCTTGGAGTCAGGCAGGTGGGCAGGGCTGCAGAGGTTCAGGTGGCTCTCACGGAGTGGCCAGTCGGCCGTGAGACCAAATGGGCATCTCTGGACTCTGGTTCCCCTGAACTTGCCGGGAAGAAGCTGCAGAACATCTTCCAGGCTGCTGTCCAGGTGGGATTGCAAAACAGAGACTGGAAAGATGGGGGAGATGGCTTGTCAAGCCCTTCAGACACCTCTCTATCAGATCACCCCTGCTCCCCACCAGGAGCATGTGATGGTTGCCCCCCCCCCCACATGCATTCCTCCTGCTTAAGGGTTTCTTTCCTCAAAGATGGGGTGCTCCCTGAGGCATCTGGTGGACCACTGTGAGATACAAATAGGGTTGCCAAATATCCCAGAATAATTAGACTGTCAGTTTTTGGGAACTGCTTTCACATACCTGCAAGTTTGAGAGGGGATCCTGTCCTGGTTTTGTGGAAGAGAATTATGGCAACCGTATACCGGAAGCTGAACCGGATGGGCCTTTGGCCTGATCCAGTGGAGGCTCTTCTGATGTTCTTATTTCCCGTCCTGATGGGAAAAGCAGCCAGTCTAAGGCAGGGCAAAGGAACTATATTGCATGTGGGGAGGGGGGTTTCAGGGAAAACCAGCAGACCCCTTGCTGTGGCCTGAAGACAAAGAGGCCTGAACTTGGGAACAAAGAGTCTGGGGATGA
Organism: Cryptoblepharus egeriae; assembly: GCA_030015325.1. Classification (NCBI taxonomy): domain Eukaryota; kingdom Metazoa; phylum Chordata; class Lepidosauria; order Squamata; family Scincidae; genus Cryptoblepharus; species Cryptoblepharus egeriae. The sequence goes on from JAREYC010000016.1 coordinate 94,852, forward strand.
GATGGAGGCATGAGGTTGCCCACTCCAAGAGGCAGGTTGGGGAAAGGACCTCTGAGGCCATTGGATGCTGGAGTGCTGCTTCCTACAGGAGAGAGGTCGGCCAAATACCTTGTCCCTAAGGGACTGATGCCCTTCCTTGCCCATGCCAACACAATGCCCAAGGCAACTTCCCAAGCTTTATTTAGTTGGGAGACAAAAAAGACATTGCTTGTATCATCAGTCTCTGGGGAGGCAACGGGGAGACTTGCCTCCAGCCAGGGCAAGCATACAGAACGGAGGACGGAGTGTGTCTACCTTGAAGCATGGAGGGAACGGAGGCAGGTGTAGCTCATCATAGAAGGCTTCATAAAGCAACACCTGCCTCCATTCCCTCTTCTCTGCAATGCTTCAAGGTAGACACACTCCGTCCTCCTTTCTGTAGGGTCTCCCTGCCTCCAGCAGCAGGCTGGAGTGTATTCATAGCTAGCGGCCCCCCTGCCCCCCCCCCAAGGAGAATCAATGTGCTCTGGGGAGGCAGCTGGAAGAATTGCTTCTCTTCTGTTTTTTTTTTTAAATCATCCCAAAAAGCAGAGCCGTGCAGTGCCCCGGCTCTCCAAAGCACCAGGAACAGCCATTTTCTGGGTGTCTCCAAACCCTGGCCTGGGGTCAGACGTGCCCCCCCAGGCTTCCCTCTGCCCAAGCAAGCCTCTGCTCCACTGAGAGCTTCTGGCCCACCCATCAGGGCTGTGCTTTTCAGTCCAGAAAGTGTTCAAAGGCCTCCGATTGAGGAGCTGTATCTGGAGTGCACCGACTTCCATCTTTTTTACGACATGCCAGATATTGGATGTGGCCCTTTGGCCAAAATGCCTGCAGAGCCTGTTGTGGGGCTTCAGGGGGCTGTGCTGAGCCCTCCAACTCAACCAATATATTGAGGAATCGGAGATGAATGAATGAATTTGGCCCCAGCCCAGGAAAGGGCCCAAGAGGGCTCCATTCATCCTCTCAAGATGATGGCCAAAGGAGCAGCCCGGAGGTGGGAGGAAGGGGGAGGGGAGCATCCCAGCCCAGTTCATGAGATCAGGATCAAGGGTGACAACCTCTGCCCCCTTCTTTCAAGCCTGAGGATATTTCTCCACACCCCGATTTCTGGCCCCCCCCCCCGTGCACGCCCTCCCCCCTCCCGTCCAGGCGCTTCCCTTCACGTCGTGCGGAGAAGGGCCGAAGGGGAGTCCTGGTCCAAGGGGCCAGTGGCGTGGCTGGAGGGGGGCGCAGCAGGAGGCTGGGGAGGGAAGGGGAGGGGCTCCCTCCAAGACGGACTGCGCCCCTCCAGCTCAGGGGTGGCTCCTGTCTGGGAAGGTCGGGGAGGGGTGGCAACACTGGGGAGCTGAATGCGGGACTGCTCAGCCTCCCTTCCCGCGGGGGGTGGGACTGGGCGCCCCGTCTGCGCCCCGAGCTGGTTTGACGGAGAAGCGGAGAGAGCCGTCGGGGGTGCCGGCTCGCTTCCCTCCCTCCTGGGCTCCGAGCTGGGCTTCTGGGGGCGATCAGTGCCGGCCTACCCTCCGGCCCGGCTGGCAGAATTCGGGGCCCCCGAGAAGCGTCCTTCGGAAGAAGGACCAACAGCCGGAGCGTGCGGGGCAACACCGGGGCGGGCGCGGATCCGGCCCCGATTCCTCCAACGTTGTCAGGCCGGGCACTGATCGTTGTCAAGGTCCTCCTCGGGAGGAGACTCCGAACAGGGCAGGATTCTTCCGACGGCAGAGGGCAGGCGGGGGGCAGGGAGGCCTCTCTGCGCCCGAGTTTCCCCCAGTGGGTGGGTCTCGGTGGCGTGGCTCGAGGGGGTCGGAACAGTCGGTCTTGAGGGGAGCGTCGCCCCTTCGGAGCTATTCCTGGAAGGGGGGCAGAAAAGAGCCCGTCCAACTGGAAATTAGGATTGCAGACAAGAGTCCCTTCTTATCCACTGCTAGGATTCCGCTCCAGAACCTCCTGTGGATAAAAAATCCACGGATAAAGAAAACGATGGGAAAATAGGTTGAAAGACCCACTTGCAGCCAGTGGGAGAAGGCAGCACCTCTGCATCCACAGGGAGTTAGTTCTGGGACTGAAGAATGGAGTGCTTGCTTGCACGGCTACCTTTCTACAATAGTAGAAAAGCAGTTTTTTTAAAAAAATTGTGATTTGCAGTGGCCATTTGTGTAGAATCAAATCTGTGTATAAAAATTCAGTGTTTCACCAGGCTGGACCTCCACAGTCCTTCCATTGCAACACCTGCCATTTTGCTGCCCCTTCTCCCCTTTGGAGAGCTCCGAGCTCTTCACAATTGCTTCTGCTCTTCACCACTAAGGAAAGGTGATGGTTGTCTGGCTGCAGACGTGGCCCCTTTGCTGCTTCACCCTGTTCAGGTCCTTCATGAAAAGCTGACAAGCAGCAGTGCCAGGAGTCCAGGACTGATCTTTGGGGCCAGACAGACCCACTGCTCTTCCCTCTCTCCGTTGTGCAAACGACCCATTCCTGCTCCACATCCGAATCCAGGAGCGAAGCTGCCCTCTCATTCCTGACTGTGGAGTTTCCTCACCGGACTTCAGCATTCAACGCCTTCTGAAAGTCCTGATAGATCATATCCACAGGTTCTCCCACATCCACAGGATTCGAGAAGGTTCATGAGGCAACGTATTTCTTTAGGTATGGCATACAAGACCAGGATTACAGTGAATCAGATATCAGTGTCCCGTCCACCTGGCCGTTCAAGGACAGAGTGGCCGACAAGGGAAGAAATCAGACACTGGCCTGGTTTAAGCCCACCACAGTCACCCTGAGAGGTGGATCCTCGATCTCATTTAAACAGATTCCTGGAGATTCCCATTTGAACTAATTCCCAGAGGACCCTCACAGGTTACAAACCATGAGGGATGTGTGTAGATGTGGACAAGCTCCAAACACCAGGTGATGCAGGTGTCTTGTGTGCTCCACGCGGCATCTGCTGGGCCACTGTGAGATCCAGCAAACTGGACTAGAAGGGCCTTGGCCTGACCCAGTGGTGGCTCTTTTTATGTCCGTATGTTAGTGAGTCCCTGAAGACACCCTGCTGTGTATGGATCCTGTTCAGAGCTGACCAGTGCTGGGGAGTAGGTCAAAACCTGGCCCCTTTTTGTAGGGTCCTCTATGTAGCTGTTAGTATCTGGGCACCCAGCAGCCCATTTAGCTTTCCATTGCGTGCTGATGTGGAGGTTGTCAGACAGCTGTTGTGTGTGTGGCGGAGAGGCCTTTCTGGATTTCAGCTGCCAGTTGATAGATGAGGAAGATCAGCGTCCACAGGGAGAAGAGGGTTGCTCCTAGTGTTGTGAGATGCTTTCACGAAGGCCTTCCTGCCTCTGTAGAGCTGGTGGTGCTGCGTGGCCCAGAACAGGGAGCCAGCAAGTTGGAGTCATTTTATATGGCCACTTTTGATCCACATGGTTTTGTTTAGTCTCCCCTCAGTCTTAGGACACCAGCCCTGCTGCTGCTGCTGCTATCATGAGGCAAGACCCACCCTTACAGAAAGAAGCTGTGCTGGTTTTCCCTGTTTGTCTGTGTGCTTTCAGATCTGTCTCTGCTGAGGCTCCCACCATCTCACCTGGATCCAGAGCGCCTTCCTCTCCTTCCCTTTCCAAAGATCGCTGTGACATTTGCCGTCTTCGCTCCTTTGGGCCTTCAGCCCCTCCTCCTGCTCTACAATGATGGAGTCTGTCCCATTGGGATTACCTTTCCGCAAGGTACGATGGCAGCATCAGGGTGACCACAAAAGAGGAGAAAATGTAGGACTTCCAAGAAAAATGTAGGACATGACAAAATAAAAGTTGAAAAGACTCATAGATACTGCTTGCATAGATATTGCTGTCAATTTAAACACTATATTACTTCTTCATTTGTCCCACATAGTGACAGGGTATGCTATTCTGGATCACTGTTCCCATTTCTCCTGACTGTGGGCTTGGTCTGGGTGCTGGCAAGTAGTACTCATGTCACCACACAATTTTTCAAGCCAGCGCTCTTTCGGTTGACCTTTCCATTTTTTGCCGCTGACTTCCCACTGCAGGCCCTTCTGCACTCTTGTGTTGCAGCCACGTTCTGGCACACAGAACGTGGCTGCACCACTGGAGGTGAGCTGAGCTTCTCTGATCTTGTCAGTGATTGAAGCAACGCCACATTGCTGCTGGATGTCATCGCTGTGGACATGGGGAGAGTGAGTGACACCACCGATCCACCACCCATCTCTGTCTCATGCTACTAAGGCAATATTCGGTTTCTTTCATTGCTGGCTAACGTTCAGCTCCGGAAACTGTGATAGCCGGGTGACTGTCCAATAGATCTTTGATGTAAGATGTTCATTGATCTTCTTCACATAGAGGGTACCAGTCATCATGTGCCACTATAAACATTATATTACTATGATGCTTCAATCTATTACATATCATTTATTACATTTAGGGTGCAGTCCTACTTTAGGCCAGAACAACTCACTGGTCTTCTCTCCCCCAGGAGTGGTGCAGAATTGGCTTAGGGCACTTTGTGACACCACCAGGTCCGCACAGGACTTGTGCTGGGGCTTAGGCTGGCCTAACTGGAGCTTAGGATTGCAGCCATAATGTCTTAATTACAAGGCTTTGTGCTGCCTGCTGGACAATGAAGTTTTCCCAGGACTAAAAGAGGACATGCCCTGGAAAAAGAGGACATATAGTCATCCTGGGCTGCATTCCTTTCCTCACTAGGAGCCAGTAATGAACAAGGTTTCCCTGCATAGCAAAGGCAGCCAGTGATCTCCTGTTTCTTTGCAGGAAGCACGCTGAGCGCGTGGGGGCAGCAGAACTCTGGGAACCCAGGCCAGACCTCTTCCTGGAGCTCTGATGATTCTGCAGAAGAAGCAGGAGGGGCAGGTGCTTCTGATGGGAAAGGACTTCTCCAGCAGTTGGTCCAGCTGCCCTGAAGGAGAGGACAGAACAGATGGATGATGAAGGAGCAATTCTTTGAATCTGCCTTTCATTTCACTGACAGCTGAGAAGGACAAATGCCCAGGCCCAAGAACTGCCCCGATGGTCAGCCCTCCTTGGCACTTCTGCATTCCTTTGGTTCTAGCCCAGGATTCAGCTCCAGACCCACAAGGAAGCCACTAGGCACAGCTATCCAGCCTGTTCCCTTCTCTGCAGCAGAACCACTGACTGAAAGCACACACACACAGAGAGAGAGAGAGAGAGAGAGAGAGAGAGAGAGAGAGAGAGAGAGAGAGAGAGCATGATGTGTGAGGACCAGCAGCAGCTGCCTAAACTAGACCTGGAGCTGCAGCTGCCCTCTCTACCCTTCCCTGAACAGCTTGGAGGCCGACCACCAAAGGGCTCTGTGGACACCATGAAAGGGGAGTGGTGGGTGCAGTGGCGTAGCTAATGATCACGTAGCCCAAATGTTGTCCCAGGAGTGAGGTTGCAACTGGACGTGATGTCGTATGAAGGCTCTGAAAGAAGAAAGTTGGGTGGAAAGCAGCCTCCTCCCCGCTCGCAGCAGTTTGCCACCCATTTGCTTTGCTGCCTGCCCCAGCTTGTGGCACAACTGAGACATCGACCTGCTATCTGGGATCAAAGCTTTTGTAACTTCTCCCCCCTCACCAACAAAATCAAATTTAATGAATTAAGGAAACCAATAAAAACGGTGCCCCTTGTTGGTTAGAGACACTTTGCTGAGTCAAAAGGGATAGTTTTTCTCTCCCTGAGAAAGATAAGAGAAGTAGAAGTTGACGTGGGAATGATACAGTACATGGAAACGGGTGCCGACTCATAGTAACACTCTGTTAGTTCCCTGCTTTCTCCTAACGGCATCTCGTGGGCTTTCCGAGCACTCAGTCTCATGGGTCAGCTGGAGTTAAGAAAACCCACTTGGTGTTCCGTAGGCAGGGCAGGGTGTCTCCATCTTCACATTAGTTTTCCATAACTTTTGACAGAATACAGAAATTCCAATGCAGTGTCTTCCATTCAATTCTGCATTCAGTTACCTTTCCAATGATATGTCATGTCAAGAAAACACAGTACCAGTTTAAAAATAATAATATAACATGACGGTATTATTACTGATTCATAACCTGTTTTTCACCATTTTTCATAACCCACTTTTCACCATTTTAGCCATTAGTATCAAGCTCAAGCTTGTGTCTGTCCATCCCCCCCATAAAACTGGCTGCCCGGTGCAACTGCTACCCCCTGCACCTCCTTAGCTATGCCACTCTACAGGTGGGAGGAACAGAGATTCCAGTTGGACATCCAGAAAAAATTCCTGCTGGTGAGGGTGGTTCGGCAGTGGAAGAGATTGCCAAGGGAGGTGGTGGACTCTCCCCCACTGGGGATCTTTAAGCAGAGGCTTGAGGAGCACCTGTTGGGGATGCTCTAGGGGGATTTCCTGCTGCAGGCAGGGGGTTGGACTAGATGACCTACTAGGTCCCTTCCAATTCTAGGATTCTAGGATTGCCAAGGAGGTGGTGGACCCTCCCCCACTGGGGGTCTTCAAGCAGAGACTCCACCAGCACCTGATGGGGATGCTCTAGGAGGATTTCCTGCTGCAGGCAGGGGCTTGGACTAGATGACCTTCTAATGTCCCTTCCAACACAAGGATTCTAGGATTCCATTCTACATTTCCTCAGCTGAGGCATCCTTCCCTGGGCTGAATGCTTTCCCTCAACTACCCCCAACCCACTCACGGTACCAGAGATATGCCACATCTGGAAGCCTAGGATGGTGCAGCACTTCTTGCCTGTCTTTTTGGGAATTGGGAGCTGCCACAGAGGTCTGTTGCCACAGCTACACTTTGTGACGGGTCCTGGTCAGTCTCTGACAGTCCCTGTGAATGCAGTGCTGGGGGATCCTGGGTTCCCCTGGGGGAACCTCTGAAGCCTTGGGGTGCTGGGCCACCCTTGACCCAAGGTTTTCAAGAAAAGAGAGGGCTGTTTCATGCAGGAGCCACAAGAAATGCCCCACTTCTTAGTCCAGGCCAGACTTTTTCAGAAACTCTTGGATTCCTGAAAAAATATTGAGTGAATTGCAGGCCATAGCCCAAGAGTTAAGACATGCCTTCCCCAAGCGCTGCCCCAGAGGAACCCTACACAGTCCCTGCAACTTCCTCTCACTCCCGGTATCTTTGGACACTCCTGCATACTAAGGGCCCAATTCTAGGGTGATCCACACTCGTACTGCTGGTGCTGGGTGTAGCGATAGTGCTGGAAAGCACTTTCCCTCTGGGAGGATGGATGTAACGCATGCTGAGGCATCTTCAGTTGGTGCTGCACCTCTGAGAGCCTCTTTGCCAGGAAGACCCAGCGCTGGAGCAACAGGAGTAAGGATCACCACCAGTTGGTGCAAAGGCATTTTGGGGAAGGTGGAAAGGATGGAAATGGGTGAAGAGAGGAAGGAGGAAGGCATGGACTGGGCCCAAGAAGTAGCAGGAGATGGCAGCAGAAATCTATGCTCCCTCCCAGGCTGGGATGGGCTTCTTTGGTTCTGTCCCTGCTCAATAGCAGGTGCAGTTTTGAGGTAACAGGTTGCAGCCATAGCTCCTTCACTGTGCAATCCTCCAAAGAGTCTCTGGTGGCTGCCCCGACCCCGTCAGAAACAATGGCTGCCATTTTGGACACTAAGGCAGCCTCGGATAGCTTGGCACCTGAGCACCTGCTCCTCCCTGTCCTTCCTCACAGGCTCTCCTTCCAGGAAAGGCCTCTTTCTCCTCCTGACTTCAGGGCTGGGCCGGAGATGCCGGGTGATTCCTGCTGCCTTCTCCCCTCCGAGGAGCAACTGCAGAGAAAGAGAGAGAGAACTAAAGAGAGGGGAGTCAACAGCAGGAGAGAGCAAATGGCCAGCGCTTGGCTGGAGAGAGGAAAACCAGAGGGACTGGGCTGTCTTCAAAGGGCAGAGAGGCTTCTGCAGCAAAGGGGCCTCCGGCGCTTGGTTCTCTGGCCACAGAGCAGGTGCAGAGTGAAGATCACCCGGAAACATGTCCTGGCTGCCGGGGCAGCAGCACTACAGCCAGCGCCATCTCTTGAACGGTGACGGCCAGTCAGGCCAACTCGACTGGTGTGGTGCCCCTATTGTGGCCAGACCTGGGCCATGCTAGTCTGGGCCAAGAGTGGCCTCCCCAGTTTGCCACAAGCAAGGGGCAGTTGTGCCCAGGGGATGAACTGCTGCACCTGTTTTGAACGGTTCGGAGAGGAGAGATGGAGGCATAACCATTGATTGCTCCAAGTGAGGACCTCCCATGTCGAATTCAGGCGCAACAGGCTACAGCCCCACGGCCTTTGCTGCAGTCTCCTTTGGGGGGTATATAACGCACCCACCAAGGGGAGGAAGACAGTGAGGCCCACAGATGTGAAACCGTGAGGATGAAAACGCTCTTCCAGGAGGGCTTTCCCCTTCCTGGCTCCTTGGAGGCTTTCTCTGGGGCTGTGGATTGGGGCTGAGCTCAAAGGCGTCTGTGGGGAGGCACTCCAGATTCAAGCCTTCAGTGCCCGAGTTTGACTCACCGTCCAACTGCCAGAGCAGGGAGGCCCCGTGCATGCAGGCAGAGGGGCTCTGTGAAGGTCCTCTTCCACCCCGGTGGCAGTGAGGATGGCGCCCCGGGTGCCACTCCATATATTCGGCCCTGGCTTCGGCTCTTTCCTGAGTGCGTCCTGGGAGTGGCGCAGCGTCTCTGCCGGTCCTGCGGGGTCTGCAGAATCAGGGGGTCCTCTGAGTTCAGCCGTGGATGTGTTGCCATGGAGCTAGGCTAATGAAGCCCTTGGCGGCAGCTGGCTTCACAATCCAGCAGCAGAAGCCATGACAGCCAATACAGCAGCCGGTTGGGGGGGGGGGAGCCCCGATCTCAGGCCGCTCTTCTCTCTTGTGTGGTGCGCAGCAGCACCCACTGAGCCAGAGTTCTCCTCTGACGTGTGAGGGGCCTTCCGGGGCACTGGCAGAGGCTGCAGTCGGTGCAGAAGACGGCTGGACCAAAGGGGTGACATTCGGGGAGGAAGTGCCTGGGAGAGGCTGTTTAAACCTGGCTCTGCTGCCAAAGAAGGATGTGGCCTGTGGGGTCTCGGGTCACTGTCCCCTTCCTCTTCTGCCTCTGCCACGGAGCTCTTTGTGAGCCAGCCTGTGCCACTGTATCTTTATTAACCGCGTCGCCATAAAACACGCAGGTGCCAGAAGCCATTGGCTCCTTCCTCGCTTGGCTGACCTTCCTACTTGCTTGGATGATGAACGACCCCTTCAGCCTTGACGGCCTTTGCCTGCGTTGGGTGCATCACGATGGGCTGTTCTTGCCGTTCCCGCAGGGCCTTGAGAAGGCAAAGCCAGTCTGAGGCTTGGCCAGAGCGGACATGGCAGCGACCAGGCTGGATCCAAAGCTCAGAATTTGCCAGCCTCACCCACGAGGTTTGCCTTCTTTTTCAGCCGCTCCGTTTCCTTTGCTCAGCAAGACGAGAGCGTGAAAAACCGAGCCCGGCAAACTCACCAGCAGCACTCAGTGCCAGTGCTGGGCTTCTGGGGAGAATTCACTCCCTGCCCACATAGGCTCAGCAGGGACACAGGTCAGCCAAGCCAGGGAGTAAGGCTGAGGGGACTCACTTCCGAGTGCCACCTTGATCCCAAGGGATGGATGGCCTTTTCTGCGGTGGTGCCACAACTCTAGAATTCCTTGCCAGGTGACCAAAGAACTGCCCCCTCCTAGCTGTCCAAGGAGGGCTCAAAATCTTTCTGTTCCATCTGGTGTCTGGTGGTGCCAGCCCTCTGTGCATCTGCAATGGGGTTTTGGTTCTGCTGCCTCTCAAACAAATAGGTTCCTCCCCACTGGTTTCTTTTTTAGGACTTTTTTTACTCAGGGCTTTTCCTGGGGGTGTTCACTAGTACTCAGTACTGGCACCTTTTTCCACCTGCACCATCAGCAGCTAATTAATAGTCATATGGGGATGGCCGGTGGTGAGCACCAATACCTTTTTATCCCAGAAAAACACTGATTTGGCACATTGTTTGTATAAGATGGTGCATCTTATTACTGAACTTTGTAAGCAACCTCCGGCATTTGCTTCAGGAAGGGAAGGGTGGGGAGAGAGGGGGGTCTCGATGCCCATCACTGAGATGCATTCTCATTTATTTCTCTGGGTTATTTTAAATTCAATGTTTCTAGATTTGTTTTAAAATCATTGCATTTCACTCCAAGAGTTTGGGATAAAGTGAGCTGTATCTTTAAATCAGGAACATCAAACATTTCATACAGAGGGCCAAAGTTAGCATTAACGATGTCTCCCAAAGGCCGGAGTCCAATCTTATGTGTGTATACTCAGAAGTAAGTCCCATTACAATCAATGGGGCTTACTCCCAGGAAGGTGTGGAAAACTCTAGTGGGTCACATGAAATGGCAAGACCAGTCTGGATTCAGCCCGTGGGCCTTGAGTTTGACACCCGGGCTTTCAATGAAGAACAGTAAGTTTCTCGGTAGAAAGAAAGGGCAGCAAAAGACACTTTACTGGAAAACCCTCCAGTTAATTGTACCATCTTCATGGGCAACGCTGAAGACACAAAAGCCCTGTGCAGGGACCCCCAAATGAACCGGGCAGACCGAACCACAGGCACTCACTCTCCCCCTCCAGTCTCCCCAGGATGTTCACTTTAAAAGGGGATTGGACTGATTTATGGTGGAAAAATCCATCACAGGATACAAGCCACAGCAGCCATCTGCAACCTCCTGGTTCTAGAGGTGGCTCAGGGCTGCCTCAGGATACCAGATGGAAGGGAGGGCACCAGGATGTGGGACTCCAGGACTTGTGCGTTCCCTGCTGGAGGCATCTAGTGGACCTCTGAGATTCAGGAAGCTGGCCTGATCCAGCAGGGCTCTTCTGATGTTCTTAGGATGCTCCCAAAAAGGGTGCTGAGGGTCTCAGCAATGGACTTTAATCAAGAAGCCCCCCGTGTGCTCCAAGTTCCTGACCCACATTTCAGTGTCAAGGTGTGACTGTTCTATGAAGCTATTTTTAAAATAATCTGTTAATTGGTTTTGGAGTGCTGCTTAATTAAGAAAAACTTGCGAAAACATGTCCACACCAAGCATCCTATTTCAGACACACTAATCTCAAAAGGTGCTAAAGGTGTAAAAAGGTCCCCGTGCAAAGCAGATGGTCAGATGCAGGAGTTTGCCTCCTTCTCCACCCCCCAGGTCTCCCAGGAGGGTCTGAGTGGAGGTGGGGGTGTGTGCTTCAGCTCTTTTCTATAACCTTCAGAGCCTCCCTGGAGAAGGCTCCAAGCAGGGTCTTCCCTGTGGGCTTGCTGGGGTTGGGGCTCAGAAGATGCAAGTCATGCTTTGTGATCAGCCCCTTCTTTCTTGCTCCCTTTCTTTCTTGCTGCTGACTTTTCAGAAAGCCTTGGCCATCTGCTTTCCTTGGCCATTCCCACTTTCCTCCTCACGGGCAGTTCTTAGACTAGATTGTTGTACCCTCCGTGGATTGTCCTCTCCAGACCATGGACTCTGTTCTCCCTTAGATGTTCCAGTCACGGAATGCTGCCCAACTGAACTCTGTCCATTCAACTCCTCTGTCCTGAGCCAGACTCAACTCCCCTGAGCTGTCCTTACCCACCCCTCTGGCCACTTCCACCCAAGTCCCTCCTGGGGCCTCTTTCCAGGAGGAGGAGCAGGAAAGGCAGGCTGGTTTTGTGTGCCTCCCAAGTCTCTTCCTCCAGGGACACCTGGGTTGGTTTCCACAGTGGGAGGCAGAACATGCCCCAGTAAGGGCATCAACTGGAATTCTTTGCCAGATCTTTCAGGAGAGGAGTGTCCCTGCCTCTCTCCAGCAGCTCCCAGCCAGGCCAAGCTCTGACCCTGCAGACCTCCCACTGTGGGCTGGTGCCGACCTCCGCCCTCTGCACATTCTGCCCCCCACCTTCTCCTTCACAAAACCCACCCAATGAAGTTGCCGCCTGCAACTGCTCACTGTCCTTTCCCCCACCAGTCTAAGGATAGACAAAGGCTGGGATTTGGGGGGAGGGAGGAAAGAATCCCACCCCCAGTCCTAAGCCTGGCAAGAAGGTCCCAGCCCTGCAAGGAAGGAGTTCTCTCTCCCATTCCAGGGGCAGGAAGGTTTGGGGTGGAGGCCTTTGGCACACGGAGGCTTGTCTGTGTGATGTGTAAGCTCAGCAAAGGGGTCCTGCTGCCTTCAGCTGCCCCAGGCCAGCAGAGGAGAGCATCGTGCAGCCCAACTGGCATCAATGGCTCATCTGCCTCCAAGGAGCTGCCAGCTTGGTGTTCAACCGCTGAAACGTCTTTCTTTAAGCCTGAGGGAAAGTGCCTCTCCGCTGCAAGGCCTTTGGGATTGGCGCAGATGTGCCTGGCATCTGTCCAGCATCCCCTGTGCCTTCCATCTGCCAGGGAAGAGCAATTCTCTTGCAGCCATTGGACAGCCATTCAAGGCCAGCATGGGGAGATCTCAAACCTCTGGCAAAGTGAGGCATGGCTATGAGCCTCTGCCAGCCTCCATGCCAGGAAACATGTGGGGTGGGGTGTTTGAGGTCGCAGGCAAGGAAATGGTCCACTTCTCTAGAATAGGAAGCACGTGAAAGCCTTGACAGTTACCTCTTCAGAAGGTGGGCCCTCAGTCTGCAATACCTGCCTTCAGCTGCACATGACATGCAGTGGTGGCTCAGTGGGCCACGTTTGCCATGTAGGCTCAGCGTGTGGCACCTGCTTTGCCACGGCTCCAGCCACTCCACTGACTGCCTCTTCCTTTCTGAGCTGATTCAAGGTGCTGCTGCTAACTGTCCAGCCCTATTGACATTAGATTAGGACACTTTCCCCCAGATATTCCTGCATGTCCCTGTGGTTGGAGAGAGGGCCTTTCGGAGGCTGTTGCTGCCATCTGAAGCAGGGCGCAAGCAGCAGGGCGCAGGGGCGTCTTGGCTGTGCCTCTGGAAGCAGCTGCCAGAAGATCTGAGAGCTGATGGTTTCTGGTGGATTTGAAGACCCGTCTGTTTCACTGGCCTCTGAGAAAGAGGTGCTGCCAAAGGATCCCTTCACTTTCATGCTGCTTCATATTCCTGTATGTACATATTCCTGTTAGCTCTTTTATTGTTTTTAACTTATCTATGGTTTTAATTTTGAGATTTTATTTGGAAGTTTTTATCTTGCAGTCTTTCTGTTGTGCTGTGCACTGCTTTGGAGTGGTATAAAATACTTTAAACAAGCCAAGTCTGCTTCTGCGAAGACGCTGAGCCAAACCGGCTTGATTGGCTAGTTGTGAGCAGCAGGATGCACCCCCTTTCTCTGAACCCCAGGTCTGACTGTGGGCTCACCTCTGGCTCAGCAATGTGGGTGCCAGCAGGCAGTGGCTCTTCAGGCCTTTGGTCAGAAGGTTTCTCTGCCCAGTCTGGAGAGGCTGCAAAGAACCTCCAGACCAAGCATGGGGGCCTCTTCCATGGCTGGCTCCTCCTCCCATTCCCTTCTGCTTCTGGGCTTGAATCCCCCGACACACCCAGACAGACCCAGCAGTGAGAATGCCCTGGGAGGAAGAGGTGTTTCTACTGACCAAACTCTCCAGACACCCAAAGTGGAGCCTGTGCACAGACGCTAACGATGCACAGCGCACCACACCACACGGAGAGAGAGCCAGAGAGAGATCTTCTAAAGCTCAGCGTCTTGGGTGGATGCCAGGGGACCCGAGTGCCTTGCCAAACCCTGCAAGGCTCCATCCTTCCTCCTCCGCTCTCTTTAACCAGTTGTTCTGATGCTGGCCAAAGAGAGAGTTGTGATCCTGGCTCCATCTTTCTGTGGCCTTCCAAGGGCATTTTCAGCCATGGCTCCGCACAGTGATTGCCGCGTAACCTGCGTTATTCCGGGTCTCTCTGAATCCCACTGACTTCAATGCAAGTTGCTCACTTGGGACTCGATAGATTTCTGGAGGGAAAGTGCGCCTGGATTCCAAGCCAGGAGGGGGATGAATGCAGAGTCTGAGGTTAGGAGGTTGCCGGGGAGGGATGGTTTTCTATCACCCCCAAGGAAGGCAGGATTTCCACCTCCCCCAGGCTGGGAAAAGGGAAGGTGTGAGCAGGAAGGTTCATGTGTTTCAAAAGGGCTTGCTGTGTCTGTGCCTGAGGAATGCGGGGGAGAAGCAACTCGATGCAAGACCTGTGGTCAGGTGTGCTCCCCGTGGCATCCGGTGGGCCGCTGTGGGATACAGGGAGCTGGACCAGATGGGCCTGGGCCTGATCCAGCTCTTCTTAATGGTGGACTCAGGGAGGCCTGACAAGCACCAGCAATGACTGCTACTCTTGCCCTGCCGGACCAACTTCCTCAAGTGGCCTCTGTTCTCTCAGCTGGCCCTTGGCCCACCTCTTCAGATCTCCCTGCTACTCCTTACGGGGCCATCCAAAAGATGGCTGTGGAGGGCAGGGTGGTGGCGCATTTAGCAGCACAATCCTAATCCCCAGTTGGGCCGGCACAAGTCCTAACAAGCCCCAAATCTGCGCTGGCCTGGGGGTGTAGCAAAAGTGCCATAAGGCACTTCTGTGTAGGGTTGCCATCATTCTCTTCCAGAAAACCCTCTGTCCCATTTGCCAAGATGTGAATGCAACCCCCCAAATTGGGACTGTTCCTGCTTTTGGGGACACATGGCAACCCTACTTCTGTGCTACTCCTGGGGACTCAGGCCGGTGCACAGACACGCACCCGCCTCCCCTCATCACTGTGGGAACAGGGAGATAGGCGAGTTGTGGCGGCCTCAATGGCTTAGGATCGTGCTCTGGTTCCCCGCAATGTGGCCAAAGTTGGATCTCACAAGAGTCACAGGGCCAGCCCCCCCCCCCCCACTTCCTGCTTCTTCCACCTCAGCCTCTGCTTGGGACTGTCCTGCTTCTTAGCAGCCTCTTGAGGTGTGCCCTTCCATGCCAAGGAAGAATCAAGATGGCAACAGGCGGCCAAGTTCTCTGGAGGGAGGCGCATGAGAGACAGGCTTCTGGGCAGCACCCTGGGCTTGGCAGCTGGGCTGGGAGCAGCGCGTCCTTCCTTCTCTTGGCTCCCTGAGCTCCTTGGCTCAGTCCCAGCCCTTGCTCAGCCAGCCAGAGGAGCCTCATCAGGGGCTCTTGCCTTCGGGGAGCCAGTGGTGGAGCAAGAGGAGGGGGAGGAGGCAGTTTGGGAGGGAGGCGTGCAAGGGACCCCTGTCCTTCGGAGCCATTCCAGGCAAGGGAGCCAAAGGGAACCGTGTGCCCCCCTCCGGCTGGAATGTCTCCGAGGACAGGGCTCCCTTGCAGCAAAGGGCCTCCTCCAGCGATGCCACTCCTGGGGGCTCAGATGCGACCCACAGCAGGGTCTGGCAGCCTTTCAGCCGGAGGGACGCATCAGTGCCTGGCCTGGGGTGGCTGGCCCAGAAGGACATTTCATATACGATTTAGGCTGCGACCCTAAAGACACTTTCCTGGGAGGAAGACCATTGAACGCAAAGGGGCTTACTTTTGAGGAGACAGGGTGAGGATTGTGCTCTTGAATAAATATATTCGAGATTAAACGGGCTGCAATCCTAAGCCCCAGTTAGGCCAGCCTAAGCACGGCACGGTCCTGAGCTGAGCTGAAGGAGGGAGGAGCGGCCCACGGGCGCTGCCTTGTCCGGGGGAGGGCAGGAGGTGCCCTGCAGGGCCGTCCGGAGGGCTGCGCGAGGGGGGGGACCGCCTGGGCTCGCCCTCCCTGCAGGACTAGACGGGGGGAGCAGAGGGGAGGGACTCCGCGGCGCCGCGCTCAGCCTCCCTGGCAGGAGCCCAGCCAGACCCGGAGCGCGGCGTCGGGAGCGGCTCCTTCGAGCGGGAGCAGCAGCCCAGAGTCCGATGCCGGCAGCGCCGCCCCCAGTGCGGAGCCGTCGGGGCCAGAGGTAGGGGCTGCGGGCGACGGGCGGGGACGGGCTGTGCGGTGCGCGGGGGCCCCGTCGCGACGGAGAGGCGGCTCCGGCCCCGCCGTCGGGAGTGCGCCGCCCGGAGGAACCGCAGGCGCTGGGAGGGGAGCGGAAAAGGGGGCGCGCCTGCAGGGAGCGCGCAGCGGCGGAGGCGCCCTCGGTGGCCGTCGCAGGACCCCCCGACGTGGACCGGCCAAGGGAAGACGCTCCGCCGGGTCCATCCGGAGCCCCGCAGCCAGCCGGGGGGGGAGGGAGGCAGGCAGGCAGCCAGCGCGCCCCCTGCCCGGAGACAGGCAGCCCCAGTGCCGGCAGCCGGTGACGTCACCCCGCCCCCGACGTGACGTCACCCGGTTCCACCTGCGGAGCGAGGCGAGAGAGCGAGCGAGGGGCGCCTTTCCTCGGACTCCGCACCCCCCGCGCGCCGCCCTCGCAGGAGTCTCCGGGAGACGCGCCGCCCGCGGCCGTCGGAAGAGAAGGCAAGGCGCCCGCCCGCCCGCGAGCGGCGGCTCTACCCGCAGGTGGGTCTGCCTGCGGGGTCTGCGCGGCCTGGCTGGGGCGGGGCCGCGCGATGGGAAGGGCCGGGGAGAGAGCGCAGCTTGTCCGCCCCGTCCAGCCCCCGTCGAGCGACTTGCTGCGGTGCTGCGGCCTGCGGAGGGGGGGTGTGACCTCCGGGGGGGTGTGACCTCCGACCTGCGGAAGGCCCGGCTGGTCCCGCGGCCCCCTTGCCCGACAGGCCGGCCGGGCCGGCCCTTCCCTTCGCCTTGGCTCTGGGGACACGCCCCGCCTCCAGTCTTCGCCGGAGAGAGGAGCAGCAGTGCCCGTCTTGCCTCCTCCGACATTCCTGGCCGGGTCTGCAGCCGCGGGGGGGGGGGGGGGTGATGAGTCCGAGTCTGGTCTGCCTTGGAGGGTGAATCGGTTGGGTGCCCTGCAGTGCCCGGGGTTGCCCTGGTGGGTGCTCTGCCGGAGGCCGCACCGGTGCCCTCCTGGGCCGGGCTCTCCTTGGTCCTGCCTGGGAATCGGAGCCCCTCCTGGGCTGAAAAGGGCTCCCTGGTCCAGTTGGGACGCTGGATGTGTCTCCGCTGGGCAACAGGCCTCCGCACCACTCTCTTCCCCCCCCCCCCGTTTCAGTTCCCTCCGGTTAGTGCCATGTTCCCAAGTGGGGGGGGGGGCAAGAGTCCCGGTTTGCTGCAGTGCCTGGACTCCCAGCCCCCCCCCCCCCCCCGCAGTGCTCCAGTGCAGCTGTTGCCATCCTCTGGCTCTCTCTTTGGAGAGCCGGTGGTGTGGAAGGCCCTGATCCAAATGCCGCTCCGTGTCCGTTTCTGCTCTGGGGTGCCTGCAGGCCTGGCGCTGCCTGGACACAGGGCAGGCTGCCTGCTGGGGCTCCCGCCTTGTGCTGGGCAGAGGGAGGCATGTGGCGACCAAAGCAGTGGTCCTCACAGGGAGTCCCTGAGCTGCTGCCCAAAGCCCTGAAGAGGACACCGCAGGGGGTGCTGCTCCCCCAGGCTCTGCAGCAGCCTCTGGCACTCGCTTGGCCCAGAGGCGAAATCCAAAAGAAAGCTCCAAGAGGAAGATGGGGGGACGGGGCGGCACTCATTCTTTTGACACCTGCACCAAACTGAGCACAAAATGGCAGCGCCTGGGAAGACGGAGGCCACACCTGATGACGCCGAGCCTGCCTGTCTCCCTGCCAGCACCTGCCACACAGGCACGTAGTCAAAGGTCAGCGGAACCCAGAGACATCCGTCTTCTAAACGATTGTGTTGCGAAGGGAGGCCCAGGCAGAGGCTCTTCTGGTGACCTCCCAGCCACATCAGGGCAGTTGGACACGGAGACTCCTGGGCAGCCATCCTGACAATGGCCACACCATCCAGCAGAGGTGGGGAAAATAGGGTCTTGTTGGATTCCGCCTCCTGTGGCGTGAAGGTCACTGCTGCCCTGCTTGGGAGACGTGGGGACCCTCAGGGGGTTCAGTGACCCTGGCCATTCACAACACGTGCTGCGTTGAAACAAGAAAGGGATGAGGATGAACCAGGAAGGAAGGAAGGAAGGGCTGTTTCTCTCTGATCGGTGGAGGCTCAAGTCCTCGGGGAGCGAAGGTGACCTGCTCAGAGGCGCTTTCTGCTCCTTCAGCCGTTTGCAGGCAGAATGGTTTGCAGCCTTTCAAGAGTGATCCTCCAACCTCGCAAGGTCCATTTCAAGCACTCCGTCTGGAAATGCTTCATTTCTAGCATTCCGCATGAACGGAGCGCTCCTGTCCCCGTCGGCATTCCTGGTGGGGAGCTCCGGCATTGCCCAAATTGCTTGCATCGGACACCCTGCAGATGTCCTGCACTGCTCGTGTTGCAGGGAGGTCAAGGAGGTTTGGGGGCTCTGCTCAGAGCCAACCTTGCATTTCTAGGAGGACAGGGAGGGTCCCAGCATGACTTCCTTTTTCTCGGGGACTGACCTCTCTCTGCAGATGGACAGATTGCTCCTGACCTCTGAGCTTGCACTGCCTCTTCCTGAGGGGCCTTATTGGGAGCTTATAAGGCCTGCGAACATCAGAGAAATGTGCAGAAACACCCACCGTCGTGAAATGTATCACGAGGAGGCAGAACTGTGAGGATTAATCAAAAGTCCTGTCTCTGTCCCTATTGTGATTGTCCCACTTAGAGAGAACACTTGGGAGGCGAGCAGGGGGGGTGCAAGGAAGGCTGGACTGCAGTTCCTGGCAGAACTGCCCAGAGGCAGGAGGAAGCTGCTCCTCTGCCCTCCTTCAGGGATGTCCCACTCCCTCTAGTAGCGGGCAGGCCTCTTGGCCCACTCCGATGTGCCTTCCCTTGTTTGCTGGAGGATTGCCAGTCTGGCCTAGGGCAGAAACAAGGGCCCCTTGCCTCCTCCTGGGATTCCTCAGCTTACTGGGGAGGAGGGGGAGAGAGAGAGGTCCTAAGAAATAGTATTCTTTAATGGCCACAGATCTGCTATTGGCATTGGGGTGGGGTGGCATCCAAAAGGGGAACACACAGTGCCATGACCCAAGGCCAAGCCCCGTGTATTGTCTGGTCCAATGGATCAGCTACTGAAGTGCCAGGTTTCTGGAGAAGTTGGCAATGCAAGGTGTGTTGCTGGAAGAAGTTTTGGTGCAGAGAAGGGAGTCCTTTGTGGTGCAAAAGACCCCCCCCCCCAACCAATGTTCATCCCGTGCTCAGAGCGTGTTGGAGTAGCCTAACAGAGGCACGTCACAGTTCCTGCCCTGGAACAGCTTCATGGCGGAGTATTTGCAAGGACCCAGCAAGTAATGGGCATCTACCTGGTGGAGCTCCATCCCAAAGGTCAGAATGCTTCCCAGTCCCAGTTGGCATGAAAGGGCTCTCTGCCCTGCAGACTGCAGCATGGGTTGATGCTGCCTGCACGGTAGGGCCTTTCTGGTATTGGAAAGCAGAGGGATGACCACACCTGGCCCTGCACACCTTCAAGGAACCTGCGTCCCCGGAGGGCTGTGGCAGGCGCAGCCCCAGAGCCACTGACAATATGCCAGCACTTCCTGAGCAATTCAGCCTGGCAAGGAGAGAAAGCGGCTTGGCCCGGCTGTCAATGATGATGGCAGAGTGGGATGCGCCAGGATTTGTTGTAGGGTCACCTCATGCTGGTGCCTCCACCTGTGGCCTTGGAGAAATAGTGCTTTGCTGGGGGCATGCACAGTACTGGGAAAAGAGTGGGAGGGGATCGGAGCAGACCATCATCATCTGGAGAAGGCCTCAGGATCCTTCCAGCCATTCCTTGTCGCTGGTGCTTTTCCTGTAGGTCTTTTGGCAAGGGAGGGGAGCTCCGGCGCAGTGTCTGACCAGCCACTGAGAGGAGGCCCTGGTGTGAGTCTTGCCTGAAATGGTGCTGAGAGAGCCCAGGGCAGGCCCTTGTCAGCAACAAGCCTCAGTCACCAGTGACCACACCAAGGATGTCCTGGCCGAGGAGTCCCGACTCAGGCCATCCTTCCCAGAGACTGGCCTGACCCGGCTGCCTCTTCCCTAGACATGCCCCCCAAGGGCTGGCCTGATTGTGACTGGTGCCTCTTCTCTTCTTGGCAGGTTGGCAAGTCTGGGGGCTCCCACTGCCATCTCCTGAAGCGATGGCCCCGAGGAAGAAGTGGGCACCCTCTCCTCCCTGCATGGTCAGCCTCTGGGTTCTGCTCCTGGCGTGTGCGCTCCCTGTGGTATCCGGGTAAGATGGTGGGATCAAAGACTGGGAAGGGACTTGGCAATGCAGGCACAGGGTGGGGATCTGGAGCAGCTTTCGGAGGGACAGACAGTTAAATGGCAGAGCCCTGCTGTGCCAAGTGGTGGGGAAGTTCCAGGAGCAAAATGTTGGGTTGGGATAGAAGAGAAGGGTGTCCTGGAAGGCGTGTGGTGCCCTCCGATCGGCTTCTAATCCACAGGCTTGAGCATGGGATGGAGTTAAGTGGCTCACACCTGCAAATGCCATCAGCTGCTGCCTCCCTTCCCCTCAGCCTCCTTCTGCTGCCGCTCACTCGCCTGCCAGCCAGCTCTGCCTCTTGGCTGCCAGCACAGCCTCTGCTGGATCAGTTCTGCCTCTCGCTTCCTTCCCCAGAACCTCCCCTTCCCAGGCTCTCTTTCCAGCCTCAGCATTACGGGGATTCGTCAGATTTACAAACTGCTTTTCAGCCCAACAAGTCCAGGGCTCGGTTGACAGAGAAAATCCACCGCCTGAACTGCTGCTCTCGGTCCCCAAAGTCCAGAAAGACAAAGCAGCAGCAGCAGCAGCAGCAGCAGCCCCGGAAAAGCTACTCTGCTGCAGGGGAGGCCAAGGAGGGAGGGACGCTGCCCTCCCCAGCACAGCCCGGTTGGGAAAGGGCCTCGGTGCCCCCTTGGCAGGGCAGCTGAGGACCAGGAGGGGAGGAACTGGCCAAGCTGTGCCTGGAGGTCGGCTTCAGTACCACGGAGAGCAGCCCCAGCAATCCCAGCCCCACCAGCATCTTCCTTTCTTATGGCAGTCACTGGATGGACGGGGGTGGGGGGGGACAACTAGGAAGGAATTTGTGCATTTCCACTTTCTGAACAGAGAAGCCCCCCCCCCCGTTGTTTTCTGTGCAGGCAGAGGTGGTGTGGCCCAGAACGTGGCCAAGTGCCGTCTGGAGTCTGCTGAGGCTGTGCTTCAACATCCCCTCCCTGCAACCCTCACAGTTTGTGTCAAACCCAGAAGCCCCTCTTAGACTCAGACACCAAGCCCCGTGTGAGGAGCACAGGCAGGAGGAGGAAGACCCACTCCAGTGAGTAGGACCCAGACCAGGCAGCATGTAGTAATGCTGGGTTAGAGGGAGGCAGAGGCAGTGAGAGGCACCCCAAAGGTGTCTCCTCTGGAAGACCTCACTATCTGCTGCTTGTGGATGGGCCAGCCCAGAACGCAGGCCTTGGAAGGACTGCTCAGCACAGCCGTCTGGCTCTCCTCCCTCCTGGGCATGCAAGATGGAAGCGTACCCCCAGGCTCCCCAAAGTGCGCAATGGGCTGATCCCCCCCCCCCCCCCGTAGGCTGCCCTGGTTGTAGAGTTGGATGGTAGAATAATAAAATAATAGCAGCTCAGGATGTCTGTAGCTTCATGGGGTTTCCTGTTGGCAAGAGCAGGCTTCCTGGGCAGACCATCTTCGCTCTGTCCAGTCCAGTCCAGCAGCCTCCTGTTAGTGGAGACCAGGCAGCTGGTCCTATGGCTGATCTCCCTCCCCTCGGGCTGTCCCAGTGTGAGGCTGGGGGTTCTTACAAGCGAGCAATTGGGCTCTGCCACCAAGAAGTTGTCTTTCTTGGCCAGGAGCTGGTGTGCCCAGCCTGTGCCCGCTTTGGATGATCATCTTCCTTGTGGGGGCACTTGCCCAATTCTGCGTGGCTGGAGGGGTGACGTGAACCCACAACTGAGCTGATTTTCTGCCTGGTTTGCAGAAGCCTGGAGGCAGCTTTGCGCAGAGTCTGTCTAGAGCAGGAGCTTGTGTGCTTTTTAGCAAGGCAAAGCGCAGGAAGAAAATGTCAGCAAAATCCTCCCCTCGCTGTGGGAAGAGTAGCAAAGAAGCCCTGCTGGGGTCTGGGGCAGCAGAGAGGCCAGCGGGGGGAGGGAGGGAGGGAGGGGGCAGCCTCCCAGGAGCAGGGCTGGTGCTCCACTCCTGTCCTGCTGAGCAGCGCCAGGCCCTCCTGTGCCAAGGGAGCTTCTCACTCAGAAGCCAGGCTCTGCGCCTTCTTTCTCTTCCCGTCACCCATGAAGCAGGCAGAGGCATTCAAGAGCGACAGGCTGCATTTGCAGTGCGCAAGATGTGCTGGCAGCCAACCCACCGGAGTGTCAGCACTTCCCCAGCAGCCCAGGCTTCTCACCCGGCCAGGGAAGGGAAGGGAAGGGAAGGCAGCTGGAAGTGGTCTCACCAGGAGATAAAAGGCCACCAGCCTTCGGGCTCCCTCCCCAAAGTGCCTGGTCCTTGCAGGCCAGCCCAGCCCAGCCCAGCTGAGGGCATCACCCTGAGCTCCCGGAGCAGCATTTCCTTCCCCTCCTACTCCGTTTAATTCACAGATTTTTCCCACTTGCTCTGCTGAGTTTGGTTTTTATTCTGAGCTGCTAGAATTTGGTCCTTCGGATTTGGCTGCTGATGGTCATAAATGCTTTAGCTGTGGATATTTGAACTTCGTACGGATTTGATTCTGTATTAATTAAACTTTAATTGAGAATTAAACCAATAATAAATGCAGGCTGTGAGCAAGATAGTCTCTCATGTAGCCCAGTGATTTACTGGACTCAGTAAATAAGTAACAAATTTATTTATTTAATAAATTTAAATAAATCCCCCCAAGTCAGTAGGAAGATTTACACACACTGGACCTCTTCAAAGCCAGCTGGTGAGAAAGATCCCCCAACCCTCTTTTCAGGGAGAGAAAACTGAAGCAGAGAAAGGATGACAAATGCTCCTTTGAGGGGTTCAGGAAGTGCTTGAGGAGGTTCTGGGCTGGTCCTCAGATCAGAGTCTTCATCGTGCCGAAGACGGAGGCTGCTTGTTTTGCAGGGAGCTGCACATTCTGCCTGAATCGTTCTCTTTCCGAAATGCAGTTTCCTTTTTGTTCCTTCGGCCTGTTTGTCGCTGATCCTGAAACCTCTCTTCTGTTCTCCCCTCTTTGAACTCCTTTGATCTGCCCCTGCTGGAGGGTTTCCTCCACCCATGAAGGGGCACCACGTCAGCCCCCCAAGTTCAGCTGCCTCCCTCCTCTGCATTGTATGTGCATTTAGTTTTCTCTGGCCTAATAAGCAGTGAGCCCATCCTGGCTTCACCACTCAGCCTGTTGGTGAATTGGGGGTCAGTACTGGTTGTACCAGGGACAGATCCAGCCTCTGCTTGTAATCCCCGCAAGCTGGTTTGATCCATCCATTTCTCCTCCCTCCTTCCCAGTTTCTAGAAAAGGTATTTCCCAGAGGAAAGCCGTCATAGCAGGGCTAGCTCCGTCGTAGCAGCCAGGAGAGCAGTAGGACTGCCCGCTGGGAGCAAAGGGCACAGCAGACTGGCCAGCCCTGGAAGACCCTCCTCAGCAGGGCTTGCAGCTCTGTGGAGGCCCTCGGGGTCCCGTGCCTGAGGCAGGCAAGGGAGTCCAGGCAGGCCAGTCCAAGAGGCAGACACAACCTGGGCAGGGTGAGAGCCACAACCAGGCGTCGCTTAGAGGGGCAGAAATGGGCAGCCGCAGGGGACAGTATTGGAGAAGAACATGGGAGTGAATCTGCTTTCCCCTCTTTCCCCTGACTTGGTAGGTTTGGTCAGAATGTGAAGCACGGCCCGGACATCATCGACGACAACAACAACATCACGATCTTCACCCGCATCCTGGACCGCCTGTTGGATGGCTATGACAACCGGCTGCGTCCGGGTCTGGGAGGTCAGTGGCTGGACGTAGCTGGGCTGCAGGGACTGTCAGTGCCTCCTGCTGATTCTGGACTCCCACATTGACTGGGTTCCCCTCCAGCCACCCCTCAGCCTCCTTCATGGCTTGCGTTGCAAACGCCTGCTCCCCTCCGTAGCTCTGCCTCCAGACCAGCAGTCTGTCCCAGGCTCCCTGGAGCCTCCTCCTGCTGGAGAATATTGGCTTCCCGGGAGCCTCTCCGGTCCAACTGCGAAGATAATGAATTGCCTGTTTCAGTGCCTGCCAGCGAGTGGAGCTTGCAGGGCGCCAACTGCTGGCTCCTCCCTGCGCTGGCAGAGCTCCGGAATAGGTGCCCAGCAGTGGGAAAGGAGACCGAGATGGAAAGTGGGCAGGAATTGAGGCTGCCGTGGTGGTTGAGCAGTGTGCAGGCCAGGCCTTTGAGCACCGCAAGGCAGGAACAAACTGGCTTGGTGGATCACCCCAGTGAGCACAGAGGGAAATTCTCTCCCCTCCCAAGCAGGCTCCGGCATTTTAAGGGAGCACCAGTGAACACCCTCTAGTGCTCAGGGCGCTACAGAACTGTGGAGTCTCAGAGGCTCAGAGCAGCTGCAGTCTCGTGTACAGAGAGACCCTCCAGACACTGGAAGGTGCCCGTCAGGTCCCCTCTCCTCACAGTAAATACACCCAGCTCTCTCAACTGTTCCTGGCAGGATTTGGTTTCCAGACCCCTCAAGATCTGGGCTGCCTCCTCAGATCAGGCTGGATGATCAGTGATCAGTTGATCACCTGGTTGATCAGTGCATTTCTCAAAAGATGGTGCCCAGAACAGGACGCAGGATGCCAGGTGGGGCCTCGTCCGGGCAGTGTTGAGTGGAACTCGGACTCCTCAGTGTCTCGGCCCCCATCACTGCAGCCCAGAATCATCTTAGCATTTTCTGCTGGTGCGTTGCATGGCTGGCCCCTGATCAGCTCCTGGTTGACCAAGACTAGAGCCCTTTTCCCATGTGCTGCTGCTGCTTTGGAGGGGAGGCAGGCCTGTAAACTCATCCAGTCGGTTTCCCAAGGAGATCATCTGGCCTTGGGGGCTTTTCAGGCATGGATGCTGTTCATACGGCATGAACTGGGAGGCAAAGCACTTTCAGCCTTATATCAAAACAAGCTGAGCATGACACTAGTGGCGAACACTGTGAAAAGCAGGGTGTGTGTGAATGATAACGATATCCCTCTCGTACGTCACCCCCACTCCCTTGCGCATCCCCACCCAATGCACCAGGCACTGGGCATCAAATCCCTTCCTAGTGAGTGCCTCCACCATGGAAGGAACCCCCTCCCTAAATTTCATGCTTCTAGGTCTGGCAGTTTTGGCTGGGCGTTGATGATTCACTCAGTCAGTCAGTCAGTCAATGACTTTTCATTTTTATATATATAGAGAATGATGACTGGGAACACACGGAAGCTGTCTGGTCTGGATGGTCTGTGGAATAGACCAAAGGCACTGGGGGTTCTCTCAGCGCCCCATGCCTGCCATATGCCTGCCCCATGCCTGCCCATGCCCTTTTGGACAGCTGTGGGGAAGGAGGACTGGGAATGGGCCATGTGGCTGACAGGCTGCCTCTCGCCGCCGCCGTCGCATGTTTGTTTTCAGTGCCCAGCTCTTCTCCATCTGCTGCCGCCCACTCGGATGGCTGCTTCTGCTTGCCATTGCCAGGAAAGTGGCACGGTGGCCACGCTCCCAGGCGCGCTGGGCTCGGTGGTGCCAGACTCCTGGCATATGGCCTGACGAGGCTTCCATGGCAACACTGCTCACCAGCGAGGAAGACTCCAGAGCAGGCTGGGGGGGAGCGTCATTTGGGGAAGGAGAGTGAGTGGCACAGAGCTGCCCGCAGCAAGGGGCAGAGGAGGTGAGTGTGCAGGTGCCTTTTGGCCCCGGTGCAGGGACCAGGTCTTGCTGTGCCAGACACAGCAACGGTGTCTCTGATCCAGCGAGGAGCACACAAGCTCGCACCCAGATCTCCTTGCCCCAAGTCCTTCCCAAGGCGGAGCAGGATGGGCACCGAGCTCCTCACTGGAGGCAGGGGTCAGGTGAGGGGCTGAGTCCAGTCCTGCAGCCTCCTTGGCCCCTGACCATCTCTGGGGGGGATCAAGTTCCTTCTGGCCGGAGTCTGTGGGTTTGTGCCTGTTTCCCATTAGGCCAAAATTATCCCTGGTGCAGGTGAGTCTGGGGCGGGGAAGCAGCGTCTAGGACTGCTGTGCAGAGGGAAAAACCAGCCTACAAGAACCTTGCAAGAGCCTGCAAGAACCTTGCAGGGTCCTTCTGGTGCTGGGGATGTGTCCACCAGGGTCATTTGTGACTCTTCCCCCCCCCCCCCCAAAAAAAAAAAAAAAAAACCCTGAAACTACAATTGGAACCATCCCTGACAGGGACTGTCCTTGCCCTGCACCTGTTTTCTCCTTCTCTCAGCCTGTGCGGAGAAGAGCTGGCTAAGCCAATGATGTCCTTGTCTGAGATGGCACAGGCGAGGCACGCGGGCTGCATCTGTCCGGTGCAGAGGATTGAACACCTTCAGGAAGGGGGGGGGGAATGGCAAGGAGAAGGGGGTTTAGGCTGGCTCTGAGATGTTTTTGAAGCAGAATCCTGAAGGGGGCTGCCCTTGAGCAGGCGGCTTAGCTCTGGAGTGGGAGAGGTGCCGGCTGCCCCAAAGGACTGTGCCCAAAGAGGAGACTTCCAAAAGCTTTGGGTGGGCAGTGCTGTGGACGTTGGATCGGTGGCACTTCACGGGTCAGCCACGTGTTGCCTTTCTGGGATACAGTGGAATTTTCAGCAGGGCTTTTTCTGCAGATGGTTCAGTTCTGGGCCTGCAGCCCTTTCTCGAGAGCTGCCATCCTTCCCTTCCATTCCCTTCACGGGGCCCTCCCTGCTGTCCTCGTCCTGGTGCTGGCAGCGACAGAACTCTGCAGGCCCCACACCTGCAGGCACCCTCTTCCCACCCACATGCCTCCCTCAGCTGGGGAGAAGCCTGGTCTCTGTCCTGAATTAGGGTCCTGTCTGGCCAAAGATCCAGGCAGTCGGTCGGCTGCGGTGTGTGGAGCCAGAAGGCAAAGCAGCCAAGCAGTCACCCCCTCCCAGGGCTGACGCATTGGGTGGCAGGACTCGGGGGCCAGGAGGGGCCCTTCCATTGGCACTGGGAGGAAGGCCAACTCAAGCGGTGTCCTCTGCTTGCTGCTTCCGGGAAATGGGTTTGAAGCAACAGCCAGAAGCCGCCTGGTCCCTTAGGAAGGAGCTTCTCCTCCTCCCTCTTCAGGTCTTGTAATGTTAATAATGTTGGATGTAC
Source organism: Cryptoblepharus egeriae (assembly GCA_030015325.1). Taxonomy (NCBI): domain Eukaryota; kingdom Metazoa; phylum Chordata; class Lepidosauria; order Squamata; family Scincidae; genus Cryptoblepharus; species Cryptoblepharus egeriae. The sequence continues at coordinate 121,940 of JAREYC010000016.1, forward strand.
TTTGGCAAGGAAGGAGCCGTGCAATTAATTTGCCGACCAGTTTGCAAGGAGGACAGAAGGCGTCTAACTGCAGGAGACATCAGGCAGGCAGGGAATGCTGATGGGGCAGTCTCTGCTGCTCGGGCACGGGGGGGGGGGGCAGAGGGCGGAGGGCGACAAAGGAAGAGGAGGCTTGACTTGATTTTGCTGGACACCCTTGGCACGACCTGGAATCCAGCCCTTCCCAAGAATAGCAGAATCACGATGGAGAACCCTACGATGCCAGGGCTCCAGGCAAGTGCCTGTGCAGATTCTGTGTCTGACCCCCCCAGCACCTGTCCCCCCCAGCCCAGCCAGAGGTGGGTTGCCACCTGCCTCCGTGAGAGGGGGAAGGATACTGCCCAAGGGGAGCAAGTGGCACAGGCCATTGGAGCTGACTTTCTTTTCTCCCCCAACACTGTGTGACTTGAAAGTGGGCCTAGTCATCAAGATCAGATGGCCCAAGGGAAGGCGGGGGTGTGGGGGTGTGGGGGTGTTCGTTCGCGCACGCACTTCCACTTGGATGTTGTAAGCCGCGTATTGCAAGAGAAACCAAAAGCATCTCTCCTGATCCTCACTGATTAAGTCAAATTTGTATGTATAATTTAAGGGGGCCAATTATACAGGTATTAATATTCATCAGCCTTTGGAAAAAAATGTCCCTGCCTTTGAATCCAGAGATATTCCCTGACTGGACAGGATGAGGGTTTTCCTGCAACCTGCAGCTCAGACGGGCCCCTCGGAGGTTCAGAGCCTGCCTTTCTGTTCTAAAACTGACTTAACATTTCAGAACTTTTAACATTTAGCAAAGTTTAAATTTAACATTTAGAAAAATGGATTCAAATAGGCAGAAATTAACATTTAAATGAATCCTGAACCTGCAAAGCTTTGTTTTTGAGGACGGCTGAGCTGATCCAAGGCAGGAGGTGAGTCTGACCTCTTGACAGCATCACGTCCACTCATCCACCTTCCTGTCGTAGCATTGGGGAGTGGGGAGGAAGCCACCAGTGGCGACTTCTGGATCAGGGCCACACTCCATCTCCTAGCTGGTGGTCAGGCAGCTCTCCTCGGCCATGTTCAGGGAGCTGAGCTTGCTGGAAGGAGGAGGGCTGGCTAGGAATGGGCTGTTGAGCCTGCTGGGGGGCACCCCAGAGAAGTGCTGTGTGGGAGAGACAAGTGCATGAGAGGAATGAGCAGCCCACCAAGGCGTCACTCCGTCTGAGCCTCAGGACGTGGAATCCCCTGCCAGCTGCTTTGGGCACTCAAAGCAGTGCACGTCACAGATGTAGACCCAGTCATGCCACCCATGGCTGCATCCCTTGCACTTCCTGTGCCACGCCCATGGCCAGAAGAAGGGCAGTGGGCACTGGGGAGCACAAACGACCCAGGCTGTGGGCACACCTTTGGAGAGTCTTGGCCTCTGGGAAGGGGAAAAGGAAGCTGCTGATGGGGGGCCTCTGCTTGCCATGGAGTGGGGAGCCGCCAGAAGGAGCCAGTTTTGGGCCAAGGCCCGAGTCATGAGCCGAGGGCTGTTCTGCTGGGTCTGCAGCCGAGGTCCCTGCCTGAAAAGCTGCTTCGGGCCTCTTTTGTTCTGAGGGCTAAAATAGGAAAGAAATTAAATCCCCAAAGTGAGCAGTTGTGAACATGAAGAATGAGGGTGCCCAGGACCCCCCCCCCCCTTGTGTGGCTGCAGCACAATTGCCTCCTGCCTCTGATTAATTAAACGTTTCATCCTCGGATCAGGCGGGGGTGGCGAGCGCTGCTCCGGCACTGTCTCTGGCACGGCATCTCCCTGTTAAAAATTAACTGTACAAAGTGAAGCTAAATCTCTGAGCAAATCTCGGAGGCTGCCGAGTGCCTGTAGTGAGCTGAGCTTGTCCCAGCCCCGAGGCATCAACATCACTGCCAGGCAGCTGAGCCCAGGCGCCTGTGTGCCAGGAGGAGGCCCACAGAGGTCCCGTTCCACCCGAGAGCCCCAGAGGAGCCAGGTAGCCCCTTTTCCTCCAGCAGACTGGGACAAAACTCCCTCCCTCTCTCATGCAGCCTCCCCAGGCGCTCTCCCTGCAGCACCTTCCCTCAGAGAATGGAGGGTGCCAACCCCTTGCCCAGCAGCCCCCCAAAGTTCCAGGGCGCTATTGTAGACAGGCACCTAATAGGGGGACCCAGACAAGGGGAGTTACAAGAGACCAGGCAGCTGAAGGTCCTCTGCAGTGATGGAGTTCCTTTCATCACCTTGCTTCTTGGAAAGCACGCTTCCCCCTTATGTCTCTGCACCTAAAATACTGGGGCAAAACTGGGGGGAGGTGTATGGACTATACCCAGTGTTGAACTCGGTGGCACCGCTACAGGCCAAAATGGTAAAATGTATGTACCGTACATGCCCGGGTATAAGCCGAGGCACCTAATTTTACCACAAAAAACTGAGAAAACTTCCAGACTTGAGTATAAGCCATGGGTGGGAAATGCGGCAGGTACTGGGACTGGTCCTTTTCCTTATAGCCTTGTTGGAACTCAGAGGCTGCAATCCTAAATACGCTTTCCTGGGAGTAAGCCTCATTGAACTTAGTGGGGCTTACTTCAGAGTAGACATGCATAGGACAGAGTGACCAGATGCCAAACCCAAAATTCCTGAAGCCTAAGGCCAAAATTCCTACCTGCTTTAAAAAAATGCCAAAAAATATATTTTTTATTTTTATAGTTTTTTTTGTTTTTTGTTTTTGGCTATACTTTTTGATAGGAAGGAGGTATTTCAAAACTGATTTTTGCATTGGGTTCTGCTCTTCCATATGAATCCAATGGTATGTGACATGATGGGGTTTGATCCGCCATTTTTCAGTTCACCCGAGTATAAGCCGAGGGGGCTTTTTGGGCCTATTTTTAGCTTATACTCGAGTATATACAGTATTTTGGAATAATAATACAACAATGAGTTTATACAATTATGGGTTTATTTAATTTTTATTACTATACAGTAAACTGTGAAATAAAATACTGGCCTATAGTTATAATCAAAATGCCATATTTACTCAAATCTAATGTGCCATCGAATGTAACGTCCAACTCTATTTTGGATACTAAAATCGATTAATCTCTGATTAATTGATTAATTTAGCTGATGAAATTCCGCTGAAAAGATGCACGTTACAGTCAAGTAAATACGTTACATCATTTTATGTGTAATTTAGTGCTGAATGTAACGAGAGACGCCTTGGGCGCAGTCCTAACCAATTCAAGCTGGCCTGACTCACCTGGCCTATCCTAACCCCCCAGGAGTGGGACAGAAGAGCCTTATGGGGCCTTTGTGAGGCTCCCTGGACAGCACAGGACTTCTGCTGGGGCTGATGGCAGCCTAAGTGGAGGTTCGGACTGCCGCGCAGGTCCCACCACATCATTCTGTCAGCCGAAAAGCAGAACCTCATTTCAGAAGGTAACAAAGAATATCATTTCCTAACTGAAAGCTGATCAATGAGATGGACTCTTCCCAGAGCCAGAGACGCAGCAGGGAACCAACCGGGATCCCTCATTTCCGTGCCTCATTAATCCTCGAACTCTGACTCAGTTAAGTGTCCCCAGTCGGCTGCTGCTTTTTCTCAACTACTGATTTGTGGGGTAACCTGGACAGTTGCGTATTTAAATTAATAACTAAAACAAAGTGGGGAGTGAGAATGGAGAGGTTGTGCATCTGACTCTGTCCCTTCTTCTGGATGGTCGGGTGCTGGAGGAGTCAGTTATGGGGATGATACAGGGAGCCTCGCACAAGGTGATGCAAACCCCAGAGATGTCTCTGGACTGGAAATCTTTTTCCGAGAAGGGGCCTGGAATAAACCTGACATGGGGGCTGCTCCAGAGAACCATAGACTAGTCTGTGCACTGGCAACTCCAATGCCCCGCCATCACTTTCCTTTTCTCGTTTCTTCCAGACACTGTGACTGAAGTCAAGACCAACATTTATGTGACGAGTTTTGGTCCCGTCTCAGACACGGACATGGTGCGTGTGTGGCCTGGGGTGAGGGGAGGGGGGGAGGGGTGGGGTGGGGGGGGCAAGCAGCTGGTCTGGAGGCCAAGAGCTCAGGGCCTCTTTGGAGTCCCTTCCCTGCCAGGAACAAGCCCTTGTTCTGTTTGGAGAAATCTGGGGGCAGTCTTCACCCCTTTCCAGCACTGGCCTCTCTGTGCCAGTGGGGCGTGCGCCATGTCCTGCAGATGGGGGGCAGTCACCGAGGTCTCCTCAAGGTAAGGCAATATTTGCTCCCTTCCCTTGTTGCCCTCTGGCTTCCTTTTGGCCCCCTTGGAGGCTCTGCACTTTCTGGCTCTGTTCTGGGGGACACCAGCCACCAGGTGAGCCTGTCCTGCCCTGTCCTCTCCCCACAGCTGACTTTGGCTTCCCTGCAGGCTCCTTCTCTGCCTCTGCTGCCTGGCAAGAGCGGATCCTGCAGTCCGATGAAGGCTTCTGGCTGCTCCAAAGCCCTCCTCCCTCCCTCTCCTCCATTCAGCCACCAGGGACAAGGCAGGACTGGCCCCAGAGTAGGAAGACGTTGGGCTGCGTTCCCCCCCAGGGGTCCATTTTGGTCCTCCGCAGACACAGAAAGGCTCCCTATGGGGCACGAAGCTCATTCAGTGTCACAGGAGTGGCTGCTTTTCTTTGGCCAGCTCCCCTCTTTCTCTTGCTGGCTCTCTCTGGCTGTCAGGCCACCTTCCTCTCGTTCACACCAAAGCAAAGAACCTTAATATATTCCGCCATCCAACCCTCGGGGAGTACCTCATAATTACTTCCAAGGTGGAGCAGATTTGATTAAGGGAGCGTGGATAATGAACTGTGGCGGGGAAGAAATGGGAGGTGCAGGGAAGGAGAGCCTGCAGTTCCACTCTGCAATTTGACAAAATGGGCTCAACGCGGGAGCAGCTCCAAGAATGAAACGCCCCCAACACTCGCTCGGTTTAGTTCTGCACATCGTCTCCACGCAGAGCAGATCTGCCACTTTGTGGTTTTCCAGACGGGGGGGGGGGGGGGCCTTCCGAGAGATAAAATGCCAGCACCACCATTGCCCCAGGAGAAAGAGTGGAGGAGGCCTCACTTTCAGCCTCCCATCTCAAGAAAGATGTGGTGGAACTGGGAAGGGTGGGAAGGAGCAGCCCAAGCGCTTGGTGGGCTGAGGCCCCTCCCTGAGAAGGAGAAGTGGCAGCATTTGGGGCTCTATAGCAGTGCTACACAAAGTGGCAATCAGGACCCTCTTCTGGGGGGGTCACAAGAGGGTGGGATCTGCCACCTAGGAATCTGGCACTCGGCTTTCCTGGGAGTAAGTCTCATTGAACACATGGGACTAACTTCTGAGTCAACATGGAGGAGCTCTGGCATCACATTCTGGGCAGTTGGACAGGGGGACCTGGACAGATATTTTAGTCTGAAAAGGGGCTGAAATGCTTGAGTACTTCTCTAGAGAGAAGGCACCTGTGGGGCAGCGGGGGGGGGGGGGGGGGCTGATGACAGACTATTCATGTCTACTCAGAAGTCAGTCTTATAGAGCTCAGTGGAAAGTTTGGAGACCCCCCTGATCTGCAGTATTTATATACCGCTTTTCAACTAAGAAGTTCACAAAGCAGTTTGCACAGAAAATAAACAGTTCATGGCTCCAGGTCCTCTTGTTAGCCAAGGATGATGGGAATGGATCTGGCCTTGCGGGGGATGCTCTGCTGTGCAGATGCAGAAGCCTTGGAGGCAGCAGCAGCAGCAGCACCCATGAAGGTCTCAGCAGTTTCGGGGTGGGAGGGGTTCAGGCTTACACTGATGTCTGTCCCCCTCTTGGCAGCAGAGTCTGTTGTGTCAGCGTTGCGGGGCCCCCTCTGCACGGCCCCCTCGACTGAAGCTTGTCTGTTTGTGCCTGACTTGGACATGCTCAACTCCCCGTCTCCTCCGTCTCTTCCCTGGCAGGAATACACCATTGATGTTTTTTTCCGGCAGTCCTGGAGAGATGAGAGGCTGAAGTTTGATGGTCCCATGAAGATCCTTCCCCTGAACAACCTCTTGGCCAGCAAGATCTGGACCCCGGACACTTTCTTCCACAACGGCAAGAAGTCTGTCGCCCACAACATGACGACACCCAACAAGCTGCTCCGGCTGGTGGACAACGGCACTCTCCTCTACACCATGAGGTGGGGGGGCTCTTTCCCTGATAGAGACTCCATCCCCCTGTCAACAACTTTAGAGGTGTCCTGCAGGTCCTAAAAAGCACAGAACTGGCTCCTTTGGCCAGGTCAGTGGAAGGACTGCCATGGCCGCCATGCGACTCCCACTGGAGAACATGGTGCTCCTCTTAGGCAGGCTTGGACCCAGCATTTGTCCTAAGAGGAACTTGGCCAGCAGGACGTCTCTCACTGACACATTTTATTTTTATTTTATTTTATTGAGCGTACGGCAAACACATGGACTTCTGGTAAATCAGATGTGAATGTTTCATTGCCACGTATTCTGAGAGCCAGAACTTCCACAGTGATGTCTGGCTGCCAATTCTTCCGTCTAGTCTGGCTGCCAAGTGTAGCTAGTCTTTTAGTTCACACTCAGGTGAACCAAAGGAGGAGGCAAACTAGTATCACACCCCTGAGCTGACACAACCTCATAAAGATGGACCACTGGGCTGACTCGGCAGTGGACCATGATTTGTATGGTGGTCTTCATAACTGTAGTGTGGTGGCACAAGTGGTTAGGCCTTGTGCCTCCAACCAGCAGCTCCTGCCAACCTGGCCGTTCGAAAGCATCCAAATGCAAGTAGATAAACAGGTTCCACCTCAGTTGGAAAGAAAAACAGTGTTCCGTGCATCATCCCCCCCCCCATGACCCATAGAAGTGTCTTTGGACAATGGCTTAAAAACGGGGATGAGCACCGCACCCTACAGACAGTCATGACTGGCAGTACAACCTGCTGGGGACATCTTTACCTTCATAACTCAAAGTGTGTTTAAATGTTCTCTCCTCCCCCAATGGAGTTAGGTGATTCCAGTGTGGTTGGCCGACGCTTGGGACGTGTGCAGTTTTGATGGTGACCAGTCCTCTGAAACACAGAGCCACTTTGGGAGCAGTAGGCACCAACATGTGACTGGGGAGGTTTCCAAGCGCTTCTCCGTGCAACAACAGTGGATGTGCCTGGATGTTGGCACCATCTGGGTCTGCAGGGGCTGCCAGCCGTCAGCGCAGGAGGGAGGGGACTGTGGGAATTCAAGCAGGACAGAGGACATTTTAGTTTTGGCCGCAGGTGGCGCAATCCAGAGCACCGTCTAGGCTGGAGCAAGTCATTTGCACTGGCCTCCAAGTGTTGCCAAAGTGCTGCCAGGCCCTGTTATGCCTCTGCCTGGGAGGACAGACAGTAGATCCAGCACATCCCTCCACCGCACTGGGGGGGGGGGCATTTCTCTTTTAATTCATACCCATCCAGTGAATTGAAGTGAGCCCACTGAAAACAATTAAAAGTGAATCAAGTTGGAAATGAGGCCTCAAACTGGGCACAAAAGGAAGCAAGTGGTTGCAACGAGTGAGTGAAAAGAGTTGGGCCAGCCGGCTAAGTGAATGGTGGCAATTGAAGCCCTTCATTCTCCTTCCTGTGGATCCATTAGAGGGTCTTTTGTGTCTTGCAGGTTGACCATTCATGCAGAGTGCCCCATGCACTTGGAGGACTTCCCCATGGATGTGCATGCCTGTCCTCTGAAGTTTGGGAGCTGTGAGTACTTTCCTGATGGATCAGGGGCTTCTCTTCTCTCTCCAGGCAGCCAGCACCACTGCGGGCGGGGGGGGGGGGGGGGATTTGGCAGAATGTCTGCCTCTCTGATCCAGGTCTGTGCCCCCTCCCCATCCACCTTAAAGCAGCATCAGCTCTGCCTCTCTAGAATGGCTCCTCCTTGGAGCCCCAGCCTTCCTCTTCCCACTTGGAAAGACACTCTGAAGTGTGCAGGACCTCCCTTGCACCACTCTGCCTGATGTCCAGACCCACGCAGGCAAGCGCACCCCCCACTCCCACCCCTGGCTGTACTGACGGGAACTCCTGGCTGCCTCTTGCCCAGTTGCTTCCCCTTCCTTGGCCTGCCAATAGCAGAGTGTCCATCCCTCCTGGCAGCCACTGCAGGGAGCTCCTGCCTCAGCCCTGGGCTGGCTCCACCGTGCTCCCCCCCCCCCTGCACTCACTTCCCATCTGAGCACCCAGCCTAGAAAGACCTCTTGGGGGGGCAGCAAGGGCACTGCAGTCACTGATGTCAGGGAGGCAAAAGTAGGGCCACCCTCTTGTTGGGCAGCCCAAAGGGCATGAACGGACCAGATGATGTTAAGAAGAAGTGGAGTTTCCCTTTCCTGGAGAAAACCAGAGTTAAGCCTGATCCAACTGGTTGTGTCTGCAGATTGAAGAGAACTGGAATGGGGACCAGGGCAGGCCAAGGCCTCCCTCCCTCCATGCAGGGCCCAGCTGGGTCAGGTCTGGCACCAGCAGATGAGCCAGAAACAGCCTTGGATTGCAGGCCTGCAGGTGGTCCTTCCACCCCTTGCACACTTTGCTTGGTGGAGACCAAGGGTGGTGGTGGCTCACACTGACCTTTCCCTTCCTTCCTCCACAGACGCCTACACCAAGACCGAAGTGATTTACACCTGGACCCTGGGGAAGGTGGAGGTGGCCGAAGGAGGCTCCCGCCTGAATCAGTACGACCTGCTGGGCCACAATGTCGGGAGAGACTCCATTGACTCCAGCACAGGTAACTGAGGAGCAGCTGCAGGCACCACGTTCTGCTGCAGGCACTCCTGGTCACCCTCCCTGCCCCGCAGCTGAGGGGCACGGCCTGCTTCACCTGGAGAACAGCCTCCGTGGCTGGAAAGTGGCTGCCTGTCAGCTGGAGGAGAAGCACCTTTGGAACTCATCAAGGTCTCCTCTTTCGTAAAAAAAATGTATTGTGTATTACTGAAAGTGGCACGTGCCACGTGGCTCCGTCCGAGAGGCCAGGAGTTCTCTGGATGCCAGTGCCGGCAGTTGTGCATTGCCTTCAGGGAGAGAGTGAAGAAGTGCTGGATTGTCCTGGAAGCAGACAGTTGGTCTTCCGCCTGCCCGCATTGCTTCCCAGGTCTTGCAGCCCCCAGAGTGGCTCCCAGTGGATGGCAGCAGCAAGGAAGGTTCTCCAAAGCCAAGACCAGGGGTTGTTTCTGGGTACTCCCTGGGACTCGGTCCCAGCACCTTTTCCACCTGCCCCACCAGCCACTAGTTAATCAGTAGTTACATGGGGATGACCTGTGGGGAGAAAAAAGCACTGGCCAGGACGAGATCAGGTGGCTGAAGTTATGCAATACTGTGATGTGGGGCTATCCTGTCTTCATTAGGAGCATGAATGGGAAAGAACTTGGGGTTGCAAACGGAGTTGCTGACCCCTTCATTTTCCTCCCACTGCTGGGTCGGTGGGGTCAGCCCTTGCCCGTCACTGGCTTGAAAGAGGCCTTCGGGCGGATTAAGAGCTGTCACCAGACTGCTTTCCAGCTGTAATGGGAGGGGCTGGATTGGCGGTGCCACCAGTAGGTGCCCTTGCAATGTTTCCTGATCTTAAGGACTCTGGAGACGGGTTTGCAGGCCGGCCCGGAGGCTCCCCTGCCTGTCCAGTGGCTGTGGATGCAGCTGAGCTCTGTGGCCTTTTCCTGCAGGGACCTACATTGTGATGACCACTTACTTCCACCTGAAGCGCAAGATTGGCTACTTTGTGATCCAGACGTACTTGCCGTGCATCATGACGGTCATTCTGTCCCAGGTCTCCTTCTGGCTGAACCGGGAGAGCGTCCCGGCACGGACCGTGTTTGGTGAGTTTCTGACAGAGGATCTGAGGACACCCTGGAGACCGTGTGGAGGGGCAGGCGCGGGAGGCAGTGCTCTGCACCCAGCCCACCTTTCAGAGGCTCTCAAACGCCGCATGGACTGGACGTTTGGATAAGGCTGAACTCTGAAAGTTAACATGGTGGCCCTCCTGACTGGGTTTCCAGCACAGATCCGGCTGCCAGCCTGAGCCACATGCAGTGCTGAGCATGCGTGCCGGTCCTCTGCATTAAAAATAGCGGGAGGGAATGACACGGAGCAGGCGGGGCAAGGGGCATATCCTCCAACCTGGATTGCACCCCGTCTGTAGGTCTGATGGAATGAGATGCTTTGGGAACAAAAAAAAGGGGTGACACTGCGGGGCTTCCTTATACCAAGGAGTGGCTCAGGCCTCCCTGATTGCTGGGCTTGGAAGACGCCCTCCGGACCCTCCTCAAGAAGCCTCTTGCAAGGGTTCAGTAGCACTCCCGTTGAAAGCAGGCCCCTTCAGCACGTATCCCTACAGTTCAGGGGGTCCATATGTCCCCTCTCTGCAGGACATGTCCTGGATTTTTGCCTTGTGTCCTGGAGAAAAACTTTAATTTCCTCCTTTTACTTGTGAGCAGGCAGCAAGTCACCTTCTTATCATTAATTACATGTAATAAATGATATACACTCATTTAAAATTTATTAATAAGCAGTGAAGTGTTTAAATGAAGCATAAGAAAGCAATACCTATGAGTGTTTTGAGCTTTTATTTTCTTATGTCCTCCATTTTTCTTGGACGCCCTGGATTTTGGGGGATGCTCCTCTTGTTTTCAGTTCTGGTACATGGTCAGCTACAGTTGTGTGGTCCAGCCTTCCCAGGGTTATCTGTCCTCTTCTAACCGGGTTGTGTGGTTATCTGTCCTCTTCTCCAAGCTTTCTCTAGCCTTCTGTCCTGCAAAAAAGACCTTCATGGCCCTCCTTTTCCTTATGAACAGGCAGCATGTGGCCTTCTTATTAATTACACATTACATAAATTATATGTAAAAGTTTTAAATCTAGTAAGAAGCAATATCGTGTTTTAATTAACCATTATATCCATGGTTGCAATCCTAAAGACACTTTCCTGGGAGTAAGACCCATTGAACACAGTGGGGCTTACTTTTGAGTAGACATGGTTAGGATTGCGCTCTATATCTGAGTGTTTTTAGCTTTTATTTTGTCATGCCCTCCATTTTTCTTGGGTGTCCTACATTTTGGTTTCCCTTGTCCTCTTTTATGGTTATGGTCCCCTAAGCCTTCGCTGTGCAGTGGCTTCTGCAGGAGTGTTGCGTCTGTGTGTCCTTCTCACCTGACATTTTCTCCATAGCGGAGGCCTCCTCCTCGGAGTCACGGCCCACCTGAACCCAGGTAACAACCACTGGGCGCAGCCTCTTTCCTCCCTCTTCGTGCTGGTGGCCCAAAGAGGTTTTCTGCCGTGGCTTTGTTTGAGCTTCTCTTCAGAGCTGATCTGCAGGACTATCCCTGGCCAGGATCAGGGCAAAGACTCCACCAGGGACCTTCCACCCACTCAGTAGACCTGCAAGGACCGCTTGGCAGACATTGGAGGCACCTCCGTCTCAGTCCATGCCTGAGCACCAGGATCCATCGCTGGTCCTCGAGCTTCATTTCAGCCCAGTGACGCTGCTTGCTTTGTGGATTCTTCAGGGAGAGTAGGGCCCTCGTGGCTGGAGGCTCAGCTGGGACCGGAGAGAAGTGCTCTGGTTCTTCCTGTATGAAGCCCTTGGGCATCTTCAAGAACCACAGCACAGTATTTGGGGTCGTCCAGAGAAAGGACCTCCCGTCAGCTCCAGCTCCCTTCCTTGAAGGATGACCCCAAGAGGAAGGCAGCAGCACCAGTGTTTTGGGGACCCTGGCAGGCTGTCCTTGCAGGACCACAGAGGCCTTCCAGGCCAACCTGCATCTCAAGAAGCCCTTGCCTTGCCTTGAGCCTCGGCTTCCTCCTCCTGCCCAGGTCCGACTGTGCCCCTCAGAGAACCTCGTGTGGAAGGTTCTTTGGGAAAGAGGTTCAGAGGAGGCTGCCTCTGGGTCTGGCAACGGGTCCTGGGTCTTCTGTCCTCCTCAGGGTCGGACTGCCGGCTGCTGCATCTGTCTTGTTCTCTGCCACTCGCCCTCGCTGCCCCCCATCGGATGCTGTGCTTTCTTGGCCAGGTGCGCTGGTGGGGTAGTTGGACACAGCTTCATTGATGCTGCTGATGAGGCTGTGCCCAATTATGGCACCAGCCCTTTGGTCACTCGTACCTCATCATGGCATCTCATGGCGGGTGCACGTGGCCCAGTGGTTCAAGGAGGCGAGTCAGCCTTGCCAACCAGGTCTTAACACCCAGCCCCCACCCCACCCCCACCTGCATCTCTGCGTAGCTGACTCTTCTCTGGTTTTGTTTCCACAGGAGTCACCACCGTCCTCACCATGACCACTCTGAGCATCAGCGCAAGAAACTCACTGCCGAAAGTGGCGTATGCGACGGCCATGGACTGGTTCATAGCCGTCTGTTATGCCTTTGTGTTTTCTGCGCTGATTGAGTTTGCTGCGGTCAACTACTTCACCAAGCGCAGCTGGGCCTGGGACGGCAAGAAGGTGCTGGAAGCCCAAGAACTGAAGGTGAGGCCATGCAGAGGGAGGTGCAGGTGCAGGCGCACCACAAGGACCCCACCGGCAGGACTCCTGGCGCCCAGTGCTGAATGTGTGGGTGTTGTCAGGGCAGGCGCTCCTTCTGCCAGGATCTTTCTCGCACCTCCGAGGGCATGAAAAGGACTGTTCCCGGCTGAGGGTCTTCCTGCCCCTCACCAGTGACCTTTTCAAGAGCATCAAAGTCCATAAGCTTCATTTCTGGAAAAAGATGCTTCTGAAGGGAGTGTGACATGTTCTCGTGCTTTTTCCTGGGAGCTGACATGTGGGGCAGGCTGCATCCCCCTTTCTAAGCTCTCCCCCAAGAACTTTTCTGAGGCTGCCACTGGGTGCAGGTGCTGGCATTTGGAGCCCCTCCTGTCAAGCCCAAGAGCTTTTGCAGCTTCTTTCCCGGCCACCCTCAGTCTCTTCTGGCTGGCAAAACGCACCCCAAAAGGGTTTGGAGATTTAATAATTGGGTTTTTAAGCCAAGTGAGGCCAGCCAGAGATCCTTGTCGGAGGAAAGTCAGCCTCAGAGACAGACCTGGGAAGGGACTCTTGGAGATGGATGTTGTGACCAGGTGGAGCAGCTCACCTGTCCTAAAACTGGCCCACGTCCCACCCAGCCCACATTAAGGGAAAGCAGAGGAGCTTTGGCCACATGTTGGCCCCCGTCTCTGGCTGCCTTTGTGGCTGCATTCAGGCTGCATGGCCATGGGCCTTCCACCCCCCCCCCCAGCTCCTCCTTGGGGGGACTGGAAAGTTACATCAGTTTGTCCAGTGGTTCTGACAGCACAACCAGCTTTGGGTGGTCCTGGTGGCCTTTCAGGGGCTGCTCTTTCACCTGCACAACTGTCTCCCCTTTTCCTTCTCAGAAAAAGGAGCCTATTACATTGGCAAAGAAGACCAACAACACCTACAACATTGTGGGCACAACCTATGCCCTCAACATCACCAAGGAGCCGGGTCTGCCCACCATTGCCAAGAGTGCTGCCGTCGCCGCCACCACAGCCACCCCCACCACAGCCACCCCCACTGCAGTGGTCATCCCCCCAAAGGTACCCTGCTTGGAGGAGAAGCCGCCCGAGAACAAGAAGACCTACAACAGCGTCAGCAAGGTAGACAAAATGTCCCGCATAGTCTTTCCCATCCTGTTTGCCATCTTCAACATGGTCTACTGGGCGACGTATGTCAACCGGGAGTCGGCCATCAAGGCCATGATTCCCAAAGATTGAAGCCAGCCACGCAGCCCCTCCAGCGGTCCCTGCTTGTGGCGCAGGCGGAGGAGTCTCCGTGAGGCTCCCCTGGCTGATGACGACACTTCATTTTATCTGCTGTTATTGTTCCTTTTCTCCATCTGACTTCTTGCCTCTCCTTGAAAACTCAACACAGATTTTTTTTAAAGAGAAAACTAACCAAGAACATCCCGTTTATTTCTGGTTGACTTTCTTTTTGTTCTGGGGCAAAAGGTATCCAAGCAAAGTGTGCCTCTAACACGCTGGTCGCCCCCTTGCCCTGCCTGCCCCCGCCTGCCCCCTCCCTGCCCTTCCGGTCCATCCTGCTGGGGACTGCTGGGCTCTTTCTTCCTGCCCCTGATGGATGGCCTGAGCATCCCCTGCGCACGTAGGTCCCCTGGCCGTGTGGAGTCTGGTTGGTGAAGCCGGCTCTGTGCCTTCTCTTCCACTTTCTCTGGAGTAGCCACTGTCTGTCTCCAGGAGAAAAGGGGTCCCTTGCTAGAGAGCCATTAGGAGAGGGCACCTGCAGACAGACACAGACCTGCCTTGGCATGCCAGTGCGTCTGTCTGCACACAGGCCAGGACAGGCTGGGTCACACTGGCATCCATTTCATTGCGTTGGCCTGAGCAGATGGCAACAACTGACACATCTGGGACTGGCACAGCAGCCTCTGGACCCTGCAGTCTGTGGAGTTCTCACCACCATCTCTCTTGGATGCTGATGAAGTTCTTTGCCTCTGAATTTCACGCTTTGTGGGTCTGGGTGACCTGCTTGTGTAACCCACAGAGGTGTGGGTGTCGCTGTATTATCTGCTGTTGTTTGGGGTTGAGTTTCCAGCTGTTGGATATGCAGGGTTCAGTCTTGCTGCAATGCACAAGCAAGTCTGTGCACTGAAATACTGTGTGCAACGATGTGCTTGTACAACTGGGCGCATCAACATGTCCAGCTCGACCTTTTTGCCTCCTGCTTGTATCTGGAGAAGCTTCTGCACTCTTGCTACAGAAATGTCTGTGCCAAAGAAGCATGTCTTGGGCAGCCACTTTCCATCCGAAAATGAGGGGTTTCCAGCCGTGACCTGCTTCTGGCACCACATTCCAGGGAAGGGCAAGGAGCAGGGCAACAGTCACCTGACCTTGTGCTGCTGTTTGGATTTTGTGGAGGGGGTCAAGCCACCGATCTGTAGGAGGAACTGCTGTTGGAGGAGGAAGGAAAGAGAGAAGGAAAGTGCTCTTCCTTCTTAGGTGACCATGGGAAAAACAGATTTTTTTAGCCAAACTGCTCCCCCCCCTCAAAAAAAAGGGGGCTCCAGATGGGAAAATTCTCATTAGCCTTTTTTGCATATGCAGGCTTGGGCAAGAGGGCAGTTATTTGTGCAGATGAGCCTCCTCCGCACTGGTTGGGGGGCTGTTTTGGTGAGCCGGCCAGGGGTGCCCCTCCCCACCCGGGCCTCTGATTGTAGTTATGCAGCCAAAGCCTCCAACTCCCCGTTCCAGATCATCCCCATGACTTGTGCCTCTGAATGACTTGGAGGGGGAGGGAAAAGGAGGCCAACTGCACCTGTGCAAACCCCACAACGACTGGAACATCTTCGAAGAAGGGGCAGCGCAGCCTGCTTTTTGACCCAGGCCTTTCCTTTCCCCAGGACCATTCTGAGGAAGTGAGTGCTCTCGTGACTTCAGAGTAGACTCACTGGCCTGACAGCAAGCCCCAGTGGGAAACAGTCCCTTCTGAGCCAGAACGGCAGGCAGCTGCCGCCCTTCTCCCCGCTCTTCAGGGAGACCTGCCAGGCGCAGAGAAGGGGCAGACTTCTCTTCTTTAAAAGGCTCTGCTTGCTTGACAGATTTATTTTTAAGATGTAGTAATGGATTCTTGTTCTGCTGCTGCTGACTCAATCCAAGGGTCACCCCAAGCCCTCAAAGGCCCTCTAGGGACCCTTGAACTGCCCAGGAGCCCAAACCCCAGTGCTGCCTTCTGGAAGCTCAGGGGGGATTCAGTTCTTCTGCCCTCTTCCTCTGGGCAGATCGTCCCAAATTTCAACCACAGCAACTTTCCTAAGTGGTCACATGAGAACAAATGAAGTTTAATGCACCATGAAATGCAGAGAAGAGCAGCTTCTGCTGTCACTCGTGAAGGACGTCTGAATGGTGGTTCAGGCGGGGTGCGGAAGGTGCCCCTCCCTGGGATGTGGCCGGAGGCAGGAGGCCCACCTTCTGTCAAGCTACAGCCACCAATGGAGCAGCTGCTGAGGTTTCCCGTCTGCTTAATGCGCCTCCCTGCTGAATTATTGAGGTGTGAACTCCGAGGTGGCGGCCTGTCCTGCCTGCATCCTGCCGACCTCCGCAGCCCCTGCACTGCCTCCCGGAAGAGGCTCCTCAGTCAGCATCTTTGCCTTGCAGCTCAGTGTCTTCATTGCTGGTGCAAAGGGGCTGCAGTGGGGCTCTGGGGCCTTGAGGTCCTGGGCATCTTTTCTCCAGGTTGCTGGGCAGGCCCCCCATCCCTGGTAGCATCTTCTGGGTCCCACACAGGCCTCCCAGCCTGTGCCAAGAGTAGCTTCTCTGGCACACAGGCTGCCAGGCAGTGGCAGAGCCTGCAGCGCACAGTCTTGTGGGCCACTTAAGAGGTCGCTTCAGGCCCCGCGTGCCTCCTGCAGGACTTGGAGCCTTGGCAGTGCTTTCTGCCGCTCAGTTCAGCAGCAGCCTGGGAATGTCCCCCAACAGACCCCTTCTTGGACCTGCTTAGTTCCAGTCCGAGGTTGTTAATTCAGATGTCACAGGATCCCAGCAGGATGAGAATGCTGGAGGGCTGGGTGCTGGAGGGGCTTAGAAAGGCAAACACACCCTCCCTTCGGTGAAGGCTCAGGACCGAGGATTTTGTCAGGTGCCAGGAGGGGGGACCTCGTTGTGAAGTGCTGTTTGGAGCAATCAAAGCTAACTTGAGTTCCTTCTGAGCCTGAACAGCTGGGTTTGTGCAGAGCGTAGGCCAAGGCTAGATCCTGCACACCTCCCTCCACCCACGTACTCCAGATAGCGTTCTTCGGCCATCCTTCAAGAGAAATGGCACCATCAGTCTTGCTGTGCAGTTTCAGAGCCGTGTCGTGTCCAAGCACGGGAATGTTCCAGATCTCATTGGTGGGTGTCCTGATGCTGTCCAGAGGTTCACAACCTCGGAGGAGATGCCAGTAAAGCAGACGGGGGTCTCTGAAGCAGGAAAAGGGAAAAAGCCACAGTGAGAGAAGGTGCCGGCAGAGGCCTGGCCTGGCCTGGCCTGGCCTGGCCACTTTCCACTGACTGGAAGTAGGAGCAGAGCCAGGCTCAGGGCAAAGGGGGACCTTCCAGAGTTGAGGAGGTGCCAAGGAAAAAAGCTGGATCTCAGAAGCAGGAGAAGGAGAGCTGAGCATCGAGGAGGCAGTGTCCGGGGCACCCACAAGTGCCTGAGTGGCTACTCTGTGGTAAGGAACAGAAAGCTTGTTGAGACATCGCACCTGAATATTTCATCCCAAACATCACAAGCCAGGCTGCCTGCGTTTGGGGCACTTGTCACTTGCAAGGGCAGCCCAGCTGCACAAAACAGTGGGTCGTGCTTTGGGACCGCAGAAAGCAGGCGGCACCCCCAGAATGACAGGAGGCCCAGCGACTGGACTGCCCTTGGCACACACATCCATGCGCAGGGGGAGGCAGAGGAACTCTCGCTTTGGGATGGTCTCCATTTCTAAAGAAGCCGCCTGAGGCAGCTGCCTTCGGGGCAAGAGGCTTCTCCTGCTGTTCCACCCAAAGGCAGGGTGCCTTTGCCTCAGCAGCCGTGCGCAACCCAAAGCCTGAACACCTTTTCCATGCCAGATTGCAGACCCTCCTCTGTATGCAGAGCGGCCTCCGTGGAAAGGGGCCGTGGCTTGGCATGATGCTGCAGCTGCCAGGGAAACAGACTGAGGGGCTGACCTTCTTGCTGCTGTTCACGGAGACAAATGCGACAAGGATCCGTGTCGGCAGATGATAAACTCTTGGAATTGAAATAGGGGGAGAAATCTCCGGGCTTTTCTCTGCTTCTTGGTAAATATGCAAAAGATGACACTAAAATGTGGGGCGCTCCTTGTGGCAGCCAGAAAAGCAGGGCGGGAACTCGCCCCATTTGTATTCCAGCTCAGCGATGCTTTGCTGTCTGGGTCAAGGGCGCTGCGAGGAGGCCGGCATTAGTGTTGGGAAACGGTGCCAAAAGAACGGAAGAACGAGGCGGTTTTCTTGCATTGACAAGCCCTGTGAAAAGCAGCCCCGAGGCAGTCTGGAAAACTGGTGTGACTTTCAGAAACCAAAAATCTGGCCGCAGCCGATCATGGCTCAGTTTGTGCCTTCAGCAAGTGGCAAATGGGTCCTGGCAAGTGGCAGTGGGAGAGGGCAGTGCCCAGGAGCAGCAGCGCTCTGGTGGCATCACGTGCCAGGGACAGGCTGCTGCAGCTGCAGGCACCAGCAATGGCAAAGGCCCTTCCCTCAAGCCTCCTTCCAGGCATGTCCAGAAATGCTCTTCAAACCCTTGCCTGGCTCCTTGTAGCTCACTCGGAACGCAGCCCTGGGAGGCAGTTGGGCCGCCTACAGGACCCCCTTCAAGGCTCATGGCTGTGCCAGTGGCCCTTGAGTCCAACCTCCAGGTCTGCTCAGACCTCCACACATCAGGGAAACCCATGTTGGTGCCCAGATGGCTCTGCTGATGGGAGTGACAGAAAGGTGCGTATTAGGTAAGCAAGAGAGGAAGATGAAGGAGCTCTTGCTCGGCTTCTTGCCAGCAGTGGGGTCTGAGGCTGAGGCTGCCCCTGGCCAGAGTGTGGAAGAACATTTGTGAACAAAGCGTGATGGGGACCCCTCCACTGAAACCCTTGCAGACCATTGCTTGGCAAACACACCTCCTCTGCCTCACGATGTCTTGGGCCAGCTGCAGATCTCATACAGGAAGGGCCCACCAGCTGCCTCTGCCCTGCTCCCCGTTTTCATCCCAAGAACAGGAGAGCCCTGCTGGTCAGGACACGGACCCCGCACAAGTTCCTTTTAGGCTGCAATCCGAAAGACGCTTTCCTGGGAGAAAGACCCATTGAACACAGTGGGGCTTCCTTTTGAGTAGACACGGTTAGGATTGTGCACTTTGTGTGTTGCCATCTGTGCTGTGTTGCCAAAGACGTCCGTTTTGCACAGCATCCCTCAAAGATCACTTATTTCCAAGCCTGCCCCAACTGAAGCCGAGCAAGAGCTCCTTCTTAAGCCCATCAAACAGACAGTGAAATGTGTGTTTTGAAGGAGCAGCGGAAACCTCTGATCCTTCCTGGGAGCACAGTTGGCCCAGCCACCTCCAATCCAGGCTGCACTCTTATCCATACTTTCCTGGGAGCAAGTCTCACTGAACACAGTGGGACTCGCTTCTGAGCAGACATGCATAGGATAGGGCTGTAAGTGTTCTCCCCCTTCCCATGAAAATGGATTTTGTACTGCTGATCTTAGATCAAGTCCACCTCTTCTCAGGTCTTGGGTGTTGGGGAAGGTGGGCATCACTGTGCCCATGGCTGGGCCTCCTTTTCTTTTACGTTGTGTGTTGCAGATGAGGGTGATGGTGGCCAACTCAAAATCGGCATCCTTTGCCCTGGGCACAGGAAAGGCTGCTCTGGGCATGGGGCAAGAAAGGTTGGGACAGGGCAGATCCAGGAAAAGGGCCGGGTATTCAGGATGTAGCTTTGGGAACATGCTCTGCCCAGTCCTGACCCTGGCAGTCCATTGCAACAGCCTTTGGAGCAGCTTGTGGGGAAAGGATGAGCACCGAGAAGCCTCCTTTGGACTCCTCAGCCCCTTCACAGCCCAACCTGTCACCAGGCACTTGGGCACCAGGCGGGGCTCCAGGCGGCAGCGCCAGCCATTTTACGAGCTGCTTAGCTGGCTCCAGCTCTGTTTGCAGTGAGGGGACATGCCAGGGCATCCATCATGGCAGTCAGAACACCCCTTGATCCTCTTCCCTCCAATGGCCTGGGTATGTTGTAATGACGTTCTGGCTCTTGCTGCCTCCTCCCCATCCCCTCTTCCGCTCCCATCTCCGGGACTGTCTACTCAGCTCAGAGGAACCAGCCAGCAGCAGCTGAATGCCTGACAGTCCTCAGATCCGCCCAGACCGTCTGTCTTTCTGTGACCAGGAGGTGCGTGGCCTTCATTCGCAGGTCCTCTCCCAGGCCTTGTGGGTGGGAAACTGGTTGCTTCCTTGTCCCAGTTGGTGTTCTGAATGTTTTGGTGCCACGTTCAATGCCTGTTTGTATTAATGAACCGTATTTTTCAGCCTTTGCTGGAGATCTTGTTCAGCCAGTTTGAACTGGTAGGTTTTTAGTTCTGCGTGTTTTTTCCCAGCCTTTTCAGTGGGTTCAAGCTCTGTAAAGTGTTTTTCTAAAAAGAAATAAATAAATGCTGCTCCTTGACCGACACGAATGCAACAAAATGCTTAAGGAGACCTGCGAGTGACCAGCTGGTGGGCCAAGCAACGTGCTGAGCGGGTGGCTGTCCTTCTGATCACGTCTGCCTCTTCCTCTTCCTCTCCCAAAACACACGTGAGCCGGGACTGCTCAGCCCCTGCGCCCGATGAAATCACTCCGGCACTTACTCCGCATACACTCAAAACCCAACTGAAGCCAAGAAATAAACTTCATATTTTAACAGAATGTGGACCCCTTATTTTCCTTTGGGTTGCAGTGACCTGAGCTGGGGTTCAGAAGGGAGGGTGGAGGGTGGAGGGTGGGCTTCAGTTGCCTGAGCCGGGGGGGTGGGGGAGAGGTCAAATGAGTCCTGTGCCGAATCACAAGGCAGCTGGAAAGTATTTTGACCCTGCTGTATTTTCTGCAGAAGCCACAGGGACAGTCTCTGGACAGCAGTTCAACAACCAGGACCCCGTCCTCTCCACAGGTTTCCAAGCTCCTGCCTCACTGGCCTCAAGGCAGACTGCAGCTCCCATGTCGTTCTGGTTCCGGAGACCCTGGAAGCAAGGTCTGAGCTCACAAACAAGGAGGAAGCCATTAAGACATTGTGGCTGGGCACAGCTGGAGGTCCTGCCCTCCAACTCAAATGAGTTTGGATGCCCCAGCAGCTGCCCCTGCTCTGCAGACTTTCAATCAGAGGCTGTACAGCAGTGGTACTCAACTTGAGGGTTGGGACCCTCCTTGGGGGGTCATGACCTCAGAGCAGGGGAGTTACAAGAGGGTGGGATCTGCCTTCTTGGGATTTGGCACTTGGCTTTCCTGAGAGTCTCATTGAACACAGTGGGACTTACTTCTGAGTAGACATGGAGGAGCTATGGATTCACAGTATGTCACATCCCAGTCAGTTTGACAGGGGATCCTGGACAGATTTTTAAGTTTGAAAGAGGGTCCTGGGCTGAGTGTCATTGCTGTGCAGCCACCTGCTGGCCTCGCTCACCTCTGGAGTCCCTGTAGGGAGCATCAAGGACTCCTGCCTTGTGAGCGGTCTGTGGGGCTGACCCGTCTCTGGTCCAGATCCCCTGCCTCTCTTCCTGCCAATGCCTGGAGGGGAATCCTTATGGGAGCAGAGTAGCTGCCTCATCAACCAGGTGTGGCCTCTGCCCAGTATCAGAGAAAGGGACTCAAAGAGGGAGCAGGTGAGGGCAAGAGGGCCTCCCCTTGCACCCCAGGTCTGCAGCTGGGTGAGTCTGAATGGCACCCATCAGAAGCGTGGAGGCTGAAGTCCAGATTCAAAGAACTTTCCGTGACCATTTCAGGAATGGAGGGTGCAGTTCTGGGTCCCACTTGGGGTGTTTCAGACTCCGGATGGAAGCCTAAGGGCAAGGGTGAGGGTAAATCCCTTTGAGTCTGAGAGTGGCCTCCTTCCGAGTGGAGAGCCTCGGGGTCCGGCTGGTTCCCAGTCTGTTTTGATGCCAGCTGCCAAGGCGAGCCCTTCTGATGTGCTCCTCCACACCTGGCCACGCTTGGCCCAGCCTTTGTAGGACACAGTCCTGAGTTTGTCACTTCATCCTGTGGTCATCAGTGGCGCTTCCTCTCAGCCCAGCCTCAGCCCACAGTGATGATGCTTGTGCCTTTCCCAGATCTGCTTCCTCCAGGCTTGACTTCATCCATTCATCAAAAGCTGACAGCAGAATCCAGGCTTGTGACTTTGCAGCTTCCCTCCTGCAATGACAAACCTCTTCCCTTGAGAAGTGGGGGGGGGAGAGGTTCCCTCCCTTCCATCTGATTCTAGATTCTGTGCTTGATCTGTCTGGGCCCACTGAGGACGTGGGCTTCTTGACTGAAACCATCACTTGAGGGGGGAGGGGGAGGGCACGACTCCTCCCTGCTTCTTCCCCCCTCCTCTGGAAAGAAAAACATGCTCTCCTCTGACATGTCCCAGGTGCCCAAAAATTACGTGGCAAAGCATTTTTGCAGGCGGATGATGTCCTTCTGTCCGTGGCAGTTCCAGGGAGTTGAGCAGGACCTTGGCTTGTAGGGGAACATGGCAAATTCCCTACTGGCTTTTGGCTAAACTGGCATGGCTGGAAGGCCGTCCCTGGCACTTCTCCAGCTGGCAGCCACCTCCTGACCTGAGACATCGGCTGCAAGCCTAAAGACACTTTCCTGGGAGTAAGAGCCACTGAACACAATGGGACTTACATTTGAGAAGACATGGTTAGGATTGTGCTCATCATCATCATCGTTGCAATTCTGCCCTCCATCTCAGCTGGAAGAGGCTCCTCTGAAATTGGGAAAGGAGCCCAGAAGCCTCAGGCCTTGAATGGAGCTCAGGCCTGGAGTTGTGAGTAGTGCAGCAGCAGGAGGCGCATTGCTTCAGCTCACGGAGACACACACACACATGCGCGCGCACACGGACACGGACACACGTCCCTGAAGTCCCAGCGCTTGTGCTTCAGGCTGTGTGGAAACTTCACAGAGCATCCAAGCGAGGCGTCCTTCTGCTTCCTGGTGCTTCTCCTGCCGGTCCCCTCGGATCTGTTCGTAGCCCCCCCTCATTTACGGAAAGGAAGCGACCCGGGGAGGGGGGGACACAGTCACGACAAGCAGTGTTGTCATGGAGACATCTCTGGCCTGGAGCTGGAGGAAGGTGAGGCGGAAGAGCCTGACAGCCGTCCAAACGGGCAGCTCCGCTGGTGGCCTCACTGCGAGATCAAGGGGGAGAAAGACCACCCTCTTCTCCTGGGGAGGGATGGGGAGGCTGGGGCATGCCTGTGCACTGACTGGCCTAACCCCCACTCCTGGAGCGGGCAGTGGCGCAGCGCATGTGCCGGCCTCCGCACATCAGCACAGGAAGTTACGCCAGGTGAGTTATGCCGGCCTAAACTGGTTAGGATTGCACCCTGACTGAGTGAAGCAGGTGGGACTCTGTGCCACTCAGCCTCCTCCCAGGGGGAGGAGGTAGCGCAGCCCCACTGCTGTGGCGCCCACCCAGGGCGCTGCAGGCTGTGCTTGGAGCTGTGCGGACGTGGCAGGCGGGCAGCCCAAGTGGCAGCTGTCACCACCAGGAAGGCCAAGAAGCAGAGGGACTGCGGAGCCGTGGCAGGCAGGCCCACTCGGCTGCGCTCCAGAGCCTACTTCTTGTCACATCCTGTTAACCCTGTCCCGGGGCTGCCGTTGCAAGGAAGGGGTGGAGAAGAGACAGCCAGAGACCTGCTGCACCCGAGAGTCTCAAACGTGCAAGAAGCACCAAAGCCAGAGGGTTGCAGGGAGTGCTTTCTGTCCTGCACAGCTCAGCTCAGCAAGGCTGTCCTCCTGGGCCCAAAGACTCTCTATGACAGGGTCACCGGGGGGACGCAGCGCCCTCCCTTACCTACAACAGGATATGCAACCGGCAGCAAAGTGGGGGTACGTTATGGGACACTGTCCCGTGTGGCACGTATGGGTGTTCCACAAGGAAAGATACTCAGAAAGTAATGTAAAAACGAATGCCATCATCCCAGGCATCGCAACACCAAAGTCAGCAGCCAGGCTGAGTTCAGCAGGGCTCACTCTCGGTCAGAAGTGTCAGGCTGCAGCCCAACTGAGAGAGCCCACCAGCCAGGGTGCCCCAAAGCCAGTCCCGAGGTGCCCACCTGGTTAGTTGTTCAGGCCCTGGCAAGCCCTTTATTCTGAGAAGCCAGAACAGCTTCGAAGGGGGAGGTAGAGGTCCTGGGTGGAAGGTCCCCAAGCCAAGGTCCCATCCTGCTGACTCTGTCACTGGGATGATCGGCTGTGACGGCTGCTGCTTGACAGGGAAATCTGCTGCTGGGTTCCTTCCTTCCCTCTTTCCCTTTGATTTGGTTCACTCCAACTCCTGGACATGGTGGGAGGCCATGCACAGCACACCTGATGGGCGGCAGGCCCCAGAGATCTACCAACAAGGAAGGGGAAGCCTCTGTCCAAGCAAGTGGCCAAGCTGGGCATGGGAAAGAGCCCTCCCTGCTCTCCAGGCAGAAGATCCAGTTCCATACCAGGCAGCAGGACCTCCTGGGGGTGGCATTCTGCCTGGCACTGGGGAGAGCCTGCAGGCAATGCTGACTCAGAGGGACCAAGGCCCAGCATACCCACATCCCTCCAGGAGGGAGAGGCAGGACAGGAAGGAGAGCCCATTCAGCCCATGGGAGCCTGGAGGGGCCTGCTGGGCCTGGAGCCTCTCTGGTTCCCTCCTCTCTTCCCAGGCCTGCCTGCCAAGCCGTCCTGCGCTCCCTTCTGTGCTGCCGCAGAGTCGTCTGCTGGAGGGTGTTTTCCTCCTGCTTTGGGGATGCTGCTCTTATCTCTTGCACACAACTCAGCCCAATTTCTCCAGGGCTTAAGAGCAACAAACAAGATTACGAGGGGAGTTTAGAGAGGATTAGTTAGTTGGGAGATGATCTCCAGCAGCAGAAAAGCGCAGGGGCCTGAGCACAAGAGGCACGCGGGGGACCCCTCAGCTGGAGGGAGCGCAATGGGGCACGTTAATTCATTCTGAGCATTGAAGGGGGGAGTCGGAGCACAATATCTCACCACTCGCCACAACAGCATCTCTGCCTTGAAAGAATATGCTGAAAAAGATGAACAAAACTAGTGGCGTAGCTAGAGGGGTGGAGAAGTCAGTTTTGGAGGGAGGCTTGCAAGGGACCCCGTCCTTTGGGGCCGTTCCAGGCAGGGGGAGCCAAACGGAGCCATATGGCCTCCCTCCCTCTAAGACTGTCTCCTCCACTTCTTCTAGCTATGCCACTGCACAAAGCAAAGGGAAGGGCAGGAAGCAAGTCGGGAAGGGGCAGAGGCCCTGAGGAGCTCAAGCATCAGCTGCCTCTCCAAGAACTATGGTCCAGCCCACACCTGATGCTGCCAGGAGCTGCCTGCCGTGGCTTCTCCCTGCTTCTCTTCTGTGGCTTCTCCCTGCTAGCAGCACTTCTTTTCAACCCCTGAGAACCAGGCCTGGCCCTACTGCTGGACCACCCACATAGCCATGATGATCGTTGACACCAGAACTAGGGGAAATCCACTAAAACTGAATGTTGGGAGAGTCCGTACAGATTCTTTACCCATTAATCTGTTGAACTCCCTGCGACAAGATGTGGTGATGGCATCTGACCTCAATGCCATTCAGAAGGGATTGGACAAATTCCTAGGGGAGGGGACCATCAAGCCACGAGGAGCTGTAGATATGGACAACCTCCAAGTGCCAGATCCAGTGGAGATACCTGGAGGAAGGTGTCTCATGTGGCATCTGATGGGCCACTGTGAGATCCAGGAAGCTGGACCAGATGGGCCTTTGGCCTGATCCAGCAAAGGAAGCTCTTCTGATGTACTGCAGATGAATCACCAAGCATCACTCAACAGAGTCAGGCCTTGTTGTGGCCCTCGCCATGGGGTGGGGGGACCCAGACCTTAGAGGACGCAGAGGTGGCTTGCCCACAATGGGGGGAGATCAGCATCTTTCTCAGTGAAGTTGCTGTGAAACTGAGCATCAACAGGGAAGCTGAGGATGCTTCTCCACGTCTGCAGACTTGGAAAATAATCTGCCGTGTTTTGTGGTTGGAGAACTTGAGACCAGCCCAGCCTCCCATCCCCTGAGCTTGGCCAAAGTCTGCCAAGTAAGCTGGGCAGGACTCCAACGAGTCCCCGGCCTGCTGCCAAACTGACTGGGGGGTCACCGCTGGCCACACGCAAGGTGGCCGAGACTACAATCCCACATCCCGCTTCAGGATCCCCAAAGACGGCACAATTGGCTCCAAAATATCTGAGCGGTTTCCAAAAGGAAAATCACCGACCCTCAAGCCGACCCTGGAAGTCACAGGTGGAGCAGAAGAGCCTGAAAAGCCCAGAGGCTCCTGCACTGACTAGCTCTCTGTTGGGGTGGGGGTGCCCCCCCAGAACCCCTGCTGGGAAAGTCCCCCCAGGCAGATGGCACTTTCCAAAGGGACCTGTGGAAGCTCCCAGCAGGATTC
Organism: Cryptoblepharus egeriae; assembly: GCA_030015325.1. Classification (NCBI taxonomy): domain Eukaryota; kingdom Metazoa; phylum Chordata; class Lepidosauria; order Squamata; family Scincidae; genus Cryptoblepharus; species Cryptoblepharus egeriae. The sequence continues at coordinate 148,052 of JAREYC010000016.1, forward strand.
TAGAGTTGGGGGGTAACCATTTGGGGGGGGGGATTACGTCAAGTATCTATACTGGTGTGCCAAGTGAAAGGATAAGTCTGGGGGCTCAAGATGGGGGGAAGTGCTGGCTCAGAGGGAGCAGAACCCCTCCTGCCCCCCCCCCCCGCTAAGGTCTGGCCCCGCCAGGGACTGTAGAAGGGTCTCCAGCGGCCCGAGGGGGCGGGAGGCTCTGGAAGGAACCAGGAGGCTGTCGCAGACCGAGCGCAGGCCAGGCAGGGCTCCAGAGTCCGGCCTGGGAACCGTCGGGAGAGTCCCTGCTCGGCTCGGATAGCCTGACCCAGCGGCGTAACTGGAGGGAGCGGCGCCGTCGGCTCCGTCCTGCTTCCCACGCCTGGAATGGCTCCGAAGGGGCGAGACTCCCTCCAAGCCACACTGCACCGCCCCTCCAGCTACACCACCAGGCAGAACCCCGGCCATCGGGGCAGGGAAGGACGCCCCGCGCAGTTCACCCTCTCGCCGTCCGTCCCTCCAACACACTGCCCGGGAAATCGCTGCAGAGCCGGGAGGGATGGAGGGAACCCCTGCCGCCCTGGCTGGAAGCTGCCCGGCCTTCTCTCTGCGCCGTCTAGGGAGAGCCCCTTCTGCTGGCGGGGGTCAGGCAGGCGGCCAGGTGCCCCCCATCCCTCGGCGACCTCCTCACCTGCCCGCCCTCCAGGCACGGCTGGGGCGCTCCTCGTCAGCCCTGCCCGTTCCTCGAGGGCGCGGACGAGTCCTGGGGAGAGGGCGGCCGTGGCGGGCGTTAGGACCCAGCAGGCTGCCAGTCGCCCGCCCCGCCCGCCCCTCGCAGGCACGCCGGCCCAGGGCTGGCGGGTGAGCGGACGGCGCGGTCCTCGAGTCCGGCCGTGGTCGGCGGGGAGATCTCAGCCGGAGGAGGCCGTCGGGCGACGGCGGGGCTGCCGGGAGGGGGCGGTGCAGGTGGGGCGGGGCGCGTCCCGGTGGCTCGACGGCAGGCCGGCCGGCCGGCCGGCCAAGGGCGCCCGCAGGAACCGCGGACGGAGCGGGCTGCGCTGCGCTGCGCTGCGCTGCCAGCCGTCGAGGCTCCCCGGCGCGGACCGCGGGCGAGGGCCGGACTTGCGCTCCAGAGCTGCAGGCAGAGGAGCCACAGGTGTCCTCGCTTGCCCTACCGCTCGCTTGCCCGCCGCTTGTGCCCGGTGGTCGGGCAGAGCGAGGGCCTCCTCTGGCTCCGTCCGAGCCTCGACGATGAGCGGAGGACGAGCCCTGCTGACCTGCCTCCTCGTCGGCTCCGCGCTGCAGACCAGGTGAGCGGGGAAGGGAGCGCCTGCGGAGCGGGGCGGACGGGGCGGGTGCCTGGAGCCTCCGGTCCGCTGGAGCCCTGGCCGGACGGTGGGAGGCGGCGGCGGGGAGAGGAGCTCAGGCTGCCACCTGGGGCGGGGGACGGCTCCTGACCCGCCTGGCCAGGCTGCCGTCTGGCAACCAACTCTTGGACTCGAGACTTGTGGAGAGGAGCAGGTGGTTGGTTGAGGGTCCGGGACGGTGCTGGAGGGGCCACTTCTTTGCCCCCTGGCAGCTGGACCTCGCAGGGCAGCAGCCCCACCTCCAGGAGCCAGCCTGCCCACCGCTTTGGGAGCCAGGAGGTGGGAAGGAGAGCCCAAAGGAGGCTTCCCTGGCCCCATCCAGGGCATCCAAGTGCCAGGAGTAGGGTGGGGGTTGCTGGTAAAGGTTCTGGGGCTGGGCTGCCCATCGGAGTGGGTCCCAAGAGGGCAGGTGAATCCCAAGGGGGGCCGAGGCACCCTCAACAGGCATGAAGAACCTTCTCCAGGCCCGGCGTGACCACAGGATCTGGGCAGGACCTCGATGAGCTCCTTGAGCAGGAAAGAGGCTGTGGCAGGTTGTGAAGTCCTTCTGGGGAGTTGCCAAATGCCCCGTAGAAGCGGGACTGTCCCATGTGGGGGGGACAGTGTTCACTTCACAGACTGGCAAGTTTGACGGGGTCCTGACCCAGTTTTGTGCCAGAGGATTCTTTCTGGCAACCCTGTTCTGGCATCTGCGTGGAGGATCCGCTTCCTCCTGGCGCTGGGAAGGGAGATGTGACAGGCTGGAGCTAATCAGAGTAAGCCAAGCAGGCTTAAGCCCCTGGAATGCCTGCCACTCCTGCTGCCTGGAGGCAGGATTTGGGGTCTGGGATTCTTCCCTTCCTCCCTCTGGGGGACCAGACCTGAGGATGGTGGCCCCACCGCTTGTGTGGGGGTCCTGTGGCCCTGAGCAGGCCTTTGCCGTCGGGGGTCCCTCTCATGGGCTCAGGCTGCCTCCTCCCACACAGTCCTCAAAGGAGCCGGTGCCCAGGCAGGGTCTCCAAACTGCCCCGGCACTTGTAGAGGAAGTTGGACTGTGGGGGCCGACCCTGCCTGGGGATTGCTGCTCTCCGGAGCTTTGACTGCCCTGCTCTCCCTGGAGGTGCTGCCGCCACAAAGGGAGTGGGTCGGCCGGCCAAGCGGGTCCCCTGACTTGAGACTTGAGGCTGCCCTTGGTGGTGGACTGAAGCGTGAAGAACTTCTCCAGGCCGACATGACAGCAGGCTGTGCGCAGGACCCTGATGAGCTCCCATTCCAGTTCCTTGCGCAGGAAAGAGCCCTTGGCTGTGGTTGTGGCAGGTTGTGAAACTCTCCTGTTCAAGGAGTGGGGAGGACATTCTGTGTGCAGAGTGAGGGCTCTGGCTGGGCGCAGCCCCTCCCACATCCACAAGCCTCCCCTGTTACAACCACACTGTGCCTGCCGAAAGCCTTGCTAAAGGCCAGCGTTGGAGGAGGGAGACCTCTGTCAGGCTGTCCACCAGACCTTTTCTGAAGCAGAGCTCACCAAAGTCCCCTGGGAGGCTTCTCTGCCTGGCCAAGAGCTCTCCAGCTTTTGGGGGGGGTCCTCTCCCAGAGGGGTTATCTTGCAGTGGCCACCTGGCCTGAGAGTCCCCCCCCCCCCGCTCCTGTGCAGGAATGTGCTGTTTTGTTTGGAGTGGATTAATTAGCTGACAAGGACAAATTGCACAGGGTTCGAGTGCTGGGCCTGCCTCGAGGCTACGGACTGGAGGGGACAGCCCCTTCCCCAGGAAGAGGGACAGAAAAGCTGTGGTACTTGGAGAAATGGTTTGGACCCAGAAACAAGCAGGGTTGGTGTCCATCGTGGAACCTCCATCACCCACCCAACCAACCCACTGAGGACCCTGTGATCCCACAGAGGAGGCCTGCCTCTCCTTTGGTGCTGGGTGCCTTGAGGCCCACCCCTCTCTCCCCATTCCAGGGCAAATTCTTGGTGCATCATGAGAAGAGGGGTTGGGGAATGCATGTGGCCCTTTCCCACTGAGCTGCCATGGAGTCTGATTGGCACTGCCACCCCTAAGTACTGGGCATGGTGCTTCCAGGTAACCAGCCGCAGAGAAGCTGCCCTGTTGAGTGGGCAGAGCTGTGTCTGGTGTGCCCTAGTTGGGGCTGAGGCTGCTGTTGCTGCCACTCTGGTGTGGATTCTCCGTCCAAGTTGAGGGAGCTGCCAAGGGAGCTTGTCGGCCGGTGCCCATTTGTGTGCCTTAATTAGGAACCAAGGGCGGCCTGACCTTTCTGGAGCCAAGAGCAAATAGGGTCTGCCGTTCCTGGGAGAACGCCAAGCACTGCCCAAGGAGGGGCTTCCAGCTCCATCTGTCCTCTCCTGGGTGGGCATGGCAGGCCCCCTTGGCCAGGGTGACCAGATGCCAAACCCAAAATTCCTGAACCCCAAGGCCAAAATTCCTACCCACTGAAAAAAATTGCCAAAAAATGTATTTTTTGTTTTTGTTTTTTGACCATAACTTTTGATAGGAAGGAGATATCTCAAAACTGATTTTTGCCTTGGATTCTGCTCTTCAATACGAATCCAGTGACATATGATGGCGTACTGTGCACTATCACAAAGTTTCAAAATGAAGCCAAAATGTAGGACACCCGGACTGGAGGCTAAAAATCTGGACAAATCCGGGTTTTTCCAGACATCTGGTCACCCTGCGGGCCTTGGCAAAGCTGGTCTCTCCAGCCTTCCCTTCTGCTGCTTCTGCTCAGAGGCCTCCACCGCTCGGGCCCAGCAAGTCTCCGTCTCCCTCTCCTTCTGTGTTCCCTCTTCTTGCTAGTCCAGAGTGGAGGAGCCTGGCTGTTTTGATGAAAGCTTTTGTAGAGGGGGGACTTCCTCGCTCCCCCTCAATCCTGCCTGAGCTGGGTGGTGGCGACTGGGCGCACCCTCCTGCCGCTTGCCAGGCAGCGTTGTTTGGGCACCGAGTAGCGTCTCCTGCCGCTCTGATTGCAAAACACCGTTTGCGGTCTGTGACATTTCCATTAACAGATGGGAGGCGCGGCTCCCCTCCCTCCTCCGTTTCCCTAATTGCTCTGTGTCTGCAGGAGCCCAGACCACACTCGGGACACCTGGGAGATGGAAGAGCTTCCCTCTGCTCATGACTGGAAAGCACAGGCAGGGAGGGCGCATCTGCCTGCTCTCCCCTCGTGCCAGGACAGGAGCTGCACCCTCGGCTGCAAGTCTTCCTTTTCCTCGCTGCCTCCCTCCTTGGCCAGCTGAGCTTCCGCCTGGCGCTTCGCAAGCCTGCTGGACCAAACAGCTGCTCTTCTTCCGGGCTGGTGGTGGAGGCTCAGCTGGTCACTGGTGGTCTGGGTTGGGCCGGTGGATGCCCAGCAGCAGCAGTGTGGATGTTCCACCCCAGGGCCTGCTGGAACCAAACGGGATGGTGTATCCGGCGTGGGTGGCCCAAACCCACTCTGGGACAAGGTTTCATTGGGATGCATGTCATGCAAGTCCCATCTCTGTTGCCTGTCAATGCACATTGAGCAGACCTGGTTCTCATGCCAGTCGCCCTCCTCAGGGGAGCCTGGTGGTGCCTCCTCCACAGGGACAGCAACCAAAGATGGGTTTGGTGACATTGGAAAGGAACATCCCCTTCTCCTCTAGAGTAGGGCAGAGGTCTCTCACCTGCTGATCTGGGCTCACTTGACCCAGCTTATCCTGGGCAGCTTCCACCCCACCAGCTCAGTGGAGAACCAGGGGGAGGCTGGCACCTGCCTGGCTCAGCAGGGCCATTCCTGCGATGTCCCAGCCAGCTCTCTTCCAGTCTGTCTCCTTCTTGCAGAGCTAGGAGCACTGAGGAGTATGACTACGATGACCTCAGCACCAACAAGACATGGGTCCTGACCCCCAAGGCCCAAGAGACCGACGCCACCCAGATCCTCAACGCCCTGCTCCGGAACTACGACAATAAACTGAGACCAGACATTGGCAGTAAGTGCTGCTTTGGGGGCACGCCTGGGGGCTGCCTTGGGGTTGCTTGCAGAGGGCGCTGCCCGCTGGGGCTCCAGCACCAAGAGCGGGCTGAGGGCAAATGTGATCCTTTTCGGAGCAGTCGGGCTCTGGCCTCGGAGCTTCCAGCTGCTCCCCAGAGAGTCCCTGATCAGCTCCTCACATTTCCAGGCATTTGAGGACAATCATGAGTGACAGAAACTATTTTGTTTTTCTCACTGAGTAATCAGGAAAATAATGCATGATAATGTGGCTTACCCAGGACAGCCGCTGCCCACAGGGAAGCAGATTTTTCCTTGCCTTTCTTTGAGTGGAGCAACACTGTGTCTGTGCACATGCGCCTTGTGAGCCCCCAGCCCCCATAGAGAGGGTCTTTTTCTGCACAAAGCCCCCCCCCCATTCCACTTTGCCACATCGCTGCCTGAGCTGAGCCTCTCTGGATCTCTTTTCAGTTAAGCCCACGTTCATTGATGTGGACATCTACGTGAACAGCATTGGGCCTGTCTCCGTGATCCACATGGTGAGTGCTGAGCCCCCTGGAGGAGGCGTGGAAACTGGTGGGAGCAAGGAGGGAGGGGTGGAGACTGCCTGGGACAAAGCTGGCCCCTGACACCCTTCTCTTCTACCCTCTGCCAATGTCCACCTCTGCCAGTGTCCCGTTCTCCTCGTTCACCTGCCCCCTTGCCCTCCCTAAGCTCCATGCCCCCTCCCCAGCCAACATCCAGCCCTGCCTTCCCCTCCCAGCCAGGCTTCTGTGTCCCCGACTCCTGGCTGCCCCACATGAACCCCTAGACCCACCCAGCTTCCCTGTGGGGTGGCCAATCCCTCTATGCCCACATCGGATCCTGCACGCAGGGCAGTGTGGCTGCCACATCACAGGCATTCACCAGACTTATTTTCTGAGAAAAAGTCTGGCTGAAGTTCTGTCCGCTCCCCCAGGCAGTGTGTTTTTCCTGCAGTTTCCAGTCCTGGACCAGAGGGAGGTGGATCTGTCTGCTCTCTCCAGGAGGCCATCTAACTAGGTTTCCCAAACTGGGGCACGACTCTGGAGGCCAAAGTTATTGACCAGGAGGTCCAGCAGGGGTCTCAGGAGGCCGCTGCTGAATCAATGAAGAGGCAGGAATGAGACCTCCGGGGACCTCGCTGGGCCTCCGTTCTGCTATGCCAGTGGCGGCCACAGAGCCTTGGCACACCTGGAGCCTCGGACGGAAATGTGCAGAACTGTGTCTGTGCAGGAAATTGTTCCAGCTCGTGAAGATGAGCAATTGCCGCTCTCGGCCCCTTGGCCAGGCGTGCCCAGGGTCGCAGCTGGCTCTGCGCTCCTGCCCTCCAGCGCCCAGGTGCCTCCAGCCCACCGTGCGAGGGCCCTGCCTCTTATCTCTCGTCATGTGCCTTCTCCAGGCACCTGATGCTTTGGAAGTAGGGCAGCCCCGTGCCCCAGGAGGGCAGAGCCCCTCCAACTCTCCACAGAACTCCAGAAAGTGTGTGCACGAATGTGCCAGCCGCCCACCCCGTCGTGTCCACTGCCTGCAGCCACAGCTGTGACATTGAAAAGGCCCCTTCTCCATTCTGTGCTGCTTGGTTGTGACACCCAACTGGGCGTCATCGGAGGTGCCCTGCTGGAACCACTGAACAGACAGGAAGGGGCCAGGAGTTCTCCTTCGTGGCTGTGCGCAGGAGGGCGTTGCAGCAAGACTCCCTCAGCAGTTCTTGACTGGCTTAGCAGGCAGTGGTGGCAGAAGACGGGTGTCCCCCTTGGATGCTGCCTTGCTGGGCAGTGGTGGGGAGCAGTGGGAGCAGTTAGCCTTGCCTGTGAAGCCACCCACCTCCCTGGCTAGTGTGGTCCACAGTGGTCCAGAGCAGCCCACTGCTTTCTGTGCTGGAAGCAGGAGGCAGGGGGAGACTGCAGCTGGGCCTGTTGGGGTTCTCCTGATAGTGGGGTGCGCAGAAGTGGGGGAGCTCAGCTATTGGTGGAGCTCAGGTGTTCTTACCTAGGAAGGCTAGGAAAGGGTGTGCTGGGTCCATGGCCCAAGGTGCCCCCCATTCCTGGACATTCTGGCCTAGTGGGACCCCTCCTTCATCACTCCACATAGTCACAATCCAGCAGGTGCCTACCCTGGAACCTGGAGCCTGTCAGAAATGGGGCTTTCCAGGCAACCTTTTCCAGTCTGGGTCTGTTGTTTGCACATGTGGGGCTGGGGTGCTCCTGCAGTGCAGGTTCTCTGCAGTCCATAAGAGATCTCCATCTGTGGCGGTGCAGCTTCTACACACACACATCCGTAAGGTTTCCTCCTTTGCAGGACTGGGGGGCTGCTGTTGCCTTGACCCTTCATCATAGAATCATAGAATCCTAGAGTTGGAAGGGACCTAGTAGGTCATCTAGTCCAACCCCCTGCCTGCAGCAGGAAATCCCCCTAGAGCATCCCCGACAGGTGCTCGTCGAGCCTCTGCATTGAACTCTACGGAAAGTGAAAGTGACACATATCACAGCTTTACTCATGAGTAGGCAAACATGCCAAGGTTCATTAGAAAGTGCAAGCTGATAGGAATCAAAGAACAGCAGAATTGTCCTGATCCAATGGAAAGAGCTCCCACAAATCACCCCAGAAGGAGGTCCCTGCTGATAGCTTTGAAATTCATCTCATCCACTGCTGAACCACCCAAACTGTCAGGAATTTTTTCCGGATTTCCAGCCGGAATCTCCTTTCTTGCAGTTTGTCCCCGTTGGTTCTAGTCCTGCTTTCAGTAGCAGCTCTGAACAAATTGGCCCCTTCCTCCCTATGACAGCCCTTCAGGGATCTGAAGAGGGCAATCAGGTCTCCCCTCAGCCTCCTCTTCTCCAGGCTGAACATCCCAAGTCCCCCCAACCTTTCCTGGTAGGGCTTCCCTTCCATCCCACTGATCATTCTTGTCACTCCCTCTGGACTTGCTCCAGTTTGGCTGCCTCTTTCTTCAAGTGAGGGGCCCAGAACTGGACACAGGACTCCAGGTGAGTCTCACCAATGCAGAGTAAAGAGGAACTAGAACTTCTCGTGACTTGGAAGCTCCAGTCCTCCATTTCCAAGTGTGTTTGAGACTCTGTGTGTGTTGGGGGGATTATTGTTCGTGCTGCTGTGCAAGGACAGGCCCAGCTCCAGGGTATGCCACCCATAACCACTCCCCTCGGCTGTGCTCCCCCCAGGAATACACCATCGACATTCTCTTTGCCCAGACGTGGTATGACCGGCGCCTCCGCTTCAACAGCACCCTCAAGGCGCTCACTCTCAACACCAACATGGTGAGCCGGATCTGGATCCCAGACACCTTCTTCAGGAACTCCAAGAGGGCTGACTCTCACTGGATCACCACCCCAAACCAGCTGCTCCGGATCTGGAATGACGGGAAGGTGCTTTACACACTCAGGTCTGCCTCTCGCTCCCTTGGGAGGAACATGGGGCACACCTCCAAGAGGGCTAAGGGTAGGCAAAAGGAGCACAGTGAGGGGAAGGGACCACACCCCATCACAAGCCCTTCACCCCCTTGGAGAGCCCACTGCTGCTGGGTCTGGCCTTGCAGGAAAGGGGCCACCATACCCCCTATTTTGGGCACACCAGAGGAGGGGAGCAGAAGGGTCAGCTTGAATGCAACCAATCTGGGAACATCTAGGGGCCTTTGGGGGCTCATTGGAATCGGGGAGTTCCCTGCTTGCAGTTTGGACCCCTAGGGCACCATTGCATGAGGAGGGGGAGAGGAAGAGGAGACCACCGTGCTCTTGTGCAGTGCTTTGATTGTGAGACTAGTTTGCAGGAGAAAGTGGGGGGAAAGGTTTCCAGCCTGGTGAGGCAACAGCAGCCCAGCTCAGGTCTCTCCTCTAGGCTGACCATCGAGGCCGAGTGTCTGCTCCAGCTGCAGAACTTCCCCATGGATACGCACTCCTGCCCCCTGGTCTTCTCCAGTTGTGAGTACCCCCCAGGCACAGGCATCTGGCCAGCCCCCCATGTCTGCAGCCACAGATCAGGCCACTTGGCTGCTCCCTTCCCCCCTAAAGCAACCCTCAGGCTCGTGAGCCCCTCTCTAGGAGACCCCTCAGCTGCCCCTCACTCTCTGGGACCGGCTCCCCTCCCCTTCCCCTCCCCACTTCTTTCATCTCCAACTGGACTGCCATTGCTGTGGGTGCCACTAATTGCAGGACTCCCCAGGCGCTGCTTGATTGCCGGGGGGGGGATCGTCTCTCCACTCCCTCCCCAGGCAGAACAACTCCTGTGTGCTCCCCAGCCCCAACCCCCCCCCCCCCCCCATGTCTTCACTAATCCGCAGTGCACGCCATGCATGCTTGGCAATTAATTAGAAACACAGCTTGGTGATGCTGGGAGGTCTCTCCTTGCCTCCCCCCTCCAGAGCTTCCATGTAGGCATCAAGATCAGTGCTTGGAAGTCGTGTTGACATTTCATTTTGCAAATTAAACCAGGATATGCTATCAGGAGAAGAAGCCGGGTTGTGCTCCAGGCAGGGATCTGCTGCCGCTGCCGCCCCCGCCCCATAACCCAGAAAGAGGCAGGGGGTGTGAGGGAGCCACACAGGGAGGTGCCCAGCCCTGCAAAGCCTCTGCAGGCAGATCCTCCTGGCCTGGGGCTGTGAACTGGCATCCCCTGTGGTTCTGGCTGGCAGGCAGGTCTCTGCCCCAAGCCCAGCCCCACAGCCCTCCCCACCAATAGTCTTCCTGGGGGTCTACCAGAGAGACAAAGGCTGAGAGATTGTGATGAAGCATGAAAAGCCCCCCCATGTGCCCTGCAAATGGCTTCAGCTTCCTGTGGTCAAAGAGAGGCTAGGATTTGAAATCACAAGGGATGGGGTCCCACCACAGGAAACAAACCTTCTGCCAGATGGACCTGGATCCACCTCCCGCACTGATCCCCAAACTAAAGCAAATGCCTCCCTGCTTCTTAGGCCCAGAGAAGCCAGAAGCCCCCCCCCCCCCACCCTTGCTCTGCTGACCCCAGGCCTATTGGCTTTGACTCTCCGATGCCCTGCCTCTCTGGGGGGGGGGGTGAGCTTTTGCTGGTGGCCAAGCTGAGCAACATGGGGCACGGTGGGGGGGGGGGCAGGACCCTCACTCCCTGCCAACCTAAGAAACAGATGCCAAAGACTCAGGGTGCCAGGGTGGGGGTCACAAGAGGCATTTGGCCTGTCATTTGGAGGCCAATCCTGTCCTGGCAGGGAGCACGGCTGGCTTTTAGCAGAACCAAAAGCAGAGCCAAGAACTACAGGAAGCAGCAGCGAAGTCAGTCCCAGAAGGGTAGGCAGGTAGGGGGGTTCGATCCTCCAGTCAGATCCTAATGGCATGTGCACAGCTTCTTAGTCAGGATGCACATAGGTGTGTGTTGGAGAGATGGGCACTTCTGTGCGGGGGTGGGGGGAGTGGTACCTGTCTTGGGAGTTCCTCCCAAATCAGTGGCACCAGCTATTTAGCACCAGCAGACCCCCCACCCCATTGCTCTGGACAAGGCATGTGGTGCTGACCTGCCTGCCTGCTTGGTTCTCTTTCAGACGGCTACCCACGTGAGGAAATCATATATCGCTGGAGACGGTACTCCATCGAGGTCTCTGACCAGCGCACCTGGCGGCTGTATCAGTTTGACTTCACAGGTCTGCGGAACACGTCGGAGGTGCTCCGGACAGGGGCTGGTAAGGCATGTTCGGGGGGGGGGGGAACAGACACTGCCTTTGGAGCCCTCCCACTGTGTCCAGAGAGCTGCCACTGCAGAAGTGTGGGGTTTGGAGAGGCAGCTCCCCACTGGGCCCCACTGCAGAACATCCAGGAAGCCACCCACCTGACTGGCCTCTAGAGGCCCACCTGTTGGCTTTGACGCACAGCCCAGTTGAGCCCAGGCAGCTGTCCGTCTGTCCATCCCAAGTCTGTTAAATTACACCAAATGCCTCTGGCTGCGAAGCAGGTGTGACCAGGAGAGGAATTATTCCCCCCCCCCCTGCCCGTCCCCTGCACACCCTGTCAGTGTTGGAAGGAAAGGGGATTCCTCGGAGGGGGAGGGATTTCCCAGACTCCAGTCTGTGGTTGACCAGGGAGAAAATGGCCCCTCCATCACCGTGACTGGCACAAGCTGAGCCTGCCCCAAAGGAGGGGAAGAAGCACAGCAGCGTCCCCTGAAACTGCATTTGGATCACCTGCACCGCTAACCTCTTCATGGCTGGCAGCTGCAGGGCACATTCTCCCAAAAGAGGAGGCTGATCTGGAACATTCTCCGTGTCGGGCAGAAGGTGGGGCAGTGCCCTTGCCCTCCCCTGGGAATCTCACCCCCCGGCATCTCTCCAGGGGAGCAAGTCTTGTGTGGCAACAGCAGCTGCTGCCTTTGCCGTGAATTCTTGTCTGGTGAAGGAAGTCCCTTCCCTTTGCAGAGAACTGTCCGAGATCCACCATGGCTGTCACAAGACTGCGCTGCCTGCACGTCCTGTGGCTACCGAGCTCGGGAGGCCTGGCTATAGCAGTGTGCACTGGCTGTGCTCAGCTTCTCGGCCTGGACGTGGCCCCTGGTATGCTTGGTGGCCCCCCGAGGGCCATGGAATGGGGCTTATCCAGTCACGCCTCTCTGGCCTCCTCCTAGGTGACTACATGGTCATGACGGTGTCCTTTGACCTGAGCAGGCGCATGGGCTACTTTGCTATCCAGACATACATCCCCTGCATCCTGACGGTGGTTCTGTCCTGGGTTTCCTTCTGGATCAAGCAGGACTCCACACCAGCGAGGACCTCTCTGGGTAAGGGTCTCCGAGCTGTTCTCTCACCACCACCCCACCTCTCTTTGAATCCAGGGAGAAGTGGTGGCAGTGCAGGTGAGTGGGTGGGCAGAGGTGGGCATGGTGCACCACTTCACTCAGTCTCGTAATGGACCAGCCTTGCCTCCAGGCATCTCCCACCTGCTTTGGCCGCCCTCCATGTAGGGGTATGTGGTGTTTGATGGCACCAGGCGGCAGAAAAGAGTGGGGAGGCAGAATCTGTCATAGGGGCCAACAGCATCGGGGGAAGCAGTGGGAGGAGGAGGCTTCCAGAGGGGAGACCACAGCAATGCACTGGGGTGAGGCCACGAGGTCGCCACGCAGGTCATCGCCACGGTCGCCTGTCTCCCAGGGATCACCACCGTCCTCACCATGACCACTCTGAGCACCATCTCCCGCAAACACCTGCCCAGGGTCTCCTACATCACAGCCATGGACCTCTTTGTCTCCGTGTGCTTCATCTTTGTCTTTGCTGCGCTCATGGAGTACGCCACACTCAACTACCTGGCAGGGGGCCAGAAGCCAGCACGGCACTCTGTCGTCATCGCAAGGCCCAGGCTGGTGAGCAGAGAATGGGGAGCTGCTGGCTCTGCCCAGGGGTGCCAACCAGGAAAGGGACCCCGTCCAGCCCTGCAGAGGGGAACTGGCTGCATGGCTGCTGCATGGAGCCCTTGCTTTGGTGTGTGAAGAACAGCCCCATGGAGAACTGAGGGCAAAATTGGTGATGTCTGGGGCGGTTGCTGGGCCTACATGGCATTTGACCCCTTTGGACTTTGCCATTGGGGCCAATCCCCTTCCTAACAGTGATGCAGGGCCAGGCTTGACCCTCTGGGGTAAGATGTCCAAAGCCCAGACCAAAGGCTGCTTGACCAGGGAGGGAGAGCTGTCCTCCCCATGCAAGTGGACCCCTGAGCCGTGCCTGCACCCCTTCCCCGTTTCCACCAGGGAGAGTCCTGGCTGCCTGTCCACCACCTTTGACCTGCTGTCCTTCTCCATCCCACCCCAGCCAACCAGCCACAGCCGCCTGGTGCCCTCCTACACCACCATCAACCTCAGCAGCCTGGTGCATTGGCCCCCCGAGCTGGATGGCGATGATGAGGAGGAGGAGGAGAGCAGTGAAGAGCTAGGCTCTCCCTGCACGGACGGCAAGGAGTGCCAGCAGTTCTTCTGCTGCATCGAGGACTGCCAGACGGGGACTTGGAGGGAGGGCAGGGTTCGGATCCACATCTCCCGCCTGGACTCCTACTCCCGCGTCTTCTTCCCCACCGCCTTCCTGCTCTTCAACATTGTGTACTGGATTGCCTATCTCTACCTGTAGCTTAGCCAATAAAAATTTGCAGAAAAGGAGAGGGCGCTGCTCCTGCTTGCCCACCGCGGCCAGGCCCTGCTGCACTCACCCCTCTTCCAGGGACCCTTCTCTGCCAGGGGCAGTGGAGGCCCCAAAGATTCTCCAAAGGGTGCTGCTGTCTCTCGTTGTTAGCCCCTCCGCACAGCATGGCTAACACGACCGGTAGGTGGACATGTCTTGTTAGCTCCTTGGCCCACAGGTGGTTGCTGGGGTCCCTTTGGGGTTTGTCTCTCTCTCACACACACACCCGCAGCAGGGACAGTTCAGGAAGGGACTGGCAAAGGGGCTTGCTCTGTATAGTGCTTGGGGGACTTGGGGCTAAATGGGGCACAGGGGAACCTTGGCTGCTCTTGTTCCCCTTTGCTCCGAGCTCCCAAATACTTCCTGGCATGATGTCACACGTGGCAACCTGAGCACACGCTTGCAGCCTGCATCGCAGGGCAGGCAGGGCTGTCTCCGGGAGGAGTGTGGTGGGTGTCGGGAAGAGGCTGACATGGACAGCTGGGCCCCATTCTGGACAAGGGAAAGCAATGAGTTTTGACGCTCTTGAATATGATCCAGAGTAATGAGGTGTCATGTCCAATTTGTACACAAATTGAGCCTTCCCTGCTGGGCTCTTCTGGGGGAGCAAAGGGAAGCCTCGCCTCACCACTGCCTGGAGAGCGCCTGCCTGGCAGGCATGCCGGGATGGAGCACCAGTTCCCAAGAAGGCCCCCTGCAAGAGACCTGCAGGCTCAGGCAAGAGGAGGCCCCTCCAGGCCAGCAGCATCTGACTTCCAGTGGTGGCCAGAAAAGGTGCCCTTGTCGGGGCTGGAAGGCCACCCACACCTCCTGCAGTTGGTTCTGCTCCTCCACCCCTGGGCCATGCATAGCGCAGCATGGGGGGGATTCACTCCAGTCCTGACTTTTGCTGGAGCAAGGAAAGGAAGATTGGGGTTCTTTCTATCTCTGCCCCTTCCAAAGTGCCTTGAGACGCAAGGCCTGGTGGTGAAGGACCAACTGTGGGTCCCACACCGTCTCACGGCTGCCCCTCAACTGCCAGCACTCCAGGGTGTGTAGCACAGCGTGTCACAGCTGCGGCCCCAGAAGCATCACATCCGGTCCCTCTAACAATGGGACTCACAGCTGAATCATGGGGGTCTCTCAGACCTTGAGAATCTGAGCAAGATTTTATCTGCTGCCTCTTGGAGCGAGTGAGGGTCGGTGAGAACAAAGTGCTGGTTTCCGTTTGTCTGCCTCTTGATGCCGCTTCCGTCCCAGCCGAAGTCCTAGCTGGGGAACGATTTGGAGTCTATCCTGAAAGGTGCCCTGGAATCCCACTGTACGCTTGTGTACAATGACAATAAAGTAGTATTAGTATTAGCAGGAGGGGCTGGCAGCCCAGGCAAGAAGGAAGCTGCGCTGCAGGTGGGGGCAGAGAAGGACAGGGACGGGTGAGGCTAACGGCGGGAGACAGCTGGCCTAGAAAGCTCTGACGGCTCCTCAAGTGCTGCAGCCCCCAGTTCTGCTGAGTCCGCAGGAGGGGGCAGAGCTCCAGTGTGGTGCAGCCCTCCCCCCCCCCCAGCCATGGCACCTTCCTGGGCCAGATCAGGCTGAGGCTGCTGTCCCAATGGCCCATCCTGTTGACCGGAAAGCCAAGGAGGCCCTGTGTTGTCCAGAGATCTGGCGATCAGCAGCAGAACTCCGGCTTGCTGGCAGAAACCTCTGGCCAAAAAGTGTGGCTGTGAACTGGCTCAGTCTGAGTGGGCCCTCCAGGGGGCCGGGAGGCTGGCCTTGGGGCAGCCCTCACTGCTGCAACCGGGTGCCTGCCTCTGCCCGACCCCCAAGTCTGGCTGCCTGGCCTGGCTCCAGCCTGCATTTGACTCCACGTTTCTCAACATCATCCCCTCAATGAAGTCAAGAGCAGCTTTTAAATGAGGTGTCGGAGGAAACCTCAAGTCCAAGAAGCGAGGGGCAGGGCAGGGCGCACGTGGAGGGGAAGCCCAAGGAGGGCAAGACCGGGCAAAGCGCACAGTCCTCACCTCTGGGCAGGCACCAGCTGTCTTTCTAGGGTGTGGGAGAAGCCGGCTGAAGGACGGGGGAACTGAAGAGTCACTGACCGACAAAGAGTCACTGGCCAGCCAAAACCACCAGATCTAGAGGCATCAAAATCAGGGAGCAAATTCCTTCCGTGACATGAGCACCCACTAAGACCAATTTTTAGAAATTGAACCGGACGGATGGATGGACGGATGGATAGGTACCTCACATAACAAGTGCCCCACATGACAAGGGATTCACATAACAAGCACAAATTCCCATTGGGAGTCTGCTCCTCTTAACAAGCCCACTTCACTTAACAAACCCCAGGCAACATGAAAGCGACCTGGCCGGGGTCATCTGGGGATGCAAAAGGCAGACGCACGGCAAAACAAGCAGCGTTGCGTCCTAATGGGCTGCGCGCTAGGCAGCCCTGACACTCCGCGTGGCGCCTGTTTGAAAGGGCTGCCAGCCAACGCGCTGCTGCCCCTAACTGCTCCCAACTACCCTCACCGGCCTCCAGCAGCAGCCTAGGTAAGCCCCCTATCCTCCATGCAGCCTCCTAACCATGTCTACTCAGAAGTCAGCCCCATTGTGTTCAGTGGGGCTTACTCCCAGGAAAGTGTCTTTAGGATTGCAGCCTGTTCCACCACTGGGCAGATTACTGGGGGCTGGATGGGGATTTTTGCACGGAAATTCTTTGCACTTTTTTTGCACGTGTGTGCGTGTCTTGCACGGGAGATGTCGTGTGGGGTGTTGCACGGGGGCTGGGAGGTGTGTTGCACAGGGGCTTAAGGGTGTGCCAAGGCATCCAAATATCCTTGAAATTTTACTCCTGCAACATGGGTACATTTCACTAGTAATTTATAAATTAGATGTAATTGTTTAAATATGCTATAGCAGGGGAAGGCAAGCAGCCTGAAGAGGAGAGGACCAGGCTGCTCTTCAGCATCTCCAGCTCCCCCAGCACCTTATGGGATGGAGAAGCCCCTTCAGGGTGCAGAGGGAGTAAAGGTAGCAGAAAAGTAAACTGAGTCTTAGGACAAGGGAGGAGCAGGAAGGAGAGCCGGCCTCACAGGCAGCTGTCGGGAACACCAGTCTGGGACATGAGCAGGGAGGCAGTGGAGGTAGAGCAGCCTGAAGACGGCTCTGCTGCCAGGGAGCTCCAGGTGCAGCGCCCAGTGAACAAGGTCTCAGGACCGAGGAGGGGTGGGAGCTTCAGGGCTTGGGTCTAGCCTCATCCTCTGGGGGCGGCAGGCTCCCTGAGGCCACCGAGAACAGGTCGTCCTGCTTGACCTTGGCCTCCAGGGAGGTGATGCGCTGCTTGAGCTTCATCTGGGCAGCATCATACTCTCCCAGAAGTCGGGAGAAGCGGCTGTTCAGGATCTCCAGGCTGGTCTCCAGCCTGCCCAGCTTTTGCCCCACATCCAGTCCCTCCATGCCCTCTGCAGCAGCGGCCTCATCCAGGAGCCCCTCCTTGGTCAGGATCTCACGGCCTCGCTCCTCCAAAACCTTCTTGGCGTCTGGGTACTCTGTCACAGCCTCCATGAGGTCCTCCTTGGACAGGCAGAAGAGGTCGGAGTAGCCGATGCTCCGGATGTTTGCGGTCCTCCGGTTTCCCATCTTGCTGCCTTTGATGTTGAGGATGCTGATCTCACCGAAGCAGCACCCAGCAGTCAGTATGGCAAACTGGGTGATGCCATCATCGGCCACCACCGCCAGCTTGCCTTCCTTGATGATGTACATCTCCTTGCCCACGTCCCCCTTCCGACATATGTAGTCGCCAGGGCTGAAGACCTGTGGGCGCAGCTTGAGCACCAACTCCACCAAGAGCCCAGCTTCACAGTCCTTGAATATCCTCACCTTCTTCAGGGTCTCCAGGTGAACATTGATGGCAATCTCAGCCCGCAGCTTGTCCGGCAGGTTCTTGAGCACCTCCCACTCGTCCACGGTCTTCTTGTTGGTCCAGAGGTAGTCGAACCACTTGATGACCTTGGCCTCCATCTCCTTGCTCACCTTGCGGAACTGCATATAGTGTTTGACAGCGTCAATCTTGGCCTGGAACTCCGCCCTGGTTGCGTTCATGTTGGAAATCATGGAGCCCACGTTCCCCACGATGGTCGCAAAGATGAGGACTCCAATCAGGAAGTCGAAGATAACGAAGAGGTACTCTTCGTCCCGTACAGGAGGGGGGGTCTCTCCAATGGTGGTCAGGGTCAGGGTGGACCAGTAGAGGCAGTAGATGTACTCCCTTGTCAGGTAGCCGTAGTCTGGATCGGAGATGTTTGGGTACACCCAGGTGTCCTCCCCAAAGCCAATGGCCTTGGAAATGGCATAGTAGATGCAGGCGTTCCAGTGGATGATGATCAGGATGTACAGGACCAGGTTGCAGATCCGGAAGATGTTGGGGTAGCTGGTCCTGGTCTCTGTCCGGTCGAAGAACTCAAACATGCGGGAGAAGCGCAGCAGCCGGTTGAAGCGCAGCTCCGGGTGGTGCAGGCCGACCGCCAAGTAGCCGAGGTCAGTGGGCAGAACGGAGACCACGTCCAGCTTGAACTGCAGGGTGGCCACATACTTGTCACTCAGCTTCTGGAGGTTTCTGACCATCAAACCCTGCTCCAGGAAACCTGCCGGGGGAAACGGAGCCAGGTGTCAGCCCCCCCCCCCTTTTGCCAAGCTGTGCACTGGTCTCTGCCACTGCTTGCTCCACAGGCCTCGCCTGTCAGGGGGCAAATGCCCACAGGGGCCTCTCTGAACGAGGATTCCACCGGGAGGCTGGTCAACCTCTCCTTGGGGCTCTTCCTCTGCGCTGTGGCACCTCCTTCTCCAGGCCATGTTCTGCCTCATCAGGGCCAGGCAGAGCAAGGCCAGAGTTTGGACCCCAGAGCTGGGCTTGTCATCCTGACACACAGCCGGTCCCCACCATCAGCTGGACTGCCGATGCTTCTCACCTGTGTGCAGGCGCATGATAATATCCATGATGTAGACACCGTCTGAGACATAGTCCAGGATCAGCCACACCAGCAGGTACTTTGTCTGCAGTTCACTGAAACAGGCTCTGTGAGGACATGATACGGAGGTCAGGCAGGAAAGCACTGCCACCCCCAAAAGCTGCCCTCCCCAACGTGGCCATGATTCAGATCAAGGGGATCCACAGGTGTGTGGAGGGGCCCGGGGTACATAAGTGGGGGATCAGTTGGGAATCCCGTATAAGGATGCAAAACTGGGTTCATGTGGATTGGGGGAAGAGAAGTGGTGGCTCAAGTCAGTGCCCTCGCCCCGATCCAAGGGGTGCACATTTGGTGATTGAAAGGCCCGTCTTGCACCAGACCTACAAGCTGAGCAGCTAATTATTTAAATGGAAGGGTTACTGAAGTCAGCTTCTGATGGAACCATTATACACCAGTGAGTATGCTGGGGAGAGGTGGAGGAAATTTACACTAGTTAACCTCCCAGGGGCCTGAATTGAGGGAGGCAGGAGTTGCACCAGATGGCTGTGCCTCCCTCCCTCTGCCAGTTCTCCAGGCCCACCACCCCATGTCTTCACTGGGCACCAGCGCTGCCTCTCACCGCGCCACCAGGGTGCACCAGTTGTAGAGAACAGGCAAGGCGATGACCAGCAACCAGCGGTAGTACCAGTCCCCAGCAGGGTCCAACACCAAGACTTTGCGGATCTTCCTGAAAATGGAACCAGAGAGTCTTTTAATGGGCTGTCAGTCTTTGGCCAGCAGGTCTTGCGCACCTGGAGAAGGAGCTCCGTTTCCCCTACTGGGGGCAGGAGGTGCATAGGGGGAGGCAAAGGAGAAGCATGGTCTGCAGGAGGGTGCTGGGCTCCAGGTCACACCTCCTGCTGCATTTGTTCCTTTCACAACTGTATTCTGCCTTATGACAACTTGGAGATGTTGACCCCATCCTCTCTGGCCGCCCCACAAGCAGGTGCCAGACCCGTCTCCTGTCCCCACTCTGGCTGGAGCCCAGACAAACCAAAGGGCTCCTGGCTCTGCAAGCAGGGACTGTCCCACCTCCCTTCCTTTGATGAGTGAGAGTTGCAAGGTGAGATGCTCCTGGGCCCTAAAGAGCTCCAGGTCAGGGCACCTGGAGGGAAGGTGTGGGGCTCCTCATTCACTGCACAGGCCTGTAGATCAACCCTAAATCTTTGAAAAGCCTTCAAATCCAGGCCTTTCAGACCATCCTCCACCCGCACTGAGAGTCTGGCCACAGGGTAATTGGGAGAACGGGGGGGGGGGTGGAGTGGGGGGGGCAATTCTCCTGGCTGCGTGTGATCCTCCCTCTCCCAGCCCTGGAGGCACCAGGAGTAGCCTCAAGCTGCACCTGGGCCTGATGGCTGAAGGCTGAAGCCAACACATGCCCCTGAAGCCAGAATGGTGAGGGGTCTCCGCCTCTCCCCCTCCAGAGAACTGTCTGCATTCCCGCTCCCTCGGCTAATGCAGGTCCAGGCTGATCCTGGAGGAAGATGGGCGACGGCACTCTGTGCATGTGCAGTGGCAACAGTGGGCTGTTGCAGGGAAGAGACACAAGAAACAGCTTCCTTACTTTATTTTCACACCACCCTCCTTGACGTTATCTTTGGAGACCTCGCCTACTGCTGCGGCCAAGGTCTTCACATCAGGCCCACGGAAGCGGTCGAGGAAAGAGTCGGGGCGCTCGATCTCCTCCTTCGTGCCCTTCTGTGCCCATTCTCTGAGCACCATCACCAGCCGGGCTATCCTGGAGGGAGGGAAATGGTCAGGCCCGGCAGGTGGAGGTCTCCTGGCAGCCATCCCAGCCATGGGCCCAGTGTGGACTGCCAATCTCCTAGGGTAACCTCCCTTCCCCAGTTCCACCAGAAGAAGCCCCCAGGAAGGGTGGCTGTGGGTGGGTAAAGGAGCTGTGTTGGAGGGGCTCAGGGGGCCAATTCAGCTCCTGGAGCTTGGGGCACTTTGCTCAGAAGTCAGTTCAGTGCCTTCAGGACCACATGAGTCCAACCTCGCCACAACCCTCTCACCCCACTCCTTCCCAAATCCACCCTCTTCCCTGGGCACTGGATACAGCAGCAGGAAGGTCTGCGGGAGCCTCTCTCTTCCCAGAAGGTAGAGGAAGGTGGATCTAGAGCTCTCAGCCAGAGGAATTCAGTGGGGAGTACTGAGGGGGTTTATGAAGGGGGAAGGAGGGGGAACAGAAGCAAATGGGCCGCCAGGCTCCCTTCGTGCATGAGTGATGCCCTTTCCTGGATGCCCACTACTTATCAGAACCAGCAAATGCAAAGTGGGCCATGCCTTGCATGTGTTCCAGGAGAGGGGGCTGGAGCAGGCCAGTACAAGGCACGCTCAGACCCTCAAATGGTGTCTGGTGAGAACTGCACAGATACCTGGAGAGGCCCCCTTTCCCGGGGGGGGCAGGGTGCTGGTCTGCATCCTCCAGGGCAGCCACCCTCTGCAGCTCAGAGGAAGTGTCATCAGCCGAATGTGCTCTGCAAAGAAGAAGGAGGTCACTCTCTGCTGCCCACGGAGTGGCCCACGTGCACACAGAACACTCTCCCACCAAGGTGGTCCCTATTGATCTACTTGCATTTGCATGCTTGCTAATGGCTAGCTTGGCAGGAGCTGGGCTAAGGACTTGCTGTACTTGGATCTCAAGTTGCTGACCTGCCCTTCTTCAGACCTAACAACTTTAGCCACTGCAGCCCAGAGGCACCCAGCACCCAGTTAGGGGTGCCCAGAAAATCCCACACAAATCCTGTGCTGGCATGGGCACAAAAGTGTCACAAGCCACTTGTGTGCCACTCCTCAGGAGGTTAGGCCAGTGCACAGACATGCACTGGCCTTTGGGTACCACCATGGAAAGGGGGGACAGGTGAACTGTGCCAGCCTAAACGGGTAAGGATTTTGCCCTCTGTATGATATTAGAAGATCCCTGAAGGATCAGGCCATTTGGTCCAGCTTTCCGTAACTCTGAAAGCCCAGCAGATGCCTGACCACCCCAACCACAAGATATTTGCATCTTGCTGCCACTTTCTGCATCTGGCGTTCCGTTTTCTCTCTCTCACAAACACCCAACAGACACCACCATCCTGCAGTGCGGCCAAAGCTGGAAGTGAGGAAGACTGTCCTTGACCCTGACCGCCTCCTCAAGACATCCCTCTGAGTTGCCCCTTCACCCAACACACTCCCTCCTAGTCAGTCAGCTGAACCTACACAGCACCTCTGAGCATGTTCAAAGAGCATCTTCCTCGCCATCGAGTAGCCCAACTCATGCATCTGGGCGAAGTAGGTCAGCAGGTGGCTCTCCAGTAGGCTATGCACACTGACCCCAATGAAACAAGCCTGGCCCAAGCATCCTGACCCCCTCTGAAGTTACAGAGCCAACAGAGCCCTGCAGCCCCTCAGCTCTTTTCCTAGACTGCCTTTGCCATGTGCAACAACTTGTGCCAAGGGCTGGCAGCTCTCGCACAAGCCAGGCGCCCCAGCAAACCCCCACGCCCTGTCACCTGCTGTGGCAGCTGAGCCTGGTGGTCCGTGCCGAGCCATCACTATGGGGTGTCTTCAGGGACGACCGGCGGGGGCGACGGTTGGAAGGAGAGGTCTTCACACCATTGGTCTTCTTCATCATCCTCCATGCACAGGTGGCGATGCTGGTGGGGCAGAAGAGCAGCACATAAGGAAGTCCCTTCGACTTGTGCGTGTCTGTGTGTGTGCAGCCCTACTTTCACACTACGCAAGGGCTAGCCTATCAGAAGTCACTTATGCAAGCAGACATTCAGTGCGGTCCTAAACGTCTGTACTCAGAAGGAAGTCCCGTTGAGTTCAATAGTACTTACTCCCAGGAAAGTGCGGTTAGGATTGCAGTTATTGGCCTGAGAATGCAACTGTCTTTGGAAACTTGTTGTTCCAGATGCTTCCTTCACCACAGGATATGTGACGGCACAACGTCCTTTGCGCGACTGGGAAACGGTGCATGTTCTTGCACTTGCATATCCTGGTTACTTCAGCACAGGCACTTGAGCAAAGGCAGAAGCTGAGGCTGGGAAGGGGAACGAGACCCCAGGCCCAGTTGCACAGGGTTGGGGGGGTTCAACCTTTGGGGTTGCTTTCTTGAACCTGCTCCCAAGGGAGGGATCCAACATGTCTCCTGCAAGGGCCCTACACCCCGACAGGAGCAGGCGCAGCACAGAGGCTCCAGGCCCTTGGGGAGCTGTGAGGCAGGCCTGCCCTCGTTCTCCAGAAACCATCAGGGAGAACAGGAAGCCTGAGTCAAAGTCACTCCTTTCAGCTGCAATGCAGAAGGCAAGAAGGCCTACCTGGCAGGGCTGTTGTGATGGAAGCATCAAGGTTTGTAGAAACAGGACGCTTTGGCTTCTCTGAACACACACAGTGCAGGCTTCATTTTGTACTTTGTAGTCAGTCAGCCAAGAGGCTGGCCACGGACCTCCCTCCCTCCACCCCACTGACCTCCCTTCCTTCTTTTTGGGGAACCTGTGAGGGGGTCGCAGCGCTGGCCAGAGCTGGCCGCCCACCAAAAGTGCTTTGAGACCCACAAGGGGCATGCCCTGCCATCCCACTGCCTGGATTCTAGTCTGGGGAGGGGGCACGCAGGGCAGAACCTGGCTAAGCGCTGCCTCTCCCATATACTCCTCCGCTACTCTGCCTGGAGGGTCCCCATTTCTGGTTCTGGGCCAAGGTGTTGTCCTGGGGTCCCTCTGGAAGATCACAGCACCTGTGAAACAGGGAAATCCCGGCCACTCTGCAGAGGGGCTCGAGGGGCTCCCTCTCCCAGGTGACAGCCTGGGCCATGGAGGGCTGAGGCAGGGCGCAGGGGGGTCGTCCCCCTTGCACCAGTCCCACCAGCCACTGGGCCTCCAGCCTGGGGGCTGCACTGTGATGTGTGGGGGGGGTGTCTGTGAAGGCCACGGCAGAGAGTGGGGAACCTTGGCGAGTCCAGGCCTGGGGGCAGCACTGCCGGCCACGCCAAGAGGACACCCCCCGAGGTCTAAGGCTGCCCCCTGACTGGCAAACAGGCAGTGGGGGCTTCAGAGGAGCCAGGCGTGAGCCCTGAGCTGGCCATTCACCCCCAGGCTGGGCCCGGAGCCCCCCGCCCCCCCTGCCCCCACCCCCTCCCCCCCCCCTCCCCCCCCCCCCGCGCTCTCCCTGCGGTGAGGAGAGGAGAGCTTCTCCCAGGACTTCATCTGTGTCACTGTCGCCACAGCAACAGCATCCGCAGCCAGCCCTGCCCTAGCAACAGGTGTGCGATGCTCTCCCGTCCCCGGCACAGCCTGGCCTCTGCTCCTCCGCAGGTCTACTCGGGAGGAAGCCTCACTCTCACCAGTGGGGCTTCCTTCCAGACTCATGTGGACAGGGCTGGGGAGGAAGGGCTGGAATCTGATAGCGCAGACCCAACTGCAGGGGGCTTGGGGCACCAAAGGCTGCTGAGAAGCCCCTCCTGGCCTCTCCAGGCAAGTTCCAGGCTGCTCCGGAGTGGAGCAGCTCAGGCGTGAGGCCTTTCACTGCACGGCCCAGGGGCTTCGGGGCCCTTTGGGTTTAAAACAGAATCACAACTAAGTGTCCACCTGCCAGCCAGGATTTGAGCTTGAAAGGAAGGGAGAGGACACTCCCCTGAGTGGCGGACCCCCCTCTAGGCTCACCTAACCCATCCCTTCCCCACTGGCAGAACAGGGCCACTTTCCCCTTTCACCTCTGGGGGGGTCCTGGCTGCAGCACTCAGTGAGGAGGCCAGAGAGCAGGTGGCAGCAGCAAGCCTGGGGCGCAGGGGAGAGCTGCACAGCAGTGGAGTCCCACACATGCGTCTGTGGGCATGGGGTGCTCCGGCCCCACCAGACCCCCAGAACAGAACTGTCTGCTCAGTCAGCCCTGGAAGGGCATTCCGGGCAGTTGGCAGCATCTGTTGGCCAATCCCAAGAAGGGTTCTTTGGGCTTTGCCAGTGTTCTGGAAGCACTTTCCGAAGGACTTGCGATGGATGGTTGGGTGGGTGGGGGGTGGATGGATGGATGGATGGATGGATGGATGGATGGATAGATAGATAGATAGATAGATAGATAGATAGATAGATAGATAGACAGACAGACAGACAGACAGACAGACAGACAGACAGATAGATGGATCTGAAGTGCAAGGTCAGTCCCCATTTTTACTCACGAGTTGGGTGACTTGCACAGAGTGGTGTCCAGGGGCAGGACACAGCACAGGAACAGGGTGGGCTTGGGCGGCTGGGCTCACTCTCTGGGCTTCAGGAGGTGATGTGGAGGCAGCATCCGGGTCTCACTGCACTGTGAACCTTGGGCTAGCGTGGGTCAGGAGAGGGTGGCCTGCCAAGGTGTTGTGCAGCCTCAAAGCACAGCCCCACCCGACCCCCTCCCTCCACATCCCAGCCCAGAGGCCTGGTAGGCAGCTCCAGGACCCAGCAAGCAGGCGGCCCCAGCACCCCTGAAGGCTGCAGGCCCCCTTGGCGTGCCCCACCCGCCCGCCTCCTGCTCCGAGCAGCAGAGGTGTGCGCCACGGAGCTAGGAGTGTCGGCTTTGTGTCTGGGGATGAAAGGAAGCCACACCGAAGCTCTCCCTCGGCTGCACCTGCCTGCCGCTTAACCCTTCCGCCGGCCTCCTCTCTGAAGGCTCCACAACCAGCTCCACCCCAGAGCGACCCATAGCACTCAGGCAAGAAAGTCTGAGGACAGGGACCCACCCCTGGAGCCACAATTGCAAGGGGCTGCTTCAGAGCCTGCATCCCACCACCTGGGCAGCACACTGTGCACGTGACCCCCGGCATTTGCCAGCTGCTCTCCCCAAAGGGCTTGCTGGGTTGGCACCTGCGGCACTCACTGACACAAGAGGTGACACAGTGCCCATAAGCAAGCACTGTGCTCAAAGGGGACAGAATGAACTCATACCAAACCATTGGCTCCCAAAGCTGATGGTGGGCAAGGGCTGGGCTCAGTGTTGACAGTGTCGCATCTGAGTACCTCCAGCACCCAAAGCAGGCACAGGAGCCTCTGGTTCACCTCGCTGGGACACGCAGGCAACATCCCAGAGCAGGGGATCCAGCTCCGCTCAAAGCTGAGCTTGCTCCAGGGTCACAGTGCTGATGGGGGGAACTGAAGCAGGCAGCCAGCATATGCTCAGAGGCACGCTCGTCTCTCTGGCCTGGGAGGAGCACCTCACAGCAAGTGCCCAAGAAAGCCTGCCTGAAGTCCTTGGGCCACAGCCACACAGGTGTCCCCTCTGCGGTTTCCCTCATCTGCACCAGTTCCTCTGCCACTGTCCTGATAACCGCACAGGCATGACCCCGATGCTCCCCTGGACTGAGGGACCACACCAGGGTAGGTGGGGGTGAGTACACGTGGCAGAGG
This sequence comes from Cryptoblepharus egeriae, assembly GCA_030015325.1. Lineage (NCBI taxonomy): Eukaryota > Metazoa > Chordata > Lepidosauria > Squamata > Scincidae > Cryptoblepharus > Cryptoblepharus egeriae. Next base: position 173,865 of record JAREYC010000016.1, read on the forward strand.
AGCAACCCGTCCCTCAGGAACACTCTTATTGTCAAACACACCGTCCCCTCCAGGGAGAGCAGAGGAGGAGGAAGGACTGACTGCAACTGTTGCCACCTGTCAACTACCAGCAACAGTCAGCTAATCGTACCATTGGGACAGAGCTGTGGAGGGGAAACTGAGGCAAAGGCTGGCGCACCACATGGGCTAGTTCTGTTTGTCCTGCTGTCCATCCAGGGTCCATCCTGCTGTCCATCCATGCCTGCAACCACTCCCCCCCCCCCCCCACAGTTTTGCCTTTTAGGATTTCATCCCACAATGGATCACAAAGAAATCGTGGAGGACAGGAGGAAAGCGGTCCTGGAGAGCTTGCAAAGAGAAGCTGCCTTGGGTTGCCTCCTTTCATTTGTGGGTTTCTCTGGGGGTGGGAAGGGGCACTGAGAGGCCACTATGACCTGGTCCAGCATCTCCTCTGTCCTCATTCAGCTCCTCTCCTGGCACTGAAAAGAGGCCTGCAATGCCCCCCAGGTCACCTGGTGCCCATCCAGCCCTTTTGCTGGGACTTCCAACGCAGACACGACACCCACTGCAGCACACTCCGCTTTTATTAATTCAATCAATACACAGCACTGGGGCCGGCACCCCCTTCAGGAAGGAACACAGCAGCGAGCCAGGAAGCCGAGCGAGGCAGGGGTGCCCTCCAGAGGCAACAGGCCCAGCTGCACCGGCTGCAGCTCCCAAACACGTGGCCCAGAACAGTTGGTGCAGGAGTTTCTGCTGAGCTCTTTCTGGCACTGTGGGGTCCTGGCTGGGTTTCATCCCAGCAGGATGGGACCCATTTCTTTCCTTCTTCTCAAGAACAGAAGGGCTCCTGCTAGAGTCACTCACGCCTGGCCCAACCCTCCAAGGACTTCTTCTCTGGGCTACTCGGAGGCCTGCACAGAGCCGCACAGATCCCAGCTGTCTTGCCACCTTCCCAAATGTCACTCTGTTGAGCCAGGTGGGCAACACACCAGGACAGCACCTGGGCCCAGGAGAAAGAGAAAGAGCCTCCCGGCATCCCGCTTTACTGCTGCTGCTGCTGCTGCTGCTGCTGCTGGGCTACCTTCGCTCCAGCGCTGGTCCACGGCAGGCACACCACACTCCTCTCAGATCTAGAGCTCAGGCTAGGCAGTGAAAGCAGTGAAGAAGCCCACGGCACTACTGTCAGTCCTCATCTCCGCAGCCAGAGCCACAGGTCAAAGAGGCACATGGACAGCAGAGCTGAGTAGATCAGGAGCTCCTTCTGGCGCCAGCCCATGTGCTCTCCCTCCAGGCGCTGGAGCCGCCCCGAGATCTTGGTCAGCTGGACATTGAGAAAAGAAGGGGGAAAAGGGGCCAGGCTGTCCTCCAGCTACCTTGCAGCAGGACAGGAGAGCAGGACCAGGGGGGTCCTGAAAGAAACTGCCCACCCCAGGGACCCTCCCTACTTGTCTCTCTCCTACCTGTCTCTGCATTGCCAGCATTTCGGCAGCGCCCAGTTCCTCCAAGGGACTCTCTGCAGCCAGGCCTCTGTCCTGGGGACTGAAGGGAGAGGAGAGAAGGATGGGACACGAGCATTGCTGCAGCACATGTGGGCAGGTGGGGAGGGGGATTGTCCCAAGACAAGGAGCTGGGACAGCCTGGTTGCTCCCCCACCCAGTGCATGGGGCTGCTCCCCAGGGGGACCTGCAGGCAGGGTGGCTGGTGCACTGGCTGGAAAAGGGGGTGCTTTTGCACATGGAGCAACATCTATGCTGCCAGATGCCCAGAAAGGGCTCCCACCACACCCCAACTGCCCCCCAAGAGCCACCCCTCAACACTCTGCATTCTCCAACTGTTCCTCTCTTGACAGCTTTGTTTGGGGATCCAAGTCTTCTGAGGTCCCCTTTTGGCAGTGATGGGGGTCAGGGCCGGGCATCAACTTCCTCTGCCCACAGAAGAGAGATGGCAGAACCTGGCTGTTCCTGGGGGGCATCCAAGGCATGCAGGCCACTCCCTGAACAAGCATCCCTTGCAGGTCCACCTTCACTTTCCAGCATGGAGCTGGAGACAGACCTTTGATGCATCCCTTGGGAACCGGCCACCCCCTCGCCCTCAACCTCACCCCATATGGTAAGAGGACCAGCCACACCACTTCGCCAGACTGGCCACATGCTGGCCCGAGCAGAAGCACAGAGTCACCTGAGCTGGGCCCTCCCAGGCCTCCAGAGCAGCTGGAATAGCTGGAGGCCCAGGAACTGCAACACCTGGAGGATGTTCTGCAGGGAGTAGATCCTGCCCTCCAGTGAAGGGAACGCTGGACACTGGCGGGAGGGGATGGGGGGGAAGCTGGGCTCCAGCCTGTGGGGACACATGCACAACCAGAAGTGTCACCTCCTTAGGAACCCAGGATCCCCTGCCCAGGGCACCTGCAACCTGCCAAGCAATGAGTATGCAGTGCCCAGAACTTCTGGGGTGCCTAAGAGAAGCCTGATGAGGCCTCAAGAACCTGGTTGTGGGGAAGGGCAGAGGCTGGAGGAACAGCATTCCCCACTCCAACAAGTCATCCAAAGTGCAGGGCAGACAGAAAAAGAGTGAGGTCCAGTATGGGGAGAGACAAGTGCCCGGTGAGGGGGTCTGGGGGAAGGGAAGGCTGCAGCCTGTGATCCCAGCAGTCCAAGGCCATTGTGTGCCCCTTTCCCACCACCCAGGCGGCCTTAATGCTTGTAAGTGCAGAGCATTCATTCCCCACAAGACTACCCTTTCCTTACCAGTCATGCCTCCAGCCACCAGGAGCCAGTGAAGGGTTCTCAATCCAGGTTGTCTTCTTCCGCACCCTGCCTGGATGCACCTGTGGGGCCAAATGGCAAAGGGAGCTCTACTGGCTCCCCCCCCCCCCCGCCCAACTTTCAGGGATGGGGGAGTTTAGGGACAGCAAGAAGTCTGTTCAGTGCACCCTTGGCTAGATGGCATCAATGCCAGGCTGTCACTGAGGATGCAGGCTGGCCCTGAGGAAGCCAAACCCCCTGGGAGGCCCTAAAAGGAGAGTGGTGTGGCTCTTGGCTACCTACCAGCCTCCCACTTCAGCCAGGAGGGCACGTTTTGTTGGGCAGTCTGAGGCTCACCCCCCTTACAGAGGATGCAAAGCCGGCAGTAGGCCTGACGCTCGTGGTTTTCTGCCAGCCACAGCAGCCAAGCCAAGTCAGGCCAGGTGTCCAGCCCTCCTTTTGGGGACAGGCAGCCTTAAAACCCACAAGGAGGTGGATGGCTGCAAACAGCGCTCTGGAAACACACAGGAGCCCAGGGCACAGCGTGGCACAGTGCCAGCAGCACCTGCCCAGGCAGCAGTGGAGCTCCTGCAACCCTGGCTTCCAGCCTCAGGAAGGCTCACTGTGTCTCCCTCTGTGCATTTTGCCCCTTTGGGCTGAAATTGTCCTCCCCTCATTTTCTTTAACATACGTGGGGCAAGGATAACTCTTCCTACAGCAAGACTCTTCCCTGGCAGGGGGCTGGGAACCCTCTTCTAGTCTTGTTCCCCTGACTATGACTTATCCCGTCCCATGTGCTTTGAACGCATTTGTCTCAATGAAGAAGCCATGCACCCCTCTCAGCTCCAGTTGCTCAGCTCCAACTCCACCCCCGCTCTCTGCCCTCCTCTCTTCCAGCCCTGGCAAAGCCCCCACCCTGTCTTTCTCAGGTACCAGGTGCTTGCGTTTCTGGGAGTCCGATCTGGAGACTGGGTTCAGGAACGGGCAACGGGCAGACTCCCGAGGTGGTTCACCGAGCAGCTGGCAAGGCTTCTCCGGAAGGGGCCTGAAAGCACCAGCATTCGTGTCTATGGAGGGGGAAAGAGAGGGCAGGTTGGAGGCACCTCCACTCGGCCAGCATCAAAGGAAGGGCTCAGCTGTAGACAAGAGCTGGGGGGAGCCGGTCCAAGGGTCTTGATCTCAGGTACTGAGAGAGGTCCAGGCCCGTCTCTCACTCCTGAGGCCTACAAATCCTGCACCAGCAAATTGAAGCACCCTCTGTCCAGTAGTGCCAGGCTGGCCGCAGCAGCTGCCCTCGGCAGTTCTCTTGCACAGAAAGCTTTGGGGTCTCCAGCCTGTAGCACTCCTCACCCTTGTGGGGCTGCACAGCCTGCACATAACCCCTGGCTGCAACCTCAGCCTGACTGTGGCTCGCCACTGTAAACCCCATGGACATGCTCAGGCCACCGGACCCCCCCTCCAGCCCCGGTGCCTCAGAAGCTCCTGCAGGCAGAGCACACTGAACATGGCAAACAGGCCAAGAGCTCCACATGGAGAGCAGCTCCACCTGCCACAAGCCCCTCCCCAACAAGCGCAGCCCTTTACCTGCCAGCAAGAGCCTGTCCGGGATGTACATCTGGAAGGCTGGGGTCAGCACCTCTTCCAGGGGCTTCTTCCTGGGGCTGGAAGTGTCGTCCTCGCCCCCCACCTTCAGCCGGCTGGGAACCTGCATCCTCTTGCTGACGGCTTCCATAAAGTTCAGGTCACAGCCAGATGGGGCGGCCTGACCCAGGCCCAGGCCCCACCCAGGCCACATCCTCCCCGCCTCTTTGGCCTAAGGCAGCAAAACAGTGGTTCAGTGCTCCAGGATACCCAGGGTTGGGTTCACACCCCACACGTGTCTTGCAAGGCAGCGAGGAAGAGGAGCTTCCTTTGTTGGGGTTTAGCCCAGAAGCACTACATGCCAGAAATTAAGGAGCTCCTTCAGGTGTCCCCCCCCCCCAATTTCAACTCCTCTCTTCCATTCACCAGCCTGGACCCTTAGGAACCTCCCAGCACTGATGGCGCCTGGAGGCTGAGAGGGGGCTCAGGAGTGGTGCCTGCTGACTTTAGGAGAGGGGGGCTCTTGCCCTGACTTTGGCTCAGGCTGGATCCAGCAACCCCAGAGCCAAATGGGTGGCTCCAGTTCCAGGCCAGCTCCTTCCAGAGACTGCACAGACGTTGTCAACCCCAACAAGTGGGAACCAGGGCTGTGCTGGATCCTTCCTTTGAGAACCCAGGCGGAGGGTCTCAGCAGAAACCCCCCCCCCCCATAAGCTTTGCCACCTGGAAGGAAGGAAGGAAGGATGGACCACCTGGACATTTGATCAGTGCATCTGGAAGGCCAGTGAGCTCAGAGGTCCCTTCCCAGGTGGGCAACCCAGCATCCCCAGGGCACCCCTGCCCCCCACCCCTACCCCCTCCAGGGCACCCCTGTCCCCCAGCAGGCCTAAACCTGGGCCCCGCTCTACCCCGCCCAGCCCCTGGGGCACTGTAAGGCACCTGTTGTGCCAAGGGAAGGGCAGCCCTCAGTTGCCCTCAGCCAGTGGCATAGCTAGAGGGGGTGGAGGAGTCAGTCTTGGAGCAGACCAAGGAGGTCCTCCTGGTGGGACCATATGGAATGGACTGGCTGTGAAGGGGGAGAAGCTGCTCCTCCCCCTCCAGCTACGCCACCGCCCTCCGCTCATCCCAGCTCTGGGGAAGCCTTTTCAAGTGACCTGGAGGGGGGTCCAAATGTGTCCAGAGCCAGGAGCCTCATATTGGCAGGCGGGGGGGGGGCCGAAGGGCTTCATCGCCATGCAGTCACCGACCGTGACGCAGGACGGGGCGCCCCCTGGCGGGCTGAGTGGGGTGGCTGCCACAGAGCGGGGGGAGCGGGGGAGGGAAACCGCCGTCACGGTTCGGGGTGCCCACGAAGCGGCTCTGCCCTCCCCCCACGTCCCCGAGAAGGAGCCGGGCTTAGGCGTCGAGCCCCGGGCAGGCTCCAGGCTCGGAACTGGGGATGCTGGAGCGGGGTCCAAAAGCCGCTGTTCGGGGACGCCCGACGGGACCCTTCGCCCCCCGCGACGCCACCGGCCTCCCCGAAGACCCTGCGGGCAGCCGGGCAGGGCAGAGCTCGGGCTCCGGAGCGGTGGCGTAGCTAGAGGGGGCGGGCAAGGAGTGTCCCCCCTTCGGAGCCCTTTCAGATGGAGCGTCGGGGAGGTGAAAGTTCTAAGGATGGAACGTTGGGAAGTGAAGGTTCCGCGGATGGAACGTTCGCGGCTGAACCTTCTATGGATGGAACGTTGGGGCGATGAACGTTCTCGGTGCGGTGGCGTAGCTAGAGGGGGTGGAGGCAGGTTGGGGCGTGCAAGGCTCTCTCCCTCACGGCTCGGATTGGCTCCCCCCGCCTGGAAGGGCTCCGAAGGAGAGGGACCCCTTACACGCCCCCCTCCCCACCTGACTCCTCCACCGCCTGGAATCGCCGTCGGGGGGCTTCTTGGGGGCTCACCTTGGATTTGAAGACGGTGAAGTAGACGAGGAGGCCGGCGGCAGAGGCGCGCTGTACGATTGCGCCGCCCCCCTCTAGCTACGCCACCGAGAGGCGGCTCCGAAGCCCTGAGACACCCTCCACAGGGACTGCGCCGCCCCCTCCAGCTACTCCACCGCTCCTCCCGAGGCACACCTGCAGCCGGGGCTGCCAGGCAGCTGTCCCCGGGGCGTCCCTCCAGCGCTGCCTCCGCGGAAGGAGGCCGTCCGGCGGGGCCTGCAGCCTGCCCGGCGCCCTTGGCTCACCTTGCGGCTCCTCGCTTCGCTCCTCCAGGGGCAGCAGCGCCTCGAGCGGCAGGAGCGGGCACTGAGCTCCCCTGTCCCAGCCCGACTGGGGGTCGCCAGCCACACCTCCCAGTGCGGGTCCGGCTTCCTGGCGGGGCTCAGCCCCCTCCCTCCAACACCTACGTCCTCTGCGCCCCCCAGCCCAGCACAGGAGCCGAGGGTCGCTAGGCCGGGGGGGTCCTGCTTGGGGGGGGACACACCTGTGGGGACTAAATCAGAAAAAATTGCTGGAAGCCCCATAACATTAGAAACCGTCGGAAGAAGCAGAATCCAGTGCAAAAAACAGCTTTGAATTATCTCCTTCCTCTCCAAAGTTATGGCCAAAAAGCCTTTTAAAATGCCCTATGGACAGCAAAACTGAGCCATGCCATGCCTTTACACACGAGTAGGCACGCGTGCCTTGGAAAGAGCAGCTTGAAAGGAATCCAATGTCCCAAGAATGGTCCTGATCCAAGGATTGCAGCGCCCCCTAAACAAACCCAGCAGGAAGTCCCTGGCTGAGTGGAGTGGAAAGCGGAACTGAGCCACATTTACTTGTGAGGAAGCAACCACACCTCGCTCTGGTCAGGCAGGAGGAGGGAAAAGTCCCCAGAATGGTCCCAATCCAGTGAAGGCGGAGCCAGAAGGCAGCCTCCCCCTCTCCCAAAAAACACACCAGAGGCTTCATAGGTAAGGTGACTTTTTTAAAATATAGAAAATATTAATACTGATAATTAAATAACTTTGAGACTTATGGGTGCTGCTGGCTCGGGATGCCCCCTGCCCCCCACCAGCCAGCTGAACGGATCTCCCATCTGGGCAGAAAGGAAGACACGCAGACCTTCTCAGTTGGAAAGGTGGCTGGCTTGGCTCGGACAGGAGGCCGCAGGAGACACCGAACAACAGAGCGAGACCCGGGGAGATGCCCGAGGAGTCCCTGCCAAGGCCGAGCACCCTGCAGGGGGAGACCGGGGCCCGCGTGTCTGGAAAGGGAGCCCTGGCCTTTCAATGGCAGCAGAGGAAGCGTGGCTGGTGGCACCTAAGAGAGAGCACCTGTCGTGGGCCTGGCAAGGAGGCAACAGACCCTTCCAAGGATCCGGGCAAGGCAGAGGCAGGGCCACAAAGAGGGCAGCAGCCCAGCAAGCCACGGGCAGCCACGGGCGGGGAGGGACTGCCAGAATAGGGCAGGGGGCGGCTCACCAGCCTCCCCAAAAGCATCTTGTTCAGGTGGCAGAAGACACCCCTGGGGCAATGCTGGGCCCTCTCCTCTCTGCCCGCTGGCCCATCCAGTGCCACTTCCACTCCCTCCCAGTGGCAGGAAGCAGCATCCGGTCTCCGGGGGCCCTGGCAGGGGCCACAGCAGGAAGGGCAGGCGGGCCTCGGTACTTCTGGGGATGCCCTGTGGGCGCAGCCACCAAGCCCCATCTGGCCAGGGTGGGAGGGAGGCCTTTGACACAACAGCGTTGGCAAGTCAGGCCGGTGACAACCAAGACTTGAGGGCACAAGGGCCAAGGTGTGCCCGGAGCTGAGATCCATGCTCTCTTTGGAGCAAGAGGGAGCAGGTGCCTGCAGGGGTGTGCAGATGGGGGCAAGAAGCCTTGCACAGGTGTGGAGAGGCTGAGGGGTCCCCAGCCAATGGGTTTCACAGAGCTATGCCGGGAGGTGAAGAGAGGAAATGGCAATGGGTGCAGTGCACAGAGCACGTGGCGCAAACCTTCCTGGGAGAGGTACATGCCCAGGGGGCCCCTCCCCCCACCCCAACACACAAGCAGGCCAAAAGGACTAGTCTGCAGGGCACTCAGGACCCCGTTGCAGCGACAGCCAGGGGTAGCAGGCCCAGGCCAGCCCTGTATCTCCCATCCCGTCCAGCACACGGGCACAAGGGGGCACATGGGCACAAGGGGGCACTTGGCACCGAGTGGCGGCAGCAGCATCCCCACCACCCTGAGTGCTTCCTCCAGCAGAGTCAGAGCAAGGACCTTTCAGAGGAGGCCAGAAGGCACACCAGAGTCCCGGCCCTGCCCCTTGCTTTCCTTGGGATCCCCGACATGCTCCTTGGCGCCCCTACATGCTCTGCAGCGACTGTGGCTGGAGGAGGGGAGGACGTTCCTGGAGTTTTTGGTGAGCATGGAAGGGTAAGGCTTCTCCGTGACAGATGAGGCTGTGAGCAGCGGCAGGGCTACTTGCCAAGGGCTGCAGAGGCTGCCACTATCTCCTCATACTTGGGGGGCGGATCGCTGTATGACAGGCTGGCCTCCTCCCCGCCGCTGCTGCTGTCGGGGTGCCCTGTCACCTCCTCGTAGGAGGGGGGCGGGGTGGCGCTGGACAGAGCAGAGGCCACAGGGTCAGCTGGATGAAGGCTGTTGTCTGGTTGTCTGACAGCCCCCGAGCTCCCCCTGCTGCCAGTGCCCCCCCTGCTGCTGGGGTCCCGCTGGCAGCACCCATCGCTATGGCTGTGCGAGGCCTCCCGGTACACCATCACCCGGGGCACGTTGCGGCCTGCTCTGCTGGCCAGGTAGCGGTTCTGGGCGTAGGAGGAGGGGCGGTGGCGCGTGGCCTTCTGCAGCTGGCACCTCCAGATGATGAAGAGGGAGATGATGATGAGCAGTGCGACCCCCAGCAAGGGCACCACCACGTACATGGCGTCTGAGCGGCCTCCGCCTTCACTGGGGTCCTTGACCGAGTAGGCGTAGCCCTTCCAGAACTCCATCTACAGCAGGAAGGAGACCCAGCGTGGTCAGCAGGTGGCCCCCATGGCAGGCAGGCAGGCAGGCAGGCATCAGGTCTCTCCGGCCACCTGGCTCCATCCAGGGTGGCACATTCAGGACAACCTTCTCCCCGCAACACCACCCCAGGAGCAGCATGCTGGGCAGGCAGGGCCTGCAGGAACCCCCCCCCCCCCCCCAGCCAAGAAAGGAAGAGAGGCCCTGGGGCAGAAGCAGGCCCCTCCCTGGGAAGGAGCTTCTGGAACCCCAGAGGAGGCTCTACCAGGTCCAGCGGGGGGCACCTTCAGGCAGGTGCTGCGGGGGAGAGGGCCCTGCAGGCCCCGTCCGGGCAGGGGGCAGAAGCGGGCTGGAGGCGGCGCCCTGGCCCTCCACTGACCGTCTTCTCCTTGTTCTCGAAGACCTCCTTGACCTCCTCGAAGCTGCAGATCTCCTCCCGGCACTCCCGCTCCAGGGTGCCCTGCTGGAGCTCCTCCAGGAAGCCGTTGGCGCGGGGCAGGCGCTTCAGCACTGAGAGCGCCTTCGGGGCCGCCAGGAAGGCTGCGGGGCAGGAGCCGAGGCTGAGCGGTGCGGAGCCCAGGCTGCCCCAGGCCATGCCCGTCCCCACCAGCCCCCGCCTCCCCACCGCTCTGCCATCCGGACACAGCCGCCAGCAGCCCCCGCTTTGGGGTCCAGGAGGGGGAGCGGGTTCCCATCAGGGCCCCTCCGCCAGCACCACTGCTCCGCCCCCCCCCCCCCCGGGCAGCTTCCCCATCGATGTCGCCCGTCACAGCCTTGCGGGAGCCCCGCCGCCTCCCCCGCCCGGAAGGGATCCCCGAGGAGCGGCACTTACTGGCACCCATGGCGCGGTCACTGGGGGGCCCCGTCCATCTGCGGGAACAAGAGCGGCTCCGTCACCCGACGCTCCCCCGACGCGCCTCGCCTGGAGGGAGCGCGGGCAGCCCGCCCCGTCGCACGGGCGCCTCCCGGAGAGCCGCGTCCCCCCGGCTGCCTCCCGGGATGATGCCGTAGGGGGTTCCCCGCTTCCCCCCGCCGGAGCCTCCCTTTCCGAGGCTTCCCCCGACGGAGCCGGGAGCCCCGAGGACGTGCGGCGCCGCGCGGAGAGGGAGGCCAGACGGAGCCGGGGCGGGGGGGCGGGAGGGGCCGGGCTCCCCCCAGCACAGCAGCCCCTCCCCCGCCAGAAGGGTCGCCATGGCAACAGCCAGCAGGCGCAGGGATGCTGCCCACTGACGTCACGGGCGCCACGGCCGGGGATGCGCTCCGAGGGGGGGGGGGAGGGAGGGAGAGGAGCCGCCCCGGCCGCGCCCACAGCTGCGCCGTCGGGATTTCGGGCCCGCGGGGGGAGAGCCTGCCCGCCCTGCTCCCCACCCGTCTAGGCACGGAGCGCGCTCCACCGCCCGCCCCGCAACGCTGCACCCGCGAGCGCCCCTGCTCTGCCCGCCCGACGGCGCGTCCGCCCGACTCCCGGCAACGCAGCGCCTCACCCTGCCGGGTCTCCCCCTCTGCATCCGCGGGGGCGGGCGGACGGCAAGGTCCTCGGGCACAGAGCTCTGCGCTCGCCCGGCAGCCTCGCCCGCCCCAGCCCAGCCCAGCCCAGCCCAGCGCCTCTCCTGCAGCATCGGCGGCAACTGAGAGCCGACGGGGCGGGCAAGCTCCCGCATCCCGGCCAATCAGCTCCGCCGGCAGATTATACGCGCAGCGGAATTGGCCCACCGAAGGGAGGAGGCGGGCCCGGTAGCCTCGCTGCCCAATTGTGGAGCGAAGTGGAGCAGTTCCCCGTGGGGATTGTAGTCAGAACCCGTCGGAGTAAGACCGACGGGGCGTCCGCTCGAGCTCGCTCTGTCTCTGTGCCGCCCAGCTAGGAGCGCCTGCGAGCGGGGGGGACACGCAGACAGGCCGGGCTCTGCCCAGCATAGCGACTGCCGTCAAGGGGGAACACCGTTGCTGGAAAGTGCGCTCGCTCGCCCCGTCCAGCCTCGCTATTCCGGGAGGGACTGGAGGGCGGTGGAGTGTCTTCGTCCTGCGGCGCACTCGGGGTCGCAGGAGGAGGCCAATATGGAGGGGTCTCTGGAGTGCTGGAACTGCCGCCCCGTCGAATGCCGCCAGCCCCTCCTTCCCCTTTTGGGAGCCGTTAAGGGGGTGCAAAACGGAGCTGGAACTTTGGGGTGGGGGCTGAACGTTCTGATTGAGAGGCTTCGGTCGGTGGCGTAGCTAGAGGGGGCGCAGCAGTCGGTCTTGGAGGGAGCCTCACCCCTTCGGGGCCATTCCAGGCAGGGGGAGCAAAACGGGGCCTAACGGAATGGCCCCGAAAGGGTGAGACTCCCTCCAAGACTGACTGCTGCGCCCCCTCTAGCTACGCCACTTCCAGGGACGACCCTGCTCCGACGGGCTGCCGGTGGTCCTGGAGATGCCTCCCCTACCTGCAAAGAGGGCGGGGGGCTGGAGGGGCAGAGGGAGCGGCCAAGAAGAGCCGGCGTCCCGCTCCTCTCGCCCACATCGTCCGCTGCATCCCGTCGGGGCACCGCAGCCTGGCATAAATCTGGCAGCTTCCCAGCTTCGAGCAGCCACCAGATGGCAGCAGCGCAGCGATCTGGACTCCAGCAGGGCGCGGGATGGAGAAGGGGGTCCCGGGAAGAGAAGAGGAGGCAGAACCTTCCCCCAGTCCCCTTCTGCTTGCACCCCCGGCCCAGGCTCTGCCCTATTTCGCTGGGATGGGGGGGGGGGGGACAAGACCTCGTGTGGCCGGAGGCAAGGGTGACCATATGCCATAACCAAAAAAGAGGACAAACCCCCAAAATTTAGGACATCCCCAAAAATGTAGGACGTGACAAAATAAAACCAAAAACACCCATGTATATTGTTTTCATGTGCTTAATTAAACACTATATTATTTATGATTAAATGTAAAACTATTACATATAGGTTGCAATCCTCAGAGCACTTTCCTGGGAGTAAGCCCCCACTGAATTCAGTGGAACTTACTTCAGAGTAGACAGGATTAGGATTGCACTTTATTCATTGCAAGAAGGCTCCATGCTGCCTGCTTACAAGGAAAAGGGGGACATTTTTCCTGGGACAGGAGGCTAAAATCCAGGACATATCCTGGAAAAAGAGGACAAATGGATGCCATGGGGCAGAGGTCACCCCCTTCTAAGTAGTGGGATTCAAATAAATGAAGAACAGGCTCTATGTTCCATTCGAAAATGGTTCTCAGAACCAGGTGCTCATTAGCAATGGGGTCTATAGAACTTGTGAGAACCCCCTGAAGCCCACCACTGCCCCTTCTCCTGGAGGTGTCTCATCGGGGGATGAGATGTGTGTTTGGGGGTGGGGGTGCTGTGGGCTGAGCTCCGGCAAGGCTGATGCACAGGGAAGAGCAGCTCCAGCAGCTTCTCACCCTTGGGAACGAAGGGAGTCATAGAACCTGGACATGGGCCAGCAAAGCCTACAAAGAGTCACTGAGGCAGGCAGGCAAAGTCCGCCAACAGGTGGGGGGCAGGGGGTGAGGGTCTGTGAAGTCACCTGGCAGGGAGCCAAACCGCAAGAAGCCAAGGGCTGGGAGAAACCAGAGGAGGGCAGCCCAAACCTGGCTTCTGGGTAGCAGGATGTGCACCAGACAGGGTGCCAGGGAGGAGGTGGCTGCCACAGGGCCTGCCCTCCTGGCCTCTCAGAAGTCCTTGCAGCCCTGAGGGAGACGGAGGTGGAGGAGTGGGAGGCCAGCAGTGCCCTTCTGTGCCCCCCAGACCCAAGCACAGCCAGTGCTCACACCGTGGGCACCTGCTCTGAAGCCCACCACAGGCAGAGGTAGCCCAACTCTCAGGCAGTCCTGGTGGGGCTGGAGGGAGTTTGCCAAGGGCAGCCCCTTCCCAGAAGTCCAAGGCGTTGGCAGGCATTTGGGCAGGAGGGCAGCCCAGTAGAACCAGTGAGGGCATCAGTGGGTGCTGCCCTCGATCAAGGACCCAAGCTGAGAAGCAGCAGGCTCTAAAGGGACACACTGAGAAATCTGCCCCAGGGCAGGGGTCAGCAGCTCCCCACTCAGCGCCTGGCTTCTCGCACCTTCCCCGTGTTTCCATGTTGACTGCAGACTCAATTGCCCCCTAGATAGATAAGCGGTGGGTCCGCCGAGATCACAGGAAGCACTTTGGATCCTCAGTGGGGACCGGAGGCTGCTTGGCAACTTCTGCAGAAGGCTGTGCTGGCTCCTCCCGGGTGCCGACAAGGGCAAAGGGCTCCACCAGCAGCTGGCTTTTTGGCCTGGATCCTGCTGTGCCCTGCAAGCGGTCCTGCGGAGAGGCAGCCAACGTGGGTGCCAGGCTTGTGGGGGTGGGAGAACAGAGGTGGGGGGCAGATTCACCAGCAATCCCCCTTTGACACAGAGTCAAGCAGCCTGGAAGTGCTGGCCTGGTGCCAGGTCCCACTAACCCCCTGAGGAATGCCAGCCTCCCTCCCACACTCCCCAGGAGACCGGGGCACTTCCAGCCACCCGCCCGCCTGGCACAGCCACCAGAGGCTCCACAGGCGTTGAGGGTGCACACAAGGGGTGCAGGTGCCAAAAGGTTTCTTAGTCCTGAAAGGGTTTAATTCTGATCTGGACTAAGCTGCTGGCCAAAGCGTCCATTTGTGGACGGATTTTGCAAAGCTGCTGGGAATGGTTGGCTTGTCCTTATCCCGAGGCCCCCACCTGCTCCCTGGGGGAGGCACCTACTTCCTCCCCAGAGAGGTGGCTGACACTGGCCAAGGCTTCTCACCCTGCCCAGGAACCACAACGCTCTGGCTGCTGCTGTAAGTACCCTGTGGGGCCTTGCAGGCACCCCCCCCCCAAACCACATGCCCCACGGCTGTCATGGGTGCCAGGCAGGGCTCCAGCAAGGCCACATAGGCAGAGCCTTCTGCCCTCCTCCCTCTCAGCTTCTGGCCTGGAAAGACCCAATAGTGCCCCAGACGAGTGGAGGCTCTGCCAGGAGGTGGGCCTCCAGCTTTGGTGGCGAGGGGAGGGCTGTCTGTGCCTGCCAGTCACCTGTCTGTGCAGAAGCAGCCAGCCAAGGCAAGCCAAGCGGGGCTCGCTGCAAGGAAGCCCAGCGTGGCACTCGGTGTCAGCACTGAGGATGGAGTCACGGCATGCAAGAGCCTCGTTAGGTGCTCCCCTGGAAAGAGCAGCTCCAGGTGGAGCCGAGTAAGACCCTTCTCTGCACCCAGGCCCTGCAGGAGCCACAGTCAGTCTGAGCAGGGTGGCCCCCGGGGGCCCTGTGCCCGAGCAGAGCCCCCACACTTGGCAGCAAAAGATGGCTCAAATGCGCCAAGCGGGCTGGAGGCCCACCAGTTAGGTGGTCAGGAGGTGCAAAGGCCAAGAGAACAGGGTGGATGGAGGCCCAGCAAGCGAGGGCAGGGGAGAAAGACACGGCAAAAGGGGAGAAAGCAGGCAAAGGGGCCACTAGGGTTAGGGTCGCCATAATTCCCTTCCACAAAAGCAGGACAGTACAAAACCGCTGTAAACTGGGTCAGAGCCTTGGGGTGCGGCACAATCCTGTACATGTCTACTCAGAAGTAAGGCCCATTATAGTGGGTGGGGTTTACTTCCAGAAACAACATGCCTCCAGAGACGCATTCTTTCCTGGCCCCCTCTTACCTGTGGTGCCAGCTGGGGAGAGCTCTCCTGAGCTTACTCACACCACCCACCCCCACCCCGACTCCTCTCTCCAGCTAGGTCCAAACCCAGGAATTGGACCCAACCATTTAGGACAGGACCCCACCCCAAAGCCCAAATATCCCAGTTTCACTGGGCATTTGGCAACCCTAACTGGGGTCAATTGCTGGCAGCAGGAGTAGCAGCTTCTCCATGCTGAGCACGGAAGGGCTCCCTTCCTGGAAAGAAGCTCCTGGCAGTGCTTGTAGATCTGAGCTAGAAGGGTCTGGGGCAGCTCTGCAGAGGGCACTTTCCAGGGTGGGCAGAAAACAAGACCACCTCAGCTGCCGCCTGAGAGTCCCAGGAGAGACTCCCTGCCCCGCTCTGCTCTGGGACCATCAGCTGCTGACCCCACATGGTCTGGGGCTCAGTACAAAGGGGGGGAGGTGAGAGCAGTCCTTGCTTTTTCCTGGCATCCCACTCCCTGGGTCTCTTCCTCTCTGGCCGTTCATATCCCAGAAGAGGACCAGCCCAGTGGGGTTCCTGCCTGTCCACAGTGCCAGTTCTAGTGGGTAAAGGGCTGCTTGGCTCATAGAAGGCACAGGTCAATCATTAACCCAGCCCGCCTCCCGCCCGCCCTCCGCACTGTCTCTTGATAACCCCCCTCCACCCCACAGAAAGATCAGTGTTCGAGATCCAGGAGGGACACAAGCAGGAGAAGACGGGGAGAGGAGCCAGCCAGGGACCGACCCCGAAGCCAGAGGAAGATGGTCTCCGTGGGGCTGCAGCTGGTGGGTTATGCCCTGGCCCTGCTGGGCCTGCTGGGCACGGTGGTGGCCATGCTGCTGCCCAGCTGGAGGACCAGCTCCTACATCGGATCCAGCATTGTCACGGCGGTCGGCTTCTCCAAGGGCCTCTGGATGGAGTGCGCCTCCTACAGCACGGGCATCACGCAGTGCGACATCTACAGCTCCTTGCTCAACCTGCCCGTGGACCTCCAGGCGGCCCAAGCCCTGATGGCCACCTCCACCGCGGTCTCTTGGCTGGCCGCCATCGTCAGTGTGGTGGGGATGCAGTGCACTGTCTTCGCCCAGGGCTCCCCCACTAAGGATAAGGTGGCTGTGCTGGGAGGTGCAGCCTTCGTCCTGGGGGGGCTGCTCTGCTTCGTGCCCGTCGCATGGAACATCCATGTGGTCCTGCGTGACTTCTATAACCCTGTGGTCCCCGACAGCATGAAGTATGAGCTGGGAGAGGCCTTGTACCTGGGCGTACTCTCCTCCCTGCTCTCCCTCATAGGGGGCTTCATCCTCTGTGCCTCCTGCCCACCCCGGGACCCCCAGGCAGGCTATTACAGCCCTTACCACTCTAGGGTCCGGGGAGGCAGGCGTCCCCCCGCACCTGCTGCCTCCCCAAAGGCCAAGACTGAGTTCAATGCATACAATCTGACGGGCTACGTGTAGCAGCCACTGGACTCAGGGTGGCCACCCTTGCAGGGCCTCTGCTCTGTTGCTGCTGCTGCCGCCACTGCCCCCTGGGTCAAGGTGAGTGGACCTCTAGCGCTCTTCCTCCTGCATGTGATCCTCAGCACCATGTGCCGGGAAGCCCCTCGCATCTCCCATCCTAAGGGCCAGAAAGCAGGACAATCCACTGCAGCCTGGAGGAGCACCATCAAGCTCAGCACCCCCTGGGGAAGCCCTTCTGCACCCTGGAGAGGCCAGTCAAGCCATGTGCCCTGCAAGCTCTGGGGTGCTCTATGCAGGATGGACTTGGGCAAGCCAGGAGCACCTCTAGAACCCAGAGATGCGAAAAGCAGAAGCGGACTTGTGGGCTAGAAGACTCAGTGGGTGGCATTGAACATGATAGCAACTGGACCAAGAGGGTGGGGCACATGATACGCCTACGTTTGCCCCTCTGAAATGGGGTCGCTGGAATGCAGGACGGGAGGAAAGAAGTGCCAGGTTTCCTGAAGTTTTGTTCTGAAGCCCAGGTCTGAAAGAAAGAAGCAGAGCTTCATGGACAGCCATGCGCCTGCGAGTCCCTATCGTGCCACAGGGTGCCTCCTACACCTCCGAGGGGTCCCAGAGACAAACCCAACTTTGGGGGCCAGACCAGCCAGACCAGCCTTCCTCTCTCCCTCCCCCAGTGGCACACTTCAAAGTGTGCTTGCTCTAGTCCCCCTGCCTCAGTGCCTCCTGCGTGGGGGTGGAGGGGCAGGCAGGGGCCGGGAACACTCTGGCCTTGGCACTGAAAGCACATGTACAGTAAACAAACCTGGCAGGAGATGAGGGGTGGCTGCCCGTCAATACGCTTCCAAGGTGCCTGGCCTCGATGCCTCCGGGGGCACAGCCGGTGGGCTCCACTCCCATCCTTGTGGTGCACAGAGAAGGACTGTCCTCCCCTCACACGAGTGCGTGGCTCAGGGGTGAGCAAAGCCCAGCCTAGGTGGGCTGTGGTGAGGAGCATCACAGCCCAAAGCCTCAGCCAGCTCTAAGGTGCCCCCACCCTTGTGAAAGCCAGGCACAGAAGCTGGGCTGTGTTTCTCTAGGCACCCCAAAAGCAGCAGGGCTGGGACTCAGCCCTGTGAGCTGCTCAGGATCCAGACCAGGCTGTCCTCCTCCTGCCTCTGGTGGTCCCAGAAGGCAGGATGTCCTGGAGGTCTGTTGCCTCGGACCCCCTTCCCCCAAAAGAGGTTTCCAGGAGGAAGGGCTGGAATTGAGGCTGGTTGGGGGAGAGGCTGTGGAAAGCAGGGGAGGCAGCCGGTTCCCGAGGAAGCTTCCACACTGGGGCAGGGAGAGGTCGGTGGTGCCCAGAAGAGTCATGGCCTTGTTGCCCCCCACCCCAGAAGCTCCCTGGCTGGCCTTTCCCTGAAAGCTTCCCAGCCTGTGTTCCCCTCCGTGTTTCCCTGCCTGAGAGCAACACAGCTCCGCTTTAAGGAAGGCTCTGGGGCAAATTTGCCACCAGCTCAGCCCCCCATGTTGGGTAAAAATAAAAGTAATACTTTTACTAAGTCAATACACTGCAGTTTTGTGGCTATTTCTTTTTCAAAGATACGCTTTGGGTTTCTTTACTTGCAGGGTTACGTAGACCTCATTTTATATTAAAACATGCTTTGATCCACTGGGTGCTTCAGCTCACTTCTTAAGCGCACGTTTGGATCGCTTTCCGTTCCACTCTGGAGATCATGCAAAGCGTAGAGAACCGTCTCTTGTCCACATCAGTGAAAGGTTTCTAAGAGTCTACAAACCTTCACTCTGGACCTTTCGGGCTCTGCAAAAAGGAATCCAAAGCTCCCCCTCCTGCAGCAGGCCCTGGCCATTGCTGGGGGCCTTCCATGCTCACTGCTGTCTTGCGGCAAGGAGGAGCGCAAAGCAGGAGTCGTGGAGGGGAGGGGGCTCTCCTGCGGGCGGGGGCTGCAGAGGGACTCATTTCCAGCTGCACACAGCTGTGCCCAAGAAGTGCACCAGCACAGGCTCTCCTCCGCGGCAGGTAGACTGCTCTCAACACGGAAGCCCCACTTGGCAACCCCTTGCGCCCCCACCTCCCAGTAGTGAGCAAACAGCAGGGCCCTTTCCTCCGCTCGCCTGCCCCAGCTCAAAGCGCCACCAGTGCCCTTCACTTTGGGCACCACCTGGCCCCGTTTCACTGCAGAAGCGCAGCCGGGAGGCCATCCGTCACGGAGGCAGGACACGGCTCTGCCAAGAAGCTGCCATACTGAAGCAACTGCAGCAGGACTGGGCGCCTGGGCCGGCTGCCTGGCGGTATAGCTGAGAACCGCAACCGTCTCGGGCGCAGACGCAACACACAAACACACACACCGCAAGGCTGCCACAACTCTCAGCCTCTGCAGACACGGCTGCTCAGCCGTTTGCTGGCAACCCGGCCCAGGAACTCACAGGCTCAGAGTGCAGATTTAAGTGGTTTCCAGTCATAAAGTGAGTCAGTTTCCCGCAAGCGAGGAGAGCGTCAAGTTCACTGGCTGCAACTGTGACCCCAGCACCGCCTGCCCCGGCCCACTATCAGGCCTCTTTATCTGGGGCGTTCGGGGAAGAGGCCATCAGGTGACCCACACACTGAGGAAATGAGGGAGAGCTCAAGACACTGGCCAGGGCACGGAACCCAGCAGGACCAGATCTTCTCTGTTGGGCCTCAGGAATAAAATAGGGGTCAGGTGGGGGGTGCTCCACAGAGAGCTGCACTTAGGCAATAAAAACCAAAAACACAGGTATAAAAAATGGGGGATACTTGGCTTGGCAGCACAACATGTGAGCGGGACCTTGGAGTTGCCACTGTGGATCACAAGCTGAACATGAGTCCGCAGTGGCTGCATTTGAGGCTGCATTAGGAGGACTGGAGCTTCCAAGTCGCGAGAAGTTCTAGTTCCTCTTTATTCTGCATTGGTGAGACTCACCTGGAGTCCTGTGTTCAGTTCTGGGCACCTCACTTGAAGAAAGAGGCAGCCAAACTGGAGCAAGTCCAGAGGGAGCGACAAGAATGATCAGTGGGGTGGAAGGGAAGCCCTACCAGGAAAGGTTGGGGGAACTTGGGATGTTCAGCCTGGAGAAGAGGAGGCTGAGGGGAGACCTGATTGCCCTCTTCAGATCCCTGAAGGGCTGCCATAGGGAGGAAGGGGCTCATTTGTTCAGAGCTGCTACTGAAAGCAGGACTAGAACCAATGGGGACAAACTGCAAGAGAGGAGATTCCGGTTGGATATCCGGAAAAAATTCCTGAGGGTGGTTCGGCAGTGGAAGAGATTGCCAAGGGAGGTGGGGGACTCTCCCTCACTGGGGGTCTGCAAGCAGAGGCTCCACCAGCACCTGTCAGGGATGCTCTAGGAGGATTTCCTGCTGCAGGCAGGGGGTGGGACTGGTTGACCTCCTGGGTCCCTTCCAACGCTAGGATTCAATGAAGGGGCTTCCTGTGGATTTCTTGAATGACATTCTCATTGTCTCCCTGGCACATGCAGTGCACATTCTTTCTCAGGTGTCATCACACAACAACCCTGAGAGGTGGGCCACATCAAAAGAGAGCATTCGCAAATGAGCCTCCAAGGCAGGATTTCCTCATCCCCAGTGCAGTCTCAGCTCTGAGGCTAAAGCAAGACCAGTGGACTGAGGGCAGGGGAAAAAGCTGTGGGTGGCCACTCCATGGATAGCTTTCCAGTGGCACAAAGTCAGAGGAATTCCATTGCCCCAAGATGTGAGGCGGCCTTAGAAGGGGCAAGGAAGGAGGAGTGAGGGAGGGAGAAGGAGGACAAAGATGGGTCATTGGCTATGTGGAGCTATTCTGTTCAGTGGCTGCCCATCCTGTGGTGCCAGCTGTAGGGAGACTCTGGCAGAGGAGAAGCCTCTCGATCTCCTGCCTCCACTCCGGGGAGTTATCTCAGGCCACCTGTGGAAAGGTCTCCTCCTGGCTCGACCTTCCTGCAAACAGGCCATTCCTTCTGCTCTTGGACTGAGTGAGGCCCTTTCCCAGCCTGACCAGGGCTCGGCCCATGAAGAGGTGATGGCTCCACCATTCTCCAAGCAGCAACTGCAGGTGCTCCCCAGCACCACCCAGGAGGAAGAGAAAGGTCACCCCGGGCCAGAGCGCTCTCTGAGCACCTGCCAGCACCGGCCCCCACCGCATTCCCGCTGGAGCCAAGGACCAGCCGTCCCGGAGGAATGGCCCGGCCTGACCAGCGGGGCTGTGATCACCGACTTGGAAAGGACAGCACAGCATGCAGGGGGCAGCCTGGCTGCGCGGTGTGGGCAGTGAGTGGTGCAACCAGGTTCAGGGGCACCCACGCCAGCTGCTAAATTTAGCCCATCTCCAGGCCTGTTGCTGCCTGGCTTGTCCTCAAAGGAGCTTCATGTGACACTCGCCCGGAGGCCACATTCCAGGCACAGCAGACGGTGGAGGAGCATCTGAACGTGGCCTCCTCCTTGTGCTGGCTGCCTGGCTGGCTGCCTGGCTAGGACCCACCTTTGCCTCCGTCCTCGGGAGGCCTGGCTGGCGCCTGGGCTTCCTTTCCAGCTCCGAGGCGCTTCCCTTTGCAAGAGGCAATGCCATCTTCAGGATCCTGGACTCCCCCTCCCCACATGGTCACAATGCAGACATCACAGAGGAACCCCCTTGCCCTCACCCCTCTGGAAAGCCTGGAAGGCTCTTGCAGCGATGGTGAGCAAAGGCTGCCCCCCAGTGGGAAAACTGGCACATCACAGAGCAGGGAAAGGGGCCCCGTGAACAGGCTGCACCCCCACCACCCAAGTCTCTGCCCAGGGAAGAGCCAGATGCTGCTCCAGGCATCCACGGAAGGGACGGCCGAGATGCAGGCCAGGAGGGCAACTGAAGGAGCAGCCCCTTCCTTGGGGCGCTTACGGTTCTCCTTCCCCACCGTCCAGGCCAGGAAAAAGCCTAGCAGCAGCCAGTATCACCAGAGGGAGGCAGGCAGGCAACCAGTACCCATGCACCTCCTGGACTTGGCAGATGGAGGAAGCAGCCAGATGCCACCACCCAGGGCACACGAGGCCTGTGGGGGCCACCTTGGCACACCCTGAATGCCCCCTGGCAGGCCCTCACACAGGGCCAGGCAACACCTGAGGGTGCCAGGCATACTCCCGCAAGAGACCATCTCCAATTGTCTCTGCCAATACAGGACCACAGAGGAGAGCTGCCAAGCCACAGGTCAGCTCTCTCCACTGCTGGCCAGTGGACCCTCTGCGTGGTTGTCGTGCGCCCAGCAAACAAAGAATACTTTTCCATGGAGGTGACTTAGTGGGGCCTTTGCACAAAAGTCTTTATTCCCACCACTTTTATTCCCCCCATTTCAGTCCCAAATGTTCTCCCCCATCACAAGGGACCACAAGGCTGGGAGTCACCTCCAGGTGCCTTTGGGACGCCTCACCAGCTCAGATGGGGAAAGAGTTCCTTGGTTCAAGAACCCAGCCAAAGCTCTAGAGCTCAGCCCCAAACCATGAGGGTCCCCCGGAGCCCCTCTCTCCACCAAGACCACTCTGTGGGTTCTGTTTCAGCAACAACAATGCCGGTTCCCCTTCTCTCTCTGCTGGACGCAGAGAACTCTCCAACGGGGTGCCAATCCAGCTGCCCTACTCCACCTCCAGGGAAGCTGCAAGGATGTGGCTCCCAGGCCACCAGCATGGAGTGCTCCTTCTTCAGGCTTCCTTCTCCCTGCTGGCCCCGAGAGAGACGGGCCTTGCTAGGCTGCCCCCTGGCCCACCTCGCCTTCTTGCGCCAGGTTCACAGCAGGGCTCCCAGGGCCTGGCAGTGGCTCTGAATTGGAACTGCCAGCCTGTGCCTTCTGGTGCCCAAATTCTATCAGGAGGGGCTTCCCTTGCAGGCGGAATCCATTCACCAGCTGCAGGGCTGCCTGGGCTGCAGCAAGACCTGGAACCAAAAAGCAGTTTGCAGAGAGGGAGCCATAGGTGGAAGGAGGGGGAGGAGCCTGGCTAACACTCCCCCCGCCCCCTGCTATTTGAGTGCCCAGAGGGGCTTGCCAGGGCTAAGCAAGGAGGCCTTTCCCTGCCCAGAAGGGGCCCCTCACCTCCCCCCTCCAGCTGCCTGGGTTTCTCTCCCTGTCCAGAGCCCACATGGGAGGAGCAGTAGGGGCTGGACACTTGCACCCCAGCCCTACACACAACCAGGAGGGGATGGCACTCACTGGGAAAAGTGAGGAAGGCCTGGCCCCTCATGCGCCCACGCAGCAGGCGGAACTGGATCTGCGGGCTGCCCTCCTCCTGGAACCTGGCAAACAGGGCCACCAAATCCTTCACCGTCACACGTGGGCTGAGATTCTTCAGGTACAGCACCTGACACAGAGCCAAAGGAGACAGTCAGTCAGCAGGGGGGGCTTTTGGGATGTGGGGCAGCGATCACTACAG
This sequence comes from Cryptoblepharus egeriae, assembly GCA_030015325.1. Classification (NCBI taxonomy): domain Eukaryota; kingdom Metazoa; phylum Chordata; class Lepidosauria; order Squamata; family Scincidae; genus Cryptoblepharus; species Cryptoblepharus egeriae. The sequence goes on from JAREYC010000016.1 coordinate 196,646, forward strand.
CCTTCAGCATGACTTGCGGTCCCAAAGTGGCCCCTGCGCTACTGCAAACTGGTCCACTTCCCCTTGAAACGGGGCAAGCAACTTTGGAGGGATTTGCTTGGCTGGGGGGGTCAAGAGCTTGGCTTCCTCCCTCCACCCCCACTTGCCATGGCATTGATTTTCAGCCTCTTCCATCTCAAGGCACACCATTTATTTTGTGGCCATTGACAAGGCGCACCAAACAGCTGGAAGGGGCTCAGCACGTGGCTGAAAATCACTCGCTGAGGAGATGAGAGGAGGGAGCCTGGGCCAGAAGTGCCTCTGGGAAGTGGACCCTGCAATGCCAGTGCCAGCTGGTCTGGCCCAGGGAGGAAGAAGAGCTTGGGATGGGGCCGACCCCAAGTGCAGCCACAACGCAGGTGAGGACCAACCTTGCTTGGCTCTCCAGGGCTATAGGAGGAAAACCTGGGGATCTGGCGGAGCTCTTCCTCCGAGAGACGGTTCTTCCAAATCTCCTCTTCTGGCACAAACTTCACCGGCTCTGTCACCGTCATGGGCCTGGGAAGAGGTGGCTGGGTGGAGCCCTGCACTGCTGGGGAGTCACTGGGGGGTGCGGCAGGCAGCGGGCCCAAGTTACTCTGGGCAGATTCCTGGGGAGGGTCTGGGGTCTCCTTAGCAGCAGGTGCCTCCAGGTGAGCCAGGGGGTGGGCCTCTTCCCGTGACACCATCTGCTTGGTCTCATCTGGCCACAGAAAAAGCGACAGGCGTCAGTGGAGGTAGATGTCTCCCCCCTCTGAGAATCCTTCTGCATCCCCCAGGCAGCAACCCCAAGGCAAGACGTACCTTGGTGGTATAGCCCCCGCAGAAAGGCGTGTCGGTCTGTGCCCTGGAAGAGGGCCCTCTCGATCTCCATCTCCCGCCGGCTCAGCTCCTTGCTGCTTGCAAATCGCTGCGGCAAGGCAAGGATACGTTGCCGCTCTGCTATCTTCTCCCGGATGGCCTCGAGCCGGTGCTGCCGTGCCTCGGGGGCTGCCCCGAGTCCAGCACCCTGTGGAGGACATGGGTGGACAGCAGGTCAGGGCTTCCATCAGCCACTGTTCCCCACAACCTTTCCTCCTCCACAGTAAGAACACATCTCTTCCTGGAGCTGCAAAAGAGGTTCCTTCACCAGGCCAGCTCAGGCAAAAGGTGCATGGAGTGGCATGAAAGCCCAAGGCTGGCACAGGCACCCTGGGGAGCCCCGATCTACCAGTGGGGGGAGAGGTGCAGAGATAATCAGACTTTCCGGGGGGGGGGGATTGCATCTCTCTGCAGCCAACTCCAGCTTTGCTTCCCCTTGTGATGAAACCAATATCCAGATCCAGGCCCAGGTGAGGCAGATCCATGCAGACAGGCTCCCCCTCACTCTCAGCCCAGAGGCATCACCTGGAGTTTTTCACAGCCTCAACTGAGCCAGGCAGGGCCCCCATGGGGAGCATCAGGACCCCGTACCTTCTCCGCTGCTGCCCGATTCCTCCAGAGCTGAATCTCGGCATCAGAAAGGCCCAGCTCCTGGAGCGAGGTGGTCTCTCTGCTGCTTTCCTGCAGAGCCTGGAACTGTGGCAAGGAGCGTGTCCCAGCAGCTTCCTCCCCAAAGGGCTTGTACAAAGCTGCAGGCGCAAAACAGCGGCGCTTGGCCACGCACCTGGAGGGGGAACATGAGTGGCATCAGAAGAGCACCAGTCTTGGGACCCCCCCAGCAGCCCAGATGCAGCAGGCAACCAAAGAGCGGCAACTGGTGAGATGAGCTGCCCCCACCTACCCCCAGTGAGCCACTGAGATCTGGACAGGCTTCAAAGCAGGCCCCGAACCTGGAGGGAGTCAGGCCTTGGGCGACCACAGCTAAGGAGCACCCGAGCACAGACCCTTCTCCAAGGTGCCAAGTGCCAGCTGAGTCTGGCCGGCCTGGTTCTCGTGGAGCTCTGGCTAAGCCAGGGCGGTACTCACTGCTCTGCAGAGACGGCCGTGTCAAGCTGGTGGCGCAGGAGGCTCCGGAGCTGCCGCTCACCCTCTGTCTCCAGGTCTTCCCGAAGGAGCTCATCCCCACTGAGCCTGCTGCTGACTCTGGAAGGGTGGAAGACGGGGTCAGTGGAAGGGTGGAAGCCTCCTTAGCAGAGTTGCCTCCCCCCCCCCGGCAGCAGCTCCAGGGCTTTGAGGGGGTCCCCAGCGCTCATGGAGGCAGCACAGACGGAGCAACATCAGGCACTCGTGCGCCAGGAAACAGTGCAACCAACCAGATGTTGTGAACAGGAACCAATAAGATGGGTTTCCAACATGGGGGCCACAAAAAGTTGGGCACTGCCATCTTGGAATGGGGTGCTTTCCTGGGAGTAAGTCTAATTGGACACAATGGGACTTACTCCTGGGTAGAGATGGAGGAGTTCAGGCTTTAAAGTGGTATCACTTCCTGTTTGATGGCACCCCAGCCATGACATCACTTCTGGGGGGATTCCCAAGAGATTGTTGTTCTCAGAAGGGGGTCCCAGCTGGAATGCTCAGCACACTACAGGGGGCACCAATGCCTCAGTCTCCTTTCCCTGGACCATCAACAGCCCTCTATTGACAGGGGAAGGAGGCACTTTCTCGGCTGATGCTTCTCTTGCTTCAGCAGCAACGTACACTGTAGACCTTCTTTTCTTTCGATATATATAAAACAGAAAGGGAACTGACGCCCAGCCAAAACCAGCAGGCTGAGAAGCGTGGAATTTGGGGAGGGTGCTCTTTGATGGAGGCACCCCCTAAGAACCGGTTTTTGGAAAGTCCAAGCAGAAGGGGGTGAAAAGGGGCGCAACATGTTTTCCTCCCTATACTTTCCATGGAAGAATCCCTGACAGATCAGTGCCCTGCCCCAACCCCGGACCTAGAAGCATGAAATTCGGGGAGCCTCACCAAGGACTGATTTCTAGAAACTTAACCCTTAAGGGGCTGAAAAGGGTGCAACGCCTTTCGGCCTGTATGTAACATTGAAGACTGATCAGCACCCAGCCCCAGATCCTTCACTTGCCCAGCAGGAGGGGTGTCCTCGGTTGTGTATGTGCGGGAGGGGGCTGTTGCAGGCGGGTGTTGTGCCACGGGGATGTTGGGCATGGGGGGATGAATGGGGGATGTTGGGCATGGGGGGATGAATGGGGGGTGCTGGGCATGGGGGGATGAATGGGGGATGCTGGGCATGGGGGGATGAATGGGGGATGTTGGGCATGGGGGGATGTTGGGCATGGGGGGATGAATGGGGGGTGCTGGGCATGGGGGGATGAATGGGGGGTGCTGGGCATGGGGGGATGAATGGGGGATGCTGGGCATGGGGGATGAATGGGGGATGTTGGGCATGGGGGGATGAATGGGGGATGTTGGGCATGGGGGGATGAATGGGGGATGTTGGGCATGGGGGGATGAATGGGGGATGCTGGGCATGGGGGGATGAGTGGGGGATGCTGGGCATGGGGGATGAATGGGGGATGCTGGGCATGGGGGATGCTGGGCATGGTGGGATGAATGGGGGATGCTGGGCATGGGGGGATGAATGGGGGATGTTGGGCATGGGGGGATGTTGGGCATGGGGGGATGAATGGGGGATGCTGGGCATGGGGGATGAATGGGGGATGTTGGGCATGGGGGGATGTTGGGCATGGGGGGATGAATGGGGGATGCTGGGCATGGGGGGATGAATGGGGGATGCTGGGCATGGGGGGATGAATGGGGGATGCTGGGCATGGGGGGATGAATGGGGGATGTTGGGCATGGGGGGATGAATGGGGGATGCTGGGCATGGGGGGATGAGTGGGGGATGCTGGGCATGGGGGATGAATGGGGGATGCTGGGCATGGGGGATGCTGGGCATGGTGGGATGAATGGGGGATGCTGGGCATGGGGGGATGAATGGGGGATGTTGGGCATGGGGGGATGTTGGGCATGGGGGGATGAATGGGGGATGCTGGGCATGGGGGATGAATGGGGGATGTTGGGCATGGGGGGATGTTGGGCATGGGGGGATGAACGGGGGATGTTGGGCATGGGGGGATGAATGGGGGATGCTGGGCATGGGGGGATGAATGGGGGATGTTGGGCATGGGGGGATGAATGGGGGGTGCTGGGCATGGGGGGATGAATGGGGGGTGCTGGGCATGGGGGAAGACGCGCAGTGGGAAGTGCTGCACAATGCAGGTATGGCACAGGGGGATATTTTGCTCCTGCAATGTGGGCACATTTCTCTGGTCTCTTAGAAGAGATTTTATAGGGCATACACACGTGTGTGTGCGTGTAGATAGATATACATATAGGCTGCAATCCTAAAGACACTCTGCTGGGAGTAAGACCCACTGAACACATTAGGACTTACTTTTGAGTAGACATGGTTAGGATTGCACCCACTGACACAGACACTTTCCTGGGAGTAAGACCCATTGAACAAAATGGGGTTTACTTTTGAGTAGACATGGTTAGGCTTGTGCTGTATTTATGATTTTGTCCAGGGCTGGGGGGGCTACAAAACCTTCTTTGACGTAAGACAGAAGCTGTCCCTCCCCCTGGAAGGGGAGGACCCCCTTGCCTCCCCTCCCAGCCTGACTCCTCTGCCCCTCTAGCTACGCCACCAGGGGTGCTGTGGCTGGACTGGGGGAGCCGTCGAGGGTTGGAGGTCTCAGGCTCTGCCTCCATCCCTTCCTCCCCCCCTCCAGCAGGCCCGTCGTCGCCTCCACTTACCTTCGCATGGCTGCGGCTGAGTCCACCGGAGACTACAGCTCCCAGAGTGCCTTGCGATGCAGTGGAACCGCGAGGCCTGCTGGGAGTTGTAGTCAGGCAGAGTCCAGGCTGCTGTCCATGGAGTGCTCACCTCTCCCTCCCCCAGTGGCATAGCTGGAGGGGGGTGGAGGAGTCAGAATACCCTAATATTCTATTAATATTATTATTATTAATAGTATAACAATATTAATACTATTAATATTATACTATTATTATAATAGTATAATATTAATATTATTATTAGAATAAGAGCTCCGTTTGGCTCCCCCAGCCTGGAATGGCTCCGAAGGACGAGGGTCCTTTGCTTGCCTTCCTCCAAGACTGACTCCTCCACCCCCCTCTAGCTATGCCACTGGCCCCTCCACACTACTAAGGCAGCTGACACAAGGAGGGAAGACCCCATAACCCTTTGGAGCTGGGAGACAAGGGGGCCCCCCACTCGCACTTCTTCAAGGGGGAAGAAAGCAGGAAGCTTCTCCCTGTGCTGCAGGATCAGGAGAGGGTGCAGCCTCTATGGGGCAGACCCCAGAGAAAGCGGTTACAGCCCCTCCATGCAGCTCCCAGAGAAAGGAGGCAGAGGCTGAACCATAGAAGAAACTTTTATTGTAGGAAACAAACGCAAAGAAGCATCGCAGGTCTAGGACTGGGTTTGTGCGACACAGTTGGTTAAAATGTTTGGGAGGGCAAAAGGGAGGGAGACACACAGCAAACTGGCGGCCTCAGTCAAACGTAATCCGGAAACTGCGCTCTTGGTCTTTGCGACGGCTCTCGCACACCTTCGTCACCTCCTCCACTTTCCTCTGCAGCAGGGCTGGAAGCAGAGCACACAAAAAGGGTGAACGTCCCAAGCCGCTGACTGGGAATGGCTGTGAGTCTACAAGGGGGATGTTGTGCCAGCGTATTTTGCTGGTCAGAGCCCCCCCCCCATGGTGTCAGCAGGTCAGACACTACCCAGGAAGGCATTCTGGGACATGCCCAGTCACCAGTGACATCCAGTTCTGGACTGAATGATGCACCCACCCACATGCTTGAAACACAGCTCTGTGGTGTGCACTGGGAGGCAGCTGGTGGATCAAGCCACACCAAATGAGAATTCCAAAATCCATAGGGAAAAATGGCATTTCAGCAAGGCCCTTAGCGCACCCTGGGAACTTAAAAACCTATAGATGCTGCGCCAAATGCTGCTAGCCTGGGACACAAGCTCAGTCATAAGAAGAGCATCCACTGGATCTGGCCAAAGGCCCATCTAGTCCCGCTTCCTATATCACAGTGCGGCCCACCAAATACCTCCAGGAGCACATGACATCCCCTGCATTTGGCATTTTGAGGTTGCCCACTTCTTCACACACCCCTCATGGCATCAGGAAAAGCCCCACTGTTCTCCCACCCACCCCCTTTGTGAGCTTAAGTAGGATTTGCAGAAAAGCTGCCCAGAACTGAATACCTGAATTCTGGTCAATCCACTGGAGAGAGTCCATGTGAGCATTCAGAATCTTGCAGATTTGCTGCAGCTGAGACAGACAGACAGACAGACAGACAGACAGACAGACAGACAGACAGACAGACAGGAGAGCACAGTGAGCACTAGTTATCCACCCAAGTCCCTGCTCCTGATGTGTAGGGACCCCAAATGCAGAGGATCTGGGACAACCCTTTGCCTTCTCCCCAGGCTGTGTTGTCCTGATCAAGAGTCAGAAAAGAGCAAACCTGTCATCATTCTTGGTTGATACAGAACAAGCTGACAAGAAACACCAGCAGCAAATTCTGTTCTATACATTTAAAGACTATATGATGACCTACAAGTGCAGCAGCAGCACCAACACAATGCTTGCCTCGGTTGCTGTATTTCGACTCAGGGCTCCAGCGCTGAGAAATGTGGGCCAAGCAACAGGCTCCTTCCAGCACCAGCCAGTCTGTGGTGCCTACAGCGCCAGGCAAGCATCCTGGCAACCAAGAACTGCCACCCATCAGGGGGCCCAACTGAGCCTCTGACACAGGGAGGCCTGGTCTGTACTCACTGGGTCGCTTGTGTCAGCAGGGCCTCCAGAGGTGTTCAGGTGCTCAATGATGTCCTTCAGATCCTGTGCCATGCGCTTCAACTGTGCATCGATGTTCTCAGCCAATTTATAGCTACAGCACAGAACAGACAACCAGTGAATACCAGGAATGCTAAGCCTCCTGCAGCCAAAATCTTGCCCGTCGGCTTGTGAATGACCCCTGCGTGGCTCTCACGGGCTCAAAGCCAGGCAGCTGGAAATTAGGAGCCTCTGCAGACACACCCCGGCCCACCAGAGTCCAGCAGGGCTTACGTCTTCTCCCGCTCCTCATCTGCATGCTGCAAGTAGATGGTGCCACTTTGCTCCTTGACAGACTCCTCCAGGGGGTTCAGGAGATCTTCCAACTCCTTTTGCTGGGACAAGATGAAGTCCAATTCTTGATCCAACCTGGATGTGGAGGAAGCAGACAAGAGATACTGTGGCAGTGCCCATCACCCCACCCAACAGAGCCACTCTGTTGTGCAGCAGCCTCTCCAGGAGAAAGGCCACCTTCCGCAGCGGGTGACAAACACCAACAGCCCCTGAGCATTCTGCCCCTTGGGAAGGGGGGGTTTGGCCAGCTTGCCTCACTCTGGCTCCAACAGCCTGACAACCCGTGTCACTGTCACACTGGGTCGCTTGTCAGTTTAGCCAGGCACAAGCCCTCTAGGGGGCCCTGGAACCTGGGAAGGTTCTGCAGACGCCTCCTGCCATTACAGCAGCCATCTGGGCCTCCTGACAGCATCAGGGAAGGCGTCCAAAAACCCTGCCTGGGCCCCACACACCTGTCTCCCCACCAGCTCAGAAAGCAGCCTTGTCCCCTCCAGCCCTCTTCCCAAAGGGACAACTTCTAGGCCCTGCAAACACAAAGGGGAACTAGAGGTACAACCAGGGAGGCCCAGCCACAAGGAGGAGTTCCTGCCAGGAGGTCCAGCCACAGCCTCACCTCTTCTGATCCAGCTTCACTTTCTCCACCTCTCTGTGCAAAGACGTGATCTGCAGAACAGAGAAGGAGCCTTCAGACCCTGACCCAAGGCTGGCTTCTTGCCACGCAAAACAGAGAGAGGGGAAGAAATCTGGCAGGCAGCGGCAGCCTCTGCTTCATCAGCCACATGCCCCAGATGCCCCACATGCCTACCTTCTCCCCATTCTCAATCAGGGTCCGATCCCAGGCGTTGACCTGTGTGGCCTGCTGCAAGAAGTGCTTCTCCTGGTCCTCCAGCTCTAGGCTCCACTTGTTGATCAGGCTCTCCAGCTGCGCATAGGTCATCACTGGAGGAGCCCTGCACAGGCGGCAGGAAAAGAGGTGGCCCAGGCCACTCTGAGGCTGCCCCACAAGTGACTCTGACCCCACCATGGTGGGGAACTGCCAAATTCACAGCATACCCCTCATACTGCAGCCCCCCCATCATGCACACTCCACTTACGTGCCTGCTGCAGTGGCTGCAGTGGATGTGGCAGCCACCACACCTGTTGTGGTTAGTGGTTTCAAGTTCAAGGTGAATCCAGTACTAGGGACAGTTGTGGTACCTACAGAGAAATCCCTGGTCAGAACTGCAACAGAAATGGACAGGCACTGCAGGGCACAAAGGCCTCCCGAACCAGAGAAGATGCCACTGTGGGCCAGAGCAGGGAACTCCTGGCCAAAAGCGGGCTTGAAGCAGCACACCAGCCACAACACATTTCACCCTCTCCAGTGCTTGGTAGCAGAATTTGTCCAGTGACTCCTTCCCAGGGAAAAAAGCCTCCACACCAATGTTGGGCACCCCATGCGCAAGGTGGAGAAGGGCCCACAGTGCTCAGTCATGCCCCGCGTTCACCCCGAGTGCCAGGAGGCTGGGAACCAGTAAGCCCCTGAGCATGGGGGCATTCGGAAATTTCTGCTTGTGGGACAACTCCCCACATCCCCACCCCAACTCAAGGAGCTCTGAGCCTTACTGGTTGTTGTGATGGCGACTGGTGCCGTGGCTGTTGTTGAGGTTGTCCCCCCAGCGACTTTAGAGCCAAACCCCAGAGTCACAGCCGGGACTGCAGAAGTTGTGGGGGCTCCAACTGTTGGATGAAGAAAATGACAGCTCCGTCACTGGGCTGATATCAAAAACTATCCCAGACAAGCACCTTCTGCACCTCAACTCAAGTGGTCCAGCCAAAGTCCTGAACATGGGAAGTCGAGGGAGAAATGTGGCCAGAGCGCCAGTCCCCACCACCACTGGCACCAACACCTTCCTTCACCCAGATGGGGCCCCACCCCACTTACGTGACAGGCTGGCAGTGGTGGCAGCAGCAGAAGCGGCTGGTGCTGAGGAGCTTGCTATAGACGCAAACAGCGAAGGCCCTGAGAGGCCAAGGAGGGAGTTTGCAGCTGCAGAGGTGGGAGCTGTGGATGTGGCAGTTGAACCTGTGGGAAGGGGGAAGCTGAGGTCTACTCCACCCAGGAGGAGAGCAGAGCAACACACAGACACACATGCTGGCCATGATGGAGGTGCTGCCTCCAAGGACCTCCCCTCTTTTTGTACATTGGCCTTCCTCTTCTGTTCCTGGACGCCAGCGCATGGACTCAGATGCCAAGCTACCCGTGAGGTTCTCCCAGGCATTGTTCTTGCTAATGAAGCACCAGCCTACAAGCCAACCAAGAGGAAGGCAGGCACCTCCACAGCAGCCTCCCCTTCAAACTCAGCAACAGCAACTGTGTCTCCTACTATTCTTCTTTATTCTGCATTGGTGAGACCTCACCTTGAGTCCTGCGTTCAGTTCTGGGCACCTCACTTTAAGAAAGATGCAGCCAAGCTGGAGCAAGTCCAGAGCACAGCGACAAGAATGATCAGTGGGATGGAAGGGAAGCCCTACCAGGAATGGTTGGGGGAACTTGGGATGTTCAGCCTGGAGAAGAGGAGGCTGAGGGGAGACCTGATTGCCCTCTTCAGATCCCTGAAGGGCTGTCATAGGGAGGAAGGGGCTCATTTGTTTATAGCTGCCTCTGAAAGCAGAACTAGAACCAATGGGGACAAACTGCAAGAGAGGAGATTTCAGTTGGCTATACGGTTGGATATACGGAAAAAATTCCTGACGGTGAGGGCGGTTCGGCAGTGGAAGAGATTGCCAAGGGAGGTGGTGGACTCTCCCTCACTGGGGATCCTCAAGTGGAGGCTCAACCAGCACCTGTCATGGATGCTCTAGGAGGATTTCCTGCTGCAGGCAGGGGGTTGGACTAAATGACCTACTGGGTCCCTTCCAACTCTAGGATTCTCTGATTCTATAGGGAGCCAGATGAGGCTCAGAATGAAGACACGGAAGCTCCCAGGCACAGGGCCCAGAGCCAAGTGGGGAAAGGGAGCAAGTGCAGAGATGAGCAGAAGAGGAAGGCAGAGCAGTGATCAGAGGTGCACGAGAAGAAGGGAAAAAGAGGAGCAAGGAAGAGAAGAGGATGAATGACGAAGTGAAAGCAAATATAAGGAGCTGCTCATGATGCAGGAGACAGAAACAGAGCCTGGGGAGGGGGGGCCGAAAAGAAGCAGGGAAGGTGAGACGTACAAGGAGTAGAGTTTTAAGTGAAGCCCAAGTGAAAAGCAATCCCAGTATGGCCAAAATATTTAGAAAAAAGGATTCCAGCAAAACCGTCCCCCCCTCGACAAACCTCCTCCTACCTCCAAGTTTAGCTCCAAAGGAAATAGTGGGTCCCTGGGTTGGTGCCATGGTGGGTGCGGAGGAAGCAGGGGCTGCTGCTGCTGTCGAACCCAACAAGCCAAAGCCTGACCCTGTAAAAAAACAAAGGTGATGAAAGCAAACAGTGCACCCAAAGCCTCCTCCTGCCAAGGCAGGTATTTGCTTCACTGAGCAGACAAAGAAGGGCCTTCCCAGCCCTATCTGGAGATGCTGTCAGGAAACGGTCCTGGCCCTGCAGCCCTTCTCCAGCCACAGCTCCCTCAGCCCACCAGCATCCTCTTCCCATTCTCAGTGGGATCTGAGTGCAGGCTCTGAGCAAGGCAGCGACAGCACCACCTGCAGCCCTCAGGATGCACAGAATGGCTGGTGGTGCCGCCGGCCCACCACATGCCTACATCAGGGGTTATCCTGTTACTGGTGTGGATTCTCACCTGTGGATTGAGGCCCCAGGCTGAAGGCCGACACCGGCTGCGCTGCAGACGCTGTGGTTGCAGCTGTGCTGGCTGCAGCCGGGGCGACTCCAAACGTCAGCCCTGTAGAGGCAGCTTGTGCCGCCGTGCCTCCCACTGAGCCCAGGCTGAAGCCGGGGGGTCCGGCCGGGGCTGTCGTTCCTCCTCCTCCTCCAAAGCTGAAGCCTCCGGTTGAGGAAGGCTGGCTAGCGACGGTGGAGCCGAAGACGAAGCCCGAAGGAGCCGCCGACTGGCTGGCTGGAGCACTGCTGGGCATGGAGGTGCCCAGGCCGAACCCCCCGGATGCCGCAGGTGCCTGTGTTGTGCCGATGCCCCCCAAGGTCAGCTTTGGTGCGTTTCCCCTGGAAAAGGAACCAGAAGGACGGTAAGACTGAGGCTGCTCCTTGGCCAGGCAGAGGCTCAAGACTCCCATCCTGCTCAGCCCGCTACCTCCAACACTTTCCCAGGTGTGCTGGGGGGGTCCAGCTCAGACCTGCCCCAACTTCTCCTCCCTCCTCTGCGGTCCTCCAGCAAGACCCCACAGCTCTGCAGTGGGGGAGCAGAGGGGCAGAGCAGTCTCGGAGGGGAGGGACTCCCTCCAGGGCTGGTGCTGAAGCTCCCTGTGGCTCCCCCAGGCTGGGCTCTGCCCCTCAGCCCCCCACTCCTGGCCAGGCAGAGCCCCTGGCGGAGCAGAGGCCTCCGGCTCTGGGTGCTCAGCCCCTCCCCTTCCAGACCTCCAGAGGTGACGTCATCAACCGGGAAGTGATGTCACAGCCAGGAGTGACGTCAGACAGGAAGTGGCTTCAAAGGAAAGTGACGGAGGAAGTGACATCACTGGTGCCAGACAGTCCCAGGGTTCGGTGCGGCTTCCTCCCTTCTTCTCTGACCCCCAGTTTGGGAACCCTGTTCTGAGCGGCTCCAAAGCCCCTGAGTGGGGGGGGGGGGCTCACCCGAGGGTGAAGACGCTCCCTGCGGCGGGGGCTCCGAAGCTGAAGGCGGCTGCCTGTGCCTGTGTCTGTGCGGGGGCCGCGAAGAGGCCTGTGGGCTGCGTGCTGGGCGGGGGCTGCTGCTGCTGCTGCTGCTGCGGGGGCTGCGGGGGGGCTCCGAAGGTGAAGCCCCCCCCGGAGGGCGCCGCGGAGGCTGCCGAGGAGAAGGAGAAGCCGGCGGGGGCGGGGTTGGGGGCGGGCGCGGTCTTGGGGGTGCCGAAGGTGAAGCCGCCCCCGGAGGCCCCCCCAGCGCCGCCGCCGCCGAAGCTGAACTGGTTCATGGCTGCGCCTGCGGGAGAGGGCGGTACGGAAGCCGCGAGGGCTCAGCGACGGGGCTCCCTCCGCGCCTCGACGCCTCTGCCGCGCTTCCACAGCGCTCCGGCCGCGCGCACCGATGACGTCAGGCGCGTGGAGGGCGGAGCGGCGCTCTCCGGTGACGTCAGCGTGGGCGCGCGAGGGAGGGGAAGGGCGGGACGTTGCCGCGGCGACGGAGACGCGATGGCGGACTCTCTGCTGGCGCTGGCGGAGCTGCTGGCCCCGCGGCCGGACCTGGGCGAGGACGACGACCCGGAGGAGGGATGGGGGCCGCAGGGCGGGCAGGGCGCCAGAGCCGGGCCGGGTGACGTCGGGCCTCCCCGGGGAGGTGAGGGGCGGGGCCTGAGCTGAGGCCTCACCAAGTCCGGCCTGCGGGGCGGGGCTTTGGAGGTGGGCAGGCGACTGAGGGCGGGGCCTACTGGGGCCTGGCCTTCGGTTGGAGCCACAAAGTGGGCGGGGCCCAGGGGGCGTGGCCAAGGGGAGCGGTAGCCAATGGGATGAAGGCTTCTGTGGTTGTGGGCGTGGCTTATCGAATCTGTCCAGGTGGCGGATCCGACAGAAGCCTGGTGTGCGGGCGAGGGGCGTGGCTAAGGGGAGTTGTGAGGGCGGGGTTTAAAGAATGACGTGGAATCGGCCCAATTGGAGGCGGCTAAGGAATGGGCCGTCCAATTGGAGCCAAGCTGCTGTGTCCAGGGGCGTGGCCGTCTGTGTGGGTGGGGCTGGGCCAATGGGAGGCGGAGGTGCTGCCGAGGGGCGTGTCTTGAGTGCGTGGCTCCTCCCCTTTTGCAGGCTCCTTGCAGGGGACCCCGTCCGGGTCTGGGGCGATCTGGAGCCTGGAGGAGGTGCCGGAGGAGGGCGGGGACGAGGCCGCCTGGGACCCCCGCGAGCAGCCCGAGTAAGCAGCCCGGAGGGGAGGAGGGGGCCGCGGAGCCTTCCCTGCGGCCGGGGCTGGAGGGAGCCGCGGCCTCAGCTCTCCTCCTCCGTCCTCCCCGTAGGTACGAGGTGCTCTTCCAGCAGCGCGTGGGCGCCGAGGACGCGTTCCTGGGGCTGGGCAGGAAGGACCCCTCCTCCGCCTGCTGCGAGGGGCTGCTGGTGAGTGAGCATCTCCCCTCCTGCCCCTCTGCCCTGCCCTCCCCAGCTGGCCGGGGCTGCATCTCCCTCTCCGCCGCCTCCCTCTCCGCAGGTGAAGGTGCAGCTGCCGGGCACCAGGGCCGCCGACATCAGCCTCGACATCCGCGAGAAGGTGCTGGACCTCCGCACTCCGGACAAGTGAGTGGCTGCTCTGGGAGGGCGGAGGAGACGGTCTGGGGCTTCCCGGGTCCTCCGCACAGAGACCCTCCGTCCTCCCCTTCCAGGAAGCTGTTCCTGCACCTTCCGCACCCGGTGGACTCCAAGAGCGGCAGGGCCTCCTTCCACGCGGAGAAGGGCCTCCTGGAAGTCACCCTCAGGATGCAGAGAGAGCTGGACTTCTTCAGCTTCGCCTGAGGCTCCCCTGGAGAGGCTGCGGTGGGGGAGCTGCTGGTCTCCCTGAAGGACTGCTCAAGACCCTCCGCAGCCCCCGCTCGCTCCTCCCTCCCTCCCTCCGCAGGTCTTGTGCCCGAGGGGCCTCCGGGCTCCTTCTCTCCACCATTAAATTATTTTGTCTTGAGCGTGAGGAGCAGGCGCTCTCCGTCCTTCGTGCCCGGAATGTGCCTGCAAAGGGCTGCCGGCCCTGAACCAAGCCCCTCGCCTGGCCGGCAGTTGCCCCTTGCGGTGCAGGAAGAGTCGCCCGGACAAGGCCCTGACTGCGGCCGGGTCAGGCCCGGCTGCTCCACCCCGCAGAGCTGTGCGGGTGGCAGGCAGTGCGAGGGGTTGTGGGGACCTGGAGCTGCCCTGGGGCCGGAGGAGGCAGGCTGAGCTGCAGGTGAAGTCACAGCCCATCCAGACCTGCCCGGCAGGAGCAGAGCAGCTGCTTTCTCTTTCTGCTGCCCTTTCTCAGACGCTGCTTGCTGCCCTTCGCATTTCTGTGCAGCCTCCAGACCCCTCCTCTGCGGAGGGTCCTGTGCTCAGCACCGCTGCTGGCCCCAGGAAGGGGTCAAAGCTGGCAGACCGGTCTGTCCTGTTGGGAGGGGAGGTGGTTCCAGCCCGGCAGGGCTGCTTCCTCCAGCAGAGGTGCCACTGTGGCTGGGGAGAGGTGTGCTAGGAGGCACCCTTCGGATGTGGGTCGGGCAGGAGCAGTGAAATGTTTCCTTGCTGGACTCCATCCTTCTCAAAGACAAGTGTTTGCAGAGCAGTCTGGGGCAGGGGTGGGGTGACCCACTTGGGGCAGGGGAGGCCACAGCTGGGGTGGGCTGGACATGAAGCGCACCGGGACTGGGCTATCTCTTGGCAGAAGCAGGAGCCTTCTTGACCGTCTTGGGAGAAGAGGAGCTGACAGAGCAGGGGGGAAAGGATGTGGGAGGCAGCACAACCTGGTGGGGGAAGCCTCTGGCTGGCAGCCTACAGGGGTCCTCTTCGCCTCCTGGACACCAGGCTGCTGCTCGGTGAGCCCTTTGGAAGAGAAACAAGCAAGCTGTGGAAGAAGGCTGAGGGTAGCCATTGAGACATCCTTGGCACCTTCAAGGCTTCCGCAGCCACTTGAGGGGGGAGACCAGGTGGGCAGATGTAAGTCAGACAGACATGTTCGTCCCAGACTTTAGCAAGAGCATTCATTAGTTGAATGATTCAATTTCATGACCCCCTTAGCCCAGCCCTTTGGGGGCCACAGCTCTGTCCTTCAGCCCAGCACTGAGCTGCCTCCACTCTCATGGGGTCATTCTGAGCTTCTGATTCCTCCCCAGTGAGCTCTGATCTTCAATGGGATGTCTGTCTGACAAAGTGCTGGCCTTTAAGAGCTTGCCTGCAGTACGTGCTCCAGTGCAAGATGCCCCCCTGCACCCAGCCAGCACCCCTTTCCTGTGCCAGAGGCTCCCTCTCCTGACGGATCATTGGCGGAGAGTTCTGCCCTGCTCCGCTTGACAAGGGTATTGAATTTGTTGCTTGGGGCTGTGGCTGTGCGGGGGTGGCGAAGAGGCCTGGTGCTGCTGGGCAGGTGCTGCTGCTGGGCAGGTGCTGCTGCTGCTGCTGGGGCTGAATTTGTTCCTTGTCCTGTCACTGCATCTCATAGTTCTGACACACAAACACACACACAGTTTTATTGATCACACACCTGAACTTGAACCATCTCCTGGTGGGGTGGGAAGGTTTGATGCTCTCCTAGCCCCTGTGGAAGAACAACGGAAGACTCCCTCCTGGTGGGTGGGGATTGGATTCTGCTCCACATTCACAATTGTGACGGGCGTGTAGTTTGGTTTCTGAGAAACTTTCATGCTGAGTTCATGGAGTGGTGGCGGAGGAGCCCCCACACTGGCTTCTAAGCCAAGGAAGGGCAGCCTGCATAAGACCAGCCTTTCATGTTACTTGTAATTCTGAAATAAATTTGGCTCCCCCAACAAGCTGCATGTGGAGGACCCCAACATGGTCAAAGGCCTGAATTTTAGGTGGCTGCCACCCCATGTTGGCTCTTGAGTTCCTGGGCAGCTACCACCAACTGCTCACCCTTGGCCCTGAGCAGCAGGAGGGCCCTGCACGGAGCCTGGCTCTCTGCCTGCTCCGGCCTCCAACTGCAGGAGGGAAGCAGGAGCGCGTGCCTGCAGGGCAGGGTCCCGCAAGGACTGCCAGCCAGGCAGCGGAGCAGCATAATAGATGGTCTTGCCTGTGCCGCTGCCTCCAAGTGGCACTGAGGCCAGGCCATTCATTGTGGCCAGCAGAGTAATAACACAATTCATTAGGGCTGCAGCTCCACTCAAATGGATGGCTTTAATAAAGGCTAATTTGGGATGATGAATGGGCCGTTGGGGGCAATGTTCCTGCTGAATCAGGCAAAGGGGCAGGTGGGGGAGAGACGGGGAGGGGCGCAGGCACATTTCACTTGCAGGCTGCAGCTCTTGGCCTGCTTCAGAGCCCTGTGTGTGAGAGAGAGAGGGAGAGAGAGAGAGTGCACCTGCGCCCCCAATACCTCTAGCCCTTCTGGCCACAAAGCCACATGACTGCAGAGGACAGAAGAGGCAGGACACCAAGAGAGCCCATTTGTGAATCTCCTGCTTTAGGCAAATGACATGGCTCTCCATGCTGCGCAAGGGGGTTTTCATGCTGCAGTGTTCTTGTCCCAAGATATTACTCTGCAATGTAAAGGGAACAGCCAAGTTAATGGGAAAATGGTGCATATTTTGATGAGTCCATTTTGAATTCACTTTTCATATCAGCAGAGCTCTTGACAGGATCTTGTTGCTTGAGCAGCTGATTGAGGGGGGTCTGGGGTACTGCCAGCTTGCCTGTCTCTGTTCCATGTGGGCAGGGATAAGAAGGCACTAAGGGATGCCAGGGTGTCAAGTGCGCCAGGTGCCACCCTTGGGGTAATGGAATGAGCTCTCAGTGGAAGATAGGAGCCCTAGTGAGGCCTCTGAGAAGGCTCCTCATGGACTCCATTTCTCTCCCTAGATAGGGGTAGAGTGGTACTTTGCATGATCTTGGACCAGTTGGGTCTGGGCTCAGGATGGCTGTGCTGCTGACGGGAGGAGGGAGAGCACTGAGACTGAACCCCTTTTAAGAGTCCATTGAATACAAACCAGGGCAATTTCCAGGTAAGTGCTGCTGGGTGGGGTGTGGAGGGGAAGTTCTTGCAGGCAAAGCTAGTTATAGCCTCAGCAGAAGAGGGAGCTGCTGCTCTTTGGGTGCCCTGCAGGAGGTCCTTGGCCAGCCTTGTTCCCAACATGCCTCCAACTGTGCCATGCCTTGAAGTGTGTGGCAGTCCAAGCAGCCAGTGGGCAAGATGCGCTTTTGGAGAAGGCAGAGGTTGCCCCCCACGCCCACCTCCCTCAGCTGCTTTGCCAGTTTGGTGCCAGCGCCAAAGCACTCCAAGGCGACCAAGCAGAGACCTGTGAGAGGCTGATGGGGCTGGAGTGTCAGCAAACGGTCCAGGACTCCAGACTTCCTGAGACTGGGCCAGGGAGGGGAAGCCAAACTGGTCTGAGAAGGGGCTGGCCGGCTGGTTGCAAGCTCTGTGCCACCAGGATGGCTTCCTACTATGTGGCGCTGGATTGGGGCCTGGGTGCAACTCACGCTCCTGCAGGTCCGCCTCCTGCTGGGAACCGCCTGGGCAGAGCAGCACTGCATCAGCCTCCTGTTCAGGCAACAGGGCAGGGAGCAGGCAGTTGGGGGGCTGTGTGTGTAGTGGGGGGTCTCTCTCCCGGTCTCCTTCCCTCTTGGGGAGCGCCAAGCTAAGCTGCCTCCCCTGCCCTGGCCAGCCTTGCTTCCTCCAAGCCAGCACCAGCCAGAGGTTCTCACTTGCTGGGCCACCTGGTTTTCCAGGAGCTGCTTTCTCTGCTCCAAGGAGCCACCTTGGTGTGTTTCTGGAAGGGAGGACAGTGGGGGGCATTCTGGGGACCCCAGAGATTCAATCAAAGGATTCCCTGGAGAGGTGGGTTTTCAGCTGGGTTGGGGGGAAGGGGGCTGCCTGGAGGATGCCTTGTCTTGGCCTGCAGAGGGATGGCGGGTCTGCCTGCTTCATTCACCCCTGCCCTGCCCGCCTGCCTGCCTTCTTCTCTGCTCCTCCTGCCCCTCCTGTCCTGGCTCCCTTCCCTGGCAGCCTCTCCCGGCTCCTCTGACCAACACCTCAGGGCCATCCATCTCCTCGGAGGGAGGCAGCAGGGAGCTAATTGAGATTTGGCAGTTGGGGCTGCGCTTGGTTGCTGCCCACTCCATATTTTTCCTTCCGTGGCATGTGCTTCCTGGTGATTTAATGCAGCTCCAGGCCTTGCCGAGACCAGCTGACCCTCCATCAGCAGCTGCTGGTCACCAGAGACCAAGGTCTGTTTCCAGCTGGCCCCCTCCTGAGCAAGGGCTGCTGGCCAACAGCTCCCCTTCTGACTGGAGAACCCTCCCACCGTTTGCTCCACACGGCATGTCATAGGAAAGGGCCCCCCAATGAAAAGGTCCCCCATGTTTCCAGCTCCAGAAGGGCACACAAACTCCACCGCTGGCCATGGCTGCTGACAGGCTGCCTGTTTCCTTTTCAGTCCCCCTCCAAGTGACCCTGGCGTGGACTGTGCCTGGCTCCCTCCTGCAGCCCGTTGCCCTCCGTGGGCCTGGTTGGCGGTTCCTGGTCCACAGACCCAGCTTGAAGAGATCTGTTTGGAGAGCCACTCTGACTCCTGTCCTAAAGAGCAGGTGGCATCCACAAGCTTGGTCAGTCCAGGGGGGTCTATACACCCCTCCTCCAAGTACTCAGGTTGGATGGAGCATCTGAGAGCCTGCAGTGGGCCAGGGATGGAACAAGGGGGTCAAGGGAGAGCTGCAGTGGCCCTGGGAGTGCCAGACCTGGCCCTGGGAGTGCCAGACCAGGCCCTGCTGCATGCCTGAGAGCTCCCTTGGCCGGGGGCAGTGCCACCTCCTGAGGGTTGCCAGACATCACACACTGGCAAGTTTGCCAGGGGGTCCTGGAAGTGCTGTGGACGGGGACTGGGCCAACCCACACTAGGCAGGCCTGGGTCTGGGTCTGGAGTCTTGCGAGGCCGTCTCAGAGAGCTTGCTATCCATCCTCCCCACCACCACCCACCCTGCTCCTCTACCCAGATGGTCTGTCTGTCTGTCCTCCCTCTGCCTGGCATTTTCTTGCCTCTGCCAGTGATCACTTGCCTCTGCCTGAGACCAGAAAGTTCTCAGGATGCCTGCAAATGGAAGCAGGTGGAAGGCGAAGGACAGCCAGGCACTTGCTGGGGGGCTGAAGCACCAAAGGGCCTGGCCTGTGGAAGGGTCCATGAGGGCTCCCCACTGGGCACCTGTCTGGCCTCATCCCTACTATGGGCTGACACAGCAATCTGTTTGGGGGGGGGGCACAAAGGAGGGTCGACCAGCCGGTTC
Source organism: Cryptoblepharus egeriae (assembly GCA_030015325.1). Lineage (NCBI taxonomy): Eukaryota > Metazoa > Chordata > Lepidosauria > Squamata > Scincidae > Cryptoblepharus > Cryptoblepharus egeriae. Next base: position 215,789 of record JAREYC010000016.1, read on the forward strand.
TGCTACTGAGGGGGAGCCCTGGGCATGGAGCTGCCCCACCTGCCAGGATCTCCTGACTGGGGGGGGGGGGGCGCCTCTGGTCCTTCCTCATGAATGCCTGCCTTGCTTGAATGCCTGCCTCGGACCCCAGGAGGGAGGGGAGCCCCAGCGGGCCCCGGGCCCAGAGACTGAACAGGGGGCCCTTCTCGGGCCAGATGCGGTCTAGGGTCTGTGTGCGGGCTGAGGGTGGAGGTTCCAAGGGAGCCTCCCCCGGGAAGCCCCTGCCGCGCCTGCAGCCCCCGGCTGGGGGTCCTGGAAGAGCCTTCCCGGGCAGGAACTCTGCACATGCTCCGGAGCCGCGAGAGGCCGACCAAGGCGCGCAGCCCCTGTGCCGCGGAGCCTTCCAACGAGCTTTTCCTGGGAACCTGGCGCTGCCGTCCGCGACCCCCTCCTCGCCTCCGGGCGGGCAGGGCAGGGCAGGGGAGAGGAGAGGCGGGCACAGCCTCCACCGCCCGCGCGCGCCCCCGCCGAGAGCGGCGCGGCCAGGCTGGCGGGCGCCCCGTCGCCGTGGAGCTCCGGCAGGTAAGCAGGGCTGCGGCGCCTCGCCTTGCCCGGGCTGGCGGAGCGGAGGGCGGGGGTCCCGTCCTGGCTGCAACCGGACGCACAAGGGGGTCCTCGGGGAGGACAGCGGACGGGACGGACAAGGGGCGCCCCGACCCCTGGCAGGCAGTGGCTGGAACCCCGCGCCGGTCTGGGGTCCGCCGTCGGTGCCCCTGCCGCAAGTTGGATCTTTCCGTCGGGGGAGATGCGTTGCCGTCGTCTGGGGGACGTACCTGCCCTCCCGCCCGCCCGCCCGCTTATGGGGCATCCCCGCTGCCCCACTCGGAGGACGCCAAGAGACCTCGCCTGCCCGGCCTGCCGCGGCCCCCTCCTTCGGTTCCCGGCCCGAGACGGCTCCGAAAGGAGCGGGACGGCAGCCTCCCGCCGGGCCAGCTCGTCCCTTCGGGCGCCCTCGGAATGCCTACTGGGCGACAGGGAAGACGTCCCCGGGGCCGCCCTCGGGGATCCTTCCAGCTGGGTTCAGCGGCACCCGAGCCGGACCACCCTGGGAACGGGGGCCGGGAGCCTGTCGGGGCGCCGGGCAGTGCGGGCCTCCGGGCTGGGCTTCCCGTCCTTGCAGGCTGGACGTGGAGGGAAAGGGGCGCCTCAGAGGGTCCGGCCCAGAACACTGGCGGGAGGGGGCGGGAGGGCAGCCGGGGGGGGGAGATCCCAGCCCCCCAAAGGCAGAAGCCCCCAGCCAGGCTGGGGAGAATGGAGAGGGCGGGGACACCGGAGGATCCGGCGGGGGGAGGGAACGGGAGAAGTCCAGGCAGGACCTGGCAGTGGGCGCTGCCGGCTCCTTCTGCATCCAGGGGACAGCCAGGGGTCAGTCTGCCCACCGGTCCTCTTTGCCCCGGATGTGTCCTCCTTTTCCCTGTGCGGAGGCAGCAGGGAGCCTGCCTGGAACTCAGAAATTACATGTCATCGTTTTCAGTGGAATTATGGCTGCAATCCGGTACACGTTTTCCTGAGAGTAAATCCCATAGAATACAGTAGCACGTACTTCTGAGTAGACATTGCTCCCTAAGTCATCTGGTGTTTCAATTAAGGTGTCATCTGGCTTTTAATTGATCATGTCCTGCATTTGGGGGGCCCGTCCTCTTTATGGTTCTGGCCCTGATGTTGGTGGGCCCCAATCCCCTTGGCTCTGGTCTGCGCTTGGGTCGCATCTCTGCAGAGGGCAGGCCAGGCGGTTCCTTGCAAGGCCTGCCCAAAGCCGCCTTTGGCCTTCCTAGGTGGTAGGGGTGGGGGGTCCCTTCTGGGAAGACAGAGAGAGGGCTTTGGGGTCAGGGCCAGGCCTGGTTTGCCAGATGGGACTCCACCAGAAGCCAAGGCCGTCTCCGGAGAAGGCCGGGTGAGAAAGAGAGCGAACCCACTTGGGTTCACATGGAACCCCTTTCCTCCCCTGGAAGGCCTGTCCACCAGCCAGGTGCTGCTGGGCTCTGGGCCAGGATCTCCAGAACCAGACACTGGCCTGGTGTGGAAGGAGCAGGTTGTCCTCTCTTTCCCCCTCCTTGCTGGCAGGAAGCACAGTCGGGGGCCCTTCATGACTTCTGAACCTGAATCTTCAGGGATGTGGTTAATGGCTGTGGGCGCAGTGTCCTCTCCCCCCCCCCCCCAGCCAGGCTGCTGGGCAGAGGGCTGTGTAGGGAAAGAGGCTCTCCCCTGCAGTGGGGGGAGCAAATGGGGAAGAAGAGCTGGGGAAGTGAGAGGTTCCCTGTCTCTCTCTCCCCATAGAAGCTAAAGATATTCCTGTAGGTTGACCTGATTCTAGGGTGTGCTGCTCATCCCCTGTTTTGAGAGCCAGCATTGTCTGAAGAATCGGGTCCACGTGTGCTCAGAACACTGTTCCTGTCCCACCGAAGTGGTACCTATTGATCTCCTTGCGTTCCATGCTTCTGAACGGCTAGGGAGGGCCGATGAGGTGTGAAGAGGGTCCTACCTTGGCGGTCCCTGATCTGGGCAGATGTTTCTGAGAGATGCAACCAAACAGTGGCCACTCGGTCTCCAAAAGAAGTCCCTGGCAAAGGAGACCTGGAGGCCTGACCCGGAGGGGGGGTCAAGAAGAGGTTGACTGCCACCTGTTCCCAGATCGGCTGTCCTCTCTCTCCCCCAGCCCCCACACACTGACAGTTTGGCGAAGGGGGCCCTGCTGGGTGCTGCCTGGTGACCCACAGTCTGTGCCCATTGCCAGTGCTCGAGCTGCCTGCCTTTTCACAGGCTCCGCTTGGCACACCAGCCATCTGCAGTGCCTGGAAGCACTAAATCAGTGTTCCTGTTGCTTAGAGATCCAGCTTGCTGTATTCAGGAGGTGCCTTCATGTGCCAGCCACTCGCTGGCGAATGCCAAGCCTGTGAGGGGCCCTGGGCGGGAGTGTGCCGCTCGTGGATCCGGCTTGGCGCAGCCTGTTTCTGAGCAGACCCCATTTCTGAAGGCAAACAGGGTGTGTTTTAGACCCTCGGACACAAGTTTGACCCTCACCGGGTTTGAAGGGTCTGGAAGGCAAAAGCCAGTGAATCCTGTTGCCAGTTCACAGCCAGGAGCAGGTCTCGATGGGCACAAGAAAGAGCCTGTGACCCAAAGGTGCAGTATCTGCCTTGCCCAGATGAGGAGCCAGAACTATACTGTGCCAGCCTGGTGTCCTCTGGCTGGCCCAGGACAGGACACGGAGGCCACTCGCTGGAAATGCTCACTTAGTGTGTCCCTCTCAACACTTTCAAGCCAGTCGGTCCCCTTCCTCCAGAGCGCCCAGGGCTTTCTCAGGCTCAGCTGGGGAGCCGTGACTGGCCCAAGGGTGTACAGGCAGTTTGTGCCTGAGGACGCCCCAGTCCACTGATGGGGCTGGTGGCCTGGCATTCTCCTGGTTGGGACGGTGCCAAGAGGCAGCCTGCTGCTTTTCTGGAACTGGCCCTGCTGCTGGTTGCTGGAGAAATCTGACAAGTGGAGAGCTGCATGTTTGGGGGGAGATGCCAGTGAGGAGGAGGGTTGAGCACCTGCTGTTTCATGTTTGGAAGCCAGAGCAGGAGGAGGGCTGCCAAGCAAGCCCTCCTGCCCAGTCTCAGGAGCTTGTCGGTGGTGGGAGGGGGTCTGCCCCAGTAGTGCTGCCATTGGCTGGGCACGGATGAGAAGCCCACTTCTCATAGTCACCTGAATCTCAGAGGCCTGGCTGGCAGGCATCACTTGCCACACGGCCAGCCCAGGCTGCCTCACTTCCTCTGGAGGTGCCACAGGCAGGGCATGACAGATCCCCACTGGATGCCGCTTCTGGTTTTGTCTGTCCTGCCCCTGTGTCCAGAAGTGGAAGGTGAGTGGATGCCTCCATCTGCTGGTCTTGACCTCTGGTCCTTCAGGGCCCTCAGCAAGGCCTCCTTGATCCCCACAGTGACGCCTGAGCCACGTTGGAGGCAATCTGTGTTTTGGCATTAAAGACCCTGACGCTGCTCCCTGTGGGTCCTGAAGTCCCTCAGGCCTCCCCCTGTTCACATGGAGGCACCTTGTCCCACCAAAACCAAATCCAACCCACAGGATGCACCTTGCCCTTCGTGTCTATGAATCCTGCACCCTAACCCTATCACTCCTGAGTCCTAAATATCAGGAGATTCCTCCTCCCCCACTTGGAGAGCATTTTGTGTGTGTGGGGGGGGGGGGGGTTTGCAAGTGTTGATGGTAAACCAGAAGGCTGGTGTATGAGGGCTCTGGGGGGCAACTGACTTCTAATCAGCACTCTGCAGTCATGCCCCTCAAGGTGCCATCCAGATCCATTTGTGGTCTTGGCCAGGCATCTCTGGATTGTGGACTGTGCCTGGTGAGGCTGAGTGTGGCTCGCTGGCCAGCAGAGACACTCCCAGGTGTCTCCTCCTGCAAGCTGAACGTGGGGCTTGGTGGGTCTTCACAGTGCCTGCTGCAGCCACAGAGTTGGCAAGGGTGGCATCTGTTGTGTGGGGGTGGCAGGATCTGGAGGCTTTTGGAAGCGCTGGGGGTACGTGTGCCTGTCTAGTCTTTTGGTTCCACATGACTCAAAACAGGGCGGGAGTCGTAGCAAGTGGGCGCTGATCGGTGGGGGCCTCAGTGGAGGATGCCTAGGATTCCTGTTCCTTTTGGGGGGTGGGATAGTGTTTTGGGTAGTAGTAATTCTGAGTTCCTGGAGACGTGTCACGCGTTTACCTACAGCTGTTCCGGCAGGTGGAGGCGGATTCCTTTTGCTGGCCGTCTCTGGAACGCGTGTGCTGCAGGAGGAAGTTCCTTCGTTCTCCGAGAGAGACTTTTCAACGTGGCAACTTGCGGTGCCGGGGATTGTGTTGGATCTTTGCAGAGTGCCAGGAAGGTCTGCGACTCCCGACCCGCCTTAAGCGCACCTTTGGGGAGTAGTTTGGTGGCCCCCCAAGTGGCCTTTGTGCAGGGCAGTTTGGTGACTGGCCCAGGCTGGCTGTTGCTGCTGCAGGCTTAGAAGTGGTACCAAGTGGCAAATTCCAGGGCCAGGCGCAAACCCGGCAAAATGCAGGCGCAGGCGGCGGCGGGGGGGGGGGGGAGATAATGAGAGCTGCTTGATGATCTTTGCTTCAGGAACAATTTCAGCTCTCCCAAGCCGCAGAAGCATTTTATGATCCACCGTAAATTGAAAGGCCTTATTACTCATCCCGACAGATGATGGCAGTTCTCAGCTCCTTTGCGTGGTGGCTGGGCTCCCCCTTTTGCCCTGTGGTGAACTGAATCGCCAAACCCGTCCTTCTTTTGAGCCCCCCATCAACTGTTCAGGGCGGTGCATGGCAAGGTTTTTTTCTAGGGGTGCTCAGTACTGGCACTTTTTCCACCTCCCCCAGCAGCTAATTAATAATTCGTCATGTGGGGCTGACTAGCTGCACCTAGAACTGACACTTTTTCCCAGAAAAAAGCCCTGGTGCCTGTTCAGAGGGGTTCAGCAGGACACTTGGCAGTGCTGGAGTGGGCAGATGCAGCCGCCCTGCCCTGTGAGTCACCCACCCCGCGTTCTGGAGCTTCTGATGCCCATCTGCCTGGTGTGGATGGCACTCAGCCACGAGCTGGGGACTGACTCCAGATTACAAGTGGGGGGACCAAGCCAGAGATGCAGACACAGCCCAGATGTGTTCCTGTGGATGCCGCCAGGTGTGTGATGCTGACCAGCCTTTGCATGCGGACCTGGCCTCAGCACTGGCTGCCTGCACAGGAGCTGCCTTCCCTTGCCATAAGGTCAGGCAGGCTGGCCGGCCACTTCAGAGAGCAAATCCTGGTCCCCACTGAAGGGCAGGATCCACTCAAGCAAAGTTCCACCCTTGGCTTTCTGCTGTGGGTGAGATTTTCTGCCCCCTGGGTGTACCTTGACCCACCCTGCTAGCTGTCCCTCCCCCCTGGTTGCCTCAGCTTCTGCCTGACATTCCTCCCAGGGCCCTTTTGGGGCTCCTGCTCTGTTCTCACAGGTCCCTGGCAAAGTCTGATTCAGCAGGAACGGTGGGGAAGGGGCTGCCATGGTAGTGTCGCTTGGTAGACCCCCTCTGGGCACAAAGGTGGGGCAGGTAGAACCCAAGCAGGGAGAGATGGCTGGCACTGGACGAAGGCCTGGCGAGGAAGATCTGGGCACGGTGAGCTTGCCCTGCCCTCTCGGAGGGGGCCGCAGGAGGAGGGCCTGGGGCAAGAGGAGGGTATCATGTGCTGGGTGTTGGGTGCTTGTGCTCCTTGGGGTGAAAGTGCCTGGAAGAGCCCCGTAAATACTTTGCTCCCTCCTGCAGCCTCCCTGAGTTGATGGGGAGCCAATTTCCAACCAGCCGCTCGGCTCGGCTCGGCTCAGCTCGCTGCTGCCGCCGGCAGAATTTGTCACAATGAATGGTTAGTTTCCAGGCAACCCAGTTGGCTGGTGATCTAAAACAAGGGCCTATTAAAGGCGTGGAAGAGAAAGTGAATGAATGAGGAGTGGACAAGTGGCTGGGAGCGAAGGGAGTGGAGGGAGCAGGGCTGCAGCAGGGAGGGGTCTGCCCGTCCCAAGTGGGTGTCCGTTCCCAGAAGGACCAGCCTGGAGAGACAGTCGCAGCCTCTTCTGCCCAGTGCTGTGCTGTTCAGGGCCTTTTCCCAGCTGGACCTGCAGGTGCTGCCAGGGATGGAGCCGGGACTTTCTGCCTGCTCAGTGCAGGCCTCGCTCAACTGGTGCCCCATCTCTGTTGCCCAGCCTGGGGCCGGCGAGAGGCTCTCCGCGTCCCTGTAGCTCTTGTGCACGCAGCCCAGGACTGTGTCTGGGGAAGCTCCATAGGCTTCCAGGCACTGCATGGAGGAGTGGTGCTCCTCTCCTCTCCTGCGCTCTGTCACTGCTCTCTTTGGGGGTCGGCCTCCCAAAGACATTACTGTAAGCCCCCCCCCCAGATTACCCCCTCCTTCAGTGGGGGTTGGACAGGGATGTCTGACACAAAGATCAAGGTCAGGAAGACTGCTCCAAGCAGGGGGAGGGCGGAGGGCTCTTCCATCACGTCCAAGTGCACTGGTGTAGCTAGAGGGGGGCAGAGGAGTCAGTTTGGGAGGGAGGTGTGCAAGGGACCCTGTCCAGTGGAGTCGTTCCAGGCAGGGGGAGCCCTATGGATCCGTTTGGCTTCCTCTGCCTGGAATGGCTCTGAAGTACAGGGGTCCTTTGCACACCTCCCTCTAAGACTGACTCCTTTGCCCCCTCTAACTATGCCACTCCCCGAGAGTGTCACCCCACTTTGCTTTGCTTCATTCTGCAGGATGGATGCTTCCCGGCTGCCACAGTTACTGCACCTGGCTGTGGGAATGTGGCCCTGTAGGGGTCACGGGATGTTTAGTGACCGACACTTGGTGATGGAGGCTGCTGAAGTTGTGCTGCTGAAGCTGGAGGGGATCCTCAAGGCCCACGAAACTCCCGCCGCCCCTCGGCTCTTTTGTCCTGTTCAGTGAAGGGAAGCAAGAGGCAACCCCCCAAAAGCAGTGAAACAGCCAAGGCCCCAGGCTGCCCGGCTGCCCTGCGCTGCAGAGCGTCCACTTCCGGAGGTGGTTCCAGTGCCCTTCAACCCAATGTCTATAGGGCTGGTGTGGGGTACAGTGTGGGGCTGGCCAAGCAAGCACCCCCTTGTCAGACAAGACCAGTTGAAAGGTGCTGTCTCCAGATCCTCTCCTCCGAAGACCCCCTTCAGCATGGACACCTTGGTCCAGCTGAGTCTTCCCCACCAAGGGTGAAGGTACGGGACGTGCCCAGGTTCACTCAGGGTTCTTGGCCTGGTGGGGCAGCTGAAGGGAAGGCCCTGCTTGGGGGGGGAACAGATTGGCAGGCAGGGGAAGAGATTTTGCAGCTCCTGCTGTCTTCAGTGGGACGCAAAGCAAAAGGGATGCCCCCTCCTCCCCCTGGCCTGCCGGAAACAAACCCTTCCAAGGTCGTCCACTTTCCTTCCTCCAAATTGTGGCCCGTTTGCAAGTGCTCAGGATTCCAGGTGGTGTTTTTCAGCTGGAACCAAAAGGTTGATCTGTGGGGCAGCTCTCTGGACAAACACGGTGCCCATCAGATGAAATAATGAGGGCTTCCAGTCGGGGGTGATTTGCATGGGCTGATCCCGCTAATTGCCTCGGCAGCTGCAGGATCTCTGCAGGCGACAGAATTATGGTGTGCCGGGGAAGGGGGCGCACGCTCGGTTGCCATGGAACTTGACTGGGGTGGGCACGGCCAGGGCTGCTCCCCAGGGAGATCACCATGTTCTGGGAGACCTCGGAGGGGCAGTGGGTGGCAAAGCCATGCCAGGGACACTTGGTGCGCAGGCTGGTGCTGTGTCTCCCCAGGCAGCAACTGCCCAAAAGGGGCCCACATCCACTGACAGGAGAAGCAGGCCCCCCCCACCCCACCAGTCATTTGCGCAGCCTTCAGCCGGGGTCTCTCACCCTTTTGCTGGGGGGTTCATTGTCCGTAATGACAGCAGGTGTGGAGCAGATGTGCTGGAGGTGAGAAAGTGAAGCCTCGCTGCAGGCAGGGCTGCTTCTCTCCAAGTGGCATTCAGTGGGTGCTGCTTCTGAATAGGGTTGCCACCCCCCAGGAAAACTGGGTATTGCCTGGCTTCCGGGGTCATGAACTGGCCATGGTTATGACCCACTTGGGACCCGGGACAGGGGAATGGCAGGGCTCCCCAGTCCAGCGCTGAGCAGACCTGGAGAAGCCTATTCCGCAGCCCAGTGCTGAGCTGTGGCGGAGCCCTTCCGCACCAGCGTGACCCTTGCCAATCACACATGCGCAGTAGGGGTCTGCAGCCCAGTGCCAGGCAGGTGCTTGACTGGAAAGGACCAGGTGGAACAAGGGGGGCGAATCTGGGACTTTGTCCCAGGTTTTCTCTTCTCTTGTCCTGCTCAGTTCTCGGGGGAGAATTATGGCAACCCTCCTTCTGAAGCTGGCATTTCCATCTAGCAGCAATTGAGTGCAGCCTCCTCCTCCACCACCGGTAGCCATCGCTGCACCCTTTGGCACAGGGTTCCACCCTGCAAGCCTGCCAGTAGGGCCAGTAAAACTCGGACAAAGCATGGACTGGGCTCCCCCTGGTCCCAGAGAGCTCCGGTTGTCTGCGGCTGAGTGGAGGAGCATTGAAAGCAGCTGGCCCGGCCACCGAGGAACTGCCTGCCAGACTCGGCTCCTTTGTCTGCCTGGCCTGGGGCAGGCCTCCTGCCTCTCCAAAGGCAACTAGAAAGGCTGCTGGGGAAGAGAGGAGCCTTTGATGGGCCAGGCAGCTTGCCAGCTGCATCCGCTTCTGCTGGAGCCAAACTTCTCTGCGCTGGAGGCGGAGGAGGCAGCCGCGGTTGCTCACTGATGGCGGCCCCCCCAATGAGTTACAGTTTCAGGCTGGGGATCCAGTCCCACCTGGAACTACTACTCCAGACTGTTCATGACCCGTCATTGGTCGCGCACATGTTCACGGAACAGCGTCACAAGCAGTGGGGAACATGGAAACAGCAAAGGGCTGTGCTGGGCCAGCGGTTCAACCCCCTTCCAAGCCAGCTCCTTCTTAACTACCCTCCTAAGCCTGGAGAGACCTCCTCCCACCCTGCACCACTCACCTGGCACCTTGACTTTGGTTGCCACATCTGTAATGTGACCTGTGATATGTACCTTATGGGGGGATGTGGGGTTCTCATCACAAGCCGAAGGCTCCCCAAGCACATGTGGATTAGTCAGGAAAGTGCTGCAGCTGGCTAGAGGTTCAAGGCGCTGTGCCTGTCAAACTGAAGAATGGTAGGTCAAGTGATTCATGACCCGAGTACTGCAAGATGGGGTGAGCTCCTGTCCCTAGCCCAGTTCCTGCCCAGTTTGAAAGCATGGAAGTGCAAGCACGGTAGATAAATAGGGACCACCTTGGAGGTAAGGTCACCGTTCTCTGCACGTGAAAGTTCACAGACGTTCTATGCACTCTGCATGTTCACAGAGGTGTCTTCAGACAACGCCGGCTCTCTGGCACTAGAAACAGGGATAAGCAGTGCACCCTAGCAGAGCAACCTGCAGGGAACTCTTGAAGGGAAGCTCAGTGTGCTCTCCCTGTGGCGGTGGTGGCTGGTCGAAATGGTGACTGGCAAATGGCTACGGGTTAGCTGGGAAGCAAGAGCTGCGAGGAGGGCACTTTAGAGGGGAGCTGATGTGGAAGGACCAGTGCGGGCCCTTCTGGAGACGTCTCTTTTGCTGGCAGGCAGCCCTCTGAGCCCCGGGGCAGAGGCAGGGGCATGCTGCTTTCAACCATATTCTGCCCATTCTGTAGCCCTCCAGCTGCTCTCCCCCGAGTTGCCTCTCCTGGGCACCACCAGCAGACTGCTGCACCTCTGGCCAGCAGCAGCTCTTTGGCATCTGCCCCAGCCACCTGCTGCCAAGGGTTTCAGTGGGAGATTCTGCTTGATGGGGGGGCTTCTCTGTCTCCCCACTCCCAGCAGAGCCTTCCCAGAATGAGCCTAGGCTGAACTTCCCTGCGCCTTCTGCTGCTGTCAGGCCAGATCAGAGCACGCAGGATGCATGGAGGGGGAAACGCAGCCCTTGAGAACGCCGGAGCAGGCGACTTCTTCCCTGCCAGTTGGAGTCCTGCAGGTGTTGCTGTGCACCTGGGAGCCTGCCCGTTCCAGACCCCTCTTGCCCCTTCCTCTTGTGTGGTCAGGCAGCTGGGCACCTGGCCTTGGACCACCCCATGCCTTAAACTGGCACGGCCACCCTGGAGTCCCTTTCCATCCTGCCAAGGTTAATTTTCTAAGGGAGGCCTTGGCACCACCAGTCAGACCAAAGGGGGTGTTGGAGCAGGAGTTGTTGGTGTCTGGAGTTGTTGGAGCAGGAGTTGTTGGTGGACTTTGCCTGGAGACTGTGGCTGACTCTGTGTTTTTCCCCCCCGAAGGTCTCATGGTGCCCAGGATTGGAGCGAGGCAGATTTGGACAGGCCGAGAACCTCACCATGGTGTGAAGCTGAGGTGCCCAAACTCTGGAGAGGGTGACAAACCTGCAGTGGAGCCCCCCTCCTTTGCAGACGGGCAACGGAGCCTGGCAGGCAGGCAGGACCAGAAAGAGGCTTCTCCGTATGGAGCACTGGAGAGGAGCTGCCAGCCAGAGGGGACCTCTCTAAAGGCGACGGAGTGTCTGGGATGTGTCTCCGCTGTGGTCCTTGCTCAGCGCGATCCAGGGTAGGAACCAGGCTGAGGCACCTGCCTTCTCTTCTGTAGATTCAAACTTGCTGTTCTTCTTTGGGGCAAAAATGACAACAACCAGATTCTGACGGTGCAGGAAGAACGAGAGCAGAGAAGTCCACAAACTGGGGGGAGGGTGGTGGGAGTGGAGGGGGTGGTGCGGTGCTGTCTGTGTTCATTGGCAGATACCTCATGGTGGGACCTGTTTTATAGAGGAATGGACTTGGTTGCGTTTCAGGATCAGATTCAACCAGAGACGTTGCTGTGTTGTATTTGTTGTGCTGCCTCTGAGGAGGGGAATTGTTTCTTCTGTGTTTCTTAGCTGTATCTTTGCTCATTTGTCAGGAAAGGTTTACAGTGTTAGTGATCAGCATGACCGGCTTCCTCCACGGAGCTCAGGGTGGCTTGCAAAGTCCACGCCATCCCAATGCTATGCTGGCAGCAACCCTCCAAAGTTGTTTGGGCTGAGAAGTTGAGTGAGTGAGTGAGTGAGTGAGTGAGTGCGTGAGTGAGTGAGTGAGTGACAGACAGACAGAAAGACAGACAGACAGACAGACCTGGGGATTCCTCACCAGTGAAGTTCTGAACAAGCAGGGCCCCTCCTAGCCAGGAAGTGCCAGGCCTGCGGCCACCTTGTCTGTGGACTGGAGCTTTGCTTGCCCTGCACTGGCCCCTGCCCGTCCCAGGATAAAGTGTCAGGCTTTGCAGATGAGCAGCAAGTGTGACCAGGGTGGAGACCTGCTGGAACCCAGCCTGAGAGCCCCGGAAGTTGGGCCTTCCTGCTGTCTGGACTCTCTGCTCTAGTCCCTCGTCTGTAAAATGGGAGTAGATACGGGAACACACAGTTTGTTGGGGTTGTTGGAAAGCAGTCTATTAATACTGATAACGATAGCAATAAGCATTGATGCCATCCCTAAGCAGCAGCGGCCGTTGATTTTGTAGTCCCTGCTGGCTCGCCCCACCTGGGATGGGTGACGATGTGGGGCTTGGGCCACCCAGCAGCCAGAGAAGAGCCGGCGAAGTGGGTGAGGTGCCCCTTCCTGCGGAGGGTGGCCGGCAGCCCCGTGAAGGCCTTGGGACCGCAGCGGGTGGACCGGCTCCTTGGGAGAGCGTGTGCTGCTCCAGCTGGCGCGCTCCCGGTCGTGGCTCTGGGGCTGAGCCAGGCAGCCCTTCTTTAAGATTCTGATCACAGCTCGAGCTGAATTTCCGAAGGCTTCCGAGCGCTCAGAGTCTCTCCCTCTCTCTGCACAGACGCCGCCATCGCCCGTACCGGGCAAAAGGAAAGGAAGGAACAAGGCCGGAGGTTGTCTCCCCGCCCAGCCGCTGGGCACGGACAGTGAGTATCGCCGCTCCCAGGGTTGTTCCTGAGTCCCCAGGGCTCCTCCTGGGCCATTGTTTTGGGCGTTGAGGCAGGGTCTGCGTTTCAGGCACCCCTTCCCTTCTTTGGGTCGCGTGCTGTGGGTGCCGCTGTCACGGCAGGTGTTTGGGAGCTGCTCCCCCTGCCTTGCACTTGGATTTTTCAGGAAGGCTGAAATTTAACAGATTGATTTGTTGACTACTTAAGTCTGCAGCAAAAGCATTTAGCGGAGAAGACAAAACAGGCGGAGGAGCTGAAACAAGCGGCTCTTTGCAAAAACAGTGATGTGGGGGTCAGGGCTGTTTGGGGGTTGAGGTTTCTGAGGTCTGGCATTTGGCACCCGGCTCCCCCCCCCCCACTTATGAGCCTGCCAGGCTTTCTGCTGCTGGGTTCCCGGAACTGCCCCTGCGACATGCGGTCTTGTGCTTTTATTGATCATCTCGGGAATCTCCCGGCCTCTGGCTTCGGCTCTTGCTGGGGGGGGGGGGGAATGCAGCCGACTCCGGAAGGTCCTGGGGGCCTCGCTTGCCCCCCCTGCTCCAGGCCAGCAAGAGTGTGTGGCATGCAAGATGGCCTGGTCCTTCGCTCTTCTGCCTGCCTCTGCTTGCTGGGCCTCTCCTCCCCTTTCTGAACTGGCGTCTCTGACGTGATGGGAGAGGGTCCCGGAGGTGCCCCCTTCCTGGGGCTCCTCAGCTCACTTTGCCTCTCATTGGCTAAATATGAGAGTTGTCAGAGCCCTCTGAAGAGTTCTGCTGGGACACTTCCAGAGGATGATTGGGCACCAGTGACACTTGATTGGGGGGGTCCTATGGGCCACCTGAGACTGCCAGGCCTTCCAGATGGATCCCATGTAATCTGGGTGTCTGCCCAGGGCAGGAGTGGCCAGAGAAGGAGAGATGCTGCCTGGAGGGAGGACTTTTTAATGGGTGTTTTAATGTAGCTGTTTTATATTAATTGTTTTTAAGATGCCTGTTTTAACTGTTTTAATGTACTGGATTTTATTGTTGGTGTTTTTATGGATTGCTTTGTAAGCTGCCTTGAGTGCCTCTGGGAGAAAGTGGGATAGAAATAAAGTTTATTATTATTCCAAGGCCTGAAGGGGGTCTTGTGGGGCAAGAAGGAGCCACAGAGTGCCAGGCAGTGGCTGAGCCTTGGGTCCCCTTCCTGGGAAGCATGAGCAAAAGGGAACAAGATGGGGAGATTCTCCAGATCTCATCTGGAAACGTGGCCTGGACTGTGCCAGGAGGTGGGCTTCCTCCCTGCACCTTTGGAAGGTCCAGCTATGGGGGTTCCTCCCTGGGCAACTCTGAGTTGCCTCAGGGATCCAGGGGGTCAGTTCCCTCTGCTGGGAGGTCAGTTTGTGGCTGGTGTTTGGCCTCAGGAGTGGAACCGACTCTGGGGTCCCAAGAGTACTGATCAGGAGCACCTGTCGGAGAGGCGTCTTCTGGGTGGCTCAGCCAGTCCAGCTTCCTGCCCCTCGAGGTGGCTGCAGGGAACACACCAGACCACAAGAGACCTGCGTCTCCCTCCCATCTGGCATTTGGAGGTATCCTCTCCCTAAAGCCAGGAGGAAGCCACGGCTCCTAACCTGTGATGGACTTTTCCACCATAAATCTGTCCAATCCCATTTTAAACGCATCCAGTTCAGTGTCATCACCACATCCTGTGGCAAGAAGTTCCACAGGTGAATTGGCTAAGTGGGCAGGTTTGCTGAGGTGCCTAATGCAGCAGGGCTGTTTTTGCATGAACCACGGGGAGGCTTCGGCTGTTGTGCCCTTTTGCAGGCAAGAAAGTGGCCGTGCCCAAACTGCTCTGTTAAGGAGCCACGGGCAGGGTCTCTGTGCCAACCTGGGATGCTCCTGAAAAAACAGCCACCACCTGACTATGCGCGGGCACCAGCAGGAGGGGGTGGCATCCTCTCCTGCCCTTGGATTTCTGCAGTGCACATTGTCTGGAACTTCCCAAAGGCAGAGGCGCAGGGCAGAGCACGTGCTCCTCAACTGCCCAGCTGAAGTGACTGCCAGTCAGCTTCTGGGCAGAGGACCTTGAAGGTCTGAACGATGCGGGCTGGAGGCACCTGAAGGGCCACACAAGGTGACATCTGCTGGGATCAACTCCCTTGCAGGTCCTGCTGCTGACTGACAGCACAATCCTAACCCATGGTTAGGCTGGCACAAGCCCTGTGCCAGCCTGGTGGTGTTGCAAAAGTGCTTCAGAGCACTTCTGTGCCACTTCTGGGGGGGACGTTAGGCCACACCACACCACCTGCCTCGCCGCACCACCATGAAAATGGGGAGACAGGTGAGTTGTGCCGGCCTAAATTGGTTAGGATTGTACCCTGAGATGCAGGTTGTGGGGATGTGTGAGGGGCTTCCCACCCCATCCCCCCCCCCATGGAGTTCCTTTTTGCTGGAGGCTTACCTTGCACCCTTCCTAGTTTTCTGAAGGAGACAGAAGGCGCGCCTCTTCCTGACACAGCGAGCAGCCTTGGGCATCTCCCCCTCCTTGCTCTGGACATTTTGAGCGTGTCTTTTGTGATTTTGTCACGTGTTGCTGCCTTTGCTGGTGGGGCAGGTGGATCTATGGAGAAGGACAGGGTGCAAATGGTTGGTGCGAGGGGCACAAGGCTTAGGTTGGTGGGGTGGGGGTGGGGGTCCAGCTGGGATCGGGTGCTGCTCTGTCTTTTTCAGTGGCCAGGAGGGACCCATCAATTTGTGCCCACGGGCTTGCTGAGGGCTGGGCATGGTGGGGCTGGTCCAGATGACCACTGCAGCTGCCTCTGGCAAGGCCAGGTAGACCCCTCCTGGTGAAACACCACCTCAGCTCTGGTCTAGATGCTTCACCCCCCTGGGGCAGCTCCTTTAGGTGCCCAGTCCAAGGCCATGTGTGGTTTTGCTGCCCAACTGGGCACGAGTATGTGTTTATGCAGGCCTCCTTGTGTGGGCTCCCTGGAGAAGTCCTCCTTCTCTTTGCCGGGCATCAGATGAGTTTGGGTGCAGATTGTCCTAGGCAGTGGGGTGGAGAAGGCGCTGGGGGCCTGGTGTCCTGCTGCAATGTCAGACAGGAGGCCACCGTGTGTGGGGCAGGAGATCTGGTCCTTCTTGAGGGGGGGCGCAGAATGGCAAAGCAGGGCCTGCAGATCAGGGCCTCCCAAGGGTTTATTCCCGGCATTCTCTGCTCTCCTCCAGTGCGCTTCCCTGTGACGCTGGTAGCAGTCGGAGGTGTCGAGACAGGGCCAGGAGGCGGCAATCAAGGCCGTCCCTGGCGGCTGCCATTTCCACCCAACCTTCTTCCCCAGCTAAGAGAATTTGATTTGCATCATGCGCTAATTAGATGCACTAATTATAAAGCCAGCACAATAAATTAACCTGTGCCATTTGTATAGTTCACGCCTGGTGTCTGATGGCAGTTTGGGCAAGGGCAGTGACAGGCAGGCAGGCAGGCAGGCTGTGGGGTCCCTGTGCAGTTCTGCTTCCTTCCTGATGCTCTTCTCTTGCATGGGGCTCCGGACCCAGGCGCATGGCCCAGCTCCCAGGTCTGCTGCTCGTTCTAATAGGGTGTGGGGGAGGAAGAGCACCTGCTGATTTCCACAGATAGGCACCATCAGCTGGCATGAAAATGAAGTGGACCTTAAAACGTGAGGTCAGGAAGGACACGTGTGTGACTGGAGGAGGCAGAGCCAGTGAAAACCCTTCCCTGGCAGAGGTTCACATGGACCTGAGACCCATAAATGGGATGGAGAGACGGGAGGCATGGTGCCCGCCTCTCCCCCTGCTCTGCAGTTTCCAGGCTTTCTTTGGAAGATTCCTGCCCTTGTTGGCTCTGCATGTGAATGTTGCCGGGGCAGACGCAGCCCAGCCCACTTCACACCCAGAAAGACTTTTCCTATAGAGAGACCCCAAAACTTCCTCAGGTTCTGACAGCAGGACGTTAATTTGGCCTGGAGCGCATGAGACGCTGGATCCCAAAGAGGAATGTGGCACCTGCAGTGTTCTCCCTCAGAATCCAGCACCTCCCTTGTGGTGCACAGCGCTGCGGAGAATTGAGGGGCCTGAAAAGCTTCCCAGAGCCTCTTGGCACAGGATCAGATGTGGGAACTGGCTGGGGGTGTGCATGAGAGAGAGAGAGAGAGAGAGAGAGAGAGAGAATTCAAACAGTGGGAACATGAAAAGAAAAGCAGCAGATCCCATGACAATTCTGCCTAAAGTGGTGCCAGGGAAGTCTTTTGAGCAGGGCTTTCTCTGGCACGTGTGCTGTGGGGCCAGGAGTGCTCCACGCCAGCAGCGCCACTGCCTCTTCTCATCTGTCTCCCCCCAATGCTGCTGCCGGCCAGAGATGTGATGCAGGAGGAGTGCTGGGAGGATGCTATGGAATGTGGGCAGCTGCCTTCAGACGCCCTCCGACAGGTGAAGATCCAGCGTGACCCCTTCTTTGGATTTGGATTTGTGGCCGGCAGTGAGAGGCCTGTGGTGGTTCGCTCCGTGACCCCAGGTGAGCAGGGCAGGCAGCGGGCAGGGGAGGACAGGAGTGGGGCAGAGGACAGGCAGGACAGGGAGGGAGGCTGCCGCACCCACTCCCTTTCTCTGGCAGGTGGACCCTCTGAGGACAAACTCCTGCCAGGGGATCAGATTCTGGCCATAGATGCAGAGGACGTGAGCGACGCCCCGAGGGAGAGGTTCATAGAGCTGGTGAGGTAGGGAGGAGGGCAGGTTGGCAGAGAGGGGCGGTCAGATGTCCTCTGGGCTCCCCAGATCCCCCGAATGCACCACTGAGCTCTTCCATGACCCAAGAGCTGTGCCTCTGAGCTGCTCCTCTGCACCCATCCCAGCCCGCCCCACCATCTGTGACTATGGGGAGGGCCAGGGGCAGCCAGTCCTTGGCAATGTGGGGGACTCAGAGCAGCTCCACAGGAGCAGCTCCTGATGGGCTTTGGAGGGCAGGCGTCTCTTCTGTCTCCCCTGCTTCAGGGGCCATGATGTGGGCAGGGGTTGTGCTGAAACCTTGATTTCCTTCCCCCTGCAGAGGTGCCAAGGAGTCCGTGGTCCTCACTGTGCTGCAGACCCACCAGGTGAGAGCCACTCTTGGCAGGAGAGTGTGTGTGTGGGGGGGGGGGGAATCTCTGCACGGGTCCCATGGCCTGTCAGTGCCTGTTCAGGGATTGTGCTGCCTCTTTGACACTGCCAGGCCCCGCTTGCTCGTCCCCCACTCCCTTGTTGGCCCCTGGTCACCTTCGTGGTCACCACCTGCTCTTAGCCCGGGGCTGCTCTGGGTTGCGCTGCCACGGCCTGGGCTTGCCTTCACTTGGTGGTAGCCCCTGGCTGTACAACAGGTGCCCCCCTTTGGTCTCCTGGACTGGGATGCTGGGGCTCTTGACCGACAGTCTCTTCCTTTCCAGTCCCCCAAATCTGCCTTCATCAGCGCAGCCAAGAAGGCGAAGCTCAGGTCCAACCCTGTGAAGGTCCGCTTTTCAGAACAGGTCACCATCGGAGAGACCGATCCAGTGAGTCCTCCGCCCTCCGACCCCCGTGCTAACCCCAGCATTCCCTCATGTCCGTGGCAGCCCCTAGTAGGGGTGCCTCCAGGGGGCTGCCCCCAGCAGTGGTGAGGCTGGCTTGTTGGTGGGTTGGGATGGCGAGGTGGGGGAGCCTGACCCACATGGTTCTGGGGCCTCAGAAGCAGGCTGGTTCAGTGCATGTGGCTGTGCAAGAGGGGAGTTGCAGCCTTGTTGCAGGTGGCAGTGATGGCCACTGGTGTGGACGGCTTCAGAGTGGCTGAGGACATTTGGTCCTATGGAAAAGGGGAGCCTTTGCAGGCTTCCCGGCAGCTCCTGCTTTGGGCTTCCAGCTGGAAGCCCTGCTTGGTCATTCTGGGCGGCCAGGAGGCAGGCCTCCTTCAGACTGGCCCAGCTGGTGCTGAAGAGAGCCCAACAGGGTCTCAGAATTGCTCTGGGTGGATGGGGGACAGGACAAGGCATGACGGTGGGGTTGGTGGGCTGGATCCTGCAGATCAAAGGGGAACCCAGGACATGCTGTGCCATGTTCAGCTTCATGGCATGTGCCTCTGGTAGGGCTGATATTATTCCCTTCCAGAAAACCAGAGCGGTTCATAACCTCTGCGACCCAAGACAAAACCAGGTCAGAGCCTTGGGATGGGGCACAATCTTGTGCATATCTACTCGGATAGTGAGTAGTGAATGGGGCTTTCTCCCAGGAACAATGTGCCTCGATGGGCGCATCCGTCCCTCCCTGGCCCCCTTACGTGGGGCACCATCTGGGTACAGCCCTTTAGAGCTCACTCACACCACACACACCTCTCTCCAGCAAGGTCCAAACCTGGGATTTGGACCTAGTCATATAGGATGGGACCCTCCCAAACTGGAAATGTCCCAGTTTCCCCAGGGATATGGCAACCCTACTCTCTGGGAGCCTCTGGGGATGCCCCTTGTCCCCCATGGGCTGATGCTGACTGGGGAGGCCTTGTAGGGGCCCAGATTCCTCTACCAGCTGTGGACAAGAGCCTTGGGGGTGCTGCCTTTGCTTGCCTCTGCCCTTGAATCTGTGCAGGGGCAAGCAGGAGGGGGGACCCTCTTCTGCTGGCCGTGACTGGGGGCTCCCACAGTCCCTCGGGATGCCTTCAGCTTCCCAGATTGAACGGAGGCAGAGCGGGCTGGTCTTCCCGGGAGAGTTGCACCTCTGTCTGGGCTCTGTTCTCTGCCACAGAGAAGTGGAGCTGCTTCCCCAGATGAATCTCAAGGATGTTCTGCTTCTGCTCAGGCAAGAGGTTCACAATGAAGGAAAAGGCAGCTCCGGGGGCTGAGATGGGGGAGGGAGGGAGGGAGGGAGGGAGGAGTTGGTGTCCCTGGGAAGAGGACCCACTTGGGCTGCGGGTGTCCTTGGTGGAAGGGGATGGATGCGGAGTTCACAGTGGTCCTGCAAGGGGCAATGTTCTCCAGCTCTGCAGGACGGGCTGTCTTTGGGCTCCAGCTCCAGAAGCCAAGCAAGACTGCCAGGATTCCTCAGCCCCATGCAGCAGTCAGAGCCGGGCAGACGGAGCAAGACGGCTGCTGGCCGATGAGCCCCTTGGCCATTTTGGAGACAGCTGGCCTTCAAGAGCTCCGTTCCTCTCTTGGGACCATTCCCCAGGCGGGGGGGGGGGGGGGAGTGGCTTCCCCAGCCAGTGCCCTTGCAAACTTCTCAGGCGCCTGCCCTGCCACAGACCCAGCCCTTGCCCCTGCAGCACCCGTGTGTGGCAGCACAGCCTGGCTCCTGATGTGCCTCTGCAGGCCCCCCCACTGAAGGGAGCCGTCCTCTGCAGCAGCGCCTCGGCCCAGCCACCTTATCTCTTCATTGCACTGAGACGCTATTAAGCAGCGTGGCCGAGGAGAGCGCAGGGCGCTTCTGGCAACATCTATTTTGAAAGGGAATGGAGATGTTCTCATCTGGTCCCAGCCCTGCCTGCTCAGTGATGTTTTCCCCAGACTTTGCTCCGGGCAGGTCCTGAGTCGGGAAAAGGGGGACAAAGGGGCTTGCAAGGGGGTGACCAGTTGGGCCAAGGGCATCCTGATCCAGCAGCTGGAAGGGTGATGATGGGTGATGAGTCAGGGAGAGGCCATCCCTTCAGCAGACCTGGGGGGCAAGAGGCTCATTGCTGGCCCTTACCAGGGGCCGGGGACCTCTCAGTCTTCAGCTGTGTCCAGAGCCAACTGATGCTGGCCTCTGTCTTGCCAGCCCCACCAGCCAGTTTCCATGGGACTGGAGGGCTGCAAGGCTGAGCTGCAGGAGAGAAGAGCATGTGGGAGGGGGGCCAGCCCAACCCAGTTGCCCAGGGAAGGGTGGCCAGAGAAGGCCTGGTCCCCGCTCTGGCCAGCAAGGTCTCTCCCAGGATCCCCGTTTCTTGGGGCAGGGGATGCAAGTGGCCAGGAGTGACTGACAGGTACTCTCTCCTCCTCTCTCTTCCTCCTCCTCCTCCTCCCTGCTTCGGCCCTGCTGCTGCTTCCGCTACCCGGGACTGGTGTGGTGGTCCCTGCCTGGTCCCCAGGAGATGCTGAAGAAGGAGGCTCTGCTTCTCATTCCAAATGTCCTGAAGGTGTTCCTGGAGAACGGGCAAATCAAGTCCTTCACGTTTGATGGCCGGACCACTGTCAAGGTAGGGGGCTGTGGGGGAGGAAAGGGTTCCCTTGCCTGCCCCTGGACGCCTGCTCGTGGCCATCCCCTCCCATGCTCAGGGCTCCCCTAGCCCCTCTCTCTCCCTGCCAGGATGTAATGCTGACACTGCAGGATCGACTGTCGCTCCGCTACATCGAGCACTTTGCCCTCGTCCTGGAGTACGCCAGTCCCGAGCAGAGCCACAAGTTCCTCCTCCTGCAGGACAAGCAGCCCCTGGCACACGTGAGTACCGGCCCCAAGACTGGGCACCCTTTGGCTGGCTGGGGCTCCCACAGCATCAGAGGACTTGGGTCCTTCCGGCAGCTCTTAGGTGGGAGCAGGCCCAGGATATGCAGAAGGGCCGGCCAGGATACGCAGAAGGGCCGGCCAAGTTGCCCACCTGTGGGGAAGACTACTGAAGTCCAGACATTATTCCCCTGAGTGGGGTGAGAATATGCATTTTGTCCCAGGCTGACATACCCCCAAAGCCTCAGGATATGGGGCATCAGGGATGCAGGGCAGGGCAGGGCTCGCCAGCCTCAGTCAGCCCATTCCTTGTCCATGTAAAGAATGGTGATGGAACCAGACCCCCCAGTGCTCACTATCAGGAAGCCCCATGGCAAAATGGGGTGCTTCTGCTTATCACCACATGCAGGCTGATCAAAGGCCTCCAAGGTTGGAGTCAGATAGAGTACTTGGGGTATGTGGGGTGGTCCCAACGTTCCCTTCACTGTTCCCTTCACTAGCAGAAGGGAGCAAACATGGGCTTGTCGGATCTCACCAGCCACCCAGACAAGTCCTCACTCCTCCCCCCAGTCTCACTCACTGGCTGCCTCCTGACGGATGTGCACTGGGGCCACAGGAGGAACCACTTGCAGGGCTCCAAGAGCTCTTCCCATTGAGTGCTGCCAGGGTGGAGGAGGCTGCTTCACCTGCTGCTGCTCCCCCCAGGTGGTGCAGAGGACCCACTACCAGGGGATGCGGTGCCTCTTCCGTGTCAGCTTCTTCCCCAAAGACCCTGTGGAGCTTCTGCGGCGAGATCCAGCGGCATTTGAGTACCTCTACATACAGGTAGGCCACAGGGGTGGGGGAGATGCCAGCCCCCCTCTACTACTTGAGATTCCTGCTTGGAGTCATGCTGGCAGAGAGGGGCGTTGTTTCCAGCCCCTCTTCCGGAGTTCATTTGGTGTGGGTGCAGCAGTGCCCAGTGTCCACAGTCAGGGTGGGCTCTTCCCTGCCTGGTCGATGAGGGGTCCTGCGCAGTGGGCCCTGCTTGTTGCCCAGCACTGCTGGGGATGCCTTGGGGTGGGAGGGTGGGGGCAATCTCTGCAGTAGCAGGTGACAGAAACTCCCACAGGGAGGTCCTGGGCTTGCCCCCTCTGCACCCCCGAAGGACCCTCTGCTCAGCAGCCCCTTCTCCCCCAGAGCCGCAATGATGTGATCCGCGAGCGCTTCGGGATGGAGCCCAAGCCTGAGATGCTGCTGGGCCTCACTGCCCTCCACATCTACATCACCGTCTCTGCCACTCGGCCCAGCCAGAAGGTCTCCCTCAAGAACGTGGAGTGAGTGGTGCTCCCCATGTGTCCAGCCAGCTCTGCTGGGGGTGGGCAGAGATTGGGAGAGGTTTGGATGCTCCCTCCAGGCCTTTCTCAGTGCCGCTGCATCAGGAATGGCGGTGGTGATGCCCCCCCCCCCCATTGATGGAAGGGAATGCCAAGGGACAGAGAAGGCTGAAAGGGTGGCCTCTGTTCTCGTCATTCGGCCAGGGATCCTTCCTCCCCACCCCACAGTGGGAATGCTCTGAGCCCAGCCTCCCTACGCCTGACCCCATCTCTCTGGACCTCCAGACCCCTCAGTCCTTTTGCCTCTCCAACTGCCCCCTCTCCATTTTCCTCCTGAGCCTCCACCACATCCTTCCCCATCTCAGGATGGTTTGCATGGAGGAGGCATTGTGGGGTGGGGGGTTGCTTTAGGGCTCATTCTCCATCTTCCTTTCCTGCTTCCAGAAAGGAGTGGGGCCTGGAGCCCTTCCTGCCCCCCTCACTGCTGCAGGGCATCAAAGACAAGAGCCTGCGGAAGTCCCTCTCCCAGCAGCTGAAGGCTCACCAGAACCAGCCGCCATGTGGCACCAAGGCAAGCGGTGTAGGGCAGCGGGGGTACTCTCCAGGGCCGAGGCCTCGCAGGGCTCTTGCTGGGATCCAGTGTGCATGCGCAAGCTTTGTCCTCTGGCGAAGATCCGACCCGAGAGAGGTGCCAGTCCATGCCCAGGGGGCAGCCAGACATCCCACACTCTGGAGAGCATTCTTTGGTGTGCCCAAAACCCTTTTGCACAGGCAAAAGGTCTGGCCTCTCACTTGCGGCGAGACGCTCTGCACAGTCCCCACAAGCACAGTTGAGGAGGGGGCTTCTCCTGCCCCCTTTCTCTGCCAGCCATCTTGCCTTCTTTCCTCCCCCTGAGTGGAACTGGTGATGGAGACCATCGGGAGAGGAGGAGGACTCCAAATGCCAGGGTTTCCCGGTCTGTGTCTGGTTCAAGCCACCATGTTGGAAAATCCACATTTGGGAGTAAATCTCTTGGTGCTGGTTTTGCTGAGCACCAACTCTGTGCAGGACCTGCCAGAAGCGCCTCTGCTTGCGACTGGTGTCCTGGGGAGCATGTTCTTTGGACCGAGATTGCACACTGGCTGCCGGTGCCGCTGAGCGCCTCTGTTCGTCGATGGGCGGCAGCTCCTTCTCCTTGTCCAGGGAACAGGACCACATCTTGGCTGTGGAGAGAGGGCTGTGGCAGGTCTGGTGACGGTGCTGTGTTTCTGCAGGTCTCCACCACTCAGGCGAAGCTGCAGTACCTGCGCATCCTGAACGAGCTGCCGACCTTTGCAGGGGTCCTCTTCAACACAGTGGGCCTGGTAGGCTGGGCTCCAAGCAGGAGAGAGGGAGGCAGGAACAGCATCAGGGGCCAGGCAGGCTCACAATCATGGCACACTCCGCTCTCCAGTGTTACATATGTAGGGTGTGTGTCCAGGTATAGGTTGTTGCCTGCCTCCTCAAGTATGTGGAGGGTCCTCAAGTATGCCCTGGCCCTGGCTGGAACTACATCCTGAAAGATACCCAAGGTGGTGCCAGCTTTGAGGCCCACCCTGGAGCAGTGCTGGCAGGAACAACGCCCTGGACACATAACACACCATGGGCAAGCTTGCAGATACCCCAAACCAGAGACGGGGAGTCCTGGGCTCCAGAGCTGACCAGATCAGCCCCTCTTGCCTTCCTTGGTAGTGCCAGTTTTCTCACTGATGTGGCAGTGCCAGTTTTCTCATCAGTGTTGTGTGGTGTTCTGTATCATGGTGTGAAGTGGCTTCAGGACTTACATGCAACTCTCTCTCTCTCTCTCTCTCTCTCTCTCTCTCTCTCTCTCTCTCTCTCTCTCTCTCTCTCTCTCTGGGCTTCTGTCCTTCACAGGAGGAAAAGGAGCCGGCCACCACACTCCTGGTGGGTCCCCGCCACGGCATCAGCCACGTCATCGACCTGAAGACCAACCTCACCACGGTGCTCTCAGAATTCAGCAAGGTCAGCAAGATCCAGCTCTTTCGGGAGAACCAGGGAGTGGCGCGGGTGGAGACCAGCATCCTGGATGCCAAGGTAGGTCCAGTGCCCTTCCCTGTCCCACAGCTTTGCTGTGACTCTACCTTCCCAGGACTTCTTCCTTACTCACTGGTGCAGAAGGAGGCTGAGCTGGTGGTATATGTTCAAGGTGTTCCTGCCCACTTGGACTAGCAGGCCTCTGTCAGTCTTGAGAGACTCTGGGATCGTGCTGGGCGCTGCATACGCTGCATGCAAAGCACAAAGGCCTGGGTTGGATTGTTATGGAGGAGAGGCTGTTCCCCAAGCAGCAAATCCCCCTCTCCACGCCACTGAATTAGTCCATGGAAAGGCAGAGCCCATACGATTGGATCCAGCTGGAGTAGCAGAGCTGGGCTAAGGACAGGAGCTCACCCTGTCTTGTGGGGCCGACCCGGGTCTCGAACCCTGGCCTGCTGGTTAACAGGCACAGCGTCTTAACTGCTTGCGCCGCCCACACCCACTTGGACTGAAGGTGGGAATATTCACATTTGCTGTCCATACAAAAAGATCCTCAGACAAACATACGTTCTCCATGTCTTTCCCAACTCCTCCCCCATAGACTTGACTCTTGGAAACGAACCACTCCACATTCCAGCCTGTTCACGGCCCCCAAAATGCTTCAGGACCACCAGTTTCTTCTGCTTTGCTTCATCCTGGACAAGATCATTTTCTTGCCTCACATAACAGGTTTAATTCGTTCCAGAAGCATGCTTGTCATGTGAGACATTCTTTATATGAAGCAGATTTTTCCAAGAAATAATGAAAACTCAGACGATTGGTTCCACAACCCCCAAAATATTCATATAAAAATATGAACTGGATTTAAAAATGATGACAAAACACTGGAATTGAATTCCAAACATGCATTCAATGTGCAGGATCCTATGGAGTCTACATAGGCTGCAATTCTAAAGACACTTTCCTGGGAGTAAGACCCTTTGAACACAATGGGGTTTACATTTGAGTAGACATGGTTAGGATTGTGCTCTTAGGCTGCAACCCTAAAGACATTTGCCTGGAGTAAGCCCCATTTAACACAATGGGGCTTACTTCTGGGTAGACTTGGTTCTGCAGTCCAAGGCACTTTCCAAGTGTCTCCCCACTTTCTCCTTCTCCATCCTGAGCCTCTCTCCCCTGCTCCCTTCTGGCTACCCTGAGCTGCTTCCCTCTTCCCCACTGCTCTTCTCTCCCTCCGGCCACAGGAGGAACAGCGTGGAAGTGTTGCTTTCGCTATGGACAGGCGTGCTAGGCAGCCCTGACACTTTTTACAAGGGCTGCCGGCCAGCACGTCTGCCCCAATTGCCAACGAATGTGCTTGTTACGTGAAGCACAGTTTGTCATGCAAGGCAGAATCCTAGAGAAATGTTTGCTTGTTATGTGGATCACTTGTTAAGCGAGGAACCACTGTAATTTAACTGCTGAAGTGAAAAGTGCATAGCCTGGTGGGTGCTCTCAGCGCAAGCACAACGCAGTGCGCCAAGCTGTAAGCCACTGATCTGAGTGTTCCAGCACACACGGACAGGACGGACACATACAGACAGACCCCACTTTCTGAGACACTCGCTGTACTAGTCCGTGGCTTTGGGAACGAGAAGGTGTGGATGCCAGTTTCTAATGCTGTTTGGGGTTTCCTTTTGGCCTCCCAGTTGCCCTCTTCAGCTGGCAGAAAGGAAGGGAAATTATTTTGACATTCTTGTTTATTCTCCCCCCGTTTCAATTTCTGCTGCTTCCAACCGAGCCTGAAATAAATAGTAAAAGCAAAAGGCAGATGCTTAAAATAAAAGTCAAGGAGGGTTGCCGCCACTGCCACCCCTTCCGTGCCTGAGACCCTTGGGACCTGGGCTGGAGGAGAGGCTTGCAGGTGGGCACCCTGGCACTCCACTCCCTCCCAGGAATAACTGAACAGGTGCCAGAGCCTCCTGGACAGACGCTGCCAGCCTTGCTTGCTGCTCCGCTGCTTCCTTCCGCTCCTCTGCTCACAGCTTTGCCTCCCTTTCCAGCCCCTGGTGCTGCTGATGGAGTGGCCGGAGGCCACCAACTTTGCCTGCCTCATCGCCGGCTACTGCCGCCTCCTTGTGGACACCCAGCGGATGATCTTCGCGCGGCCGGCCAGCCAGCCACCTCCACCCCCTTCACTGACCAAGGCAGGTACGTTTCCAGCTCTGCTTGGGGTTTCTTCCTCCAGCCCCTACTGCTCAGGGCTGCTCTGAGCCTGGGGGCTCCTCAGTGCCCACCCTGGTGGTGGCAGAGGTGCCTCCACCTCCCCCCACCTCCCCCCACCTCCCCCCACCCCCCTTGTGATGGTGCCTGGCTCTGGTTCACTCCCAAAGGAAAGAGCTCTCCAGGGCTGAACCAAAAAGAGGGGCGGCCCTTGCAGCTGTTGATGGCAGTCTGGACATGGAGGGCCGTGGACCCAACAGAGGGTTAGAGAAGAAGCCTCTCTTTGCTTGCCCTGGTAGTTCCTCCTCCTTGCACCCAGCATGCACTCAGTGATGCCAGCACTCAGTGAAGTTCCTCACCTGCCCATCACTGCCCCCCCCCCCCCGCCGTCTGGGGCTTCTGGAGGAGGCAGGGGGTCCATGTCTGTTCTGCATTGCTTGGTGGTGTGTCCTGGCAGCTGCATCCAGCTCAGCAGTACAGTTCTGGTCTGGACCCTCAGAAGTCCCCATTCCCTGCTGGCTGCAAGGCCGGAGCAGTGATAAGTGGGGAGAGGGTGGGAGTGAGTGTGTGCAGATGCAGGGCAGGTCTGACCTCAGAAGGGCCTTCCAGGAGGGCCATTTGGAGACTAACCGGCTTGTTGTGGCCTGAGCTCTTGTAGGTGAGAGGCGTGCCATCCAGTGCATGGAGTGGACGGAGGTGGCGGTAGGTATCGGACCCGGGCATGAATCCAGCTAGCCTTGCAAGAGAGAAGGGAGGGCTGCAGGCCCTTTGCAGGGGGTGCTCCAAGGACACCCCTGAGATCCTTTTCTGCAGCACAGCCCTGTGCTCTTGCTCGGAGGGTGCTGGGGGCAGGTAGGAAAGGTCCCTTTTCTGAGGAGCCACAGAGCCATGGTTTTCCTGGATGTGAAAAGCAGGAGGGGAAGGCACTTGTGGCACCACCTTTCTGAGCCAGGCTCGGGTCTGCCTGCCCGAGTCGTCATCAGCCGGGACCAGCACTAGGAGCCTCCTTTTCCCAGCGCTGCCTGGGGATGCTGCAGAGACAGAGTCCAGCCTGTATGAAAAGCGGGACCAGGCAGCACTCGGGCAGAGTTGGGTGGGGGACTCCGGAGCCTCAAGGCCCCCTCCTGCTTCTACACAGCAGCCCTTCTTGTGTAGACTCATAGCCAGCATGAGCATATGTGGGCCTGATGCCTCCTGCCAGCCCACATGCACCAGAGAGGGCCCCTCCCCACCAGAAGTGTTCTCTCCACGGAGCAGGCCAGCGTCTTGGGGGAAAGGCAAAGCCCACTGCGCCCTTAAACCGTTTCCTGCTGTTTGTGTTTAGATTTTGCCAGTCCGCCGGCTGTCCACCGGCCTGTTGCCACAGGGCACCTGGGAAAGAAAGAGAGCGGCTTCATGGGTGGTGCTGCCCCCAGCAGCCCCAGAGAGCGCAGTCCCCCACTCCACCCCAGCCTGGCCCCGGACTCGGAGCTTGTCCGCTTTTGCTACCTGCACATGCGAGAGCAGAGGAAGGAGCGCCGGAGTCGGACGGATGTCAATGAAAACCTGATATTCTTTGAGGAGTCGCGGCCCCGGACCAAGTCAGACCCCACCCCCAAGAGCTGTACCAGGCATGACTGCCAGGGCGGGGCCACCTGTGACTATGACCCCGACGGCCTGGATCAGGAGCGCAGGGTCAGCCGGTCCAGGGCCCACACCATGGATGGGCAGCGTGGTCAGGGCCACACCGCACACGTCTACTGTGACTCCTGCCAGGCTCAGGTGAAGGCTGGCAGACCGGCCAAGCGCTGGAGCACCAACACCAGTAGCTCCCGCGAGAACGTGGTGGACCTGACATCCTTGCCTCCGCCAGGGAGTGATGAGGAGGGGGATGAGACCACCTCCCTTCTCCCTGCCATCACTGCGCCACCACCCGGCTTCCGGGACAACAGCTCTGATGAGGATGACCCCAAGCGCCGGGCAGCAGCAGCCGCAGCAGCCGCAGCTGCTGTGCAGGGCCAGGAGCAGGGCCGCAACCTCTGTGGGCTCCTCTACAATGAGATCCCCGTGACTCTGATCGACAGCGTGCAGACCCGGACTGTCAGGGACCATGCCCAAGACCTGGATGATGCACTGGTCTCCACCCTCCAGGCCCTAGAAGCCTTGGCTGCCTCTGAGGATGGCCCGCACCCCTCGCCACAACAGGCAGCAGGTATCCACTCCATGCCCCGCCAGTGTTCTTGTCGTGTGGTGCAGGCAGTGCGGATGTCTGACTGAGGGTGGGAGGCTTGAACCACTGTCCAGTGCCAAGAGAGCAGGGGCACATGAAGCTGCCCTCCAGGCAGGCTGTGGGGCCTGACAGCTCTGTAGAGCACCTTCTCCAGGGGCCATGCTGGGACTTGCCACCTGATGTCTGTTGGAGCACCCAGAAAATGCCCTCCTTGCTGTAGCCGTGGTCAAGCATCCTGGCGCGTGAACCTGCAGCCTTGCTGTGGCCTGACTTCCTCAGCCACACCAGGAAGGGCTTCTCAACCCTCAACTGGGGCAGTTCCTGCCAGGAGGCTCTGCCCCACTAGTGGGTCAAGGGGCCCTTCATGGGAGGGCTGCAGGAGTGAGAACGGGTCTGACTTGAGAGCGGATGGGAGTTATTCTGGGGGGACTCCAATGCTTGGTTTTGTGTGTTTTCTCCAGGCCTGATCGTTCTGGCTGCCGTCACTCCTGAGTCATCGCTGGACTCTGGCCATGAAACCAACTCCTCAGAGCTGACCAACATCTCTGAGATGGTCTCAGCCATGAAGCAGAACCAGAACACTGCCTGCATCCTAGCCCGGCACATTGGCAAGGAGAACCTCCTGGCCAGGAAGGACCTCCCTTTCCGCCTCCAGGGCTGTGCTGCCCAAGCCATCCTCACCTCCCCTTACACCCTCCGACACCTGCAGCCGGGCCCAGCCCCCAAGGTGGCAGGAGGCGCTGGCCAGAGCAAGCCCGAGCCCTCCCGCTTGGGGAGAAGCTACACCCTGGCCATTCAGCCTCTACTCTCCCCGCAGCTCGGGGATTCCCAGAGCAAAGGGGTACAAACACCCGCCTCTGTGCGCAGGGGGCCAGGCCCACCCAAAGCTGCCTCCATTGAGGTCTCCCTGCCCACCACGGCACCTGCCCAGAGCACTGAGAAGGGACTCCAGGACACCATATCCCAGGAGGTCCGACTGAGCCCCAAGCCGGGCCCGGGTGCTGGAATCAGGGTCCCACCTGCTGCTGCTGCTGCTGCCGCTGCCATTTCAAGTGCTCTGCAGCAAGAGCTCAGCCGCAAGGCTGCACAGTCCTCCACCATCACCACGGCAGAGCCTCCAAGTGCTGGTGGGAGCCACAGCTGCAGGCCGCAAGCTGGTGCCAGGCCTCTGAGACAGTCTGCCAGCCAGCCTGCCCCTGAGCACCCTCGCCCTGCTGCTTCAGAGGCCTCTCCCAGACCCTCGAGGTCCCAGAGTGGTCCACCGGAGATCCTCCTTCACCCCCTGGCAGGTGAGGACCCACTGGCTTCCAAGAGCTCCCAAGTGAAAGGCAGCCAGGGGCCTGTGGTGCAGCTGGGCAGCGAGGAGCTCGCCCAGCAGGACAGAGACGAGGCCCCCAGCAGTGCTGGTCCGAGGCAGGCGGTTCTTGTGAGCCCAGGAGAGCAGGGCCAGCAGGAGGCTTGTGCTAGAAGCTGCCCCAGGTCCCCAGCAGAGCAGGGTGGAGGCACCCCCCAGAGCCCCAGTGAGGAGTCCCAGGGGAAGGGGTTGGCGGGGCCCAGGGCTGAGGGCAGTTCTGTGCCTCCCAAGCCACCTGAAAAGGCCCTGGAGGGGAGCCCACAGGAGGCTGATGTCCCTGCCAAGCCCCGAGTCCCCAAGGCCCCCTTTCGGCTGAGGAGGCTTTTTTCTGCCACGTTCCCTGCCAGGCTCAAGAAGGAGACGGATGAGCGGCAGGCCCAGCTGCAGAAGGTGAAACAGTATGAGCTGGAGTTCCTAGAGGAGCTGCTGAAGCCAAGGGCAAAGGGGGACCCGCCACCCCCCGAGTTCCTGCTGCCTCCAGCAGCCCCTGGGCGCTGTGGCTGCCAGCTGCGGACCAGTCCGGTACAGAAGGTCCCAGGAATGTCCAGGGAGCAGCGGCGCAGCTGCGACTGCAAGCGGCTCAGCCGAGGAGCTCTGCCCCAGCCTGGCCAGGGCGCAGCAGTCCCCAAACTGGAGAGGCGGGGCAGGGAAAAGGCCCCAAAGCAGGTGGCGGAAGTGAGGGGTACCAGCATCAGGAGCCCCTGCAAGGGCCGCCGGGTCCGCTCCACAAGCCTGGAGGCCAGAGACTGCCGGTCTGATCCTGAGCAGAGCCTATCCTGCCTGACCACGTGCACCTCTCGCGGGGGAGAATGCATGGGAGCCCCTCAGTACAGGAAGCTGATGCGCCGGTACAGCATCAGTGAGCTGGACAAGACAGACCAAGCATCCCTGGCCTCCGACATCTACCAGTGTACCTACCCGACCCAGCAGAAGCCCCTCCAGAAGGACGAGGAGGCCACTGCCCCGGTCCCCACCCCAAAGAGCAAAGTCCAGGAGGCCCCATCCACAGGGACTGACCCCTCCTACATCCATATTGCGCAGGAGAAGAAGAGCCAGAAGGAGCAGACAGTGTTCTCTCTCCAGGAGGACGTGTACCCCAGTTCTGCTGAGCTGCCAGAGGAGGATCCAGAGGGGGGAAGGTGCTGCTCCATCCGATACTGCTTCTACTACCGGAAGTGTGGTGTGGCCGATGATGGCAGTGAGCGGGATGAGCTCTCCTACTCCATCCCCATGCAGATCCTTCCTGGCATGAAGCTCGACAGCCAGGCCCTTCCGGTGGTCAGCCGGACGCTGCAGGTCCTGGACGCCACTGCCTGCAGCAGTCCGGATGACCACCAGACGCAGGAGATAGACCTGCGGACATCCACCTTCGAGGGCAGCCTGGCCAAGATTCACACCCTGCGGGGGCGCACTTACACCCTGCCCGATGGGTTCCTGGCTGTGCAGCTGGACACCAGTGAGCTCCTGACCATCCTGCGGCAGTGTGCCGTGCACACCGAGCCACGGGAAGGCAGGCCCTACCTCTCTCAGCTGGTTGAGTACAAACAGGAGCTGGCCCTCAAGTTCAAGGAGTTCCGGGCCTCCTGCCGCAGGGTGGCTGCTGTTGATAAGAGCCCAACCCACATGCTCTCGGCTGTCACCAGCAGCTTCCAGGTGCTGGGCAGCCTGATGGAAACCTTTGTGCGGTTGGTGTGCGTGGTGCGCTCAGAGGCCCAGCGGCAGGCACTGCTGCGCAAGGTGGAGGAGGTAGTGCGGAACTACACCTTCCTGCTCCGGGCAGCTGAGGAGTCGACAGCCAGGACAGCTGGGCACGCAGACCCCCTGGCTGAGCAGCTGTCCCGACAGTCGGTGGCCTCGGTCATGAGCACGTTCACCCGCTCCCTGAAGACCCTGATGAACAAGTAGCCAATGCCTTGGCTCAAAAGGGGCCTCGGGCAGGTCGTGAAACCCAGAGAAGGGACGTGGAAATGTGGCCACGTGTTAGTGGCCTCTGGCCAAGATCCCCACCTGCTTGATCTCCGCACGAGGCCAGCTCAGCCTCCTCCAAGCTGACACCCAAAATTTCTGCCAGGCCTTCTGGAATGCACCAAATGAAGTCCATGCTATGGGCGTTTGTCCATGTGGGCCTCCGGAGCCCAGTGGTGTTGCCCCAGATGACAGCAGGCCCATCCCTACAGTTGCAAAGACCTCACAGCCTGCAAGAGCAGGCATTGCT
Organism: Cryptoblepharus egeriae; assembly: GCA_030015325.1. Taxonomy (NCBI): domain Eukaryota; kingdom Metazoa; phylum Chordata; class Lepidosauria; order Squamata; family Scincidae; genus Cryptoblepharus; species Cryptoblepharus egeriae. The sequence continues at coordinate 248,069 of JAREYC010000016.1, forward strand.
GTGGAGGTGGGGGAGGGAGGTGGGGGGCATCAGCCCTTCCTGGATAGGCCAGCAACTAGCTCATGCCTCCAGAATTCTGGGCAGGTGCATCAGCATGGAGGCTGCTGCCTCTCTCCCCATTGCAGTGCAGGTCCAGCCCCACTACCTCCCCACCTTCCAAAGCCAGAGTGTTTCTAAGCAGGGAATCACAGCAGTTCTCCAGTGCCAGGAGCTGGGCCAAGAGGGTCATGCCGTCTGAGAATTGCCCTTAAGACCCTTCATGGAGCAGGTGGGGCAGGGCAGGGCAAAGGCCCTAGAGAACCACTGGGTCTGTGCTGGGCTTTGTTTGAATGTCTGCTGAAACGGTGCCTCATTGATCTGTCCTCAAACGCCTCCCCCAAATGCGTGTCTCAAATCAGAGCACGTTCAATGGGGGAGCAGAACTTCCTCATAGCAGGTAGAGGGACATCCAGATGTTATGTGCCTACCTTGAAGGGACTGTGAACCTCTCCCCCCCCATCTCCAGGTCACCCCCACTCCTCTTTCCCTCCCCCCCCCAAAAAAAAAACTGAGACTCATTGACTGTAACTGTTCCATTTTTCCTGCAAGGGAGATGCAGCCTGTGCTCGGACTGGCAAGCCCTTCGCCGTCTTGAGCAGTGCCAATCCAGACCCCAAGGAAGGAGGGCTCTGGTGGGACCCCCGCCAGGCTTCCTCTCTGAGCTGGTGCCTTTGGTCTCCCCTCATCTCTGGCCCGATCCTCCCCACTGAACAGGGGAGAAAGGTTTTTAGAAAATTGCCTGTACATAGTATACATAAGAGAGATATATGTATAAATATATGGAAATTATATACAGTATATATAATATATATAAATATATAAATTTATGTCTTGTTTTACAAGCAGGGAGAGGAAATATATTCATCTTAATATCAAACTTGCTGTCTGAGAGTTTTCTTCTGGTGTCGGTTGAGCTTCTTGAGAAGGACGGAAGTTGGAGGAGAATCTTTGGGGTTCCTGGAAAAGCCCTGGAGCCCCTTGACTGAGGAGATGAGCTGCCCAGCTCCGTCCCAACAAGATCCACATGGAAGGGCCGGCCGAGGGAAGCAGGGGCCTCACTGGGAGGGAGGGAGGGAAGGCAGGCAGGCAGGCAGGCAGCAGGAGAGCCACAGAAAACAGTCAGAGGCAGATGGAGGTGTCAGAACAGATGGGTTGAAAAGCAGGAGATGAATGGACGGATGGCTGGAGTGATGGATGGATGGACTGATGGATGGATGGACGGACAGATGGATGGATAGATGAATGAACAGGTGGTGGATGGATGGACTGATGGCTGGAGTGATGGAGTGATGGATGGACTGGTGGACGGACAGATGTAGCCAATGCCAAGGCTCTTTAATGGATGGACTGATGGATGGTTAGATAGATGGAGTGATGGATGGATGGAGTGATGGATGGTTGGATGGATGGATGAATGAACAGGTGGATGGTCTGATGGATGGACTGGTGGATGGATGGATACATGTAGCCAATGCCAAGGCTCTCCAATGGATGGACTGATGGATGGATGAACAGGTGGATGGTCTGATGGGTGGATGGGGTGGTCTCCCCAGAAGTGAACTCCATTATACCAGACGGGGCTTCCCTTCCCACCAGACTCCTGGCTCTGCCTGTCCCTCCCGGGGTCTCTGCAGCCCAGCCTGGGAGGCCTCCAGGGCAGGCCTCTTGTGCCCTCCAGCCATCTATGGAGGGAGAGGCGGAGGGTGTGGGGAGTGCGGGGGCCTCCTGTGTTCCGCGAGGGTCTTGCGTGACTACCGGCTGCACCTGGAACTGTTTCCCGGCCTGTGTCTGGCGCAGCAGGAGGCGGAGCCCTCAGGCTGCAGTGTCTGCAGCGAGGGGGCCTGATGCCGGCGGGGCCTGTCTGTCCCTGCAGCTCTGCCTGGACCCTCCGGGGGAGGCTGAGGGTGTTCCTTCCGGAGGGCCTCCCGGGGTTGCCAGACCTCTGGAATCTCCAGGCCTCCAGAAAGCAGCCCCTCCTGGGGTGGTGGGAAAGGGCAGGCCAGCCTCTGGAAGCGGCTTTCTGGTGCCGCCATCGCTGCTTGCGTGGCTATTGCCGGGCCTGCGCCCTCCTTCTCCGCAGCTCGGGCGGGCGGGCGGGCGGGAGTGTTCCGGCCAGGGGGTGGCGAGGCCTCTGGGCTCCCGTCAGGGGAGCCCACCGCCGGCCTCCCTCCCTGCTCCCTCCGGCCTCACCCGCCTCCTCCCTCCCTCGCCCCTCTCCGCAGCCTCAGCCTCCGGCTGCCCCGCAGACCTCCAGGTGGGCGGAGGAGGTGGAGGTCCAGACTCCGCCAGACTGGAGGACTCCCTTCCTTCCCGCCAGGCAGCCCCAGCGGCCCCCCGCTCCGCCTCCCCTCCGGGGTCTCTCCGCAGCCCCGGCCTGGGAGGCCTCCAGGGCAGGGCAGGGCAGGCCGTCCCCGTCCGGCTGTCACATGGAGGCCTCGTGAGCGCCAGAGACTCTCCCTCTCAGGGCTCCTTCCCGGCCCTTCCGGGAGGCCGAGGGTTCCTGACTCCGCCCTCACGGCCCTCCCTCGATGCAGGGGCGTGGCCTCGCCTCCCTCAACGCCCCGGGAGCCCCGCCCACTCCGCCCCATTGGTCCTCCCTCCCCGCGCGCGCCCTCCGGCCAATGGCATTGCGGGGCGGGGCTGGTGCCGACCAATGAGCGGCGGGGGCGGGGCGGATATAAAGGGGCGGGGGGCGCGGGGGCAAGATGGCGGCCTGAGGAGAGCGGCGCGTCGCTCCCGCGCGGCCCGGCCTGGCCTGTGTTCTGCGGCTGGATCCGGCGGGGGGCAGGAGGGAGGCGGCGGAGGCGGCGGCGGGGCCGGGCGCGGAGGAGGGGCCGGGCGCGGAGGAGGGCCAGGGCGGAGGCCCCGCGCCCGTCCCGCGCCCCTCCCTGGCCGCCAGGATGCCCAACATCAAGATCTTCAGCGGCAGCTCCCACCAGGACCTCTCGCAGCGCATCGCCGACCGCCTCGGGCTCGAGCTGGGCAAGGTCGTCACCAAGAAGTTCAGCAACCAGGAGACCTGGTCGGTCCCGGGGGGTGAGGGAGGACTTCGGTCCCCGGCACGCCCCGCGCTCCCCCCCCCCCACAGGGGCCTCGGTGGAAGGGCTGGGCTGAGACCGGGTCTCTGGGGAAGGACTACAGTCCCCGGCATGCTCCGCGCCTCTCCCGGCATGCCCTACGAGTGGCCGCTGCCCCGCCCACAGGGTCCTCGGTGGCACTGGCCGGGCTGAGGCCCGTGGCTGTGGGGAGGGAGTGGAGGACTACAGCCCCCAGCATGCCCTGCGCGCAGCCCCGCCCACTGCGTTCCTATTGGCTGCAGCGTGCAGATACTCGCCCCGCCCCGGGGGGTCCCAGGTGGAGTGGGTCGCCGCAGGTGGGGCCCAGGAAGCGGCCCTGCGGGGGAGTGGACTGCAGGCCTCAGCTGAGTGTCGGCAGTGTGGTGCTGCAGGAGGCTCTGGGTGTGGAGGCCCAGCAGGGGCTCCGGCTCCTCCCGCGTGTCCTGCGCTGAGGCCTCTTTCGCCTTCCTTCCAGCGTGGAGATCGGGGAGAGCGTGCGGGGGGAGGACGTGTACATCGTGCAGAGCGGCTGCGGGGAGATCAACGACAACCTGATGGAGCTGCTGATCATGATCAACGCCTGCAAGATCGCCTCCGCCAGCCGCGTGACAGCAGTCATCCCCTGCTTCCCCTACGCCCGCCAGGACAAGAAGGACAAGGTGGTTCTGGCCGGCTCTGGGCGCAGGAGGAGCTCAGCTCCAGGCGGCACCGCCGTCCACAGCCACTGCCGGCAGGGGAGCCAAAGGGAGCTCTTCGGCGCTGACTCCGGCTCCCCTGCCAGGAATGGCTCCGGAAGGGGAGGAGCGCAGCACTGCCTTTTCCCCGGCCGGGCGGCCCTGCGGCCACCACCATTCCGTTCCAAGAGTTGGCTGCAGAGCTCATTGGTTGGGCTTCTGAGCCTCGGCCCCTCTTAGCCGTGACGGGGGGAGGCGGCTGAAGATGCAGCAGCAGCAGCACTAAGTCAAGGGCTTGAGGCTGCCCTGCCAGTTTCCATGGGGTTTGGAGCCCTTAGTGAATCAGCAGGACAAAAAGGGCAAAGGCAGGGAAGAGTCCGGAGTGGCCCCTCTGAGACCACTTCCTGCTCTTGCACAACTCGGTTTCCCCCAAGGAGGATCCACAGGGCTCGATGCTGCTCCTGCAAGGGATGGGGCTGCTCTGGGAGGAGTTGTGGTAAAGCATCCACTTGCCTCCTTCTGAGTTAGATACATTTGGAAAATGTGCTCTCGTGATACTCAATACGGAGCTATTATCTCCAGTTCTTAAAATAACGCGGTCAGATTTTCCCCACTCTTTGTATGTTTGTCTCTGCCTTGACTGAGGAGCTAATAAGGCTTGGAAAGCGATTACTGTTGGTGTGGAACAGAGATCATCAGTTGTCCTGGACACCCTTCCGGCTGCCTGCAAGGAGGGGGTGCTGGAGTAGGATCTGTGGCGAGGTCTCTGTGAGGCATAATTGAGAAGGCTGCGCATGGAGGCCGGAAGGGAACACACTGATTCGGTTGGTTCTCTTCTAGAGCCGGGCCCCGATCTCTGCCAAGCTGGTGGCGAACATGCTCTCGGTTGCTGGCGCAGACCACATCATCACGATGGACTTGCATGCTTCCCAGATCCAGGTTTGCACACTGCATGCTGAGCACCAGGGCATTGGTTTGTGTGTGTGTGTGTGTGTGTGTGTGGGCGGGGGGGGGGGTGACTGGAGGCTTTTTCCAGCTGTTACAGTGTTTGCTTGTGATGCTTTGTGAGGCTGGGACCATCATGTGGGCTTGTTGCATGGTACAATGCCCAGCCCATATCCCATTCATATGAGCACAAGTTTTCACTTTGTGGGCCCTTCCTGAACGCCCAGCATCTGTAAGAGTCATGGGAGGAGGTTGGGAGAGAAGATGCTTCTGCTCATTAACTTCAGGGAACAGGAGGCAGGATCACACCTCCTTGACGATGGGGGGAAATGTCTAGAAGGGTCACTTACCTGGGCTCAGATCCTTTTTGAAGGAGCCTGAGGCCCCTTTTTGAAGAGCCTGAGGCCCCCTTGGCTGGTCCTCAGGAGACAGGCTGCCTGTTGGGCTCAGGCTCAGGGCTTGTACCCTGGAGTGCTCAGGGCTGCCTTGTTTTTTCCTTCTGGTCTGCTGCAAAGTAAGTTTCTGGCCAAGCGAGTTTTGGGCAGCCCTTATTCCTGCTGGCTTCTTGCTTCCTTCCACTTAGATAATTGAAAAGGGCAGCAGGGGGCGGTGGGGGCTGGCTGGGCTCCACCAGGAAATCTGCCTTCAGATCTTGGCTTCTTCTCCCTAAGGGTTTCTTTGACATCCCGGTAGACAACCTGTACGCAGAGCCTGCCGTGCTGAAGTGGATCAAGGAAAACATTGCAGAGTGGAAGACCTGCACCATCGTCTCACCGGATGCTGGGGGAGCCAAAAGGTTGACCAGGCAGCATGGAGGAGGCCCTGGAGCAGTGCTGGCTTGGGGGGGGGGGGAAGGTCTCACATACAAAGGTCCCTCGAAGCACCTCTACCTGCCCCAAGCCATTAAATGCCTGTGCATTTACCTTGCAAATCTTGTTCCTTTCAGGCAAATATCCTCCCAACACCTCAGCCATGGTCTCGTTTTGGGCAGCCCCCCTAAAGAGCTGTGTTAGCCCCAGAGTTGGATAAAACTATATGTGGGTTCAGAGATAGATACCACTTTGTGGATCGTCTTCTGAATGCTGCCAGAATGGTTTAGGCTCTCCATACCTAAGGGGTGCCGGCTGAGGGGGCACCACTCCCGGCGCTGTTGGGGACCCTTGACACCAGTACAGAGCTAGGGTATCGGGCTGGTGGCTCCACATAGCACCTCACTCAGTTTCTTCTCCGTAGAGTGACGTCCATTGCTGACAGGCTGAATGTGGACTTTGCCCTCATCCACAAGGAGCGGAAGAAGGCCAATGAGGTGGACCGCATGGTGCTGGTAGGGGACGTGAAGGACCGGGTGGCCATCCTGGTGGATGACATGGCGGACACCTGTGGGACTATCTGTCATGCAGCCGACAAGTGAGTCCTCAGCATTTCTTCTTGGGCTTGAGGGGAAAAGTTGGTCCTGGGCTCTTCCTCCTAGGTATGGTAGTTCTTAGCAAGACAGCTGATCAACTTCTGGGGCTCAGGGCTGGAAGTGGGAGATGAGAGGGGAGCTCCTGGGCAGTTGGCAGCACTTTAGGCCTGTCCTGCTGACCCTGCTAAGTGTAGCTGTTCTCTCTGCCCCGTGTAGACTGGTCACTGCTGGAGCCACCAAAGTCTACGCCATCCTGACACACGGGATCTTTTCTGGACCTGCCATTTCCCGGATCAACAACGCCTGCTTTGAGGCTGTTGTCGTCACCAACACAATCCCCCAGGAGGACAAGATGAAGCACTGTCCCAAAATCCAGGTGGGTCTTGCCCTTGAAATGGGGCAGGCATGGCGTGGGACCTGGCTTGCCCCCCCCCCCGGCACCTGCCTTGATGGCCTGCCCTCATTTCCTCTCCCCTTGCAGGTCATCGACATCTCCATGATCCTGGCCGAGGCCATCAGGAGGACTCACAACGGGGAATCCGTCTCCTACCTGTTCAGCCACGTCCCATTATAACAATAGATGCTGCCGCCTCCACCGCTGCTGCTTGTGTGACTTTCTGGAAAAACCAAAATCTGTTGAGTTTGTGATGAGGGTCAGTAGAAGAAGATGGTGCTTGTCTGACTGCAGCTCCTCCCTGCCGCCTCCATGCTCCCCAGTGCTCAGCTGGGCTCCAGTTCCCTGGCAGGGGTCCTGGGCAGGCCTTCAAGTAGCTTAGATTTTTCCTATGGAGGAGAGAGTGACACTGGACTGCCACACATATGGGGGGAGAAGCTTCTTGGGGGGGGGGGTTGCATGCAGAATCTCTGGATTGTGTTACGTAGCTAGATGGAGACTCCGTTTGGGGTGGGCTCCGGCTGGGGGAGGGGCTCTGGCCTGGCCTTGCTTAGAACCTGCCATGGTTTCCTGCCTGTTTTAGAGAAGAGGTGACTGGGCTGTCGTCGTCCCCCCCATTTCACTCCCTCAAAGGCATTTAGAGTGGGAAGGGTCAGTGCCTAGTTTCTACCCCAGCTACTACTCTTCGCTTTGAGCTGGAGGGGGGCTCCGTGGCCTTCAGTGGCTGGTGGGTCAGAGTGCAGCAGGCCTTTGGCTCTGGAGACAAGCCTGGTCACGGCTCCCTGGTCCAGCTCCGTCCCCAGAGCAGGATCCCCGCCAGGCCCTGCTGCCAAACAACATGCGGCTGCCTAGCTCTATCTGCCTCTGCCAATCTTGGGTCGGAGCAGAGCAACCTGTTCTTCCCTCCCCGGGCAGGGCCTGCCTTCCTGCGGCATGGGCTGCCGTGCCTTCCCTTGAAACGGCCCCTAGGGGTGGGGTGGGGGAATGTTGTGTCCGTCTGTCTGTCCAGCAAGTGTGTGCCTGTGGTTGCTTCTTGCTTAGTCCTATGTGTTGCCTCCCCCAGCTGCCCCCTTTGCTCATCTTGTTGGGGGGGGTGTCTGGGGAGGAGGCAGCCGCCCTTGTGTTAAAGACCTGGATGAAGGAATTAAACTCTTATTTAAAAGCCGAGCCTTGTGTGGTGTGTCTGTTGCTGCCGCAGAGATTCTTTCCCAAAGACAGTTGCTGGGACGGCCCCCCTTCTGAGAACCAGCGGCCTTTCCTTTGGGGGGGGGGGGGAGGGTGCAACTGCCCAAATGAGATGTGGGGTGGCAGTGACCAGATGCCCCCCTTTGCCAGTTTTAGCTGAATTTTAGCTTTGTGTCCTGGAAAAAACATCATTGTCCTCCTTTTCCTTAGGAAGGATGCAGCTTTCTTGTAATTCATAAATGATGGCTGTAGTGCTGTCCACACTTTTGTGGAAGTAAGCCCATTGAACTTAATGGAACTTACGTCTGAGTAGAGATGCAGAGGATTGGGCTGTGAATGTAATAAATTACAATAGTTTCAAATTTAATTATATGCAATGTTGTTTTAATGAACCACATGAAAGCAATATATAGGAGTGTTTTTAGCTTTTGTATGCTTATGTCCTACATTTTTCTTGGGTGTCCTACAGTTGTGTGGATCTTGTCCTCTTTTTGGGGTCACCCTGAGGGGGTGTCTGGTTGGGGGCTTCTGTCCAGTTGGTGGTCCTGCAGGCAACCCCAGTGGGTGATGTGGGAGTGGACCCCCAACTCTACACTGGGCCCATACTGGGGGGCAGCAAGGGTTGAAGGCCCTCCTCTGAAGGCCTGGATGCTGCAACCCACTCAGTGGGGTGGAAATGGTAATGGGGGCTGCTGTGAGAACCTGCCTTCCTGCCCCCCAGGCTGCAGAAGTCTGGGCTTGGGGGGGCATCCGTCCAGCCTGCGGGCTATGGGGGAGTCTTAAGCATGCTCCGTTAGTGCGGGTGGGTGGGGGGCAGCCCAGGCTGGACCCCCCGCAGCACCGCAGCCTGTGCTCCCCAGCGGGGGGGGGGCAGTGCTGGGCGTCTCCCGGCGGGCGGAGCCTGCGACCGGCTCAGCAGCTGAGCAGCAGCCGGGAAGCGACGGGGCGGAGGGCGCTGCGCGGAGAAGGAAGGCCAGGTAACCCCCTCCCGGGCTGCAGGGAGGCGCCCCCACCGGGAGCAAGCGCAGCACAGCGTCCCCTGGGGGCACATCCTGGCAGCCTTCCCTAGACGGAGCTGCATCACCTGGGAGGAGGTGGAGAGGTTGGGGGTCCCCTTTGTCCTCCCATCTGGAGTTCAGTCCGACAGGCTGCTGGGAGACCCGGTGGCGTAGCTGGAGGGGGGGTGCAAGGGAAGCCTGTCCTGCCAGGCGGGGGCAGCCAAACAACAGGGGTCCCTTGCGTCCCCCTCCAATTCTGCCTCCTCCGCCCCCTCTAGCTACGCCACCGGGGAGACCCTGCACTGGAGCCGGGAGTCCCCCCAGGCAGCTCTTTGAGATGCAGCTCTTTGTTTCCCTAGACTTCTTTTGCTCCCCAGTATCGATTGCAGGCATCACCCCGTCCCCACCTCCAGGATCCTGCTACAGGCTGCTCCCCTCTTCCCCTACATGCAGGGGGGGGGTATAGATTGCCTGGGCAGAGCCTTTTCCCAGCCTTGCTGTGTCCCCCCTCCCCGTGCAGGGCCAGTTTGCAGGGTGGGGTCCCAGTTGCCTCCTCCACGGTCAGAGCAGAACCATCCCCCCATCTGATGGCCTCCTTGTTCCCCAGTTAGACAGAGATCTGTGTTTCCCGGAGTGGGCCAGGTGCCCCCAGAGGGCCACTCCAGCAGCGCCCAGACTGCACCCTCCAGGAGACTCTCCGCAGCCATGGCACAGGACCAGGAGGAGCGGCTGAGGGCCTGGAACTACAGGAGCTACACGACGGGGGCCGCGTCCAGCTGCCTGGTCACTCTGGCCACCTTCCCCCTCTACAAGACGGTCTTCCGCCAGCAGCTGCACGGCTCCTCCATCTCCAGGGCCCTGCGCCAGCTCGGCCAAGAGGGGCCCTTCCGCTTCTACCGTGGCGTCTTCCCACCACTGCTGGCCAAGACGCTGCAGGGCATGGTCATGTTCGGTTCCTACAGCAGCTTCCTGGGCCTCCTGACCACTCGGGCCGCCGGGCCTCACTCTGCAGGTCAGCGAGCCACGGCAGGGCTCCTCGCAGGCTTTGTGGAGGCCTTGCTCCTCAGCCCCTTCGAAAGAGTCCAGAATGTTCTCCAGGATGGCCGGAAAGTCCCCAGGTTTCCAACCACTCCGGACATCTTGCGGGAGTTCAACTCATACGCTGCAACGGCCAAGCTCACGCGGGGCTACTACCGCGGCCTGGGCCTGGTCCTGCTGCGCAACGGCCTGGGGAGTGCCCTCTACTTCTCCACCAAGGAGCCCTTCTGCACTAGCCTCTCTCAGAGAGGCCTCCCACACTGGCTCCAGAGCTTTGTGACGGGCAGTGTTCTCGGCACCCTCATCGCGCTGCTGCTGTATCCCCTCGGCGTCCTCATTACCAATGTGCAGGCGCAGGTCGGGAAACAGGAAACCCTCACCTTGCAGGCTTCCATGGCAGCCGTCTGGGTGAGCCACGACAGGAAAGCCACGCGCCTCTACAGGGGAGGGACCCTCCTCATCCTCAGGTCGTGCCTCACTTGGGGCCTCACCACAGCCATCCAGGACTTCCTGAAAGAGCGCAGGGCCTAGAATGGGCCCCCATCTCAAGGCCCGCCAGCTGGAACCAGAGACCTGTGGGGTGGGAGGAACGGAGCTATGTGCGGCTGAAAGCTGCCCACCTTCAAGGGGGGCTTCCTTCCTTCTGAAGCCCCATCAAGCAGATACAAAACGGGGGCACAAGCGGAGCGGAAAGGAACTCACTTTTTCACAAACAAAATTAGAGGCAGGAATCAAAACACAGAGTTAAGCGACAAGTGCCTCTCCAAAAACACGTGGCTGCTTGGAAGACCACAGAGGCAGCCCCCCCCCCCCCCCCCCGTTGGCCACCCATGGGAGACCCATCTTCTCCACGGCGTGCAGGCTACCCCTGGCTGCAGGCCGCAGTGCACCCCTGCAGAACACTCCAACACTGGGGAAGAAAGTGGGGGGAGCTGCTTCCAGATGGGGAGCAGTGAGAGCCTTGGGGCACCACCAAGCCCTTTTCCAGCAGGCAGGTGCTGTTGCAGGAGGACGGGAAAACTCCATGGGGGCAGGTGGGCCTGAGCAGCAGGCAGGGATTTGGCACCCAGTAGTAGCAGAAATGGGGGGCAGCCCCTTTCTTTCACTCCCTTGACCGCAAAAGCAGAAGGGCAGAGCTGAAGAGGAAGTGTGGAGGAGCGGGTACAGGTGCTTCCTTCTCCTTTTCCAGAGGGGGGAAGAGAGCCACCCCCACTCCTCTGATTGCCACCCCCACTCCTCTGATTGCCCCCAGAGGCTGCATGTTCCGAATCCATGCTCAGAGTAATATATCCCTATCTGCAACCTACATGTCATGGCCCTTCTTGAGTAAGCAGGCTGCTGGCTGGATCCAGCCCTGCTGGGTGGGCAGGAAATGATGCCCTTCCAAGAGGGACACCATTCTGTGCTTGCCAGTGGAGCTCCCCTTTCAAGTGGCGTAGCTAGAGGGGGTCGGAGCAGTCAGTCTTGGAGGGAGCCTCACCCCTTTGGAGCCATTCCAGCCATACGGCTCGTTTTGCTCCACCCCGCCTGGAATGGCTCCAAAGGGGTGAGACTCCCTCCAAGACTGACTGCTCCGACCCCCCTCTAGCTATACCACTGATCCCAGGCACCTCTACTCAGAATGAACTACTATTAGGGGCTGACTCCTGGATAAGTGGGGTAGCACCGTACAGGGGGCACTTCGACGGCTGGGCTGGGCAATTCCCCCATCCTGAACTCTCCCCCCCCCCCCACCGGTGATCCCCCCCAGCCCCCTGGCTGCCTTCAGAGAATGGCAGCTTCCACCCTAGACGGTGCGGTCACTCAGCAGTCACCGCGGCGCAGGAGCAGGGAGAGGAGACTCCAGCAGGGGGCGCCCCAGACCGCCCCTTCGGTCATCCAGGCAGGGCCAGCTGCTACCCCTGGCGGTGCCCCCTCCAAGCCCACCTTCCTCGGAAGCAGGCAGGCAGGGAGCCCCTAGGAAGGCAGCCCCGTCCAGGGGGACCAGATGCCCTCACCAAGAAAAAGAGACCCCAAGAATGGAGGACACCCAAGAAAAATGGAGGACACGACAAAATAAAAGTTAAAAAACACTCATGTACTGTATGCTGCTTTCATGCTCCATGCTGCAATCCTACACACACACCCATTGAGCAGAAGGGGGCTTACTTCTGAGTAGACATGGTTAGGATTGTGCTCTAAATGTAACAATACTGTAATATTGGCTGCAATCCTAGAGTCACTCTCCTGGGAGTAAGACCCACTGAAGACAATGGGCTTACTATGGAGTAGACCTGGGTAGGATTGTGCTCCTTGTGGTTAATTTACACACTAGTGCTGCAGTCCTAAAGACACTTTCCTGGGCGTAAGACCCTTTGAACACAATGGGCTTACTCTGGAGTAGTAGACCTGGGCAGGATTGTGCTCTGGTTAATTTATAGTGCTGCAGTCCTAAAGACACTTTCCTGGGAGAAAGGCCCAGTGAATATAATGGGGCTTCCTTTTGTGTAGACATGGCTAGGATTGTGCTATCCTAGACAACAGGATTGTTGCAAACCTAGACACTTTCCTGGGAGAAAGACCCATTGAACCCAAGCAGGGTGACCATGTGACGGGAAAAACACGGATTTGTCCGGATTTTTAGCCTCCTGTCCGGGTGTCCTACATTTTGGCTTCATTGTCCTACATTTTGGCTTCATTTTTGAACTTTGCGATGGTGCGCAGTACCCCAACATGTCATATGTCGTTGGATTCGTATTGAAGAGCAGAATCCACTGCAAAATCTGTTTTGAGATATCTCCTTCCTATCAAACGTTAGGGCCAAAAAACCATAAAACAAAAATATAAAAACAAAAAAAATACATTTTTTGGCAATTTTTTTAGGTGGGTAGGAATTTTGGGCTGGAGGGTAGGAATTTTGGGTTTGGGGTTCAGGAATTTTGGGTTTGGCATCTGGTCACCCTGAACCCAACGGTGCTTACGTCGGAGTAGACATGGATTGTGCTCTACATTCCTGATGATTAAATTTAAAACAATTGCATCTAATTTCTGGATGAGGCGGCAGCTGCCTCTTCACAAGGGAAAGGCGGACAGGGAAGGGCCACGTCTAGTGGGGCGCAGCTCCGGTGCCTCGACGGCCACAGCCCAGACAGGCAGGACTACAGTTCCCGACGTGCCCCACGGCCCATTGCGGACTATAAAAGACTGCATCGGACACGCCGCCCTCGGAGAACGCGCGCAGCCACCGAGCCGTCGTATCTATCAGGCAGGTGGAGTGGGGTGGGGGGTGGCGGGATCGCGCCCGACGGACAGCGGTGGCAGGCACGGGAGTGTCTGTCCTGGAGAGGGCGTTCAAGGGTGCCTCTCCTCGAAGGGGCGTCCCGGGCAGGAGCTGGTGCTGGGGCGGGGGTCTCCCAGGAGGACCCCTTCCCCTCCATTCCCCGCGTGGCTTCTCCTTGCAGGGAAGGCGTGCGTGGTCGGCCTGCTGCGGGCACCGCCCCGTCGAGCTTGGGCTTCGGGCGGCAGCCTGGCTGGACAAAGGAGCGGGCAGGGGGTGTGCCTCGGTCTGGGGAGGGGGTTTTCCGCCCGCCCTTTGTCTGCCTTCGCCCCCGCTAACGCCCTGCTCGGTCCCCCCCTTCAGCCTGGACGGCGCCCCCGCGACTTCTTGAGGCCAGGATGTGCGACAAGCCGGATCTCTCCGAAGTGGAGAAGTTCGACAAGAGGAAGCTGAAGAAGACCAACACGGAGGAGAAGAACACGCTGCCCTCCAAGGAGAGTGAGTGGGGGGCTCACGTCGGGGGTGGCCTTGGCCTGGTCCCTGTGGCGTCCCTGGAGGGGGAGGCGGGGAAGAGGGAGCCCAGCAGAGCCCTGCCAGCAGTGGCATGGCTAGAGGGGGTGGAGGAGACAAGCTGGGAGGGAGGGAGGGAGGGAGCCTGGGAGGGGGCCTGCAAGGGGGAGCCAAATAGAGCTGCTCCCCACCATCTCTTTTCAGCAGTGGCATAGCTGAGGGGGTTTGAGGAGTTAGCCTTGGAGGGAGGCGTGCCTGAGACCCCCTCTGTTCAGTGCCTTTCCAGCCATCATTCTATAAGGCTCTATTGGGCCCCCCAACCTGGAGGGGCTGTGCACACCTTCCTCAAAGGCTGATTCAAACCCCCCCCTTTGCCACTCCCTCACCTGCTCCATTGGCGCCTAGCCACTTAGTGACTGCGTGCCAGGAGGAAGGGAAGGGGCTGGCAGCGCTCAGGGCGGTGGCTGCCAATGGCCCTTCTTCCGCCTGCCACTTGGCCTTGGGCTGGGCTTCTTTGTCTGGCTCCAGCCCCAGCCAGGTGCTCTCCCAGGTGAGGAAGGGGCACCAGCCCCACCTGGCAGTGTGGAAGGACCAGGTGGGGGCTGTTACGGATCTCGTGGGCAGAAGCACCAAGTCTCAAGGCTTGCACTGCACAGGTAGAAGACATGGTTGCACTGCCACATCAGGCTTCCTCACGCACATTCTGCACCGGTTCTGGTTCAGACATGAGTTTTGAGGGGCATCTGTGACCCTCCTGGGTTGAGGCTGCGGAGGAGCAGCCCCAGGGGATGGGGCATTGGCATGGGGTGTGTGTCCCCCAGCAGGCCACAGGTTCTCTCTGGAGCCAGTGCTCACCAGCTCCCTTTCTCTTCCAGCCATCGAACAGGAGAAGGAGTGCAGCAAGTCCTCATAGAGGAGCAGCCCCACTGCGACACCTGACCTTCCTCCCCTTCGTTTTTGGATTACCTCTTTTTTACCATGTCAGTTGTGTATGGAGAAATACTGCAGCTTCCCTTGGGATCCCACACTCTGGGGCGTGGGGGGCCCTCAGTGACCCCCAAGAGCAGCCTCCTCCCACGTTGGGCACTGCCGCCCAGTGTGGTGGTGGAGGCCAGGGGTGAAGTCAGAAGGGGCCCCGGGAGGGGCTCAGCCCCCCACCCTCCGCTCTCGTCTCCTGGCCAGACGGGGTCCTGCTGCGGCATTTGTTCCCATCACTGTTTCTGCAGCTGTTGTTGCGGATCAGAGAAAAGTCTGCCTAAATAAAGCTCTTGAACCACTTCCTGGCTTTCCTGGTCTCTTCCTTATCTGGCCAAGTGTCCCCAGCCTGTGCCGTCTTGTCCGGATTTGTCTGAATGCTGGGGCTGGAGGAGGGGCTGAGTGGGGGGTCCGGTTGGAGGCCTGCCTTTTGCGCACAGTGGTGCACAAGCATGGGCTGTGGCAGAGTTGAACTGTGTGGTCTTGGAGCACCCTGTACAGCAGTCCCCAAGTGCATAGCAGTGCTTGGGGGAACTGGTGGGATCGGGCCCAGCTTCACCCCGTCCTCCTCCAGCTTCTCTCCTATTGAGCTTTGCCGTGTAAGGCTGCAAGTCCTCCCCTTTGAACCTCTGGAAAGAGCAGCCAAAGAGCCTCGATTTCAGCCAGATGATTCTCCAGAAGGATCTCATCTTGTTGCCTGTCTCTCCGTTCTTACTCTAATGCTGCAGGCCTTACCACACTTTCCTGGGAGTGCTCAACGGAATTTACTTCTAAGTAGACCTGCCTAGGATTGTGCCGAAAACCAAGAATGCTGGGTTATTTAAGAACTGGAAACAGCTACAACTGCCTGAGTGACCTCAGGAGCCACCCCACACTTTCAGCCTTGCTGGGTCCTCTCCTACGTTTGGCTTGTCTCCCAGCAGCTGTGGGACCCCCTCCTCATCTGCTTCCTTCTTACCCTCCCATTCCAGCTTAGAATTGGTTGCTGCTCCTCGGGAGGTGTGCAGACTCACGCAGCCGGAGGGTGTCCCTGCCAGAGGGTGCTAGTCTATGGGGCGGGGAGGAAAATAGCCAGAGGTCTTCCTGCTGCACAGCCCACTTTGGGGGGCACTGGCAGTTGTGCTTCTGCTTGGTGTGCCAATGGTGCGGTTCTCCGCAGGCACCTAAAAAGGCATGAAAGGGGAAGTAGCAACTGCTGCCGACATTGAACTTCCCCTCAGGAACTCTGCATTATGTAAGTAGGTGCCCCCTCCCCCCGTGTTTGGAAGCTGTGCCCACCTCTGCCCAAGAGAGCAGCCCAGCAGCAGAAAACGCCCCCTCCAGTTGCGATCCTCTGCTGGCACCAGGTGTGGATGTGCCCAGCTGCTGTATTTTGGAGGAAGAAGAAAGGCCTCGTGGCAACAGTTCTGCAGGGTTCAGCAAACAAATGCAGCAACTGGCAAGGTGAGCCCCTGCTTGGCTGGCAGCTGAGCTGGTGGAGCGTAGTTGGAAGGTGTGGGGGGGCTGGCAGCCCCTCCCCACCCAGTGCCTGGGACTCCAAAGCCCCATAAGAGTTGCCTTGCAGTATTGTGTGTGCCTACCTGAAGGCTCCCCTCTGGCAGTCTGCCTGGAAGAGAGCCGTGCCCTCCCCCCAGGTGGCAGGTCCTCTTCTTTGCCTGCCTCTTTGGGCTAGGTGTGGCCATTTGCAGTGCAGGCTGTCAAGTGAGGCCCACAGAGAACCTCAGGAAAGGGGTGCACAGCTGCCCACCAGCACCCAACAGCAGAGTTCAGGTGGCACTCTGGGCATGCCGCCTGCTCAGCAGCCCCCTTCCCCCTGGCATTGCAGGTGCCCTGGCCCTGGAAGGAGAAGCCCTGTTGTGCCCCAGAGCCCACTTGACCAGAGGAGCAGCTGCCTGGCCACTTTGAGGCCTCTCTGTAGGCATCAATTGTTGGTTGTTTGGCACCCCAGCTAGAAGCTCTCCACCTCCCTCCTCCCTCCTCCCCAGCTGCTCTCCCCAGCCTCCTTCCCAACACATGCTGCTGTGGAGCTTCTGGGAGCTGCAGGGCAGCTGGGCTCAGGTGGGGGGCACAGAAAGGTGGCATTCCTGAGCTGCCTCCACCCCTGCCTTTCTCTTGAAGATCTGGCATATCATTGGGCCTGAGGAAGACTCTCCCTGAGTGGCTGCACCTCAGGGCTCCAGATTCGGGGGGGGGGGGTTTGAGCACCTGGGCTCAAAGTGACTCCCAGGAATGCCTCTACACAGGTGCGTCAGAAGATTGCCAGCCACTGACTAAGTGCATGAGCCACCCAGGCCCAGCAGCTGCGTGGCTGCAGATCTTCCGGTGTGCCCCCCCCCCCCACCACCACCACTACAGCACAGCAAAGTTTGGCTTGCCCCAGGCTCTGGGCAGGTTGTTGCAGGTTCCATTTCCGCAGGCCTGGAAAATGGGTGCCTCTCACGTGGGTGCAGAAACAAGGCAGCCCGAAGGTGAACTCTTGTCGGGAAGGGAGTTGCTGGATTCCTTAAGGCCTGTTTGGACTAGAAGGATGACGCAAGGCAGCCAGGAGCACAAGGCTGGGGAATGCCCCCTTCGCCCCTTGGCATGGACCAGAGGGAACCTGGCTGGGGTGGGGGGGCTCTAGCCCTGTGCCCCGTGCTGTCCTGCCACCTTTCTTTTGCACAAGCTTCTCCTTTTCCATTTCCTCAGATGTTCTCCTGGAGGCTGTGGGGCGCTGTGTGTGACGCCGCAGAGGCAGCCTGGAGCAGCCAGGTTCACTGCGCATCAGGCAGGGAGTCTCCCAGGCTGGCTTCTGGGGGCCTTTGGAAGATGCAGCTGTGCAGGGACAGTCCCAGGCTCCTTTTCCAGAGAGTGAAGCTCGCAGTCAGTGGACTGACAGCCCAAAGTCTCTGAGGAGTGAGTGCCTTGGGTCAGCGGTGTACCTCCGTCATTTGGCACCTGGGCCCACACATTTTTTTGACACCCTCGCATGCCATTTTATTAATTATTATCAGTACTAATTAATGCAGTTAATTAGGTAGTAATTTATATGTTCATATTTTAAAAATCACCTTACCAACTGAGCCTCTGTGTTCTACTTTTGGGGGAGGAAGGTGAGGCTGCCTTCTGGAGCACTTGTTGAGCTCCACTTTCACTGGATTGGGACCATTCTGGTGGGTGGCCTTGCATTCCTCCATGCCTGACCTGACCGTGAGCCAAAGCATTTTGCTTACTCACATGTAAACATGGCCGTGTAGCTCAGTTCCACTGTCCATAGGGATCAATGCAATAATCAGGGGCGTCCTTCTGGGTTGATTTGTGGGGATTGTATCCTTGGACTGTTCCGGGGGCATTGGATTCCTCCTCGTTTGCCCTTTCCAGTGGACCAAAGCATGTTTGCCTACTCATGAGTAAAAGTGTGATATGGCTCCGTTTCACTTTCCAAAGTGCTCCATGCATTTCTTTTAGTTTTTTAGCCATAACCTTTGACACAAAGGAGATATTTCAAAGCTGTTTTTTGCATTGGATTCCACTGGAAAATACACATCAAACAGTATAAGATTTGATGGGGTTATTCCAAAGGATTTTAGTGATTTCAGCCATTTGTATCATGGTCATCCCCAGTGTGTCACCTCCTGAGGGTGGTGCACAGGGTCCCCCAACCCTCTAGGGATGCCACCGCATCCTTCTGCATAGACTCCACTTGGTCACAGAAACTATTTCATGCTGGAAAGCAGAAGCAAATATTCTTCGTACAACTGAACGTGTCGCTGCCCTGCAGTATCTTTCCTGGTGCTTTTGGAAGTGGGGTTGAAATGGGCTTTTCTTGCTTATTGGTCTTAAAACCTTCTGGTAGCTGAGCAGGAGTGAGGCCCAAAGGATGCAAGCAGCACATGGCGGAGGAGGAAGCCGGTGCCTCCAACGGCTCGGCCTGGGCAAGGTGCAGTTAACTGGCTCCCGGCACTTATCTGGCGCCTTCCCCAAGTCCTCACAGCGTTTCTTGTGCTTATCGGGCTGAAACAGGGCGGTGGTGCTGAGCAAACAATGCTGTGTGTTTGAGCAGCGAGGCAGGAATGCCAGGCGGTCCCCCACCCGGAATTGGGCCGCCACAAGCAGCACCACAAGGCACCAGAGCCATCAACAGTCACAGGCCCTGAAAGGCTGAAGAATGTCAGGATGTGAGCACAAAGCAGGGCAGCAGCAGAAGGTGGCGAGGCAGAAGGTAGCTGAGCCCCAACTCAGTCCCCCCAACTCAGCAGAGTTTCTTTGGGTCTGAGGCAGAGGGATTTCCCAGCCCCATCAGGCAGTGCGGCCAGTGACCAGCCCTGCTGGAACCTTCTGCAAACATGGAGGTCCTGCCTTGCTCTACATTCCCCATTCTCTGGATAAGCCATGTTTGGCTAGATCAGTGTTTCTCAAAGTGGGGGTCGGGACCCCTTTGGAGGTCACCTAGAGCTTTCCTGGGGGTCGCCTAAAGACCCTGGTGCAGGGGGAGATCTCCAGCTGTAGCTGTGCACGCACTGCAGCTGACTGAGCAGGGGGGCTTCCCTCAGGCACGGGCCACCCACCCAGATTCTGCGGGGGGCTTCCCTGCAGGTGCACATGCTGCCCGCTTCCCTCCAGGCATGAATGCACTGCCCGACCAAATCACGCGGGTTGGGGCTTCCCTCCAGGCGCGCACGCTGCCCCTGCCCATCAGCCAGCCCGTTGCCTACCATCCGCTGCCCGCCAGCTGCCAACTTGCTTGCAGTTAAACTGCAAGGTAAACTCTTGCTGGCTTGCAGCCTGAGAGGCCAATCCTATGCATGCCTACTCAGCAGTCCCATGATAGTGAATGGGGCTACTCCCAGGAAAGTGCTAGGACTGCAGCCTTAGAGCCCGATTCTATGCATGTGTACTCAGAAGTCATTCCCATTGAGTTCAGTGAGGTTTACTCCCAGGAAAGTGTGCATAGCATTGGAGCAGTAGAGCCCAATCCTATGCATGTGCACTCACAAGTAAGTCAACTGAGTTCAGTGGGACTGCCTACAAGGAAAGTGCATAAGACTGCAGCCTTGGAGCCCAATCCTATGCATGCCTTCTCTTAAATAAATCCCATTATAGTCAGGGGGCCTTTACTCCCATGTAAATGTGGATAGGATTGCAGCCTCAGGGCCCAATCCTATGCATGCCTACTCTGAAATAAATCCCACTGTGTTCAGTGTGTGCATAGAACACACATTTCATTTGTAACCATGAAAATACATCCTGCGTATCGGATATTTACATTACGATTCATAACAGTCGCAAAATTCCAGTTATAAAGTAGCAACGAAAATAAGTTTATGGTTGGGGTCCCCACAACATGAGGAACTTCTAAAGGGGTCACAGCGTTAGGAAGATTGAGAACCACTGGGCTAAATGGTGGTGGAGCACCCTGAGTGATGGAGGCAAGTGGGGTGACAGCCACCTCAGAGGACTGGGTGCCAGAGGTGCAAAGGCCCCACCATGTATCATGCTCCCCACTGAGCACAGTCCACATAAGTCCCAGGGAGGGTGAGAAATAGAATGGAGGAAGCAGTGCATAGAAGAGGGAACAGAGGCAGGAATGGAGGCTCCTTTTTCAAGCCTTCTGTGTTCAGCTGAACCTCCTCTCTCCCAGCTCTGTCCTCCGTTCTGTCTGCCCGCCCTGCAGGGCCCTGCTGAGCCAACCTTGGCAAAAGCCAGGCCCTCTCAGTCTGACCGAAGGGTTGCCATATGTCCCCCCAAACAGCGACAGTCCCGCTTGGGGGGATTGTGTCCACCTCAAGTGTGATAAGGGTCCTGCCCCCATTTTGTGGAAGAGAATTCAGTCTTGGGGAGCCACGCAGGGCGTGTGGGATTTTGCCCTCTGGCTTGAGTTGAGTGGGGGGGGGGGCTGGAAGGTCACCCTCTGGGTAGCTTCTCACTGCCAGATGGACCAGGCTGTTCTCCACCTGTGATGACACTCGCGCTGCCCCCTTTCCTGACCTTGGGGGGGGGGGTGGAAACCAAAGCTGCTGTGGGAGGAGGCATCAGCTCAGCTTGAGCCCAGCAATGGTGGGCCTTGTGCACATTCTGGGGATGACAAATGGAGACCTGCCACAGGATCGCAGGACACATTCTTTGTCCAAGACTGCTCTGGGAGTGTCCACATTTGGGGGGGGGGGGGGGCGAATGAAGCAGCTGGGCTTGGGGAGGGCAGCTGGGGGGGGGGCAGGGACAGCCTGGCAGCCTTGGGCTCTGCAATGAAGAGAGTTTCTTTCAGAAGTGGGTCCTCACTCTGCAGGACGGGAAAGGAGATTGGCCTTGCGGAGGGGGGGGGGGGTGTTTCCAGGCAATGAAAAGCCTCCTTTGCATCTGCCCTGATCCAGCAGCAAAGGAACACTTGGGGGGGGCATGATGTGCCCAGTGGAAATGCCAACCTGCAAACCTGAATCTCTGTACAGTGGTACCTCACTTAACAAGCACCTCGCTTAACAAGCATTTCACATAACAAGCAAAAATTTCCAAGAAATCTTGTTTCACGTAACAAGTTCCGCTTCACTTAACAAGTAGTCATGCTATGGACATGTGTGCTATGAAGCCCTGACGCTCCGCATGGAGGCTCTTTAAAAGTGCTGCTGGCCAGTGCTGCTGCCTCTAACTGCCTCCAACTTGGGGGCAGTTGCCTGGGGGTGCCAGAGGCAGCTTCCCCTAACTGTGCCCCCACTGGCCACCTTGAACCTCCAGCAGCAGCTCAGGTAAGGCTCCCAGAAAAATGTCTTTGATTGCAGTCTCCTAACTATGTCTACTCAGAAGTAAGCCCCGTTCTGTTAAATGCGGCTTACTCTCAGGAAAGTGTCTTTGATTGCAGCCTCCTAACCATGTCTACCCAGAAGGAAGCCTCATTGTGTTCAATGGGTCTTACTCCCAGGAAAGCGTCTTTAGGACTGCAGCCTAAGTAGACTTCATAGGATCCTGCACATTGAATGCATGTTTGGAATTCAATTCCAGTGTTTTGTCATCATTTTTACATCCAGATCATATTTTTCTATGAGTATTTTGGGGGTTGTGGAACCAATCGTCAGAGTTTCCATTGTTTCCTATGGGAAAATCCGCTTCACTTAAAGAGCGTTCCGCTTAAAGAGCAGGGCTTGGGAACGAATTCAGCTCTTATGTGAGGCTGCGCATAAGTATTCTGACTGGTTCCGTCTTCACTTTGTTGTCAGCAGCCTCACAAATCCGGAATGAGTGACTGAGAAGGAAGCGGCGGGGGCGACACCCACTTGGAGGGCGGGGGGGGCAGAGTTCCTGCTGTGGCGGCTCTTTTGTGTTGGGGGGCAGCTGCCTCCTCCGTTTCTTTTTTCGGGGGGGGGGGATAAGTTTGAAGAGATGCGGCATTCTTAAAACTACGCAGAAGCGGCAGAGACGGTGCCTGGACGGTCACCGGGACAGCACCGGCTTGGGGGAGGAGGGCGAGGAGGAGCCCTGGCCGGAGCGCCCCGTCCAAAGGGCCAGGCGCGGCGGTCCGGCCGGCCGGGAATGAGGCCTCAGAAGGGGCGACCCAACCCAGCCCCGACGGGGGAGGGAGGATTCCGGCGGGTCTCCCTCCTCCCCTCCTTCCTCCCGCGCCTCTCGGCCAAGCAGCAGCGCGGCGCCCGAGATCCGGCAGCCCCGGACCGGCCGGTGCGCCGCCCGCGATGCTCCGTCGATGGAGGGGCGGCGGAGACGAGCCCGGCCCAGCCCTCCCCGGCCGCCCCAGCCCTCCCCGGCCGCCCCGTCGACGCCCACGCCGGCCGAGCCTCCTGCTGCACGTGGGGGCGCCTGGAAGGAGACGGGGCGGGCACGGGGCCGTCCGTCGTGCGCAGGGCAGGCTTGGCTCCTCAGCCGGACACGTCGGAGCTTTGCCGGCCTTTGGATGTTCCTGCCCTCGAGGCAGGGAGGAGACCTGCAGCCAGAATTCCGGGCTGGCGGGCGGGGGCACCTCTGGGCCCTTTCTCTGCGGAGCCCTCCGGGGGCCGCCCTCCGTCCGAATCCACTGGCCGGACTCCGGAGCCTCCAGCCGGGCTCCCCTTTGGCTGCCCGCAACCCCGCTGTGCCGCGGTGGGTGGGCGCCCCCTGCAGGGAACGATCGCCTGCTGCACGGGGAGGAGTGCTGGTCACAGGCCGGGTGCTGGCTCTGGACGTGCCTGCTTCCTCCTGCCCCCACTTCCCCGCCTTGTGAAGCCAGGGCTTGAACCCCTCCCAGACTGACTTCCAGAGCATGAAGCCCAGAAAGCCCACCTTCTTGGGACACCTGCAGCCCCCCGCTCCCCCTGCCCCCCTGCCCTGTGCTCCTCCTGCCCCCCTGCCCTGTGCTCCCCCTGCCCCCCCCCCCCCCCCGCCCTGTGCTCCTCCTGCCCTGTGCTCCTCCTGCTGCTCCCATCCTGGGCCTTGTCCGGAGTGTGTCTGAGAAGGAGGGCAATGCCCGAAGCTGCCCCTGGACCAAACCAGGCCTGGGAGTTTCCTGTCCAGGTTGCAGCAGGTGCTGCCTCTGCCTCCAGCTGCCCCTTCCTGGCCACGACTTGGCCAGCCTTTCCAAGTGTTTCTTGGCCTTGCCCTCCAGGCTGCATTTTCACCCCCCAACCTTTCACCCCCTCCCCCTGCACTTCTGCTCCCCCAAAGCAGTCTTGGGGGGGGGGGGCCTGCGGCTTTGAAAGGGATTTGAAAGCTGTTGGATTGACTCCGTCTGCGGCATGCACTGGAGGAACAGAACTGCAATTCAAGTTGGGTGGGAACAGCCCAGGAGAGGCTGACATGGGCTGAGATGGGCATCAATTTACTTGGACATCAACTGGTTTGCAGTGCCTGTTGCGGGGATTTTGCTCCTCCTGCCCTTCTCCGGAGACCTGCAGCCTCTCCCTGCTCCGGGGTCAGGAGGCCGTCTTGGCGAGGAGGCGCGCAAGATGCCAGGCCTTGTTTACGAGCTTGCGCCTGACTCTCGGCTGATCCCAACACCCACAGGGGCCTTTCAGTGCCCCGTAAGACGGTTGTGGTTGGTGGGAGAGCCCCGGACAATGCGCTCGATTGATGTGCTGTGAAGGAAGCCCATGCCTGTGCCTGCCAGTGGGTGCAAAGCATGGATGTGGGCTGGGACAGGAGCTGTGACGGAGGGGTGGACCTTTTCCCTTGGAGGGGCACTTCAGACCTGCAGTCAGGTGATAAAGGGGGGAAGAGGAACTGTGGTTCTGACTTAATGGCTTTGACCAGACAACCAAACTCCTTTTCCTGGCAAGAAGAAGCCACGTTTTGTAGCTCCAGTGCGGCTTCTCAGGCTTTTGGGCACATCATGCTTGGAGCTCTTTTTTGAGCAAGCACCTCATGGCTGGCACCTGTGACCTGCTGGTGAGCAGCAGCACGTCCGGACCCCATGCCATTGACCACCTCTTGAGCCGTCTCTAGAGCCTAGACATTCCTGCTGTTGATGCTGGAGTTATTCTGCAGCTCTTCACAGCTCCTTCCCCTATCCCTATCCCTATGCTTGGTCCTTGAAGGCTCAGCTGTGGTTCTGCATCATGTGCAGGTGTCCCTCCTTATCCACTACAGTTCCGTTGATAAAAAAATCCATATATAAAGAAAGCAATGGAAAAATATGTTCTGCCACGCAGGTTTCTTGCTCCTGTATCGTGCCTCGTTGGATAAGGGAGTGCCCCAGTATCTGCAAGGGTTTGATTCTGAGACTGAAGAATGGAATAACTGCTTGTATTACTGTCTCTCTCTACAACAGTAGAAAAGCAGTTTTTAAAAATGATTTGTAGCAGACATTTGTGCTGAGTCAAGTCCATGGATAAGAAATGTATGTATAACAAGATTGGAACTCTATTTCTCTTGGTGTGTGTGTGAAGGGGGGCATGGCAATCCATAACCGCCAATCTATCTCCTATGGGGGGAGAAGTGCAGCTGTACCAAATATTCAGACCATCTTTGGCAACCATCTTCTCATAAGATCAGCAAGATCAACAGCTGTGGCGCCAGCGGAAGGGCCGGGCCAAGGCCAACAACAGGCCACCTGGGCCTCTGGAGTGCCACTTCCTCCCCAACCTCCATTTCTGCCTCTTGCTGGGTCACTCGGTCCCACACTGAGTTCCCAAACCTTTGAGCCCCCCCCCCCCCCCGCCAGCACTTCTGTCCCAGCATAAAGAGCCAGATGAGTGAGGTTTGTTCAGAACCTTTATTTTCTTTAATTTTATAAAATACACCTTGGAAGGTCAGTCTCTACAAACCTGGTCCTTTATGCTTGGTTAAAAAGTTGAAATTCAAGATCAGACACAAAGAAGACACATTCAGCTTATTAACAATGGTTTTCCCCTATTCCTTTCCAGGGTTGGGTGGGCCACGAAAGGGGGGGGAAGCAGTTATGTATTATTTGAATCAAAGACACATAGACGGTGTGGCTGACTTCACTTGTCCCGGTTTCAACTGGGTGCTGATTTCCTGGCCCCTCCAGCCCAGCTCTTCCGCTCTCCCCCTGGCCACCCCCAGGTGCCCAGCAGTCCTGCAGCCTGGCCTTCTGATCAGGCCAGCATGAAGGTGCTGCCGGCAACCTTTCTCCAGTAAGGAAACACCAGACCCTGCCATTTATCTGCTTGGCTGGAGCCAGGAACATCCGCTTCCTGAAGTTGTGGCTTTGGGGCTCCCAGAGGGAGTTTCTCCTGACTGGTTCTCTGAGTTTTTGGTGGTCCCAATCCAGCCTTGGTCCTTCTGGTCAACTTCCTATGTCTTGGTGTAGCCCTGCAGGAGACCTGGTGGAGGTCTTGCTTTTCATTTTAAACATCTTGGGAGCAGAAGCAGCCCAGAGGGCTTGCTGCACATCCCCCTCTCAATGTGGCCTCCCTGATCATCTGGGCTGCCGGGACCATGAATCCCATTGGTACGTGGCCAATATGTGCAGCGGAGGGTCGGGAGCACCAGTGAAATCCTGCTCTGCAAACAGGCGCCACAGACAGACTACATGGGCAGGGAAAGGAACTGTCACCGGGAGAGGGAAGCACCATTGCGAAGGGTGGAGACAGTCCAGCTCCACAGCTAGTGGCAAAAGGCACGGGGCACATGGCGTTGCGCACAGGAGGAGAGCTCCACAAGGTGAGGAGGCGCCCCCAGCGTGACACACTCAAGCTGCTGGTTATGGACAGATGCCCTCAGGAGACTAGTGCCAAGAATGCTTGTCCAACAGGTTAGGTGGCAGGGGCGAGAAGGGGCGAGAAGGCGTTTGGCCTGGTCCAGGGACGAAGAGAAGAGGCCCCTTTGGGACCGGGGCTCCAGGCCCCCAGATGCTCTCAGTGGAATGGAGGGGAAGGGGAGAGTCCTCCGCAGTGGGATTAGCGCTCTCTTCCCAGTTGGGGAGATCCTTGCTCTAACCCCTCTTTGCTCGGGCAGTGACACCAAGTCTGTTTTGCTTTCCCCTGTCCAAGGAGAGAAGAGGCTCTGTCTCTGGGTGACCTGGAGGGTTTCCAGCAACCAGGAGGAGCTGCACCTGCTCCCTTCTCTCTTCCTCTCTCTCCGGCAGGGCTGGTGTTGGCCTTCTTGGTCACTAGAAGCGTCACGGAGCGGCCACCCTCGGTTCTCTGGCGTTATGGCTGCCCAAAGCAGTGACACGGTGAGCCCTCGGCCGGGAGGCCGGCTGAGACCAGGGTGCCAGGAAGAGCTGTCTGTGGTCAGGGCCTCTCCTTCCTTCAGGTAGCACCAGGGCAGGAGGAAGGGGACAGCGGGCAGTTAAGGAATCAGGCCTCGTGTGCGGCTGCGGCTGCGTCGGGTTAGAGCCTTGGAGTTAGAGGAAGAAAGGCGTTGCATGTGCGCAGGCGTCCCTTGCTGGCACCGCTTAGAACTTGGTCCCTCGGCCCATCAGCTTCAGGACTGCAAAGTTGTAGGTGGCGGCAATGATGAACGTGAGCTGGAGGGCAGAGGAGGGGCAGAAAGGGTGGCCGTGAGACAAGGAGGCAGCTCTTGCTGCATGACAAACAAGGAAGATCCAATGCCCCCCAACCCACACCCTTGGCTGGTGCTGCTGCCCTTAAGATCTGTCTGTGATACTTGGAGCCCTGAGGTGGTGATGCCAATGATGCCAATGGGATGGATCGGTGGATACAAGGAGTCTGTGTGGTGATTGCAGGCCTGTTCCGGGGGGAGGGGCCTTTGGCATCTACCCTCCCCCACTGGCTCCTGGGATCTTTGTTGGAGTTTCTGAGCCAGGCCCCCCCCCCCCCCGTCTCTGATCAAGCACGAAAGAGCCCAGCCGTGTCAGTTTGCTCACATCCCTGGGTGTAAGTATTGGGGCCAACCTCTTGAGTAAACACAGAGAGGACGGCAGTTCTTCACAGACTCACTGGCAGAGCCCCCCACCCCAGTTTGGTGGTCCCACCCCAGCTTCAGATGCCAGCATCCCCAGTGCAAAAGGGAGCAGCTGGTGAGGAGGAAGCCCCCATCCCCACCCCATCCCCACCCCATCCCCACCCCATCCAGCACCCTGGAGAGCAGCTGCCAGTCCACAGAGCGACCCAGCTGCAGATACCAGCAGGATGATTGGGGGGGGGGGTGGCATTACCAGGGCCACGAGCGTCACTGCAGCTCCCACAAAAGCAGCAATAAACAGGTGGAAAGTCATCTGGAACTGCAAGGAAGCAACAAGAGCAGGGGTCAGTTCTGGGGTCTCCTCGGAAGGTAACGTGACTTTGCTGAGGTCAGGAATGTCCGCTCTGCTCAGAGCAGCTGGATGACCTCCTGGGGGGAGACCTGCCTTGCCCCAAATGAGGTGGATGTTGAGCAGCGGAGGTGGTGGGGCTGGGCCTGAGCGCTGCAGGTTCCTATTTGCTTCCAGAGAAGGGGGACCAACAGAGAGGTGGAGGCTGGAACTTGTCCAGTAAAACCATAAGGACTGTAAGACTGCACAAAATACTGGAAGAAATAATCTTCATTATAACCCTTTATGATGTTTTAATTGCTGAATTTTATATGAGGTTGATTGTCACGGAGCACAATCCTGATCACATCTACTCAAAAGTAAGCCCCATTGCGTTCAATGGGTTTTACTCCCAGGAAAGTGTCTTTAGGATTTCAGCCGTGGTGTTTTAAATATTGATTTTATCTACCTTATCACGTTGTGAGCCTGCCTTGGGTCTGTAAGAGGGAGGTGGGATAGAAATAACATAAAGAAATAAACGTTTAACAAATAAATCGGTTAATTCTGCCTCCTCTTTGGTAAACCAGGCATTTCATCAGTCAGGTGAATGGATTAAGCATTGGTTTACCAAAGAGGAGGCAGAATTAAATGATTTGCAGGTTAAAAAAATAATATGATAGGATGCTGGGGATGGGGCTGTGGTCCAGTGGCAGAGCCGCCCTTGGAGTGCATGTTCAGACCCAGAAACACCTGCAGGCAGGGCTGAGAAAGACCTTGGGCAGATCTCTTGTCAGTACTGGGGGACGGTGGTTGTGCTGGCACCGGAGAGCCTCCAGCAGCAGGTGGCCAGCACTAAGGATATGACGGGCATGGCACTGGCACCTCTGCACCTAGCACAGTCCGAGTGGGCTTCAGCCGCAAGATGCCTTTAATCAGGTGAAAGCCTTTAAAAGGTTGTACCATTTTCATGACACCCACCAGTCCCCAGGCAGGAGATGGACTGAACTGGGGACTGGTGGGTGGCCAGATTTATTAATGACCTGGGAATGCATGTGGGGGATAAGAATCCTGGCGAGGCTAGATCATCTCAACCTGTCTCATCTATTTAAAAACTTCTGTCCTGCTCTTCCTGTGCAGCGCACAATCCAAAAAGGATAATTCAGGAAAGTAATAAAGCAGTGATAAGCAGCATAGCAGATAAATCTGATCCCCAGCAGGCCCTGCCCACAGTGTTTCAGTGCCCCACAGGGTGCTCCTGAAATGCTTCCCCTTGATGGACACTCACCTCGGCTGTCTTGCAGATGGAAAGAAGGCTCTGTCCACACACCCGTCCTGGAGAGGCATTCCAGGGCAGGACACCTGGGGGGGGGGAGATAAGAGTTGACCCGGTGCAAGTCGGCAGGAGGAGAGACTGCAGCACTCTCAAGCCCATGCCATGCACATGCAGGCAGAGGAAGGGTGGGTGAGCCTCTCATCTGCGCAGGGAGCCCCTTGTCCAGAGAAACTGATGTCGAATCTTTGGAAAATAATTTGCTGCTACTCTGGGGCTGTGGGGCTCTGGGCGATACAGGTCAGGAGGGGCAAGGAAGCTCCCACAGCGGCACTTCCAGTACACTGTGTTGCAAGGCTCATGACACCTGCATGAGGAATGGAGGAACAGGGACACAGGGGCCCGGGCTGGCCATTGCCCCAGCCACTTGTATTTTGCTCAGGTGGGGCCCTTGCCCCTTTATTACATGCCCCGTTACTGGGGGGGGGGGACTTGAGCACTGTGTCTCCCGGGAAGGGCTTTCCATTGCTGGAAAGCAGGCAAGAGTCACTAACCGTACATCCGGGCGTCTGTGCACAGGTTGCCGATGCTGGCTGAGGTCTTGCTGGGGTTAGCGATGGAGTTGCATGTGGTCCAGGTGTTGAAGTAGATGTAAACGGGGACCGCGGAGCAGGCCAGGACCAGGAGCCAGATGACGGCCAAGACGTAAGTGATGCCCACAAACTGAAACAATGGGGGAAAAGCCGGCACTGTGAATGGGCAGCCGAGAGCCTCCAGACACAAGAGCATGAGGAGGGCTGCCAACTGGAATGACCGATGAAGGCCTCTTCCCCTGGGAGGGGTGGGCAGCACCTTGAGCTCAAACTGTGCACACCCAGCATGTGGCTTTTCTGCACAATCAGAGAGAGAGAGAGAGAGAGAGAGAGAGAGAGAGAGAGAGAGAGAGAGAGAGAGAGAGATCCACCCATGTGTCCTTCCTCAGTGGTGCAATATTGCCTGTCGTGTAACTTGGCTGGCTGTCATGCTCAAAGGGCCGCATGCTTTCTCTGGGAAAACAGCTGGTGGCAGCACCGTTGCAGGTATTCATGCAGAGCATGGGGTCTGGGAATGGCCTGTGATGCCATGACGTAGTCACCAGCTGAGCCTGGCTCAGTCCTCTGGAGGCTGTGCAGTCCTGCCCTGGGTCCCTGTTGTGGGGCTGCACATCCAGCCAGACATTTGGACATGTGGCCCTACCCTTCCCCCCTCACAGCTGCAATGGAAACCTGGCCATGTTCAGGGCACACTTCTCCTGGGCTCAGGTGCCCTCCGGCTTTTTCCTTTTTCAAGAGGGAACTGTGGAGAGCAGCAAAGCATGGCTTCCACCCCCCTCGCAATGCAAGGGTTATCATCATCCCATCCTGGATACTGAGCTCCACCTGGCAGTTGGTGAGCGTATGATGCAAAAGCTAAAATGCACTGGGGGGCACTGGTTGTGCAGAAAGGCCTCCGAAGTGCAAGCGACAGTTTCCAAACGGGCCAGATGGTCAAGCAGAGACACACTCACTTGTGCCTGCACGTCCAATGTGTCCGGGGCCAGTTTTATTCCGCTGCAGGACCGTTCTTCAGCTTTGTTGCGTGTCTGATGGCTCCCCAGTGTTTGTGTCACTGGAACGGTCCCAGGGCTGCAAGGCGGCTGAGGTCACGTTTTGTGAATGTGGGATGCTAACCATCTGGCCCCAGAGGTGCAGGAAGAAAGAGATCTTGAAAGAAAACAGCACTTGCTCTGCTTGCCCCCTGCTTGGCATCCATCTGGGCTTAGAAACCACACCTGGGAATTGCATCCAAACCATTTCTGAGGCCACCCGCTCTCTGCAAGGACAGGCCAGGCCAGCCACGTGCTCCCCTCTGCTTTTCATGCCTGTTGGGACATCTCAGCAAGGAGATGCAGAGAGGCCCATAAGGACCCCCAGCCCCTTTTGAAGGTGCTCTCCCTGGATGGTCCTCAGCCCTGTTTCACTGTGGACTGCACAGTCCTCAAGGAAGAGACCATCCACTCTCCAGACCATTCCGTTGGCATCAGCCATGCCAGTGGGCAGCGGCTCACAACTATTCCCCCAATAATCATAATTTCCCCATTCCAGTTTGTCGGCCGCATGTCCCTTCACACCAGCAGGCTGGCTGTGGACCAGCCGCAAGCTCCCTCTACCCCCAAACCACATCCATATCCTGCACCCAGGCGGCAGCAACACTTTCCCCTCTGGGGTGTTGAGAGGCCAAACGCAGCCAGGTTGACTGTCGGGAGCCTGGACTCCAGCCTGCCGCAGGGGGCCTGACCCTATAGCACAGGTTTCGCAGCCATAAGAGCCTCTTGTACACCACAGCCTCCTGCCACAGGCAGTGGCACACTTGGATAGCCCTCCCGCTACACATTTCTGTTAAGAAGCAGGTGGAGGTACATGAAACCAGGCAGGCAGGCACAGTTTGGGAGAAAACCAGCAGGGAGGGGAGAAAGGGGTGAGTTAGCACAGGTGGAGGCTGCCATCAAAGTGGGGGTGTGCAGGGAAGAAGGAGGGAAGACTGGGGGTGCATTGGGGTGGAGGAGAGCAGGCATGGTGCAGTTTTCTTTCCAAGATGCCATCAGGTCAGTGCAGTTGCTCCGGCCGGCGCCCGGTGCCTTCTCATGCCCATTGGTTGACTGCCGCGTCGCGCAAAGGAGAAGCGAACTCTGGATAGATCACCTTGTCAGGATGTCCCAGCCATTTTCCCAAACAGTGACACACCAGCTCCAAAGAGTGAGCTTGACGGTGTCCTCTGGCACCCCTCCCCTTGTGTACCGTAGCGCCGAAGCCCTTGCCACAGATGGTGGTCTTGTAGTCGCCAAAGATCTGCCTGACAGCGCCGGTGGTGTAAAAACCTTCGGCCAGCAGGAGGGCTCCAAAGAGGAAGAAGAAGCCAGCGATCCCGTAAATGGCATACTGGAAATCGTGGATCCTGCAGGAGGACAAAGAGTGAGGAGGACCCTTCTGCTGTTCTGACACACCTCAGCACCCTAACACGCTGTGGGGCAAGCAGAAGACTCTGGAGGAGGAGGCACAAAGGGAGAAAGCTGCCTGCACCCTTTGGCCACCCATTTCTGGGCTGCTTGGGATGTCAGCAAAACATCCCTGCAAAGCAGTGGGCAAAGGAGTCCTGAAGTCTTGGGGAGCATCGTGGGCCTGGATCTTGCAGGCTGGGAACTGGGAAAAATGGAGGGCAGGGACTGTACCTATAGAAGCCACTCCCTTGGGAAGGGAGTCAGAGGTGCCAGTGCTGCCAACACCTGCTCTGCCCAAGGAGGTCACTTGCCTCTTCCAAAGGTTGATCCTCTTTGTACCCCCCATGGAGGCGCCCAGATCCCCCCAATGCCAGAAAAACAGGTCCCAGAGGTGTCCTCCCTATTTAGGGTTGCCATAAATACTGGAAAGTGGGCTGTGGGTGGCGCAAGCGGTTAAGATGCTGTGCCTGTTAACCAGCAGGCCAGGGTTTGATTCCCGTGTCGGCCCCACAAGACAGGTGAGCTCCTGTCCTTAGCCCAGCTCTGCGACGCCAGCTGGATCCAATCGTATGGGCTCTGCCTTTCCACTGGACTAATTCAGTGGCGTGGAGAGGGGGATTTGCTGCTTGGGGAACAGCCTTTCCTCCATAACAATCTAACCCAGGCTGTCGTGCTTCACATGCAGCGTATGCAGTGCTGAGCACAATTCCATAGTCTTTCAAGACTGACGGAGGCCTGCTTTTTTTAAATACTGGAAAACCAGGATTGCCCCAGCTTGGGAGGATTGTGTTCACGTACTGGCAACTTTGAAAGGGGGTCCAGTCCTGGTTTTGGGGAATAATTTTGGCAAACTTATCCCTAACGGAGTTTCAACAACTTTGCAGAGCTGAGGAGACCAGAGTTGGACACACTCCAAGCAACTGCTGAAGCCACGTCAGTGGTGGTTCCAGACTCTCCTGTCGGGAGCTGGCCAAGGTCCTGATCCCCAGGATCCAGCCAGGCCTCGGTTTTGGCCAGAAACTCCGCAGGGCACCAGGCCTGGCCTGGTTTCCCAGTGGGGGCACCACAGCCTGTGGGTAGCAGTGACACAGTATCACCCATGGGTAAGGAGGCTGGCTGGAAAGGGGGGCCGGGGCTGATAGTGCCAATACTCACACATCAATCAGAAACTCATAGTCCTGGTAGTTTTTGGAGAAGTAGGTCTCAATCAGGTGCTCTGTGCCAGTCAGTGCCTCATGTCCACAGCCACAAAAGAGAGCGACCCCCAAGAAGCACAAGCCAGTGGCCACCAAGGAGGCAAAGGGGGCCCCAACCAGGCATCGCGCACAGCACTCTAACAAACCTGGGGGAGAAGAGAACGGCATTCGTGAGCAGCGGAGAACCAGCACATCACAGCAGAGAGGAGACGAGGGTGGGCACAGTCCGAAGGGACAGGCATGGCCAGGACTGGAGCCTGGAATGGGGGAGAAAAACCAGCCACCCCCAGGACTCCCCCTACCATGAGCCCCATGTCAAAAAGCCAAATACCATCTTCTCGGGCAAGCAAAGAGAACAGGTGTCTAGCCAGCCACCCACACGGAAGTGCCCAGATCCTACAGAGAAAGCTGCCTCCTGGATCGGTGGATTTGGGGTGGAGAGAAGGGGGTCTCCTACAGAACTCAGCTTTCGTTTCAAGGAAGGAAAAACCGGGCAACCAAACTCCCAATGGCAAAGGAAACCCTAGCAGGCACTGGACCATTGGACCGCAGAGGGGGAAAGGGAGCTTTGAGTCACTGCTGGCCTCCAAGCCTGGTCCAAGGGGATCGTTCCTGGCCACTGGGGACTGGTCTCAGCAGAAATCCAGTCTGGGACCACAAGGCCACTGGGTCTGGGCAGGTGTCCAAGCAGCTGAGATTAAACTTCAAGACTTTCATGAAGATCAACCAATCTATGTCAGAGCAAATGGGGAAAGGCTGAAGGGCCACAGGTGGGGGCTTCAAGTGGAACAGCCACCCTGGAGGGTTTCTAGTGGGCTCCATGATGACTGGGCAGGCGGTGAATCAATCAATAAAGGCAAAATATCTCACACATGCACAACTAGAGCAATGCAAACACAAGCCTGTGGCCATCACTGCCGTGCGGTGTTCAACCTGGCCTTGAACCCCAAAGACTTCTGATGTCTACCTATTGCAAGTGTTGGCGCCTGATCCTCAGGGCCCAATCCTGGTGGAGGAGGGGGTGAGGAGGCTGAGCCACCCTGACTTGTCCACAGACCCAGCCAGGGAGGAGACTGCATTTGGCCCTGGGGGTGCAAGGTTCAGAGGGAGGGAAGGACTACCTGGAAAACGGGCTTGTGGAACTGGCTCCAGGTCTGGATTCTGAGGACCCAAAATGTGTGGAGCTGTTTGGCTCGGGGGGTTTGGTTGAGGCTCATCACTAACATTATCTATATCATGAGAGATACACAAAAGTAAGCCTGAGAATGCTCAGCACAGTGTGGTCAGTCCAGGCTCCCCATCCCGCAGTTGGCCTCCTTGGGGGTCCCCACTGTCCCAGCCCAGCCCTTTCCAGGAGTGCTGGGGGGCTGTCAAGGCCTGGCTCCAGCACCGCCTCCTGCACAGTGCCTGGCCCGTTCAGGAGCCTCCTCTCCTTCCATCCTCATCTCAGGCCCCCTGGAGAATGAGAGGCCCAAGGGATCGGGGCCAAGGGCACGGCTTGTACTGATCTCTCCGGGACACAAAGGACAACAGGGGGCTTGTTCTTCCCCACCAGGCTTGGATCAGCTCATCAGTATTCTCTGCTCTGGGGAGGGCTGGAACTGGGGCAGCAGAAGACAAACAGAGAACAAAGGGAGGCCTATTCCCTCAGCCCTCTCCTCCCCCACTGCCCAGCCCCACAAGCAGGGTCTGGAACTCGTTGCCACCAGGCTATGTTTCCCCCCCCCTCCCCTGCACATGTACAGCCCCTTACTGTATGGCCTGGGTGGCTCTTGGTCATCCTTATGCTGGGCCTGGTCCAATGTGCCCTGCCCTCCACCTCAGTGTGGACAGGGGCAGTGATGGGCCCCAAATAAATTAACAACCGGTTCTCTGCCCATCAGACAGCCACTTTTAAATGGCTATTTTTAAACTTTCTATGTCCTATCTCTCTTTAACAACCGGTTCTGCGGAGTAGGTGCGAACCTGCTGGAGCCCACCACTGGACAGGGGACTATCCCAGGTCCTCCTTCAGGATGCTGGAAGGCCAGCATGGCATGATACCCCTGAGCCAAGGAAGCTGCCCAGGAGAGTTTCAGCCCCTCACCTCCCAGACTAGCAGCGGGTCACCCCGACACCTCCTCATCTGGCTACCAAAGACCCTTGGGGGTCACAGATGCTCAGAAAAGAGCCAGGGGTCCTCTACTCTGGCCATGGAGCCACCAAGGAAGTGGTCCCATTCTGCGCTGGGTCCTCCCAGCCCAGAACTCTCTGGGGGCTCCACCAAAGCATGGTTTCTTGCCAGGACCTGCTCCCTGCACAGACAGCAGGCCCTCTGCAACACCTGGTGGGGTGCCCTGGCTCAAGCCCTTCCTTGGACACCCTTCAAACATGGTGGGGGGACTCAGCGCATATACACATTTTTATTATTGTTCTGATTCCTTGATCCAACCCCTGCAGCTCCCTCCTGTCTCCTGAACTGGGATCCAGAGGGCATTGTTGCTGGAGTTTGGTGCACACACTTGGAATCTACCCTGACCCAAGTCTTCCTGATCCTCCTGGCCTTGGCATGTACTTCCCTGCTGATGCTGCCAGGGCCTGGGCACGGAGTGCCAGGGCACATGCACATTCCACACATGTCCACAAGGAATCCGGGGTGCAGGGGGAGGAGGGCAGGGGGAGGCTACTTGGCCAGGGAGAGGCGAGAAAGAGCCCCTTGTCTGAGCACAATCCCCAGCCTTGTACGCAGAGATGGAACAATGGACACGAGACAACGGGATGAGCCTCCGAGCCTGGCTCGGAGCCCCCAGCTTGAGCTCGGTCCTCCCACCAGGACCTTGCTGGTTCAGCCTCCCTCCCACAGAAACAGTCTTCCCCTCGAGAAGGTCTGTGGGAGCCAAGAGCTGCGCAGCCAGGCACCAGCCAGGGCAAGGAACCCCAAAGGCCTTTCTGTGCCAGGGAGAGACAGAGGCCTGGAGCTTGAGTAGGGGAGCCATATGGGGTACATCTGATGTGCCCAGGGGAAACACCAGAGGGGACTCCAACCCAGGCCCCCACCTGTGTGCTGGGACTGACAACAGCAGCATTTTCCTGACAGGCCACCAAAACTTCCCTCTGTGATCCTCTAAAAATGAGCCACACCTGCTCAGAACCTCCCTGCAAGTTGTGCCATGAAATGGCCCTTGAGGGACGCAAAGGACACCCGAGGGGCCCTGTAGAAGTGCCTTAGAAGGGGGCATCTGGGAACAGGACAAGGCCTGGTGAGACCACGGGCTGTATGGCCTCAATTGGACCATGTGGGACATGGAGACAGAAACACCTGCTGCTCCTCTGGTGAGGCACCAGGAGGAACCTGGGAAGGGCCAGCTCAGGATGGGAGAGACCGTTCTTGGGGTGGAAGGTGCAGGGTCTGTGCTCTCCTCTGCCCTGCCTGGCTGACCATCTCTTTAGGGAAGGCACAGGGAGGAGTGAATGCTTGAGCTGCAGGGAGACCCCCGATCTCAGGGAACAGTGCTCTGTGACTCTCCAACTGACCCCCGACTCCCCTCCCAAAGCTATGGGGACAGCCCCACAGCCAAGGCGGGCCATTTCCCAGTCCACTCAATCTGTTGATCCACAATAAATCTGCCAGGAAGTGGCACAGCCTATCACGCCTGACCCAGAGCTGCCTGCAGTCTCTCCGCAGGAGCAGAAGAAGTAGCAGGCAGGAATTCCCTGCCAGAGAGACCCCCCAAATCAGCAGGCTGGTGTTGCCCACAAGTGCCCCTCATTCCCTCCCACAACCCACTCCTTGACCAGGTTTCTGGAGACCCCAGGACTGCATCCCAGGTGGAGGGTCCATGCCTAGTTACCAAGGAAAGGGCTTCTGTTCTCCAGCTCCAACTGTGACTTTGGACTTAACTTCCACCAGGGGTGGCAGGAATGAGGAGGCCGAAGAGGGGGTTCTCTCTGACCCCCTCCATCTCCGTTGCCTCCCAGCTCTTCCTTCTCCCCTGGCTGACTTCTCAGCCTCTTTCCAGGCCACATCCATCTTCCAACCAGTGCAAATGCTTTTTGTGGATCCTGGGAAAAGTTGGGAGGAGGGTGTGACAGGGCTGGTGGGGGAGCAGGACGGGGGGGGGGGGAGGGCAGCCATCCTCTCTACAAAAGCCTTCCAGTCCCACATGCAGGACAGACAGATGGACAGAGATCTGGGCTTTCCCAGCTTGTGAGGAGGGGGCAGATCTGGGTCCACTTGGGAGTGTGAGGGATTTCCACAGCCTGCACCCAGCCTGGCCCAGGAGTGGGAAGGTGGGCTGGCTCCCTCCAGAATCACAGGCTGTCCCCCACCCCAACCTCCAGGCAGGAAGTGGTGTCTGGGCTGCCCCCACACCCAGAGACACAAGGAGGGGGCAAGGAGGGGGTTTGCCCCCCAGCCAGCAGTTTGACCCCCTTGAGTCACAGATCTTTGTTTCCCAGAGGGATCCTTTCCTTTTGCACACCAGTATAGATGCCCAACATAATCCCCTCCCCCCCGAAAATATTGTTCCCCCCTCTAGAATCCTGGGTACAGGCCTGGGAATCCACCACCTTGGAAGCCTAGACGGCGCGATCATTGTCCTGACTTTGGCTGGGCGATTGAGGAGGCTCCAACCCAGCCTCGGTGCCAGCAGCCAGACTGAGCACGGCGCCCACCGGCAGCGGGGAGGGGGTCGTGGAGCGAGGCAGGGGGACTACACAGCAGCCGTCGGACAAGTGGGGACACACACCAAGGAGCCCCCTCTCCCGGGCAAGAGACGCTGCCGGGCCTTGATCCAGCGCTGCGCCCGACAGGACTCCCGACAGGACCCCCCGCCTCTCGTTCCTCCCCCCCCCCCCGGGTCCACGTCCTCCTGAGCTTCCGACGGCGGCAGCCTTGCGGAGGCGGGGAGGCTCTGGGCAGCTGTCCAACCCCGCCGGGCCAGGTACGGACGAGCCGGGCTCCAACCGTCGGGGAGAAGCTCGGGGGAGGAGGCAGACCGTCGCGGGAAGGGCTCCGTGCTCCAGCTCGCAACTTTTCTGGGCTCCCCGGGGTGGGGCTCCTCCCGTCCCGACCCCCGAACTCTCGCCCGGCTAGAGACAGTCGAGGCGCGGCCGTCGGGCCCAGAGCTCCCCCTGTACGGGGCTTCTCGGGACGGCCGGCGGTCCGCCCCCGACGACAGCCAGCCAGGCTTGCCCCCGCGCGCCCCGAAGGAGCGGTGTTGCCGTCGGGGGTCCGCAGCTGCCCGACCGCTCCGTTTGGGCCGCGATACTGATGGGGCCGCCTGGAAACCCGGGAAACTCACCCATGGCGACGACTACGGCTACGGCCCTCGACGGTGGTGGTGGTGGTGGTGGTGGTGGTGGTGCTGCTGCTGCTGCTGCTGCTGGCGACGCTGCTGCTGCTGCCTGCTTCCCTGCCCTGCCCTCCGGCGAAGAAAAGGGCTCCGGGTGGACAGCCGGCCCCTTAAAGGCCCCTCCCGCCCCTCCTCCGCGCCCCGTCCAGGCCCTCCTCCTCCCTCCCTCCCTCCGGAGTTTGGCCCGCGGTGACTCCGCCACCGACGAGGTGCCTCTTTCCAGGGCCTGGGGGTCGCGAAGGGGAGCTTGGGGGGCTCAGCCCTACGAGGCTCTTGCTCTCCCCTGTGGGATCAGGTCCCTCCCAGTGCATCTTCAATGTTAAGTATAGGATGAAAATGCATTGCACCCCTTTTCAGCCCCTTAAGGGTTAAGTTTCTAGAAATCCATTCATGGTGGGTGATCCCATCACAGAAGGAAGACCCTCCCCAAGTTTCTAGGTCCGAGGTTGGGGCAGAGCGTCTCTCAGTCAGGGATTCGTCAATGGAAAATATAGGGAGGAAAATGTGTTGCGCCCCTTTTCACCTCCTTCCGGCTGGAATTTCTGAAAACCAGTTCTTATAGATATATATATATCCAGAAAAGCGCATTGCTAGGAACAGCTAAGATACTGCGCAGAACCCCCAAACTCCCCGGCCTCTGGTAGGGGACCCAGATTGAAGATAACATACATACACCACCCATGGAGGGGGAGAAAACCATTTTTTGTATAACACTGACACCCAGCCAAAACAATTTATATATATATATATATATAAATCTACTTGCATTTGCTTGCTTTTGAACTACTAGGTTGGCAGAAGAGGAGCTGGGCTGAGGACGGGAGCTCACCCTGCCTTGTACGGACCCAGGTCTCGAACCCTGGCCTGCTTCTTAACAAGCACAGTCTCTTAACCACTTGCGCCACCCAGCCCTATTTGAGACATAGGCTACCTCAGATGCCAGGTACAGGGGAGGGCAGCGGGACTCAGGTGAGCTCCCAAAAGCAACTGGGGGCCACTCTGAGATCCAGGAAGCAGGACTAGATGGGCCTCTGGCCTGACCCAGCCAAGGGGGCTCTGAGCCCTCCATGACTCCCTTGCGTCTCCGCCAGCATCTGGCACAAAATGCGGATAAGAGGACTTCCTTCCAGCCCCCCATCTGCATCTGCATCTTGATTTTAATAAAATAAGAACCAGCAGGAAGCGAAAGAAGACGGAGTGTGTGGCTGAGTGATGCACCCCCAGCAGCCTCCTGGCTGGGAAAGCGGATGAGGCCAGGGAACATGGCCTGCAGCTGCTCCACCATGTTCTGTAAACCAGGAAGGCCCCACTCCTGCTGTCCATGCTGGGAAGGCGGAGGAATGGGGGGGCTGCAGCCTCAACAGAAAGGCCCCCTACCTCTACCCACCTGCCTCCCCCCTCCAGCCAGGCCACTGCTCTTCTCTGGCTAACCTGCTGGTGAGGCCTTCTGGCCGCCTCCAGGGGGCAGCCTGGCCCTTCCAGTTGGGGAGAGGCTGAGAACAAGGGCCAGGATTGTCTCCTGTGGGGTCTCTCGGAGTGCCAGGCGGGTCAAGAGGTCTTGTTGATCTGCGAGGTGAAGGCAGGAGTGAGGCCAGAATAATTTGTTCTGGGGAGTGGCAACTGATGGGGAAATGGCAGAGCCGGAGCTGTTGGGGTGTGATGTGTGCAGGCTGGGCAGAGGTGGGGGTGCCATCCCAAGACATGCAGCCTTCGGAATGTGGCCTGCTCTGCACACTTCAGGGTTGACCGGGAACATTGGCATCATGACCCTCTGGCCTCGGAAGAGAGTGAGCAGGAGGAGGGGGCCCACTGGGAGGCCGGGGAGAGGTCTGTGGAGCCCCTGTGCATAGCCCTGGCAGTCGTTCACCCTGATCTGTGAACATCCCTCCTCATGTGGGCTCCAGAGCAGAAGAGGGTTTAGCTCATCCACTCAGCCCCTGACCCTGCAGCTGCTTTTAGGGGCCCATAACAGATGGGAGGGAAGGTTGGGAGGCTGGGAAAGGCCTTCTTTGGTGGACCAGTCCCTAGGAATCGGAGTGGCTGAATTCCAGGCAACACTGAGCTGCTTCTGCGAGGCTTGGAGGACCAGAGAAAGCAGGCAGATGGGTCAGGGGGGAGCCATACCAAGGCAGGATTCCTCCAGTTTGCTCCCCCCAGTCACCTCTGGAGACAGACTGGGGAGTGACACACCACATTGACCCTGTCCTCCTGGCTGGGACTCCTCTTTGCAGTCCCTGCAGAGGCTGTTCAGCCTTCCCCTTACAAACCACACTGCTCAGCAAGACCTCGGCACTCCAGCGGGGCCCAGTCATGTGTCACCTGCTCCAGCAGCGCTTCTCATGGCAGATCAGTGTGCCAGGGAATGGTCTGCAGCTGAAGGACATCTGTCTGTCTGTTGTCTGTCTGTCTGTCTGTCTAGGTGGCCTTTGGGTGGGGTGGATGAAATCCCATTAGTAGGGCCATGGGGGTGAATTCCCAGCCTATTATCAATAAGCACATGGTGCACCTTGAGCATCCCAACATCTTCTCAATGTGCCGTGAGAGAAGAAAGGTTGAGAAGTATTGTTCTCAAAGGCCTGGGTCAGACTCACCACCTGGACCAGCAGGCCCTGCCCCTCCTTTTCTGCAGACTCTGGGGCTGGCATCCTGCTCTCCTCCAAGCTCGCTGCCCCACCACAGATGCTCTCCTATCCCCACAGGTGGCTTCCCCCCCTGCCAAGGGCCCTGGCTGGAGACCCCACACACCACCACAGAGAGCAGCATCGAGGCTGGGGCTGGAGACAGAAAGCCCTTGGCAGGAGGGAAAGTTTCCAAGGTCCTGAGCCCTGGATTGGCTTCTCTGAAATGCCCCCCCAGGGCCAGAGGGAGGGGTGATTGTG
Source organism: Cryptoblepharus egeriae (assembly GCA_030015325.1). Lineage (NCBI taxonomy): Eukaryota > Metazoa > Chordata > Lepidosauria > Squamata > Scincidae > Cryptoblepharus > Cryptoblepharus egeriae. The sequence goes on from JAREYC010000016.1 coordinate 288,851, forward strand.
CACCGATTGCGGGGTGGGGGCTGGGCTGGGCTGCAGGCAATGCACTGGTCCGCCTCTTGGCACCAGGTGTTGCAGCGCTGCTTTGAGTGCCCTCCCCGGCTTTCTAAGGCCCCCTTTATGTCCCAGGTGTCCCTGGAGGCCTCGCACTGCAGCGGGCAGGCTGGCAGAGCAGCGCCCACCAGGCCGGCAAACACAGGCCCTTTATGCTGGCAACAATGGGCCCCACAGAAGCGGACCAGGCGAACAATGGGCCAAGCGGGAGCCGAGCCACGGGGTGGCAGGAGGGGACGGGGACGCTCCCGCCCTGTGTGCGAAGGGCTGTGAGTGGCCACACCCCTCCCCTGGCTGCCCCTCCCCCAGGATCCTTCCCCCCAGGGTGCAGATGAGGACCAGCAAGGACTCCAGCCTACACTCTCCCAGCACCAGCAGGCAGTGGTAGAGGCTGCTCTCTTGCACTCCGATGCCCAGTGCCCCTTCTCAACATCAGGGGTGGAAGGAAAAGGTGTGCCCACCTGGAGATGGAAGCACCCAGGAAAGTGGTCTTTGGGGCACTGCAAAAATGCCTGACTGTGGTCCATGGCTGGGTCCAGATACTGGCAGTTTCAGCCACTTAGCAGAAGCTGGATCATGGCCGTGCCACTTCAGCAGTTGGGGAGGGCAGAGAGAGCAGGGCCAGGTCAGGAGGTGACGTGTCCCCGCTCCATGAGCATGACCTCCTGCCCGGTTCCAGCTCCCTGGCTTGCCTGCTTCCCTCCTTGAGACCCAGAGGAAGGCACTTGGGTCTCCTGCAGCGGCTGCCTGCCCGTCTCTCCCTCCATCCCCTCTCCTTCTTGGTATTCTGAAGTCTTTGCCGCCATCAGAGGCTGTTTCTTTTTTTCAGCACAATTAGGCCAAAAGCCTGAGATCAAGCAAACTGGGAAGAATTCCCCGGAGGGTCTCCAAAAAGGCTTTCCATGCTCCTTGGATCATCCTTGAAATCCTCCAGGATTTCTAAAGTGCAGCAATTACTTCCAAAGGCTGCGCCTGGCCTTTCTTGGAAGAGAGCCGCTCTCGTCCACCCCCCATCCCTCTCTCCCACGTGCCACGGGAGGAGGAGTGGGGGGGAGAGGTGGTGGGAAGGCATCTGCACAGGCCACAGCAAAGCAAGAAGGCCAGGGGGCAACAGGTGGGTCTGGGCCTGATCCTGGGGCTAAGCAATGCCACCTGGTCTGAGGACACTGCACTCTCGGCCACGTGTGTCTACCGTGCAACAGTGGGGAGTAGTACTGAGAATCCCTGGATCTTTCTATCTATCTATCTTTCTATCTATCTGTCTGTCTGTCTGTCTGTACTAACCCCAAGGCAAGGGCTTGTGCCCAGCCAGGCTTCCCTTCTCTGGGATTTGGGCTTCTGTGCAGGACTCTGTAAAACCAGCTCTGAGCAGCTTGAGCTGCAACTGGTTGGGGACAGGAGAGGGGGGGCAAGGCGGTCCCTTGTCCTGCCCAGAAAGGATCTGGAAGCAGAGAGAGACGGGGCTGCAGGCTCATCATTCCCATGTTCTTCTTCTGGCCACTCAGCAATTGATATCAGCTGATATCAAGAGGGATTGATTAATCGATCGATCGATCGATTGATCTATCTATCTATCTATCTATCTACAGTATTTATATACCGCTTTTCAACTGAAAAGTTCACAAAGCGGTTTACAAGAAAATGAAGGAATTAATGGCTAATGAATAGCTCATGGGTGCCTGTCCCAAAAGGGCTCACAATCTAAAGTGCAAAAGAACCCCAGCAGAAGCCACTAGAGCAGACATTGGTGGGGTGTGGAGGGCCAGTTCCTCTCCCCCTGCTAAATAAGAGAGGAACCCCCACTTGAAAGAGTGTCTCTTGCCCAGTTAGCGGGGTAATGTTCTCTCTTCCTGCCACGCACAGCATTGGTGGCCCCACAGCACCCCCATGTTTGCTCTCCATACATAAAGCACCCCAAGGGTTTTCTGTGTAGGGCCTCCAACCGCTTTCTGACACCCGACAGCACTGAAGACCTGGAAAGCTTTGCCCATCACAAGCCACCTGGCACTGCTGAGTGTGGAGGTCTCCCCTCCTCCTCCTCCTCCTCCTCCTCCTCATGGGAACCCAGCTTTGTTCCCACACAGTCCCCGCTCAGCCAGCAGGAGGCAGACTCAGTTCAAAATTCCTGGGCTGGCGGCTGCTCATCCGTCTTGGAGCTGCTGAGTGGGAAGCAAGAGAGTGGCCCATCCACACCCCTGTGCCCCATCCTCCCTCCAGGACTTGCCTGAGACCCTCTCACTCTGGCCACAGAGAAGGGCATCTGGCGAAGGGCTTCTGGAGGACTCCTGGGGCAAGCCTTGACCCACATCTGGCTGCCTACCTGTGGAGCCAGGAAGTCTGATGGGCCTCCCTTCCTAAGTTATCCTCCAAAGCTAGGGTTGCTGTAATTCTCTTCCACAAAACCTGCACAGGATCCCCTGTCAGTCTTGCCAGTGTGTAAACCCAGTCCCTGAAAACCAGCACTGTCCCGGTTTGCTGGGACATACGGCAACCCTATACAAAGCAGGTGATCCTACAGTTTTCAAACAAGCTTTTAATTGGGCAGTTTTAGCATGAGCAAGATGGACACCAAATAAAAGCTTTATCTGAAGGGGGTGGCCAGCCCAGGACCCCTGGAAGTATGTCCTGAAAAACAGGGACAATCCCAGTTTAGGGGGATTGTGTTCACATATTGTCAAATGGGAAAGGAGGTCCTGTCCCCATTTTGTGGAAGGCGACCCCACCCGGAAGCCATGGATGGTGCCCCCACTGCCTTCCTCCCCACCAGGCCCGGACACATGAGTGATTGCTGCCCTGCAGCCCCCTCCTTGGCCCTGACTGGGCCAGCAATGGTGGGGGTTCCCAGGCTGGATTCCCCCTCTGGGACAGCCCCTGGCCTCTTGTGGACTAGGCCTGGATGGGAGAAGGACAGCTTCTTGGCTCCCTGGGAGAAAGGCACGTTCTTGCCTTACTCTTCCCCGATGGATGCAAACCTCTTTCCTCCAGAAAAGAAGAAACCAGACAGGAAAGACATTCACCCAGTAAACGGAGACACACACGCACACGCATCCCACAGGGCTGGTCCCCACTCCTGCCCTCCTCCTCCCTGGAGCCACCAGCTCCTCTTCTGACAGCTCTGTGTCTCCTCCAGCAACAGAAGCTGCAGCTGAACCAGTGCCCCCCCCCCTTGAAGCCCTGGAGAGGGGCTGCCAGCCCTTCCCTTCCCATCCTCCCCTCCTTGGGCTTTCACGGCCTCTGCTCTGGCCTGCTAACTCTTGCCGGGGCTGCAGGTTCTTTTGGGGATCAGAGGAAGAAGCAAATCCAGTTCAAGGCAATCATCCAGGAGCTCCATTCAGCTCAGCCCTAACAGCGCCTACTTACAGGAGCGCTTAGAAGTATCCAGGGGCTTTCTGGGCAACTCTCCGGGCGACACGACCTGTCAGTGTCCAATGAGCTCCCAGAGCCGAGCGCAGCTGGATCCAGAGGCTCTGAATGCACTGCCTTGTCAGGAAATCTGTCCTAATTGGCAAGAAATAGGCAGTTTGACAGCCAAACCAATCTCGGCCTGACCACAGCCAGGCTCTCCTCGTTAAAAGACGTCTTATCAAGACACGTGCCAGGACTGGCCAGGCTGATGCCCACAGGAGATGTTGATGCCATTAGCGAGGGGGGAAAGGAAGGGGGCACTCACAGGAGCACCTGGAGAAGGAAGAAACACTGCTCAAGGCTCTGAAATGAGCACACACCAGACTGCTTCATTCTCAAAATGCGGAGCAGGCGCAGCTGTGGGGCTGGTGTTTGGAATCCAGATTCTTCCTGCTTCTCATGGGAACAGCACTCAGCACTGGAGTAAGGTTGGGCAGGTAGATATAAAATGCACTGTATTGTTCTTAGCCTCCTTGGTTCTCCTAAGGGGAGAAAAGCAGGATAGAAATTCAGTAGTAGTAGTAGTAGTAGTACCTGGTCATGGCTCACGAGTGGCACATGAAGAAGGAGACGGAAGGCCTGAGACTTGCTGCCCAAGAACAGGCAATCAGGACAAACGCCATCAAGATCAGAATTGAAAAGTCAGCCCATGACCCCAAATGCCGGCTCTGCAAAGAAGTGGATGAAACCCTCGACCACATTCTAAGTGGCTGCAAGAAGATGGCGCAGACTGACTACAGACTGAGGCACCATCTGTTGCCCAGAAGATCCACTGGAATCTGTGCCAAGAGTATCATCTGCCAGTGGCAAAAAACTGCTGGGACCCAAGCCTGAAAAAGTGGTTGCAAATGAGCAGGTCAAGCTTCTGTGGGACTTCAGGATAGACGGACAAGGTCTTGGAACACAAGACTCCAGATATCACCATCATAGAAAGGAGTAACGTGTGGCTTGTGGACATCGCCATACCAGGTGACAGCAGAATGGAGGAGAAACAGCTGGAAAAGATCTCCCGCTACCAAGACCTCAGAATCGAATGACAGCCCCTCTGGTGTAAGCCAGTGCAGGTGGTCCCAGTGGGAATTGGCACACTGGGTGCAGCGCCCAAAGACCTGGGCAGGCACCTGAAAACTCTTGGCATTGACAGAATATCAGTCTGCCAACTGCAGAAAGCCGCTCTTCTGGGATCAGCACGAATTCTACGCCGCTACATCACACAGTCCTAGACTCTTGGGAAGGGTCTGACTGGTGATGTGAATGAAACCAGCACGAAAATGTTCGCTGTGTATTTATGGATAATAATAATAATAATAATAATAATAATAATAATAATAATAATAATAATAATAGGAAGTCAGGTAGTTCCCAGGAACCAGGAGACACACAGCAGATGGCAGATTGGCATACAAGATGGAGGAGGGTTGGTGGGCCTTGCCCTGGCTCTTCATGCCTGTGCCAAAAGCAGGACTAGGGCATGTTGTGTGCCCACCACTGCCAGGCCCTGTGGTGAGAGGGATGGGCACAGGCACAGCCCAACTCAGAGTCCATGTGGCTCAGTGAAAGGGGTCTCCAAGGGGCAGCTGATTGTACCTTCTTCCTTCCTTGTAAGGTCAAGTATTGCCCTGAGGCCTCAATGTTGGGGGCAGATGACCAGGGAAGGAAAGAAGGGGATGCGCCCGCCATGTGAATGGCTCTGCCTGTGCCTACTGATGCAGCTGCGCTGACAGATGGCTTCAATCAACCACTAGCGGGGCTTGTGTGGGTGTTACATGATAGAACAGACATCCTCAGGGTGACCAGACATCATAACCACAGAACAGGAGAAGGCACCCCAAAATGGAGGACATCCAAGAAAAATGTAGGACAGGGAAAAACAATCCACGCATTGATTTTATGGCATGAATTGAAACACTGTATTGCATGAGACTAAAAATGAGGACATGTCCTGGAAAAAGAGGCCATTTGGTCATCCTGGCCATCCTGCCAAGTGGTGCTGAGCACCATCCTTCCAGACGGTCACCCGGAGAGGAGACAGTGCCCTGCCTCTTGCAGCGCACGCTGGGCTCCTCACCTCATTCATCTCTGCCTGGATGTCCTTCTGTGGTTCCAGGCAGAGAGAGCTCCTGGCAGGCCAGAGCTTTGGGACGGCAGCCACGGGCAGAAGGTCCTTCAAAAGTATATATTTCAGGAAAATACAGGATAAGAGATCCATCCGCAAAGGAGCACAGACGGGCTCAGAGACAGCAGGCGCCACACAAGATGCATCCTGGCGCTCCGAGAGAGACCTCCAAGGAGCAGCAAATCTAGGGCACAGAATTGCCAGCACTTGCCGGGGCTCCTGAGCGGGCAGTTTCCTTCCGTGTTGCTGCTCCGGTGGGGGAAATCGTTCTGTCTGGCCTGGGGTGGCTCTCCAGTCCTGGTGTTAGATCTTGCCAATGATGTCCAGCAGGCAAGGGGGGCACTTGGCTTTGAACCTGCCAAGAGGGGGTGCCTTTTGAATGGATGGAGGCCTGGCTGAAGAGGAAGGCTTGCCTTGGAGGAAGAGACAGGGTGCTCAGAGAGGCCGAAAGTGATAGTGGGCCTGGGGAATCCAAAGGGGGCCTTCCACTTTTTTATAAATAAAAGTTTTGTGCTCACCTTTCTGAGCAGGAGGAATTGCTTCACGTGGCTTACAATTTTAAACAATAATAACTTAATAATAATAATAAAACTTAAACAATAATAACTTTGGCTAGAATGGAGATGCTTCATGCCAGCTGTGAATTATACATCAGATGGTATTTAACACGATGGCCTTGCTCCTCATGATGTCGGTCATTGGTGGTGTCACCCCTTAAGGGTGACATCTCAGATGGTCCACCCTCTAGCCACCTTACTACCGTCTGGGATGGTGTAGCTTTCAGGAGAAGTGGGGCCCAGTTAGTAAGCAAAGGAGGCCTTCCCTCCTCCCCCCAGATGAAAAGGCCCCACAGGATGACCAGGTAGCCTGCTGTGGATTGCAAGGTGCCAGTCCTCAATTTCCACCTTACTGAACTTTGTGGGGTGCATCTTTCTTCCTTCCCTTCCTTCCTGTGATATAAATCAAACATCCAGAGAGAAGGATCAAGGGGGGATTGATGGTGTCCTATCTGCCAATTTGTTGCAGGTCAACTCCTAGGGCGATGCGTGGCCAGGCACCATCCCCCCATCTCGGGCTGCAGAACCAGCTCCCCGGTAATTGGGCCAGGCAGTCTGTCACACATGCTCCTGTCAGGGCTTTTATTGATTGCATGGGACAGAAACATGCTGCGCATGCCCCGCTCATCTGCTTGCTCTTCTACAGTGTGATGCCTCCCGCAGGGCGTGCCGGAGAAGGAGGAGAGAAGGGAGCTCCCTGCATGGACTGCTGTGAAGAGTACAGTACATGCTTCTAAGGCACCAGCCTGCTTGCCCCTCTCGTGATGCCAACTGGCACCCAACTCAGCTGGTCCAGGAGGCGCACCTGCACCTTGTGCTTGCACTTCAGGGCGGGGGACAGAAGGCCTTGAACTCCTGGTGAAAGAGGAAAGCAGCAGGTCCCCCAAATTAGCCTGACCCTTTTTCCCAGACAGAGCCCCTGGGGAGCTGCCAGACCGCAGAACCCTGCCCGAGCGACTGTTCAGAGTGAACCAGAGCAGCTGCTTGTCTCCCAATTGCAATGGCTGGAGATGCCTGGAAAAGCCCCCCCACCAATGTCTTTCACAAGCCTGGCTACCTGCCTGGCTCTGAGGTCCCAGCTGTCTTTCTGTTTCCAGTGGGGTTCAGCCAAGTCCAAGTGGGGGTGAAGCTGTTTCCTTTCTAGCCCTGCCGAGGGTCTCCGCAGCAGTGACACTTGGCTTGGCCACCTTCGGCTCTGCTCACGTCCAGCTGCTCCACAGCACCAGCTCAGCTCCCCAGTGCCGGGCAGCCCCCTCTACTATTTCCTGACTGGCCTCACCAGGCAGAAATGGAGGGGGGGGGGTCAAAGCACAGCATCAAAGTGACAGGCAGGAGAAAGCAGGTGCCAGAAGCCGTTAGCCTCAAGCCAGCCTGGATGGGCAGGAAGCCTTCCTCCTCTGCTGCCGGCTGCAATTTTGGCTCCTAAAACTTTTGTGCCAGAGGCAGAGGCTTCGGACAGAGATGATGATGATTCTTCCTTCCTCTTCCTCTGTGTTTTCTTTTTTTGGGGTTGTGATGATGTGTGTGATGATGACCACACCATGAGGGATTCCATCTGGAAGAGTCCTTTGAGCTGCCTATAGAACAACACTGACGGGCCTGCCTTACAGGCTGCTGGACGTCACAAAGGATCTCCCAACAGTTATTACCATATGCTAAATAAATTCTTTATTATTATTATTATTATTATTATTATTATTATTATTATTATTATTATTATTCAGATGAACAGAACCAGATCCTGATTTTCAACCTTTTTCATTTCATGGCACACCAAGATAGTCAAGACACACCCTCAATCTTTGGACAATTGACAAGGCACATCATGCTGCTGATGGGACATTCCACACCTCAATAACCTATTAATAAATGATATTTATTTAATACATTAATAAATCTGACAAACGCAAATGGCACACCTGTGGACCACTCATGGCACACCACTGTGCCACAGCACAGCAGCTGAAACTTGCCACTCTGGGTCATGCCTTCCAAATATCTTGTGACCCCTGGAAGACCAGCACATGCAAAGGGGCTGCACTGTAGCCGCCTCCTCGTTCCTCCAGCAGCAGTTTGGATGCCAAGAGTGAACTCGGGGCCTGCGGGCTCACCAGACTCAGAACAATCCCATTGGAATGGAAGGGGGTGGGGAGGCCCATAGCTGGACCGGAGCACATGATCTGCAGTGGGAGAGGGACCTGCACGACCCAGAAATGCCCTTCAAGAGCAATTACCTGCCAGTTTGAAGAGGCAGTGAAGGCAGCATGCCGGGAGGGGGCTCTTCCCAGCTGCTCTCTCAGCAATTCCAGGCCCAACTGACTGCTTAAAAGTCAGGGGAGGACTTTCATCTTCCTCCTCCACACTCCGCGCTCTGCACAGGGGACTCCAGGCTCCAGCTGTGTCCTGCCTTCCTCCTTCCAGATCACCAGTCATCAGGCAGCTGTGGAGAGATTCCAAAAGGTGTGCAAGGCGGAAATGCAGCCAGCCTGCCGGCCTCCGAGCTGGCCAGGGATTTGCAGGCTGACCGCCGTTCCACGTGCTTCGAATGCAGAAGCCGTAGTTCAGAACCGACCCAGATCGATCTCTAAGCTGTGACTTTATCTGGCAGGCCTCCCTGAATGGTTTTCTAAAACCCCAGGATCTGGTGCATTCCCACCTGCCTGGTGGCTGGGGGGGACTTCTGGAGCATGTCACCTGGCACAGTTGGGGCTGCTGGGGGTGTCCAAACACTGGAATTCCTTCTAAGTTCTGACTAACCCCTTGTGTGGGGAGTCTTGACTTTTCCAACTTTCCACCCAGCATACAATGTACCATCTATATAGCATGAGGTGTCTTGTGCTATGGGCACGTATGCACTGGTGGGCGCAAGTGCACCCACCCATCTAGCGCTTCCCCTGCCCCAGCGCCCTTCTATGCCAGTTGGTGAACACTTCCTGGCTGGCTCAAATGGACATGTGTGCACAGCACATGCGCCCTTCTGTGCCAGCCAGAGAATGTTCCCCAGCTGGTTCAGAAGGGTGCATATGCATCTTAGCTGCTGAGCCAGGCATGTGCTTTTCATAGCCAGCCAAAGAAACCCTCCGGTTGGCTGCAAAGGGTGCATGTGCGGCTGCTGATGAGCCATGCTTGTGCTCCTCGCAGCTGCCCAGAGTTTCTCCAGCTGGCTGTGAAGAGCCTGGGTGCGTGATGACATCATGATGTGATGACATGTCATGCGTGCCATGGGTGCACAGTGCCTTTGGTACGCCCCCGTTCCCACTCCTGGATCAGCATGGAGTCTCCTGAGACCAGTATCAATCTCATGCTGAGTTAACATATGCCCATGAGTGCAATACTAACCCTATCTACTCAGAACTAAGTCCCATTATATTCAATGTCCTTACTTCTATGAAAGTGTGTTTAGGATTGCAGCCATAATCAGAAAAAGAGGACAACAACCCCCAAAATATAAGACATCCAAAAAATGTAGGACATGAAAAAATAAAAGCTAAATGTATACCAAGGTATATATTGCTTTCATGTGCTTTGTTTAAACACTATATTATTATGGCTGCAATCCTGAACACACTTTCCTGGGAGTAAGCCCTACTGAACATAATGGGACTTACTTCTGAGTTGACAGGCATATGATTGCACTCTTAATCCATTACATATAATTTATTCCAGTGATGGGCCCAGCCTCCCGGAAGATCCGGTTCGCCGGACGTTCGGGGGCTGGGCCGGGGTCAGGGGGCTGGGCCGGGGTCAGGGGGCGGGGCGGGCCCCAAACACGCCACACTGTGCATGTAGCAGGCAAGCTCCAGGAGACTTAGTGCGCATGCGCCAGGCTTGGCGCATGCGCGCTGAGTCTCTTGAAGCCAAGCTCAGCTTCAGGAAACTCAGTGTGCATGCGTCCAGCTGGACGCACGCACACTAAGTCTCCTGGAGCTCAGCCCCAAGAGACTCAGTGCGCCTGCGTCCAGCTTGATGCACGCGCACTAAGCCTCCTGGGGCTCGGCGCATGCTGGACGCATGCATACTCAGTCTCCTGGAGCTCGGCCTCAGGAGACGCAGTGTGCTAGTGTGCAACTGGACGCTAGTGCATTGCATCTCCTGAAGCCGAGCTTTAGGAGACGTGGCGGCCGCTAGCGAACCGGTCCCCGTGGCTCTTGCAGCTGCGGCTCTGACCGGTTTGCCAGCATCCACCAAGGGGGAAGATCCGGTTCGGGCGAGTAGGCCTGAACCGGCATCTGCCCACCTCTGTTTATTACATATAATTATTTACCAGAAGACCACAAGCTGTCTGCTTGAAAAAGGAAGACAATGAAAGTTTTTTCCCAGCACACAAGGCTAAATCTAAGACATGTCCTGGAAAAAGAGGACAGATGGTCACCCTGACCTCAGGAGATTCCTGAAAGGAAGGTGGGAGTCTTGAGCAGGGCCTCCCTGGCTGAATGAAAAGGCCCAGGTTGGGGAAAACCCTCAGGGAAAGATTGGGGGCTGCTTGGGGGTGGGGTGGGGGGAATGGGAGCTGCCCCTCCAAATTCTCCCCATGAAAGGCTCATCTGGTGCTCTTTGAGGCTTCATTTCAGGGCAGGGCAAAGATTCTTCTTTTCCCGCAGCTTGAAAATGGGTATTTTAATTTCAGACGTTGTTCAGATATTGACATTTTTTGGAAAATTTAAGCAAATTTGTGAACAAGTTGCAGGCCTCCGTCAGTCTTGGAAGACTCTGGGATCGTGCTGGGCGCTGCATACGCTGCATGCGAAGCACGGAAGCCTGGGTTGGATTGTTATGGAGGGTAGGCTGTTCCCCAAGCAGCAAATCCCCCTCTCCACTCCACTGAATTAGTCCAATGGAAAGGCAGAGCCGATACGATTGGATCCAGCTGCGTCGCAGAGCTGGGCTAAGGACAGGAGCTCACCCTGTCTTGTGGGGCCGACCCGGGTCTCGAACCCTGGCCTGCCGGTTAACAGGCACAGCGTCTTAACCACTTGCGCTTCAATACAGTTGAATAAAATCCAAGAGGGCTGCCAGTCCTGATCCTCAGGTTCCCTGCCTCCTCCTTCCTGGCCCAGGGGAATGAAGTTTCAAGTGTTCCTGAACACATACTTCTTTTCCTGCTTGTAGGTCTCATTTTGTGTGCTTCATTACTGTGTTCAACATGCTGGAAGCCCCCATATTTTTAAAGATCATTGGTTTCTGAAGGGCAGGGCATGCACAAGGAAAGAGACGGTTCTGCAGCTGTGGGGGGGGGGGGCAGCCAGCTTGCCCAGCGGCACTGTCTGCTCCAGCATCCTCCATCTGTGCATCTCTGCAGGGGGTGGGGGCACATGTTTTGCCATTTAATTAAAGGAATCCATCACTGCCGTTGTTTTAATAAGGAAAGCCGCACAGGGGGGCGAGCAGTGAGTGGGGTGAGGGGAGGCTGAGCAGGAGGCACGATGTGGGACTGAGGCCTGGGGCTGGTCTGAAGTCTCCACCGCCAGCTGGACGCTTCTCTTGCCTGCAGATGCCCCAGCGGTGCTCCTGGCTCCTTTTGCCAGGCTGGCCTGCCCAGGTGCCAACAGCGCTTCCCTTTCTGCAGCTGGGAGCATCTCCTGGTGTTGCTGGGTCTGGTGGGAGGCCAAACAGAAAGGAAAACGGAGCCGAGCAGCACAGCCCCCACCCTGCCGGTCCCTCCACCTTGGGGGGTGTACCGATTGCCATGGCAACTGGAGGCCTCCAGGCACCCCCATCTCCAGCAGTTCTCCTGGCAGGCGCTTGAGCTGCTCCTGCCTGGATTGTTGGCAGAGCCGGGAAGATTAAAATGAATGGGGCAGGGGAGGGGGAGAGGCTGCTGTCCCCACAGGCCACCTTCGCAGGATGCAAATGCAGGGGATGGAGCTGCCGGGATTGCCGCCTGCCTTCCTTGCACCAGCAACTGGCTAGCCCAAGCACCCTGGGCTGCGGGGGGTCTGTGAGACTGTGACCCAAGGGTTGGTGTGCCCCCAATGAAGTGGGAACGTGGCACACCAAGGCATTCCCATGGCACTGCCCTGCCTGGACCAGGCCTGCCAAGTCTTCTGGCTCCAGCACGCCTGGGGGTGGGTGGGGTGTGCCATGCCAGGCTCCGCTGCCAGCCCAAGCCCTGTATCTGCAGTTCCTGGAGTCACAAAGAAAGATGAACTGTCCCTGCCCCGCACAGCCCCGCCTGCCCTCCCTGGGCTGGTAATCCTTTAAAAGCCCACCACATTTCTGGGAAGATGAGAAAACCACAACCCTCCTTTGCGGCTGTCAGAAAATGCAAACAAGGTCATCCCGAAGAAAAGGCATCAGATGGGAAACTGTATCCTCCAACGAAACAATCCCGATTACTGGGGATTTGCAGCAGCCGGAGGGAGGAGGGAAGGCGGGAAGGCTCCTGGCAACACAACGGCATGGAAAGGCTGCCTGCGCCCCAGCAAGGACTGGGGGCTTCTCTCTCTGCCCCCCGCCTTTCACTTCCTCCTAACGAGGTGCGGTCCCCACAGCCTGTGCGCCTCTCTCAGCTGGGGGCTTCCCATTACTCTGAATTATTCATCCTCACTGCCTGGCTTAACAAACTGCTCTCATTAAAACTTAGGATGGGAACATCCTAAGCTGAGGCAGGCGGGAGGTGCAAAGGAGCCAAGGTTGGCTGCCGGGGCTGCAGCAGAGGGAGAGGTGGAGGAGACCCTCTGGGGTTGGGACTCCTGGCTGAGGGTGTGTGGGCATGTGGCGTGCTTAGCAGTGGCATCCCTCGAGGGTGAGGGGTCTAGGAAGGCCCTCAGGGGTTGACAGTAATCTCATTATTATCACAATAATCCCAATCCTGTTTGGATGCCAATTTTTCATCAGATTCCAATGCAAAAAACAGCTTTGAAATATCTCCTTCCTAACAAAAATTGTGGCCAAAAAACCAAAATGTATGGATCCCTATGGAAAGTGAAGGTGAGCCATATTGTGCCTTTACTCATGAGTAAGCAAACGTGCCTTGGTCCATTGGAAAGGGCAGAGACTGAGAGGGGCCCAGTGTCCCCAGAATGGTCCCCTGAACACAGCCCCCCCCAATCAACGCATCAGCCCCTGATCATTGCATTGAGTCCTATGGAGAGCATAACTGAGTTCCACAGCCTGCACCGGTCTTTGACCAGATTGGAGGTGGAGCAGAGGGCCGGGGAGGGGGCTGGGGCTGGAAAGGAGATACTACGGGACTGCGGGGTCCAGGCTACCCCTGCCCCGCTGTGCACCCTTGGGAGGAACCTTCCTGCCTGAGCACCCAGCCCCCAAGGAACTGCCCACCGGAAGCATGCCTGGCTCCTCCAAAGGAGGGGGAAGGTGGGTGGAGGTGAGTGGCCACTCATGGCTGGAGGGCCTGCTCTGGCCTGATCCCAGTCCTCTGCCTGGCCTCTCAGCACCTCTTGCAATTGCCTGGGTCGAGGCACACACCAGCCCACCCACTGCAGCCTGCCTTGGGTGGGGGCTTCTTTTCCTGCACAGCGGGAGTCTGAGGGGGAGCAGGTGGGCAGGGTCCAAGTCCTGGGTGCGCAGCCGATGCCCCCTCTCTTGGCTCCAGGCCAGCCTGCTTCGCCTCTGGTTTCCTCCTTGGCTTCAGGCTCACTGGAGCCTGCAGGCAGCTCCTGCCCAGCTCCCACCTAAGCTGACGGGTATTTTTAGCCCTGGAGAAAAGCCAGTCAGTCAGAGAGAGAAATGGAAGGTTGGCTGGGATCAGCCTCCTCTTCCCCTGCCCTCTCCTCTCCCAGATGACCTGTGGCACCTCCTCGGGATGGCTGGTGGATCGGGTGCAGCAAAACCATTTAAGGGTGGCACACACCCTGCGGCTCTGCCCTGCCCTGCCCTGCCCTGCCCTGGCAAGGGTGCCTGGAGGGGACTGGAGAAGTGGAGCCACACTTTGCCACACAAGGCCTCTGGCAGTGAGAGCAGACCATTTCATCATTTCAGGGGGTTAAGGCAGTGCTTCCCAAACTATGATCCGGGGCTCCCCAGGGAGCTGTGAAAACCCACCAGGGAAGCTACAAAATCCTTCCCAAAACTCCCCTGCCCTATACAACGTGTAGGATTGTAGTCCTAATGGGGAGCTACGGCTGTGGCACAACAGCTCAAGGGAGCCGCCAGTCAAAAAAGTTTGGGAACCAGAAGGGCAGTGCTGGTGGTGGTACTCACCACAACAGTGTTATCCATGTGAAGCTGTTATCTGTGGGGAAGAGAACGGAGGGCAGCAGCACTGACACGCGCCAGACCCTGTGAGATTTCCCAGCAAGGCCACCCCATCCATTGATGGAGGTCTGCGGAGACCCTCATGGGCAGCCCATGCTCCATCAGTACGGCCAAGTAAGGGGATCCTCATTTTGGGGGGAGGGAAGAGTGACCATATACCATTACAAAAAAGAGGACAATGCCCCCAAAATGTAGGACACCCAAGAAAAATGTTGGACATGACAAAATAAAAAACTAAAAACACTCATGTATACTACTTAATTTAAACACTGTATTACACTGTTATTACTAAATTTAAAACTATTACATATGATATAATTTATTAATTACAAGAGACTACATGCTGCCTGCTTACAAGAAATAGTAGGACACTGAAGTTTTTCAAGGACACAAGGCTAAAATCCAGGACATGTCCTGAAAAAAGAGGACATATGGGCACCCGGGGCAGGGCTCTGTGGAGGGCCCGTTTCTGAGGACGTCTCTAGTGCCTGGTTAAGAGACACAGGTGGACACCTCTGCCTGCTTCGCCATCACTTTTTAATGCATGTTAGGCAGGGTGTGAGTGCCAAGAAGAGCAGAGCAGGTACATGATCTGCTAAGCACTGACTTATTTATTCATATCACCAGTGCAGATTATTTATGACCCCGCGCATGGTCATGAGCTGCACCGGCTGCCTTGGGACACCCAGAGAAGCCGGAGACCAGTTTCCACTCAACAGCTGGAGGACGTGCCTGCAAAACCACAGCAGCCCAGCTCAGCATCTACAAAGGGCAACTGGATCAAGCTGGGAGGAGGGAGGGAGGGAGGGAGGGAGGGGGACACAAAGCGCTCCCATCATTGTCAACATCATCTTGATACCTTTAGGAGGGGGTATGTACCGTACTCTGTGGGTGAGTGCCGGCAACTCTGGGGCCCCAAGTAGACATGCCTATGATTCCAAATCACGTCTTCATGGTGAGGACCCCTGCCCTTTCTTGAGAAAGTGAGTACCCTCCCAGTGAGTACCCTCACCCTTAGTTCATTAAAAAGCACTCTTGGGACCCCACATTTGTGCACCAACAGCCACCCCTGGCTTGCTCTTTGCAGGGAACCCCTTGGAGGCGTTGCAAAGCAGACAGCGAAGACCCAAGCAAGTGCTGCTCCTTCTGACTCCCCCAGAGCAGGCGCAGGGATCCCCCAAGGACCAGGACCTTCACTCCTCTTTCCAGAAACTGTCCTTTCAGCTGGCTGGTGCGCTGCCTCCAAAGCACAGAGGTAAGGCCAGAGAGTCTGCCTGGGTCTGGACCAGGGGTCCCAAACCCAAGCCTGGGGTTCAGGTAAGGCCCGTTGCAAGCCTCCAATGGGCCCACAGCCAGCCTCTGGCCCCCTAAAGGTTTCTGACCAAACAGTTAACCAAACACAACCAGAGCCGTGATGCGGGGGATGAAGGAAATGGGGGTTCATTTAAATCGGTGCTTTATTTCTGTGCCGCGTTGGTACTGGAAGAAACAAAAACTTGAGGCCACTCCTTTGACCAAAAGGTTTTGAGCAGCAGTACTTGAGCATCTCAGCCCAGGATCCCCTTCTGAGGATATCAATCTGACCGGGACCCTCTGAAAGTGCCGTCTAACATGGCTGGAAGTGACATTAAAGGTGCCCAGAGCCCGATTCCAAGACAGCTGGACCCAGCCTTTAGCGACTACTCCTAAAATGAAGTTGTGACCCCCTCCCCGGTGCTTTTTCTGGGGGAGGGGGGGAAGGTGCTGATACTCACCAGAGGTTATCCCTGTATGACTAATTATAACTCATTGGGGGGCAGGTGGAGAAAGGTGCCAGTACTGAGTACCAGTGAGTACCCCCAGAAAAAGCCCGGACCCCCACTTTGCAGAGCACTTGTTTAAAGACCTCTGCCTTAGGCGATTGGCATGTGGCCGTCAATTGGGCCTCAGTGTCCCCACTGGAAAGAGGAGACCGACAGATCTCCCTCACACCAGGTCTTTTCTCCACAGAAGCCACAAGCAGAAGCCACAGTGCCCAGAGCAAGACTAACCCCCCACTCAGCCCAGCACCTTCTGCAGCACTGCAAGGAATCCACTGGGAGGACCCCTTGCGGTGGAGGGAGAAAAGGTGGACACTGCAGGCAGCAGTCCTGACAGTGGAGGACACAGACCCGCCACTCATCAGCCTCATGGGAGTCATCATGGCCATGTGCAGGGCAAGTACAGCATGCACAGGTCATGTGGCTCTGGGCCTGCAGCCCCCCCTACACCTCTCCATTGTTTCACATCAAATCCCAAAGCAAAGGGGTGTAAACTGAGCTCCCCAGCCTGGGGCTGAGCAGGATCCAGCCCTGAAGCGATGCAGTCCTTCCCTCTCTCTGTGGCATCTCCGCTCCTGCTGAAGGATCCTTGACACTCATCACTTTTTCCTTCTTTTTCCTCGGCATTAAATATTCACCATCTTTCACCAGAAATCTCAGCTGCACGCAGGGAGGTGTCAGCCGCAAACCGCAGCCTGCTGGAGCCTCCCTTGGGTCTGTGAGGAGGTGTCCTCCATCCCCAGATGTTCTGGTGTGTGGCACATGGAAGGGGCCGCGCACCCCTTCCACACCACCCCAAGCGACACTGCTGAGTGTTGCAGGCCACAGCGCACTCCTGGTGCTGACTCTAATAAACCACTTGTATGGTTACTGAGGAATCCCAAACAGTGCAGTCCTGGCTGAGCAGAGCTCCAGAGGTTATGGGATGTCTGCTGCGTGGAAAGGAACTGACTCCCACGTCCATGTGCCGAGGCGCACTGCTTGCATCCAGTGAGTCTCATTGCCCATAGACATGCCTCAACTTGTGCTGTGAGAAACCAGAAGCTAAGGAGGCCAGACCTGATGAGGCCAAAATGGAGCCCCTGGAGGGTTGCCGCCATGCTCACCCACAAGCCAGCCCCCCAAACCAGGACATATGGCAACCCTCCCAGGATTTTTGTTTCTGTCTTCCTTGCGGTTTTCTGGATATTTGGACCACGACCGTCTCCTTTTCTGGACAGACGTCTGGAACGAAAGCCCGAGAATCCCCGGAGGAAGGAGGGTGGCTCCGGGGCCTCCACCAGGTCTGCCACGTGCTTGCCCGGGATGTCCTCTGGAGTCACAGAAGGCATCCCTGGGCTCCCCGAGGCACCCCTTGCCTGAGCTGGGAATGCCATGGAAACACAGCGTGATTTGGGATTGCGGCGCACTGGCGGCAGGCGCAGCGAGTGCTGCAGGTCTATATTTAAACCCGGCTGATACATTTTTCATCAAACACAATTTAAAGGGAACGAACAATTAAACACCTAACAAGCGGAAGCCAAGCTTTGAAGCAGGCAGCTCTCTCCACACGCTTGACCCCGTGCCAGCCCTTCCTTAGTCTCGGCCCTCCCAGGCGTGTCTGCAAACAGTCCGGTGGGGGGGCCTCTTCCCCCTCCACCTGCCCCACTTTCCGGACAGCTGCAAGGGGGCCTTTTGAAGGCCGGGAATGTCTGTCCAACCTGACAGCCGCCTTCTGCGCAGCCGTCAGCACCAGGGAGGTCTTTCCAGGTGCAGATTCCTCCCTTGATGCCAGGCCCTGCAGCGCCCACTCTCTGCCTCCTCTTCTCACTCCTCTCAGTCAGTCTCCACTCCTTGAAGGGCCTGTTCCCAGGTCCAAGGAGCAGCTGTGTCAGGGCAAGTAGACTAGTAGAGTGCCCCCCACCCCAATCCCCCCAGTCTCCCACCCCCTGCATGCATCCCCACTACCTCAGAAACCCTGCAGAGCTGCTGTGAGTCACTATTGACCAGTCCAAACCAGGCAGCCCAAGCCAACCTTTTCCCAAGTGGCTCCAAGTACCAGTATGACCAGATGTCCTCTTTTTTCCAGGACATGTCCTCTTTTTTAGCCTTGAGTCCCTGGAAAAATGTTGTTATTTATTATTATTTCTTTATGTTTACTTGTATCCTGCCTTTCTTCCTTAACAAAACCCAAGGGAATTTAACAACTTCATTGTTCTCCTTTTCCTTATAAGGAGGCAACGTGGAGCCTTCTTGTTACTGATAAATTATATGGAATGGTTTTCAGTGTGATCATAATACAGTCAGGGTGCGCGTGTCCTCTTTTCCCAGGACATGTCCTCTCTTTTCAGCCTTGTGTCCTGGAAAAAAATCTTCATTGTTCTCTTCCTTATGAGTAGGCAGTGTGTGGCCATCTTGGAAGTAATAATAATGATAGTTTTAAATTTAATAATGAGTAATTTAGAGGACAATCCTTATCATGTCTACTCAAAAGTAAGCCCCATTGTGTTCAATGGGTCTTACTTCCAGGAAAGTGTCTTTAGGATTGCAGCCTAAATTAACCACCTAAAAGCAGTCTATATGAGAGCTTTTATTCTGTCATGTTCTCCATTTTTCTTGGGTGTCCTGCATTTTGGGGAGCCTTATCCTTTTTATTGAGTATAGCAGAGGGCAGCAGTGGAGGGGCACCAGTGGGGGGACACCAGGGGGCGCCTCTGGCAGCTGGTAGGGGCTGGCATAGGTTGGATCCGGACTCTGACCACTGCCTGACTTTGTCCGACGTGAGGAGCAGGATCCAAGGCCGCCCCTTCGAGGAGCCTTTGGAGTCCGGCCTCCCCTCTGGCCCTAAGGCCCGGGACAGTCCCCTGCAGGGGCCCGCTTCCCACAGGTTTCCCCATGGGGGGCATAGCTCGCTTAAAAGGAGGGTTTCTACAGGAGTCACGTCGAGGCACCAGCAACAGCCACCCAGGCGGCTCTGGCGGGGGAGGAGAGGGAGAGGCTCTCCCCCCAGCTCCGAACTGGCTCGCCGCTGCCCGAAAGAGCGCACGTGTGACAGCCTCGCCTTCGAAGGGTAGCCCCCAGCCGGACAGCGCCCGGCTCTGAAGGGACGGCGTCTCCTCTCCTGCCCCCCCTCCAGCCCACGATGTCGTCGTCGTCGTCGTCGTCCCGGAAAACAGCAGTGGAAAGACACATGTGCTGTGCGTGTGAAAGCGCCTTTCGATCTGCCCGTCCCGTCCGGCCTCTGCTGGATGGACGGCTGTGCTCCCCCCAAGTGCGAGTCCCTGAGGCCGGGGAGTGGGGGGCTTGGGGGTCGCACTGGCCGCTCCCGATGTGCCTCCCTACTCAGGAGCAGCCTATCTCGGCCTGCAGACGCTGCCTGCCCAGCTCGTCGGTTGTCTTGGGCCCGATCCCGCAGCACTCAGTGTCTGACGGGACTAGCGGGACAAGACATGAGAGGCGAGAGGTCCCCCCAATCCTGCCCCTCACATGGGGCCGAGAGGAGGGGCGACCCCTTGGCTGACTGGCGGATGCCCGGGAGCCTCAAGGTCGGGCCGTCGTCGACGACGAAGACCACTTGTTCGCGCCTGCTTGGGGGTGGGGGACGCGATCCCCAAATCCCACCGGTCTAGAAGGGACCGCACCGGGCTCCTTCCCCTCCCCCTTCGCCGTCCCTCGACGTCCCGGGGCGGACGGAGGCAGGACGGAGCGCGGCTCAGAATGGCGCCGTCGGGGCTGTCCCTGCCGCGGCCGCGCCCTCCCGTCGGACTCGGGGGCGGATAGCAGCGCGGAGTGCCGTCGGGGAGCGCTCAGTGCCGGGCGGGCGGGCAGCGGGGCTCTGCCGTCGAGGCGCCTCCATGCGGCGCCGGGGAGGAGCGGCGGGACATGCCTGCCCTGCGCGCCTCCGCCGCCACCGAGGCTCTCGCAGTCCGCCCGCCTCCGCCTCCCTCCTCCCTCCCTCGCCGTCGGGGGACTCCGGGCGGCCGCGGGATGCGAGCGCACCTGCCGCCCCTGCTCCTGCTGCCTTTGCCGCTCCTCGGCGCCCTGCTCAGGTGAGTGGCCGGCCGGCGCTCTGCACGCCCTCAGAGGCACCCTTGCCCGGCGGGAGGGAGGGGAATCTGGGGAGGCTTTGCCGCGCCCCCCCCCCCCAAATCCGCTCGCTCGCCCGCCTTGCTCCGAGCCCTGCCGGGGGTCGAGGGCGCTGGTCTGCCTGGGGGAGAAGCAGCCAGACCCGAACTTCTCCCTTCCAGCTGCTGCCGGCTGGGCTACGCGGTGCGAGGGGTGGCGGGCTGCTCTCTCCCCCTGGTGCTGCCCTGGGGGAGGCTGGAGGGCGAAGGACACGCACAGCTGGGGGGAGCCCTCCAGCAGAGGCAGCTGGTGGCCCGAGACTGGCCGGGGGGGGGCTGGTCAGAGTAGTAAGGGGTACATCAGAAGTAAGGGGGGCTCAGCCTTGCCACACGTGGCCCTGCCTGGGTGTGTGTGTGTGTTGGGGGTGCAGGGAGAGGAGCTGTCCTCTTTGTCCTGGAAAAATCTTCCTTGTCCTCCTAGTCCGAATGAGCAGGCAGAAGGAACCTGCTTGGAATTCATGAATTATGTAGCGTAAATTCCATGTAAAATTCAGAAATCAGTAATATAGAGTTTAAATTAACCCATATATGTGAGTGTTTTTAGTTTTTATTTTGTGTCATGTCCTCCTTTTTGATGTCCTCCATTTTGGGAGGGTCTTGTCCTCTTTTTTGCTTGTCCAGGAGGGGCATCAGCTTGCTCTAGATTAGCTCTTGGAGGGAGAAGTAGTGGGGGAGGAGGGCAGACCAGCTGGGGAAAGTGTCTTGGAGTATATGGGGGGGGGGAGTTTCCACAGCAATTTGGGTGCCCCCAGCACTGCAGGTCACCCTCAGAGCTGGAGGCGGGTGGGGGGGTGGGGGCGGCCTTGGCAGGTGCTGAGTCTGAGGGTTTCACTTCTTGCTCTACTGATCTGTGGCTTGTGCTGGTGCCAGTCAGAGACACACCTCGAGTGTTCTGGAGCATGAGCTTCCACCTCTGAAATAGAGATCCTGCTGGAGGCAAGCTGGAGGGGGGGACCCCCCCCCCCCCCCGTGGCAGGTAGGGCCTGGCCACCTACATTGCTTGGCTGCAATGCCAGCACTGGCAATCTGGTCTTCCTTCCCGCTCCAGAGTCTGGCAAGTAGGTGCCCCCTGGCCAGGTCGGGCTAGCAGTGGCCCATCAGTGGGTCTGCAGGAAGAGGACTCCAGAGGGCTCCAGTGGCCACTTTCTGTGGCCTGCCAGCCCTTGTCAGTGGCCCACACTGTGTCCTGGGCGGCCTCTGAAATGTTGCCACCTTGGCCTGGGGTGGGCTAGACCAAGTTCTTTCCCAAAGGAGGAGATGCGCTCTCCAGGGTGCAGCACGTGTGCTGCGGTGACAGCAGCCAAACCGTGCCCTCCCACCCCTGCACTATGGCAGTCGGTGGAACTCATGGCACAAGCCACAGGAACAGCCACTCGCGGGGATGCCTTTCAAAGGAGCAGGGCAGAGCCAGGAAAGGGCAGCCTGCCTTGACTCCTGTACGTCCAGGTGGGCTTCCAGTCTGAGCCAGCAGGGCTCCCTGGTTCTAGTTCTGCTCCCCTTCCAACTTGCCCGGAGGCCCCCCACCCGCCACGCACACCCTTGTCACTCCTAGGAGCCCCCCTGCTCTGACCCCCCTGTCTCTGCCTACCTCTCGCACCCCCCCAAATGTGAGCAATGGAAAGAAACTGGTGGAGAGCTCCCCCCCCCCACACTGTTTGAAGTCTCCCCTCCCTGCTTCCTCTCCTTCTCCCCCAGGGCTTCTCACAGAGACAGGCTGTACTCTGGGGACAGGCAGAGAATGCGGACAGGCGGTGGCTGCGGCTGACGCATCGCAAGAGGCAGCAAGGGGGTGCTGGGCAGAAGGGGGCTGGGGCTGGGGCTGCTCTTCACATATGACGGGGGGGGCAGGAGGAGGCCTTTCCTTTCCCTTCAGGGTCTGGCTGTCAGCAGGCAAAGGACTGGAAGGGAACCCCCAGTTTCCTCTTGGCAACCCTGCACAGCTGGGCTCACTTGCTGGAGCCACCTGGAGAGTTTTGGCCAAGCAGGTGTGGTGGGGTGCCTTGTGTGTTCACACCCTCCAGCCCCAAGAGATGCCCTCCTGCCCGGAGAGCTGTGAGTGGGGAGGAATCAGTGTCCTGTGGCCAAATGCCACTGCAGCCACATTTAGGGTTGCCATATGTCCTGGAAAACCAGGACAGTCCCAGTTCTCAAGGCACATGGCAACCCCAGCTGTGTCTCTTCAGGGGCCAGTGCAAGTGGGAGGCAAAGTATGGCAAGAGGTGGTATCCAGGCACGGCAAAGTGGAGCCACAGCCTTGCCGTGCCTGGTGTGTGAGGACAACACTGCCTGCCTGGGCCAGGAGGGAATGAGCTGCGGCCTGCTCTCCTCTCCTGAACAGGGGCAGGCGGGCAGCCCCCCTCCCAGGGCTGGGGCAGAGGCAGGGAGCAGAGCCTCAAGGACTCCAAAGCACTGGGCTCTGTGCTGCTGGTGCAGGCTGTGCAGTCAAGCAGCAGGTCCGTTGCTGTCCCGGTGGCACCTCCCGGCTTTGGCGTGGCACAGCCAGCCCCCTTTCTCGCTAGTCTTGCACAGACCCTCCTGTTCAGGCCAAGGGGAGGGGGATGCACCTTCCAGTGGCAAAAAGAGGTGAGTATGGGCTACAGACCTCAGCATCTTGGCCACTTTGTGGGAATGGGAGGGAGGGCTCTTGCATCCTCTTCCCTTCCTGTCTCTGGAGGAAGCTGGTTTTCTGCTTCCAGCCCCATGGAAGGGGAAACCGAGTCAGGTTCCTGGGAGAAAGCAAAGGCTGTGGCCCTCTCAGGGGTGCAGCTTCTCAGGCTGACTAGATGGGCCACAGACTAGTCCTTCATGGCAGCTGCTGGTTCTTGCTGCCCCCTTTCTCTTCACCGCCCTCCCCCAGGCACCTGGCTCAGGTACCCCGGGCAGCAGGAGTATTTCATCTATAAACACATACTTTTTGGCCCTGCCAGGGCTCAGAGGGTGGGTGCACCTCCATTTTGCTCTAAGGGCCTGGAATGGCTCCAGAGGGGACGGGGTGCTTGGCACGGTGCCAAACCTAGCGCTTCGCCTCCCCTCCAGCTATGCCACTTCCTGCAGGTACATTCCTCAGGTTTCTGTCCTTAAGGCGGGCTTGGCCAGGTTGACCATCTAGAGTGGAGGAGGGAGTGCCTGTACCTTTAAGCATTGCATCGAAAAGAGAATGGAGGCAGCTTTAGCTCAAGATAGAAGGGTTTACAAAGCAGCACCTGCCTCCATTCCTTCTTCGATGCAATGCTTAAAGGTACAGGCACTCCGTCCTCCACTCTAGATGGTCACCCTGAGCACGGCCTTCTGTGTGAGAAGCTCTTTATGCTGCAAAACGCCGTGGGCTTCTGTCTGCCCCCCCCCCCCGTTTCTCTGGGCTGGTGGGGATACTGTAAGTTCTGATCTGAGTATAACCAGAGTCAGCCTCTTCCAAAGCTTCTCTTGTCAAAGAGCCGCTGAGTGTGCAGCCTTCTGGGGACTCTCCAGTTCTGCAGAGCTTGTCACTCATCTCTGAGCAGGTTCCGTGCCTAATAATGGAATAATATACCTAATAACTGGCTTGATTTTTGCCCCACATGAGGGTTTGTAGCACTTGGGTCATGGTCATAATTTGACATACTCTCCACCTGAAAGGATCAGCACCCTATCCTTTGCAGCCCTTGAGATGGAACCACCCACAGAAATATGGGGGTCACTTTCAAGAGGCAGGGAGGCAGGCAGGCCTTGGGCTCCTTGGTGTCGGCAGGTCTGCATGCATGGCAGGAAGGGGGTGGTTCCGGCAAGCCCCCTCCCTGCAAGGAAGACCATGCTCTGGACTCAGCAGGACAGAGTGAAGGCAGGCAGGCTGCAGAGGTTCTTTTGCCGGCAGGAGGTGGGGGGCAAGACAGTAGCAAGCCCCCCAAGCTCTGGAGCAACCCTTGGGGAGGGAGAGCTCTTCGCCTGCCCCAGCATCAGGCCTGGCGGAGGAAGGGGGTCTGGACTGGGTACAGCGGAGCACCTGCAGCTGGCTGTGGGGAGGATCTTCAGGGCTGCCTTCTCTGTCTCCTGATTGATGGCTGCTGGGCTGAAGCAGGGATGCTGAAGGAGTTGACAGCCCCTTCCAAGCTGAGCTCCAGGGAAGCTTCTCCTCCTGCCTTGCAAGAACAGAGGCCCCTCCAGGCCCACAGGCAGCGATTCATCCTCCAGCCAGAAGCTCAGCAGAGCTTATTTCGGCTGCTCCCCGTCCCCCAAAGCACCGAGTGTGCCAGGATGCTGGATCCCAGAGGGCAGTGCTTCTGCCTGGTCCACCCCAGCACCCCTTGCCTTGTAGCTGCCCCAGCCCTAGAGATGACATCAAGCTGCCACTTCAGCCCCTTCCAACTGCACTTGAGAGACCCTGCCTGGAGTGGGGGTTGACTGACAAGAGCCTCTAGCAGGCAAGTGACGAAGAGGAGGAGGAGGAGAGCAGGGACACCTCATCTGTGGGATCCCCCCTGTCTGTGCCAAGGTACTCCGTGGGTGGGGGTCTGGTTTCTTCTCCCAGGATGTCCCAACACTTGAAGTCTGACCCGGCAGACAGTTCCCTGCCTGCTGTGGGGCTCCTTTCAACCCCAGGTGAACTCCAGCAAAGGATTCCACAGATCTCCTCCGTTCCACTCCTTTTCAGGTTGGCAGCAGGGAGTGGAGAAAGCAGGTCTGCCCCACGGAGTGTACCCCAGCCAATGTCTCCCTCTGACTTCCTGGACAAGCTCATGGGCCGGACATCGGGGTACGACGCACGCATCAGGCCCAATTTCAAAGGTACGAAGCCAGGGCTGCTGAGAGCCTCTGCCTCTCCTTTCATGGGAAAGAGAGAGGAGCCTGCGTGCCACTAAATACCCTCTAGTGACCTGCTGGGCTCCAGTCTCAGGATGTAGCCTTTTGTTGGCTTGGCTCTGCAGGCACCCCGTCCACAGAGGGTTCTCAGCTGCTGGGAAAGCCCTCTCTGGCCAAAGTCACTGGAGTGCTCCTGCTTCATGGTGGAGAACATGCTGGTCTGCCTCCACCTGAGCTCCTTTCCCCCTTTCCTGCCACCCCAGCCCATCACTGGCTTCTTGTTGGCTTCCAGGCCCTCCGGTCAACGTGACGTGCAACATCTTCATCAACAGCTTTGGCTCCGTCACGGAGACAACTATGGTGAGTTTTGGGCTGCCTGCCCCTTTCCTGGCCCTCTAGCTGGACTTGCAGACTGTGGTGTAGGAAGCCAGGAGGAGAAGCGGGAAAGAGGCCAGAGGAGAGGCAGCCTCCTGGTCTGGAACGGGCAGCTCAGTGGCACACCTCGGGGAGCTCTTTGCCAGAGCACTCTGCCATCTTGGACACTGGAAATGGCCCTGTGTTTGGCCACCAGAAGGCCTGACATGGGTGCCTTGCAAGGAGCTCCTGCCCCTGCCAGCTGCACAGCCAGAGCTGAGGGGGGCAGAGCAACAGCCTCCGCTCTCCCTCCTGTGGGTCAAGGCAGTGCTGCTCCTGGAGGGTATCGGGAGGATGCCCTGAGCAGGGCAGGCCGTGCTGCCTGTGCGCCTGTGGTGCTCACGCAGCTGCTTCCTCTCTGCTCGCAGGACTACCGCGTCAACGTCTTCCTCCGGCAGCAGTGGAATGACCCCCGCTTGGCCTACCGGGAGTACCCAGATGACTCCCTGGATCTGGACCCGTCCATGCTGGACTCCATCTGGAAGCCAGACCTGTTCTTTGCCAATGAGAAGGGGGCCAACTTCCATGAGGTCACCACGGACAACAAGCTCCTGCGCATCTTCAAGAACGGGAATGTGCTCTACAGCATCAGGTGGGGCCAGGCACATCCACGCTCCAACCCGTCCGGAACGGGACAGGGGTCTGCTCGTGCTTTCTGTCATCCTGCCCCTCCCCTTTCTGTTTCCCCAGGCTGACCCTCATCCTCTCCTGCCCCATGGACCTGAAGAACTTCCCCATGGACATCCAGACCTGCACCATGCAGCTGGAGAGCTGTGAGTCCCCCGAGGAATGTTCAGGCGTGGAGCACTGAGGGGGGCAGGACTTCCTCCAGTTAGTGCAAGAGACCCAGGCAGGGGCAGGGCTGCAGGGATTGATCCAGGAAGGGTGCAGGAGAGGGGGGTGCCTGCCCACCCCTGTGGCACTCTCCTTCCTCACTTGCCCCTCTCTGCCACGCAGTTGGCTACACCATGAACGACCTGGTCTTTGAGTGGATGAAAGGGCAGGATGCTGTCCAGGTGGCCGAAGGACTGACCCTCCCGCAGTTCATCCTTCGGGACGAGAAGGATCTGGGCTACTGCACAAAGTCCTACAACACTGGTAAGCGGCCTCCACGGGCCCTCCATTGTCCCAGGACAGGCCAGCCGTTGTACACCTGCAGGGGCACCCCAACCTGCCTACGCTGTGGCTCTTCCCGGTTCCCTCCTTCCAGTTCTGGTGTGGCAGGCAGAGAAGTAGGGAGAGCAGCAGAACACACCATCTAGAGGAAGTGGGCCTTGCACCCTTCCATCAATGCCCCCAGCTTGCAGTGACTTAAAGCATGCATGGGGGAGGTGGGTCTCTCCAGTCTCATCACTGGCCCAGCAAGACAACAGAGGGGCTGGAGGTGGGGGGCTGGGATGGACGCCATTCTTTCAGCTCCACATGGCGCACGTATGCTTTGCATGGGAGGGTTGGGCCAGCTTGGGCAGTGGCTGCTGCTGCTGCATGCTGGGCTTGACTTGCCTCCTTCTCCCCACCAGGGAAGTTCACCTGCATCGAGGTTAATTTCCACCTGGAGAGGCAGATGGGCTACTACCTGATCCAGATGTACATTCCCAGCTTGCTGATTGTCATCCTCTCCTGGGTCTCCTTTTGGATCAACATGGACGCTGCGCCAGCCCGGGTCGGGCTCGGCATCACCACCGTGCTGACCATGACCACCCAGAGTGCCGGCTCGCGGGCGTCTTTGCCAAAGGTCAGTGTTGGGGAGCAGGGGGATGGCAGAAGGGTCTCCTCTGTCTTGCCCAGATTAAGCATAAGGCTTCTCACACTGATGGCATTTGGGTCAGTGAGCAAGAGGTCAGCCTGAACCACTGGTGATGAGAAGGGTGCCTTGCAAGGAGGAGGGTGCCTTGAAAGGAGTCCACCTTTCTTAAAGGTTCTCAGAGCCTGAAATGTCCAGACAAAAATCCCAGCCACACATCAAACGCAAAGATAATAAGGATATAAAACCAGGATAATAAATGGCAAATCCCAAGCCAGAGCAGAAGTTCTGGGGCATCCCAGGCTCAGATGTGCTTGAACAGTGTTGCGCTGGGCCAGTGAGCAGATGCCCCCCCGGCAGACTGGGCTGCTCACTGGCCAGGCCCTTGTTCATGTGCTGCTTCTCCACCTGACTTGGCACTCCCCGGAGACTCCCACCTGGCCAGGCACTTGCACATCCTTGGCAGTGACCTCACCGCCTCTGATCAACCAGGGTTTAACACCTGAGAGTTCCTCACAGTGCAGTAAATAAAAATGAATCCAACCCATAGGAATCAACTCATGTCAGCAAAGGGTCGCCAGTCAGCAAGCCCAGTTCCCCTCCACTCTGGTTCGAAGGTCACCTTCTTGAGGGACGCAGGAGAGACGGCACCGAGGGAAAGGGGAGAAGGGGTGGAAACCCCTTCCCGGGACAGACTGCTATTTGTGCACACCATACATGCTTTGTTTGGAGGCAAAGAGCAGTTTGTGGGGTGCATGCCACAGAACCCCCCCCCCCATGGCTGCCTGTGTGCATCACAGGCTTATGGGCAAGCCACATGCAGGGCTCCCCCTTCCCATCATGCTGGGCTCCCTGGAGTCTCCCCTCCAAGTGCTGAACACGCAGAGAGGTGCACTTTGTCGGCTGCCTCCTTTGCCGGGAAGATCCCTCCTCGCCTGCGCAGAGGCCCGTCCTTGGAGCATCTGCAGCCCATCTGCTCCCAGGGCCTATTTATAGTTTCCCCAGACAAATACCACTGCGTGGAGGTGTGTGTCCTGCAGATGGTGCTTGTGACGGGAGGGAGGAGCAGCCCAGGCTGCACAGGCATGTGCCCAGGTGGAGTGTCTCCCCCATCACGCAGGCAGGCAGGCAGGCTCTGTTGCGATGGCATGCAACTGGCAGCCAGAATGGGAAGGGGGGTCGGGGTCACGACCTGGGGCTTGCACCCCCTCAAGGGGCTGCTTGCACCCCCTCAAGGGGCTGCTTCTTGGCCACCCTGGGCATACAACATCACCTGTGGGCAGCAGCAGCCTCACCCTGCTTACAAAATACCACATTTATTGACCTTTTCCAGTTGAATTTAGGCTCCAAAATCAGGGTGCGCATTAGATTCAATGGCACATTTGATATTTTGATTATAAGTACAGATCAGTATTTACTTTAACAGAGCACTATATTGTAATAAAAATAGTTGTATAAAGTAGGTAAACACAAACCCATTGCCATATTATTCTCAAATGACTAATTGTTGTATGCAGTAAAATTAAATTTTGCACCTGCTTTGCACTGTGCATTACAATTGCCAGTAAATATTTTCATAGATCTCAAGTCTTGAACAAAGGTGTGTGCATTAGATTGGAGTCAATGTAGGTCCCCTTCTGTCTGACTCAGCCCTCCTTTTGCTTCTTGTGGCCCTCGGGGTGGACCAGGCAGGGAGGGGACGGGGCAGTTGTTGGGAAATGGGCCGGGCTGGGAATCGAGCAAGGCCCAGGTCACCATGGAATGTGGGGGGGGGGAGATGGCAGGGAGGAGGAGCTGCTGTGGCCTTTGACCGGTGCCCCCACCTACTGCAGGTCTCCTACGTCAAGGCCATTGACATCTGGATGGCCGTCTGCCTGCTCTTCGTCTTTGCCGCCTTGCTGGAGTATGCCGCAGTCAACTTCGTCTCCCGCCAGCACAAGGAGTTCATGCGCTTGCGCCGCAGGCAACGGCGGCAACGGATGGTGAGTGTGGGGTGAGCTTCAAGGGACTGGTAGTGGGGAGAGAGTGAGAGGAGGAGTGAGGCCCCAGCTGAGGCTGCCCCACATGCTCAGCACATGGCAAGTGTACCTCTGGCAGCTATGGCAAAGCTTCTTTCCACAGACGCCTGGTACAGCCCACACGTCTCCCGTGGGCTACCCTGACCCCAGAACTAGGGTACAGAGGAGGGGCCCCATGGCCTGTCTTTGTCCACTGCTAGCTATGGGGCTACATATGTGGGGTGGCCATCTCACAGTCAGACAGAAGAGGAGTTCTAGCTCATGGAGGGAATCTTTTGGGGGGGGGATCAGGTGCTCTGACTCTGTCCTGTAAGCAGGGTGACCATATGTCATAATCAAAAAAAGAAGACAGGGTCCCCCAAATGTAAGATACCCAAGAAAAATGTAGGACATTTAAAAGCTGCAATCCTATATACCTGAGAGTAAATCCCATAGAACACAATGGGACTTACTTCTGAACAGACATGCATAGGATTGCACCCTAAGATAAAAATGTAGTACAAATAGGTAAAAATCATAACATAAACCCATTGTCAAATTATTATTATCAATATAATAATAGAAAAGCTAAAAACAAGAACACAGTATATTACTTTCATGTGGTTAATTTAAAGTCTGTATTGCTCATTATTAAATTTAAAACTATTATATATACTGTACTGTAATTCATTACATATAATTTTTGACTTCCAAGAAAACTACATGCCACCTGCTCACAAGGAAAAGGAGGACAATGAAGTTTTTTTCCAGGACTCAAGGTTTAAAAAGAGGACGTATCCTGGAAAAAAAGGGATATATGTTCACCCTAGGAGTAAGCTGCTCTCCACTCCTGACTGCAAGTCATTGGGATTGTAGGGCTGTCCTCTAGTGTGAAAAGGTTGCCACTGCAGGTCCCATGAAACGGTCAGGAGCCCCAGGGCAGAGCAGGCTTTTCTTCCCCCACACAAGACCCACTAGTGCACGGCTCCATCAGGGGCAGGGAGGGGGGCTGAGCCACAGATCCCATCCCCATCGACCAAGGGAGGAAGGGCTCACCCTCCCCGGCATGCAGCTTGCCCCCCAGGCTGCAAGAGGAGAACCCCACACGCTGTTGTGCCATCATCCAAACCTTGTCCAGGGTGTGGGTCCTGATTTGAGGAGCAATGCTGCTCTCAGAGGCAGAGGAACGATGCCCAAGAACAGGCAAGATGGGTCATCAGGAAGGTGTGCCAGGACAAGACCTCGCTGGGTGGGTGACCCTGGCAAGAGCTTTGGGGGCACAGAGGGAGGGAATTCAGCCCAGCCATGAGCATCCAGGAGACTATGCTTCTGCCTTCCTTGTCCCCCCTCCCTTCATGTTTGTGGGACCCCCTGTACCCCTCAGGGCTGCTCCTTCCCTCCTCCCTCCTGCTGTGAACAACTCCCTAAACAGCCATTGAAGAGCAAATTCTGCCCCACAAAAGTGCCCTCCGCAGCTGGGAGGCCTGAGGCCAAGTGGAGCAGGCAAGGGGGTTCTCCTGGCTATCCTGCAGAGGGGCTGCCACTCAGCCCACCCCAAAGCTCCTCATGACTCAGGAGGGTCATGCCCTGTCATCCACAGCTGCTGTCAAGGGATTTGGGGGCAGACCTCTTCTGCTTTTCAGCTGGCCCCACACCTGCTGTGCTTGTGGCTCCCCCTGCAATTTGGCCCTCGCCTCCCCAGCCCTTCCCCTGCAATGTCGGGGCTGCCAAACACACCCACACAGGCCTCCAGGGAAGAGCTCCGAGTGTGCAGCGGCCACTGCCCGCTTCCTGCTTTGCCGCCTGGGGACCGTCCTGCCCCGCCCTCCACGCAGGCCTCTGCCTGCCCGGGGTGGTGCCCATGGGAGCCAGCCAGCCTGGCAGTTTTGTGTGCAAGCAGAGCCCTCGGTCACCTGCTGTCCTGTTTCTGTTTGATCTGCATTGGATCAAAAGGGTTTGAACAGCCAGACGCCCAGCCTGGAGTCCCTGTGGCAGCTGGAAAGCCTCACCAGCAGCAGCGAGTCCACGTCCGAGACCCTCTCTCAATTCGGCAGCACCGACTCCAGGGTAAAAAGCACCCCCACTCTTTCTCCCCCTCGCCCCCGTCCCCTGGAGCAGTCCATCCCCCTCCTGCTCCCTCCCATGTGAACCCTCCTCTCCTCACACCCTCCCCTTTGGCGCACCGTCTAACCCAACGGACACAGTTAGGCACCGGCCAGGGGGGCAGCTCTTGGCATTGGCCACCTCCAGCTCTTGCAGGGAGGGGGGCAGGAGGGAAGGAGAAGCAGGTCTTCTTTAGCTGCACTAAGCCTGGGTGACCAGAGATAGGCAGCCAAAGGGGGCCTTTCCTCGGCTAAGGTTGGCAGCGTAGGCAGGGGCGAGTGCTGAGGGGCAGGCCCCAGCTCCACCTTGCCCTTGGCTCTCTAGTGCTGGCTGAAGGAACAAAGGTTGGCCAACCATGCTCAGCCCCTTCCCCCCTTTCCTAGGAGGAGGAGGTCATCCGCGAGAGCCGCTTCTACTTCCGGGGCTACGGTCTTGGCCACTGCCTGCAGCACATGAAGGACGGCGGAGGAACCATGGAGAGCCCCAACATCTACAGCCCCCCTCCTCCCACCACGCTCCTGAGAGAGGGCGAGATGCTCCGGAGGCGCTACTTGGACAGGGCCAAGCGCATCGACACCATCTCCCGGGCCGTCTTCCCCTTCACCTTCCTGGTCTTCAACGTCTTCTACTGGGTGGTCTACAAGGTGTTGCGCTCTGAGGACATTCACCAGGCAGTGCCCTGAGATGGCAGCAGGACCGTCCGTCCGTCCTTCCCAGCACTCTTCACAGTCGGAGACCTTGGAACTGGGCCGGCTCTTTGGAGGGAGAGGACGACCCATGATGGGTGCCCAAAACACTTGGCAAGCTGTGCATGGCATTTGGGGCATGCAGATGTGGACTTGCTCTGTCCACCTTCACCCCAGCATGGCCAGGGGCGCAGCTGTGACTCTCCAGGTGCTTCAGTCCCCATCCCGGGAGGACAGGCTGTGACCTCTGCAGGCCCCGGCATTTCTGCTCTAGGTCCGTGTCGCTCTCCTGGGCAGGCAACCCAGAAACCAGGTCCCTGATTTCCAGCTCAGTAGCATAGTGTGCAGCTGCTGCCCTCCAACCCACCAACCAGCAATACTTGCTCAGCATGGTCAATTAGTGGGCTTGGTGACGGGAATGCGGGAGAAGACGGGCAAGTGTTCCAAGCTCCTCAGCACTGGGTGCCCGTCCTATATTGGCAGCACAGAGCAGTGCCATAAGAGGTCACACTTCCCACATGGCAGCAGGGGAGGTGGGTAAACCCAGTAGCTCCCCACCCCCAGGTGGCATGGAGCAAGAGCAAACTGCCAGGATGTGACTCTCTGTTCCGTCCCGGTGTCTGTCACATAGAGGCAAACAGGTAAATGCTGCAGCAATGGTGGATACGTCACTACTATTAATTAATTAATTAATTACTTAGGAAAGAGTCTGACTGAGTGTTCTTTGCCAACTCAGCACAATTCTAACCCCTCAAAATTTCTGACCAGCAGGGATGGGTTTGGGATGCAACTGGGCACAAGGTCCAGCAGTGGCTCTCATGTGCCAACATGAGACTCCGGAAGTCCGGCCAACAAGCATCTGGCAGTGGGTGATGCACAAGCTTGAGAGGTGGGGTTGTGACTGGGTGGCCTTGTCTGCGAGGTCCAAGGCTGGCACACTTCATACATACCTCATGTGTCATCTAGGGAGGCTTCTGGGCAGGGGAGGAGGCATCTGGGGGGGGGGTGAACTGGAGCTGGACACTCCTGAACATCAAATTGAGGGTGCGCATGAGGATGCTGAGGCCAGGACCCTGACATCTGGGGTGCATTGGAATTGTAACCTGCTCCATAGGCAGGGCCAGCTGGCCAGATGAAGGCACACAATGGGTGGATGGGATGGTGGGCTCAGGGGTCTCTTAGGGACAAAGGAAGCCAAAGAGCATTCACTATAAGGAGGTGATGCAATGCTGGTCCCTGGTCTGGACGCCCTCCAAGTGACAGGAGGAATTCTGCTGGGGAGGCTGACTCAGTGGACAGCGCGGGGGGGGGGGGGGACAGAATGAGGCTGCTGGTGGGTCAATTTCCATGGGCAAGTACTGGCTGCACCACCCCCCAGCCACCCATCGAGCAGCGTCAAACTCCCTCGCCCCTACCAAGGATTTCACAGAGGTAGGAGGGGGGGCCTGGAGGGGTCTGAGAGGAGAAGGGGTTGGTGGGGGATCTGATGAGGCATGGGGGTTGCTGGGGGTCCCTCCTGTGGACTCATTTATTAAAGGCCTTTCCCCCAAAACAGCTTCAGGGGCCACAAATGCTTCAAGAGACACTCCCAGCCAAATCCAGCTGGAAACTGCTCCCTAGGGAGGCACTCACCTCCCAGGCTTCAGAGACACCTGGGGGGGGGGCAGAGCTGGGAAGCATGAAGTGGCAGCAACATGTTGCAGGGCTCACCTGCCTGCCTGGTCATCAGCAGTCCAAACTTGGCAGGGGGGGCAGGGGGGGCAGGCAACCCCCAGGGCAGCCAGAACATAGTGGAGACAAGGGTGGGCAAACGTGGCAATTCGGCCACCCTGAGCGACCCTGATCTCTTCACCCCTCAACCCCATTGGAGTCTGTAGGGTCACCCTAACCTCTCAGGAGCCCACCTTGGCGCTGCAATTGTCAGGGCACAGCAGCCACTCTTTGATCATTGACAAGGCACACCAGGCTGCCGATGGGGGACTCAACCCTCCAATGGCCCTACTGAGAAATGTCCCACCCCAAAGACCCATGGCACCCCTGTGGACCACACACGGCAGCAACTCTCAGCAAGGCTCAGGCCAAGCCTGCCTCCTCCACTGTCCCTGGCAGTTCTGCTGGATCTCACTAAGGCCTGGCCTACCAGGTCAACCTGGCCTCTTCAGTAGCCACACGGGCAGAGACCTGGGGATGAAGCAAGTCCTTTGGAAGGACGAGCCCAAAGGGTGGATGGAGGTTTCTTGCCAAGCCAAGGTTCTTCCATTAATTGGGATCCCGAGGAGTTGGGCCCCAAGCACCACCCTCAAGGGACACAAGGTGACACATGGAGGATGACCAAAATTTTTAAAAGATCATTAAAATAACTAAATTGCATTTGAAATAACCACATCAAGTCACAGACCATTGAATATCATATATTTTCCACCAGAATTTAATGCACAAAACAAAACAAAAAACTTTGAAATATCTCTTTCCTGTCAAAGTTGTGGCCCAAAATCTAACGTGCAGGGAGCCCTGGCAGGTGAAACTAGTCATAGCCTGCCTTTACTTGTGAGGCAAACAACATGTCTTAGTCCACTGGAAAGGGCAGACTGAAGGGAATCCACCCCCCCCCCCGAATGGTCCTGATCCAGTGAACACTCCCCCACCCCACAAATCAACCTAAAATGAAGTTCCTGATAATTCCATTGAGTCCTATGGAGCTACACAGCCATGTTTACAGGTGAGTAAGCAAAGACACCTTGGCTCATGTTCAGGTCAGGCACAGAGGAATGCAAGGCCATCAGAAGGGCCCCAAGCCAGTGAAAGCAGAACTCCAGAAGGCATCCTGATCCCCCTCCCCACAAAGGGATTTATTTAGCATACAGCAAATACATGGACTTGCAGTAAATCAGATGTTCGTGTTCCACTGCCAGGCATTTTGAGCTTCTGACCCAGTTGACCCAAGACGACTGGAGCTGTGGCAGTGGTGGGGGGAGACGGGGGCCCATTTAAGTGTGCGCTTTATTTCTGTCCTGTGCGCTGATGGTTGCAGAAATCCTAAAAATCTGAGCCATTTAATCATT
Source organism: Cryptoblepharus egeriae (assembly GCA_030015325.1). NCBI lineage: Eukaryota > Metazoa > Chordata > Lepidosauria > Squamata > Scincidae > Cryptoblepharus > Cryptoblepharus egeriae. Next base: position 323,881 of record JAREYC010000016.1, read on the forward strand.
AATCTTCCAACTCCAGTTTATTTAAAATTTATTTAAATAAATAAGACCGCTTTGGGTTTCCTTTCTAAGAAGAAAGGTGGGATATAAATCCAATAGATAATAAATTTTATATATATATATATATATATATATATATATATATATATATATATATATATATATATATATATATATATATATTTTAAAATGTCCAGCTTTTGACACTGTGCCAGGTATTTGATGTGGCTCCTTGGCCAAAAAGTTTTGAGTCCCCTGCTCTAGGAAGCCACTTTCTCCCAAACTCTGTAGTGGCAGAAAGATGGCGAAGAGGGAGTTGGCAAGTTTGCACCCCCACATCTGCCACCACCACTGCACCCCAAAGACACTCACAGAGGTCTGTGCTCCTATGCTGTGCTGTGTGCCCCTCTGAGCAGAGAAGGGATGTGGCGCCATCTAGTGGGAAATGATCACGGGGCCTATGAAGGCACATCACAGGGCAGTGGGGCATCTGATATGCAGCCTCTGCTCTCCAGGCTCCCAGGAAGACTAATAACGAGAAAAACCACTTTTAAAAATATTCAAATAAAACGTGAAAACCCCACTGAATACTGTCTTCTGTACGTTCTGGGTGTCAAAGCCTGCAGCGCCTGGTGCTCCTGACCGCGAGGCCTCTGACTCCAAGAGAGATGGAGGAAGGTCTGTCCTTTGGGGGCACGGAGAAATGGCAGGGTGGCCAGATGCCTGGAGAAACCAGGACATTTCTGTTTTGAGGGTTCCCATCCTGTCTGGCTAGGTCCAAATCCCAGGTTACTTACTTCTGAGAAGGCATGCACAGGATTCTGCTCCACCCACGACTCTGTCCTGGTTTTGTCCCAGTTTGCAGAGCTTTTGTACCATTCTGGTTTTGTGGAAGGGAATTATGACAACTCAACTCTTGGTGGTGGCTAAGGGGGCAGTGGTGGTCCTTGGGAAGGAGAAGTAACGACAGCGTCAGGCCTGGTGCTGCAAGGGCATCGCCCCCCTCCCCCCCCCCCTCAGGAGCTGGGCCAAAAGCGAGGAGGTGGTTTCTGATGGTTTCTGGTCAAACCACTTTCTGATGGTTTGTTTTGTCTCCTCCAGCCAGGTCATCCTCCCATCTTCAGGGAAAGCAAGCAGTCACTTAAGCGTCTTTGCTGGGGGGGAGCCAGAGACGGCTGAACTGAGTTACTTGAAAAGCTCCCTGGAGAGGGCCAAAGCGGGGGAGCCAGACGGCCCCAAGGACAGCAAGGACAGTGCAGAGTTTCCATGGGAGTGTTTAAAGTGGCATTAGGCTGGCCTCTCCGCCTGCCTGCGCTGTGTCCCTGAGAGCAGGAAGGGGGAAGCGCAGCAGACCGGCTGCTCCTGGGAGCCACTTAGGAAAACCAAGAAGCCTCTCAGAGAAGCCTCCACAGATCCTTCAGCAGGGAGGGGAAGCTGCGCCCTGCCTTTGCCGGGGAGGGTCCTTGTGAGTGCAAGCAAAAGTGGTCCCCTCTGGGTTTGGGCTGGGCTCTGAGCCACCCTCTGCTCTTCCAGGAACAGGGTTGGGCATCAGAACAGCAATAGTGTGGCCAGAGTGGAGCACCTTGTGGTGAGGCCCTTATCCTGGCAGGAAAGGCTTCTGAGCGAAGCACTGTGGGCATCTCTTCCAGCCCCGCCAGACTCCCTGCCTCGTTGCCTCTTTATTTCATTTCCCAGACTGTGCCAGCCGACGACACCCCTTTGGAGCTGGACTTCAGGCAGTTGAGTGGTTGTGTGGGGCAGCTGCCCAAGCCTCCCCCCCTGCAAAGCTCACCAGCCCCTCAGACACAGGATCATCCACAACATCATTGAAGAGGTTAGTGATGACGCTTCTGAGCCCACCGTCCTGGGACAGCCCATCCGCTGCTCATCCTTGTCCACGGGAACCCCTTTCTTTGGGGAGGGTGTGGGGCAGCTCTTGCTGTGTTGGGGCAGATGCAGGACTCAAAAGAGCCACCCTAGCTGGATGCCAGGGAGACGCTGGCACCTCTGCCCAGCAAAACCACTGGAGCAGTTGCAGTGGGTCGCACACTGATTCAGCAAAGCGAATATCCTCGGGTATCCTTTTTTATCCAAAGCCAATATCCTCAGGTATCCTCAGCAGAAAGGTGGGGTAGAAACAGATAAATAAAAAATAATCATAATTCATAAGTATGGTGACACTTTGAGTGTCCCAAAGGAGCCCAGGGCCGGCTATGCTGTGGCTGCTGATGCTGGTGCCAGGAATGGGCTGACCCAAGGGAGGGGTTTGAACTTGAAGAGATGCACCTGCAGAGTATCCTGAGGGTGAGTAGAAAGAAGAGGGGAGGGGACCCCCCTTTAGGGTTTTGAGGTTTTCCTCCACAGAGTCTCTGCCTTGCCTGACGCAGCCAGGGAGGGCCTGATGCTGTCCTGAGCTGCTCTTTGGGCTGCAGCCCCTGATCTCCAGGCCAGACTTCGCCCTGACAGGCACAGGCTCACCTGGCAGCTGCAGGTGCTCAGGGACGCGGAGCTGCGGGTGTTTTCCTGCAAGAATCCTTGCAGGCAGTTTGGGGGGGGTGCCTGCTACTGCCAAGTCTTCAGCACTCCCCCTTGCATGTGCACGGTCCTTCTCCTGGCTGCAGCAACCTGGCCTGTTCGGGGGACCCCCATCTCCCCCACACCCAACTACTTTCTCTCCTCCCCCCACAGGCGCTGCTCTTCCAAGAAGATGGAGAGAGGCTGTTTGTTTGCTCCAGGTAACCAACCGCTGCCTGCCTGGACTCTGCACTGTGTACATTTCCGGGTGGAGGGGTGCCAGCTTCCCACTGCCGGGTGGGCTGAAGCGAGTGGAAAGCGGAGGCCGGGGCAGCGTCACCCGCCAACTGGCTTCTAATGGTCCCTTTTCCAAACACCCACACAAGGGTCAAGGCCTTGAGTGTAGAACATGTTTTCCTTTTCCTGGGCTGGATGTTTAAGGCAAGCCTTTCAGCTATAAACAAAGGGGCTGATGTTCCATTGCATGGACTGCCAGACCTCATCTCTAGGTCTGCATCCCTTTCCTTTGGCCCGAGCGAGGGGGCTCCCTGGCAGGGCACCCCCAGGCTGCTGTGCTGCTTCATGCCCACACAAGAAGCCCTGCTCTGCGTGGATGTTTCCCTCCTGTTCCCTGCGTGTTCAGGTTCCCTCCTGGCTCCTGTTGTTTCCCGGGTTCATTCCAGCCTTGGAGCCACTACTCACTACTTACTGCCCCACAGGGTTCTGTGGGGCTCCCAATTACAGGAACCCCCCACTTTCTGGTGGTTTGTTTTCTGATGATCCACTCTTTCAACACCTTTCAATTTTTACCCAGAACTCATTCGTTCAACGCACATTCCACTCTTTCAACCTCTCTCAGCTGTTCTGAAGGCCAAAATTGCCCTGCCCCGTGTTGTAGCTCCAGCACTGAGCTGGAGCTACTTAGCCTGCACCCCACGTGCTTGCCACCACACACCCCCTTACTCCGGAGTGGAAGCAGGCAAACGAGGAGCTCACCGATTTGGAGGAAGGCTGGAGGCTTAAGCAAGTGAGTGGAAGGGAAGCACTTCCAAGGGCTGAAGCCCAGGAACGGTCTCCGTCAGGCTGTCCATTGTAGCTGAGCGCCTCCGCCAACTGGCTTGCTTGTGCCTGATGTGCTTCTGGTGCATTACTTCTAGTGCTGCTGTGGCTGGTTTTCCTGCGGGGAAAAGGAGCAGGGGGAGCCCCTGGAGAAAATATGGAAGTAGCTGTGGGGCCCTCCACACTGCTGCCACCGCCAGAGAATGGGCAGGCTCTGCCACCCCCACAGCAGGACCCCCTGCAAAGGAACGGATCTGAAAGTGCTGTGCAACACCCTGGCCAGGCCCAGCCTCCGTTGTCAACCTTTCCATTGGAAGGTCTGGGTAAGTAGCAAGTGCTCTGCGTCCACCGCAGGTGGGTCAAGTGGCAAAAGCCACATGAGGGTTGGAAGGTGGAACTGGATGCACCCCGAGGCCAGGGATGGGGTCCCCAATCACTGATCCAAACCACCAGCCTCAAAGCTGGAATGGAGAGCAGCAGATGCTCAGGTGACTGCCCCCCATGGCCCTCATTTGGTGTGTGCCAAGGTCACCCCTTCCCTTCCCCATAACAGAAGGTGGAGGGAGACCCTTCCCTCCCTGGAAGCTGGGCTAGATGGGCCTGATCCGGTGGAGGTTCTTCTGATGTTCTCTCGCACCGCATCCCTGCTGGTTCCATCCTGCATCCCTGTGGAAAGTGCCAGAACCTGGTGTCGGGCGCCCTCTGCTGCTCACGGCTGCCTCTCTCTTGGAGGACAGACAGCACCACTCCTGTACATGCACCCTGGCGTGCTCCTTCACATGCAACAAGGAGGGGGCTTTTCCAGAGGGCACAACCCTTCCCTGGCACTCCCAGCTGGCCAGAGCAGAGGGTGCCGCAGTGCTGGGCCAAGTGGGTCAAGCAAAGGACTGACTCCCAAGGAGGCAGTTCCAGACACGCAGACCTGCTGCGTCACCTGTCTATACGCAGCCTTTACTATACATAAAAGAACCACCAAACTGTGGGGGCCCCTCCAGCCATCCTGGTCCCTCCGCAGTGCTGCACCCCAGTCATTTGGCACCCGGGGACCACAAACATTTGTGCCCAAATTATTTTGTTTAAAATTATTTAACTATTATTTAATAATAATTGTTGTTATCCAAAACTGTTTAATTAATCAGCATTAATTAATACAATGAGGCTGCAATCCTAACCACACATTCTTGGGAGTAAGTACTATTGAATACAATAGGACTTACTTCTGTGTAGACATTCTTAGGGTTGTACTGTTGATTAGGTATTGATTAATATTTTCATATTTTAAAAATCACCTTACCAATTAAATCCTCTTTTATTCTTTTTTGAGAGTGGCCCTACAATCCAGAGTAACTACGGGAAGACGTAAGAAGACGTATGGGAAGACTTACTCTGGATTGCTCTATGCCTTTCCCATAGGAAACCCATATAGGTTTCCCATAGGTGGCTCCATAACTACATTGGTGTAAAAGGTCCTGTTGTTACTTTGGATTATATAGCCTGGGTATGGCTGCCTTCTGGATTACTCGTTGAGCTCCACTTTCACTGGTTTGGGACCATTTTGGTGGTCTTGCATTTCTTTGTGCCTGACCTGAACACAACCTAAGATAATTTGCTTACTCATGAGTAAACGTAGCTGTGTAGCTCCATTCCACTTTCCATAGGGGTCAATCCAATTATCAGGGACTTCCTCTGGGTTGATTTGTGGGGGCTGCATTCGTTGGATTAGGACCATTCTGGGGGCATTGGATTGCCCCAATACGTCCTTTTCAACAGACTATGAGCACAAGCCCAACCATGTCTACTCAAAAGTAAGCCCCATTGTGTTCAATGGGTCTTACTCCCAGGAAAGTGCCTTTAGGATTGAAGCCAATGGCATGTTTGCTTACTCACAAGTAAAGGCTGTAATCCTAAACACACTTTATTGGGAGGAAGATCTATTGAACACAGTGGGGCTTACTTCTGAGTAGTAATTGCATAGGATTGCACCCTACGACTCCATTTCACTTTCTGTAGGACACCATGCGTTGTTTTTTGGCCATAACTTGTGATAGGAAGGAGATATTTCAAGGCTGTTTTTTGCACTGGGTTCTCCTGTGAAATGCGCTTCCAAAGGTGTATGAATTGATGGGGTTATTCTGAACAATTGTATTTTAGCTATTTTTGTGATTTTATGTCACCCCCGAGGGTCACACCGGGGCCCAGAGCATTCCCCGCCCTCCCCTAGGGATGCCACTGACTTCCAGGCTGCAGCCCGGGAGACTGGCCGACCGGCTGCCCCCTCCCTCCACGTACTGGAGCAGCCCGGATCCTGACTGCAGAAAACCTCAAGACTGCTGGGTGGCCTCCCAAGTGCTGCCAGGTGGTCCTGTCCTGCCAGGCCTGAGTGCTGCCTCCGGCTCTGTGCCAACTCTTTGGAAGGACCTGGTGGTGATGGTGGAGGGGTCTGGATTTTGTGCTGCAGCGGCCCTGGATGGGCGGCCTCCAGGTGGCTGTCTCCGCTGCCTCTGGGTCAAGCTCTGATAAGAAGCAGATCTTCTTGAGCAGTTTGGGTTCTGGGAGCTGAGGAGTCCTGGTGCCAGGCCGGTCTCTAGCCTGACATGGGAGGCTCAGGAGCCCCCAGTCCCACCCCTACTCTGCCAGGAATTCTCACCTCAAGGTGATCCACTGGAAGTGATCCACTCCGAGCTGTGTCCCTTTTGCAGGGCCTGTCCTTGGCCAGCCCCGCATCTGGAGTGTGACTCCCCAGCAGAGGCCAGGCATGGTCCAGCTGTTCTGCCAGGTGCCAGAGGGTGAGGTGGACACCATTGAATGGAAACGGGGCGGAAAGACGGTCTCGGTGGTGAGCCAGCGCTCCCTCCACACCAACCTCAGCGTCTGGATCATCCCTGCCACGGAGGCCTCTCACTGCGGGCCCTACTCCTGCAACGCCAGCAGTGCCCTCGGCTGGATGGAGTCGCCCCCACTGAGCTTGGCCTCGCCTGGTGAGTCCTGCTCCGCTGCCGCCTGGAAAGGAAGCCTCCTGCACGCCCCAACAGCAGCAGTCCCGATTCATTCCCCCTTGTGTGTGCGCACGTGTGTGTGCACACGTGTGTGTGCGTGTGCGCATATGCCTTTGCTCTGCTGTCTTCCTGCTCCAGATGTCTCGGTGGTGCTGGAGGTTTCTTTCCAAGTCACCATCTCTGCACTGATGTTTGCGGCTTTCTGTGGCTGGGGGATGATGTTGCCCATTTGCCAGCCACCAAAGTTCAGGATGCGTGAGTATGGTCTTCCCAAGATAAGGCTGCCTTTGTTTTCTTCCACAAAACTGGCACAAAGGGGTCCCGATCCGGCCCAGCCTCTCCAGTACACACACACCCCACACCATACACCAATGTCTGTCACTCTCTTTCTCTCTCACACACACACGTACATACCTCACTCTCTAGCCCCCTGAAAGGTGGCAGAAAGGCTACTGTGGGGGTGGGGGCTGGATTCCCACTGTGCCCCCCATCCTGCCACCCCAGAAGGCAAACCTGCAGGGCTCCAGCTCTCTCTGCCCCTCCTGCACTGTACCTGCTCTCTGGCTGGGTACAAATCCCTTATTTGAACCTAGCCAGATGGGACGACGCCATTCATGACCCCCGTTTCTGAGATGTCTGGTGACCCTGTCCCCATGGTCTGAAGTAATGTCAGGCTGGATGGGGTGATTCAGGGGCATCCTCAGCATGGAGAGCCGCTGTGGGGGGGCTTCCGTGGAAAAAGGGGATTGCACCCCCAAACCATAAGAGGACCTGGTCATAAGAGGTGAAGAGAGGAGAGCCAAAGGTGGGTGAGAAGGCAGGCCTTATCTGCCCGTCTGTCCAGTTGTCCATCTGATCAGAGCTGAGGCCGTTGTCCAGGCTGTGGACTGAATTCCGGGGTGACGGTGGCCCCATCCTGAGTGACTGCCCTTCTTTTCATCCTAGGCGGGCAGGCCTGGACGTGGCTGAGCATCTACGCCAACGGGATTTCATGCCTGGCCTCCATGCTGGCCCTTGTGGCCATTGCGCTCTGGACCTGTGCTCGAGGTGATGGGGATAGTGGGGAACTGAACTGAACTGATGGGGATAGTGGGGAACTGAACGAGGTGATAGGGATAGTGGGGAACTGAGGGAGGCTGGGGCACATCCACATGGCAGGCTGAGGAGGCCTTGGACAACATCTCCGAGGCAGTGAGGGTCAAATAAGCCACCTAATCTGGTCCGTGCTGGCTCTAGCATCCAGTCTGTGCTGGATCAGGCCAAAGGCCCGTCGAGTTCTGCTTCCTCTATCACACGGCAGCCCACCAGATGCCTCAAGGAACACGTACAACACCAGCATCTGTGCCCCCTGCATCTGGCATTTTGAGGTTGCACACATCTACACCTATCGATGCACACCGACACTCCTCGTGATGGTCCCCTCCGCCAGGAACTTTCCAAGCCCTTCTTAAAGGCATTGAGGCTACCTGCCATCACCACATCATGTGGCAGGGAGTTCCAAAGATCAACTACACAATGAGTGAAGAAATATTTTCTTAAGTTTGGCTCTCCCCTCCCCAGGATTCTCTGCCCTCCTGATCCTCCCCATCATCCTTCTCATCTACGTGGTGCTCGTCACGCTGCTGCTGGTTGTGACCATCACATTTCGGCTGAAGATGCCTCAGTTGAGCACAGACAAGTCAGGTCAGTTGAAATTGGGCAGCCCTTCCGGAGACTGACGGGGCAGGTGCCAGCGTGTTTGGCATGCAGGTGCCCTGCTTTGCAGCAGAGCCCCTTAGCCTTTTGCATCTGCACAAACAGACCTCCCTGCACCCCCCTCCATTGAGACTTATGGGGAGGAGTTCCTGCCTTCTTTCTTTTCTTCCCCAATAACCTGACAGCAGGAACCAAACAGTCTCTCAAAGTCAGCAGACTCCCAAGTCCGGTCCCCTTTCTTTGTATGGGGCCTTTCCCTGTACAAACACAATGTACTTTTTGAACAGATATGTTCAAAGCCACTTATAGCAAGAAATGTTCCATGATCCACGGACTAAACAGTACTTCAGAGTCCACCCCATGCCCAGAGTGAGGCCACGAGAACCGTCCTCCCCGCACCAAAGAATAGCCAAGAAACTCTTCTTTTGGATTCACACCCCATTTTCTTCTCTCTTCCCCCCTTTCAGGCAATACCCACCGCGTCCTGGGACAAGCTGCTCCTGGGGGGTTGATCTTGGTTGCTGTGACATGCGCCCTTATCATAAAGGACATTTGTCGGCTGCAAGGTGAGTCCCAGCCGGGGGGAGAAACAGGTTCAGGACTGAAGCCGAGCAGGGGTCGTATGCCACGGGACTGCCAAGGGAGTTCCACTTCCAGAAGTGACAAGTGAAGGGGATGGACTCTGAGCAAAGCTACTCTCCACTGTGGGGTTTCAAAGAATCCTAGAATCCTAGAGTTGGGGGGACCTAGTAGGTCATCTAGTCCAACCCCCTGCCTGCAGCAGGAAATCCCCCGAGAGCATCCCCGACAGATGTTCGTTTCACCCTGTCTCAATCTAATTGCAAGGAAAGGTTCCTCTTCCTGAGAAAGCCGTGCATCAGTATCTCTTGCATCGAGGGTTGCCATATGCCCCGGAAAATTGGGACTGTCCCAGTTGGGGGGGTTGCATTCACATACTGGCAAGTTTGAGAGGGGGTCCTGTTCCAGTTTGGTGGAAGAGAATGATGGCAACCCCACTGGCATCCCTTCCCTGGCATCAGTATCTGCAGTGGGTTTTCATCTGTTCAAAACCTTCAAGACACCAGTGAGGTTCACCAGGAGAGATCAACATCCATTCGGGGCACTTGGCGGAGACCCAGTTCACTTCCCTTCTTCTTCACTGGTTTTCCCCAGTGATGTCTACTGATTTTTCTACTGCTTTGACAGGCTTTCCCCCCTTGTTGTTATGCTTTTAGTTCTGTAAACCACCTTAACAGCACAATCCTAACCACGTCTACTCAAAAGTAAGCCCCATTTTGTTCAGTGGGTCTTACTCCCAGGAAAGTGTCTTTAGGATTGCAGCCAAAGGCTCTGTGATAAGGTGGGAATAAGTTTTAAAAGCAAACAAAACGAGATGTTTCTGCAGATCGAGACAAGCAGGGCTGAGATTTGACAACTTCGACAACAAACCTGAAACAAAAGGATCATGGACTGTTTAAGGTCCGCTGTAAATCTTTTCTATATTTCAGAATACATAATATTTTTTATATTTGAGTCATTTAAGGATGTCTGTTGGCTGCAGGAGCCTTCCACAAAAGGGTCTCCCCAGGGCTTCCAGCAGGACCTCTAAGGCCACAGTCCTAAAGACACTTTCCTGGGAGTAAGACCCATTGAACACAACAGGGTTTACTTTGGACTTGGTTAGGATTGTGCTCTAACGTGTCTTGAGTCTCCTTGGTGTGGGAGAAAGGTGGATAGATAAAAAGAATGAATGAATGAATGAATGAATGAATGAAGGAAGGAAGGAAGGAAGGAAGGAAGGAAGGGTGGATGCATTTGTGGTCTGTCAAAAGATGAATGTTCTCTTTCTATCCTAACCTACGAACACAGCAAAAGGATGCGTTGGGCTGGTGGACCTCACCCCTGTCATTGGCGCCACATCTGGACTGTGCCTGGTTCCTTACACGGTCATTTCAGTGCGCTGTAAGTCACTCTCCGACCTGTTCTCAGTGGCTCCTGCTCTGGGGATGTGGCCTGGTGCGCTGCTGAAGTGGTTCACATGTTGCCAGTCTGGGGGGCAGAAAGGTCCAGGTCCTTTTTCAAGACTGCCTGGTCTCGGGACTAGAAGTGAAGGCTCCCTCAAAACAGGAGAATCAAGACCCTGCTGGGAGCCAGCCAATGTATCATCAACGTTGGCACCCAGATGCGCCCCCCTCAAGGGGCTGCAGGATTGGGGAGGCCTGACACTGCAAAGCGGGACCTGCAGGCTCTCCCAGGACCTCACAGGGGAGGCAGAGATGGGGTGACTCCAACTAGGAACCCATCCAGTGGCTGCTGCACCCACTCCTGCCGGGTTTGGGTGACAAGCTCCAGTGGGTGGGGTGGGAATGGACGGACCCCCACCAGGCAAAGTGACCTTTTGCTGTTCGGCAGACTGCCTGGACCTCCAGAGGCAGGAAGTGAATGAGCGAATTTCCAGGAGGCAAAGGTGGACGGAGCTCCAAGCCCTGATGAACAAGGTTTGCATCCCTCCCTCGGGGACTGGCCTGGAACTCCCCAGTGGACGGGGGAGCGGAGGGGACACCACACCTGGGACAGGGTTGTCATACGGCCCCCCAAACCAGGTCAGTCCCAATTTTCAGGGACTGCATTCATATACTGGCAAGCCTGCCAGGTCCTGTCCGGGTTTGTGGAAGGGAATGATGGCAACCCTAGCCTGGGACGACTTCTAAGGAGCAGAGACTCCCCCCTGGGGGTCCAGGCATAGGAAGGCAGGCAAGAAGTGGAAGATCAATAGCCGTATATGAATAATGTTGATGGATTGATTGATCATTCAAGTCAGCCTCCATCCTTTCCTTGATTCTTAGGGCATGCAGGATCAGAAATCCTCCTCCGGCTCTGGCTCTGGTCCACCCCAGGCTCCCCCCGCGCTCCCTTGAAAGTCCTGCTCGACTCTGCACTGTCACCTTTTGCACCCAGGACCCTCTGCTCTCCAGGGGGGTCTTCTGCTTCTGCTGCAGGGCTAGAAACAGGTCCATCCCTTGACCCACCCCTAGTATTGCCAGCTGCCCCCCACACTCTGACTAGATGCCCCTCGGGCTGTGCATTTGACACCCCAATAAAAGTGTCCCAAGAACCTCTGCCTTTTCATGGTCCTTCTTTGCTTCTTGGTCCAATCCCAGTTGCTTGACCCCCCTCACAAGGCTTTAGGTAACCCTTTTCTTGCGGCACCTGGAAGGCCACCTGTGCGCCAGGTGACCAGAATACACCAAGACCCACCTGCCCTTGACTCACTGGCCCTTTTCTCCTGTGGATCTGCTTGGTGGCGTAGCTAGAGGGGGGTGGAGGAGTCAGTCTTGGGGACTCACCCAGTGGCGTCACTAGTGGGGGCACAGAAGTCAGTCTTGGGGGCTCACCCAGTGGCGTCACTAGTGGGGGTGGAGAAGTCAGTCTTAGAGGCTCACCCAGTGGCGTCACTAGTGGGGGTGGAGAAGTCAGTCTTGGGGGGCTCACCCAGTGGCGTGGCTAGAGGGGGCGGAGGAGTCCATTTAAGGGGAGCCTCACCAGTGGCATAGCTAAAGGGGGGCAGAGGAGTCAGTCTTGAGGGCTCACCCAGTGGTGTCACTAGTGGGGGTGGAGAAGTCAGTCTTGGGGGGCTCACCCAGTGGCGTGGCTAGAGGGGGCAGAGGAGTCCATTTAAGGGGAGCCTCACCAGTGGCATAGCTAAAGGGGGGCAGAGGAGTCAGTCTTGGGGGCTCACCCAGTGGCGTCACTAGTGGGGGCAGAGGAGTCAGTCTTGGGAGCTCACCCAGTGGTGTCACTAGTGGGGGTGGAGAAGTCAGTCTTGGGGGGCTCACCCAGTGGCATAGCTAGAGGGGGCAGAGGAGTCCATTTAAGGGGAGCCTCACCAGTGGCATAGCTAAAGGGGGGCGGAGGAGTCAGTCTTGGGGGCTCACCCAGTGGCGTCACTAGTGGGGGTGGAGAAGTCAGTCTTGGGGGGCTCACCCAGTGGCGTAGCTAGAGAGGGCGGAGGAATCCATTTAAGGGGAGCCTCACCAGTGGCATAGGTAAAGGGGGGCGGAGGAGTCAGTCTTGGGGGCTCACCCAGTGGCGTCACTAGTGGGGGTGGAGTCTTGGGTGCAGTCTTGGGGGGCTCACCCAGTGGCGTAGCTAGAGGGGGCGGAGGAGTCCATTTAAGGGGAGCCTCACCAGTGGCATAGCTAAAGGGGGGCGGAGGAGTCCATTTAAGGGGAGCCTCACCAGTGGCATAGCTAAAGGGGGGCGGAGGAGTCAGTCTTGGGGGCTCACCCAGTGGCGTCACTAGTGGGGGTGGAGAAGTCAGTCTTGGGGGGCTCACCCAGTGGCGTAGCTAGAGAGGGCGGAGGAGTCCATTTAAGGGGAGCCTCACCAGTGGCATAGCTAAAGGGGGGCGGAGGAGTCAGTCTTGGGGGCTCACCCAGTGGCGTCACTAGTGGGGGTGGATTCTTGGGTGCAGTCTTGGGGGGCTCACCCAGTGGCGTAGCTAGAGGGGGCGGAGGAGTCCATTTAAGGGGAGCCTCACCAGTGGCATAGCTAAAGGGGGGCGGAGGAGTCCATTTAAGGGGAGCCTCACCAGTGGCATAGCTAAAGGGGGGCGGAGGAGTCAGTCTTGGGGGCTCACCCAGTGGCGTCACTAGTGGGGGTGGAGAAGTCAGTCTTGGGGGGCTCACCCAGTGGCGTAGCTAGAGAGGGCGGAGGAGTCCATTTAAGGGGAGCCTCACCAGTGGCATAGCTAAAGGGGGGCGGAGGAGTCAGTCTTGGGGGCTCACCCAGTGGCGTCACTAGTGGGGGTGGAGTCTTGGGTGCAGTCTTGGGGGGCTCACCCAGTGGCGTAGCTAGAGGGGGCGGAGGAGTCCATTTAAGGGGAGCCTCACCAGTGGCATAGCTAAAGGGGGGCGGAGGAGTCCATTTAAGGGGAGCCTCACCAGTGGCATACCTAGTGGGGGGCGGAGGAGTCAGTCTTGGGGGCTCACCCAGTGGCGTAGCTAGACGGGGCGGAGGAGTCAGTCTTGGGGGAGCTCCTGCCTGATAGAGCTCCAGCGGTAGAGCCGCAGCCCTGGCGGTGGGGGGGGTTCGCAGTCCCAGCGCCTTCCCGGGAAGGGCTCCTCCTCGGCTCTCCAGCAGGCGGCGCTCCGGGGGGTCCCGTGCCTGCTCCGGGCGTTCCCGGCAGGTCTCCCGCGGGGAGGCACCTGAGACGGGAGAGCTGCCAATCGGGGCCGGGCCGAGGGAAGAAGGGGCGGTCCGCGGAGGGGAGGGAAAGGAAGGGAGGACGGGGAACGGGGAACGACGCCGCCGATCCGCCGGAGAGGAGACCCAGGAGCCGTCGGGGCAGCGGTGGGCACGTCCAGCCAGGCAGCCGTCGGGCGTGGATTCTCCGGATCAGCGAGCCACGAAGGAGCCGGGACAGCGCCGCAGGTAGCCTGGCCGGGTCAGAGCCGTCGAAGAAGGGGTGCCCGCTCTCGCCCGCTCGCCACCCTGGAGGGGCTGCGCTCGCCGCCGTCCTCCCCCGCGGAGGAGTGCCCGTCCCCGGTGGGGCTGGACTGCTGCAGCTGCTGCCTGGACCTGGCCGGCTTCGGCCCCGACAGCCCCCCGCCCAGCCCCTTCCGACTCCGGCTGCGGGAGCAACTGGCCTGCGAGCAGCTCAACGCCGACAAGCTGGGCCTCCTCCTCATGCGGCGGGACGCGCTGGAGCCGGCGCTGCGCGACCCCCGATTCCTGCTGGAGCAGGGCGTCTGCGGGCGCCACGTCGACCAGACCCTCCTCTCCATCCTGCTCTTCTTCCACAGGTGGGTGGCACTCCGCGGGGGGGGGGGGGGGGAGCCAGAGGAGGGTCCTGTCCCACCCCCGACGTGACCCGCGCTGGGCTGGAGGGGCTCGCAGTCCTCTGCAGGGGGTCCGGGAGTGCCAAGGTGCTGTACCCCCGAGTTGGAGGCTCTCCCCGGGCAGGACGGAGCCGTCGGGGATTCCCTCCTGCTTGGGCTGCTCTCCTGGGTGGGATCCCCACCCTGACCTCTTAGGGTCAGAGGGGGCGGCCTGCTGGGTGGCTGGAGCATTGGGGGCCAAGCAGGACAGACAGGCTGACGCTATAGAATGTCCATATAGCTCTGGACAGGCGGGGGACCCTATAGAATGGAGGGCGGAGTACCTGTACCTTTAAGCCTTGCATTGAGGGGGAATTGAGGCAGGTTCAGCTCACCATAGGGGGCTTAAAAGGCAGCACTCGCCTCAGTTCCCCCGTCTATGTAAGGTTAAAGGTAGAGGCACTCTGTCCTCCATTCTGTATGGTCACCCTGAAGCGGGGGTGCAGGAGGGGTTCCCCCTCAGCCAGCACTTTGCCCTCCTTCAGTTGAGCTACAGGTTTTTGTTTCCTCCATCCCTGTCCTTTCATTTTGCACACCAGTATAGAGACTGACATTAATTGCACTCCCTCTGGAAAAAGTGTCCCCCCCTCAACCTGGCTACAATCCTGGCTAAGGTCTGAACCAGGAAAGGTCAGAACCATGCTGGGCCAAGTTGCTGTGCTGGGGAGGGGTGAGGGGGGAGAAGCCCCCACTGAAGTGTCTGCCCAGCATGGCTTCCTGGGGCTCACTGAGTCTCTACCTTTCACTTTGCTGGGGGTGGGGGGTGGGATGTCCTGTCCTGGAGGAGCAGAGCGGGTTGGGTGCTGCGTGACTGGCAGAAAAGGGCTCTGCCTTGGGTGGGGGGCTGCAGGGCAGTGGCGTAGCTAGAGGGGGCAGAGCAGTTGGTGCTGGAGGGAACCTCACCCTTCAGAGTCATTCCAGGCATTCCATTCCCAACTGGGAATGACTCCTGCCTCCAAGACTGACTGCTCTGCCCCACCAGCTATGCCACCGCTGCCAGTGCTGCTGCTTTGCTAGGGTGCAGCAGGCAGGCTGTGGAGGCCTCCTCCAACGGGGCCCCCTTCACCTGCAGGGGTGATCCTGACTCCCTATGTAGGGCCACACCTGGCACCCTGCAGCCTTCAGCTCTACCCCCCATCCCCATTCCCTGCTACGCTACGCCACCCCTGCACCTGCTGCCTGCTTTCCAGCACCTGTGTGCCCATGTGCCCTTTTCAGGCAGTGCCACTGATGCTCACCCACATAGATAGCTCAGACCCAGTGGATGCAGGAGGTGCCAGCAGGTGCTGGGAGAAGCTGCTGGCAATGGGTGGCCTGGTTTGGGCCTTGCATAAGCCTTGGGGAGGTGCTGGATGGGGAAGATGCATGTCAACAGGTGCTGCTGGTGGTGCCAGCAGGAGGCAAGCGCTGTCAGGGAGGTGCGCAGCAGGGCTGGGGAGCTGTGCCATCCTCTCCATCAGAGTCTGCGCCCACCTGGGCTGAGCATTGCCAGGCAGGCAGCCTCCAGAGAGTGCCCAAAATAGCTCCAGAAAGAATGAGTGTAGGCCAAGCAGTGGCAGCTGCTCCCTGGCACCACCCGGGGAAGGGGGGCTGGCAGCAAAAGGTGTCTGCGGGGGGCAAGGTGGGGAGAGCTCTTTTCCCTCCTCCCTCTCTGCCACCAGACAGAACCTTCACTTGTCTGCCAGGATAAGTCAGCACACCTCCCTCCGGACTGACAGCTGCCCCCCTACAGATAGTCTTCTTATGGGAAGGAGGAGGGAGTGCAGTGGGGGCTGCCTGCCTGCTTTCACTTTCAGTCTCCTTTTTGCCTTTCCTTCCGGGTGTGGAGCCAGCCTTGGGCACTCTTCTGCCTTCCTGTCCAAGGGAGCTGGGGAGACTCCAGCTCCTGCTGCGCTGGCACTTCAGGCATGCCTAGAGGGCCATTCCATGCACCTCTGGGTGTGCCGCATCTGTGGGTCCCTGAGAAGCGGGAGCTGGCCTGACCCTGCTGGCTGGAGGGCACCTGTGTGTTCCAAAAGAACAGCAGGGGCTGGATGCACGCTGCCCTTGGGGATCGGGGCCCTTGGTCTGCCTGTTAGAGTCCCAACTGTTCATATAGTAGATAAATGTGCCAAACTGCCACGGCACACCCATAGACCACTCACGGCACACCAGCATGCCATGCCACACTGGCTGAGAATCACTGCTCGTAGGGGTTGTACTTCACAGTTGGTGTTTGAGACCAACCCCCAGAGGCGTAACGAGGGTATAGTGCAGGTGGCGATCTGCCACGGGCGACATGGCCCCATCTCTCTTGCTCTAAGCAGGGGGTTGGACTAGATGACCTCCTGGGATTCCTTCTAACTGTTTTGAAGGGGCGAAATTTCAGTCCTTGCCACAGGTGAAATTTTGCCTAGGTATGCCTCTGCAACCCCCCAAGTGGAGGAGAGGCAGGGCAAGGAGTTCACAGCCTCCATGCCCAGCATCACCACCTCCTCCAGCCTTCTGGCAAATGGGTAAATGGCAGAGAGGGGCACATCTGTGCAGAACAGGCATATCTCCCCTCACAGCCATATCTGCTGCATGCTCCGCTTAGGAGTAGCTCCCACTTGGAGCCATTGGACCAGAAGCCGAGCCCAGTGACTGGGGGTCAGATCATGCCCCTTGTTGGCCCCCCACCCAGCAGAAGCTCATTCGGGAAGGGGGAAGCAAAGGGGGCTGCGTTGTCTCCTGCTCACCCAGGCTGACTCAGAAGAGCCAAGAGGCCTGCCTGCCTACTCAGGGTCTGGTGACTCTGGCTGGGTAGTGAGGTGGGCAAGGAGAGGCAGGAATAAGGAAGTGCAAGCCACAGGCAGTTCACTAGTGGGGGCCGCAGCCCAGAGTTGGGGGGGCACATGCTGTTTTGGAAAGGTACATACATACATACAATAAGAAAGTGTAGGTCTGTGTCTCTTTGGACAAGCATGGAATAAGCCATGAGGTCACACTCGTATTTGAGAGGAGGGGGGACCCCCTACATACTCTACCTACCTTCCCCCTTTTGTAGACCTTTGCCTTCCCGGCAGCTCTCGGCAGAAGAAACAGGGGTTTGCTTTGGCAGGAGAGCTGAGCGCTGAGATCAGAGTTGTGTCCCATCCCGTCCCCCCCCCCCCCACATGCCTACTGTTGCCACACCCTATGGCAGATCTGGGCACTCCCTGGGTACATAGGCTTGGCACATGGGCTGGCACTTGGCACTCTGGCAAGCAGGGCAGAGGCTCGACTCCATCTGGTGTTGTTTTCTGCAGACGGCCCCTGAGAGCACCCAGAACCTGGTTCACAACCCAGCAGTGGGGGAATTGCCCCATGCGCCATATTGTCTCCTGAGTATCCCAGGCAGGATGAAATGGCACTGCAAGGCTTACCCGTCTGGAAGGCAATGAGGCAGCCACAGTCCTGAAGACACCGTGAAGGGTTTGGAGGGAGAACCAGGGAAGGCTGAGCCGAGGGGGGGCAAACAATTTGGGCCTTGCACATAGCAATCATCTTGCCAGTCCATCTTGGCATCCGAATAGAAGGTTCTTCCTTGTGAGTTCCCAAGAGCAGCAAAGGGCTGCTGCCTCTTTCATTTCTGCTACCCACTTCCTGTGCCCACAACCAGCGGCCCCAATCCGATCCAACATCCCAGTGCAACATTTGCGATCCAGCCCCACGTAAGGGAACAAATGCTTGGTTTCCACCCCTAGCATCATTACATTAGCCACTGGCATGGCTGGGAAATGAGATAGGGTTAGGTTCTGGGTTGTTAATGCTTCCGGGGCTATTCCGGGTAATGAATTTTTAATATTAATATTAATTAATATTAAAAGCTATAATGTGACTATTAATAGGAGGCTACTAATAGGAGGCCGTCCTGGGGCAGTGGCCTTGGCTGGCCTCTGTAAGGAGAGGCTGCCGAAACAACTCTCAACTGTGGCTTAGTGTGCCATGCTCCAGTGACACAGAACTGGCAGTCCCACCTCGGTGTCTTGGGCAAAGCAAGATCCTTGCCAGCCCACATAACTGGACTTCCACTGGGTTCCAGACAACAACAACCCCCACACACATTCGGGGTTGGGGGTTCCACGGGTGGTTTTCTGGAAGCAGCAGAAGAGGCAGAGCATGGCGATGGGGCAGCCACGTTCGGAGAAGTGAAAGGGTGGGTGCAGTGGCGTAGCCAGAGGGGGTGGAGCAGTCAAGTCTTGGAGGGAGTCTCACCCCTTTGGAGTCTCACCCCTTTGGCTCCCCCCACCTGGAATGGCTCCAAAGGGGTGAGACTCCCTCCAAGACTTGACTGCTCCACCCCCTCTGGCTATGCCACTTGGTCTGTGGCCAGAGTCCACTGTGGGGAGGAGAACCTGCGCGGCTCACTTCCTTGGCCCAGCTTTGTGCAGTTTATACTGGGGACCGAAGGCGGTTTTGGTTCAGGATTCAAGGTCTCTGAGCACAGAATGCCTGCTTTAAAAATAAAGTCCGCTCTCTATTAATCATCAATCTACCCGCTAATAATCAACTTGCGTGGCTGGGCGCCTATCAGTTTGCGTGCATAGCTGGGCCACCCACAGACAGGGTGCTGGTTTCTGCCCGCTTGGGAGCCTCCCGTGCCCAAAACTCAATGGGATAAAAAGCCAAACCGCCCGATGTGAGTTGAGCGCATGCACGTACCCCTGAGGGTTGCCACATGTTGACAGCTGCTGGTGGAAAAAACTATGCCTAGAATTGGGGGGGCTGGAGGAGTAATGTAGGGAGAGGGCCTTGGAGAGATGTGCTTTCAGGGGGTCTGATTTAGGGTTGCCATAAACTGGGACGGGAAACCCCTGTCAAACTTGCCAGTATATGAATGCGACCTCCGAAAATGGGGACAGTCTTGGTTTCCGAGACATATGGCAACCCTACCCGGATTGAAAAGATGCTGGGGTAGATGCAACACCGGGAAGGGCCTTTTAGGTAGTGTCAGGGCCACGTTTTCAGCCAAAAGGGCCAGATCAAATATTGAAAAGATAAAATTTAAATACATTCTAGATCAGTGGTCAGGGCACAGGGGTGAATTACCCCAAATGGGGTAAAAATGAAATTCTTGGGGGGAATGGAACAATATAGGGGAAGCCAGGGAAGGGATGGATGCAGGGTTTGGTGGGAGTAACGTCAGCATATCAAGGGGGTAATATTGGCGTATCTAAATATATTATGGGTAAAAGGTAAAAAAGTTCCCTGATCCCTTAGACAGATGAATGAATAAATGGGCTCAAATTTCCAAGATTTCTGCAAGCACCAACACACGGCACAGACGTAATAGGACCCCCGTTCCCTACCACACCATTGCAGCTCCAGTTGGGTTTGCCCAGCTGGGCCAGACACTTTTAGGGGACCAGTTAGAGGCTTGCCACGAGCTGCATCTCCGGAGTTTGAAGAACTTAGTGCTAGACCAGTGATTTCCAGCCCTTTTCATCTCATGGCACACCATCCGTTGTCTTTACCATCGACAAGGCACACTAGGCTGTTCAAATCCCCAAGTTTTCCTATTAATAAACGTCCCTCCCTGTGGCACTCCTGAGGACAATGCAGGGCACGCTGGGGTGCCACGGCACGCACACTGGATAAAAGTCACTGTGCGAGGCCTGAGGTCTGCTCCAATGGAAGAGAAAGGGAGGCAGGGGTTTGGAGCCACAGGTGTTTGGAGCCAGGGCCAGGTCCCAGCCCCTGCTTCCCCAGGTAACCCCACAGCAGTGATTTTCAAGCAGTGTGCCATGGGAATTTGGAGACTGACATTCATTAATAGGAAAATGGGAGGATTTGAATAGTCCGTGGGCCTCGCCAATGGTGCAAACGACTGACGGTGCCTTCACGACTTCAGTGCCTTGTTAAGTGTGCCACGAAATGAAAAAGGTTGAAAATCACTGCCCTATATATTGGAGGAAGGAGTGCCTGCAGAGAAGAGGGAATGGAGGCAGGTGTAGCTCGTGCTAGAAGGGTTCACCAAGCAGCACCTGCCTCCGTTCCCTCTTCTCTGCAGGCACTCCTTCCTCCTTCTGGAGGGTCACCCTGTGCTTGAAGAAAGAAGTGCCCTCTTGTTGGCAAGCAAGGAGTGTATCTTGAGACAGCAGCCCCGCTGCAGTCCCTGAGATGCCTGGCAATCCAAGGATCTGCGGTGTCCGAGGGATGCTCCTGCAGCTCCAGCTACCCAGGCCAGACCTTCCCTTCCCAGGGCTGCCTGTTGCTGCCTCCTTCCTTCTGAGTTCCTTTTGAGACTCTGGCCCCCTTTCCAGTGGGGAAGCCTCTTCTTGCCAGGTTCACTGCCCTCCAACTGCTTGTTGCTGCAGGAAAAGGGCCTACCAATCCGGGGCTGGCTCCTGGAAGTTTGAGCCAAGGGTCCCGCGGACGCGATGATGCTCCTCTCAGCAGCTGGCCTGGCTGGCTGGTTTCTTTCCAGACCCAAAATAGCAATGGGGCTATGGGGAGAAGGTGCAGGGAGGGGTAGTTTAACTCTTCCTCTGCAGCCCAGGCAAGACTCTCTCCCAGCTTCACAAAGGCTGCATGACTCACCACACTTTCCAGGAAGTAAGCTCCATTCACAATACTGGGTTTTTCTTCAGAGTAGACATACAGCCAGGCAGTGCCAATGGAAGCTTCTGTCCTGGGGCTTCTGTGGGGTTGTCTTCATTTGGACCCTCCGGGAGGGGCCCCCCCATGCACAACCCCAGACCTGAGAGGGCTGCCCCCCAAAATGCTATTTGGATTCAGGGTAAGAAAAACCCCTCAACCCTCCCATTTCAATGTACCAATTTTGGCTCGGGTTCATCATGCAGCATTTTGCTAACAAGCACTCAAAGCAGGTGCAAGAGAAGCGCCCTGGAGGTGCCCTCGGCGCCCTGGAGGTGCCCTCGGCACCCAGGAAGTGGCTCAGCCATGGGTTGTCTTGAGACTCTGGCCTGGAAACAGTGGCTCCACCGGGAGTGATTTGGACCAGGCTATCCCCACCACACTGGGCACTACTTTGGTGCGCTTTGGGGGAGTTTACAAGGAGTGCATGGCACTCCTGTTGGCAACCCCTGGTCCCCTTGCCAGTTATCTGGATATCAATTCCCTGTGCCCAGCCTGGCCCTCTCCAAACAGGCTGAGAAGCTGGAGTCGTCATACCCATGAACAGTGCCCGAGGTGAGCGTGGAAGAAGCGCACAGTGGGCAGCACCCTTCTCTGCACGCTGCCGCCGCATGAGGCTGGCATGTGGGCAGGAGGGGAACTCCTCCCTCCCCGGCAAGGCACACAGGCAGCCATGCTGTGCAGAGCAGGCCCCTCCCAGGCCCGCTGGCTGCCAGCAAGCCCAGAACTGGGAGTACTGCCAGCCAGCCAGCCAGCCAGCCAGCCAGCCAGGGCGCTATCAAAGGCAGCAGCCGCCCAGCAGCTGGAGGAGGGAGGCTGCCAGCAAGAGCCCGGTAGGCAAGCCTGCAAATGGCTGGCTCAGAGGAGCAACGCCTGAGCAAGAGTGGCTCTGGCACCTTCGGGTGCTGTAGGGAGTGGGGAGGGCCTCCACCCCCAGTGTGGGTGACAACCAGACAAGGCGATCACATGACCTCTTTTTCCAGGACACATCCTCTTTTTCAGCCTTGTGTCCCGAAAAAAAATCTCTTGATGTCCTCCTTTTCCTTGTGCACAGTCAGAATGTAGTTTTCTTGTGATTAATAAATTATACACAATAGCTTATAATTAGTAATATGCAGTTTAAATTAACATGAAAGCAACATTGCTATATGGTGCTTTTAGGTTTTTTCCTTGTCCTCGGGGTGTCTTCAGATAATGCAGCCGCCTGTAGGGTCAGAATGATTAGATGTCCTCCTTTGCCAGGACAAGTCCTGCATTTTAGCCTGGGGTCCTGGGAGAAAATCTTGGTTGTCCTCCATTTCCTTCTGCATGTTGCCTTCTTGTAAACTCATCAATTAGGGCTGCAATCCTATCCACACTTTCCTAAGGGTAAATACTATTGAACACAATGGGACTTACTTCTGAGTAGACATGCTTAGGATTGCCCTGTATATACAGTAGTTTTACATCATTCTAATAAGCCATTTAGAGTTTAAATTAACCACATGAGTGTTTTTGGCTTTTATTTTGTCAGGCCCTACATTTTTCTTGGGTGGCCTACATTTTTGGGTCCTTGTCCTCTGTTGGTCCGGGGGGGGGGGGGGTGGGGGGGCTTCCTGCCACTGATCCTGCCACTGATCCTGAGGGTCTGGGGAGGGTGAGGTTGAGGAAGGGTGATGCTCCTGCTCTCCCCTCTGCAGGCAGCTTGGGGGGGACCTACTTGGGCTTGGTGGGGTGCCTGGTTGGGGGGCGGGGGTTCGGGGGGTCCTGCCTGGCTGTGGGCGACCGCCAGGGGTCTCCCTCCTCCGGGGAGAGCAGAGGCTCAGCCCCGTTACCAAGTCGACGCTGGCACAACAGTAAGCTATTTAGGGACTTCCTCGACGGGGGGGACGGGCTTGCTGCTGGGGGGGGGTGAGTTGGGGGGGCTCCACTGGGGAATGGCGGGGTGGGGCCTGCAGGCTGTCCAGGGAGGGGGCGAGCGGGGCACCCCCAGCCTCCCCCCGCCGCACGTCCCAAGAAACATCCCCGCTTTCCCGAGAGGAAGATTGCAACCCTAAAGACACTTTCCTAGGAGTAAGACCCATTGAACACAACGGGGCTTGCTTCCGAGTAGACGTGGTTAGGATCGTGCTGTAAGGCTGCAATCCTGTGCATGCTTTCCTGGGAGACTGAGAGCACAAGCCTAACCATGTCTACTCAAAAGTAAGCCCCATTATGTTCAATGGGTCTTACTCCCAAGAAAGTGTTTTTAGGATTGCAGCCTGCCTGAATGGGGCTTACTTCTGAGTAGGGTCGTGCTGCGGTGGTGTAGCTGGAGGGGGTCGGAGCAGGCAGTCTGGTGGGGGGGGGCGTGCAGGGGCCCCGTCCAGGAGGGGGGAGCAAAACGGAGCTGCACGGAGGGGTCCCCCTTCCAAGACTGCCTGCTGCGACCCCCTCTGGCTACGCCACCGAGGGGCTGTAGGGCTGCAATCCTAAACACGCTTTCCTGGGAGAAAGCACTATGAAACACAATGGCACTTACTTCTGAGTAGACATGTTTAGGATTGCATAGTAGGTCTCCCTGAAGGCGGTGGAACCTTCTCCGGAGGCGCAGGGATCAGTGCCTACTCGGACGACCCCCTCATTCTAGTCAAGGGGACTTACTCCCAGGAAAGAGAGGCTGCAGGTACTGTGGGGTCTCCTTTGGATTTCAGGCGCTGGGGGTCTGTCTGGGGGATCTCCCAGTGGCGTAGCCAGGGGGGTGCACAGCCTGCAAGGGACCCCCCACCAGCCCCACTCCTTGCTCTGCTCCGCTTCCCCGACGGGACGGGCTCTTGCACCCTCCGCAAGTCCTTGCTCTGCACGCACCGCGCTGCTGGGGGTTGTTGTTGTTGTTGTTAATTAGCTACTTATTAGCTATTACTTTTTTCTTTGTGAACTTTTTAGCTGAACAGCGGTATAAAAATCCTGCAGACAGCTAGCTAGATAGGAGGAGGCTTGGGTGCCCAGCACCCTGGGGTGCTTTCAGGCGGGGGGAGGGGCTGTTGGGGGCGGGGCTGATGCCAGCTGACACCATGTGACGTCAAGGGGCCTGCCTATATCAGGAGCGCGACGGGGCGGGCGGTTCAGTCCGTGCCGTCCGCCCTCGGTTGTTGCTCGTCCTCCCCGTCCAGCCAGCCCGGCCCAGCCCAGCCCAGTCCAGCAGGATGAGCAGCACCGAGCTGTACCATTCTGCCATGGAGGTGGCGGTGTACCAGCTGCACAACTTCTCCATCTCCTTCTTCTCCTCCCTGCTGGGGGGCGACGTGGTCTCGGTCAAGCTGGACAACAGGTAGCGGGAGTGCCGTCGGGGGGCGTCTGTCCTGCCCTGTCTTGGTCCGTCTGTCTGTCTGTCTGTCTCACACGCCCCTCTCTTTGTGTCTTGCAGCGCCTCCGGGGCCAGCGTGGTCGCCATCGACAACAAGATCGAGCAAGCCATGGTAAGTCCCGACCCCCGCCCCGTCTAGCAAGGGAAACGGGGAACCGAGCAAAGCGCGCCCCCGCAGCTCCCTTGCTCTGCAGCTGTGCGCGTCCCCATTAGAGAAGGAAGGCTGCCCCCCCACCCTCAAGTACTTGAATCCCCGACGGCGCCCCCCTGGATGCCTGCAGGATGGAGAGGAAGCGGTAGGGTGGCGTAGCTAAGGGGGGTGGCAGTCCAGTTTAGGAGGGAGTCTCACCCCTTTAGAGAGAGCCAGAGGAGGGAGAGGTCTGCACAGTGGCATGGCTAGAGGGGGTGGAGCAGTCCAGTCTTGGAGGGATTCTCACCCCTTCTGAGCCATACAGCTCCATTTTGCTGCCCCCCACCCAGAATGGCTCAGAAGCGGTGAGACTCCCTCCAAGACTGGACTGCTCCACCCCCTCTAGCTACACCACTGCAGCTGGGGCAGAGATAAAGACGCCCCTGTATGGTCTGGCTTCCTCCCTGCACTGCAATCTGTGGCTGGGTCCCCCTCATCTACTGTGGTTAGTCCCCTTGCAGCCCCTTGTGGGACTAACCTGGCCTCTGTTCCCTGCAGGACCTGGTGAAGAACCACCTGATGTTTGCAGTCCGGGAGGAGGTGGAGGTGCTGAAGGAGCAGATCAAGGAGCTGGCGGAGAAGAACTCACAGCTGGAGCGTGAAAACAGCCTGCTGAAGACCTTGGCCAGCCCTGAACAGCTGCAGAAATTCCGGTCGCGCCTGCCCCTGGAGGGACCCACCTGCCCCCTGTCGCTGCCGGATGCCCCTGCCCAGGACCGGGCGAGCTCTGCGGTGTAAGGTGGCTCTGTCCGCGGGGTGGGCAGAGCCACGGAACTCTCTCTTATCATCTCCTTGACAAGCAGTGTCTTCTTCACCTCCTCCGGAGGATGCGGCAGTTGCCGGTCCCGCTGTCCCCTGGGGGCCGGATTGTGCCCACTTTGGACTTGCCCCTGCAGAAGGGGGCACGGGTGAGGTTGCGTGGCAGCCTCGGAAGAGAACAGTGTTTTTTGGGAAGGCCTTGGCCAGAGACTCGGCCGTGTGTTTGTGCACATCCCCTACCTTCCTTGGACTTGGGGGGGTTTGGCACCTGCCACCCCCTGCTTGTTATCAAACCCAGGAATTATAAGATCTCACCTGTTGAACGCCAGCCCATTTTTCCCCACTTGGCTTGGGAGGCGAGAACTACCTTTGCACCAAGTTGGGGCCTGCCAGGGATTCAGGCTGGCAAGCAGCTCGATGCCATGGAACAGAACCAATCCAGAGAGGCTGCAGCCTGTGCTGCTCGGACCTTAGAAACTTTGCCTGCAGACAAACCCCCGGGTGAGGGGGGGCTCGGTGCCAGCGGCCTTAATGTTGTTGAGTGCAGACCCCGGACCCCTGGGCTGCCAAAGGAGAAGGGCAGGGATGCAACAACTGGGCTCAGGAGGAGGCAACCAGGAGCCTCTGGAAGGCTGGCTCAGGGAGCCGCCCTCCGCCCTCCTCCTGCCAGGAGGAACCTGCTCTTCTCACGTTCTTTGGGGTGATGATGTAATTATTGTGACATATTGCAATAAAGTCTACCTTTTCTACATACACCCAGAAACTCTCTCTCTCTTCTTTCTGGAGGGGCCTGCTCTGCATCGAGGACGGCTGCAGTGGGGGAGGGTAAGCTGCCCAAGTGGGCAACAGGACCCTATGGGGGGAGCAGTGAAAGCTGGTCCTGCTTTCGAACAGCTGCCCCTCCTGAGCTATTTACTTAAGGGATTTATACCAAGCCAAAGCAAATGCCCAAGGTGGCTTACTAATTTATTTTTAAATTCTTTTGTCCTCACAACAACCCTGTGAGGTAGGTGAGGCTGAGAGTAAATGACTGGCCCAGAATCCCCCAGGAAACTTCATGGCTAACAGATTTGAACCCTGATCTTCCAGGTCTCAGTCCAACACCCTAACCATTACACCATCTTGGCTTAAATGCAGGCATGCCTAAACATGTGCCTAGGTGGCACTGGGGTCTGATGCTGGAGGCGGGATTGGGCAGAGCTATGGTGGCGTTCCAGCAGCAATTAGTATTAATTCTTGGATGCTTTCCTGTCCCTCACGCCACCTTTGGGTGCCACCTATGTGAAGACACAGCCCTCTTATCTAGAGAGTCTTTTGTGCCAATGCACAACCCCTCATGGGGTGGGCATCTGTAGCACCCCCTGCCAGGAGTCCATTAGCCCAGTGGGGGTAACTCATCGCCCTGAGTTTGGCACATTCCACAAAGCACGTTTGAGTTGACTTCCACTGCGGAGTTCTGCTCAGGGCGCGGTCGCTGCCAGGATGGCATCTTGTGCCCGCTCAGAGCTTTCACAGATTTGCTGTACTGTTTGCAAGCACTGTGACTGCTTTGCAGAGCCCCCCTCCAGAGTCACAGCAGGCATCACAGTGCAAGGTGTGCACCATCCTTTCTGCAGCGTGTGGCCTGCACTCGAGCCCCTGAGCAGTAAGCAGAGTTCATAAATGATCCGGACTCGATGGGAGGATTTTTAAAAATTTACTTTGCAGCCATTCTACAAAAACCATTAAAATACAAATCAAAGCACCTTTTCCACCTCCTCCCTACAAGGGGGCTCTGCAGGAAGGGGGCTCACAGCTCCCCATTGCCCCCCTCATCAATGGCTCTCCCCAAAATCCCACGGCACACCTGTGGACCATATCACTGCTACAGTGAGAGTGTCCAGGAGCAGATCCAAGTCTGGAGGAAGATCCCTGCTACTCAGATGTCTTCAGTCCCAGGACACGTAGCTGGGTTGCTGAGAAGGTGCAGCCCTCTTGGACTCAGTCTCAGCTCCATCTTTCCCACCCATTCCCCTTTTTGCTGGGATGCTGAAAGTGGAGCAGGTGGCGCTGGACTGGGGCTCCTCTTCCTCAGGCTCGGAGTGCCAAGATGTGCCCTGGACCCTGTGCAGGGAATCCAAAGCGGAGGCTGCAGCTGCCCTGGCCTGGCATCTTCAGAGGGGTCTGAACACCCCCCTGCGCCAACCCAGAGTCTCCCTAGAGACTGCAACAATTCCCCCATCCCCTATATTCTCAGGGCTGCCGACCAGTCTGCTTGGTAGGGTGACCAGTCTTCCCAGCAGCTGCCTGTCCACCTTCCAGTGGAGGGGGCTGCCTGGGAGAGGTGAAAGGGGAAGGTGGCTGATCCCTTTGGGCAACAGAGCCAAAGCCCAGGAGAGAAGGGGGACCACCTGCCCATGCAGCTCAACGGCCTCGCTTGGTTCTGTAGCTGCTGCAAGAAGTTCCCCAGGGGTCACCAGTCCTGGGCTTGGGAGGAAGGGGGATTGCTTGATGTGCCCCATGGTGCTGCCTTGACACTCATCAACCAGCCTGAGCTTTGGGGCTCAGGCTTGCAATTCCAGGCAAGGAAGAGGCCTTAGTGCGCCCAGCTCTAGCACGTTCCCCTGGTGCTGGAGGGCGGTGTTCCTGCACGCTGGCCTTGCCCCCAGCGTGCTGGCCTTGCAGTGGGGCTGCCTGTTTTTCCTGGGCGCTTGAAGATGCACAGCGAGGCAGGGAGGAGGAGGGATGTGCTGGTGCGTGGCTGGCTGGCCGGCCGCGCCTGCAAACGGCTTGTTTCATAAAACACAACAATGCGGACTGCAGCAACCGCTGTTGCCAGGCGTGGAGTGATGCGGGACCACCAATGGCAGCCAGAACAAGGCTCACGTGACCCTGCCGGCTGCTTGCACATGTCTCCCCATGAGGGTGCGAGGATGCACTACGTGCGGTGCCGCTGCTGAGCCGCACTCCCAGCAAAACTCAGCAACTGCGTCAGAATTTCCTGCTTTGCATTTCTGGGCCTGCCCTATAAGATCTAGAAGTCTGCGTGGGCAACATGCGCCATCCACATTGCGACTGCAGAGCCCGGCTCACTCCTCTGCGCCTCTTGCTCGCCTCTCCCAACCTCCCCACAGGATGGGGAGCATTCAAGGATGGGGGTGACAATTTTCTCAGGGGTGGGATGACAACAACACACAATTATGCTGGGTATCTATACTGGTGAGCACAGATAAGCACAAGTAAACTCAAACCTATAAATCAAAAACCTGTTAACTTGGGGTAGTTTTGAAAGACACATTCATTGTCTGTAATGCAATGAAACCACAATTTGCACAGAAGAAACACATCTCTGGATATAGGATTTGTTTGCACAGAAATAACGCGCAACCAAATTCTTTTTTCACACCAGCACAAGAGACAGGATGGCGTCTCTACAAAAGCGCATCATAAGTACAACATGAGAGGCAGGTAGTGGTTACAGAACTTGTACTGAAAGCTTTTCATTTGCCAAGGAAAAGTGTCTCTGCCACTCCTGCAAGGTAGGCCATGAGTTTGCCGCAGGAATTTGCAAGATAAAGGGGCCATTTGCAATCTGTAGCTAAAAAAGCATCTCAAGCAACACTGATAAATTTTATAGGGTTGGATTCCACTTTTCAACAGTATTCAGTTTTGGAGGGTGCTCTGGACTCTGACACGTCCAATAAGTTGCGGGGGGGGGGGTGCCTGTATCTCCTGTTCGCTGCCTGCCAACTAGCATTTCTATAAATCCTGCAGAGGTAGTGTTTGCATATCAAGGCACTGGGGGAAATGCTTGGAGGAGAACCACTGGCTGGGGGTCCCCCTTACTGCCCCCCCCCCAGTTACAGTCCTTCTTTGCCCCCAGAGACAGCTTCAGGCAGCCAGGCTGGGACCCAGGGAAACTTGCAGCGTGCCTCGGCTGGGCTTTTTCTGGAGGCTGCCGCTCACCTTTCACACCCAGGCCTGCGAGTGCCCTGCTGGCTTCGGGGACGCGGGTCACTGATTAACAGGATGCTGTTACCTAACAGCCAGCCAGGCAGGACAACTTTCCCCAGCCTCGGCACACAAAGCCGCAATTGTGCCCTGGCTCTGTGCCTGCTGGGCTTCCAGCTCCTCTCGCCTGCTGAGGAAGACCAGGCCCTTCGCACAAGAGGCACATCCAGTGCTGGAGGCTGGGCCAAAGCTCTGGCAGGAAGAAGCTGTTGCTGTGAGTGTGCTGTGCCCAGCAGTGAGTGCCATTCTTGCCATTCCTGCAAAGGGCAGGTGTGCTTAGCCAGCACTGCTGACTTCAGCCCAGGCCGGTGGCCGTACCAGGGCTGCCTGCCACTGTTCCTCCCCGCCTTCTGCTCAGCACCATGGCTCCAACTGCCACCCACCCAGGCTCTCCTGCAAACCAGCCCCACTTCCTATCAGGGTCGCTGAAACACTAACTGGCCAGGTTGGGAGGTCAGTGCAGGGACACTTTTGGGGTATCGGGAGGCAGGAGGCACAAGAAGCCCCTGTGGAAGGCAGGTGCCCATCACTGGGGCAGAGGAGCTCCTGCCTGGTTCTGCAACAGGGAAGGTGCCCCTGCGGGCTTCTCCTTTGGATTCCTGCCTCTGTCTTAGGCAAAGAGCCTTCAACAGAGCAGCCAGGAGAAATCTTTGCAATGCCAGGCTGGGGATTTGGGGAAAAAGGCGCCCGTGTGGCAAGCCTGCCCTGCAGGAAAGAAGGACTGCAGCTCCTGTGCCAGCTCCTGCCACTAATTCTCTGAGACATGCTTGTTGTCAGCACAGCAGCAGCTACCTTTCAGCAGGAGCGGCACATGGTAAAGCAGGTGATTTCTCCAGTCCAAGCCACCCATGAAACTGACAACTCGGCCCAGCGTTGGGGACCCCAAGAGGGGATGGGGCCGCATCTGGAAGGCAAGCAGGGCACAGCACCTGGCAATTGGTACCCACCTGGTTCTGAACCTGGGCTTAGACGGGCAAGTGGATCTCAGTGACGCCACCCCACGTCAGGGAACACCGGGCAAGATTTTGTTTTCTTTGCAGCTGGAAACAGGGACACGTGGAACACTGTAGGGAGAGAATCTGGGTGATGGGCATGAAAACTGGGCGCTGCAGCCATGCCAGAGCACCTCGAGGGTGCTGAGGTCAACTGTCCCTCCTCAAACACCCCCAGCAGTGGCTGGACAGTAAATATTAGCTCTGACGCAAGCACTGACCCTGGCTGTAGAGTACCAAGGGAGGGAGGTCTGGACACCTAAACTGGGATGAGAGGGGCAGGAAGGGTGAGAAGGGCATCAGAGCGGTTGTTTGTCTGGTGAGGTTGGTACAGCAGCCAGGGCACCGCTGGGCCAGGGAGCAGTCTAGGCTATTCTGCAGTACTCCCAGGCACAGTTGCACATGAGCACCCACGTCTTGGCCACTGACTGTGCCCTGGGGCACCACTGCCCCCTTCCTTCCCAGCCTCAGCCCGCTTTAGCACTGGCCTCATCACACAGAGGAGTTAACACATAAAAACATCAGAAGAGCCTCCACTGGATCAGGCCCACCTAGTCCTGGCACGCGCACACACACGCACACGCACACACACACACACGCACACGCACACACACGCACACACACACACACCTCCCCCCCCCCCCCCCCCGCTCATGTTCCTCCACAAACCGTGTTTCCAGCCCAGCAGCCGTAACCTGCCAGGAAGGAGTTCCCAATTACAGCAATTCCGTTGGCGCAGGCAGTCAGGCGGCACTTGTGGCTCTGCCCGCCTGGGGACCCCTTCCAGTCTCTGGGCAGCAACAGGGCCTTTATGCAACACACTGGCTCTAATTCCTCTTGTGCTGCTTAGATGAGGACAGATCCCAGCAGGGTTTGCCTGCCTGGCATGGCACAAACAAGCGGGCACCCCACCTGTTGCAGGCCGGGGGGCAGGGAAAGTGGTTCAGTCCATCTCTGGGGGCCAGACGGCTTTGCTCAGGAAGCTTGGCCGTGCCATGGAGTGGCACCTCATGAGCCCTCTGGTATCACCCTGGCCCACCTGCTCTGGCAGAAAAAGAACAAGGAACTGCACAGACACCAGGCTGGGGTGGGGGATAAAATGCGTTTCAAGTGAATGCATTGAAACGTATTCTGCGGGGACACTCATCTGGGGCTGGAGACATGTGTTCACACATGGTGCTCACCTGCGCACACACAAATCCTTGGGTCTGCCAGGGTTATTAACCAGCACCCCTGGGAGGGCACCCTGCAACTCGGGGCTGCTTCCTTTGCTTCCCTTCCATGGACCTGGGGCATTAATGGCACATCAGTGACAGGCTGGCCTTTGCTCTGAAGCCCCTTCCCTCTGTCATTTAACGGAGCAAACCGTACTTGAGAAGAGGATGTGGCTGGCTGGAGCTGGTGGCCCATGGCTGGGAAGGTGCCCTCAGCCCCACTGTTGCCCTTTGAGCTTCAGGAAGCCCCCCAGGCACAGCCTGGGCTCTCCCAGGCCAGCCTCTGCTCCTCCAGTAGCCCTGCTTTAGATCAGTGTTATTCAGTCGGTGGGTGGGGAGACCCGGGGGTAGCAAAGGCTCATTTGGGGTGGGGGTTATTGCAGACTTTCCAGCCTGTGCAAGTGAGGGCTTGGCGCCAATCCAAGAACGGTATTGCTGACCTTGATAGAATCTTGCACAACCTGCAGTCTGCAGCTAAGCCTGGCCCTGCTCGGGCTGCTACCTCACAGGGTTGTTGTCCAAACACAAGAGGTTGGGGAAATGGAACAGGTGGAGACCATGGGTGGGTGAATTGGGATTGGCAGTTCATCCCCAATCAGTGGTGGGCACCAGCAGGTTCGCACCTATGCTATAGAACCGGTTCTTAACAAGAGATGGTACATATAAAGTTTAAAAATAGCCATTTAAAAGTGGCTGCCAGATGGGCAGAGAACCGGTTCTTGATTTCTTTGAAGCCCATCACTGTCCCCAATCTCATTCTTTATTGAAGAAGACTGAAGGCTTAGACAGTGCCTTCCACTGGGAAGAGGCTGGGCATGCAGGCATCAGATACTGGGTGTTGCTGGCTGTTGCATGTGGCATGACCAGCAGGCAGGGCAGGAGGTGCAAGCAGCACCGCAGGATTGACTGCTTTTATAACTTTACTGCTCAAGGGTGACGACTTCATGTGCCACTGTGTGTCTCGATGTGCGCCATGCATGCTCTGCCTGTGATCCATGCCCGCCCTTTCCCACCCAGGCACTCCTACAGAGTGGCAAGGGCATCCAGGAGGGACTCCCTCCAGCCACCAGCTCCTGTGCCCAGCCAGCCAGAGGTGCCCTCCTTTCCAGTGACTGTGATGGAAGCTTCCCACCACCCCAAAAGCACCTTCAGTACTCGGACAGTCTTACGCCAGCTGGGGTGACAGCAGGCAGGAGTGACGCAGGTGCTGTTCTGGGCACCCTCCTTGCTCACATCCAGGTTTCTTTGCATCGCAAACACAATACAGAACTTGAATTTCACTTTTGCAACTTGGCCTGGAGGGGTATTTGTCAACACACAAAAGTTCAGGCCCCACAGATGAATTCTAAGGTAGCCGCGTTAACTATTAACGGGTGGGAGAGTTGAGATATGGCACAGAAGGTGGCTTTTCCTTCCAGACCTCAGAATCCAGAAGGGTCCAAACCGGAGGTGCCAAGACGGTGAGCATCAAACGAGGGCCAGTTCAAGGTCAAGCTGGCAGGGTCTGCTTGAGCAACGCTGCAATGCCTTTGGTGTGCCCTTTGGAGGGTACCAGGGCGTGCATCCCCTCCGCACTCTCACAGCTCTCACTCTCACAAAATCAGGAGGGTCTTCTGCTGCCCAGACTCTGTATGTGGAGTGCAAAGTGAGGCCACCTGAATTTTGGAGCTGCTTCTTTCTTGGGGTTTCCTCCGTCTGCCCCTAGTGAAAGCCAGTGAGGACCCTCCTGGAGAGCCTCCCTGTCCTCCCTGGAGCACCTGTCTGGGGGTTTGGGGGAGCCACTTCCCCGGGGTTGCTCTGCTCCTGGGCTCGGCCAGAGACTGTCCCGTTATTCCTGCAGGATATTCCTTCTGGGCATTTGCTACCATGTTTGGTGTTCCCCAGACGGTTCATGAGTCAGCCCTTCCACAACGTCAGGAACAAAGCCCTGACTGGATACACAAGCATGTGCGTGTCCGGGAGAAGGGAGGGTGGCATGCAGGCCCCTCTTTCTGCCACCAGACAATGAGGAGGGGTGGAGAGTGGCACCATCAGGCTATGGTACTCCCAGGAGCCTGGACGTTTGCTCTTGTGCACGAGAAAGAGGAGGGGTCATCCTGAGCCTCCCACAGCCATGGGGCAGAGCGGGGGGGGGGGGTCAGGCCACCTCCTTCCCAGGGCAATACCTTCTTCCCATCCATGTTGGAAGCTGGATATCGAGGGGCAATAAGCTCATGGAGTCACCGGCCACAAAGGCAGCCCTTCTTGTGCCCACAGATGTGAGGCTGAGCATCAATGTGCAGAAGGGCAGCAGATAACCTGTTTGCCCCCTGAGGAAGCAGCAATAGTGTGGCTAGACCTGCAGGTACACACCTTACACACCTTGTCCACCTGACTCCGGCAGCCCCAGCAGGGCTGGCCACACACAGCACCAACTTGTGGAGCAGAAGCCTCCGTACCTGGGGACAAATTGCACAGATCTTCTCCCTGGTGGACTCACAGGGCAGAGCCCCAGCTCTGGCCCCAGGGCTCAGGACTGCCCGACCCAGAGCGGCCTGCAGAACAGGACCCTCCTTGGCCTCGGTTTCTCCCCCTCCGCAGCTCTTGGCCTGCTCCCTGGCTCCTAATGAGAGGTTGCAGAGCCCAGGAGGCTTAGCTAAGCCACCCCTCCCGGCACTGGCTGTGCAAAAGTGGCACTTGGTCTTCCTCCCCAGGTGCCAGGCGTGGCTGCTGCTCCTGGCTCAAGGCTCTCAGTCCCGGAGCGGCATCCTGGCAGGGGAGCCTCCCTTCCTTCCTCACACATTGGGTGTGCAAGTGCAGCTGGTGCAAGCACATCTCTGGCCTTTCTGGGTGCTCCCTGCCCCGTGAGAACATTGGTCCTGTAGGGGAGGTGGGAGCAGCCTGGGCTCTTCAAGAGCACATCTGGATGGCCTTGGGTGCCTTTGGGGAGAAAGTCGGAGTGCAAATCTAATAATAGTACAAATCTAATAAATAAATCTGGCTGCCCTTCCCTTTTTGAGTCCCACCTGCACCCACGGCCTGGCTCCGAATGTGCAGCAGGAGTGGGGGTGCGTAGCTGGAAACGTGGCCAGTCAACAACCACCTTTGGGGGGTCTCTGTGATGCCAGTAATGGGGGGAGACTGAGACACACGACACATTACTGTGTGGCTGGTGCTGGCATGTTGGAGAGCACCTGGAGTCTTTGAGACCACAGAAGAAGAAGGGCCCTGGCAGGGCTTGGCAGCACTTGCACACCTGGTCTTAAGGGCATCTGGAGGGGCCAAGGGCAGGTGAATCATGCACAGGCAGCCAGCCTTTACCGTGCGAGACTTCTCCTGCAAGGGGCTGCTCGAGGACACGCTCGGCCGCTGCGCCATCAGTGCCAGGGAACCTGCTTTTGCTTAGCGGAGGAATTCTGGGCACGCCGAGGGTGCTGCTGCTGCTGCTGTTCCTTCCTTCGATGTTATGCAAACATAAGCCCTGCCGGCACACAAAGGCCGGGTTATGCAACAGGAACAGAGCTCCACCGCTGCTCTTCACACACACAGGCTCTTGGCTTGCAAATCCGGCCGCTGCCCTCCCTGGCCTCGGGCCACAGCAAGTGCTGGGATCTGCCCTCTTCTGTGCTGCGTGACCCACTTTCAAAGGAGAGCCCAGCATCAAAGCAGAACAAGGCCTGTCCCAAAGAGGGGAGCCTGGCTGGCTCCGGCATCTTTGGGGCCGGATTGGGTAGGATGCAGCGCTAATGGGTTGCCTGCCAGAGGAGAAAAGGGGAGACCACCAGAGAGAGGCTGCCAAGGCAAAACCAGACTCCTGAGCAGCAGGACCCTGCCAGGGGCACCTGCTCCACAAAGTAACTGGGGAACGTTGGGGTGAGGGGCAAAGGAGGTATGGCTGCCCCCAGCCTGGGCTGACCCCCACACTTGCCACAGCACTGCAAACCAGGGGCAGGCATGCCAAGCCAGTGCAGTGGGTGCCCTCAGCCTGGGCAGATGCACCAGTTCCACTATGCCCTGCAGCCCTTCCCCCTCCCTGCCCCACAGAGTGCTCAGTCCATCCCTGGTCTATGTCTGGAGTGCTATCCAGAGCCAACCACCAGATCCATCCTCGGTATGCCTGGTTCAGTGCACCTGCCTGCACAGGTGAGCTCTCCAGGGTTGCAGGCAGATGCCCTTCCCAGCCCTGCATGGCCTGCAGGTGCTGCTGTGGGCTGAGCCTGCAGGGCCCTCTTGCATGCAGGGCTGGTGAGCTTCCACCTCTCCGGTGTTCTTCCTCCTCCTCGAGGTCTGCTACTTGGAGCTCCTGCCAGAGACCTCATCCCCCCCACCCCCCACCCCCACACACACGCACGACCACTCAGTCCCATGCTCTGCAGGACATGATCCATGCTCAGCTTTCATCTCCAGATCTAGGGATGAGTGGAGACCCCCACATCCTTCACCCTCTCAGCAGTTCCATAGTTGTGAGGGCAGGTGAGCAAGACTCCTTTGGCTCTTGCCTGCACCCCGTCCGTGCCCATCGCACTCTGGACGTGCCGGTCAGACGTGCCAGGCCAGGACTGCCTCCTGCAGCCTTGGCTGCCCTGTCCCGGGAGCTCTGCACACACAGAAGAGGCTTTCTTGAGCTGAGCGCAGGCCCTCCAGGCAGAGGAAATGAGCTCCGGGCCAAGGCAGGTGCTGCACAAGGAGCCCTTTCAGGGAGGAGGGAAAACTGCCCGTTTCCAGAGCAAAGGAATTGCCGGCCAGGCCCTTTCCAAGCTATGGAAGGAGCAGCCTCGCAAACTGCAGTAGGCACTGCACCGGCTCGGGCACGCACCCTGCCCAGCTGCACCTCTGCATCCCCTCTGAACCTGCCGAGCCCGGAAGGGGGAAAGACTTCCTGCTCAGGACCCCAAAGGCAAGGTGAGGGCTGCAGACTGTGGACCTTTCTGAAGGGTAGCCTACCCCAACGCTCCAATGCCCGCCCTGGGGGTCCAAGCCTGCCACTCTCCCTGCTTTTCCCAGGTCAGCTTCTTGCAGCCCCATCTCCCCCCCATGTACCAGCTCCAGCCCAGCGCCATGTGCAAAGCAGCTCCCCTCTGCCAGTGGTGTGCCTCGGTCATTTGGCACTGCAGCCTACTATGATTTGCAGAGCACTTGCAGAGTTTCCTCCAGCGAGTGAGGGTGAGAAGCACCCCTTGCAATGGCAGAGGCAGATGCCCATTTGTTAGCCCTCATTAGCTGCCAAACCAAAGAGAAGCTTGGCATCCACTGGACATGGGAAGCCTGGCCCTCACCCAGGCTCAGAGAAGGAATCCTTGTAGGGATCCCAATGATCCCTCGGCATGCCCGCTGGGTGAGGTTGTGCTCCACGAAGTGGAGAATCTGGGATCCAGCTGGAGTGCCCCTTGCTGGCCTGCCCTTTGTGAAAAACAAGACAGGTGTGCATTGCCCTCTGGCCTGGCCAGGCATGTTGATGGGCTCTTCTGCACAGGCGCACCACCTTTGAGGCCACTTACAAGGGGTGAGGTTTTGTGGTGTTGTCCGGCACAAGGACGAGGGCCTGCCAGGTGGGCTGTGAAAAGGGCTGAGACGAGCCAGAGGAGAGCAGGGCGCAAGAGCCGCACAGAGGGCGCATGACTCCTTTCCTTGAGAGGGCAGCCCTGACAGTGCCGTCAAGCGGAGCCCCTTAACAATCCGGCTTGAGCAGCAGAGCCTGGTTGCCCCTGGCCATACAAATCCCCCTGTGGCCCAGATTCCTGTTCTTCCAGATGCCAGTCCACACCAAAAAGCAGAGTGAGAACAGGTTGTTCTTAGATGGTGGCACCAGCCGGCTTTGGCCCAAATCCAGGCCTAAGAAGTGAAAAGCACCTTCGCCCCGAGGCAGGCAGAGGAATTAGCCTCTTTCATGTCGCACTAATTGCTGACGAAGACGCGGAGCGGAAGGGGGCTGATGGGCTTTGCCAGGTCTCGCTTTCTCTCATGCCCTGGCAAGCCCTGCAGAGCG
Source organism: Cryptoblepharus egeriae (assembly GCA_030015325.1). Taxonomy (NCBI): domain Eukaryota; kingdom Metazoa; phylum Chordata; class Lepidosauria; order Squamata; family Scincidae; genus Cryptoblepharus; species Cryptoblepharus egeriae. Next base: position 361,053 of record JAREYC010000016.1, read on the forward strand.
GACCACAGCCCTGCCCTCACCAGCTGTGCTAGCCGGCCTTGAGGCGGCATCAGAAAGGGCTCCCATCTCTGCGGTGGGAACTACTGGGCAAATCTGGGTCACTTGGCAACTCCATCACCTCCGAGCCAGGCTCAGCCACTCAGGTTGAGCGTGACCATTTGGGATGCCCAAGGAGGGTCTCCCTCTGCCAGTGGTGTACCTACATCATTTGGCACCCCCAGCCCATAATTTTTTGACACCCACATATGTCAAAATTATTTAATTATTATCAGTAATTAATTAGATATTAATTAACATTTTCAAATTTTAATACATCACCTTACCAATTAAGCCTCTGTTTCATTTTGGGGTGTGGGGTGAGAATGCCTCCTGCAGTTCTACTTTCACTGGATAGGGACCATTCTGGCGGCCTCGCATTCCTCTGTGCATGAGCAACACAAGCCAAACACCTTTGCTTGCTCACAAGTAAATGCAGCTGTGTAACTCAGTCAAACTTCCCAGCTGCCTCCGTGCAATTACCGTGCAAAATGCCTCCCTTGATTGTGGGGGCTGCATTCATTGGATCAGGACCGTTCTGGGTTCATTGGATTCCTCTCAGTCTGCCCTCCCGATATGGCTCCGTTTCCCTTTCCATAAGCTCTGTACATTTATTTTTAGTTTCTTGGCCATAACCTTTGATAGGAAGGAGCTATTTCAAAGCTGTTTGTTTCATTGGATTTTGCTGGAAAATACACATCTGATGGCGTATGATTGATGAGGTTATTCCAAACAATTTTAGCAAGTATAGCCATTTTTTTGGTCACCCCTAATGTGTCACCCCAAAGGTGGTACCTGCAGCCTGGCCCCCAAACCCTGAGGGATGTCACTGCCCTCTGCAGAGTGAGATCAAGGAGGCTGGTGGGTATCACCAGCAGCCAGTTGCTGTCTCTGGCTACTGCCGCCCCCACCTCCTGGCAAGGAGGAGTCTGTGACTCTGGCTGGTGCCACAGCCTCGCCACAGCACCAGAGCAGGTGGGTAGAGCCGATGCAGGACTAGCCAGGCCAAACCCCGTCCCGGGGCTGCTTCTGCACCTGCCTGCCTTCTGGCCTCATTATTCTCCACTCCAGCCTCAGAAATGGGCAGCATCCTCATCTGTTTGTCTCTCTGATGCCCTTTGAGGGCTGCTCTTCCAGGGCTGGAGGAGGCAATTCTTCTCCGGTACATGCACAACGTTCTGCCGTTACACAAGTTCTGGCCTGGAGCAAACGGGACTGACCAACTCCTGACGTGGTCGGCCCCACCGCACCCCCGTGGAGAGAATCCAGGCGCTCTGTCGCAACCCAGTAGTGTCCTTGGTACCAGAACAGTGATGTATTCACTACCTTGAATTGCGTGCAAGATAAAGTGAGATATTTGAGATCGGTGGGTGTTTTTAGTAAGTGACTCAAACACATGGCAATCGGGACCCCTTTGCAATGGGGCACTGCCAGAGCGGCTGAAGCTGCTGGCCTGAAATCTCAGGTAGTGAGTTCCAAGGGAATGTTGGGAGTGGTGGCATAACTACAGAGGTGCAGTCAGTCTTGGGGGGAGGCTCATCCCTTTGGAGCAGAACGGAGCCCCCCTCTAGCTACACCACCGGTTTGGAGCCATCACCTTCCAGCTCTTGAGAGCCAGTCTCTGCCCCAGCGAGGTTGCAAAAATGGCGATATCCTTCTGGGAAACGTTGTCCAAGAGGCGCTCGTCTGATCCTGGGTGCGGCTTCAAGTTCAGTTCAGGTGAAGAAGCCATGGCTGGCAGTGTCCAATCACCTGCCAGGGTGGCTGACCTACATTCAGCCCCCCTCCCCACACCGTCTTTGCTGCCCTGTTACATAAACTGTGATGGAGGATCGCATTCCTTGTTCGCCTGCAGGGTAAACACAGCACAGTTGATGCGGAGTGGCTCCGACAGGCAGCCTCAAAGGCTCAGAGCAAGCGCCAGGCAGCTCAAAGGCAGGGAGTGCCAATTGACTGGACACAAGTGCAGGTAGCTGCCCCCCGTCCGTGGCACGGGTTCTTTCCCTCTGGGGACCACGGGGCACCTGTCACACTTTGCAGACTCTTGAATGCCCCCCTGGCTTTGGATAGGCGAGGCCTGATCTGGAGCCCGTACCCAGGGTGAATGGAGGACAGAGTGCCTCTACCTGTAAGCACAGGATGCACACACAAGCACACCACCAGGCAAGCATCCGTCAGTCTTGAAAGACTGGTATTGTGCTTGGCGCTGCATACTCTGCATGCAAAGCACGAAGTCTTGGGTAGACTGATATGGAGGATAGGCTGTTCCCCGAGCAGCAAATCCCCCTCTCCATGCCACTGACACAGTCCAATGGAACGGCAGAGCTGATACGATGGGTTCCAGCTGCGTCACAGAGCTGGGCTAAGCACAGGAGCTCACCCTGCCTTGTGGGGACCGACCCGGGTCTCGAACCCTGGCCTGCTGGTTAACAAGCACAGTGTCTTAACCACTTGCACCACCCACAGCTCCTACACAAGCACACATGCATGCACAAACTGATGTCCTGCATGAGCACATGGTGCACGTGCATGCACACATTGGTATCCTGTATGAGCAAAGGGTGAACACACACATGCACACACACTCTTCATGAGAGCAGGGTACACACACACACACAAATACATACACACACTGGTGTCTTCCAAGATGAGCACAGGGTGCACACACACATGTGCATGCACATGCTGGTATCCTACATGAACACACACCACACACCAAAAGCCTGCTTTTCCTGCATGCCTGTCTGTGCAGAAGGAAAGTAGGAAGGAAAGTTCTGGGCGCTGCTTTCACCAACCTGCCCTTGGCCTTCAGGTGCCCCAGGAGGAGTTTGGTTCAGAGCAGGTGGAGCCGCTTAGAAGAATCCAGCAAAAGGCACTGAGTCACAACCCCAAACAAACCAACACCCAACCGAATATGGGCACCTGAATGTGCCCTGCTTTGCCCTAGAAACCTAGATTGAGTTGTTTGGGTACGTTGCTTTGTGACAGGGAGATCTGCCCTTCCTTCAAGGCGCTCCTGGCACAGTCTCAGCCTCTCACTTTCATCTCATAACAACCCTGTGAGGTTCATCCGCTGCAAGAGAGCCGCTGGCTCAAAGTCGTGTGTCCCCCGGAGCTGAGCCGAGGTCACTTTGGGGTCCAACACCATGGTTGAGGGACCCGTGGCGGGCAGACACATTGCTGGTCTTCTGCTCATGATGTGGGCATCATGGATCAAGGCCACCGCTGGCACAGGTGGAGCTTGATCCATGGTGAAAACCCTCTGAAGCCATCACCAGCCCCCTTCTGCCAGTCCCCACATTGGCCTCACCTTCCCCACCTAGGACAGCACCACTCAAGGAGGCGGAAGCCCAGGGGACTTGTGGGGTCCAGCTCAGGGTGAGGATCCCTTCCCTTCATGCGCAGCCCAGAGCCAGCCATAGTTCTTCTTTCCACGGTGTGTCTTGCGCATGGCCTTCCTCCCTGTGACTGTGACCAAGTGTGGAGCCAAAGCTAAGCTCTGGTCCCATCCTGGAGCCAACAGTCAGAGGGCTGGCGTGTGGCCTTGGTCCCTGGTCCAGCTTTGCCGTGGCCTGCCCTGCTGGACCCCCCAGTGCCCAGTCGCAGGAACACGTCGAAGAGCAAGGTCTCACGAGGCTGGAACCTCAGAACTCTCCCTGCAAAACACACACCTTGTCCAGTTTGCACCCTGTCCCCTCGCTGGCCTCTTGAGATCCCATTTCAAGTGAGGACTTGAACCCAGGGCCTCCTGACTGCCAGATTTGAGGAATTTGCCCTTCCCAGTCATGCATGTGGCAGAGCCGCCATGGTCCCCCCCGAGCTGCAGGGTGGTGCTAGAACTGGAACCCAGAGCTGGCAGGTGAGCATGCTTCAGGTTCTTCCACAGGGGGCCAGTCCAGGTTCAGGTCACTGCTAGGCCACTGGAGGGACAAAGGCCTGCAGAGCCCCCCCTTCTCTCCGCCAAGCAACCTTTCCCGTCCGCCCCGCTGCTTCTGACGCATTTTGGCTGCAGCTCCCGAGGCGCAGAACATCTGGAAGGAATCAGGGCCACTCAGTGCCGGGGAGGGGGCAGGAAGAGCTATTTATAGATCAAAGGTTGAAAACAACAACAGCCCTGCGAGAAGAGCCAAAGTTCTCTCTGTTTTTCCGAAGCTTGTTTTCCATGTTTCCCCATCTCTGGGATGTCCGAAGTCCAGCCCAACTTTCCACTGGGCAGGTTCCCAGGGACAGGCTTCTCGGAAGCTCTGATGCAGCAGAACGTCCTCGCCTGGAACAATCTTCTGCTGACCCAGCAGTTCTGGGAGCAGCCCTGATACGGAGCAAGGAGGCCCAGCGAGCTGCAGCGGGGAGGGAAGGGCGCTAGAGATCGCGGCGGGCGGCCTGCCAGAGCGCACCAGGCCAGGCGGCCGAAGTGACGGCCATAAATCTGGTGGGAATCAGGGGCAGGCTAGCAGGTTGAAGACAGGCCAGCCTCGACCCCGAGCCTATTACTGGACCACCCCAGGCTGGGTGTGCGTGCAGGTTCCTTGCCCTGCATCATGCACAGGGTTGCCATAATTCCCTTCCACAAAATTGGGACAGGATCCTCCGTCATGTTTGCCAGTATGTGAACACATTCCCCCAAAATCAGGACTGTCCCTGTTCTTCGGGACATCTGGCAACCCTAATCAGGCAGCGTCTCCCCAGCTGGGTTAGGATTGCTAGTCAGCTGCAATCCTATCCATGCTTTTCTAGGCGTAAGCTCCATTGACTATAATGGGGCTTACTTATGAGTAGATGTGCATAGGATTGTGCTCTAAGAACTGCACAACCTCCCCCTGAAGCAGGTGCTTCTGGCAGGCCTGCCTATTTCTGGTGAATTCTTTGTTTTCCGGCATGACGTAACATTGGAAGTCTCTGCTGAACTCTCCAGCGTGGCTTTCAGGAGGCACCTCAGGGCTCCTGGAGACCCAGGCCAAACCCCAGGAGGGAGGAAACTTGCATGGGAGTCATTGCCAAGTCGGAGTGGCTTCCTCCGGAGTAAGAAGTGCTGGAGCTCCGAGTCCTCAGCAATGCCAAGGACAGGACACTGCAAACCCAGGAGCCAGCAGTGCAAGCAAAAGGGCCTGTGTGAAGCCACTGAAGACCACGCAGCCCCACCAAAGGCCTCTCCGGCCAGGGTCTCAGAGCAAACAAGGGCCCTTGGGCAGGAAGGGACTGGAGAGGAGAGGAGGCTTTGCCCCACTTTGTCTGAGGTCCAGAGCAGTGGCGCTGGGGCAATGGTGATGGGAAGACTGGTCCCAAGTCAGCTGGCACCCACGAGAGACGTTCCTGCCCAGCATTCCAGCAAACCAGTTCAGATACTGACTGGCGTGCTCTGGCTGGCCCTGGAGTGCCCTCCAGAGAGCTGCCAGCAGAGCCCAGCAGTGAATAAGTTCTGGCAAACCTCATCAGGGCACTCTGGGCATCACTGCAAATGGAGAGAAAAGCCAGAGAAGGGAAGAAAGAGCCAGGCATTGAGGGGGTGGGTGCTGGACCAGCCTTCTCTCTCTCCCTCGCTCTCTGTGCCGGTTACCCCATTTGAACTGCCCTCTCGCCAGGGCTCTTTGGCAACCCCCCCCCCCCCCGGCTGTCTCCTTGCAGCAGCTCCCAAGAAGAAGCTGTTGTGGCTTCTGATTGTGACACCCGCGGAGTGTTTGGGAAACACAGTCGGGCTGGGCTGCGTCATGTGCTCCTCTTGTTGTTGTTGCGCTTTTCCTTTCCGTTCTGCCTGGGGCTTTGTGCCGTCTTGGGAATCTCCCAGCCCAGCGTCGTGCCTGGGTGTTGGCTGTTCAACCTCAACAACATTGCCGCATCACCTGATGCCAGGCCTGCTCTCCCACACGCAGGCGGTGCATGCAAAGCAGTTCCCAGAGCTCCTTACTCACGAGGAGCCAGAAAGTTGTCCAGACCTGAAGGGGAAATAATTGAAGTCAACAAGGGGGGGAGGAGGAGCGGAGTGCACAAAACCGGGAGGGCAGGTGACTGAGTCATCTTCACACTGACGTCACACCCACCCCTTTACATGGGCGAGCAGGATTTCACCTCTCCGTCTCTCCATCCTTCCCACGCTTCCTGGTGCCAGGCCAGAAACTGGTACCATTAGGAAGGAGGCAAGCAGGATGGCTGTGCTCAGCCTCTCCAGCTTTTCGTGGGGCTGAGCAGAAACTCCACGGACTGCTACCACCTTCCAATGTGATGGAGGTGCTTTGCTATGGGGAGGGGGGGCAGCACACAAAGGGTGACCTGATGCCGTGACCAAGAGAGGAGGAGGCCTGCCTAAAGCAGAGAGAGAAAAATCATAAAATAAAAGCTAACAACACTCCTGTACATGGCTTTCATGTGGTTTAAATACTTGCAGGCCTCCATCAGTCTTGGGAAACTCTAGTATCGTGCTGGGCGCTGCATACGCTGCATGCGAAGCACAAAAGCCTGGGTTGGATTGTTATGGAGGAGAGGCTGTTCCCCAAGCAGCAAATCCCCCTCTCCACGCCACTGAATTAGTCCAATGGAAAGGCAGAGCCGATATGATTGGATCCAGCTGCATCACAGAGCTGGGCTGAGGACAGGAGCTCACCCTGTCTTGTGGGGCCGACCTGGGTCTCGAACCCTGGCCTGCCGGTTAACAGGCACAGTGTCTTAGCCATTTCCGCCACCTACAGCCCTAAATACTTACGGTATTACATTTAAAACTACCACAATTTACTCAGATATAACGCACCATTAAATATAATGTGCACCCTATACTTAGATTCAGAATACTGCATTTACTCAATTATAATTAACATTGAATATAATGCGCACCCTGATTTTGGAGACTGAGTTTGGCTGGGAAAGGTGAGCGTTATATTTGAGTAAATACAGTATAACCGCACATATGGAGCACAATCCTAACCATGCCTACTCAAAAGTAAGCCTCAATGTGTTCAATGTGTCCTACTTCCAGGAAAGTGTTTTTAGGATTGCAGCCATAATTTATTAATTACAAGAAGGCTACATGCTGCACAAGGAAATGTAGGACAATGAGGATTTTTTTCCAGGACACAAGGCTAAAAAAGAGGACATAACCTGGGAAAAAAGAGGAGACCCTGAAAGGCACTGAGTGCAAATGTGCTGAGAAGCGGCATTTGCATTTGCACACAGGTGTGAATACACATCTAGGCTTGTCAGACGTGGATTGCGCATTGAGTCGTGTGCAATGCGAACTAAGAAGCAGAGGTTTGGGGAGAAGCACCCCAATTCCGCCCCACCCATGATCTCACAGGGGTTTTCTGCAAAGCATCTCAGCATAGCCGGTGTGGTCCATGGCACATGGCGTCACACCACGTGGTCTCAAAGCAGAGCCCTTCAGCCACATCCACCAGTTCAGCAATGGGGTCTTCAGAGGTGTCCCACTTTGAGTCCCCTGCCTTTGCCCACAGAGGTCCAGTCTCTGGAGCTTGGAAGATGCTGCTTCCTCTGCTCGGCCTCTGACAAGCCTCCGTAAAGCACCCACCACCACCACCACCACCACCACAGGAAAGGGTGCAAATAGTGCACCAATGCAGGGTGACCAGACAGAATAGAGGACAAAGTGGCTCTACCTTTAAGCATTGCATAGAAGAGGGAGGGAGGTTGCCGGGGGAGGTGGTGGACTCTCCCTCACTGGGATCTTCAAGCAGAGGCTCCACCAGCACCTGTCGGGGATGCTTTAGGGGGAATTCCTGCTGCAGGCAGGGGGTTGGACTAGATGACCTACGAGGTCCCTTCCAACTCTAGGATTCTAAGAGGGAATTCAGGCATGTGCTGCTTTTTAAACCCTTCTATGTTGAGCTGAACCTGCCTCAATTCCCTCTTCTATGCAAGGGTTAAATAAGGCACAGGCACTCTGTCCTCCATTCTGTATGTCCGCCTGGCCCACTGTGTCAGACCCAGAAAGGGCCACCCAGGCCAGCATCCCAACTTCTGGCTTTGAGGAGAACTTCTGGCTCTGCTGCAACTGCTGCCCAAGGATAGCCTCTCCCTAAGCATGGAGGTCCCATCGTGACCAGCGGCCAGTCCTCCTGCTCCTTGGATATGTCAATTCCTTTTAAAGCCCAGAGGAGCCTCAGCAAAGCACCCCCCAGGGTTGTCCTTGCGAGGCAAAGGCTCCATTGGTTACAACTTGGTGCTCCTCAGCCAGGCCAGGGGTGGCTGGGTTGGGCTCCCTGTGAATGGAGGGGCTGTTTGGGATCCCACCCTGGCACAGCTGCGCCACCCCACCCTCACTGGGATCCTCGGCTGCTTCCGTGCTGCGCCTATAAATAGCAGCGCCCAGGCTTGGACTGGCACCGCTCCAGCCGCGGCTCAGAGTCCTGCCCTGACCTAAAAAGCAAACGGGAGGGGAAGAAGTGGCAGGGGCCAGAGAGACTGCCCTGGTCTCAAGGAGCAGAGGAGGAGGCGCATCCAGGGCTCAGAGAAGGATTTGACTCCAAAAGGCCTCTCTGAACAGCAGTCCTGAAAGATGGATTGGGGGGGCTTTGGGTTTGCACTGCCCCCCAAAACATTTCAGGGCCAAGTTAAACCAGTGCTGGTCCCCTCTAAGCTGTCAAGAGCTTTAGGGTTCAAGTGCTGGGATGCACTCGTCATTTCCTCCTGCCCTCCCTGCCCTGGTAGTCCACAGTGAGCTCGGCACGGCAAGCTCAGCTTCTCCCACAGCCAGACTCACGGCCAGCTGGACACACGGCCAGACTCCAAAATCAGGGCAGATTCGGACACAGGAGGGAAAGAGACGGAGCTGGGCCAAGGAGCTGGGCCGAGGAGGGCGTGTGTGTTGCAGGCTGTGTGCTGGCGCCCTCCATGCTGCTCTTGGGCAAGGAAGGACAGTCTGAACCTCCTGCCCTTCAGTTTGGCCTGCAGGAGAGGAGAGGCCACGTGTGGGGAGAAGGGGGCTGTGGTCCCGTGCGAACATTTGCAGAGTGGACTCTCCAACTGGCCAGCCAGCAGCCAGGCTCTGTTTGGGCTGAAGGACACTCAGGTTTTCTTGGAAGCCAGGCAGGTGGGCAGGCAGGCCAGAACAGGGCATCTGCCTGGGCAAAGCCTCACTCAAATGCGGATCTCCTACAGCCACCTAAGGACTGGGTGGTGTTGCTCACGTACCCAAAACAAGCCTTTCTTTGCAAACTGTTATGCAAGGGGCAGAGGCTCTGTGGCCAAAGGGAGGATCCTATGCCTGGGTGTTCCCAAGGTGCAAGGAGCAGCTCCGGCACCCACTGCAAGTACCCATCTGGCTGCATCCAGAATAGCAACAGGCCTCATCTGCAAGAGGCTGCTGGGTTGGGAGGGGGCATGCCTTGCTCCAAGCATCCCAACACACTGATCTGTGAGCGGGGCAGGTCTGAGGTCTGAATTTGGAGGGGGGCAAAGTGTACCCATCCAGGCGCTGTCCAGGTCCTTGCCTGCTTAGCTGTCTTCAGCAGCTTTGCACTCAACCACCAGACCACGCCTGGGCTCCCGGTTGAGCTCACAGCCCCCAGGGCTATTTGCTGGGTGGCTAGACTTGGGCTCCCACATGGACCTGGAGCCTAGATCGACCTGCTGGATAGTCCTGAGTTCCATTCCTACCCAGCTCCACTGGCCACCTAAGCCTTGCCCAGTGATGCACGACTGATGCACCCAAAGTGCCCAACTTTGCCACCTGCTGGCCAGCAGTTTGGGGGAGGTTCACGCACCCACAGCCCCTTCTTCCTTGAACCCATCCTTGCCAGTGTTGCTGGGCAGGCACTCTGGGATCTGATCTCTGGACTTTCCCCAGTTCATATGAACTGCAGGGGCAAGCGTTTGGATTAACACCCACAGGCACTGCCTCCTGGAGTGGGCCTTTTGCCCCAGCACCAAGTGTGAAATTGCCCAGGCATCCCAGGGGAGCTGCCCTGCGTGCCTCCGCGGGAGCCCAGGTGCCCTTTTGTGCCTGCAGTGTCAGAGGCGGCAGGAGGCAGAGGAAGGCAGGAACGTGCCAAAGCAGACGGGCAGGTCAAGACCCCCAACGGGATCATCGCTTTCAGCTATGGCACTTGGGCTGCCAGGGGGCTGCATTATGGTTTCCGTGCATCGAGGGTGGGTCAGGGCGCTGCTCTGCCCCCCTTTCCACAGAGCCACCTGCACTGCCAGTTTCCAAACAAGGGCCTCTTTTCCGTTTGGCACCTCATTCGGCAAGCTCTTGCTTTGTGATCCAGAGGCAGCCCAGGCGGATGGAGCGGGCAGGGCTCCCTCCCTCCCCCCCTGCCTCACTGGGTGACAGCAGCCGTGGGGCTTGCATCAGCCCGAGTGAGAAGCCTGGGAGCTTCCAGGAAAGCCACGAGGCCATCCCATCCCTTGCGACAGACCCACCGGAGGGCCAATCCTCACCCCTCTCAGGGACAGCCCCAGAATTCAACACAAGAGGGGGGAGAAACGTGGGTCTGACAGGGGGCTGCCCCAAAGCCTGTGCTTGATGCCTTTAGGGGCAGACAGAGCTGCAGCTGCACCTCCAAGACCCCTGCTCTTATTTGCTTCCACCACAAGTGGAACCCCTCTGTATTTGCACCCTTGGTGGACCCCAACATCCCTATACAACTGGAAACACAAAGTGCAGCTATTTCTGGGGCAGAGCCTATAACCAACATCCTGCAATACCACCAATGAAAGGGGGTGTGCAACCAAAAGTGGGGTGCACGTGAAGGCAAAGCCCCCCAAAGCCCAGCCCTTCCACGGCTCCAGACCACAGGCAGGGCGGCAGCTGCAGAGGAGTCTAGTTCCCCTTCCTCCCAGTCCTGCTTTCACAAGAAGTGCAGCTTCCCAGTTCTGACTGGAGCCTGCTCTGTCCTGACTTGACCCGGGGCGGAGGGAACTCTGACCCAGCAGGGAGGGAGGGAGCAGCCCCGTCATTACCTGCCTATCTTTGCCTGCACACCTCTCCACCTGCCAGGTCTTTGGTGCGCTGCGTGTGGCGGCTCCTCCTTCCAGAGCAGCTCTGACAGACACAATCCCCTGGGTCGGCAGCCGGGGGAAGAGTCCCTCCACCTTGCCAGCCTGTTCCTTCCACACCATCTCATTTTCTCCCCAGCCCCCCATACCTCCAACCGAATGGCCCTCACCTTGCCCCTTTTCCCTGGGAGCTCACTCAGCTCACCTCTCCCTGCCTTGCCCTCTGCCTGGGAGAGGTTTGGGTCCCGGAAGCCCCTCCGGCATCCTCTGTTTGCCCTGGGAAGGCCGAGTTCCTGCCTGAGATCTGCTGCCAAGGACAAGGTCCTTTTTGCAAGGGGGGCCCAAACTGGGCAGTCTGGTGGCAGGGATGCTGCAAGGGCAGCTTCTCCCTTGGGTGGGTGCACAGTGGGTGCCAATCTCATGTCCCGGCACCTGAGTCAGCCCACAGGGAGCAAACACACAGGCTGGCATCTGTCCAACCTTATCTTCTCCAGCACCTCTTGTGGCTTTGCTGCACCCTTGCAAGGCAGGAGGAGGGGAGACCCTTGCACATGAATCTGGCAAGGGCTCCGCATGGACCCAGGTGGTCCTGGAAGCTTAGCCTCCAGGCGTAAGGGGGCTGTGGGGTCCAGCCTCTTGCTGGCCGGGTATGATGATGCTCACAGCGGAGCAAGACGGGCTTCCATGGCTCCGGGGGACAGCGCACTGCTTGCATGTGCAAGGATGTGGAAGAGCCCTGCCTGCGTCCCTGGAGGGCTGCTGCACCAGCTCCACCCAGGATCCAACCCATTTTCTGTGGTGTGGTGCTTTCCACCAGCTGCTTCAGGTTGTCCTTCTTAGATGCAGGGCCCGGGGCTCTCTGCAGGCAGGCCGGCTGCGCAAACAGCCCTGCGTGCAGAGGGAGCAGGCAACGGGAAGCCCACTGCTGCAAGGTAAATATAGCTCAGGGCCTTTTATACCCTGCCTGGGACAGGAAGGAAGCCTGCAAGGCTTGGCTGACGTCACCGAGCACTGGCCCTCCGCCCTCCCTGGTGTGGGAACCGGGCACATGTGACCAGGCACCACCGCGTCGCCTCGCTTGGTGAGGCCACTCTAAAGCTGCGCCAGAGGTGGGCTCCAGCAGGTTCGCACCTACTCTGTAGACCGGTTGTTAACGTTTAAAAATAGCCATTTTAAAGTGGCTGCCAGATGGGCAGAGAACCGGTTCTTAATTCCCTCGAGTCCCATCACTGCCACAGCCTCTCCTTTGCCCAGCCGGGAGCACCCAGCGAGAGAGGGGGCTGGACCCGCGGGTGCTGACAGCCGTGCAGGCTGAGAGCAAAAGGGTGCCATGGGAGCAACTGGACCATTGCTGGTTCTGGGGTCCCAGGAAATGGCCACCCCAGCCAGGCCTTTCCTTAACAGCCTGAGTCCAGCCAGAGGCCAGTCAGGGTCGCCCTGGTGTTCCTAGGAATCTCAGGCAGGCACAGACCCCTAGATGGGGTGCCGTGCAGTGCATGATGCGGAATGGGGGCAGAGCCTGTGGGTCAGCACCAGGGACCCTCCTCACCCCAGCAATGTCTTTAATAGTGGCTTCTGCTGGGGTTCTTTTGCATCTGTTTAGATCAGTGGTTCTCAATCTTCCAAATGCCGTGACCCCTTTAGAAGTTCCTCATGTTGTGGGGACCCCCAACCATTAAATTATTTTCATTGCTACTTTATAACTGGAATTTTGCTACTGTTATGAATCGTGATGTCAATATCCCACATGCAGGATGTATTTTCATTCTTACAAATGGAATGTGTGTTCTGTGCACACACGGAACACAATGGGATTTATCTCAGAGTAGGCATGCACTGGATTGGGCCCTGAGGCTGCAATCCTATCCACATTTACATGGGAGTAAAGGCCCCCCTGACTATAATGGGATTTATTTCAGAGTAGGCATGCATAGGACTGGGCCCTGAGGCTGTCAGTCAGTCCCAGTGCACGTGCAGCTACAGCCAGAGGTCTGGCAAGCCTGACCTGGCCCCCTGCACCAGGGGTCTTTCAGCGATCCCCAGGAAAGCTCTAGGCGCCCCCCAAAGGGGTCCTGACCCCCACTTTGAGAAGCGCTGGTTTATATTGTGAGCCCTTTTGGGACAGGGACCCAGGAGACACTAATGGTTGCATTTTCTTTGTAAACCACTTTGTGAACATTTTGATACTGTAGACAGACAGACAGACAGACAGAGAGGAGCACAGGCCACTAAGGCAGGCTTCTTCTTCACTTGTCTTCGTCGTCTCCTCCTCCTCCTCCCTCCATCAGGGTCTGGCCAGCCAGCCAGCCAAGGCCAGAGCCAGGCCAACAGCCCAGGGAGGAAGGACGGCTCTTGTTTTGGTGGGCCTGTTGTGATGATACCTTTGAAAGCAGAAGCTGCTGCTGGATCAGTTTGTTCTTTCCGACTTCCGTGTTCTGGTTGCCGCTAACCACACTGGAGCTGTGGCTGCTGGCGCCCTGCCTGCCAGCGCTGCTGGGGCTGCCTCCTTGAGTGTTGCTGCCTGTGGGTCCCCAACCCATCCTGCAGTTGGCTCAGCTGGCACAGAGGGAGAAAACCTCTTCCGGGTGGCTCTGGGGCACCCAACCGTCCAGGCTGCAGGCAGAGCTCTGGGGCACTCAGATCACTGAGAAAGAGCACGGAGAGGAAGCACCAGATCAAGTCTCTACAGTGAAGGAGAAATCCCACCTTGAAAATATCTGGGCAGTGCCAACTACACAGCTGGAAAGATCTGAGGGTCGTGCACAGGGTGCCCATATGTCATCACAAAAAAGAGGAAAGGGTTCCCCACAATGCATGCAGGACATGATCATTTAAAAGCTAAAAACACTCATAAATGTTGCTTTCATGGGGTTAATTTAATTGCTTATTATTGCAAATTATTGCTTATTATTAAATACCATTATATAATTTATTACATCTAATTTATGAATTACAAGAAGGCTGCATTCTGCCTGCTCACAAGGGAAAGGAAGACAATGAAATTTTTTTCCAGAACACAAGGCTAAAATCCAGGACATGTCCTAGAAAAAGAGGACATGTATGCGGAAAAGACCCTGGAACGAAAGGTTCCATGCATTGCACTTCATTCCTCTCCCCTGCATGGTCTCTCACACCCATCCCAATTTCCACTCTTTTCAGCTGTGTGTGCGCATGGTGCACATGCATTTTCCATTCAGAAACACCACTTTTGGAAAGAAGAAGAAGGCCTGAAAAGTGGGCAAGACGTGTGTGCCGGGGAGGTTGTGTGCACTTCCTCGCATCCCAGCTGAGTTCCGAACATGTCCCCTGCTGCACACCATGAGTGCTCCGTGGCTTCTCCAGCAGGTTCTGCAGGCAAGAGTCTCATGCCAATGCCATCTCAGCTGTGAGCTGCACCCGGCCTCCGGTTTGGTTCGGAGGGTCTCTGCACCCAAGAAGTGCTGGCAGAGGTGCCTGGGAAGCCTCTGGGCCGAGCACACTGCAGCAGCACCTCCGCCCCGCCACCCCCATCATGTGAAAGGAGCCCGAGGCTTTCCTGGCAAGGATGAAAGCAGCTAATCAGCATCCTGAGCAGTTACATAACCTCTTGGTCTGCAGGGCCAAGTCAGGCACAAGGGCTCTTATCTGCAAACCGCGGGGGGGGGGGGGGAGAAGGAGGAGACAGGCATTATTTGGGGCACTGAGGCAGAAATGGGCACAGGGCTTGTCGAGACAGGCGCTCCAGGCACAGCTCAGTCCAAAAGCCATGAATACCAGTGTGGGATGGGGGTGTGCGAGGCACTTCTATCCCCAGCAGCACCCCAGACCCATACAAATGGCATGGGGAGCTGGTTCCTTGACTCCCGGGCCACCTTCTCCCTACAGCAATTGCACACTGAAGCAGGATCTGTTGGGCTGTGTGATGGAGCCACAAAACCCCCCGGGGAGAGCACCCACAAACCACATACCACGGGGACCCAGTTCTCATCTCCCCTTTCGGTTGCAAGCCCAGGGCCTTTCCAGCAAGGGCACTCCGGCTGGCAAGGACTCTCCCGGGTCATGGAAGCCAGAGCTGCTCCAGGTTCAGAGGTGGACAGTGAAGGTACCCTGTGGAGCTCCAGGGTTTCTTATTGGGGAGGAGATGGTGGCCCAGTCTGGACTACTTCTTTAGTTGGCCAGATGTTGATGGAGCACCATCCACATTTGGGTGCTGCAGTTGGGTGCTCTTTGAGCTCGGCTGCACCTGACTGGAGAGGATCTTCCTGCACGCAGGTCTTCTGTCCCTCTGAGAGCGGGCAGGCGAGCCGGTGGGCCCTTCTCCCAAGTCCAGGGCAGTCAGTCCATCAGCACGGCCAAGGCAGAGGTGTTGACCTCAGCATATCAACTGTGGCTGGCGGCCACCTGGCATGCCTGGGAGAGGAGCGCCACCTGTTGGCCTCTGTCTTTGGACCTCTGCAGGTGACCTGGCAGGGCTGCCCCTCCATCTTCTGTCCGCCCAACACTCCGGTGCCTGCCAGGTCAGGGCTGAAGCTTCCTTAACCGGAGACAGACGCGTCTGCCTGGGATGCCTTTTGGGGTGGAGAAATGGGGGGGGGGGCAGGCAACCCTCCCCTTCCTTTTCTGCTCAGCAAAGGCCATGCAAAGCAAGGGGGCCAGAAGACTTTCCCTCCCCAAATGGGAGCCCCCCTCCTCCTAGAGTTGCAGAAATCCTGGGCACCTCCATGCATGTGCCTGAACATTCCTCCACACAGCATGAGCCTGGCATTTCAGGGGGAGCAGGACCCTCCCAACCAGCAGTGCCAAGGCCAAGTCCCAGCTGAAGCGGTGCCCTGACGGTAGCCAGATGTGCAGCCTCCATGGCCAGCCCCAAACTCCAGCCTAGTCCTTGGTTCCCGAGGATGCTTTGTCTGCCCTGCTGGCTCAGCCACAACTCCCTGACTCAAGGTTTCCCTTCCGAGAACAACCTCCTTCCCCTTCCTCTGGCACGTGGGTCAAGGCCTCCCAGGTATGGGGGAGGGAGCAGTAAACGTACTGGGAAGTGAAGCACCCAGGCACAGCGGAGGGCCTTGGCCTGATCCCTGGGGTGCTGGTCTGGGGTGCGGATCTACAGTGGACCCGAGTCCTGATGCTTGGCTTTTTTCAGTCTTAAGGTCAACATCTGGGCCTTTGGCCACAGGAGGGCTGATCAGCCAGGAATGAAGAGGGTGCCTGCTGGGCTGATCATCAGCAAGTGAACCTAGGATCACATGGGAGGGAAATGGTGGTGCCAACCTGCCCTTCCATTGCCCTCTAAGCGGGCCTTTGGCCTTATCACACACAACAGGTTCTTGTGCAGGTGCTTGTGTCGGTACAGGAGCTTTGCAAATGTACACTCACTTGTTATGCAAGTGCCAGTTACGAGCTTCCGTGCCCGTCCACGTCGCTATAAGTAGTCTTGGTGTTCCAATTTTCCCTTACTGAGCGCTGGAGCATAGGCGTGCCACATGTGGAAGGCACCGTGCATGCCTGTGGCACGAGCAGCATACCCATGTAGGGTATGGCAGGGCACACTTGCAAGGACACATCAGTGGGGCTGGGCAGAGCCTGTCTGGCTCTGTCTGGACCGCGGAAAGAGCAGGTCTACTCAATACTCAGGCTTTGATGGTATTTTATTGTCTGGTTTTATTGTTTTAATTGAATTTTAATTGTATTTAGCCATTAGCCTTTTTCATTTTCTTTGTAAACCACTTTGTGAACTTTTTAGTCGAATCAGGTACCGGGAACCCTCCTGGCTCCCTGCCAGTTAGAGCACAATCCTAACCATGTCTACTCAAAAGTAAGCCCCATTGTGTTCAGTGGACATTACTCCCAGGAAAGTGTCTTTAGGATTGCAGCTTGGTCAGGCCAGAGTTTTCTGCAAGGTGTGTGGCTCAGGGGTGTCCAATCTTTCAACTTTAGGGCTTCTGGACATTTAAGAAGCTTAAGTAAAGGGACTTTTCCCAATTCTCCCTACAAAGATGCCCAGATCCTGAGCTGAGAACAAATGTTGATGAGGCACAAACCTCTTGGTCGATCCTGAATTGGCCCGTCCTATTCAGACCTACACAGCGACCTTCTGCCCACATAACAATCTGAGAATAACAGTTCAGAGAAGTTTCAGGGTTGGGGGTAACAAGTGTGTTTCATAAGGCAGGTCAAATAACCATCGTGACGACTGCTGGGGGTTGAAAGTGATGTCACTAAATGGAAAGTGATGTCATTAAGCAGAAAGTGATGTCACTGAGCAGGAAGTGATGTTATTGGGCAGGTCATGATCAGAAATCTGCACTTTTTTCTCACTTAGGACCTCCGCTTTCGGTGACAGAAGAGAAACTGTGCGTGTCTCGATCACATTTCCGAGATGTGGGAGACCCCAGTTATTATGCAGGCTGTTCAAGTTCAGCAGCGACACCCCAGCAGCTGGTTGTGGTGCTGGGAGACCCAGGAGAAGAGCTTGTTGTGGGCCACATTCAGCCCACATGCCTTGAATTTCATACCCCAGCTTGAGACCTTAAGCCCCTGTAGACAGACATTCGGAAAGCACGCTGGCCAGGGCTCCACATCTTTCCTTCCCTGTCGGAAAAACTAATGAGGCGCAGTTAACGATGACATGCCCTGGTCTGATTGTGCATAACCTCCGCATCGTGCTGCACCAAGCTGTTCTTTGGCCTTGTTTTTCCCTATTAATTTAAGCCGGGAGGAGACGCAGGGCTGGTTTTCTGCAGCCTCCAGGATCCCACATTCAACTGATGTGGAACCTGCATGCGACCGGGGAGGTAAGAAGGGACGGAGAGCCCTGGGTTCTGGGGCTGGCTAGGCAGAGGGCACTAGGGAAGAAGCAGCCCTGCAAGGAGGGGGTGGACGGGTGGAGGAAACATTGCAGTACATGCTGTGCTTGCCACAGTCCCCACCAAGCAATGCTCCGGTCAATCTTTAACCGTGGATTACCCTGGACCAGGGAGTGGCCACAAACAGCGAGGCCGGCCAGGGCACCTGGCAGGAATGTCTCCAGTTAATTCCCCAGGCCAAAAGGTCAGCGAAGCTCACGGTCGCCCAGCTCCGGCTGTTTGTCTTGGTTATCTTGGCTGGAAGGACAGAATGTACTCTCTGGTCATGGGTCTCCAGGGGGCCCAAGGCCAAGGCAGACACTCCTGCTGCACTGGTCTGTTCTGGCACACCAGCAGAGCCCCCGGCCTGGGCACCACTGCACCCCCCTCTCCAAGCACAGGATCCCCTTTTCTCCAACTCTGCTAGAGGAGTTTCTTCTGTGTTCCTCTTTGGGGCATCTTGAATCTTGCTACTGACACCAGGAAAGGGGTTTGAGTCACTTAGGAGACACAGGAGGACCCCATCTGGATTAGGTCCAGATCCTGTCTCACCCAGCTCCCTCCATCTCACCATGGCCCACCACTGGGAAATATGGCCAGCAACCAGTTTCAGTCATACTCTTGAAGGTTGTGTGGACAGCCAGGAAGACGGCCTCTCATTTGGACAGCATTTCCGATTCAGACTCCTGATTTATATAGGTCCACCTTTTGTGGCACCAGGTGAGGCACCCCCAAAACAGATCATGAGAATATTTACTCTCCAGTAATCAGGATCACAGAAATGGTTCCACAAAAAGCGTGAGAAGGCATCGTTCTTGGGGACAGCAGGCCAGGAGAGCCACTAAGTGCTGGCCATGCGTAGCGCTCGACTCAGACATGCAGGAACCCCCACATTCGACAACCCCGTTGTGCCGTTTTGGAGCTGCCCACGGACTGCTGATCCCTGGCCAACAGCCAGGCCTTCCCAGAACCCTCGGGGAGAGCTGCAAAGGTCAACTGTCTGGTGCCTACGCTGTGCCAGCTGAACAAGGAGCTCTTGTTGTTGTTGTTGTTGTGGAGGTCCCCGCAGCCCCCGTGCTGCTCCCAGGGAACACTGCCTGGCTGGCAGGCTTCCATGAGCAGAGGCAGGGCCTCCAGCAGATCATTCTGCAATCGAGGTGAGTTGGCAAACCGGAGCAACACCAAAACAAAAACACACCAGGAAAGAACAGCAAGTCCATTGCACCGCGAACATTTCTGATTTGGAAGCAGCTGCAGGGAAGAGATCCGAGCTGGAGCGGCGCCAACAGGCGGGTCAGACACTCCTGGGCCGCCTCCACGCCCTTCCAGGCTGCTATCAGTGCCCAGCCAGGCCGGCCTCCTTGTACATTTCCACCTCTCTCCCAGCAGTAAACAAACTGCATGTGCTCAGCAACCGCAGCCAGGGCACACACCCCCAATCCAGCAGGAACAATGCGGTGCCAAAGTCCTTTGCAGCTGCCCCTCTGAGCCCCGGATCCCTTCTCTAAAGGACTCGGGACCAAAGGGGTGCTGTGAGAGGCCCCAGGACGCACTGCTGCACACCTTCACTCGGCACAAGAAGAGTGACGCCAGCCAGACCCCACAGGGAGGACAGCAGGAAGACTCGGCCCCTCTTGGCTGGGGCCGTCCAGAGCTTCCCACACAGGAAGCCTTCCATGCACAGCCCACCTGGAGAGACTGTCAGGGATGGGCAGGATCTCCTGCCTGCAAAGCCAGCTGCAGGCCAGCCCCAGCTGAGCTTCTCCGTGTCCCTCCATGATTTCCAGCATCACCGTTGCATGCTCTGAGCTGAGGTGACTGTAACTACCTGGAGGGTCATGTGGGGAGAAAAGGAGGGTGCAAATGAAATCATTTCAGTGCTGTGGGGGAAGGAGGAAGGGAACGGGATGGCAAAGCAACCACTCCCAGGCCTGCAGCCTCAGGGTGTGGAGGGCATCACTGCAGAGCAGACGGGGAGCCCGAGGCCTTTGCAGGGCATCAGGCTGCATCACCTGTTTGTATGGAGCCTTTGGACCAAAGTGCTTCTCAACCGGTTTCTTGACCTCTCCAAACAAGAAGCCCAAAGACTTGTATGGAATGAAACTTGGAGGGAGGAGCCTGGAATATCTGTCAGTGGGTCAGCCTCACATGGGCTCTATCAGTGGCTTGCGCCTTCTCACCACACATGTAAGGGGAGCAAAACACACTCTGCACATGCCCAGCAGACTTCAAATTACAAAACTGAAATACCATTCAAGGTCTGGGAACTGAAAGGAGGTTCCAGTCAACCCCAGACTGGATTCAAACAAGCAAACATGTAAGCGTGAACCCCACGAGAATGGACAGAGCCAGACAAAGGTCCTGCCCCACCTGCCGGCCTGGTTCTGGCAACCCAGGTGCACCTGCGCCCAGCCTGGTCCAGGACATTTGTGCGCATCCACCACAGAAGTCAGGACCTGGGAAGAAACCCCCTCCCTGCTGAGCCGGATTCCGTGCGGCCAAGCCCATTCTTGTGGGATCAGCTCAGCACTGACAGCGCAGGCCCGTGCCAAGCCTGGATGGTTTCCTCCAGAACAGGGTGCCCTGGCCAAGTGGAGCCGCAGTCTTGTGGAAAGATAGGATGCTCTTATGTAACGTGGTGACAGCCCAGATGAAAGGGAAGCCTGGCTGGGCACAGCACCTCCTTGCGCTGCAGAGATGTTGTTGATTCCAGAGCACTCTTGGCAAAGGCCTCCAAAGCCCACAAGCCTTGACATTTTCAGGGTGTTCCTCCCTCCCGCCCCCCCATCACCAAAGCATTTCTTATATAACTGGGAACATTTTTCATCGCTGATGTCAGTTTGTTTTGTTCCTTTCAATACTTCCTCAATGCTGGCCTGTCTTGGTTTTCTCCATCTCACAAGTCAAGCAGCACCTTCATTTCCTTGGAGATGGTCTACACAAGGAGGAGATGCCCAAAGGCAGCCAGTAGCTCTGGGGGGGGGGGCATGACACCCATCCCTCCAGTGTTGGACAGAAATTTGATGGCTGGTTCTGGGAGCGCCTGGCCATAAACCTGAGTCTTCCCCATAAGTCCTCTTTTTGTCCAAGAGGCTCGGGCAAACATTGCACCCACAAGCCAGATCATGATGCTGGCAGAAAAGGCAACTGACTCAGCTGACCCACACATTTGTGGGTCAGGATGCTGCTCCTGAGCTCTGCCCTGCAACTGAAATTCTGACAAGGGTGACCCATGGCTCTGACAGGGCCTGCCTGCTCTTCGGGCCACCTGCACTCAGGTAGTATGAACAGCAGGGACGAACCACTCTCGGCCAACAGGCTCCGAACAGGCTAGATACATGGCAGCCAGAGGTGAGAGGGAGCCAGTGGAAGCTACCTTACCCCAGATGCCCTTTCTGTGGTTGCACTGAAAATCCATGCAGATTTTGGGGTGCTGTATTGGGGGGGCAATAAGCAGGGCTGCCTCCTCCCCAGATCCACAGGAATGGACCTGAGTTTTCTAAGGGGAAAGTGGGTGAGCCTCCCCCCCTGGCTTCCAGTTGGCAGAAAGGAGGTCAAGGCAGGTTGCACCCAGAGTGGACTGGAGGGAGGTGGTGGCAGAAATGGACTCAGGGTCAAGGGCACCCTCAGCCTGCTACAGATGAAGCCCACGTTCATTGCCTTGGCTCAGGGGTGTCCAAACATTCAATTTGAGGGCTCCTGGACCTTTAACCAGCTTGTATACATTTCAGCAAATGTACCTTGTGATCTGTGAGATGAGAAGCTGCACCAGCTGAAATTCCCTCCTTTCCACACTTGTTAAAGGTCCAGGAGCCCTGACTTCAAAAGTCTGGACATCCCTGCATAGATGCATCCCCCTTCCCGGTCTGGCTGCACCCTTTTAGGCCAGCAGGATTGCTTTTCAGACCAGCAAGGTGTGGTTTGCGGCAGCAGGTGGAGATGAGGAGGGGAGCTTATGCTCCACAGCTGCTCCCTGCAGGCAGAAAGAAGAACATCAGAAGAGCTTGCGCTGGATCAGGCCCAGGCCCAGGCCCAGGTCCATCTAGTCCAGCCTCCTGTATCTCACCAAAGCCCACCAGATGCCTCGGGGAGCATGCAAGACACCTGCAATCAGGTGCCCTCCCTCAGGGTGACTGTATGGAATGGAGGACAGAGTGCTTCTACCTTTAACCACTACATAGAAAAGGTGCTGCATAGAGGCAGCATAGAGGCAGGGGCTGCTTTTTAAACCCTCCTATGATGAGCTACACCTTCCTCAATTCCTTCTTCTATACAATGGTTATTGCACTACCAGTGGTTAGAGACACCCTGACTTCCATTCTAGATGGTCCCCTTGCCCTCCCTGGCATCAGGTATGTTCCATCCCTGCAACCGGTAATGTTCCCCAGAGGTCCTGCAAAGCACAACCCTTCCCTTGCTGACTTGCAGAAGCACCTGTTGAATACACAGGAGTCCTGCCAAGAAAAAGGTGGCATCCCTGCCCTGCCCCACTAGGGAAAGATGCTGTCTAGAGCAGGAACCGGAGCTTCCGGCTCTTGGGGTTTGCATCCCGCAGCCTCTGCCAGATGGGATCGATCCCAGAAGCACAGCTGTCTTCCCAGGCCTGAAATGAACACCATGTACTCTGGCTCCTTGCAGGAAAACACCAGGGAGGGCTGCTCCCCCCCCCCCCACCTCATAGGGCTGTCTTTCCAAGGAAAGGTCGCCACCCTGTGGTTAGAAGCAGAAATATTCCCCCCCCCCCCCCCAACACACTCCCGGCTGGTGCTTTTCTGTATAAGCATGCCAGGCCTTCAGTCAGGGGGTCATAAATCTGGGATCTTCTTGTCTCTTGACACAACCATTGACACACTGAACCACCAGTCTTTTGACAACTGACAAGGCACGCAGTGCTGCCCCTAAGAGGCTCACGTCCTTCAGTGCCCCCCATTCCCACAGCACACCTGAGACCATTTGTGGCCCGCCAGCGTGCCGGGGCACAGGTGCTGAAAATGCCTGCCATATGTCATAACAGCAAAAGAGAGCCCACAATCTGAAATGCAAAAGCCTCTAGAACAGATATTGCTGGGGTGAGGAGAGCTTTCATATATTACTTTCTTGCTCTTCCTTTAAACACTATATTGCTTATTATTAAATTTAAACTATTACAGTGCAAATAATTTATTACAGATTATTAATGCCCCCTTTGCACACAGGCCCATGTCCAGGAATTTGGTGCCCCCAAACTGTCTCCCTTGGCCCAAACCCACACATGTTTGGAGATGCGTCACTCACCTTCCCCACTGAAGCACTCATGGAGCGTTGGTGACCTGGTGCTCCTCTCCCTTCATGAGGACTAGCTTGCTCGCCTTGATGATAAGCACCTGGACGCAGGTGTCTTATGTGCTCCCTGAATAGGCATCTGATGGGCCGCCATGTGATACAGGAAGCTGGCCTAGATGGGCTTGTGGCCTGATCCAGTATAGGCTCTTCTGATGTTCTTCATGTGGGAACAACTGTGGGCAGGCAGAGCAAGATGGGTCTCCACTCAGGCCAGCAGCCACTTTCCCGACAACTTTTCCGGCATCGGTTTGAGTAAACCTGAGAGTGGGGCTGCCAGAGGGTGACTTGGTCGGTCTAGAGCCAGCAGCCACCAAGGTGCAAATTGGCAGTTCTTCCCACCTGCCCCCCTTCACTGCCCCAGCAAGGACAGCCTTGATTTGGATCCCATCCAGCTGGGAGCAGCCAAAGGGTCCTGGTGTCATAGACATCTCTATGATGTCGCCCAGTAGCTTAGGGGTAAGCCCCTGATTGCTCCCATTGGTTCAAAGCCAAAGCCAATCGAGGGGCTGGTCGCCATTCCCCCTGAACCCCCCACCCTGCCTTCCTCCACCCTGCTCCAGGTCAGTGACACAAGGAAGGAAGTGGTGGGGAGGGACATGCTCCACCGTTCCGCCATGGTCACCTGACCTGAGGGGTCCTTCTCCACAGGGGGATGGAGAAGTATGAGAAGCTCCTGGCCCTGGGCCAAGGTGCCAGCGCGGACGTCTACCTGGCCAGGAACATCAAAAACCAGGCGCTGGTTGCTGTGAAGCGGGTGAGGCTGGTCCCTGGGAAGCGGCTGCGGAACCGGGAGGCCGTGCTGCGGGAGGTGTCCATCCTGCGGGGGCTCCAGCATCCCCATGTGGTCACCTACTTTAACCACTTCTTTGACAAGGGCGAGCAGCACATCTACATCGTGCAGGAGTACTGTCAGGGTGGCTCCCTGGACCAGCACATCCAGGCCCAGCGTGGGTCTTACTTTCCTGAGGGTGGCATCATGCGCTGGTTTGTGCAGCTGCTCCTGGCCGTCGAGTACATCCATGCCCGGCGGATCCTGCACCGGGACATCAAGACTTCCAATGTCTTCCTCACGCAGGGTGGACGCCTGAAGCTGGGAGACTTTGGCATTGCCAAGGTGCTGGAAGGTGCCATTGACCTGGCCTGCACCTTTGTGGGCACACCCTACTACCTGAGCCCGGAGCTCTGCGCGGACATGCCCTACAGCGCCAAGGCAGACATCTGGGCCCTGGGCTGCCTTCTCTTTGAGCTGTGTGCACTCCGGCCCCCCTTTGCAGCCCTCAGCCTGATCAGCCTGTTCAAGAAGATCATGGAGGAGGGCCATCCACCCATCCCCAGGTGCTACTCCGACTCCCTGCAGGGCTTGATCCGTGCAATCCTGCAGAAGGAACCAGAGGACAGACCCACCGCTGCCACTATTCTCTCTACCCCCTACGTCCAGGAGCACCTCAGCCTTTTCCACCACCAGGAAGACTACCAGCCGCCCCAGAAATCAAGGCCAAGAGCAGCCCAGGACAGAAAAGGGGGTGGACATGGGGAACCCGAGACACCCCCGGAGAGCTCAGCAAGCCAGGTCTTGAACCCAGCCTCCACACCACCATATAAGCCTGAGAAGCAGATTGAGCAGCCCAATGATGACCCCAACGAAGAAGGGCTGAGCACCTCTGGCAGTGGCTCCCAGTACTCGGCTGACTTTGAGCAGACCAGCACCTCTTCCTTGGACAGCAGCTCCGGCGGAGACACGCAAAGCACCGCCACAGACACAAGTGAGCACAAGGGGCCTCCAGGTAGGGTTGTGGGGGGTCCACCTGCTGAGCTGAGCAGCAACAGACACTCTGGGGAGAGGAGAATCCAGCACCCAGAGCAGCTCAGCCCTTCCCAGGGAACCTCCTGCATGACAGGATGGAGCTCTTCATTGGCTAGGTCCTTTACAGCCCAATGACCGCCAACCTTTACACCCTCACCTTGAGGCCTGTGTTCAGTTCTGGGCACCTCAGTTTAAAAAAGATGCAGCCAAACTGGGGCAAGTCCAAAGGAGAGCAACAAGAATGACCAGTGGGGTGGAAGGGAAGCCCCATAAGCAACGGTTGGGGGAACTTGGGATGTTCAGCCTGGTGAAGAGGAGGCTGAGAGGAGACCTGATTGCCCTCTTCAGATACCTGAAGGGCTGTCATGTGGAGGAAGGGGCTCATTTGTTCTGAGCTGCCTCTGAAAGCAGAACCAGAACCAATGGGGACAAACTGCAAGAGAGGAGATTCCGGCTGGAAATCCGGAAAAAATTCCTGAGGGTGAGGATGAGGGTGGTTCGGCAGTGGAAGAGATTGCCAAGGGAGGTGGTGGACTCTCCCTCACTGGGAATCTTCAAGAGGCTCAACGAGCACCTGTCGGGGATGCTCTAGAAGGATTTCCTGCTACAGGTGGGGGGGGGGGTTGACTAGATGACCTCCTGGGTACCAGAATGCTAGGATTCTGATTCTAAATGCCCAGACTGCAGCCCAGTACCATGAGCGTGCCAGTGCCCAGTGCACATGCCCGGAATTCCCAGGTGGGAATGCTTGCCAGGTGGCTGTTTTGGCAGCTGGCCTTCTAACTGCAGGTCAAATCAAGGCTGGGGGGGCGGGGGGGAGGTTCGCATTTCCTAACAGAGGCGGGTGCTTTGTGGTGGGATTCTGTGCCAAGAACCTCTCGCCCCACCTGCCCCCTTCCTGGCACCAAGAAACAGCACAACCCTTTTTTTCTGCAGCTGAAGAATCCGAGGAGGGGGAGGAGTGGCTGATGAACGAATATCCAGCTGACTTTGAAGACTCTGAGGACGAAGCAGAGAACAGCCCTGATGGAGCCACAGCCTCCTCACCCCTGGCACATCAGTGCAGCAGCGGACACTGGCCATTGAAAGGTAAGCTCAGCCCTCACACACCCATGACCAGCACTTTGCTGCCCATTTCTGTGGACCCCCGACCTTTGTTCCTTAAGACCCCCCTATATAAGGCTGCTAAGGGGATGCGGCCCGCGATGCTGCAGCCACTGGGTCAGAAACCTTTGCAGCCACCCAGGGAAGACGTCCCTTGAAGACACCTCCATAGGGGCACCCCAAGGCCCTCCAGCATATCCCCTCCTCCTGCCAGGCACCCCAAGCCTTTGTCTTGCAGCTAAGAAATTCAGTGCTGCAACCTGATCCACTGCAAGGATCAGAAGCAGACTTTGGCCAGGTCCCCCCATTGGCCGTGGCCCCTCAACAGCCAGCTGCCCCTGCCCCTGCCCCAGAGGCAGCAACAGAGCTAACGCACAGCCCCGTTTGTGACATTTGCGATGCTGGTTGTCTGCAGGTGAAGACGGCCCTTGCAGAAGGTTCGACGGCAGTGCTACCGATGCAGTGATGGCGGCTGCAGCCGCCGCCGAAGCCTGCACGGTGCAAAGTTCCAGCACGGACTCCTCCGATACCTGGGACCCCTGCTACCTGCTGCGGCTGCTGGACCTGGACAGCAACTAGGGAAACCTGCCAGAAAAGCCCCTTCTAGAATTGCCTGACCTGGGAACTGGAGGTGGGCTGTCTGGGGGTGTACAGCCCACCGGGAGAGCTGAGCTCCAGTGCCTGCAGCCAGCCCCCCTCAGAGAAGGCGCCTCCCCCATCACACTGACTGCCCCACGGAGGCAGCTCACCTTCCCCACACCCCTTTCCCACTACTCCAAACTTTCTCAGATGTATTGCTCTTATTTTGTCCATAAATAAAGCAGACACTGGAGTGGGCTGGGCCCAGGCACGCCACGGCTTGGGGAGAAGATTTCAGCATGGTGAGAGTGTGTTGGATAGGGCTGTGAGGGGCTGGCCCCACTGACTCAGGCAGCCCACCCTATATGGCCTCCTCTGGCCTCTCCTAAATAGTGCATGTTGCTTGGGGAGCCAGATGACCCCCACCCACATCAGAGCTCGGGGTGGTGCTTTAGAGCCATGGCAGCCCAGCCCCCTACCAGGACACCACCCAGAAGTGATGTCATCCAACATGAAAGTGACATCACTGCAAGACCAGAGCTCCTCCATGTCTACTTGGAAGTCCCAATGTGTTCAATGAGACTTACTCTCGGGAAAATGTGGATTGCAGCCTTTACACGTCTGTTGGAAGTAAATTCCATTGTATTCAACTGGAGTGAGTGGAGGGTAAAGCGGGAACTACAGCACCCCAATGCCGGTCCCTCCAGCCAAGCCTGGGAAACGGTGGCACCCAGTACCAGATTCCAAGAGTTCTGCACCAAGTGGCCCAGGAGGGCTCCCACACAGCACTACCGAGCGAAGGAAGGCCAGCCAGTCACAGGTTGGAAAAAATTTATTTCTGACAAACAGGGAAGGCTCCGGGCAGTGATGTGGGGGATCAACCGCTGCTCTGCTTGGCTGCCAGCCTCTTGTCTCTCTCCTCAGCAATGGTGAGGCGGATTCCCTTTCCGCGAGGCAGGGAGATCCACGGCTTGTTACCCTAGGGCCACAAGACAAGAAGTGAGAAGTGCCGCCCAGCCGCCACTGGACATAACCCAGATCCCATACAGGCTTTCCAGGAATTCAGAACAGGGTGGGTTCCAGCCCCACATCAAATTTCCAGCCACAGTTGCATCTGCAGGCAGCGTGTCACCCTCCCCCCACTCGCACTGGCAACGTGAAGGCTTAGGCCTCTTTCCCCTTCATCCTTTAGGATACTGTTGCACACACACCCTTACCTTGCCAATAACAAAGATGTTGGACAGCCTGGTGGCAAAGCTGTTGCCATTTGCATCCTTCACGTGGACCACATCAAATGAGCCAGGGTGTCGCTCCCGGTTGGTGATCACACCAATGCGTCCCAAGTTGGCGCCCCCAGTCACCATGCACAAGTTGCCTGCAAGGGGAAGGGGGTGAAAAAGCTCTGGAGATGCTGCTGGCCGTGGGACCTGTTCCCTGCACAAAAGGCAACCCCAGCCACAGGTTGACCTGCAAAGGCCACTCTGAGCATCCACACCACTCCACTCCCGGTGCTTTCTGGTTTCTGTACCGGGAAGTGCACAACACCCCCTCCCCGCACAACTAACCCTGGAGAGTCCCTGGGAAAAGGTTCTCTCTCAACACACAACTTCTAGCCAGAACCCGCAGTCCAACAACACTGCCACCCACAAAGCCCAACACACCTGTGTCAAACTTGATGAAGTCTGTGATCTTCCCAGTCTCCAGGTCAATCTGGATGGTGTCGTTCACCTTGATGAGGGGGTCGGGGTAACGGATGGTCCGAGCATCATGTGTCACTAGGTGGGGAATCCCTTTGGTGCCCACAAAGATCTTCCTCACCTTGCACAGCTTGTACTGGGAAGACAAACACCAGAGAGAGAGGTGGGCGGAGGGGATTCATTGCCAGGGTGACCCCTAACCTACTGAAGACAATTCTGCTGTGCTTTACGAGGCTGCCCCACAGTTCGGCCTGGAGGTGGGAAGAGACTGACACAGTATATAGGACTCCAGAGGTTTTCCCACCACAAGTCAATATAAAGAGTAGGGAAAATATGAACACTCATCAGAGCAAGCCCAGATTCAAGATCATGTGGGGTTCTTTCTCTTTCCCCCCTCCTCCCCCCGCCCCGGTGCAGAGGCTTCAGGAGTCGCCCCAAAGCAGTCCTTGCAGGCAAGCCGTCTTAGAAAGCAGGATAACAGAACAGAAAGGCCCTAAAATGCCATCTAATCCAACCCACTTAAAAACATAAAAAGCCTCCACCAGATCAGGCCAACGGCCCACCTAGTCCAGCTTACTGGGCACAGCTGTCAGTAGCAACGTATTTGCACTGGTGGTATTCAGGTCATGGGTGAAACGACGTCAGAATCAGAAACCCCACACTCTAACCTAGTGACCCCCAACCTTTAGGAGCCTGAAAGCCATGCAGGAGGAATTGGAATTGTGGACCACATGCAGCTGTCTCCCAAGAGCCCCCCGCAGACTAAGAGGAGAGAATGGACTGCCCACTGCCACAATTGAGGCTTCCCCCTTTCATGATCTATAGGAAACTGCTTGTCTAGGGTCCTACAGGCCACAGGTTGGGAACCAGGAACCCCTTTCATCGGTTGGAATCTGTCCCAGGACCCCCTTGCTATTCCTAATCCAGAACACAACGATCAAAATGAGGACATGTCCTGGAAAAACAGGACATACAGTCACCCTGTCCCCAACCCCCCAGGCCCTCTCATACTCTCCCCACCACCAAGCCCTCTCCCACCCCCACATCCTGCAC
Source organism: Cryptoblepharus egeriae (assembly GCA_030015325.1). NCBI lineage: Eukaryota > Metazoa > Chordata > Lepidosauria > Squamata > Scincidae > Cryptoblepharus > Cryptoblepharus egeriae. Next base: position 390,413 of record JAREYC010000016.1, read on the forward strand.
CACCCCCACCCCCAGCACTTCTGGAGCAACTCCTCCAAGGATGCACACATGATCTTGGGGGATCACTGTGGTCAAGGGGCACCTCATCATAGGACCCCCCCATGAAGGAGATCGGGATCCCCGTTTACAGACCACTGCTCTAATCCATGCAGTCCCATATCCCGCACCCAGCGGTGGGGAGGGGAAGGGGCTTACCTTTGCTTCTTCAGGTGTGATACGGTGAACAGCAAAGCGCCCCTTTGTGTCATACACCAGGCGGAAATGCTCACCTGTCTTATCAATGCTGATGACATCTGATGGGGAAACAAGGCAGGATCAGTGTGCTGAAGAACCTGTATCTTCCTCTCAAGATCAGCAGTGGCTGCATCAGTCAGTGCAGGGGGGTCTCTAGGTCCCCCCCAGGACTGTCTCACTCACCCATGAAGCCAGCAGGGTAGGTGATGTCTGTACGGACTTTGCCGTCTATCTTGATGAACCGCTGCATGCAAATCTTCTTGACTTCGTCACCAGTCAGAGCGTATTTGAGCCTGTTCCTGAGGAAGATGATGAGTGGGAGGCATTCTCGCAGTTTGTGGGGACCTGTAGACGGACGGGGGGCCTGGGGAGACAAGACCAGGGACGGTCACCACCCAGCAAGAGCTGCCTGCAGCCGGTCTGGAGGTAACCAGCTCCGGCACAGGAATCTTTTTAACGGTACAGCTGATGGAGCTCCTTTATGGGCTGTGGCAACTCAAGTCTTGCTCTATACAGGGCTCTTTACAAGGCAGAGCAGTTCCTCAGCTGCCTCTCAGGCCCCCCAATGCAACCCTTTCTCAGCAAGGCTGCACCGGACCCCAAGAGACGGAGAGGGGACCCCACAACTGAACTGTGGGTTTTTGACTTATTTCAGATACAGGGAAAAGGGTGCGTGGAATAAAGAGTGGGGACAGGTTCGAACAAGTACACACATAAGGTTCTTCAGGCACCACATATATTTGACTTATCTACAGCACCACCTGACAAGCATCTAATTAATTTCGAGGGAACTGTCAAGTCAGGTTCGCACCAGAGCCAGGCGATGGCTGTGGGCAGAAGGGTGCGTGTTCCTGGTGGGACTCCCTGTGTGCAGCCAAGAGTTGTGTGGCACCAGCCAGAAGTTTGTGTGGTGCAGCCGCCTCACTAGATGCACAAATTCCCCCCAAAGCAAGATGGATGCGGGTGTGACAAGCCTAAGAACACACAATATGTATACATGTCGACATTAAGCAACTGGCAACCACACCCTCTGAACGCTGCTACGGGCAAGAGCTCTGCCAGGCACTTACAAAGACTCCTGTCAATTTATCCAGCATCCAGTGCTTGGGCGCCGCCACCCGCTTCAGGTGCTTCTTGGGTCCACGAGCCTGAGAGAGAGAGAGGGATGTGAGAAGGGCCCAAGTCCTCTGGGGAAGGGAGACTGGCACGAGGGCACCACAGGGGACGGGCTGGCATCACCAGAGACTCCTCCAACTCTGCTTTCTCAAAATGCGAGGTGTGAAGACAACCACCTTCCACTGCCATGTTCACCCCCCACAAAGGGGTCTTTGGAAGTACCTGCTTCTGAACATGGATGTTCCACACAACTGTTCACATAACCAATGATCAGCCATAGACTCCTCTCCAACCCCCCCCTTTTCTAGCCCCACAGGCTGCCCCACGTTCCACCTGAACGGAAAGGAGACTGAATCAGTCAGTCCACCAGGAAATCAACACTGAGCATTCATTGGAAGGGCAGATACCAAAGCTGAACTGCAAAATTTGAGCTTGTGGGGTCCTAATGAGGCCTGTGGGGCCCTAATGAGGTCTGAGGGACCCTAATGAAGTCTATGGGGCCCTGCTGACATCCATGAGATCCGAATGAAGCCTGTGGGGCACTGATGAACTCTATGGGATCCCAATGAGGTCTATGGGGCACTGAGAAAACCTATGGGGTCCTAATGAGGTCTGCAGGGCCCCAATGAAGTCTATGAGGGCTTAATGAGGTCTGGTGGAGCCATGTTGAACTCTATGAGATCCTAGTAAGGCCTATGGTGACCTAATGAAGTCTATGGGGTCCTAGTGAGGCCTATAGGGTCCTAATGAAATCTATGGAGGCTTAATGAGGCCTGAGGGGCCATAATGAAGTCTATGGGGCCTTAATGAGGTCTGGTGGGGCCATGCTGAACTCTATGAGGTCCTAGTGAGGCCTACGGGGACCTAATGAAGTCTATGGGGTCCTAATAAGGCCTGTGGGGCCCTGCTGAGGCCTGTACTGAGGGCCCTGTTGAAGCCTATGGGCGCAGTGAGGCCTCCTGATCCGCCCAGCGCTCCTTCCCAGCAGCCGAGGGGGGTCCCTTCGAGGGCGCCCCATCGGGCGGGGTGAGGAGGTATCGCTGCCATATCGGCTTCCCTGAGCAGGGCAGCGTCCCCGGCCTCCCCCCGGACCACTGGCGGGGTTCCCGGCTCGGCCATCCCGGAGGATGTCGGCGGATTCCGCGGGGGGAGCGCGGGCGACGCGTACTCACCATGGCTGCCTCCGCCAAGAAAGGCCCACCCTTTCCCCTCCGCGCCGGATATCCGGTCTGCAGCCAGCGAGGGCAGCAGGAGGGAGGCCAGGCAGGCAGCAGCGCCCCCTGCGGGCCGGAGGAACAACGCGCGCCTGCGCAGAACTTACTCCTGAATAGACATGCGTGGGATCCGACTCTCCTAGCTGCCCACACTTACCTGGGAGAAAATCCTATTGACTCCAATGGGACTTACTTCTGAGTAGACATGCATTGGATTGGGCTCACACTTACTTGGGAGTAAGGCCCATTGACTCTAATGGGACTTCTGAGTCGATATGCATTTGATTAGGCTTTCAAAGCTGCTGTCCTGTATACACTTACTTGGGAGTCTCATTGACTACAATGGGGCTTACATCTGAGTAGACATGCATTGGAATGGGCTCTCAGTCGTGACCATTTATAGCTCTGACCACAGGGATTCAGGCTGCAGTACCATCCACACTTACCTGGGAGTAAGCCCCATTGACTATAATGGATTTAAGCTTCTGAGTAGACATGCATGAGGGATGCAGTGGGTAAAGGTGCTGTGCCTGTCAGTCTGAAGATCAACAGGTCAGGTGTTTGAGACCCAAATACTGGAGGACGGGGTGAGCTCCGTCCTTCGCCCAGCTCCTGCCAACCTGGCAGCTCAAAAGCCTGTGAATGCAAGTGCATGAATAGGTGCCACCTCGGTGGGAAGGTCAGCAGTAGTCAGTGTGCCACGCTGGCCACATGACCACAGAGACGTCTTCGGACAAGCCTGGCTCTTTGGCACACCACACCTTCCATTCGCTCACAACTAGCAGGGCCGACCTGTGGGGGACTCCTTGACCTTTAGAAATGCACAGGACTGGGATGCCACGGGAGGTGGAGGCGGAGCAGTGGCGTAGCTAGTGGGAGTCAAAACAGTGCCCTTCACTCCACCTGACTCTGCCCAGCCCTCATCTGCACACGTCGGATCCCTCTTGTGCACATGCAATGTCGGGCAGAAGCAGCTTAACTGAGCAGCATCAAAGGGGAGTCACCTGCAAAACAGAGAGTGTTGCACCCCTACTAGCTCCGCCACTGATGCAAGGGGAGGTCGGTGCCAGCTCCGACCCAGGCAGATCTTTGGAGTCACTTAATCAAGCTGGCCTCCTTTGCTGCAGACTCTGCTTTGGAGCACTTGCGCTCCCCGTGCGCAGCCTGCCTGCCTGCCAAGCTCATGACTCTGGGGCTCCTTTCAATGTGGCTGGGCCTGAAACGGCTGTTGCTGTTGGGAGCACAAGCTGTGAAGTCTCCTTTACGTTTCTCCATAAGTCTCTATTGTGGGGGGGGGGGTGTTCTGACAATTCACAAACACACACAAAATCCCCCCGCATGGACCAAGATGGACTAAACTGTCCAAGAGGATCCACGTCCACGATGGTACGCAGGATGGCACACAGGACAATGAACAGCTTCTTCCTCTGGGAATTTCTCCCTTTTAAGCAGCCTCCTATGAGTTGCATCACAACTGAGAACATAGAGGAGACCCCCCCACAGCACTACACTGAAAGCAACACTGATTTTCCAATCAAAGACATACAAGGTTGGGTGGATCAAAGGTATGAAGGTGTCCCATACATGTTATACTGCTTGTTGTGGTCAACTGTAGGGTGCGATATTTATCCCCATTTCCAGAGCCATAGACTGTGTTGTCCAACATGCACATGGAATGCAAGTGGTACCTATTAATCCACTAGTATCTGCATGCTTACAGATGGCTACATTGTATCGTTGGGGGTATTACTTCCAAGTAAACTGGGACAAGGCAGTCGTACCACCAAATTCAGGAGTTTTAACTGGTTTTTAGGTGTATTTTGGAGTCCAGAGTGAATTTATTCATTCAAAGAAGGCTTCCTGCTCACAGGGAAAAGGGGGACATTACATTCGTTTCCAGGACATGAGGCTAAAAAAGAGGACATGTCCTGGAAAAAAGAGGATGCCAAGGCTTGTTGTCAGGGAAATGGGGATGGGAAAACTAGGCCCAAAAGAGAGGTGGGAAAAGGAGATGGAATCACAGTCATAAAAGGAGGGCAAGCCACAGCTGGCATGGTCTGCCTTGACCACAGGCTGCAGGAAGGCAGGGCAAAGCAGTTCAAACCCAGGTTTCTTCTTTTGGAAGAAGAGGGGAGAGATTTCTGGGGGGTTGTAACATCCCTTCTTGCTCAGATGGGGCAGGGTCTCCTCTTTGATAATGATCTTGATTGTATTGCCTGAACAGACCCCAACAACAAGAGCAGTAGTTTCAGGCAGTCGCTGTTGGGGGGGGGGACGTAGCCAAAACAACCTGGGCAAATATGGCCCACTAGTATCTCTGGGAACTCAGCCAGGGATGCCTCAATGGAGCTCACCTCCACCTCCACCTCCACCTCCACCAAAGGAGCACAGCCAGCAGCAAAAATATCAAATACTTTATTCTGAACGCAAACAGTTTTTAAAAGGCAACTCTTCCCCCACCAGACTGCAGCTGGTGCACTGCAGGCCCAGCCCTAAACCCCACATCAGGCATGATCCTCCCAAGGCAGACAAGAGCACCGGCCACCAGCCAGGAAGTGCCCTCTGGCCAGGGCCTGTCGCCCCTTCCCCAAGATCAGCCTCATGTCCCTGGACAAGAAACAAGCAGAAGTGGGGGGCACAGCCCCGAGCCCAGGAACCCTCAGGCAGGAGCAGTTGAGCCGGCCGTCCAGCAGCTTCATGGCGTCCTGCAGAGGGTCAACCAGTGTCCCTGACAGGGATGACCTTCTCTCTGTCCTCAGACTGGTGCAGGCGATGAGTTGTCCACCTGTGCTAGACCACATGCTTCAGGTTCCCTGTAAAGAGAGCAGAGCAAGCTCTAGCAACCCTTCCTCTCCACTTGGCTTTGAGGAAAGGGAGGTGGCAAGCACTCCAGCTTCTCCCCACCACCCAGGGGCACCCTCTGGGTGAATCAGACAAGAGCCATCAATTCTTTTGCACCCAAGTGATGAAAGTGCCATATGGAGGATAATATATGATGGTAACATCAGCATTAAAGTGGGGTGCACGCTGCTGGCACCGGGGGGACCCTCTCACAATGAGAAACCTCCAGTTGGCACATCACCTGCATTGCCCCATGTGACAGAGATTCAGCACTGGCTGACAAGCAGAAAATTAAGCACAGGCACACCTTGCTTATCTGACAGGTAAAGGGCCTGAGCAGTGAAAAATGGAAATGGTTGAAAAGTGGAAATGGTTGAAAAGCAGAACATGGTATTCATTAGTTTACAAATGTTGCTATTCTTTGTTAGGTTAGTGAGCAAGCAGGGTCCAGAGCCATTAATGGCCACCCCCATCCCCGGGCCCTGCCGCCTTACAGGCTCACCTTTAATACGACTGAGGACGTCTTGGATGGACTGGGGCTCATTGCGGTCCGGCCTGCAGCTTGGGGTGATCTCCAGAACATAATCTGGGCCATATTCTGTGAAGAACTGCAAAAGAGGACTGGGGAGGTCATGCGAAAGAAGCATCTCTGGCAAGAAGGGGGCATGAGAGGCTCATATGGCGGGGAGGGGGAAGAGCAAATATCAGCACCCTGACCCCAAACCACCCCCCATGCTTCATAAGACTATCTCCATTCTCAGGCAAGGCTTATCATTGAATGAAAAGGAAACTTGTGGCTTTCTCTTGGGGCTCCTTGCTGGAGACTCACCTCATGATCTGGGATCTCAGAGGAGAGAGTCTTCCCCAGAATGACCCCCGTCAAATATGTCCAGCAGCGAGCTGTGTTGGCAAGGTGGTAGCCTCCTTCCTCCAGAAATGCAGCATGGGAAAGAAGAGGCATAGAGGCAGATGTGAGTGACAGGGATGCCTGTGGGATGCTCTGGTCAGTCTTCAGTTCCAGCCAGGAGAGCAGAGGTTGGCCGGCTGGATCTCACACCAGCTGAGCCCCTGGGTCTGATCAACAGCACAAGAGGTCTGGTTTGGCAGCCCACACAGCTGCCCCAGCGTAACCCAGTGATCGGTCTGATGGGACTGGCTGGTCTAGGCAGGGGCAGTTGCTGACCCTAACGTTGCTGGGAACCCTTCCCGTTAGCTGCCTCTATCCCCCCAAAAGAAGGACGAACAGTAAAAATCTGGCTTTGATTTGTTAAAAAAAGTAGTATCGAGATCAAAGCTGTCCTGGCGAGTGTGAAGAAGCTGGAAGAACCTGGGGGTCTGTCGCTAGAGCCCTCCCCATCTATTTGAGCAGCCCTTCCTGCAACCCACAGAGCTGCTGATGGGAGGGTGTGGCTGAGTCCCAGGAAGTAGGGAGAGGCACCTTTGCGTAGAGGGATATTCTTCTTTTATATGCTCAGTTCCCCTATTTCAGAGCAGGTTCCCTAGCCAGAAAGGGGAGCTGAGATGGAGCGCAATCCTGCAGAGGTGGCGCACGTGACCATGGAAGGTCACTAACAGAGTTGCCCAGAGACCCACTGGGGAGAGTCAGACCACCAGATTACTCACCTCCGCCCAGAACAAGAGTGGGGAGCTGCCATTGCAGCACATACTTCAGGCACTTGCCAACACCCACGGGGGTCATGTTGAAGGAGCACATGGGGTCGCCAGCCATGGTGTCTGCCCCCAGCTGCAGAACCACTGCTTCTGGGTTGAAGGCCACATAGACCTCCTTCAGCACTCTGCAGAGTGTGGGGAGAAGAATGTGAGCTCTGGAGAGGGCAGTGCGTTAAGAGGCCCCTTCAAGGCCTGGGAGAACTGGAAGTTAGGCAAGTGGGGAAGGGAGGCTGGTGCTCCAAGGAAGGAGACCTTGTTTGGAAGAACCCCCATGACCCATCTGGATGGGGCTTTGACAGGGCCACAAATGGATTCTTACGTTTCACAGATCTGGCAGTATCGCTCGTCCTGGATGCCGTCCTGGATGGGCACGTTGACGCTGTAATAGCGCCCCTTGCCCAGGCCCACGTCCATCACGTCTCCTGTTCCTGAGCAAGACACAGAAGAGAAGGCAATGTGCTTGGACAAGTGGAATAGGGAGGGCTGCTTAGAGCACTGTGGGGCATCAAGAACACCACCTCAAGCCTAGGGAGCAAGGGTGGCTATGCCCACTCTCTCCGGCCACCATTCCTGCAGTGTAGTGACATGGTAGTGCTGCATGGAAGAGACTACAGCAGAGTCCTGGGGTCAATCCCCCAGCCACAACTGCAGCTACAAGCTGCTCTTCAGCAGGACTGTAAGGGAGAGCCCTCATGGATCTGGGCAAGGGCTCAGTCCGCTTGAAAGTGCGCAGCTCACCTTTCTCAACAAGCAGCCAGTAATGGGAAACCAACACCATAAAAACCACCTAATACAGTGCAAAATACTGTGCCAGGACAATTGGGGCAGTGGCTCCCTCCCCCCACATGCAAGGGAGTCACCACTCGACAGACACCTCTTAGCCCACACATGGGTAAGGAGAGATGGGCTTTAAGGTGGCAGCACCCAGGGTAGCAAAGACCTCACTTGCCTGGGAAGAAGCCTGGCGAATACTTGTGCAGCGAGACCGTCATGACCTTTGGGGTGAAACTAAAGGCATCTTCAACACCTGCAGGGAGGGGAGAAATACACAGCGCTGGTTCACCAGCCGCTCCCATCAACGCCATGCCGGAGAGAACACTCCACATAGGATGGACTCAGAGTGGCATCTGCAGAATGCCAGGCAAGGCTTTCTATCAGCTCAGGGACTTGGAAAGCTGGAGTGGGCATGAGAATCTGGAGAGATTTCCTCAGCACAGGAAGGAAGACAAATGGGACACAGGGAAGGAATGGCCCACACGAACACACCACAGATTATGGGAGGAGGCGTTCTGCAGTGTGCAGCTGACGTTGCTCCCCGTGAAGCACTCCGCGCAGTCAGAAAGCACATGAGTTAAGATTTATGAATATGTCCAACCCTGTTATACACTAATTTTTTAATACATGGTTTGACTCAACACAAATGGTTACTGCAAATCACATTTTTAAAACAGCTATTCTTACTGTTGTAGAAAGTCAGCCATGCAAGCAATCATTCCATTCTTCAACCGGGCCAGGCAAAGGCAGGCGATCCTTTGCATTTCTAATTGCTGACTTCCTCCCTACAACAGTAAGAAAAACTGTTTGTAAAGGGACACATTTTACTTTTAAAATTGTTTTTATTCAACACATTTTTGGTATCAGCAGGGAGTCCCTGAATCAAAAATCTGCAGATATCAAGGCACAACTTTATTCCAATAGGAGCAACGGAGGAGCTAGAAACCTCCAAGTGGGTCTTTAAATCTGTTTTTCACTTTTGTATCCACAGGAGGTTCAGGAAGAGAACTCTAGTGGATAATGAGGGATGCCTGTATTAATGTGGCCGCAAAGGGGGGTCACGAGGCTGCCAGCAGGATCCTCACCATCCCCGTGATGCAAATCCAGGTCGACGTAAAGGACACGGTCAAACTTCCGGCGCAGATACAGGATGCCCAGCACAGCATCGTTCAGGTAACAGAAACCGGAAGCCTCGTCTCTGAAAGCCAACAAGCGTCAGGATTTCATGGTGAAAAGCACAGTCCGGAGCCATCGCACTCAGCCTGCACTTGAAGGCATCCAGGCTCTGCCTTCTACAGGGCAGGAAAAATGCCAGCGAGTTTCTATGGAGAAAGGGCATGTATTTGGAAGGGAGACAGGGACACAAAGATCCAGCCGGGTGCAGTGCTCAGTGGCACCGCTAGAAGGGGGCAGAGCAGTCAAGTCTTGGAGGGAGCCTCACCCCTTCAAAGCCATTCCAGGTGGGGGAAGCAAACCTGGAATGGCTCCAAAGGGGGGAGGCTCCCTCCAAGACTTGGCTGCTCTGCCCCCCTCTAGCTATGCCACTGCCTCGGACCCTGCTCAGGCCTTGAAGCTTTCTGGAGTCATTCACTGTCCCATATACCAGCCCATTCACAGGACTATTTGGGATGGGGGTAAGAAATGTGCATTCCACTCTCACCCCCTAGAGGCAAAGTGGAAGGGCAATGATTTAATTAACATGGAAGTTGATTTAAAGAGGAAACCACCCTCTGAAATGAACACTTCCAGGCACATTCATGGGTTGGTCTAGCACAGTGGTCCTCAAAGTGGGAGTCGGGACTTCACTTCAGGGGAGTGGAGAAAATCTGGTAGCCATGTGGCACTGGGCACCTTTAATGACACTTCCAGCCATTACATCACTTCCAAGGGGTCCTGGACAGATAGTCTAGCATCAGACAGGCCATGTCCTCCTCAAGCACCTCAACACATCCCTCCCTCCACCACTTCTTTGCTGGGCACCTCTGCTCCCCAAGGAACTAGGAAACCCCTCTACCCAGCCTCCATTGGCTTTCCCCTACCAGACAGAAACAAGACCTCCCACCCCAGATGCAGCAGACAAAGGCAGAAAGGGCATCCTTACTTCTTGGCATGGTGCCACCCTCCAGGCCAGTTGATGGCCACCTTGCACTTGCCCTCCACCAGACACTGGGCAGCTGTGATGGTGGCGCCTCCAACAGCGGCTGCGTAGTCAAAGATCCCTTGGGTGGTCGGGCAGTCGTATCCTGGAGGGAGCACAGGCAGAGGGCGGCTGCAGAGGGGATTGGCAGGACCTCACCCAAGGCATGCACCAGGATCAGCTACAGCTCCTCTCTCCTATTTGCTGCCCTGGCCTCGGGGCTGGACATGGCAAAGGGATTTGCAAAGGAACAACCTGGTTGGCACTGGGTGGTGAGACCTATGCACACTCACTCATGCACAAGGCATACTTTCTCAGAAACAAATGCAGCAGTGCCTCACCTAGGCCATACTCCACGGACTCTGGGTGGTCGTCATCACCCTCCTCGCTGACTTTCTGCAGGTGCTGCAGGTAGGCATCAGTGTGGAAGCTGGCCATCTCCTCCATGGATGCCACCTTGGGCTTGACTATCCTGGGGGAGGCCAACAAGCAGGCCGGTGAGTGAGGAGGAGCCTGAGCAAACTGGAGAACGATACAGCCCAATGGTCACTGTGGCACCACGGAAGGGGTGAGGAGGACAGAGACGGTCTCCAGGGAGGGTCCAGCCTCATCTGGGTGTGAGGGCACCACCTCGTCTCCACCAGGCCCACCTCACAAGCATGCAGAGTAAGCAGTCACATCACAAAGAAGCCCACAAGGCTCCAGGGTTGGACACGAATGCTGTAGGCACTGCTGCTCCCAAATAAGGGGCAAGCGCCAAGGCAAAGAACTGCGGAGGCAGCAGCACCCCCAGCAGGCTCAAGGTGACGGAGCATCCCCAGCCCTGCCTACCTCATGTGATCCAGCAGTGAGTAGGCCTTGATCAGGGAGTGGACCATGCTGGCCTGCAGGGGAGAGAAGCACCGTGAGCATCACACAGCGTAATTCCAACACCACACACCACCCACAGCAGCATCAGGTGCATGCCACACGCACCCATGGCCAGACCTATGACCACCACTGCCAGCTATGGTGAAACCCCCTGGTCCTCCCCCACAACACCCCCATAGTCACACTCCTGACTCTCTCCCTGGTGCTCCTACCCCCACACCTGCCAGGATCTTCCTCACAACCACAAACCCCCATGATCTTCCTCCACCTTCACCACCACCACCCCATGATCTTTCCCCCAAACCACATACCCCATGACTGCCCACAGAGTCCTCCCTCCACCACACCCCTAACCCTCAACCACACTCCCCAAGACTACCTCCATCTCCATGACTGCCCCACCTGGTCTCCCCAAACACACCCCCCATGATCTGCCCAACCACACTCCCCCACACCGGTCCCACCTGGTTCCCCCAACCACACTCCCAGGATCCTCCCCACACCACACCCCTAACCCTCAACCACACTCCCCAAGACTACCTCCATGAGTGCTCCACCTGGTCCCCCCAAGCACACCCCCCAGGATCCTCCCCCCAACCACACCCCCACGATCTGCCCTCCAACCACAAACCCCCACGACTGCCCCACCTGGTCCTCCCCCACCAGTCATTCCATCCCCTTTAAAGCCACCCCTGCCAGCATGAGGCAGGGAGTTCCACAGGGACATCTTCAAGAGGCTCCAGTGGGGGAGCGGTGGGAGGGGGAGTCTGAGGGGGAGGGGCTGCTGCCCCCCCGAGAGCGTCCCCCAGAGAGTGGGCCCTGGGGGAGGGAGTGTCTAGGTCCGGCCCTTCCCCTCAGCCAGCCCCGGCCACCCACCCTGCGGGGCACTTTGGTGAGGGCGTCGCAGCGGGCCAGGTACTCAGCGCTCCACACGTAGACCGGCCTGTTGGAAGGCGGCGCGGCCATCGCCTCAGCCAGCACTTCCGGCGGACCTCCCGCCCGCCCACGGGTTTTAGGGTCGCTCGGCATGCCGGGAAATGCAGTTTCCCATCGGAATCAAAACTGCGCATGCGCCGCGCGATGCATGCCGGGCTTTGTAGTTTTTGTAGCGCCCTCTGCTGGAGGGAGAGGGAATTGCACGCACTGCAGGTCTCTGCCCCAAGGGGGCTGCAGGTGGTGCTGGTCTCCTGGAGGGGGAGGGGCTCACCTCAGCCAGGCCGGGGGGCTGCAGTGCAGGGGGGATTCATTAACCCTTTGCTGTCCAGGCTGGTGGCAAAGCTAAGGGGTGGAGGAGTCAGTCTTGGAGGGAGTCTCACCCCTTCGGGCCTCTTCCAGGCATGGAGCCGCATGGGGTGGTGGTGCACATGGGAGGGTGATGCGCATGTGGGGGTTGATGCACATGTGGGGGTTGGTGCACATGGGAGAGTGATGCGTATGTGAGGTGCACATGGGAAGGTGTTGCACAATGGGGCATGGTGTATGTGGGGGTTTTTACTCCCGCAACGTGGGAACATTTCACTAGTCCAGTAAATAAATGTGCAGTGCTGCTTCCAGTCCTGGTCTCCACATCACAAAGAAAAGAATATGGAGGAAACGGAGAAGGTGGAGAGGAGCGCAGCCAAAATGATGGTCTGGGAACCTTCTGTATGGGGAAAGGCTACTGCATTTGGGGCTCTTAAGTCCAGAAAAGGGAAAAGAGGGAACATGATGGAGACATACAAACTTCTGCAAGGGGTGGATAGAGAGATGCACTTTTCTCCTCCACGTAACACCAGCACTAGGGACACCCACTAAAGTTGAACGTTGGGAGAATCAGGACAGAATATAGAAAACATTTCTTGACCCAGTTGGAGCGGGTGACCATATGACGGGAAAAACCTGGATTTGTCTGGACTTTTAGCTTCCTGTCCTGGTGTCCTACATTTTGCTTCCTTGTCCTACATTTTGGCTTTGTTTTTGAACTTTGCAATGGTGCCCCGTAGCCCATCATGACATATGTCTTTGGATTAATATTGAAGAGTAGGATCCCATGCAAAAAAATTGAGGTATCTCCTTCCTATCAAAAGTTATGGCCCAAAACCCAAAATATAAAAAATATAAGATCAAAAAAATACATTTGGGGCAATTTTTTAAAAGTGGGTAGGAATTTTGTCCTTGGGGTTCAGGAATTTTGGGCTTGGCATCTGGTCACCCTGAGCCAGTGTGTAATTTGTTTGGGTCTCCAGCGCAGAAGGGGCACCGGCGAGTAAGAACACGCAACACACCACAGACACACAAGCACTGAAATGGAGGCCTTTATTCTAGGCTACACTCTTTAAAATGTACCAGTAAGTAAAAGGGTTGAATCACAACATTTTGTTGGGCGACACCGAACGGCGACTGTCGGGTCAGCGTCTCACACACTCACACAAAGAACCACATCAAAAAAAATCCAAGGCAGTCAAAGAGTAACATGTTGAGTTTTTCCAAGAACTGAACACCTCAGAGCCCTTGTTGAATAACACAACTACAGTGCAATTGAGCATCAGTGCAATCCTAAGCATGTCTACTCAGAAGTAAGTCCCACTCTGTTCAATAGTACTTATTCCCGGGAAAGTATGGTTAGGATTGCAGTCTTAGTAAACTATCTCAAAAGTGCATTGCAAAAACCAGCCTGCAGGCCACAGTTCTGTAAGACTTGCTGTAAACTTGTTCTAGGTTTAGCATCTCCAGTTTCAAAGGCCTCCCCCCAGAAGGGTTTAGTACTTAGAGCACAAGCCTAACTATGTCTACTCAGACGTAAGCCCCATTGTGTTCAGTGGGGCTTACTCTCAGGAAAGTGTCTTTAGGATTGCAGCATTTGTTTTGTTGCAAGCAAGCACAGCATTGTGCTCAGCGTGCACCACACAGAGAAGCCCTGAAGGATGTGGGTCTATGATGCAGCCCCACACCTTCCCGTAGAGCATCCACACCCCAGAGCCAGGGAATTCCCCTTCCACCAAGGTGAGGAGGAGGAGGAGGAGGAGGAGAGGCACCAACGCTTTCACAATAGGGCTGCAAGGCACTGGCTACGGTGTCCAGCCTTCCCTGGGCCACTTTGTGTCCACACGAGTGTGCAAGGGAAGACGTGACAGACTTTGTGTCCAGGGTCTGGGCGGTGGTGCGGGTGGGGAGGAGACAGCCAGGAGGCAGCAATGCCAGGAAGGGATTGCAAGGAAGGCACTTTGCACACGCTTGTGTGACTTGAATGCGCCTGGTTTGTACAGAGCGCTCTGCTGGGCACAAACCTTACGCACTGAAGTCGCACATGAGACAGCAGGTGAAGCCCACAGCAGGAGGGAGGCAAAATCTGCAGCCGGGGGAAGAAGCCCCTTCCCCAAAAGTGGGCACACTAAGCACGAGCAATGCCCTTCAGATCAAGCTGGAAGTGCCCAGTGAACCTCAGGAGTGCCTGGCTGACCCCCTCCCCATCAGGAGCCACTCCTAGAACCCTCCAATGGAGAACCCAGAGGGGTCTTGGAGTGCAGCACTCCTGCCTGCGCAGAGCAGCACCTCCTCTCCTTGCTGGGAAGAGGATCTCTTCTCCCATCAAAACAGCAGCTGAAACTGCAGCACAAGGCTGGTTTCCAAGGGGGGTGCCAGGAGCATCCGGTCCCCAAACTGGACAAGGCAAGGTGATCTGTGTGGACCCCACCTATGGCTCTTCCCAGCCTCTGGGGTCTGGGTTTCTTGGAACAGGCCTGCAGCTCTGTCTACTGCATGATGCAGCCACTGCTGGGGAGAAACTCCTGCACGTAGCTGACAACAGCTCTGGAGAGGTAAGTCATGGTGCCGAACCTGCCGCTGGGAGCGCTGTCGTAGAGCAGGGTGCAGATCCCCGTCTCCAGGTCCCGCTCCAGCATTTTGGCATCAGCGCCCAGGACTTTCTGTTTGCACCAGAGAGAGGGGGAGAGAGAGAGAAGATGAAGAAGAAGAAGGGGTTACCTCAGAGCCTGGAATTTGGGACAGCCCAAACCCCAAATATACAATATTATGGAGCAAAAAACCAACAACCCAACCCATATTTGCCTAATTCATCTTTGGAGACAATCATCTTCTCCAGAGCCAGCCTTAGGGCCGTTTGATTACCTGTATTAACTCAAATCTAATGCATCACCAAATCTAATACGCACCCAAATTTTAAAGGCTTGAGGTTAAAAAAGTTTACTGATGATTTAATGTGCAGCTGCAAAGCAGGTGAAAAATTAGTTTTACTGCATACAATAACGAGTTACCTGACAATAATACGACAAATTGCGCTGCTTTATACAACAATGAGTTTATGTCACATTTTTGTTGCAATATAGTAAACTGTTAAACTCAATACTGACCAATACTGACCATCAAAATATGTATTGACTTGAATCTAATGTGCACCCCAATTTGGGAGAATAAATTTGGCTGGAAAAGGTGAGCACTAGATTTGAGTAAAACCAGTAATGAGGACCCCATGCCTGGAGGGGACCCACATCAGAGTGGCAAGCAGAGTGCCTGCAGTGGCACCTTGCCCAGTAACTGATGCTCCTGCATGCATTTCCATGAAGAGGCACTGCCAGGAGGGTGTGACAAGCTGACACTGGATGTTCCTCCGGGCTCTGCCTGGTTTGCAACTGGCTCCCTTGGAAGTAACTGGCAGTGATACCATTGCCAGAGGTCTTACCACTCATCCTAGCAAGTAAGGGGTCCTCCAGGGCATGGGGTGCAAAAATGTGGGCAGGAAATCTATAAGGGGGAAAAGGTCCCATGGCTCCAGCCAGCCATGACAGAATCAAGGGACCTGCAGGGTGCACTGCGCTTTTGGACTCCTCTGACAACAAAGTGAGCGAGCATCTGGGTGTCCTCCTTTCTCTGGAGACACACACAGCAGGATTGCAGAAGGGCTAAACTTCCAGGCAAAAATTCACCGAGGTGGATTGTACAGACATCCTCCTCCCCCAGTTCAACCCCTGATGCAGCCCCCAAGTCCCCAAATCCCCCCACACTCCAGACAGAAATCCCACCTGCTCCTCGCAGAAGAGGTCATTGGCCATGTGCACGATCCTCTCCACAGCAATGATGCCCCCGATGTTGCGGACGTCCATCTCTGCCAGCAACGTCAGGACCAAGATGGCTTCGACCAAGAGCTGCCGGTATTCTGGCTGAGGGACTCGGTTGAGGACAGACTCCACGTGGACTGCAAACTTGATCTCCCCCGGAGTCATCTGGCACAGGAGAGGGAGGCAGATCAGGACCACAGAGAAGGAAAACAGCCTACCTGGCCGGCTGGGGTCACAACTTGACCCCCCTTGCTGTGCACACAAAGTGTTTTCCACCATGAACTAGGGTGGGGAGTCTCAGGCTCTTTACAGGAAAGGCAAAATGGAAATAAAAGTGGAGATCCAAAAGCCACACACAAAAGACTTGGCGGCAGTCGGGGGAACCTTCAAGCCCTACTGGGAGCAAATCATTTCCAGCTCTCAAAAAAACACTGGTGGCAAAAGGGGCTGAGCATTACTGGGCTGTTGAGAGGCCTTCTGAGCACATGGTGTGCCTGCACCACTGGAGGTGCACGGCCTGGAGGTGCTACTAGACAGCAGGAAGCATGCATCATCTGAACCTGGATCTCCCTTTAAGTAAGTAAATAAGAAAATAGGTATGAAGGAAAGTAAGTAGGTAGGTAAATAGGAAGGTAAGGTTAAAGACGCTATGCCTGTCATCTGAAGTTCAGCAGGTCAGCAGTTTGAGACCCAAGTACTGCAAGACGGGGTGCGCTTCATCAGCCTTGATTAAGCCAACGTCTGCCCTCGGCAGGCACCACCAATGCTCACATCTGCCCTCTGCAAGACACTCCTGGCCTCGACTGTCTCCTCCACTCCACCCAACAGGGCAGGAAGATGCCAAGCTGGTGGCAATGAAGAGAGGTTTGGTTTGGGGACCGGGCCACCACTAACCCCATTGCGTATGCATCACACCCAGTCAGTGCAGACAATGCCAAGCCTTAGAGAGGTGATGATGCCCCTGCTTTGGGGAATGCCAGCTTCCTAACCAGAGGAGAACAATATTGGCACAGAAGGAGCCACTCCAGCAGAATAAGGGAACTCCACCTCGGCACCTCTCTAGAGTTCAGAGCCATAAGCGTCAGCTCCAGAGCCCTTCCAACCTAGTTGGGGCCGGGAGCAGGGGAGGGCACACCACCCACCCCAGTGTGCTGTGGGTGCAGGTGGGTGGGGTGAGGGGTGGGGTGAGGGGTGGGGTGAGGGGTGAGGCGAGGGGTGGGGCGAGGGGTGGGGCGAGGGGTGGGGCGAGGGGTGGGGCGAGGGGCAGGCCCCAACCCAGGCGCATTGCGCGTGCGCCAAGGTTGGCGCAGGCACAGTTGCATCCTGAAGCTGGTCAAAGGACCAGCTTCAAGACGCGACTGCGGCTGCGTCAATCTTGACTCAGCCGCAGTGATGGGCTCCCCCAGGCGGCAAACCGGTCCGCCCGGGTTCCCTCCCCCCGCTAGCTAGCGGATCGCTAGCAGTGGGCCAAAAGGAGGAACAGGTTTGGGCAATCCGGCCTGAACTGGCCTGGGCCCATCACTGCTTCCAACCCCTGAGGATCCAAGACGTGAATCAAATGCAGTGGAGTGTGGGTACTCATGTGCAAAAGTGCTCCACAGCTAATTCCTCCCCTGCCAGGTGGGGCTCCACAACCCTATTCTGCCTTCAGGAGTTTATGACTGCTGGGGGCCTGCAAGATGGAGGGGGTGCCAATTGAACCCCCCGCCCTTTCTCATGACGCCACTGTTACCTCTCTGGTGGTGGAGGAAGGAAGGACAAAGCCTTCGACTGAGAGTCCGTGGCACTGCAAAGCAAACATAGAGAGGGAGGTTATGTGTGGGAGAGCCTGAGGGTTGGAGGGGGTGGGAAAGAAACCAGAGATGTCTGACACATGCATGCACATGTGCACGCAGACGCCCCCCCCCCCATGGATTGCAATGCAGGAAGCATCTTTCAAGGCGAGAGGGAGCAGAAGTCACAGCAGTGACCGCTGGTTCCTCCCCTCTTTCCTGGTCTTGCACGTCACATAAGATCAGTTCAAAGGGGGGGGGGCTGGAAATCAGTCCCTGCAGCTGCCCAGGACCCCCCAAACCACAGCAGCCTGAAGGGAACCTCCAGCCAGACCAGAAAGAGGGGAGGAACAACAAGGCTCCTACTGGGGCAAGAAGAACCATCCTCAAGCCCTCCACCACCGCAGGGGACAATCCTCATCTGCCCCACCAGTTCCCAGCTGGAGAGGATGCCTGGGGTGGCTCTTCATCAGAGGCCCAGCAGAAGGGCAGCCCCCGCCATTTCAAGGTCTTCCATAGACCACAAAGTTCTTTGCCGCCCCCTTTCCTCCTCCTCTGCTCTGCACCTCTTTTGTCCCAAGACTGCAAGTCACAGGCAGAGAAGGGCTGGGCTGGGGCACTGCTGGGCAAGCTGTCAGCAGCAGCACTAGGTGGGTCTCATTGCTCATCCTCACCTTCTGTAAGATCTTCCAGACCTTCTGGTAAAAGCCCACCGGGACCCTGTTGAGGGCCCCGTCCAGCCTGCGCCTCCGTCGCCATTGGCCCTGACGCCCATCCCTGGGGACACGGTCCTCCTCCTCCGGCACGGTGGGCAGGGTGCCCCCCCACTCCTCTCTAGGGTGCCTGGACAGCTGAGAGCACAGAAGAGTCGGAGGTCGCTCCCCAGCATCAATCCAGAGCTCCCAGACTGCAGCACACAGGCTGCCCAGATCCACCACCCAGATGTGCTCTTTACCTGGGAAAGATCCGTGCTGGCTTCCAAGGAATGCATCCCTCCTGCCTAAAAGGAAAGGAAGACAGATCAGGACCCAGCACCGGCTCCTGCAGGGGCGCAACCGAAGCAGGACACCTCTTAGGGCTAAGGCGTTAGAGCTGGTTTACGGCACAAAGCCAGGAGGAAGCCGGATACAGCCAAGCTGTGTGAGAGATTAACAAGTTAGAGGTTAAAGAAGCCGGGGGAGAAGATTCTGCAGGAGACCCTTTGCCAAGGACACTTGGGGGAACCGGACCTCCGCCCCACTCGGTCAAGGAGCCCCACTGCAGGCACGTGCCTCGTGTTGCTCATTCGGAGAACGGACAGCAGCAAGACTGGTACAAACCTATGGTGCTGCCACATACCAGAACCATCTCATCTGCCAGACCCTCCCTGCAAAGCTACCACAGATGCCTGGAACCGAACAGGGACCTTCTGCACACAAGACTCAAAAGAAGGGCTGTCAGGGAGGGACCTCGGGACCCGCTTTTTGGCACAGGCACCCTTGAGGGAAGCATTGCTGGCCTGGCACAGCAGTCTGTGGAGCAAGGAAGGTGCACCACGGAGCTGTCCCTTCTGCAGGCAGAGCCCTGGTTCCATGCCTCCCCGACTGGCAGCCCCCTCCACGCCACCTGCATCAGTGACAGACCCTCCTTCGCCTTCATCTCCTGTGCTGAAGGCCCTGGGGAGAGGAGGGGGCTTCTCCACCCCCAGCCAGGAGCTGAGCACTTAAGCACCTGAGATTCTGTTCTGGAGAGGGTTTGTGCACCCCACTTGTCCTGGCACTTCCCTTTTAACCAATTCAGGAGCCACTTGGGGGGCGGGATGGAGGCTGCAGTGCTCACTCGCCCTTTACTCATGCAAGCTCAGGCACCTCCAGGAATGTGCTGGGGGGAAGGAACGGGGGGGGGAAAGGGGGAATTTCACCTTCATCTCAGACAGAGACTGCCTATGTTTATCCATTTGCTGGAAGAGAAAACAAGGAGAGACACACCGAGGCCATCAGAACAAGCCCTGGGGGCACAGCAGTCCCCTCCCCAAGAGCACCACTGGCATCAGGGGCCCGACTGGACACCCACCGCTTACTCCTGGAGTAGGGAATGTGGGTGGTAAAAGCCCACCGGGACCCTGTTGAAGGTCCTGTCCAGGGGGCAAAGTGAGCACCAGCACACATGCACCTTGTGTGCAATCAGGCAGTTCTCAGGACCCCACGGAGAGCCAGCTGTTCCAGTGAGGCCAGCAGGGCCATGCCAGCCACACGCCTGCCCCACTTGGTCCAACAGCTCAGCACCATTCCTGGTCCACACCCACGTGGAGAAGGAAATGCACTCTCATCTCACAAGAATACTGTACCATGGATCCAAACATCACTGCATGGGAGGGCCCCCCCCCACTAGAAAAGGATGGATTGGGATGGCCACCAACCCCCCTCCGCACAGTTCAATCTTCTCATGTACTGATCCACTGCCTTGAGATCTGTTTTATTACCTGTATTGACTCCAGTCGTATGACCACCATATCTTATGCACACCCCAATCTTAAAAGGTGTGAGATTTAAAAAAGTTTTCCTGGTAATTGTAATGCAAAGTCGGTGCAAAATTTAATTTTACCACTTACAACTAGGAGTTATATGACAATTGTGTGCCAAGGGGTTGATGTTACGATTTTTTACCTAATAGCACTACTTCATATAACAACAGGTCTATGAGCACAATCCTAACCATGTCTACTCAGAAGTAAGACCCATTGTGTTCAATGGGTTTTACTCCCAGGAAAGTGTCTTTAGGATTGCTGCCTGTGTTACATTTTTACTACAATAGTGTAAGCTTTAAAACAAAATAAAGTACTGGATTTATCGAATCTAATGTGCCATCAAATCTAATGCGCACTGATTTTGGAGTCTAAATGTGGCTGGAAAAGGTGCACGTTACATTCGAGGGAATAGGATTATTAGTTGTATTTCTATACCTTTCTCAGCGGAAAGTTCACAGAGCAGTAGAGGGAGGATCAAGTAAGCAACCGCTCCTTAACTAAAAGAGGGGTCACATTCCAGAGAGATGCAAAAGATCACCCACAAAAAGCCACTGCTGGGTGATCAAGACTGTCACTGATGCCTGTTTTTGACCTGGGGGAGCCACTCTGAAAAAATATTTTAAGCCAAAGACACCCCCCAGGAAAGGAAGATCGTGCAGGTTTTATGCAAAGAACCTCTGACCGGCACAGCTCAAGTCCCCACATTGTGCCCCCCTCTGGGTGACTGGGACACAGAGCCTCATCCCTACACCCCCCCAACCCAAGGCTGCAGATTCTGCACCCCCAGCCCCACCTGCATGATCTCGCTCTTCAGGCGGACAATCCCAGCACGCTCTGTCTTCGTGGCTCCAACGGGACCAACTTCGCAAATGGAAACGGACGTGGCCATTGCCGAGTCCAGGGTGCGCACTGCGGGGAGAGGCCTCGTCAGAACCCCACACGCCTGAGAGAAAGTGGCTGGAAACCAACAGCAGTGGCAGCAAACCCTAGAGGTTACACCCGAGAGGCTCTAGCAAACCCTAGAGCAAACCCTCATGATGCCACATGGCCCTGGTGGTGGGGCTACTGCCACTGGGCACTTGAGTGGCCATCGGGGCACAGGCGGCTGGGGGAATGGGCCAAGCGGTCGACAGGCAGCACACACAGTGCCACCCTGTGCCCAGCCACCCCAGAGCGCAGCCAAGCTCACCACTTCTCTCCACACCAAACTCCTTGCCACTGAGAATGTGGTACAAGAGGTTCTTCACATCCGAAGGGCTGAGATTCATCAGACTCTCAGTTGCTTCCTCGGCTGAAAGAAAGAAAGAAAGAAAGAAAGAAAGAAAGAAAGAAAGAAAGAAAGAAAGAAAGAAAGAAAGAAAGAAAGAAAGAAAGAAAGAAGGGCATGAGCCTTTCCTCCCCCTAAACCAGCCAGCTGCCTGCCTGGCACTGGGGACGACGACATGGCATCAGCCCTGGACCCACTACCTACCCCCCTCCTGGAGCAGCACCACCTCAACTGTGTTTCAATCCAGAGGGGATCCGGGACCTCTTGACTGGAGGGGCACAGGGAGAAGAAGCAGGCCTGGAAAGGCTGGGCCAAGCAGACAGCCCACTTACCTGTGCAGGAGAGGGACTGAGCCAGCTCCGTGGCCATCACCTGGATGATCAGGCCAATGCGTAGGCGGAACATCTCCGCAAAGAGGGCTGGCTGTGTGCGGATGTACATGGCCAGGTACACCATGATCTCCTGCATGGAGAGAGGCAAAGGGGGAGTCATCCAGGCCTGCACCCAACCCCCTCCCAAATGTCCCCAGGTCCCAAGTTGGACGGGGGGGGGGGTCAGCTCACACCTGAGTCAGGATGGAAACTGTCATGTTCTTTTCGCTGGCCTCGTCAATCAGGCAGGTGAGCTCCTCGTAGGGCAGGGGGCTGCAGGGGCAGAGCGCAGGAGTGAGGGTCTCCACCACACTCAGAAGGAGTGGAGTCACTCAACCAGTGGCACTCCGAGCACAGAACAGCAGAATCCCAAACCCTTCTCCTCCCCCACTCAGTTGGTGGACTTGTGTTTAGCGGCCAGAAGTTGGCAAACTATTATGTTTGACCTGAACTTAAAATCCCTGGAACTTCCAACGCTGCACTTTGCACTGGTCGGGGGGCTGTATGGCTCCATTTTGCTTCCCCCCACCTGGAATGGCTCCAAAAGGGTGAATCTCCCTCCAAGATTGACTGCTCCACCCCCTCTCGCTATGCCACTGCTCAAGGCGGTGCCACCCACCACTGCTCTCCAAGCTCCTGGGCACAGAGCTCTTGCTTGTCCTCCTCCAACCTGGAGGTGCTGCTAGACAGGGATTAAACCTGGGACCTTCTTCATGCCAAACCAAGGTTCTGAGATGGAGGGGCAGCCCCCCAATTTCCTCTGTGCACCCAATGCTTGTGTTACTCATACTGCACCCCCCCATAACTGCCCCATCTGTGGCATGGGTCCTACACGTGTCCACCATCTCCCACATGCACCCAGCCACTCAGCTCCACCCGTAAAAGCTCAACTCCAGCTCTAGGAGCATCAGATTGGCCCTGGCAGTGGGGATTTGGGGAGGGGGTGACACTTACGCAGCGATGGTTTTTTCACGAGGCTCCGGGGGGAGGCCCACAGTCAGGTGCTTCTGGTGCGACAGCAGGGCTGTGCAAGCCTGGGTGAAGAAGACCCCGGGAGGGTGTTTGGAACCCACTGCCCTTCAGGTCAGGGTTGCCATCCCCTTACACCAGAGCATGAGGATGACATCCCAAGGCCATGCCCGGGGGCATGGATGCCTCCTACCTACTCCCAGCTCTCCTCCCAGAATTCCCCCATTCTTGCCATATGGCTCTGTTTTGCTCCCCCCACCTGCAATGGCTCCAAAGGGGTGAGGCTCCCTCCAAGACTGAGTGCTCTGCCCCCCACTAGCTGTGCCACCACTCAAGGCCACTCTCACAAAACCACCAGAAAAGGGGAAACTACCTCATCAAGAGCCTCCACCTTCTTCTTCAGGATCCCAGAGATGTAGCGGATCAGGGCCCACTGGCGAGTGGCCCCCACTTTGCCATACAGCTCTGTGAGGAGCTGGCTGACCGTGGTGCCCGGCTCCCCGTAGATCTCCGTGTCCCAGTCTGGCCCCCTGCAAGTAGAACCAGCCAAAGGAAAGGGATCTTTGGTGACCTGCTGCTCTCCTCCACCTGCAGCCCCCTCCTGCCACCCCACAGTCTGGAAGGCACCCCCTCACCCCCACCTACTTGAGGGTGTGCAGCATGTAGAGACAGTTGGCCTGGTCTTGCAGAGTCGGGCACTCGCGGAGCTGGTTCACCAGGGCCTGGCAGTCCACAGTCCCGTCAGCAGCTTTGGGGAGACTCACCTCTGCAGGAATGGACGGCTGGCGGGGAGAAGAGCAGCCAGGTTGAGGAGACCCCTGCCCTGCCAAGGCCCAGGCTCCTCCTCTTCTTGAGGTGCCTTGAGTGGCCAAGGAAGGGAAGGGCACCCAGGAAGGCACCCAAAAGCCCTACATTGCCACCTGCCCTGCACAGCCTCTGATGCCAAATCACGCAAGTGGGAGTCCCTTGACCAGGGATAAGCCCCCCCCCCCCCAAGACACTCTACTGACTGCCAGACAGAGGCAAGAGAAAGTGGATCTGGCTCCTCTGGATCACCTGCATGTGTTGCTTCTGTTCAGGCAACAAGGAGGAGGGAGGCTGGTCGCCAGGCTCAGAGCGCGCCTCACTCCATGCCCCTCTATAGGATGCTTGCTCATTCCCCACCTGCATTGCCCATGGTGGGGGCAGGTGTGCACATGGGGCAGCAAATGTGGACTTGAGGCGGTGGAGAGCATGGACCACCCCCTGGTTACCCAGATGCTACTGCATGCAGCTCAGAGAGTCACACCCCAAAATCTCACCTTGATTTGCTGTTGACGTTCCGAGCCCAGCAGACGGACAGACGGCTGAGACTCCTGGAAGAGCTTGGAGGGGATGTACATGTTGACGTCTGCAAGGAACCAGACACAGGTAGGTCACCCAGGGAGGGGCTCAGCACCACAGCTGAGCACACAGAACATGAGCCTGGGAACCGGGTTGAGGTGCATCCATTCCTGGGGGTGGGGGGCTGCCTGGACACTCACTCTGTATGTGCAGCTCTTTGGCCTTGGTCATCAATGACATGAGGTCCCGGGTGGTGTGCACGGCAGCCCGAAAGCGATGGAGCCCCCCCTTCTGGGCTGTCGGTGGGAGGGTGGCCTTGGGGGGAGCCGTTTCCAGGAGGTGGTCCAAGTACTGAGCAATCTCATCACAGATGTCAGCTGGGAGCATCGGGAGAAGAGCATTAGGAAAGAGTAGAATCAGTGCCCCCAGAAGAAGAGCCCCCCCTTAAAAACATGAAGTGGGGGTGGCAGCAGCACCTCTGCCCCTCTCCACTTCAACCGGCACATGGCAACATGCAGCCCCTCAAGCAGCTCCCACTGCAGGCATAAAACCCACCAGCAGACAAGATGCTCGTCTGCACCACAAAATTCCACTTTCCTTTCACAGAAGTAGCTCCCAAAGAAGGTGCTTTGTGCACAAATGGGGTCCCCTGGCCAAATGGACCCTTAGGATAGGTTCACCATCTACAGGCATGGAGGCTGCTGACCCCAGCCTACCCCTTTGCAGCAAAGGGCTCTTCACCACCCAGGGGTGACACACAGGCACTCAAAGGCATTGCTGAGCCTCCCCCAGGAAGCCACCCTCTTTGCACGCTGACAAGCTAAACAACACGGGGAGACCAGCACACACACTCCCCCAACTGTACAGATTCCTGCAGCCGAACACCCCACACTCCAGAAGGGCCTTGTCAGGCCCCTTTTGCTGACTTGTCGACTTGTGAGCACCTGGTGGGCCACTGTGAGATATGGGAAGATGAGCCGGGTGCGCCTTGGGCCTGATCCAGCAAAGGGGCTCTACTCAGAGACCCACATTCCAGGTGGAGACAAGTGCATGGGGAGGAGTCTGTCCACTTGGCAGGACATACAACCCAGTCTCCAGCCATTTCTGCCCCAGAGGCTGATGGTGCTCAAACATAAGTCTTTCCCTTGGGCAGCCTCCCCCCCAACAGCCTCAGCCCCCCCCCCCCCCCGACTCCAACACTGCACATGAAAAGCCAGAACAGCCTCCCCGCCTCGAGCACATCCACGCAGCCACAAGGAGGACAAGAGAGACCAGCCATGTGCGCAATCGGAGGTGGTAGGGAGGGCTTGACCACAAGCCGGGTCCAGCAGACACTGTTAATGGGATGAAGTGATAAAACAAGGAGTCAAATTGGGAGGGGGAGATAGTTAAGGAGAGGGTTGTGAGTGACGGGAGAAGGTCAGAGATCCTCCAGGGCAGCTTCGGAGGAGGTTCCTAGAATGGGGGGGGGCTATTTGGCCCCTGTCCCTTCCCTCCTGGGTGGAGAGCACATGGCCCCCCCTTCAAAAAAACCTTCCCGACCCATTCAAATTGGGGCTGATATGGCATCGTTCTCTAGCCCAGAGATTTTCAACCTGACTCATCTCATGGCACACAAACTGGCCCTAAAATTGCCACAAGGCACATCATGCTGCTGGGAGGAGTTCAAATTTTGAATTTCAAGAAGCAAGAGGCAAACCATAAATAAGTAATCAGTGGGGGGGGGAAGAAGGTCCCCCACCTGGAAGCAGCAAGTGCTGCCCCTCCAGAGGGTAGGGGCTCTGCCCTGGCTGCAACTCTTAGTAGCCAATGTTGTGAGTTGCTCAGAAATCACAGCACAAGTTAGAGGAGGGTTAATGATGGACGGGGATCGGGTGAGGGTTACAGGGCCGTGATGGTCTGGATTAAGGGCACACCCCAAGTGCAGTCAGGGCAGACGCCCGTCTCCTTACCATCTTCCACGAACTGCAAGCCATGCACCCAGTCCTCAGGATCTAACGCACTGAAGCTGTCAAGGCTCAGCCCGTATTCATCTGCATAGAGCTTACCCTCCGGCCCGGGGTCCATGAAGCTCAGGTGTGTTCGACACGAGGTCGTGAGAAAGTCAGACAACCTACCGGTCTGGATCCTGTGGGAGGCAAAGGGACAGGGCGGTGAGCAGAAGGGGAGACACAGGGGGTCCAGGCCAACATCTTTTCAGTTCAACCAAAAAGGGTGAGGCTGGACCAATTTGGGTGCAAAGGTTTGCAGCTTGTGCAGTGGCATAGCTAGAGGGGGTGGAGCAGTTGGTCTTGGAGGGAGCCTCCCCCCTTTGGAGCCATTCCAGGAAGGGGAATTCCATATGGCTCTGTTCTGCTCCCCCTTCCAGGAATGGCTCCAAAGGGGGGAGGCTCCCTCCAAGACCAACTGCTCCACCCCCTCTAGCTATGCCACCAGTTGTGGGAACAAGCTGGACCCACTCCACTTGCCTGTCCCAAAGCGCTTCCTGACTACTCACTGAGAAGAAGGTTTGGCAAGCGCAGCCACCCTCCACGCCCTTTCTGCTCACCTGGCCCCCCCAAAGTATCCATCCTGCAACTTCCGCAGCGTGGCCAAGACAGCTGGGTGGATGCCGGAGCCCGTTTCGTCTTTCACATGGAAGCAAAAAAACACACAAGAGATGGCACCAGCTCAGGAATCTCCATTCAGCACCTGCCGCTTTTGAGAAGGCAAGTGGGGACTTGCGGGTCATCGCCCGTAGGGGGTGCCCGATGCCAACAAGACTGCTCTGCACAAGTCACTTGGGGCAGGCTGAGTTTTGGGGTCTTTCTCAAGCACCCCACAGACTCACCAAGCATTGTCTGTGAGATGGGGAAGGTGATGGTCGGCCGTCCCGTCATGCGCCAGCAGCTGCACAGGTACGAGAGCTCCGTCCGCAGCATCTCCACTATCATCTTATTGTCAAGGGCCAGGTAGAACTGCTGCTGGTCTATGAACTGCAGGAAGGGAGGGAGATGCTGGGTTCAGTCAATACATACTACATAACTTTAATTGGATTTTTTAATTAAGACTATAGACTATTTAAGATAGATTACTACACTGGCATGACAGTAAAGAAATGCCAGTTTAGAATTCTGAACTTGCCGTAGGTAGGTAGGTAGGTAGGTAGGTAGGTAGATAGATAGATAGATAGATAGATAGACAGACAGACAGACAGACAGACAGACAGACAGTGCTGAACAAGATGCCCTCAGAAGTCTCCCTCCACCCCAGAACTGGACCTGTTGCTTCTCCTGCCCCACAGCAGCCCAAAGCATTGCCTGCCCCACCTTGCAGCAGCTTCTGCCCCCACCTGCGGAGTGAAGGCAAAGATGCTGTTCCGGATGTCGTAGAACTTGGAGGTCCCCAGAACACCCATGTGCCGAAAGGGCCGCCCGCTCAGGCCCAAGCGCTTGTTCCGTCCTGTGGGGAATAGAGGAGGGGAGACTCGTCACTGTCGTAAAGCCAAGCCAAGCCATGGGGTCTCTGCAACCCCTCCAGCGCCTGCCACCAGAACCAGCCCCTCCGAATGCAGAGGGCTTAAGGCAAAGAGTACTGCCCCTCCATGCTGGACCCACATTTTCCCCCAAGCGCCACCCTGGAGGGCTGCTCTGGATTCTGGCAGTAGAGGGATTTCAAGGCTCCTGGAGGTAGACGGGTTGCAACCACCTTCCTAGACACAGCCAGGGCAGGGGAAGGGGAAGGCCCAGCCCCGGCCCATGGAAGTGCACAGCTGTCTGTCCCCACCTGGTCAGCTCTCCACTGCCATCCCCTCCCAGATCACCACTCACCCAGCCGCGCATAGATGTAGCTGAGGATTCGTGCCGGCTGCACCCGGATGGGCCAAACATCGGCCACCGTCTCCACCTCCAGGCCCT
Source organism: Cryptoblepharus egeriae (assembly GCA_030015325.1). NCBI lineage: Eukaryota > Metazoa > Chordata > Lepidosauria > Squamata > Scincidae > Cryptoblepharus > Cryptoblepharus egeriae. The sequence continues at coordinate 418,428 of JAREYC010000016.1, forward strand.
CCTTCCTCAAGATGACCTTAATGGCGTCTGTTTCCGCCAGGATGCACACTGGGGAGGCAGGGGGGACATGCAGGGTGAGAACTGGGCCCTTCCAGCAGCTGAGCGACAAATCAGGACTACTTCTCTGACTCCCTTGCCATGAAGCCTCACTCTTTGGCCTCGGGCAAGCCTCTCGGACTCAGTCTTCCCGGTCTGTAATGTGGGCAGAACAGTGCGAAGGCGACAACCCGGGCCTTGAATCCCATTTGGATCAATGGGTTTGCTTCCGTTTGCGACGAAACAACCATCTTATATGGTTGATGAAACAGAACAGAAAATCCAAAGCACTTGTCTGGGTATACAAATACCAAGTATGCAGCAATCCTAAGCTCCAGTTAGGCTGGTCTAACCCCCGGCATAAATCCTGTGCTGACCTGGGGGTGTCACAGAAGTGTCATAAGAACTTCTGCACCACTCCTTGGGTAGTGTTAGGCCAGTGTGCAAACATGCGCTTGCCTCCCTGTAACACCACCAAACGGGAGGACCGATGAGTTGTGCTGGCCTAGGTCAGGATTCCCTATGTTTATTACAAATAATAATACGTTTAGGAAGTATTAGGACACCCTTTGTTTATTATAAATTGGTTGGCAGCTCAAGATGGTGGCCAAGGATGCTACCAATTCCCTCTCAATTCCAGGAATGGTCTCAAGCACACAGGTGCTTCTTCCAACCCATGGGGGCTACATCTTGGTCTCTTGCATGGGGAAGCCAAGGACCCCTTGCCTGGCATCAGAGGGCTCTGAGAGCAGTAGTAGCAACAGACAGAACAGGAAACGGGTGCGAGGGACAGACGGTCAGAGATGTGCCAGCAAAGACCTCCACCCCAAAGCATGCTGGCACTTACAGCAGTCAATGCACCAACGGAAGCCCCTCTCCACTGGAGGGTCCTCCCCCAAAGCAGCAAGCCCTGCACAGCTCCCGCCTCTTTGCTCTCTAGGGTAAAGTTTCCCCCACACAGCCCCCTCCCATCCTGGCTGGCCGTGCTCACCCTGCACCACCACATCCGGCTTTGGGACTGTTGAAAACCTGCGATTGAGAGGGTCGATTTCCCCTGGAGCCAGAAAACCCTGCAAGCAGAGGAGCAGCCTTGACTGAGGAACACCCACAAGCACCACAGGGCACAGCTGGATTAATATGGGCAAGAGGGGGCCCCAAGGAGCCCTGCTGCCCACCAAGCCTCGACCTGGAGAGCAGCAAGGGTCACCAGATCCAGGCTTCTACTGCCCCAATCCTAATAGGACGCAGGTGCAGCCAGAGCCACCCTGTCCAAACAAGGGCAGCAAGAGCCCCATGCCTGGGAGCCTGCCTGCAAGCGCCCAACAGAATCCGACCCTGCTCACCTCCGCCATGAGGCAACCCACGATGTAGAGAGACTGGCCCCACATGAGGGGCAGCTTGCCCAAGGGCACCCGGTCGACACTGTGAGGGTTGCAGTACTCCTCATCCACCTGGAAGACAAGAACAGGAGATGGCAAGAGCAGGAAAGGCTGGCAGGAACCAGCAGGAGACCAACCACTAGGAGGAGACCTGGGCCTGGGGAGGCTCTTGGTCCATCACAAACCCAAACTGGGGCAAGATCCAGGCCTAGCAACCTCCACCCAAGAGGAAACCCTGCTGCTCACCTTCTCCAGAGGGACACTGTACAGCTCTGGAAGCAGACGGACCCCGTTCTTGCCCTTGATAAGGACGCCTTCCAGGGCTTCACGATACTCCTGGACCTGGACAGAGGGATGGGGAGGCAGCCAGAGCTGGATCTCAAGACCAGCAGGGCCCAGGACCAGCTCCAGTTCTCACCTGGACTCCCAAGCTGGACTGGACTCCCCAGCTCCCATGCAGGACTGCCACTCTTACCATGAGTCTCAGCCACCCCGCCTGCTCACCTGCTCTGCGTTGCCGCTGAAGATGCCGTCAATGATGAAGTAGGTCCAGAAGAGGGGCCACTCACACTCAATGTTCTCAAAGAGCTTCAGCTCTGCTGGCTCATAGTAGAGGCGGTTGGGGTCCTGCAGAGATGGGGGGGGGAAAGCCCCATGGCATTGGCTGTCTGCTGCATTGGCATACGAGGGACAGCCAGGGCACAAGCACCACCTACTTGGAGGGTACATGAAGCAGGGAAAAGGACCTCATCTGTTCTTTAATGCCCCCCAATGGACATCTATGCATGATCCCCCTGCCCCCCCCCCAACATCCTGACACTGATCGTTTGTGCTGCCACCAGCAATCATGGTGCATGATGCCTGGTTCCTGCCCCCCAGGTTCTACAGGGCAAGGCAAGAGCAAGCAAACAACAGGACAGGAGACGGAGGTGGAGGTCTGCAATGGCTGCAGAGGCACCGGCACAAATGCCCAAGTTGGCAACAGGGTCCAGATTAGAGTTTGAGGAAGGGATGTGGAAAAAGCGCTGCCTCCTTCTCCCCATTTCATGTGATGCACCAGCCATATGATGAACACACTCCAAGCCCGCGTCCCCCCACCCTTCCAGGCAACTGGAAGTGTTTGCCCCTTGGAAGCGCTCAGCTCCTGCAAAGACTTTGTGAACTTAGTGTTGCAAAGCAGTATTTGATGGATGGGCAGAGATTGATCCTGCCCTGAAGCCTGGCCTGACTTGTCATCCCCTCCAGCCTACGCAACCCACATACTTCCTCACGGCCACCCGGAAGTCAGACTCCAGGCTAACTGCTGAATTTATTCAGTGAGGGAGGAAGTTTCCAGACTCCAGTTTTGGAAAAGAACGAGAAGCGCAGAATCTGTTTTTAAGACTCCTGTTCTTGCAGCCTGTGGCACGACGTCAGCCGGAAGGGCAAAGGAAAGCCAGGAGCCCGGAGCACGTGCAACACTCACCTCCTTGGGAGTTCTGTAGCCATCGCGGAGAAATCGGCAGCAGCCGTAGCGGCCCTGAGAAAGCAAAGGACACGGGGGTCAGAGAGGCAGGCCGCCTTGGCAAGGCAAACGGGCTGGCACAAAGCTGGCAATGCCAGTCCAAGAGGATGAGGACACGAGACTGATGAGACCACTGCCTGGGACCTCCCAAGGCAAGACCCACATGGCAATTCACAGGACAGGCACCCCCAAGGGGCAGCTCGGCCGGGGCCACGGACACCTGCCTGCAGCTTGGTGATGATCTCCTTCTTGGTCTTCTCCACCACCTCACTGTCTTCCACAGCAAACGCCGGTACGAGATGATCGAGAGGAGGCTGGCGTCAACCTCCTTGGACGTCGAGGCCCTCGGCAGCATTGAGTGCAGAATGGACTGTAGAGAGAGGGTTCCCAGGGGAAGGGAACTTTACACATGAGGAAAAGAAGGAGGGCCCCAATCCTGTGCCCATCAGGTCATCAGCTTCACCACATAGACTTAACATGCCGGTCACCAGAATGTTGCCAGACCGACATATCAACCCAAACATCGTCCTCCTTCCCCGGATCAGGCCACCTCTTTCCAAGACCCATTGCAAGCTGAAGAGCAGCTCCAGTGCCCAGCACCCTGCAGGACTGAGTGGGCACAAGGGTCCCCATCTACCCCCACCCCCGTCCTTACCTGGCAGTGTTGCACCTCATCCGGCAGGACGTGGATCACAGACTGGGGGCCCCCCTTGGCACCAAACAGGTCCAGTTCATCCAAGGCCTCCAAAGCCGCCTAGGGCCAAAGGAAGAGAAGATAATTCAAGGAGGCCTTGAAAGTTCGGTTCTTTCAATTATAGCCAGAGCTCATTTCAACACATGCTTCACTCTTTCAACCTCTCTCTGCTGGTCCAGAGGCTAAAATTGTTTTCCTTGATATTGATTTGCATGGAACATGGTGACAATACTGTTTTTGGTATTTCCTTATGACTTTCTTCAGTAAATCACCATCGTTCAAAGACTTAAGCTATTCGTTGCCCACGTGCTTTTCTTATTTTTACTCTTGTTACGAATTTTGTTTGTGTTAATAAATATGTCTTATTTAGGCTCTTGCAAGAGATTTTTATCTTTTTTTGGTGGCAGTTTTGCAAAAGGTACCAGGCCAAGCGGAGGAGGGGTGATGGCTCTCCCTTGCATATGTGCAAAGTAACAGCCCTTGCCAAGGTGCCCGTCTGCCCATGTTCCTGCCAACCCCACAACAAGTGGGGTCCACAAATCCCCTCTGTTTTTCCACCAGTAAGACGCCCCCTCACCTTGGCTATGCCCACCGAACTGGCATTCAGCTCCGTGATCCCTTGGTTCGTTTTGTCGCCACGTTCCCATATCCCAAAGTCCTGCCAGAGAGAGACATATCATGGAGGGGGGCTAGGCAAGGAGCCCCTTTTGCCCAGCCAGGCTGGTGCATGGGCAGCTCCTCTTATGTTCCTCTGCAGGGCCCCATAGCTAGAAGGTGAGTGGAACAGAGGCTAAAGGCCTCCCTGTCCCCACCAGGCAGACCCCCCCCCCCAAATCAGTGCTCAGCCCCTGCCCACAAAGAGCAGCACAGCCAACAATTTTTTGAGGGGGGAAATATGTTGAATATCTATACTTGTATGCAAAACAAAAAGCTAAGTATGGGGGAACTAAGACCTGCAACTCAGCTTGGGGGGAACCCCTCCTCACTCCCCCATAACGACAGCCCTGCTTCACCCCCAGGCTCCCAGGTCTGCTCCAGTCACACTCCCCCCCCCCCAAGAAGTTACAGCCCCTTCACTCCCCAGCCACAGGGCAGCTGCTGCCATCAGCTGCCATCAACAGCCTGCAGCTGTTCTGCTCTTTGCCAGGACTCGAGAAACCAGTCCCTTTTCTAGATTCTGCTTGGGATCCAGCCTGAGACTGGTGTGGGACAGAAGGGGACACAAAGCGTCTTCAATGGGGACACCCCATGATGAGCATCTAGATAAAGGACAGGGAGGCCTGAGGCTCAATAGGACTCAGTAGCCAATCCCATTAGCCAGAAATGGGCAAACGTAACCTCATCCACTAATACACAGAGACTCCCATCCCTGTACCACACGTGGGCTGCACCTTCTGAGGTGCTTCTGCCCAGAGAGCAAAGACTGGGCTCTCTGCCCCTCCAGATCTGCCTTCCTTAAGGGCATACGAGGGCCTTGCAACCTTCAGGCTGCCACCTGCTACAGCCTTGATCCAGCTCCCTCCACCATCAGAGCAGGCAATGGGGCAGGTAGCCCACTCAGCCACCACCCCCCCCATTCCAGATCAGGACTCACGGCTGTCTTGTAAGCCGCCTCAATGTAAAAGATGAGGTTCTGGATGCAGCTGACTTCGTCCAGGCTGTGGATGATGTGAAGCCCTGAAACAGGAGAGGGAAAGATTGGGATCCCTTCAGAATAAGTGGGGGGGGGATAAGCCAGGGTCTGAGTGCCCATCAGGCCCCTTAGAGGTGGGTGCGGAAGGGGCAGCGCCGCAGCCACAGCCAGCCTTACCTGAGGCCGTCATCTGTGCCAGCATGAGCAGGTACAGGGAAGTGGCGTCCAGCTGCAGGTGGCCCCACTGGTCGTCCCCCACCACTGTGGCACAGGTGCTGGTGTCATACTTGGCATGCAGGCTGTCCTTGGTGCTCTGGCTGTATTTGAAGGCCTCCACCTTGTCGATCTGAAAGACCCCGGAGCACACACAGGACCCCTGAGGCTGCATCCCTGGATGCCTCCCGTCTCCTTCCTTCCTGAGCAGATGCCCCCCTGCCCTCCTCCGTGACCCCGTGATTGCCATCTCAAGTGAAGCCTTGCTGGCATCCGCCTTGTGAATGGGGCAAATAGCCCAACCCCAAGCCAGAGCTCAGGGCTCACGGTCTGGACTTTGACTGGTGGCGGCAGCAGCAGCACTCCAGGGTCCTTCCCAGGCCTCCCTGGAAATGGGGCCAGCAGCTCTCCTGCCGAGCCAGGGTCCCACCCCCAGGAATGTGGACACGCCGTTTCTAGAGCGCCTTGGGGCAGAAAGAGAACTGCACCAGCCAGAACCACTGGCAGGCAGGAGGCAGAAAGAGCTCCGGCGGCCGCCTTTCTTGTGTCATCCATTAGCGCTGAGACCAACAAGTCTGGTAAGGGGTCCCAGGCCTCTGGCACACCTGGGGATCCTCTCCTGTTCTGTGCTCTTCTTTTGAGGACCAGAAAAGGGGCAGCAGCAGATGTGGGGCTGGTCTCAGTGGGCAATGGCCAGAGAAGGGGAGGCGTCGCCTACTAGGGTGCCATCACCTGTCCTGAAGTGCCCGAGAGCAGGGGCCTCCAAACCCCAGGTGCGGCTCACAGCAAGCTTCAAACTAGCCTGCGTCCAGCCTCTGGACAAGCGCCGCAGGAGCTGCGACGGTGGGAGGAATGGGGGTCCTAGTAAGTGTGTTAATGCTTGAAAAAATCCTGGAAATCAGAGCCCCTTTATTCTGTCCATCTACAATAGTTATATTGTATATTATATTATAAAATTATATAAATTAAAATATAAAATTATATTAATTTTCAACTAAAAAGTTCACCAACGGTTTACAAAGGAAAGAAAATTAACCCTTAGATAACCAACCAGGTCCATCAGACCTGCATTTATAATGGATGCAAATTAGGCTCTTTTGAGATGGTTTTCTAAGGGACTGGGTTACTCACTCATCTACCACTAATGAATTTAAATTTTATATTTAAAACACTTTATTCACTCAAAACTCACGCACATCCTTTTCAGCTGAATTTGTCTCAAAAATTGAAATGCATATTAGATTTGATGTTGCATTAGATTTCAGTAAATATGGGATTTTGGTTATAAGAGGTCAGTATTTAGTTTAACAGTTCACTGTATTGTAATTTAAAAATGTAACACAAATCCATTATTGCATAACGTAGTGAAATTAGGTAAAAATCATAACATAAACCCGTTGTCATATTATTATTATTATTATTATTATTATTATTATTATTATTCATAAATACACAGCGAACAATTTCGTGCTGGTTTCATCCACATCACCAGTCGGACCCTTCCCAAGAGTCTAGGACTGTGTGATGTATTATTATTATCATCATCATCATCATCATTATCATTATTGAACTCATTGTTGTATGCAGTAAAATGAAATTTTGCACCTGCTTTACAGCTGCACATTACAATCGCCAGCAAACATTTAAAAACTCAACCCTTTTAAACTAGGGGTGCGTGTTAGATTTGATGGTGTATTTGGTTCAAGTAAATATGGGTATTTTATCTGGGCCTCGACACTGTGCCGGATATTTGATGTGGCCCTTTGGCCAAAAACTTTGGAGACCCCATCAAAGCGGACCACGTCCAAAGCACCAGCCTCCGAGAGGGTCGGCAAACCAGGAACGGAGTCAGGAAGAGGGAACTGTACCTGCCGCATCATGCACTGAAGGAGTCCCCGCATCAGTTTCACCACACTCTGCAGAAAGAAGAGGAGACCAGCCAGTGCCAGGCATTCCACAGGCAGAGCCGAGCCCCGGCTTAGCAGTACAGGAGGCTCCCGGGTGACCTTTTGCAAGGCCCAGCCTGTAACCGGAGCTGGGCTCACCCCCCCCCCCCCCTTGTGCCACCATTTTCTTGACCAGGCTAGTCCCAGTCAACAATCTCTCCTCTTACTCCTTCCTTGTACCCCTTCAGAGCTGCAGAGCGCATGGAAATTATGTTGTCGGTCTGTGGGGCAGACAGGCAAGTCCACAGGGTGCCCAGGGAGCCTGGCATCCCAAACACAAGGAAGGTCTTGCTGGATCTGACCAAAGGAGCCCTCCAGTCCGGCATCCTCCCTCCCACAAGGGCCTTGGGGTGCAGAACCCACAAACAGGAGCAAGGCAGTCGACCCTCCCATCTCCTTCCACCAGAACCTGGAGGCAGCACATGGGTGGCCAGCAGTGATCCCCCACCAAGTTGTCTTTGAAAACCAGTTAAAGGAGTGGCTGCCACCAGCGGATGAGCTGTGTGCAGAAGGACATGCCGTTGCCTGCTCCAGATCTCCTGCCAGGCAGTTTATGGGGCATCCCCTGGTTCTAGCACCAGGAGAGAGGGAGGGAGGGAGGGAACCAAGTTCTCTGACTCCACAGCTGGCACTGTGTGTCTCCTACATGTCCCCACTTGGTTGCCCTTTTCCCAAAAAGGGAAAAGGGGATATTTCCAAAAAGGTTTTCCCCAAAATCCCTGAAACCTGCAGCCTCCTCTCACAATGAAGGGGCTCCAGCCTAGAGACACTGAGGCTACCCTTTGGGGCACCATCCCTGGCTCTCTACAGCAGCAGTATTCAGGCATTTCAGTCCAGGACCCCCTTTTCAATAAAAAATCTTGCCGGGACCCTCTTTCAAACTTACTGGGATGCTCATGTCTACTTGAAAGTAAGTCCCATTATGATCCATGAGGCTTACTCCCAGGAAAGCCCAGTGCCAGATTCTAAGAGAGTGGATCCCACCTGTCGGGGATGCTCTAGGGGGGTTTCCTGCTGCAGGCAGGGGGTTGGACTAGATGACCTACTAGGTCCCTTCCAACTCTAGGATTCTATGATCTCATGACCCCCCTGACTCCCACCTGGAAGACCACTGCTCTACAGCATCCTTCTTGAGTACCATGCACAGTATTCCACGTGTGGCCAAAGCCACTGGTGTCGAGGATTCTGGGCTGAGGGCAGAGGGAAACACCCCAGACCAGGGGCTCAGGCCTCTCTTCCGCTGGGAGACTGTCCCATAAACTCATGGCCTGATCAGAGGGGTGACTGCATGAGGACCCCCATTGGGGCCGCCACCCCACGCACCTGCTCCAGTTCGTACGCCTTCGCCTTGTCCTCGTCGCGGTCCGCGTTCTTGCGGTAGGCCAGGCCCAGCGCCCACACTGCCAGGATGCTGTAGACGTTATCTCGCACCCAGGCATCCTTGTGGTCGCAGCTGGCCGGAAGCAGCCCTGTAACCGGATTCTGTGGGGCACGGACAGGAAGGTCAGACCAAGAGCTGCTTTTGGCTTCCTCCAACCATACAGCAGATACCAAGCAAGAAGGGCCAGGTGGCCACACAGCAGCAGGCCAGAGTCAGCAGTAGCCACAACCCCAGGGATGCTCCAGACCCTTCTCAGAACCTCTCACTCCCAAATGAGGGTCATCAGAGGTGGCATTTGGTTCATGTTTTCTGGGCATGTGAAAAATTTCACAGGCGTTACCTCTGTGTGACTCACGCCAACCCTGTTAGGTTATCAACTCTGTAAGGACCACATTGACTCAAATCCAATGTGCAGCTTTTGCAGCTGAATTTAGGGCAAAATCCAGAGTAACTCCGGGAAGTCCTTGCTCTGGGGTAAGAACAACTTAGGACACAATCCAGAGTAACTATGGGGAGTCCTTGCTCCAGTGTAAGAATAACGTACTCTGGATTCCAATATAAATTCCCATAGGTTTTCACTAGGAGGTGCAGTAACTACAGGTGCACGTAAAGTCTATTACGTGCTCCCACAGTTGATTTGGGGGTTAGCCTCTAAAATCAAGGTGCGCACAAGATGTGAGTGCACATTAAATGCAAATACAGTATTTTGATTATAAGTGCAGGTCAGCATTTAGTGCGACTTTTAATTATATTGTAATAAAAATGTGACATAAAGCCATTTTTGTATGAAGTACAGCAATTGGGTAAGAGTCAGAACATAAACTGGTTATCTTATCATCATCATCCTCATCATCATGGTCAGCTCTGCCTTGGAAGCAGCACATCAGAGTCAGTGGGGCAGGCTTGGGCTGCCTCAGAGCCAGGCAGTGGCGCAGCTAGAGGGGGGCTGAGCAGTCAGTCTTGGGGGAGCCTCACCATATGGCCTGGAAAGGGATGAGGCTCCCTCCAACTCTGGCTGCTGCGCCCCTCTAGCTACGCCACCAGAGCTAGGAAAGGGTCCCCAAATGCCTGGACGGCAGTGGATCCAGCCCCTTCCCCCCCCCCCCCGCCCAGCCCAGCCCAGCCCAGCCCAGCCCAGCCGGTTCCTTGCCCTGGAAGAGAGTTTCTTCCTCAGCCAGGGACGGCCGAGACGGGCCTGGACGTGAGCCCGGAGGAGTCGCAGCTCAGCCAGGACAGTCACGAGGCGACTCACAGCCTCCCTTCCCCCGGCCGGGAGCCGCAGCCTGCCTCCCCCCGACGTGAACGCCCGCGGGGGACACCGCCAGGCGCGGAGCCCGACGGGGCGAACGGAGGATCCCCTCTCCAGCTGCCCGGCAGGACGGGGCGCTCGGTTCTCCGGAGAGCTGCTGGACGGGGCGAACAGGTGGCGCCCCGTCCGGAGGGACCCCGCGATCTCTCAGGGATCGACTGGGGGCAGGAGAACCCATCCCTTCGGAGCCCTTCCAGCGAAGGGAGCGACCCCTTGCACAATCTCCTCCCAGCCCGACTCCTCCACCCCAGGAAGGGCTGGGGGCGGCGGGGGATCCGATCCAGCGCCGCTGGGATCCCCGGGCTGCGAGCCCGACCCGACGGAAGACGAAGGGTCGATTTCCCTGGAAGGCGCGTCCCTCGCCCGCTCCCTCTGCCCGTCGGGACGGCTCCTTCCAGAGGTGCCGGTCCTGCCCTCCCCACCTGGTGCCGGAGGATGGTCTGCTGGACGAGGCGGGCGTAGCCGTCCAGCCGCACCCCGGAGTTGCTCCTGCTCCGCATCGCCCCGACGGCAGCCCTGCCCGACCCTCCGCGGGCACCTGCCGGGGTGAGGCCGGGTCAGCCGCGTGGGGAGGACGGCCAGCCTCGACACCGCCCCTCCGGCCCTCGCCCCGCCCGTCCACGCAGCCCCGCCGGGTCCTGGCAGCCCCAGCGAGGGCAGTCCCGGCGCTGCAGCCCCTCCGACGGGAGACGGGGAGAGACCCGCGTCAGGACCAGCCGGGACCCCCTGCGCTGCCCGAGCCCCCTCCTCCCTTCGCCCCTCTCCCTTCGCCCCTCCTTCGCCGACGGGGCGCACGGCCTCCAGGACTTGTGCCCGGCCAGGACTCGCTCCGCCCGGGGAGCTCCTGCCGACTTTCTTCGGGGGGGAGGGAGGGACCTGGCCGCTCTCGCCCGCCCCCTGTCGGCCCCAAGAGCGACCGACTAATCGGTTACACGTATCGGCTTCTCCGCTGAAGCTTCTCCACCCGGGAGGACCAACTTCTTCCAGGACGTGTCCTCTTTTTTGGTCTTGTGTCCTGGGAAAGCCCTTCCCTGCCCTCCTTTTCCTTCTGAGCTGGAAGCAGCTCCTCGCCCGCAAGGAGGAAGAATGTTCTCAAGGGCTGGAATTCATCGCACCCCAAAGCAATAGATGGGACTGCTTTTCACTTTTATTTACTCATGTCCTATATTTTGGGGGTGTCCTATATTTTGAGGGTCCTTGTCCTCTTTTGTGGTTATGAGAACCCTGCTCATAATACACTTTATATATATATGAACTTTAAAAGGCTATATATAATAGCTTTAAAAAGTATATACTTAAAAGTATAAAAAGTATATATTTAAGTACTGTATATATTTAAAAAGTATATATAAACTTTAAAAAGCTATTTGATAAAATACAAAGTAAACACTCACATGATGTGTGTGTGTGTTTAACTTTTATTTTAGCATGTCCTACATTTTTCTTGGGTGTCCTACATTTTGGGGGTCTTTGTGGTTATGACATTTTGTGGTTATGACATTTGATCATATATGTAAGAAAAGCTATTTTATTTTATAAAATAAAAGGTAAACACACACCGTGTGTGTGTGTAGCTTTTATTTTCTCATGTCCTACATTTTTCTTGGGTGTCCTACATTTTGGGGAGCCCTTGTGCAGTGCTTTTGGGACGACTCTGATGGGGGGGCACTGCCACCTCTGTCCCCCCCCCATGACTCTGCCCTTGACAGGCTCCCCACCACCCACCCATGGATGAGGATGCCTCTCATGGGGGTGTCACTTTTTAAAGGGCCCACCCCTGCTCTTGATGGGTGCTGAGCACCCCCCCCCCCAGCAGAGCACCCAGTTCTGGGGCTTGGGCTCCTCCCATAGCAGCCATGCTTTTCAAAGGACTGGGGGAGGCTCTGCCTCACCTCCCACCCACATATGCCTAGTAAGGCCTCACTGAGCTCTGAGTTAATAGGACTGCAGGATCTGCTTGCGCATCTTACCACCACGTAGCCCTGTTGGATCAGGCCTGCCTCTAAAACCCAGACCTGTAACCTGCTCTGAACTTTTGCTCCATCAAGGTGGTCCCAATCCCCCCTTTTCAGTGTCAGACCCAAAGCAAGGAGTTCCACAGATTAACAATGCACCCAAATACCATTTTGGTCTGTTCTGAACAGAGTGACCAGGATGCAAGGTTCCTTCTCCAACACATTCCTCCCCTTTCACCTTCAGTGGACACCAGGGATCTGGAGACATTTTGGCCATATTCTGGGTGACCACATCCCCTAACATGCCCCCCCCAAATGGAGGAGACCCCGGAAAAATGGAGAACATGACAAAATAAAAGCTAAAAAACACTAATATATATTGCTTTCATGTGCTTAGACACTATGGCTGCAATCCTAAAGACACTTTCCTGGGACTAAAATCCATTGAATATAATGGGGCTTACTTTTGAGTAGACATGGTTAGGATTGTGCTCTATATATTATTAAATTTTAAACGATTACATATAACTTACAAGTACAAGAGGGCTGCATGCTGCACAGTTACAAGGAAAAGGACACGGAAGGTTTTTTCCAGGACACAAGGCTAAAACCCACGTCCTGGATAAGGGGGACGTGCCGTCACCCTGGCCTTATCAAATACCTGGCACGGTGTTTGAAATATTTAAATATTTTAAATAAATTTAAAAATTTATTTAAAATTTAAATAAATAAAAATTTAAATAAAATTGAAATATTTTAAATAAAATTGAAATAAGAGATTTTATATAAAATTTAAAGAAGAGATGGAACCAAGATTAATAAATAAAAGGGGCTCAAATTTGCCCTATTTCTGCAATCCCCAACATAGAGAACAGAAATGAACCCCTATGAACAGAGAACACTTCAATGAAGCCCTATTTCCCCCGCCCCCACCACCCACCCACCAAGTCATGGTCAGTCCACTGGATCAGAGGCTCTCAGGGGACCAGGGGTTGGCCGTGGGCCAGTTACGAGTCTCGCCACGGGCCACACCTGACCCCCAGGTTAGGGTTTGGAGATCCCTGATGTACCCAAAGCTGCCCCAGGCCTCCATACCCCTCCCGGCTGTGGAGGTCAGGGGCTTCCCTGTCCCGAGTCCTCCGTCCCCAAATCAGAGGCGTAAGTCCTCTTAACAAAATAAACCAGATTTTATTTGTAAGATCTCATTTAAATACACCAGGTAATAAATAGGAAGGTAATGGGGCCACAGGCAACTCACTCAGACCCGGGCAGGCAAACAAGGTGCTTTTGAGGAAGCCAGAGAAAAGGTGAACACCAAGCTTTTGTGAGGTGAGGAGGAGGAGGAAGAGTTGCAGGCCACCTGCCACCAGTGCGCAAGAGGAGGTCATGACAGGGGCCGTCTCCAGCCCTTTGGGTGTCCCAAGTCAGGGTGGAGGTGATAGCGTGGAGCCCGTTCCCAAACGCTCTGCCAGCCAAGATGCTGCATGGATGGTGCTGTCCAGAGGCACCTTCCAGGCACAGGAGCCACCCACCTGAACCCACATCCGGCCACCAACCAGCCCTTGCTCCACCTGGACACCCACCCTCAGACCCAGAGGTAGGTGAACTCGAGAGGACGGCCGTTCTCTTCTTGATCCCAGAAATGGCAAACATCTAAAACTCTGGGTTCAGGGCCGGCAGGAGGGGGCTCTCCCATCCGAGACCACCCCTCCCACAGAGCCACTTTTAAAGGCGCTCAGCATCCACCAGGTTCATGGCTCCCAACACTGGAGGTCTGGCAGCGAGAGTGCAAGGCTTTATTTGGAGACAAGAGGGTACAATCGGCAAGCCCTAAAGGGGGAAGGGGGAGGACCCAACAGCACGACAAACAGGACAGGCACCTGCCCAGAGTTACAGAAGCCCTCACTGACTCTTGGGAGTTGGGGTCCGGGGTAAGTGCTCTGCAGGACTCCCCCCCCCCCCAGTTCCCAGCTCAGCGTCCGCAGGATAAGCCAGCAGCTTCCTCCCAGCCAAAAAAATGAACCCCAAGCCAAAAAATGAGACACAGATCCTCACATCAAGACCCAAAACCAAGCAGCTGTTTCTTGGCCCTCCTTCCAGGGAGAGGAACATGTCACCCCAAGGAGACTGAGGCACCTGCTTCTTATGGAGATCCGGGGAGACTCTCACCAACCCAGAAAAGAGGGTCAAGGGGCTGCCCCACTTTGGGCTCACGTCTGCTCCCCAGCACTCCTTGTGTCTCAGTGGGGAAGCTAGACAGGCTCTCTCCGTACCTCTCTCCCACCACAAAGAATGAATGCAGGCACCCTGGTCACCCCAGCATGCATGTGCCCCCCATGCATGCCGTCTCTGTAAAAAGCAAAGGAGGCCAGCAGCTTGCCCACACGTGCTTAAAAATCCCCGGGTAAAACAGCCCCAGCACACTTGCACCATGTCACTGGCAAGAGAGGACGGGAGGACTGGAGCCGGGGGAGTGAGTGGAAGTGGACACATTTATTATTAAAATCCGGGGTCCTCTCCTGGTACGGCCATCGGGGATGCAGCATTCAGAACTGGTTCAATTCACAGAGGCAGATATCCGGGGGTGCCCCTTATGGGGCAACCCCGCTCCAAGACACAGAGGTTTACCGACAGGTGCAGGACTTGGCAATCATATCCTCAGAAACCTTCAGGATGACACTTCCGTCCGGCTCCACCATGAGGAGGGTGATGGGGCGATACTCGTAAGGAACGCAGGAGGGCCGTGGGACAGTCTGGTCCACCAACTCGTTGATGAGGTTCTGGATAATGGCGTGGTTGGGGGAGTTGAAGCCAAAGCGCAGGATGTGGGGGCAGCCGCCCTTGCAGTACTGGGGTCGGTACCAGGGGGGTGCAATGATCCAGTGTTCCCAGCCCAGCTCTTTGAAACTGACTCGGAAGGGTCGCAAGGCACACTCGCCACGCCAGGTGCCCCCCTGTTTGCTGCGGCTCCTGCCAGGGAGATTCAGGGCCACCCCGCCAGCCTGGCGGGCCTTGCGGGTCTGGGCAGGCCTTCCAGGGGGTTCTGCATAGAAAGTCCTCTGAGCCCCCAAGGTGGGCACATATTTTCCAGAGTCATTGATGAAGAGCACCAAAAAGGGGTCATCTGGGGTCACTGCATCCTCCCAGCCAGGGTCTGGTTGCCGCAGGGAGGAGCAGGCATGGCTCAGGTGGAGCACCCAACTCTTCTGGGCTTCCCAGATCCAAGGCTGCAGATCGGCAGTGAGGTCCATCTCCACCCAGCTGTCTCCAACAGAGGCAGTGGTGGAGGAGGGCACAGTCACCTTCAAGTATGCAGGAGGGGGGGACGCTAGAGGCTCCGCCTCTTGGCTGGACAGGACTTCAGCTGTGCACCAGAAAGGCCCGTGGGCAGAGGAGTGCGTCTGAAGGTAGACTGCCATGATCTTTGCCAGGTGTTCCCTGGGTACCTGCACCTCCACCCGGTAGACAAGGCTCCAGGTCAGCCACGGTCCTGCAGGTCAAGCAAAGAAGGGGATCAGCGCCGTGGCCCCGCCACACAGCCCAGAATCTGCACCCGGGACCACTGACTGGTCAGCACATAGCAAGCCATGCTGAAGGGCCAGGGGGAGGGCAAGAAACTTTCCAAGAAGGAAACTTGGAAGCAGGCAAATCCCACAAGCCAGTTTGGGAAATGCTGCCTCCCAAGCCTTCCCACCAGGGCCAGACCCACACCTCACCCCCAGGCTGGTCAGGGGATAGCCCTTTTCACCAACCGATCCGCTGGCACGCTCACTCACAAGCAAGTAAGTGCCTGCGGGCCTTACCAGCAAGTGTGCAGAGCCTCAAAAGACCAATCAGGAATCTCATCAACGGACACCTTTTGCGTCGAGGCTCCAGCACAGGCACCAGACTGGCAGCCCCCTTTTTTATGCAGGCAGGAGCTGAAGTCCCCTGTGATGAGGCTCCCCCACCGCACCCCACTGGCTAAACCGCAAACCTACACTTCAGTCTCTGGCGCACGGCAGGCTGAGGGAAATTGTGCAGGACACACAATCTCTGTGGTTTGAAACAGACTTTGGAATCACGCGGGAGGCTTCCCTGGAGTGTTCCCAGCATGAATCAGCAGCGATGGTGTAGCTAGAGGGGGTGGAGAGGTCAGCGTTGGAGGGAGGCATGCAAGGGGTTCCCCCATTCAGATCCACTCCAAAACTGATCTTATGGGTCTCTTGCATGCCTCCCTCTAAGGCTGACCTCTCCACCCCCCTCTCGCCACATCACTGAGCAGATCAGAGGCAGGCTTGCACGGCCTTGCCCCTAACCCAGAAATACTCTGCAGCCAAGAGACTTCCTGAGCCAGACGGAAGATTTTCTCCCCCCCCCCCAAAAAAAACAAGCCACATGATCTAGAGTTGCTCAACTCATAGAGCACCACTGAACAGCTGCAAGGCATTTTCTCCAAGCTGGAGCCAGGAGGGTCTGCAGAGCTCCCAGCCGCTGCTGGCTCAGAGGGTGCCCTGATCTCCCCAGATGGGAAGAGCCTTCACTCGCTGACCAGCCAAGGCTTGCCTGGGGCCTCAGTGGTCGCCTGGCCGGATTTCGGGGCAGCCTGGGGAACCTCCAGCCAGGTCTGGCATGACATCACATTGGGGGAAGCCTCCAGGACCAGCTTCAGCCATTGCTGGCAGCCTCAGCCCAGAGCAGCTCCGGAGCCTGGCCACCTTCCCACTCTCCAGGGCTGTGGCTGCTCCCCCTCCGGCCTGGCTTCCCAGGGATGTGGTGCCAAAGCGCTGCAGCTGCAGGTGCCACCTCCAGACCACAGCCGGAACAAAGGGAGGGGGCAGCTAAAGGGGGACCTTCAGAGCAGCTGGGGCAGAAAGGGTGAGGCTCCTCCAGGCCAACCCTCACCCTCTTCAGCCCACAGTAAACCTTAGTCCAAAGCAGACCCTCTTAAGAGCCCATCACAGGGGAGGGGTGGGTCAGAAGGTCTTGCAACCCCACAGCAGAACAAGACAACAGACAGGAGAAGCACCCAGAGGTGCCACTAGATGCCCACCTCCTTGGACCCAGGAGCAGCCCCCCCAAAATCTCACCTGCTCCAGGCCGACGGGTCTTGGCAAAGGGTCTGACCAGACGAACGGTGTTTGTGGTCAAAGGGAAGTTCTGGCGAGGACGGCCGTGCCGGTCAGCCACCCTCCGGTACAAGTCCAGCATGTAGCGTAGGGGTGGGCCACCTGCCTGCCTGCGGGCCCTGGAGCCAGGTGGGGCCTGGCTGAGGAGCACCTGCACCAGCGGGAGAGAGAGAGCCCCAGAGAGTGCCGGGGCAGAGGCTGGTTCGTCCCTACCCTCTTCCAAGCCCAGCTCCAGGGGGAGCAGCAGCACCAGGAACAGCAGAGCCCTCTGAGGGCGCCAAGGGCTCAGGGCAACCATCACAGCACCAGACAACAGCCACCACTCAGGGCAGGGGGCACAGCAGTTACGGGGCCCACAGGGTCAGCAGGGGCATCTTCTCCCCCAAGGAAGGACCAACAACCTAGCCTACAGCACCTCCTTGGCATTCATGCCAACATGGTGGTTTGGGACACCTCCCTTGGCACAGCTGGGCTCCCCCCAAGATGCAGCAATGAAATGGGGAGAGGGACAACAACAGAAGCAGGACTTCACCGCCTGGAGAAGCGGGGGGGGGGGGGGGGCTCCTCCACCACCACACCTGAAAGACCTTTGCATGCAGAGGGTGGGAGCAAAGCTGCCCTCCCTGCCCATTTAAAGGCAGAAGCCCTGCAATCAGCCCTTAAAGGAGCCAGCACAGGGTGACCAGGTGCCATAACCAAGCAAGAGGACAGGGGCCCCCAAAAGTGGGACACCCCAAAAAATGTAGGGCATGGCCAAAGCTATAAACACAAATATATTGCTTTCATGTGGTTCATTTAAACTCTCTATGGCTTATACTTAAATTTAAAAGTTTCACATACAATGTTTTTCTAGAAATAAATGTGGGGCACCCCCATGAAGATGCTCCCCATTCATCAGTTTATCTATAAAAGTAATATATAAATAGTGCTGAATGTTTGATATTTGGAATCATAAGCATGGGGGCCACAGAGGTGCCAGTACTGAGTGCCTCAAAAGGCTCCTGCAGATAATTTATTACATTTAGATTGCAATCCTAAAGATACTTTCCTGGTAGTAAGTCCCATTGAACACAATGAGGCTTACTTTTGAGTAAAAATGATTAGGATTGTGCTGATATAATTAGTGAATTCCAATAAGGCTACTTGCTGCCTGCTGCTTACAAGGAAAAGGAGCACAAGGATGGACATGAGGCTGTGGATGTGTCCTGGAAGAAGATGACAGATGCTCACCCTGACCAGGTGGCCAGCAGGACCCACAGATGCCCCACTGCTGTGGCCCCAATTCCTACTGCTTGATTCACTTGCTGCCATTTGTGGGGGGCGCTCTCTGTCGCCCTCCAGTGGCTGATTTGCAATTCTACTGGCTCAGGCTGCAATCCTCAGCTGCATGGGGGGGACACTTCTCAGTAGTGAGGTTGCAATCCTATGCACACTTCTAAGTAGACATGTATAGGATTGCATTATGAGCCCCAGGGGGACTAAGCCATCCCTGGGGGAGCTGCACACACCCCACTGGCACATTTTGATAGGATCGGGCCACGAGTCGCTGGGTGTTCTGGTGTATGGAAGGAGAGGTGTCACCCCAGTGATTTACAGCCACTATTTGGTGTGCTGTGGATGGGCTGCAAGGGTGCTGCGGGACTTTGGAGAGGGCAACAGCGGGATTTGAACCCCCTGCCAGCAGCACGGTGTGCCCTGTCAAAGGTTAAAAAACCTGATGGTGATGTGCCGTGACAATTTTAACGCTTTGTCAGTGCGCCACGAGAAGAAAAAGATTGAACATCGCAACATCATCCTGTTGTGGGGGCAGAAATGGAGCTAAGCTTGGGGTCTCGGTGGTGAGGGATTTCCTGCACGAGTTGGAGAAACCCTCAACCAGTTCCTGGACCACACAAAGAAGTCCTGGCCTGCTTGCACAAGCCTCTACCCCAAAAAGAGGCCAAGTCTTGCAGCCAGCCGTGTGCCAGCTGGGCTTGGAGTCATCCAGCCTCAGCACCAGCTGCGGAAGATCCAGGACCAGCAGATGATCTGCAGATCCCCAAGGGACCCAGGCCAGATGGGGTCAGGGTGCCAACACTCAGCAAGTTCTCGGACCTGCTCCCTTCCCGTTGCAAGAAGAGGTGTGGTCGTAGGCAGTGGTGGGCTCCAGCAGGTTCGCACCTACTCTATAGAACCGGTTGTTAAAGAGAGACAGGACACAGAAAGTTTTAAAATAGCCATTTAAAAGTGGCTGCCAGATGGGCAGAGAACCCGTTGTTAACTTATTTGGAGCCCATCACTGGTCGTGGGGTCTCCGGCTCCGAGACCCTTGAGGTCTGACAGGCGCCCACCCGCCCATGATGCCATGTCCTGGAGCCCTCAAAAGTGTGGGCCCGCACCAGCCCCACATTAGCTGAGGGAGCTGCATTTCCACATCTTTGGCCCCTGACCAGCTCTGCTCCTTTATCCTGGGCTAAACACCCCAATGTTCCTGCCCTGCCCCAAGGCTGGGCATTTGTTCTGCTTTGGCAGAAGTCCCAGCAGAGCTTCAGCCTGCTCTGGGTGGGGTTTGCTCGTCAGCTCGTGGGGTACCCATGCAGTGCAGCTCCGGAGTGGGACCCCTTCCCGTCCCTTGGCCAGTTCAGTCCGCTCAGCCTGCCCCCTTCTAGCCCCACCACCTCGGCTCCAGAGAGTGCAGAGCAGCCAGGAACCTTCCAATCTCCCTGGACCGCTGCAACCAACAACACAGCTGAGTCGCACCCGCTTCCGCCTCTGGCACTGGCTCTGCATTTTTGGGTGGGGAGTGTGTGCTTGGCTCCCAGATCCAAGAGGGAGGAGGCCAGGGCAGGAGCCAGCAACTCTCACTGCTGCCAGGATCTCAGAGGCAGCATGGCGTGGGGGGTGTGTGGAGGCTGGATTCGGGTGGCTCTTTCTGCCCTTGGTTCAGGCCTCCACAAGGACCAGCAGGCAAGGGCTGCCTCTCTGCAGGGCCCTGCCTGGCCTGAGAACCTGTTGACTCCCATAGATGGGGGTGACATTGACTGGGTGGCTGAGGGGGCCCCTTGGCCCCAGCAACTATGGGTTTCCACCAGCCAGGGGGCTTGGCACCCTCTGCCTCTTTCTACCACCCCCTGCCTGATGTCTTCCCAACCCCCAGAAAGTTTGCACTGGGATCCACATTGACCACCAATGGCTCCATCATTGGGCCCCACGGAGACAAAAGGGAAGTCCTACATGTGGGTCAAAATGTAGGGCCAGCATTCGGAACTGTGGAGGCCAACTGGGAACATTTCCTCAGGAGCCCAGGAACCTGGCACAGCAATAAAATGGATTTGAGAATGTATATCCTTTGGGGGGAATGGTCTGGACAGTGATCCACGTGTGGGCTTCCAATGCACATGTCAGGGGGATGGAGCCAAAGGACTGCAGCACATTGGCAGGCATTGCAGGAGATAATCTTCGTCCATTTAGGCTGGCATAACTCACCTGCCCCCTGTTACGGTGGTGGTGGTGGTGGCACATGGCTTTTGACCTGGGTCCCACTGGAAACACAGGGTCCCACTGGCTTGCAGAGGAACCCTGTGGAGAAGGCCACATTGTTGGAGGCTGCAAGAGGGATTTCTCACCACCAGCAGCATGGCTAGAAGGGGAGGAACAGCACTAACTTTCACTGGGACCCACAGCGCCTTGCTTGTCCTCCTCTGGCTATGCCATTCAGGCTGCAATCCTAACCTCCAAGGGGGTGGCATAAGTCCTGGGCTGACCTGGGGTGTCACAAAGGGCCGCAAGGCACTCCTGGGGGGTTAGGCCAGTGCGCAGGCATGCACCACCCTCCCCGCACCACCATGGGCAGATATGCTAGCAAAGCTGACTAAATGCTTAGGACTGCACCTGTAGTTGATAACCCTGGTCAGCAAAGAAGTGGAGATTCAAGAAGCGCATGGAGCTCCTTGTGTCTCTCAGGGGGACCCTCAGTCCCCTTTTTGGCCTTGTGTCCCGGGAGAAAAATCTCCTTTTCCTTGTGAGCAGGAAGCATGTAGAATGTTTGCCGTCAATAAATTATATGTACTGTGTAATCCCAAGCGTGTCTACTCAGAAGTAAATCCCATTGTGTTCAACAGTACTTACTCCCAGGAAGGTGTGCTTGCAGCCGTAATAAATTATATGCCAGAATTTTAAATTTCACAATACAGCGTTTAAAATGAACCCCATGAAATCAATCCATCAATCACCCCAATGATTGGAGACCAGATCCAGATTCCATATGAAGGTAGACTTATTAGCTTTGATTTTGTCCAGTCCGACGTTTTTTTGGGTGTCCTACATTTTGGGGGTCCTTGTCCTCTTTTTGTGGTGATGACATATGGTCACGGTGTGTGTCTCTCCCCCATAAATGCCTGGATGGGTGCTGCAGGTGTGCAATTGCCAGCCCTGCCCCATTAAAAATGTTTATTCTCCCGGGTAAGGAGAACCTGAGCAGGAGCCTATCCAGGCATGGCTACTCAGAAGTAAGTCTACGAGCCTGGAAGGGCTCCAAAGGGGAGGGATCCTTTGCACGCCTCCCTCCAAGCCTGACTGCTCCACCCCCTCTAGCTACGCCACCTTCTAACAAAGTCTGCAGGGATCATCGCAGCCTTGATGTCAAACAAGGTCCTACCTGCACTTACCTGTGAGTAAACCCCATTGACTATAATAGGACTAACTTCTGAGTTGACACATATAGATCGGGCTCTGCCTTCCCAAGGCGTAACGGCACCTACTCCCGTGTAAACGACGCCGGAAGGACCGGGACCGCAGCCCCGAGAAGGAGCCCAGGCAGCCCCGGGAAGCCGGGCATCATGCCCGGGCAGACTGGCTGGGGGAATCGGTTCTTTCTCGACGGGGCGGCCCCGACGTAGAGTCCGGCCGGACACTGCTGCTGCCCGGCGGCCCCGAGCAGACCCGGGCGGGCAGCCAGCAGGGAACGAGCCCCCTGGAAGGGCGGGGCGGCCCAGGCCAGCCAGCCAGCCAGTCCGCCCCCGCCCCGCCCCGCCCCGCCCCACCCCACCAGCCTGCCCGCCGGAGCCCCACCGATGCCGAGGCGCTCCGAGGGGCTGCTCCGTGCCGGCCGGGAGGGAGGGCGCGGGATGGTGCGATGGAGCGCCCGTCGGGGGAGCCCGAGCGGCAGCTCTTCCAGTTCGCGCACGTGCAGCTGGCCGGGGGGGCGCCCTGGGGGTTCTCGCTCATCGGCGGCCTGGAGCACGGAGAGCCCCTCCTCGTCTCCAAGGTGAGCCTGGCACAGGCGGACAGGAACCTCGACGGGGCGGGCGCGGGGGCTGCTCGGGGTGGCCCAGGCTGCGGGGCTTCCCTCCTCGCTCCGCTTGGCCCCCGAAGCGCAGAACTGGCCTCCCTTCGGGGGTCCCCCTTGTTTGTTCGACGGCGCCCCCCTTGGATGTGTCGCCGTGGTTGGGGGGGCCGCTGGGGTGGGTGGCAGGCTGGACCCTTCCTCGCTCCGCTCCTGAGCTGGAGCCCCGACTTCCGGCGCCCCCTCCGCCGTCCTGGGGGTCTGCCCGGCCCTCCGTCGTCCCGTTCCGCCCGTCCCCCCCCCCAACTTCCCTGAGCCCCGTCGGAGCCTCCTCTGTGTGTAGCCCCCTCCCCATCGACGGGGGCGACGGACGGAGAGGAAATGCCCCGCCCGCCGGTGTCCTCCCGGGCCGCCCCCTCCCCAGCAGGGCCTTCTTGGGGGGAGGGGGTCTTGCAGCAGCTGATCCCTCCCTCCCCGTCCAGCCATCGCTGTCGCCTGGCCTGGCCACGGGCACCCCTTCTCCAGCCATGCTCCCTGAGATGCCAGGCCAGCCCCTCCTCTCCTGGATACTCCCAGTTTGCCCCCCTCTGACCAGCTTGCCCCCAGGGAGTGGGGGGAGCCATGCAGGGGAGGGGGCAGGTAGGGTCTGATGTCCCCAAGGCTTAGTTGGCCGCACAAAAGGGCCTGCCCTGACTCTGCTCCAGGCTGGTGGGGGTGGGGGGGGGAGGCAGCCCTGAGTAGCCCACTTGGGGTCACTCTGGGTTTCCCAAGGGAAACTGAGGCAGGTTCCTACAAGCCGGTCCAGCAGCCCCTGCCATGTCCCAGCTGGTGCCCCTCCAAATGAGGTCCAAACCCTCCCTGCAGAGGTGGACGTCTTATGTTCTCAAGCCCCCCACTGGAAGAGTCCCAGAACCCTTTTCTGGCTCTCAAAAGACAAAAAGTGGGTTCTAAAGAGGAAAGGGGCCCTCCACAGGCAGGCACTGCCAGGCAAGGCAACTCTGGCCAGGTCTCCCAAGTGGGGGTGTCCACACATTTAGGCAGGAGGGCCCCATCCTCTCTCTGGTGCGGGCAGGTGATTTACACTTTCCATACAAGAGTGTCTCGGAGTCTTGGCTGTGGGTCCTGTTGCAGCTCACCGGGGGTCACATCTGGGTTCCCCTCCCCCCTGTACTGGTACTAATGGTGCTTGTGGGGAGTCCGGACCTTTCAGCTTCGACAGTGAGCTGCATCTCGGAGGAGCCGCCAGGCCGCTGTGTTTGGATGTGCGGATGATGCGTAGGTTTGGCCAAGGGTGATGCTTGGCAAGGGTGGCCTTTTGGGGCACCTGCCATGTAACTGCCCCTTTGGAGTCTGAGCAGCATCTTGTCAGAGGGGGTCTGCCTGCTGACCCTGGTCCAGAGGCAGCTGTAGGGCGCTGCAGCTCCCTCCCGTGCTGTGAAGGGTCCCGAGGCTGAGGGCAGAACCCCCAAACGTGACCCTCCTCTGCCCATGGCCTTCCAGGGGCCCGGCCTGTGGTGGTTAGCGGTGCATAAGCCTGGTGCGCATCCATGTTTTGGAAGCGGACTCTGTCGTGCAGGGCAGAGGCCTCCTTTGCGTGCGCGCAGCTCTCCATTCACGCTCCCTGCTGAGAAGGCAGGCTTCATCTGTTGTCCTCCTGTGGGGGGGGGGCAGCTGGGGCTGCCTAGGAAGCAAGCAGTCGTGTGGGGTCCCCCTTGCAGCATCCTCCACCCTGCAATTGTGTGCAAAAGACCCTGGACGCTCAGCCTCTGCCAGGGGCTCCGTGCCAGGCCCGTCTCAGTCTTGCTAGCCCCAGAGTCAGGGGCCAACTGGCAGTGAATGATTAACTGCCCTTGTGCCTCGGTTGCCAGCAGCGAGTGGTGTTTGACTTTTGGAGTGGAGGCCCAGCCTGGCCCCTTCTCAGGAGGAATGCCCACTTTCTGCCAGGCTGGGACTGGTCCCCGGGGGAGGCTGAGTCCTTTTCTGCCCCCCTGGTACATCCGCCTCCAAATTGGCCTGAGGGAGCGATGGCAGGAATTGGGCCTCAACTCCCAAGGCGGCAGCTCTGGCTGTAGCTGCCTCCCCTCTGAGGACTGGGCTGGGAAGCTGCTCCGTTTGGGGTGGCGCATGTAACATGCGCACGCTTGAGTGGGTGGCGGTTGGAAGCTGTCAAGGTGCTGTTGGGTGCCAAAGAGGCTGCAAGGACTGGTTCCCATTGTTTGTGCTCTGCCCTTTTGTTTCCTGGGCACCTTTCGAATGCGCTATCTCCCCCTTCCTTCCCCCGCATGTGCTGAGCTGGGGTGGGGGAAACTGGTGCCCTTTTAAGGCTCAGCGAGAGAGAGAGAGAGAGAGAGAGAGCAAGCATGATCCTATATGTCCCTTATAATAGTCACAGATCCAGCACCGCATGGGAAAGAGCTGCCTGTGGCTGATCTTGTGCCACCAGTGAGCCGTGAGCAGGTGTGCAGCGGGCCCTTCCTACTCTCCCTGGGAGCTCAGGGCTGGCTGGGTGACCAGCGTCTTCCTCTCATGGGCAAATGGGGGGCTCCCTTTCCGATGAGGCTGCTGAGCCCTGATGGCACCTCAGATCAACCCTTCAGGCAAGGTGTCCTCTTGAGTAACTGTCAAGGTGCATTTGGACAACGTGGTGCCCAGTCTCTGGCAAGGGTTCCAGATTTCCAGACTTTCCCCACTACCAGTCAGAGATGCCTGCACCTCCCAGTCTGGCTGCCTTGGCACTGGGTCTGTCAGTGCCCTTGGTCCACCCCGGACCCTTTTCTTTGGAGGCAGCTGCCCTGGAGTGTGGCCTGGTGCTGGGTCAGTGGGCCCCCAGGCGAGGGGTTCTGCTTGGGGGCTAGCGAGAGGGAGCCCTCCCTGGGCTGATGTGGCAGGGCAGGGTGCTGAGAGCGGCGGGTGAGCGCCTTATCCTTACCGCTCCCTGGCAAAAGTCACCGGCAGTCCGCCCAGGAACAAGGGCCCCTTTGTGCCCGAATTAGCCGCCTTCTCTTCCCTGTGTGCTTGGGCCTGGCCCTGCCCTTCTCCCCCCTCCACTCCCTCCTGGATGTTGGGGCCTGCCAGGAGTCCAACCCAGCAGTGGCTGCTGCTCCCCAGATCTCCATATGTGCCCAAGGGGTGCCCCGAACCCTGCGTTGGAGGGCCTTGAGGAGAGGGCACTCGTGGGACAGACTCTCTCTTGCTCCCAGGCAGCTTCCTTGAGACGGAGTGTCTTTGTCAGAGCCCTGCACTGTCCCTTTCTTGCAGCCCAGCAAGCTGTGCCCCCCCAGAGCGTGACAGCCCCGTCCACACAACTTCTTCTCTGGGGTGAAGAGCACCATCTGCTCAGCCTCCCTGTGGTCAGGAGAAGGGGAGGGTGGCAGCGTTTCCTCCTCTGGTGTGGGGTCTGGGGTTTCCGTCCCCCCATCAATTGCTTCCTTCCTACGGGGGGGGGGGCTGCATGCCTGGGTTTCCTCTGGATCTGCTGCATGGTGTGGAAGACAGGAATGCAGGAGTCGCAGCTGGACAAGGGCAGCAGCACCTTCGTTCGTTCAGAGAGCTCTTTATGCGCAGAGGGAACATCCAGGCTCTGGGGTTTCACCAACTCCTAGAGCTCCATCTTCCTTGCCCCTGGCAGTGATTCCAATCTCAACTGACACCCTGGTTTTTCAACCGCTGTTTTGGGATGCAAATTTTGCTGGTGAATCTTTAATGGGCTCACTTATCCTGAGCACACCGTTTGGGCCTTCTGGACATGGGACGCACCCAACGCTATTTGGAGGCCTCTGTCGGCTGCATCTCCAGTGCCTGGCACAGGAGAGGCCCCCGTGGCTCCCGATTGCCCCCGGCAGAACTCCTCCCTGCCAGGCCTCCTCTCTCCAGCCCTGGCTGTGCCCTGTGGCCCAGTCTGTCTGACGGGTGCGCTTGAAGGGAGAGACCATCGTGATGGTCTTGCTGGGGTGATGCTGGCACACTGCCTTCTAGGCTGGGGGTGGCTGCCTGGGGGCCTCCTTGGTTGGGAGCACAAAGAGCTGGCCCACTTGCCTTGGGGGAAAGTGGACAAATGGCAGTGTCCCCCCCCCCTCTCTCTCTCTCTCTCTCTCTCTCTCTCTCTCTCTCTCTCTCTCTCTCTCTGGTTTATAGCTTTTTTGCAAAATTATTATTATTAATTATATTTATATCCCACCCGAGGGGGTCTCAAGGCAGCTTGCAGTAAAAATGTAAATACAAAAAACACACAGCAATTAAAAGTTACAACATTCAAGCATTAAGAAATGAAGTGCCCGGGGAAGAGATGTTGGGAACCCCTGAGAGGTGCTTTGCGCTTTTGTGTTGTGCGGGTGGCGCCTAGGTCTGGTGGTGGTGGTGGTGGTGACGATGGTATCCTATAGGACCCACCTGGAGAACAGCACAAAGCCGAGGGCTTGAGCCAGCTATCTTGTCTTGTGCACTCAGCCTGCTGCAGAGGGGTCTGGATCGTGCCCCATTTAGGTCAAGTGGTAGCAAGGCTAGTTGGGCTTCTCCCTTGAACCATGTGTGGGGGGAGGTTAGATTCTCCTGCAGCTGCACATGACTGAGGGACCAGCTGCCTTGCCAGGGCTTTCCCAGCGCATCAAGGTGTGCCAGGGAGGGTCCTCTGGAACTCTTTCCGCAGCCCTGTGGCTCCCTCAGCCAGACCTTGCAGTGCAGGCCGGCTGTTGCATTCCTCCCCTGCAGTCACTTTTGCCTCCAGTTGGGATTTAAGGGCTGCATTTTGTGCCACTGAATATGCCAGCCAGTGGCGGGCCCAGGACTGTGGGCTGCACTCCCAAGATGCGCAGGATGCCCATTTCCAAGATACGTACAGGATGCAGACCCAGATAAAATGCCCCCTTTCCCTTTCTGGTCCAAGCTTGTGGTCTGAAGGCCTTTGCAGAGAATGTGCTGGTTGGGTGCGGAGCTGTGCTTTGCACAGTTGACATCCAGGGAGCTTTGGGGGTGTCTGCATATTTGGTGGGGGGGTTGGCAGGGACTCAGACATGTCTTCCCTCCTGCCTCCAGGTCAGCTTGAGTTGCTGTTTTCCCCACACTCTGTGACTGTGATTCCCTTGAGCTGTGATCAGGCCTCATTTGCCAGCGGATGTGGCACCCTCGGAGTCAGGATGAGGCCCTCTCCCGCCCACCCAGGTCAGCTTATGGGACTCGTGCAGAGGAGAACAGAGAGTGGGGATCAACATGAACAGTCATTCATGTTTCTCTTCCTCCTTTGAAGCCAAACCCTTTTTTTAAAGATCAGCCCCAGGTGGGGGATGCATACACCTTCTTTACTCACATCTAACGCTCACCTTTTCCAAATTTACACTACAATCCTAAAGACTCTTTCCATTGAACACAATGGGACTTATAGTGCAATCCTAAGCATGTCAACTCAGAAGTTCCATTATGTTCAATAGTACTTACTCCCAGGAAAGTGTGGTTAGGATTGCAGCCAAACTTTTGAGTAGACATGGCTAGGATTGTGCTGTTTGTCTCCAAAATCAGAGAGCACATTAGTTTCAATGCCACATTAGATTCAGGTAAAAACTGGTATTTTAGTTATAAGTGTGGGCTGTGGGGGGTGCAAGTGGTTAAGACGCTGTGCCTGTTAACCAGCAGGCCAGGGTTCGAGACCTGGGTTGGCCCCACAAGACAGGGTGAGCTCCTGTCCTTAGCCCAGCTCTGCGACACCAGCTGGATCCAATCGTATGGGCTCTGCCTTTCCATTGGACTAATTCAGTGGCGTGGAGAGGGGGGATCTGCTGCTTGGGTAACAGCCTCTCCTCCATAACAATCCAACCCAGGCTTTCGTGCTTCGCCTGCAGCGTATGCAGTGCCAAGCACGATACCAGAGTCTTCCAAGACTGACGGAGGCCTGCTAATTATAAGTCTAGGTCAGTATTTAGTTTTAAAAGTTTACGATATTGTAACTAAAATGAAACATAAACCAATGGTCATATAAAGTACTGCAATTAAGTAAAAATCAAAAACCATTGCCATATTATTATCATCGTATAACTCATTGTTAGAAGCAGTAAAATTAAATTTTGCACTGGCGTTGCAGCTGCGCATTACAATTGCCAGTAAAGATTTTATCTCAAGCCTTTTAAAATAGAGGTGCACATTAGATTCCATGGTGCGTTAGATTTAAGTGAATGCAGTGGTTGTCCATGTCTTGCTCACATACCTTCACCCAATCTTCCCTGATGCTGTCAGATCAGAGCCTTTTGCAAGCCGTTGGAACTTCCTCCTCTGTCTGTCTGTCTGTCTGTCTGTCTGTCTACAGTATTTATATACTGCTTTTCAAGTAGAAAGTTCACAAAGTGGTTTACAGAAATTAATATGGAATAAATCCTTCCTTCCAAAGTGATCCCCGGGAGGCAAAGGGAGCCTGAAGTGAGAGGCAGCCTGGAGAACCTGACATTCTTGT
This sequence comes from Cryptoblepharus egeriae, assembly GCA_030015325.1. NCBI lineage: Eukaryota > Metazoa > Chordata > Lepidosauria > Squamata > Scincidae > Cryptoblepharus > Cryptoblepharus egeriae. The sequence goes on from JAREYC010000016.1 coordinate 447,285, forward strand.
GGGCTAGTGACTTGACGGGCTTATTTGCCAAGCTGCGTCGCCACTGCCGGAGCTGGACTTTGGCCATCCCCAGGATGTCTCATCCGTTTCCGTCTTTCAGCCGGGGGCGTGGAGTGGTCTGGTGCTCTCAGCCGTCCTCAGTTCCACCCTGAATTGCTCCCGCCGTGACCAGTGAGGGATTCCACCCTCCCACATCTGGATGCAATTAACATCCAGTTGGACTGAAAAAATGGAACGGAGAGCACCAGCCCTTTCCGACAAAGGAAACTTCTCGTGCTGGATGCCAGAGAGATGCAAAGGGGCTGGCTGGGCTTCCAGACATTTGCTCTGTAATGCATGATGGAGCGGAGAATGCCTTCCAGTGGTGGAAATGCCCAGGCCCAGCCTGTTCCCTGAGCTGGCAGGGGTGGCCTTTATCCATCGGGTGTCGTCCGTAGGACCCAAAGCCAGGTGGAAGCCGGAGCTGTGGTTCTGGGTGGCTTCTTCTCTGAGGAGTGCCAGGATCCAGCTCCGTCTACAGAGGCAGCCGAGTGGCCCACGTGCAGCAAGGAGAAGCAGGAGCTTCTGGCATTAGGCACAGTCCTTGCCTTCCCCTGCCCGGCTGAGCCGCCAAGAGCCCTGGTGCCGCTGTGCCGCCTGGGAGTGTCTGAGGTGGCGCTGCGCCAACAACCACAACCTGCCTCTGCACGGAGAAGGTTCAGCAGCAGGGCTGAGAAGGCCTCGGCCCAGGATCTGCAGAGGAGATTGGCTGGCGGCTTGGTCTTGGGCAGATCCCGGAGCCCCGCATGTGCCAGGGGTGTGTGTCTGCAGTCACCCTCATTGCCTTAAGGTCCCCTTTCCCATGGTGGTGGGTTTGATGGGTTTTGGCACATCGGAGGAGTTGCAGCTGGAGGAGCCCAGTGCCTGTGGTAGCTGCGCTGGCTGGGGCAGCCCCGTCCTGGCCTCCGTGCCTTCCCCCAGGCATGTGGGTGGGTGGCAGTGGGCTTTCCCCTGGCTTGGGGAAAGGCTACTGAGCCAGGCCTGCCCTTCTCTTGGCTGGAGTGCTGTGGAGCCTGGTATGAGTGTGGGCTCCTCCACAGGGCAAAAGCTCTGTGGGCTCCAAATGCGCCGGCTGGCATTTGGCAGCACAAAAGGGCCCTTGTGTTGGCCAGGCCGTGGGGGAAGTGGTGCTCGGACTCTCCTCTTCATGTGACCGGGTGCGGCTCGTCCTGCTCCCACCAGTGCTGAGGTCCCAGTCGGGTTTGAGAATCTCCTGGGGTCCAAGCTGCCCCTTTGGAGGGCCAGCGGTCTGAGACCAGAGGTGAGGGTGTCCCTTGGCGGGAGGACAGCTGAGCTGGTGGCCTTGGGGTGCTGTTGGCTGGTTGTGCTTTGCTCTGCTGTGTTGTCAGAACCTCCCTTGCACAGGCTGACCTGTGTTAAGGGGTTCCAAAGCGGGGGGGTTGTGTGCCTTTGCTGAGGTCAAGGGGACCGGAGAGTTCAAATCTCATGCAGGGCTTGCTCTGGTGGGCTACTGAAATGCTGGAGTAGACTCTCAAGTGGGGGGCTGTAGATTCTCCAGCCCCTTCCTCCTCTGCTTGGTGAGCGGGATTGCAGGAGGTTGTGGTTGAGAAGGGGGTTTCGTGGCTCAAGGAGTGGGTGGAGGGCCGAAAGTGTGTCTCCTTTGGCTGGGGTCTGCCTGGGAAGGAGAATCAAGGCTCTGGTGGTGCCAGGAGGGCAATCTAAAGAGAGGGGCCTCCAGTTGGCCTCCAAGTAAGGTTGTCAGGACAAGACCCCCGCCAAGCTTGCCAGTATGCAAACACAATCCCCCCAAACCAGGACTGTCCCAGTTTCAGGGACATATGGCAACCCTGCCTTTGAGGGGCCACAAGACCTTTGGCTGTACCTGCTGCTAAGTGCTTCTGCCCCCTTGGAGGAGATTGGCTGCGCTGTAGTGTTGGAGGGGCACTTAATGAAATCCTGAGCTCTTCCCATTTGGACCCGATCATGGCTTTCCCCTCTTCACCTGCAGGAATCGGTAACTAGCCCCCCACCCTCCAACTCACAGTGATCCCATTTGGACACCTTGGACTAGTGGTGGGGGAGTCGCAAAGCTGCTACTTTACACCAGGATGGAAGACTGTTGCAGCGCCACTGGGGAGGAGGGCGGTGCATGTGGCCTGATCCGACTCTTTCCTGCCAGCCACTGTGACGAGAGGTTCTGGACCAGTGTGGGGTACCCTGGTGTGCCCCTGCGCCCCATTCATCGCAGCTTCTCAGCTAAGCCTCATGCTCATCTCTGTCTCGGTGCAGGTGGAGAATGGCGGGAAGGCAGCTCAGTCCCAGAAGATGCGCCCTGGGGACGAGCTGGTGAACATCAACGGCACCCCCCTCTACGGCTCCCGGCAGGAAGCACTCATCCTGATCAAGGGCTCCTACCGCACCCTCAAGATGATCATCCGAAGGTGAGGGGTGGGGGGGGGGGGAGCCTGGTCCTGCACTGTCCTCCCCTGAGTGTGTGACCCATGAGTGTCACACATGGTCTGCTCGAGAAGGACGGGGTCCCTCGTGCTCCCCACAGCCAGTTGTGGGTAGACCCAGCAGCTCCCTGGGCTCCCTTGGCCTGCCCAGTGCTGCCCACCTGTGGAAGGAATCAGGTCTTGCATGCCCCTTTCTAGCACCAAAGGGCTTCTCCCTCCAACTCCCCCGCCCCGAACGGGCAACCTAAGAATGAACCAGGATTAATTGGTTCACCCACCCCGTGGCCCTCCCCCAATCACATACAGACATTAATTTAGATCTTATAAAGATCAACGTTAATTTGATCTTATATTAGTTTAGGTGTTGGAGTATTTTGGTTCTGTAGCTCAGAACACTTTGGACAGCAGGAGAGCAAGTATTGACCCGACTGCTTTCCATGGGGTGATGAGCAAGTCCTAAAGAAAATGGGGTCAGGGCAGGGAGGGGCAGCCTTGTGCAGTGGCCAGGCCGTTCCCAAGCCCACTCCCCCAAAACTCTGGCTCTTGCTGGGCAGGTCTCTCCTTCCCTCCAGCGCGCCTGCTGGCACAACGTGGGCTCAGGCTGGGCAGAAGCAGGCAGGACTGGCACACTCAGAAGGAGCACTGATGCGCCACCCTCCGGTCGCACAAAGTCCTGCTCTCTGGAGGGTGCCACGGTCTGGACTGGCATACCTACGTCTTTTGGCACCACGGCCCACAAATGTTTTCACACTCCCGTAACCGTATATCAAAATTATTTAATTAATTTTCAGTGTTAATACAATTAATTGGATAGTAATTAATAGTTTGATATTTTTAAAATCACCTTACCAATTAAACCTTTGTATTATTTTTTTTTTTGAGTGAGGGGTGAGACTGCCTTCTGGAGCACTTCTTGAGCTCCAGTTTCACTGGATTGGGACCATTCTGGTGGCCTTGCATTCCCCTGTGCCTGACCTGATGAGGAGCCAAGACGCCTTTGCTTACTCACGAGTAAACACAGCTGTGTAGTAGTTCCACTTCCCGTAGGGCTCAATGCACTTCCTTTTGGGTTTCTTTTGGGTTCCAATGGACTTCCTTTTGGGTTGATCTGTGGGGACTTTCACTGGATCAGGACCAGTGATGGGCCCACCGAGCCCCAAGATCCGGTTCGCCAGAAGTTGGGGGGTGGGCCCGGAATCAGGGGGCGGGGCTGGGGTCGGGGGGGCGAGGGGCGGGCTCCCACCGTGCTGCACTGCGCATTCGCCAGGCTTGGCGCATGCGCAGTGTGTCTCCTGGAGGGAGACTCATTGCGCCTGCGTCAAGCTTGACGCAGGTGCACTGAGCCGCCCCTCCGAGCGGAGCGGTTCAGCGCGCCTGCGTCTAGCTTGACGCAGTTCTGCCCACGGTTCTGCCCACCCTCCTTTTCTTAGGAAGGGCTGGGAAAGGCCAGCCTTGGGTCTTGCAAAAAAAGGGGGCACTGAAGCCGTCCTCATCATCAAAGCACCCCCAGGCAGGTGTCATTGACGCTGGCTGTGGACTCCCTGGTATTGCCCTCTTCTCCTGCTCACACACCCTCCCCCCCCCCCCCCGGGTGCCACCTTCGGGCTCCTTCTCCCAGTCCCGTGGCTTGTGCTGTGGGGCCGGCAATGACCTCACTCCCTTCCTGAACTCTCCCAGCTACTTCCTCTGGGGGGGAGCACTGAGGGTGGAGGGAGCTGCAGCTGCTGTGCCTGCCAAGTTCTGGAATTCCCCCTGCCAGGCGGCTGGAGCACTTGCCTTGGTGGTGGGGGGGGCTCCCAAACTTTTATATTCCCCTCCCTGGCACTCAGCCCCTGATCTTTGCCCAAGATGTAGGGGGTGTCCTGCCTATTTCCAGCCTGCCTCTGTATCTTCCAGGAAAGGGGGGGAGCAGGAAAGCTTGGTCCCTGGGGGGTCTCTAGCCTCTGCCTTTCCCACCCCCTTTTCTCCACTCCAGCGTTATCTCCCTGGACATCACTTCCTTGCCGCTTCCTGGCTGGGAAGGGATGAGAATAATGTCTGGCTTTGGAGGGGGGGCAGGAAGCCATGAGCAAGCAAGGAGCCCCTCCCTGTGTTGTGCTGGGCTGGCTGGCTGATCCCAGCCCCTCCGAGCAGCATCTTCCCTGGGGCATCCCAGTTCTGTGTGCACCTCTCTGGGATGCCGCTCCGGGGTGCGCTGTGTCCTGCCCGCCGTCCCCAGGAGTCTCCCCGCCATTCAGCAACAGGTGAGTCCAGAGCCTGCAGGGCTCCGAGCTTTGCCTCCCACATCAGAGAGCCCCATCTGGGGTCTGGAGGGTGTTGGGGAGCCTCGTCCTCCTAGCTTCTTCCTTGTCCACACCCAGGCATGGGGGGCCAAAGCAAGAGCTGCAGACCTGCAGGAAGAAGGTTTCCTGCCCTTGCCTGGCACCTGCCCCCCAGCAGTGGGATGTCTGGAGCGTGGAGCCAGCAGGTGCCACAGATGTCCACATCCAGAATGTTGCTTGGCAGACCTGCCTCCTTTTCTGCGGAGCCGCTGTTCTGTGCTGGCCTTGGCATTGATGTGCAGGGTGCCAGTGGGATGGCGGGCGGTGGTGGAACCTCATTCCTGACCTACACTTGCCTGCATTTGAGCCATGCTGTGCATGCTCCATTGGTCTGTTATGGGGGTCTTCCTGCCAGGCTATTGTAGTTGAGCCTTCCAAGGGAATCTGGAATCTGTGGCATTGGGACACTATAGTTTGCATTGTGGAGTGATGACATAGCTAGAGGGGGTGGAGGACTCAGTCTTGGGGAGGGGAGTCATGCAAGGGGTCCCTCCCCTGCAGACCCATTACAGGCAGGGGGACCAAACCGAGCCTTATGGAGCCACAAACACCCAGAGGGAGCCCACCATACATTAAGCAGTAGAGGATGTTTGTGGTGAGGGGAGAGCAGGAGTGCCCAAGCTGTCATCAAAGGGGCGCAGATAAGAGAGACAAGGCAGATGGGAGCCCCCCATGCTCAGCAGTTTTGTGGGGCAGCCTGAGACCCCTGGTGGGGGCTCCCTTGCCTGCGCCTCTAAATATGGGTGTTGGTGAGCGGGGTTTGTCTCCTTCTCTTCATTCCTGCCCCCTCTGGTTGCACCGTAGGAGGAACGTGCCAGTCCTCAGGCCGCACTCATGGCACCTGGCCAAGCTCTCCGAGGTCCGGACTGAGGCCACCACCATGCACTTTCCTGCTGACGCCTTCAGCCTCTCCTGGCACTCGGGATGTGACCCCAGGTGAGTCGCTGGCTGGCTAGGCTGGGGCTTCTTCACTTGTGGGTGCCCAGGGCCCAGAAAGACCCCAGTGGCAGCACCTGCCTAGCCCGCGTCACTGTGGACTGTTGCTTTGGGGATGCCCAAACCTGCCGCAGTCTCAGCCTAGAGAGGCGGGCGTAGGTTCTCCCACTCTGCAGTGGACTGTGCCCGCCTCTCAAAGCATAGTGCCTGCCTCTCTGTGCTTGCCTCTCATAAGTCGGGGGTCGGAGAGTGAAGTCTTGGAGGGTATGGCTCTGTTTTGCTTCCTCACCTGGAATGGCTCCAAAAGGGCGAGACTCCCTCCAAGACGCACTCCTCCAGCACCCCCAGCGCTGCCACTGCCTCCCTTCCTCTGCTGCCTGTCCTGGGTGCTCCCATGCCTGGGTTCTCATCCCTTTCTTTCTCAGGGTTCTTGCTGGAGTGTTGGGTGTGGGAGACGTGCGCAGGGCCAGACAGTTCCCCCCTGCTCTGCAGCCACTTGGGCTGAGTGTTTGCTCGTCTCCCGTCCGGAAGGGAGGTGGCTGGAGGGCCTCTCCGGCTGCCAGCCGAAGAGCTAATGAATTCCAGACCCGCCTGCCCAAGTGGAGGAAGGGAGCTGCCAGCTCTCCGGTGCTGGCCAGTGTGGCAATCCCGATCTCGCTGTACCCTTCCCTGGTCGGACATGTTCTTTCCCAGCTTCAGCCACTTTTGAGGGCCCTCCTGATGCTTTTGCATCCCAAACCCAGCATCCCACTAAAGCAAAAATGGTCCAGGAAATATGCGGCCTCTGCATGGGACATGCGCAGGGAGAAGGTGCCTGTAGAGGAGACCACTGCAAGTCCTGAGACATGGGTGCCCTTTGCAGGAGGAATGGCCTGGACCTGTAGCAGCACCAGGTCTAGCAGTGGGGCTGCCCCACACCGACCAACTCGAAGGGGGGGGTCAGGATCCCCTTGAGGGTCTGTGGCCTCAGGCCTGGGGGTTGTGAGAGGGTGGGATACACCAACTTGGAATCTGGCACTGAGCTTTCCTGGGAGCAAGTCTCATTGACTACAGTGGGACTTACTTCTGTGTAGACATGGATGAGCTCTGGCATCACATCCCCATAAGTTTGTCAGGGGCTTCCAGGCAGATTTTTAAGTTTGAAAGGGTTAAAATGCCCAGGAAGAAATGCCCGAATACCACTGGTCTGGCGGTTCAGGGTATTGAAAAAGTCTGGTGGAGTCAGCTCTTCTCTCCAGTTCCTCCCCCAGACCATTACCAGTATAGGTTGTGGTGGCCCCTTCTCTCTTCACTGGCCCTTCTGTCAGCTCAGCAGTCCTGGGGAGATGGTGGTGGACCTCTGTTGGGGGGCAATGGGAGCAAAGTCAAGGGTGTTGTGGGAAGGAGGTGGCACATGTCCTGGCTCAGAGAAGTGATCTGCGCAAAGGAGAGCAGGTCTGAATGCAGTGCGGGGGGGGGGGGGAACGCTGGCCTAGGGCCTGTTGGAGCTTTTGGGCCCCCCTGGGCTGGGTGGATCAGCTTCATATGTATGTGTGTGTGTCCCCCATTCCAGCGACCTGCCCTTGCCGTGGACCCCCCTATCGCGGCACTGCAGCACCGACAAGAGCAGCTCCCTGGGGAGCATGGAGAGTCTGGACCAGCCCGGACAGATCTACTACGAGGGCAGCCTCTCCCCCATCGACCAGGCCATGGACCAGAACAAGCGTGACTCAGCCTACAGCTCCTTCTCGGCCAGCTCCAACGCCTCCGATTCAGCCCTGAGACCTGAGGAGAGCAGCTCCAGCGAAGGACCCCCACACAGCCAACTTCCAGACCCCCGCTACCTGCAGACTGGAAGCCGGGAATCCTGTGTGGAAGCAGCCCTGCCCCCCCCGGCCAGCCAGCTCAGCTCCTGCAGCAGGTCGGCCTTGTGCACACCGGACAGCAGCTGCTCCGCCAGAGCCCCTGGCCCTCCCCAACCCCCTGTGCGGCAAGACAGCCTGCAGGCTTGTCACCCAGAGACTCGGAGAGCCTCTCCCCAGGCAGACGTCCTGCACTCCAGGGGCCGGTGGACATCCGACACTTCCCTGTGTGTGCGCAACCGGGACTCGGAGGGGTCCGTCAAGGAGGCTCTGCTTGCCGACCAGTACTATCTGCTGAGTTCACACACAGACCCCCACCCAGCCATGGAGAAGGGTGTGCAGGGTGTTGAGGAGAATGAGGGACCCTCGCCGGAGGGGCCTCCCCAGTGTGTTGCTGGTGGGAAGCCAGAGGCCCAGCCAGACAGCCCTGACAACTGCTCGTTGTTATGGAAGGGGTGCTGGGAAGGACCCTTGGCTCATCGGCACAGTGCCCCAGAGCACCTGCTCTCCACCCAGCTCCAGGCCCTGAACATCATCCAGGAGGGCCCCCACTGGACTGTCTCTCCGCTACATCAGAGGCAGAACGGCTCCAGGACCTCTGAGCCCTGGAAAGACCCAGACCCCCTTGGTCAGGAGCCAGACCCTCAGCCTGTCACTGGGGAAGGAGCAAGGTCCTGTTCACCCAGCCACACCAGCAGGGCAGCACTGGAGAGACCCAGGAGTGCCTCCGCCGAGTCAGCCCAGTCCCTCTCACCGTCACCTCCCATCAACTCAGCCCCCGGCCTCAAGGCAACCCCTGGCACGGGCACCATGACCGAGGAGGAGAAGGATGTTGAAGGGGGACAGGCAGCCTCCAGGAAGAGCAGCTCGGCCCAGCACCGCTCAGCCCACATGCGCCGACGCAGCGACCGCTTTGCCACCAACCTGCGCAACGAGATCCAGTGGCGCAAAGCCCAGCTGCAGAAAGGGAAAGGGTCTGCCCTGCTGCTGTGTGGGGAGGAGCCTGTGCCTGAGGCAGAGGAACCCCCTGATGTGCCCTCAACTCCTGCTCTGCCCCCACCCACCCCTCCACGTCCCTTGGTGGTGGAGAGCAGGCCCCTAAGCTTGGCCCCACCTCTGCGAACAGCCCCCCCTAAGCGCTGGGCCTCGGAGCTGAGTGTGCTGCAGGCGGAGCACACGTGCCAGAACTCCATCGAAAGGTCTCCAACCCCAGGGCCCAAATGGAAGGTCCCCGTGCCAGAGGCCAAGCGTTCCCCCAAACCTCTGCCCCTTCTGTCCGGTGCAGGAGGAGGGGGAGGTGGACGCTGGCGATGGTCTCCGGAGCACAAGCTGCAGCCACACAGCCGAAGCCTGCAGGCGGCCAAGCCGGCATCCCCCTCACAGCTCTCGGAGGAGTCTGGGCTTCTTCCTTTCTCAGAGCGGAGGAAGTTCTTTGAGGAGACCAGCCGGCCAGTGTCCTCAGCTCACCTGAGCCCCCATCACAGCACCCGGTCTGTGGGTCCGAGGCCTTCCCAAGGAGTGGAGCAGATAGCCTGCCAGGCAGTGGGCTCCGAGCGCCAGGACCAGCGGCGTCACTCCATGGACCTGCCCTACATGGCCCCGTCTCCTTCCCCACTTTATCAGGACTTCCACCCGGAGGCACCCATCTTCTACCATCCGCTGGCCCGACACGGGGACTGTGAATGTTGGCGGAGCCTGCCCTGCTCTTATGCGGCTGCCCAAGAAGCCTGTGCCTACTGTGGTGGTGATCGAGGCCCTCCGCCACTCCAGAGGAACCTGTCGGTGCCCTCCAGCCGCCAGGCCCACCACTGCCACCCTCGCTGCTGGGTTCGCTGCAGTGACTGCTGTTGTCCTGCCCGGCACCAGCATGTGGAGGATGGGGCTCCTTGGCCAGCGAGGAAGAGCTTCCAGATGGTAAGATACCTTGGGGGGCCCTGGAAGGACCAGGGGGGGTCCTTGGGGTGAGGGGATAGGCTCACCTCGGCAGTGCACAGGGGACCTCCAGGTCAACTGTCTGCTGGGCTCGGAGCAGGCCTGGCAAGGGTCACAGAGCCGCTTGTTGCCAGCCTCTACCCTGCAGTCACCTGGAGGCACCCAGTCCAGACCGTGCCACACCCAGCAGGGGTCAGCAAACTTGCTGGTAGCACAGCTGGTCAGGGTGTCCCACAACAAAGGGGGTTCAGGTCAGCTTGTGGGGGAGCGAAAGACAGCAGCCCAAGAGGAGACCTTGTCCAGTTCCACTCCCCCCCCCCCCCGCTCACTGTCTCACTCCGACTTCTCACCAGGAATTTCCTGCGGCTGAGTGGGAGCCCCCAGCAATAAACAGGAAGAGCAGCCAGTCAATGAGGTAAGCAGTGTGCTGGGTGGTTGGGGAGAGGAAGCGCTTGATGGTGTTCCTTGAGGTGCCAGAAGATTCCAGTGCATGCCCCTCCCTACCCAGATGGTCTTGCGTGTGTGCAGGGAGAGGCTTTGGTGTTGCCACCCTGTGGGGGCAACACTTGTAGGATCCGAGGGATCACCACCTCCCATCCTGTTGCTCTGCACCTTTGAGGAGAAAGGTGTGATGTGTTCCTTTGGTGTGGTCTTGGCCGCTCCCAGAAGCTGAGCTGTTCAGAGCCCCCCTTTCATAAGACCCCCCCCCCCCCAGGAGAGGAGGTGAATTGTTGGGATCAGCATAGCAAACCATAAGGAGGGCACATCCAGGCATGTCTTTGCCTTCCAGAAATTTTAGGGGGCAAAGCAGCTTCTGGGCATAGTGGGGAGCCATTTTCCTGAGCCGTAGAGCCAGGACATCAGTGGGTGGGGGTACTTGGAGTATCTGCAGCAGGCCTGCTGCAAACCTTCCCTGGGACCAGAGCAGTTCCTTGCACCCCCTGGTTCTTTTGAGCTGCAGTAGGTGGGCAGAGATACCTTCATACCCATCTTCTCTTGCACTCAAAATGTGCTATCTTGCCCTGAGCCTCTCGCTCACCCTTCCAGCAGGCTGGGGGCACTGTGTGCCACCTCTGGCTTGGCTCTTGGGTGTCAGCAACCAGAGCCAGCCCTCGAATCCCACAGCTGAGCCCCTTCTGCAGCCCCCTCTCCTTTAACTGTTGCGGGGGGGGGGGGTCTCACTCTGTATCTTCACTGTGGTGACGGGTATGTTGCTGACGCCCTCTGAACTGCCACGTGGCATGGACTGCTTGGATCAGGGCAAAGCCACCTCTGGGTCCCGCAGCTGTGGTGTGATGAGCCGCCCCATACTAGTTCTAGCCGGAAAGGGGGGCTGTGAACGCCTGTGCTTTCTTGCAGTGAACTGGCTCAGCACCGGGTGGGCTTTGCAAGGCTCAGTCCATTTTGGCCCAGTTGTGAGAGTGTCGATCCGGAGTGGCCTCCTTTCTGCCGTGCAGCCTCCACGCACAACCTTGCCTGGGACTGTGACAGGCCGGGGCAAGCGGCAAAAGACCTGGCCTGTGAGGAGGAGGCTGCGGAGACTCACAAGCACCCAGTGCGTGAAAGAGCCTACTCGGAAAGCCGCCTCTTGGCAGAGCCTGCTGGCACCTCCCCGAGGAAGAGGCAGGACTCCCCCCTGGCCAAGTCGGAGCAGGTTGCATTGGAATCACCATGCACTACCAAGAAGAAGGGGCCACCTCCTCCACGCCCCCCGCCCCCAAACTGGGAGAAGTACCGTCCCCGCCGTGCCTCCCACCACCAGCTGCTTCCCTCTAGGGTTGGCTTTCGGGCCCCTCCAGCAGCCCCCCAGGCCCCTGCTCCGAGCTCTGCTGACGTGGCAAGGCAGCGGTCCCAGAGCCTCCCCTTGGAACAGCTCTGGCACAACGCAGGCCCCTGGCCTCAGGAGTGCGCCTCCCTTGCCGAGCGGTACTGCCGCCACAGCTCACCAAACAGGACCCCTGAGTGGCCAACACCAGAGGCCAGCGATAGAAGTGGCTCTCCCAGGTAAGTCTTGGCCTATGTCCTGATGGAGGTTGTGGCTTGGGCTGGGTGCAGGGAAGGAGGCACCAGAAGCAGCCTGGTCGGGGAGAATGGAGAGATAAAACTGCCAGGGTGCCTCTCTGTTTCATCTTAAATTGGGCAGCCCCTGCCCCCCCCCCCAGTGAGAGATGCACCTTGAGTAGCACCCATGGCAGGGGGGGGGGGGCCCGGGTGTGACACTTTTTGCCCAAGGTGTCGTGGCTTTGTGCCCACACTGAACTGTGTCCCCGTTGGGGAGATCAGAAGCCCGGGGGGTGGGGCTTTTTTCTACCCGTGAGGAGGACCTGATTGCTTTTGTGCCTTTCCAGGCCAGCAAGTTCCCCAGAAGAGGAGGGACAGTCAGACCCTTCCTGGGACCAGGAGCCGAGCAGGACCCCGGAGTGGCCACACAGCAGCACCTCCAGCCTGAGTGAGTGTGTGCTTCCATAGGGTGTCTGGATGCAGCCTTCGCAGGACCCCTCACATCTAACACGCTCTCCCTTCCCTTCCTCCACCCGTTCCACAGCCCCCCCAGAACAGGAGACCCTGCCAGAGAGCAGCAACGCAAGCCAGGGAGGCCCAGCACCCCCTCTCCGCCTGAACTCCGAAGAGCTGATGCGGGATGTGGCTGGCAGGGATCGTTCCCTGGCTGGAGTGCTGAGCCCCACCTTGGGACTGGTGCTGGCGACGGAGGTGATGGGCAGCCTCTTCTCCCCGGGCGAGTGTCCAGTATGGAAGGGGCAGGATTGGCAACCACAGCCAGGTGGCCAGGCCACCTTCCCCAGCAGGTAGGCCTGACTCGTTGGGGGTATCTGTGGGGCACAGAGCACATCCCAACCAAAGGGGGCTTGCTGGGGCTCTGGAGATGCAGCAGAGCAAGACCCAGATTCACTTGTTCAGCACTCTTGCTGCTGGTGGTGCCTGTCCTTATCCGGCTCAGGAACTGGAAAGATGGGTCTTGAGCCTGGGGACTCCCTGAATGTGTCACCCAACAATGTGTGCCGACCCACCACTGTTGTCTCAAACCTCTCTTCTTCTGCACCTTATGGAGTGGACATCTCCATGTTCTCATTGCTGTAGGCAGGAGACCCAGCCCTCTTCCCCAACCCTTGGGGGGGCCGTCAGCCCCACCTCCTGCTCGGCTTACTACAACCTGTCAGCGGGGAAGGCCGAACTGCTGAACAAGATGAAGGAGCTGCCGGAGGCTGCTGGAGCCAGTTCCGAGGAGGAGGACTGTGACCTGGCCCAAAAGAAGGTGAGGATGTGGCGGGACTCTTCCCTTCCACCTGGCCTTACAGGTCCAGCCTCAGGGCTCTCAGAGGCCTCTCCTGGGCCACGGGGAGATGGGAAGCTGGAAGGCTCAGAAGTTGTGTCCAAGCTTGAGGTCATTCAGGGGTAGGAGGGCTATTCTCTGCCCCTTCCTTGGTGGCCTGATGGAGCTTGCTCTCCTCCCATAGCTAAGGCGGGGGGAGGTCAGGAACCATTTTCTGTGTAACCTGCTGGAAAAAAGCCCCAAGAATGCAAAAGCCACAAGTTCCTGCTAAGTAGCTGTAGTAGGACAGGAGTAATACAGAGTGGTATTACTATTAGTAGTACAGTGAAACCTTGGATTGAGAATGTTTTGCAAAACAAGCAAACATTTCTAATACATTTTGACTTGATATACAAGGAGAGTCTTGATAGGCAAGCAAAAACTAGCATGTGGCCAGTTTCAGCACTCAGCCAGCACCTGCTCAGCCTCTCCTAGGAGGTTCTCCTATGCATGCTTACTCTGAAGTAAGCTTATTACATTCAGTGGGACTCACTCCTGTGTAAGGGGGGGAATGAAAGGAGTCTGAGAGACCTAGGTTGCAATCCTAAAGACATTTTCCTGGGAGTAAGACCCATTGAAAACAATAGGGCTTACTTTTGAGTAGACATGGTTAGGATTGCACCCCTAGCCATGCATGCCTGCTCTAAAGTAAGCCCTACTGTAATCAGTGGGTCTCACTCCGGTGTAAGGGGGCAGATTATAGCCTTAGAGACATACAGTACAATCCTAGCTTTGTCTACTCAAAAGTAAGCCCCATTGTGTTCAATGGGTCTTTCTCCCAGGAAAGTGTCTTTAGGATTACAGCCTAAGTGTAGATTAATTTGCTTTGTTTTTCTTTATATTTTCCATTTTTGTTATTATTTTGTATTACATGAAAGCATTTGGAATTCTTTTTATATGACTATTTTTGGGTTGTGGAATGAATTGTCTGAGTTTCCATTATTTCTTATGGGAAAATTCACTTTGATATGCAAGTGTTTTTTTTAATTACAAGCATGTTTCCAGAACGAAACCACGGCACCACTGTAGTACTATTACTACAGTAATAGTAGTAACAGTACAGTAGTAGTACACCATAGTAACTGTAGGATTCTGGCCTTCAAGAGCTCCTTCCAGGATCTTGTGGGTCCTTTGGGTGTTTGGGGTTCCGGCGCCCCTCTGCAGGGGAAGGGGATGGTGGGGTGCCAGTGGTTCTCCAGCCCAGTCCTGCTTCCTTTCTGTGCAGATGCAGCTGATTGAGAGCATCAGCCGGAAGCTGGGGGTGCTGCAGGAGGCCCAGCGCGGCCTGCAGGAGGACGTGGGGGCCAACGCGGCTCTGGGCCGGGAGGTGGAGAGCCACGTCCAGCGGGTGTGCAAACCCCAGGAGTTTGAGAAATTCCGTCTCTTCATCGGGGACCTGGACAAAGTGGTGAACCTGCTTCTGTCTCTCTCGGGGCGACTGGCCAGGGTGGAGAACACCCTCAGCGGGCTGGATGCGGATGCCCCAGAGGAGGAGAAGGTATGGGGGTGCCTTGGGTGAGCTTGATATGTTAAAGGTTTCCTTGGGCTCAGTAAAGGTCATTACCTGTAGAAGGTCCCCCCCCCCCCAGTTTGGTTCCCCGACAGTTAACAGGGCTGGGAGGAGACCTTGAGAATGGGAATATTTAATGGGGAATCCAGGCCCCAAATGCATGTGTCTCACCTGGTGGCGTAGCTAGAGGGGGTGGGGCAGTCAGTCTTGGCGGGAGCCTCACCCCTTCGGAGCCATTCCAGGTGGGGGGAGCAGAATGGAGTAAGTACGGCTCCGTTCTGCTCCCCTCACCTGGAATGGCTCCGAAGGGGTGAAGCTCCCGCCCAGACTGACTGCCCCACCCCCTCTAGCTACGCCACCAGTCTCACCAACATAGGCTCCTAACCCTGACCTCTTCCTCTTCCACTCCCACTAGCTGGCGCTGCTGGAGAAGAAGCGGCAACTGACGGCCCAACTGGAGGACGCCAAAGAGCTGCAGGAGCACGTGACGCGGCGGGAGCGCTTGGTCTACGCCTGCGTGTCGCGGTGCTTGCCCAGCGAACCATTGCAGGACTACCAGCACTTTGTGCGCATGAAGTCGGCGCTGGCCATCCAGCAGCGGCAACTGGAGGACAAGATCAAGCTGGGCGAGGAGCAGCTTCGCTGCCTGCGGGAGAGCCTGCGCCGCGTGCCCCAGGACTACTAGCCGTGCTTTCTTTGGGTGGAAGCGCCTTTGTCGGGGGGCTGTCTCATGGTGCCCTCTGTGCCAAATGGAATGGTTTCCGGGGTGCTCCACACCAGCCTTGGCGCTTGCTGCCTACTACCTTCCTGCCCTCAGGTGATACATTGTGCCAAAGAACATTGCAGTGCCGGATAACTGGAGCCTTCTCACCAACGTGCCCTTTCCCAGGAGGGCGTGTGGGTCCGAGGGGCTGGTGGTCACAGACACTTCAAGATGCAGGGGTGGGATTCCTGGAGCCAGACTGGAACTGGAGCCAGACCCACCTCCCCGCCAGCCCTCAAAGGTGCCTGGACATGCCTAGCTTTCTGCCACAGCGGAGGTCTGTCTGTCCCTAAGCAGAAAACCCCTTGCGCACCCCTCCCCCACATCTTAGTCTCCACGACCAGGAGGCACTGTTGTGGCTAATCGCCCGCTCTCGCCCACGATGTCAGCCACGCTTGGCAGCACTCAGGGTCTCCTGCCCCCTTCTATTTATTTTCCTATGCCTGTTTAACCATCGTTGCCTTTTAATGCAAGTGCTGCGGAGAAGGCCATCCTGAAAGGAGCTCAAGCCAGGGCTGCCCACCTTTGCCCAGAGTTGGCAGTGCCTGTGGCAGCCACCCAGAGGGATTTGTGCCCTCCTGCCCCTCCTTGCGTGCCTTCTTGTCTCTGCTGAAGCACCACTTGAAATTGCTGTGACCGTGGATCTCACCCGCTGCTCCCCCAGAGGGAAAAGCCTTGCACGTAGGTCCTCCTCATGAGAAAGCTGCAACCACCTCACTTGCCGGCTGGTTGCCCAAAGGGTGCCTGCCTCTGACCCCATCCCTTTGCCCATCACACAAAGCCCCCATTGGGCCCATAATGAGTCTGTCTGATCCCTGCCAGTCAGTGAGCAAGGGGATTGAGTCCATGGGATGTTCCAATGGTTCAGTGGTCTGTTGGAGGGGGCACCTTAGGGAAGTGGCGGCTCCCTGCAGTAGCTGCCAGCCAGGCGCCAGATCCCTGCCCTGTGTATCTACTGCCAGGTGCAAGCCTGGGGTAGATCTCCTTGTCCGTCTGTCCCCCCCCAACCCCTGTAGTGAGGAAGGTGAAGGCACTGCTGTGGTCTAAGCAGTGTGAACGCCGCCTCTCACCAAAGGAATGTGCTGGGTCCGTGCCATGGACCGCCCAGCCACAACATCCTCTTCCTCCCCATTGTTCGAAAGACAATGTGGGGAGTTTGTGAGCCTTGGGTTTTATAGCCCCCTCCCAGGTCTGAGCTGCTCTCTTGAGTGCTCGACCTCCTGCAGAGAGGGATGGGGAGAGCATCTGGGGAAAGGGGGCTCCCTCTGCCCCCCAATCTGGTTTGGAAAGTTTGATCTGTTGTGCCCTGAGGAAGGAACCTCTTAACTCCTGGAAACCCACCAGTAGCTTTCTATTGGCAGAACCATGTAGCCAAGAGGTGCCCCCTCCCTCTTTGCTTTGGGGTTGCACCCTCAAGCTTTTGCACCAGTATCGGTGTACAGACACAACCCCCCCCCCCCCCCCGTGGGATTTCATGCTTGGTTAACAGTTGGGAATTACTGGGCTTTGCAACCCCCTTTTTCAGCTCCCCCTTGGACCTCGTCCCGTTCATCATGTTATGGAGATGCCCTGTGCCCACTGCTTGCCCGAGGATGTGGGTCCTTCTGGGAGACGGTCACCTTAATCCCCCTGCCAGGGCCTGCAGCAGCTGGTGCAAGCTGAAGACACTTCCAGACTGAAGGGGGAGGTGGGTGAGAACATTCCTGCTCGCTGGAGCCAAAGGTCCGGAGGGAGCAGGCCTGTTGTTTCCTGGCAGAGGCATTGCTGGCAGCAGCCCCTTTGATTTTTGGCTGTGGGACCCTCCCTTTCTCTTCTGTGCCCTCCGTAACCTTCCTCTACAGCACACCAACACTTGCTCCCTCCCCCCTCTGCCCCATAGCCTTGGTTTTTAAGTGCAGTTCTTTTTGGGGGGAGAGTAAGAGCTTTTGGGGGGAGGGGGTCACAGTTTTCCACAGCAATGCTGTTGGCCTTGGAAGGGAGGCTGGGCTCAAGACTAAGGAGCCCTCACACCTCTGTGCCCCCTTGGAGGGCTGCCTGTGCTCCTCAGTGCTGCAGTGCTACTCTTGCACGGAGGTGCCCTGTAGGCTCTGCCCTGTAGGCTCCTGCAGGCACAGTCCTCTTTCTCCAGCACTCCAAGCAGATTTGTGTTTTGGGGGTGGGGGGGGGGTGGGGTGGGGTGGGGGGAAGACATCCTCAGTTGGCAGGACTCGGTCTTTCCACATCAAGGGGTTCAAACCCTAATCATCAGCTAAGGAAGGAGTTGGGTTGGGGTACTACTAACCACCTCCCTGCCTCTACCTCCCCCACCCCTCCCAGGTTAGCTTGTCTTCCCTGTAGCTAGAACTGGCTGCAGCAGGGAGTGGATTCCTACCGGTCCAGGTAGTGGGATTTTCCAACTTGCGCAGGACTTTTCACGACGTAAGAGGGCAAAGCTGCCCACCAAAGAGTTCCCCCGACAAGCTGCAACTTGTGCCCTGTTGAGATCTGCACCTCCCTGTTCATGCAATTAGCCATTGCCAGGCCTTGCTGCCCCCACACATTCCAGGCTTGGGGGGCAGGAGGGGCTGATGCCTCCTGCCCAGGCCTGCCCCTCTTCCTCTGTGCAGGTGGAGTCTAAGTGCCAACTCACTACGTTGCTATGTTATTAAATGCATGTATAGCTGGGTGCAATTTTGTGCTTCCTACACACTAACGGAAATCAATGGTTGTTGTCCAGCGTTGCCACCGCAAGCTTGCTTCGGAAGGCGCTTCTCGCTGCTCAGGCCCCACCTCTGGCAAGATGCGCCTTGGCCGTGGGCACAGCCGGGAGGGGCAGAGGCGCTGCATTAGCAGCCCTGAATGGTGCTAATGGGAACGGGCATCCCTGGGGCCTGAAAATCAGTGCGGCTAGAAGCAGGAGCCAACGTCCCCAGTTGTGCCAGGCCGTGACAAGCGCCTCTCTGCCCAGGGTAGAGTTCTCATGATTCCCTTTCACAAAACAGATCAGAACCTTGGGCACAGGGCACAATCCTGTGCGTGTCTACTTGGAAGTAAGCCCCATTATAGTGAAAGGGACTAACTCCCAGGATCAATGCACCTCTAGGGGTGCATCCCTCCCTGATCCCATTAACAGGGGTGCTAGCTGGGGAGAGTCCTCAAACCACACACTCGTGCACCTCTCTCACTGATACCACCCTCATCCACACACCCTCTCCTCTCTCTGGCGAGGTCCAAACCCAGGACAGGAGCCTCCAAAACCAGAAATGTCCGGGCACATGGCAACCCTAACCTGGGGTATGAGGCCCTGCCAGGTCCAGTACAGAGGACCCAATATGCCAACCCAAGGGGTCCCACAATGTGGCACAGTGGCTGCCTTTTTGTGGAGGGAAGGGCATGCTCTGGCACAAAGGGACCAGAAGTAAAAGGAATGCTCAAGAGGTGGAGGGGAAGACCCTCTCTGGCCCTGCCATCGCCCCCCCCCTCGTTGCCGTAATTCTCTTCCACAAAATCAGGACAGGCCCTTCCGTCTCATTTGCCAGTACGTGAACACAACCCCCAAAATCAGGATTGTCCCTGTTTTTCAGGACATCTGGCAACCCTCCTTCTCCCCAAGCATTGCCCTAAGACAGAGCGATGGCTTCAAGTGTGTCATCACTGCTGGGCAGAGAGATGTGCAGTTGCTGGAGAGCTGCCTCTTCCCTGGGCACAGGCTGCCGGCAGAGGGTGCTGCAACCCTGCAGTGCGGCCCAGTCTGTATACAGTGACCTGGAGCATGACTTTGCCTGAGGACTGCACGACACCCGGTCCTGGGGGGTGTTCTGCTGCAGACACAGTCACCGTCTTCCAGAGCGAAACTCCCCACGGCCTGAGCCTGGAAGAGGAGCTGGTGTCCCACTTCATCTCTAGGCCTTAGATTTATATCCTGCCTTTTGCTTGTCCAGATGGGGGATTTTCAGTCTTTTTCATCTCATGGCACACCAAGAAGGCACTGAAATGGTGAAGACACACCACTGGCTTTATAACCATTGACAAGGTGCACCACGGGACCCTCACCGGCGCATACAAGAGAGACAGGAGGAGTCCTGCAGGGCTCAGTTGGCAGGTGCCAGGGATGCGGATTCCCACTCCCCGAAGCAGGGAGGTCAACAAGGTGTTCAGGATCCCAGTCAAGCTCCAGCCCCAAGCCCTGGTTAGGCTGGCACAAGTCCCAGCACGAATCCCGGCGGGGGCGTCATAAAAGTGCTCCAAGGCTCTTCTGTGCCACGGGGGGGGGGGGGGGTTGGCTAGGCCAGAGCACAGACATGCAGTGGCCACTGCACTCCTCCATGGGAATGAGGAGACGGGTGAATGTCCCGGACCAAATCAGTTAGGATTGTGCCCCAAATTGCTTAATTCACCTGATCTGCTGGAAACAGGAGTGTGGGTGGGATAGAGCCAGTGATGGGCTTCAAAGAAATCAAGAACCGGTTCTCTGCCCATCTGGCAGCCACTTTTAAATGGCTATTTTTAAACTTTATATGTACTATCGCTTGTTAAGAACCGGTTCTATAGAGTAGGTGCGAACCTGCTGCTGCCCACCACTGGATAGAGCCCTGGGTAGAAAAAGGGGTAAGGGGCTTGGGCATGGGTGTTGGTCACAGATTCCCTCCCTACATAATCTGGACAAGGTGTAAGAACAGCTGGGTGCCCTTTGGCATGGCAGGATCTTTGCCAGCCCCATCTCCATGGGGTCCATTTCCAGTGTTTGCATAGCCCAGGATGGACATTGCTCACCCCCATGCTTCCCCCCCAAGGAGCTTGGGGGGATTCCTTTACAGCCTTTCCACCCCACAAAGGCTCCTGACAAAGGCCCAGCTCAATCATCATTCGGACCACTGGCAGCCTCGCAGCAACAGGAATTGTGCAGTGCCATCCTCGGCCTGGTTAAATGGACAACTATGTTCAGTGGGATTTATTCTTGGGGAAGTGTGGGCAAAACAGGAAGACACCTGCCAGGCCTGCAGCAGGCACCACAAGCTCCCACCTGCTGGATCAGGGGTGTCTCTTGAGGCTGGCAGCTGCTGCCTGGGCACCAGAGGGGGCGCAAGAGGTGTCCTTTAAGTGGCTCTGCCAGCCCAGCCTTGGAAGATGGGCAGGGAAAGACCTGTGCCACCTTGTGCTTGCTCTGCCAAGACTCTCCCAGCCCCATGCATCCTCTTCTCCCTGTGGCCATGGAGGGTCACTGGGATCAGAAAGTGGAAGGGAGCCCATCCAAGGATGCCACTTAAGGCTGGGCTTGGGGTTCAGGGAAGTTGCCTGGCAGGCGATGCTGGGTTGTCTCCAGCACCCCCCCCCCCCCGTGGGATCCTGCCCTGGTTGGCTTCAGTGGGGAGGGGATGTTACCTGCACTCCAGCTGTGCTGTGAAACCATGGCTTCCCACGCCCACCCTCTCCCCAGCCAACAGCACCTCCAAGACTGCGATTCTAAGGTGGGCCTAGTTTTGGCCCTGAGACAGGTGGCAGGAGGCAGCCTCCTCCCTCCAGCAGGAACTCCAGATGTGGGGCAGAGACCAGGGGCTCTCTTTGCAAGGTTCCTGGAGGTGCCCTTATGCAGGGGGCACTTTGATCCCAGGCCTTCCACAGAGGCCTCAACAGTTGCCACAGAAAGACCCCCTCCCCAGAAAAGCCCCTGAGAAGGGTGCCAGCAATGGCACTGCTGGAGGGCCTGAGTGCTGGGCCAGCGTGGCTCACACCTGGCCTGGAGACCTTGGTTCAACTCTGCAGGAGAGACTCCCAGGTCAGTGGCCTAGCTGGAGGGGGTGGAGCAGTCAGTCTTGGAGGGGGGCATGCAGGGAGGCCCATCCCTTTCGGAGTCATTTAGGAGGGAAGAACCCCTTGCATGCCACCCCCCAAGACTGACTCCTCCATCCCCCTCTAGCCAGAGTGACCCTATAGAGTGGATGACCCTTCGATGGTGAATTAAACCTGCATTTAATTTTGCTCTCTGTTCTATCACCCCCCGTCTAGCTACGCCACAGGGTGAGCCCCCCCCCCGAGACTGGGTCCTCCGCCCCCCTCTAGCTAGGCCACAGGGTGAGCCCCCCCGAGACTGGGTCCTTTGCCCCCCTCTAGCTACGCCACTGGGTGAGCCCCCTCAGACTGGCTCCTCTGCCCCCCTCTAGCTACGCCACTGGGTGAGCCCCCCCCCCCCCCAGACTGGGTCCTCCACCCCTCTCTAGCCACGCCACTGGGTGAGTCCGCCCCCCTCTAGCTACGCCACTGGTGAGCCCCCCCAGACTGACTCCTCCGCCCCCCTCCAGCTACGCCCCCTCCTCCTCCTCTGGGGTGCCACCCATTCTGGGTGGGGGGAGGTGAGGATCCCTTGGGTGCTGCGGGGGGAGCCGCCCAGGCTGACGCGGGTGGGGGGGCGTCGGAGGCAGCAACACGTGCCCGGTGCTCGCGCGCAGCTGCGACGGACCGGCGTCGGGTACGCGCTTTCCCCGCGGCGCGGCAGCGGGAACGCGCGAGGGTCGGGAGCGAGGCAGGGAAGGCGCAGAACCCGGTGCCGGCTGGTGCGGGCAGGAGGGTCGCCCTCGCTGAGCCACCTGTTCCCGGCGCTGCCCGAAGGGGCGTCCGCGGCGGAGCGGCCCGTCCATCAGTCCAGCCATCCCCGAGGGGGAGGAAGGGCGAGGGGGCGGGCGGCGGGCAGGGATGGCCGGACACCTGGCGCCCCCGGGCCGGGAGCCCCCCGTGGGGGCGGGCGGGGAGACGCTGTGCCCCCCGGAGCTGGAGCGGGGCGAGGAGTCCTCGGACAGCGACGGCGAGCAGGAGGGCGCCTCCCACCGTCTCATCCGCAAGGTCTCCACCTCCGGACAGATGCGCACCAAGGTGAGCCCCGTCCCGCCCGTCGAGGCAGTGGCGTAGCTGGAGGGGGCGCCTCGCTCGCACCCCCTACGCCCCTCTAGCTACGCCACCAGGCAGCCCCCCAACCCCTGGCCAGGATCAATGCAATCCGGGGGGCGGCGGGCAGTGGCGTAGCTAGAAGGGCCCCTCCCAAAATGGGAACTCCCCCTCCCAGCCCTCCAGCTACGCCACCGAACAGACCCCTGTCCGGGAGCCGTGCGCCCCGTCGAGGACCGCCTGTTGCGCCCCGTCGGGCCAGCATCCAAGCCTTCCAGGGACCCTGGAGGGCGGGCTGGATCCCCTTCTCGGAAGGGGGGCTGGACCCCTAGAATACCCAGGCAGCCGCCCCCTACCCTCCCGTCTATCTTCAGTACCTCCCTCCTCCCGTCGGACCCCCAGCACATGGGGTAGGAGAACAGCATCCTGGAGTTCCATTAGCAACCCCCGCCCGTCCAGTTCAAGCCAGGTTTGGCCCCTGCAAGGATTTCTGCGAGACACCCCCCCCCCCGTCGGCGTGGGGGGGTCTGAGCTCACCTCCACGTGGAGAAAGTGGAGAGGGTGTTCAGAGTGGTTGCAACAGCCCCCCCCCCCCCAGGAGCAGGACCCTGGACTGCCCCCATTGCTGGGGCTCCTAAGAGGGAGTCAAACCTGGGGAAACTGAGGCTGGGGGGGGGGGGAAGCAACAGTAGGAAGAGCAATGCCCAGGGATGACAGCCTGGAATGGCTCCGAAGGGGTGAGGCTCCCCGAATACTGACTGCTCCACCCCCTCTAGCTATGCCACCTGCCCATCACATCTATGTATCCAGGCTGTGGGGCCTGCTGGGAATTGACAGGCAAGAGCTAAAAACTGCCCCCCCCCTTCAAGCCAGCCCTGCTGCAAAGGAGGAGCAAGTGAGCTGGGGGGGGGGGGACTGTGACGGAGATGCCAAGGAAGCAGCCCAGGGATGGGGGTGCTTTTAATTTCCTAAGAGCGTCTCCGGCCCGTCATGTTGGACCTTGTCCAGAGTGCTCTCTCCATGCTGTGCTGTCCAGCAATGGGGAGCCCAGAGGGAGCTTCTTCCCTCCCAGCACCAGCCTGGGGGGCAGAAGAGCAGAAGGGCACTCGCTCTCCAGCACCTTCTCTTTGGGGCCCCAAGCCAGGCCTTGGTTCCTTATGGGGTTTTAAGCCAGACCTTGGCTCCCTGTCAGTCCCTATAGGGGGACTTTTGGACAGCTGGCTGAAGCTGCATCTAGCTTAAAGACACATAAAGCAGGCAGGCAGGATTGGATGGCTTCATTCATCTATTCATTCATTCATCTATTCATTCATTCATCTATTCATTCATTCATCTATTCATTCATTCATTCATTCTGCACAACTAATCGAGTTGCCATCGTTCTCCACAAAATGCCCGTAGATGAACCAGAGAGACATATGGCAACCCTAAGACAGGGCTCACTCCGCCATGCTTTGAAGCCAGTGCTGTTGGACCACCTGTTTCTAAACTGCTGATTGGAAGTGGTTGCTCCCCCATGCCCACGTACCCAGCATCACCCAGGCCTGCCTACGGGCCCAGTGCCATAGCACGGAGGTGTCTCCCTGGCACGGAGCCCTGATGGATCTCTTGGAGCCTCATCCCACCCCATAGACTTTGGCCTCGGGAAAGGGCCCAGCAGGTGCCCTCTCCAACTGCCAGTGTTTGGCAAATCTTATGTGGGTTAATGTACCATATAGAGCAATCTCTGCATGGGGTGAGAACACAGATCCTTCTCCCTGGTCAGGAAAGGGACAGTGTTTGGGGACAGCAGCAGCGTTGTACAGGGTGCTTTTGGTAGGCCCCCACTGGTGGGGCTCCTAAGAGGAAGCCAAATCCGAATGTGCCTGGGGAAACTGAGGCTGCTAGGGGAGGGACTGGGAGGCAGAGGGAGGACAGTGTTTCTGGGAAGCAACAGTAGGGAGATCTGCACCCAGCAAAGAGGGCTGGGGATAGTCCAGCTCCAGGGCAGACACTGCGACCCAGTTGGAAGACAGAGACTTTCTCAGGTGGCATAGCTAGAAGGGGGTGGAGCAGTCAGTTTTGGAGGGAGCCTCACCTCTTCAGAGCCATTCCAGGTGGGGGGAGCAAAACGGAGCCATACGGAGCCGAGAGGGGGCATGTCTGCCCTGGAAACAGGCTCTGGATACTGCACTGTTCTAGGCCATGCTGACCATGTCCTCAACACACCTCTCCTGAACTGCTTAGGCTGGCACGGTGGTACTTAGTGGGGGATAGTAAGACCCTCCTGTCAAGATCTCAGGCATCCAGGGCGGCTTGGTTTGGGCTGCAGGTTTGCAAGAGAAAACCACAAGGTCCTCAGAGGGAGCCAGGAGGAATATGGCGTGGGGGGGACTTGTGTGAAATGTGCACCATACAAACATTAGTGGGGTAGCAAAGCCCAGGGGAGGGGAATGTCCAGGGTTTATCAGACATGAGAACAGGACTGGTGAGAATCTTCACCAGGAGGTCCTACTCACGGCTGTCTTGTACGGTTTTGCATTCCTGCCCCATCTATACACTCAGATCAGTGATTTTCAACCTTTTCCATCTCATAGCACGAAGGCTGCAACCCTAAAAGCACTTTCCTGGGAGGAAGACCCATGAAACACAATGAGGCTTACTTTTGAGTAGACATGGTTAGGACTGTGCTCTAAAATTGTCAAGACACAATTGACAAGGCACACCATGCTGCTGGTGGAGGGTGCACATCCCTTAATGACCCTATTAATAAATGATATTATCTAATAAATCAATAAATTTTCCAAACGCTCCTGGCACACCTGTGGACCACTTGGGGCACGCCAGTGTGCCAGGGCACACTGTTTGAAAATCACTGGTTTAGATTGTCAGTGAGCTTTAGACGAGATACACAGAATATTATAGAAAAACTGGGAGACCCAAACGTTGGCTTTGTTGTATGTCATTCCCTAAAATATTTAAAATCACACACGCACACCAGTTTCTGCACATCTGGAGACCTATAGCGACCTCCTGTATGAAGAGCTCCACTGAGCTGGACTAGCAAGCAGAGCCTGCAGTCCGTCTCTTGGCCAACCTCCACCCACAGTTCTCCGGGCACCTTTGGAGGTCTGCCCCATTGGCTCCATATGCCTGTTGTGCTGGGGTCTGCGAGACACATTGCTGAGAGCACGGGTGACATTGCAGCTAGGAAAGGCTCGGAGTCCTCCTTAATTGATGCCCCTGCACCACCACGTGGCACCCTGTGGTTTGCACACAGTGGACGGGGCTGCCGAGCATGTGAAGCACTGGCAACTTGTGACCCAGTTGGATCATTCCGGTTCTGCAGAGCAGAATAGCAAGTAGACAGAGCTGAAGATGCTTCTGGAGACCAAAGCTGGGACCTTTCCTAGGCTGCAGGAGGAAGGGGCTGAGCCTCCAAGCTCATGTAGGGACTTAGGGCAAAATCCAGAGTAACTACGGGGAGTCCTTGCTCCGGTGTAAGAACAACTTTCTCTGGATTCCAATATGAATTTCCCATAGGTTTTCACTATGTAGTGTAGTAACTATGGGTGCATGTAAAGTCTCTTATGTGCTCCTGTAGTTCCTCTGGATTTGGGGGTTAGAGGAACCCCAGCGGCCTTACTCAAGGGGCTTCATGACAACTTTGAGTCACACGTTCCAAAGGAACTCATGAGTCCGAGGGGGCTGGGCACGGGGAAGGGGGATTCACAGCTGGGGTCTGCAGAATCTTAGAGTCATAAATAAAACCTCCTGTAGACTTCCTAGTGCTGGGGTTGTAAACATATTTTAATATAAAGTTGCTTGCAAGGCTAGAGTAGATAACACACCCTTAGATTACTGGTGGAATCGGCAGTGGGGCAACAGCCTGTCCTCCATATCAATCTACCCAGGCCCTCGTACTTCTCTTGTGGCATCAAGCACAAAACCATAGTCTTTCAAGGCTGATGGGCAGGGGGGCACTTGAAGCACAGAGCCAAATGGGTGCCATTGGCTTCATGCTGGCCCTGGATCTGTACCTGCCTGGCCACCTTCCAGGGAAATGCGGGTGCCTTTCCATGGGCTGGTGGCTGCAGGTCCTTGGACAAGCGCCCCCTCCGTGGCTGCCACAGATGGTGTCTGGCAGGCACTGTCCTCGGCACAGTCCCTGGCTCAGCCTCTGAGGCTGAGAGCACTTCCAGAGTCTCCCTTCTGGAATCACTGCACATTTCCTCCCCCAGGAGTCAACCTTTATGCGCAAGCAGTGGCTGCTGATGTGCTAAACATGGCTTGAATTCTTTGGCAACTTTTGTGTAGGATCCATCAGCCCTGAATTGAACTAGGTTGAGAGGGGGAGAAATCTGTCCGTCCGTCCGTCCGTCATGTTATAAACCTCCATCTTACTTAACCACATGACATCTAGCTATTTATCTCATCTATCCAGCAACAGCAGGGGTGTCAAGCACATTTTATTCAGAGGGCTGAATCTTGGTGGGTTTCTCCCAAGAGATGGAGTCCAATCTTATGCATGTCTACTCAGAAGTAAGTCCTTTTATAGTCAATGGGGATTTCTCCCCGGAAAGTGTGTACTGAGAAGCTCTCACGGGCCAGATTAAATGGCGAGGCAGGCCAGATTTGGCCCTTGGGCCTTGTGTTTGACACCTGTGATCCACAGTATTTCTATCTTGTCTGTCTGTCTTATCTGTCTGTCTATCATCTCTTCCTTCCATATCTATCAATTCCTTTCATATCTATCTCTCCCTCCCTTCCATATCTGTCTGTCTGTCTTTCTCGTTCTCTCGCTCTCTGTTCATCAGGTTATCACACTCCATCACACTTTTTCCTGACCCAAAATGCTTCCAGCTTTCTTCTCCCCTTTCCCTCTTTCCTATACTCCTTTCCCAGCTTTCTGATATCCTTTCTTTAGACCAGCATTTCTCAAAGTGGGGGTCGCACCCATTTGGGGGTCGCCTGGAGCTTTCCTGGGGGTCACCTAAAGACCCCTGCTGCAGGGGGCCAGGTCAGGCTTGCCAGACCTCTGGCTGTAGCTGCGCGCACATTGGGGCTGATTGACAGCCTCAGGGCCCAATCCAATGCATGCCTACTCTGAAATAAATCCCATTATAGTCGGGGGCCTTTACTCCCATGTAAATGTGGATAGGATTGCAGCCTCAGGGCCCAATCCAGTGCATGCCTACTCTGAAATAAATCCCATTATAGTCAGGGGGCCTTTACTCCCATGTAAATGTGGATAGGATTGCAGCCTCAGGGCCCAATCCCATACATGCCTACTCCGAAATCAATCCCATTGTGTTCAGTGTGTGCATAGAACACACATTTCATTTGTAAGAATGAAAATACATCCTGCGTATCGGATATTTTCATTACGATTCATAACAGTAGCCAAATTCCAGTTCTAAAGTAGCAACAAAAATAAGTTTATGGTTGGGGTCCCCACAACCTGAGGAACTTCTAAAGGGGTCACGGTGTTAGGAAGATTGAGAACCACTGCTTTAGACTAAGGGTGCAATCCTCACCAGTTTAGGCCAGCGCCACACGTCCGTCTCCCTATTTCCACTCGGGCGAGGAGAGGCGAGCACGCCTAACCTTCCTTGGTGGGGCACAGAAGTGCCTCTTCCGACCCCCCAGGCCGGTATTTCTTTCCTGAAATTCTTTCAGGTTTCTTTCTTGGGAATCTGCAGCCAGAGAGAGAGCCACACGCCTCAGCTGCACGGGGCTTTTCTGCGCGCTGTCTTTGCAGTCCGTGCGATTTTTATTCCTGCAGATAATCTGGCATCGTATGAGGTCTTGGCCCTTCTCGTTCCAGACCATTAATGAGTAGGCACTGTGCCTGTTAACCAGCGGGCCCGGGTTCGAGACCCAGGTCCCCACAAGATGAGGATTTCCTGCTATACGCAGGGGGTTGGACTAGATGGTCCGTTGGGTCCCTTCCAACTCCACGATGCTGTGCTATGAGAGCAAAGTGGTGCCGGCCCCAGGAAGACTTTGGGGAGTCCTGGCCACTGGCTTCCTCCTGCTCCTCCTTTCATCCCCTCCGTTGCTTCCTGCAGTTCAATGAGTGTCTGGCTGTTAAGTGTGCTTTGGGGCTTCATATGAGGATTGGACAAACAGACCTGTGGCTGGGCTGAGCCAGGAGTGGACGGTGCGCTTGGATCCTGAGAGCACTTTTGACACGCTCAGAGAATTAGCCAGTCCTTTGCAGAAGCTGCCCCTTCCTTCCTTCCTTCCTTCCTTCCTTCCTTCCTTCCTTCCTTCCTTCCTTCCTTCCTCCTGGCCTGTTGTTTTTCCTGCTCATAATTCTCCCTTTCCTGACCTGCTCCGCTGATTCACCTGGAGCAGACCTGGTGCTTAACAGGCTGGCAATCTCTGGCTTCCCCCAGATCCCTCTTGAGAACGGGTATTACGGTGGCTTCTCCCGCTTGCTGGCAAGAAGGCTGGTCCTGCAAGTCAGTTCCGTGCAACCTCTGGAGACTAGCCGTCCAGCTCCATCCAGCACCCACCTGGAGCCGTCCAGCAGCGGTCCTGATGGGTGTCTGACGGGGATCTTGAGGGGTGTCTGATGGGGATCTTGAGGGGTGTCTGATGGGGATCCTGATGGGTGTCTGATGGGGATCTTGAGGGGTATCTGATGGGGATCTTGAAGGGTGTCTGATGGGGATCTTGAAGGGTGTCTGATGGGGATCTTGAGGGGTGTCTGACGGGGATCTTGAGGGGTGTCTGACGGGGATCTTGAGGGGTGTCTGACGGGGATCTTGAAGGGTGTCTGATGGGGATCTTGAAGGGTGTCTGATGGGGATCTTGAGGGGTGTCTGACGGGGATCTTGAGGGGTGTCTGATGGGGATCTTGAGGGGTGTCTGATGGGGATCCTGATGGGTGTCTGATGGGGATCTTGAGGGGTGTCTGATGGGGATCTTGAGGGGTGTCTGACGGGGATCTTGAAGGGTGTCTGACGGGGATCTTGAAGGGTGTCTGATGGGGATCTTGAGGGGTGTCTGATGGGGATCTTGAGGGGTGTCTGACGGGGATCTTGAGGGGTGTCTGACGGGGATCTTGAGGGGTGTCTGACGGGGATCTTGAGGGGTGTCTGATGGGGATCTTGGAATTCTTCCCCCCAAGCCCAAGCTGTGCTCCTTCTAACCTTCTTTGTGCTAAAAAGAAAAACTTTTTTCCCACTGAATGTTTCAGAATGAGCTTTTGGAGTCAACGGTCACTGGGAAGGATTCAGTACTAATTTATTTAACAGACATGGGAGGTCTTTGAGCTGCTTCGGTGCTGCTTTCGCTGAAGTTGTGATCAAAACCACAACCGAGGAAGTGTGTAATTCACACCTGGCTACTGCTGGGTGCGGCATCCGTCCTGTTTGCATGGGGTGCTGTCAGATTCTCCTTCCACCAAACTTCTCCATTTCCCTCCAGTCTCTGGTTCCTGCCCTTCAAGGAGGAAATCCTGGCCATCTTTTGAGACTCCTCTGAATTCAGAATTCAGACAGATGTTCCTTGGGCCACAAGGCCCACCTTGGTCTGCGTCAGAGGCAGGCAAAGGAAGGCCTAGGGCTGGATTTTAGTTGGATTGGAGCTGTCTTGAGTCTTGTATGAAAAGGCAGGATGTAAATAAAGTTAATAATAGTTAATAATAATAATAATTTGGCCTACAGAAGACGCTAGTTGGTCCCTCTGACTGCTCCCTCTCCATGGACAGCAGTCTGACCTAGGACCTTATTCTTGCACATATTCAAGGGTATTCAAGGGGCTGTGGGTGGTGCAAGTGGCTAAGACGCTGTGCCTGTTAACCAGCAGGCCAGGGTTCAAGACCTGGGTCGGCCCCACAAGACAGGGTGAGCTCCTGTCCTTAGCTCAGCTCTGCAACGCCAGCTGGATCCAATGGTATGGGCTCTGCCTTTCCATTGGACTCATTCAGTGGCGTGGAGAGGGGGGATTTGCTGCTTGGGGAACAGCCTATCCTCCATAACAATCTAACCCAGGCTTTCGTGCTTCACATGCAGCGTATGCAGTGCCGAGCACGATACCAGAGTCTTCCAAGACTGACGGAGGCCTGCTTTTATTCAAGGGTGCCGATGCTGCCCATCTGGATGCGGCTATCTTGCCCATGGGTGCAGCATTGAGATGTGGGGGAGAGCCATGTCTCCACCCATGGAGGAGGGCAGAGGTGCCCAGCCCAGCCTGAGCAAAGCATGCCTCCCACCCGAGAGAGGTGCATGGCAGAAACAAGAGGGAGAGAGAAAGCTCCAGCCATTTTCCACCCTGCGATGCCGCCTGTTCAGAGAGGGGGATGGACAGACAGGCAGACAGGACAAATGGGTATCAACAGGTGCCCTTTAGAAAGGAATTCAAGTCTTCATGATGGCCCTCCATGCAAGGCCCTTGGACCAAAAAGCCTTTGAGAGCCCCTGAAGTGCCCCTTTTAAAGAGAGGGATCCCAAAAGCTCCCTTTTCCTTCCTTTTTGCCTGCTGCCTCTGGGGACGGGCAGGGAGGGGATGCACTCATGCAGCAGAAATGCAGGGTGAGAGTGTGAGGGGTCCTCTGGAGCCATGGATTCCACAGCAGCACGTCCGTCCCTCGGTGTGCCGCCTTGCGATGAGTCACCACTGCAGTCTCCAGGAGAGAGAGATTGAGAGAGAGAGAGAGAGAGCAAACACCATCTGCCTGGACCACCACCAGTTGTTTGGTTCTACCTGCGCTCCAGCTACTCTGGGGTTAAGGCGCCTGCCATGCCAGGAGGGAGTCCTTGGTGCCAGCTTCACCTGCCCAGCTCAGCACTTCAGTCAGGCGTGATAAGGAGGTCGCTGGCACATGGAAGCCAGGCACGCTGGGGACAGATCCGGACTTTGGCTCTCCTGCTGCAGCAGTGCCCGGCCCGGATCCTGGGGAGCAGGCAGGGCACGTCTCTCTCTCTCTCTCTCTCCTCTCTCTCTGTGGCCTCACCCTGGGCTTGCCTGGCTGGACCTTGCTGGCTTCTGACCATTCCCAGCACCCTGGAGAGCGCTCCAAAGGCAGGCCAGGCAGGTGGTGGCAGCCACAGCACAGCTGCCTGCCTCTGGAGCTGCTCTCCTGCTCCGTCCTGGGCCTGACCTCCCAGCAGCTCAGGATCAGGCCCACTTTTGTCTGGGGGCCCAGGGATCGGGGGAGGGAGCCTCACCCAAGGGCTTTGTGGACAGGCTGGGGTTGGGAGTGCTCAGCGAGGTCTTGGAGTGGTGGCACCACCACTGGCCCTTCACCACCGCCTGCACTGGTTGCTGCAGTCCTGCTCTCTGGATTGCAAAGCAGGCAAGTGCCGGGATCTCCGTTACCCTCACAACAACCCTGCCAGGTGGGCCAGTGCTGCTCCTCCCATTACAGACGAAGGATGCAATCCTGTGTACACTTTTTTGGAAGTCAGCCTCATTGAACTCAGTGGGACATACTTTCAAGTAGACATTGGGCTGTGAGAGCCCAGTCCTATGCACGTCCTATTATAATGAGTGGGGCTTACTCCCAAGAAAGTGTGGATAGGATTGGAGCCCAAAGAGTGGGACGGGTTGTGGAGGATCAAAAACCCTTCAGTTCCAGGTTCTGCTTCGCTGTAGACAGAGGACTTCCCATCCCCTGTTCCTGACCTCTGAGTGATGGTGCTCCATGCGCGGGCTCTGGGGGCCGTTGAGTGAGTAGTCAGGATCGTGCACATTTTCTGCTCATGCAGGGCTCCTCCTTCTGGCTGCAGTGAACCCTCGCCCTGGAGTGAACCCTCACCCTGTCACATCACTCTCTTTCCGGGCTCCCCATCTGCTTGCTTTCTACAGTCCGAAGAGGAAGAGGGGCCACATGTTACACCCCCTCCTTCTCCAAGGGCCTTGAAGAGGTCGCAGTGCGCACAGATGTGTCGCACACAGTCTTTTCCTGCTACGGCTTTCTCCATCTCCATCTCGGCAGAGGGGCGAGTGTATTTCTTCAAGGAGGGAGCCTCCGAGGCCAGGAGTGGGGGGAAGGGGGCCCCACACCACCCTTTTGTGCTGCTGCCAAGGGAATGGCTGGTGGACTAAGAATAGGTACAGTACGGACGGCCACTTTCCGGTGCTTAATGAGTTTGGCCCTCCAAGGCTGTGTCCTCAATTGAAGGAGATGCTCCCCCCCACTTGGCAGTGGAAAGTGGTGACCCAGTTAGAGGCATCCTGGGCACCCAAAGGGAAGCAGCCAGGAAGACAGGGAGGGGACAGAATTGGGTGGCACAGAATAGGGTCCCAAAGCACCAAAACCTTTGTCCCCAAAACTCCGGAGCAGCAGGTGTGCTGAGCCATGGCCTTCCTCCAAGCCTGCCCTGTTTCTCATGGGGCCTTAGTTGGTCTGCCTCTCAGCTCGGAGGCTTCGTGTAGCATTGCTTCCACTTATTTATTTATTTATTTATTTACTTACTTACTTACTGATTTAAGGGATTTATACTCAACCTTTGCCGTGCCAAAGTAAATGCCCAAGGCGGCTTACCGAGTTTAAAAAAAATTATTCTCTTGTCCTCACAACAACCCTATGAGGTAGGTGTGGCTGAGAGTAAGCCACAAGCCCAATGTCACCCAGGAAGCTTCATGGCTGGGGGGGATTTGAACCCTAATCTTCTAGGTTTCAATTCAACTCTCACTACACTAACCACTATGTAACCTGAGGGTGCCCAACAGTTGCTGCTGCTTAGAGGGGCCAGGAAAGACCAGAGTGTATCTGGTGTGATGGCAACTGCCTGCCCCTTGTCATAACTGGAGAGGGATGGAGCAGTCAGTCTTGGAGGGTGCCTTACCACTTTGGAGCCATTACAAGGCTGCAGGGAGCAAAACGGAGCCATCTGGGCCCCCCGCCTGGAATGGCTCCAAAGGGGTGAGGCACCCTCCAGAACTGACTGTTCCACCCCCCCCCAGCTATGCCACTGTTCCTACCTGCTCTTGGCTGTGCTTCAATAGGGTGATAGGGTTATTCTGCTTTCTAATGCAGAGGGGGGCTGAGCAGAGCAGAGGAGCTGTGCTGGGGGGTTGCCTAAGTTCCCCCACCCTGTGCCTTCTTCAAGGGCTGGCAGTGCTCCCCAAGAGCTGGCTGCAGTATGGTTTCCAAGGCTTGGCTCTGAGCTTTCACCGAGGAGGGGTTCAAGGCCTCATTGTTCTGCTGGGGGGCATGTCGGAAGTCCTTGGTGGTGCAGCCTGGATGGATGAATGGAGGCTTCGGGGGCACTTGGCTGCTCTGGGAGCGCCTGGCACTGCCACTCTCTGCATTCAGAAATCAAATTCATGTTGTTGTTGCAGTCCCCCTTCAGCTATTAAGTTTTCCAAGCCATTTGACTGGCACAACAGGTCAAGGGGAAGGAGTACCGCATTTACTTGAATCTAATGTGCCATCGAATCTAATGTGCACCCTGATTTTGAAGGCTAAATATGGCTGGAAAAGGTGAGCATGAGATTCAAGTCAATATTGTCTTTGGGACTGATCCTGATCTTGGGTAGGGGGGAAGTGGTGACCGGGACAGTTGGGGTCCCTAATTGAGCTGGAGCACCCCTGCATGGACAGTATTTGTTTGCAGCTTGGCCGTTCAAGCGCACAAAAGCATTGGCTGGGCTGGAGGGGGAAGAGGTGAGATCTTCCCCTGGTCGCTGTGTGGGATCTGAGCTGCGTGGGATTCAGTGATCCTCCTGGTGAAGCTCAGCCTCTGCTGCCTGGGCCCATTTGGTGTCTCGGGGCGGGGGGGGGGGGGCACCACTCACCATCTGCGCGTGGGCAGCATTGCAGGCGGTGCTGAGCTACAGCCCGTAAGAGCACAGAAGTTGCTCCTCCTGTGGGAGCCTCCATAGAGCAGGACCTAAGTGGCAGTGCCAGGGATTGGCATTACCGGTGCCAACCATGAAAAGTGGTGCCTGGGAACAAAGATTGTGTAAAGCTGTCAAAGGTGCCAGCAGCGCATGGCAGGTCTTGGGAAAAAAGAAGAGTGACTTGCAGGCGGCTGC
Organism: Cryptoblepharus egeriae; assembly: GCA_030015325.1. Lineage (NCBI taxonomy): Eukaryota > Metazoa > Chordata > Lepidosauria > Squamata > Scincidae > Cryptoblepharus > Cryptoblepharus egeriae. The sequence continues at coordinate 481,206 of JAREYC010000016.1, forward strand.
CTGTGAATTCAGGGCATAGACGAGATTCTCACGGCCCCCATGCCTAGGGTTGCCACATGCCTGGAAAAACCAGGTCATTTCCAGTTTGGGGGGACCCATCCTGTATGGCTGTGTCCCGGGTTTGGGGTGTGGGTGTTGTGAGTGAGAGAGATTTGTGGGTGTCTGAGCGACCTCAGGAGGGATCTCCCCAGCAAGCACCCTGGGAAAGAAGGGGCCAGGGACAGATGCTCCCATATAGGCACATCGTTCCTGGGAGTAAGCTCCATTCACTATAATGGGCTTACTTCTGAATAGACATGCACAGGATTGTGCCCTGGACCAGCAGGTTTGGTCTTGGTTTCACATGGCAACCCTACCTGTGGGCCTCCCCGGCCCACCAACACAGCTCCACATCCTGCTCAAAAGTGCAGAGAACGTGCATGGGACGGTCCCACTCAGGCCCCCTTGGTTTGGTGGTGCTTGTGCAAGAGATGTGTCCGAGAGGGAGGGCCTTGGGGGAGATCCTTCCTCCAGGCAACAGGTCGGGCTGGAGCTTCCTGGAGTTTCCTTCCATGCGTTGGAGGAAAGATCGGGTTTTTCCGGTTGGTGCTGCTGGCGCGTTTCACAACTCGGTTGCTTTGGCGTCTGCAATAAAAACCTCACCTTTGTCCTCCTTCATCTTGAGTCTCCTCATCCGGAGACCTGAGTCTTCAGCCTTCAGGAGGTGGGCAGGGAAGAGGCCTTTCACTGGCACCAGTGCCATTTGCATACCTTTTTGGCAGCTCCAGCCTGCCTGCTGGGGGGGGGGGAGAAAGGGTGGCTGGGGCCTGGATACTGCTGGAAGAGGGTATGAATACTGAAGTGCCCCAAGAGAGGCAGGCCATGGAGGGGACCATGATGGTGCGCCAGCTCCTGCTTGCCCACTTGTGGCTGTGCCACCCAGTCACTGGCAAAGCCCTGCACTCCCCTGGCACCCAAAGGTGCTCATGCTTTGTCCTCTGAAGTCAGCCCACCTGGGTGTATCTTCTTTCAAGAAGGGGCTCCCACGCAGCACCCCTTCTGCAGGAGCCTGGAGGTGGGCAGGGAAGTGCACTTCTGTGCACGGGGTGATGTGCCACTTAACATGGTGATGGGGGCCACTTCCCCACCTCAAGTCCTTGGACCAAAGGGATGATGTCTTTGGCTCTTGATTTATCCACAGAAAAGCGTGAAGGAGGGACTCTTGCTGAAGCAGACCAGCTCCTTCCAGCGGTGGAAGAGGAGATACTTCAAGCTGCGAGGACGGACCCTCTACTATGCCAAAGACTCCAAGGTGGGGAGCTGAGAGGCTGTTGGCGGTGCAGGGAGGAAAGGCTCCTGTGCCTTGTGGAGGGGGGAGCAGCAGGTGCCACAGCTCTCCCCTTAAAGAGTGTTGCCTTTGCCCTGCCCTGTCCTGCCCCACGTGGATCTTGGCCCCATGTATTAGAGCTCAAGGAAGTCAGCCTGCCTGCTAGCTGTCTCCCCGTGGGGATCAAACCCCCAGAGCCTCCCAGGATCCCCACTCCTGCAGTCAGCCAAATGTTACCCAACCTGTGTCATGTCCATCTTCAAAGCAGACCCTTCCCTGGGGCCTGGGCCAAGCAGGGGACAGAACGTCTGCCCCACAGAAACCTTAAGGGTTGGATAAGCTGGTCTTGCCCGTAGACGTCACTCTTAGCCTCTCTCCTTCCAGTCGCTCATCTTTGACGAAGTGGACCTGTCGGATGCCAGTGTGGCCGAGACAAGCACCAAAAACATCAACAACAGCTTTACAGTAGGTCTGCCACTTGTGCTGTGGGGAGCTGGGACCCCCGGGGTTGCCTGAAGGCCTCCTCCAGGCTCTGGTTTAGCCTCTCCTGTCTTTACCTTTTGCTGGATTAGCCCAGGAGGCCTTGTCTGGAGGAGATGGGGCAGGTATGATGGCCATAGCAGGCAGGGAGGAGTGCCACTTGGGGGTCACCGGGGGGGACTCAAATTCCAGACACATCAACAGATATTGCTGTGACAATATACAACCTGGGCTTGGAAAACTCCATCCAGGACCCATCTTGGGGCGCAGCCCTATCCAGCTATCCAGCAAAAATGCCACCATGTTTGAGAACCACTTACTGATTTTTTGTAGCTACTTAAACCACTTTTAAACTCCTGTTTTAACCACTTATTTTGTTACTCTTGTTGAAAAGCATTATATAAATACTGTATTTACTCAAATCGAACGCTCACCTTTTAGTCTCCAAAATCAGGGTGTGCATTAGATTTGATGGCACATTCGGTTCAAGTAAATATATTGATGATAATGAAGTCAGTGGGGCATAAGCTGCATTTTGGAGCGAAGGGGCAATCACAAAATATTGATTCCCTTTTTATCAGGCAGCATCGGCACTAGGAAATTTTATAGGACTGGACCCTCAGTGGCCGTGTGGGGCCTCCTACCCCCCATTATTGGGCAGTTGCTGGAATGGAGCTCCATTGGAACCCTATCTTTTTTAGTTTATTGGTGTTGCTTCTGATCCTTTTTAAATTAACTATTTGCAAATTCCCATTTTATTTTGCAAATTCCTGCAGCCAAAGATTTCTGCAAATAGAGTCCCATGAACTCCTTTGGGAATGGGATGAAACCAGGAGCTACAACATGGGGGAGGGCAATGTTGGCCTTTTGAACAGCAGGGAGAGGTTGAAAGACCAGAACATGAGTTGAATGAATGTGCTCTGGATTTAACTGAAAAGTGTTGAAAGAGTGGAGTGTCAAAAGATGAACCGTCAGAAATAGAGGATACCTATACCTGAAGTATAACACTGAAGTATTCAAAGGCACCTGGACCACTTCTCCAGAGATCAGGAGGCTGGGTGGTCTATTTTGGTCCTACCCAGCAGGGCTGTCGTCCTGACCTCTTATTTATTTCAGGTGATCACACCATTCCGAAAACTCATCCTATGTGCTGAAAACCGGAAAGAGATGGAGGACTGGATTGGATCTCTGAAGTCGGTGCAGAAATGGGAAGCCAATGAGGTATCAGGGCTAGGTGCTGGTATGGGGGGAACGGTCCTTGCTGCATGCCCAGGGAAACTTCTCTCTGCCCTTGCCCTCACCCACCACCTCTCTTGGCATATCCCAGGCCTCCCAGTTCAACATGGAGCACTTCTCGGGCATGCACAACTGGTACGCCTGCTCCCACGCCCGCCCCACGTTCTGCAATGTCTGCCGGGAGGCTCTCTCTGCCGTCACCTCGCATGGCCTCTCCTGTGAAGGTGAGCCTCAGCCTTGGAAACTGGTTTTTTTCTGAGTTGCAACTGGAAGAGGAAGGCCCGGATGCTCACTAGAGGGTTGGGATGTAAGTGGAAGGCTGAGGGCTGCCCTGGAGAGATGCAGGTTGCCTTCAAGACCCCGCTGGCCCTTGTGGGAAAAGGCACAAGGACCCTTGACTGGGTGCAGGAGCCCTCCTGATCTCCCTCCACCACCCTCTGCCCCTGCATGACTTTTTTCTCCCCCCTCCCCAGTTTGCAAGTTCAAGGCCCACAAACGCTGTGCGGTGAGAGCCACCAACAACTGCAAGTGGACCACTTTGGCCTCCATTGGGAACGATATCGTCGAGGATGAGGATGGGGTAACTGAGAACTATGGCCCGCCTGGGGCTCCACCTGCAGAGTCACAGGACTCTGCGGGCCTTAAATTCAGTGACTGGTGCACATGGAACACATCACCAGCACTCACTCCCTGTGCACGACCCTGTTGCGTCATTCTGATCAGGCCACCTGCAAAAGCTTCCCTCCCGCTGAGCTCTCCTTTCCCTCCCAGGTGGCGATGCCTCACCAGTGGCTGGAGGGGAACCTGCCTGTCAGTGCCCGCTGCGCCGTGTGTGACAAGACGTGTGGCAGTGTGCGCAGGCTGCAGGACTGGCGCTGTCTGTGGTGCAAGGCCATTGTAAGAGCCCTCTGGGTTTCCCGGAACCTCATGACAAAGTCTTGGTCCCAGTCTGTGCATGGGGACCGCAGCCATCTCTCTGGCACCCACCATGTGCCAGACTGATAACAGTTGAGTGGAGCATGTGCTGAAGGGTGGCTCATGCTTTCCAAACACATGCTTTCCACTCAGTTTAAGCAAAATACAAAAATACATATTTTAGATGGACATTGAAAATGCTGGATTTATTTCCCCATCTGGTGGAAGAGAACAAGAATCATAATTCCAAATAAGTACTTGTGAAAGGGGGGGTTGCCATGTTCTGCCCGTTTTCAGATCCTGCCCAGTTGCCTTTTGTCCCGTGGCAGCTCCTGTGGCACTGCAGAAGTGAGGTTCAGGAGGTGCTGCTTTGGGGAGGGACGGGACCTGCAGCGTAGCCATTCCCGGCTCTTTCTCTCCCGACCCTGACCAGGTGCACAGTGCCTGCAAGGAGCAGCTGGGCAAGAAGTGCCCCCTGGGGCAATACAAGGTCTCCATCATCCCCCCCACAGCCCTCAACAGCATTGACTCGGACGGTGAGTGGGAAGGGTTGGGAGAGGGGACTGGCCTGACGATGAGGTCTCAGTACAGGGGCTGCCCTTCCTTTGCCCTTTTGCCACACTGGGGGGCCTTCCACACAGCCTGCCAGGTGCCTGGGGCTGAGCTGGAGCTGGGCTGTGGGTCTACAACTCTTTGCCTCCCATAATGACCTCCCAGTGCCTGGGAAGGGCTGGCACTCTCAGGACAACGGGGGAGCTCAACGGACCTCTCTGCCTACTCAGCGAGCCTGAAACGTCCTCTTCCCCCCTGTGTGAAACCAGGTTTCTGGAAAGCCACCTGCCCGTCCTCCTGCTCCAGCCCCCTGCTGGCCTTTGTCAACTCCAAGAGTGGAGACAACCAGGGCGTCAAGTTTCTCCGCAAGTTCAAGCAGTTCCTCAACCCAGCCCAGGTTTTTGACCTGATGAATGGTGGGCCCCACCTGGGGTAAGTAATCTGCCCCCCACGTGTGTTCCACCAAAGACCCTCTAGGGGCTGTGCATGGAGTGCACAAAGAGGGCAGGGTGACCCTCGAGGCCACGCACGGCCACAAAGCAGGGTCCAGCATCCTCAGTCCCCTCTGACCCTGGCATGGCTGCTGCTCTGGGTCCTGAACCCAGCCCCCTCCTCTCTTCCCTGTAGGCTGCGGCTCTTCCAGAAGTTCTCCACCTTCCGAATCCTGGTGTGCGGAGGAGACGGCAGTGTAGGCTGGGTGTTGTCCGAGATCGACTCACTGGGGTTGCACAAGCAGGTGAGACTCTCTCCTCTGTCCCTATCACTGCAAGGAGGAAGAACATGTCTCTACAGTATATAAGTACTGGAGATAGATGTGTCCTCTTTATCCAGGACATGTCCTCTTTTTTGACCTGGTGTCCTGGGAAAAAATCTTCATTGTCCGCCTTTTCCTTGTGAGCTGGCAGCACGGAGCTTTCCTGCAAATAATAAATTACATGTAATAAATTATATGCAACAGTCTTAAATCTAATAATAAGTGGTGGACTCTCCTTCACTGGGGGTCTTCAAGTAGAGGCTTGACGAGCACCTCTTGGAGATGTTCTAGGAGGATTTCTCCCCCACACTTTGGGGGAAAAGAAGTGGGTGGTAAAACTCTTTTTGCCCCAACTGAAAATAGTTTATATATATATCTTTCATGTGGATAATTTACAAACTATATTATTTATTATTAAATAATATATTTAAATCAGAAATACGGCAAGGTTTGCACTCGGCGCCAGCAGTGCCACCCTGACCATGCCCTCTCTTTATGGCAGTGCCAGCTGGGAGTCCTGCCCCTTGGCACCGGCAATGACCTAGCCCGGGTACTGGGCTGGGGCAGCCTCTGTGACGATGACACTCAACTGCTTCAGGTCCTGGAGAAGCTGGAACGAGCCACTACCAAGATGCTGGACAGGTGGGTGCCTGGTTGGAGCTACTGGCAGAATTCAGGGGAAGGGAGATGGTCGGGGAGTGGGGCTTGGGACCCCTAGGAGTTGGCACCCCTTCAGGCAGCGGGAGTCTGGTGCCTAAAAGATTTGGAGCATGTGTATGGATGTGTGATGATGGGGGTCTCATTTACTTCGATGTCATCTCCCCCTTTATTGCCATCTGAGATGGGAGGTTGTAGGGGTGGTGAAGGAGAAAGCTGGGCACAAGCAGGGCAGCTCCAGCCTGGGTGTGCAGCCTGGGTGTGCATGTGCCGCTCTTTAGGGATAGGTGGCCAGCTTGACTGTGCTATGCCAGCCTCCGCCAGCCCCTCCATGCCACCTCCAGACTAGGCAAGGATCTGGGCAGTGCTGAAGTCTCTGCCTCCCCCTGCAGGTGGAGCGTCCTGACCTACGAGGCCCCCAAGCAGTCTCCCCCGGTCATCAAAGAGGAAGAGAGCGATGATTCCAATATCCAGGTGAGGGCTGGTGCTGGACCACCTCTGGTCTTGTCTGCCTTGAGCAGCAACACCGGCTAGAGGGAGGAAGAGGAAGAGTGGGCTCTGGGAGCCAGGGATTGGGGGGTCCGAGGACTGATGATGGGCACCTGGTCTGCACCGCAGCCTTTCCTCTTTGTCCTTCCTCTCTCAGGCACATATTTCCCACTATGCCGACTCCGTGGCTTTCCACCTGGCCAAGATCCTGGAGTCTGACAAGCACTCAGTTGTAATATCCTCAGCCAAGTAAGTGGTACTGGAGGGTGTGTATAGGGTTGTGTGTACCAGTGTGTACCAGGAGGGTGTGTATAGGGTTGCCACATGTCCCAGGAGACTGGGACAGTCCTGGTTTTGGGGGGGTTGCATTTCCATACTGGCAAGTTTGACAGAGGGTCCTGTCCTGGTTTTGTGGAAGAGAATGATGGCAACCCTAGTGTTGTGGTACATGTGAATGGAGGACCCTAGAGAAGGAACTCCTTCCTTTAAAATGGGGATTCCAGCCTGTGGGTTGAGTCAGTGCTGTGCACAGATGGGCGCTGTGTTAGCAGCTGTACCTCCCCTCCCGTGACCCCTTCCTGCAGGCAAATCACTCAGCCTCCTCCGCCCAACTCAGGATCTGGAACAGTTGTCACTTCTGTCTGACCCAGAAAGGATTGCGCATCCAAGCGCCAGCACTTAGCACGTTAAAAAGTGCCACAAAGTCAGCAAGACTCTGTGTCCTTTTCCAAAGAGCTGATGCTCAGGTGGCACTGGGGAATGACCCCCCAGGCAGGTCATTCCCAGTTCTCGACGGGGGCAGCGGTGCGGCACCAAGAGCTGGCCAGTGGAGGCTTTTCCAGGTTTTTTTAGGGGGTACCCCTTCCATTTCTTGGGTGACCCCTTGGATTTCTGTCTTGGGTTTCCTTTTCTAAGGAAGAAAGGCCAGATATTACTTAAAGATTTATTATTATTATTATTATTATTATTATTATTATTATTATTATTATTATTATTATTATTATTATTATTTATATATTATTATGGGCTGTGAGTGGCGCAAGTGGCTAAGACACTGTGCCTGTTAACCAGCAGGCCAGGGTTCGAGACCCGGGTCAGCCCCACAAGACAGGGTGAGCTCCTGTCCTCAGCCCAGCTCTGTGACGCCAGCTGGATCCAATCATATCAGCTCTGCCTTTCCATTGGACTAATTCAGTGGTGTGGAGAGGGGATTTGCTGCTTGGGAAACAGCCTATCCTCCATAACAATCCAACCCAGGCCTTTGTGCTTCGCATGCAGTGTATGCAGCGCTGAGCACGATACCAGAGTCTTCCAAGACTGACGGAGGCCTGCTTTTTTTATTATATTAGTATATTATATTATATATTAATAATATAATATATTTATTATTATTATTATTATTATTATTATTATTATTATTATTATTATTATTATTATTATTATTATTATGGGCTGTGAGTGGCGCAAGTGGCTAAGACGCTGTGCCTGTTAACCAGCAGGCCAGGGTTTGAGACCCGGGTCAGCCCCACAAGACAGGGTGAGCTCCTGTCCTTAGCCCAGTTCTGCAACGCAGCTGGATCCAATCGTATTGGCTCTGCCTTTCCATTGGACTAATTCAGTGGTGTGGAGAGGGAGATTTGCTGCTTGGGGAACAGCCTCTCCTCCATAACAATCCAACCCAGGCCTTTGTGCTTCGCATGCAGTGTATGCAGCGCTGAGCACGATACCAGAGTCTTCCAAGACTGATGGGGGCCTGCTTTTTTTATTATATTAGTATGTTATATTATATGTTAATAATATAATATATTTATTATTATTATTATTATTAATAATAATAATAATAATAATAAAAATAAATAAATAAATAAATAAATAAATAAATAAATAAATAAATAAATAAATAAATAAATAAAAATAGAAGGTTCATGGAAACCTGGGCCCCAACTGTTGCTTCATTATATGCGGAGACATGAGAGTTGTATATGCAGGATTGTAAAAAACACCCAGAAGAAACAAGAGGGAAACTGTATGGCACAAATAGGGTTTTTTCAGTAAACGGTTGGCAGTTCAAGGGCGCTGTGGGTTGGAGGGGCTGCCTGCCCCCCGTCCATCTTTGACAGTTTGGGTTGGAGAGAACCATCCTTGTTGGCACTGAATGGAAGCCAGGCCACACCTCAGACCTGCAGATCGAAGAGGAGGGGCTGGCTTTGGAGGTGCTGCGGAGATGGGCAGGATGCCCCCTCTTGTAGGGTTGCCAGAATTCTCTTCCACAAAACTGGAACAGGACCCTCCGTCCCATTTGCCAGTATGTGAACACAATTTCAAAAATCAGGATTGTCCCTGTTTTTCAGGACATTTGGCAACCGTACCCTCTTGCCTTCCTTTCAGGTTCCTTTGTGGGACGGTGAACGACTTTGTGGCTGACGTGGGAAAGGCCTACGAGAAGACGGCCGACAACAAGCAGGAGGCCGACACAATGGCTCGGAAGGCAAGTGGGGAGGGCTCGGCCCCCTGAGTCCCTTTGGGGGCCAGGCCGGGAGGAGGCTCTGCGTTTGGCAAGCTGCCGAGCGGAAACGGAGACTGTCTTGCAAGGCAGTCCATGTTCTTGCTGCTCGCTCACCTGTCCTCCTCCTTCCCGGTCCAGTGTGCGACGCTGAATGAGAAGCTGGACTCCCTGGTCCGTGAGCTGAATGAGGAGTCACAGGCGGAGGTGACACCCAAAGGTGTCCCTCCTGCAGCCGTGCCCAGCCCTGAGGCCCTGGAGAGTGGTGGTAAGGAGAACCCGTTCCAGCCGAGCCCCATACCGCGCATCTTCAAGTCCAAGGAGCAGCTCATGCTGAGGGCCAACAGCCTGAAGAAGGCCCTGCGGCAGATCATTGAGCAGACGGAGAAAGGTGAGAGGCTGCCAGGTCTCAGAAGGTGCATTGCTGTCCATCCGTCCATCCCCATCTCCTCGGCACAAAGCTAGGTGCCTCCTGTCCTGGTCCAGCCTGCTGGGGTATTAGGGAGTTTCCCTCCAGCACCTGGAGCCTTTGGGGTCTGAATGGAGGGATCCTATACAGACTGCCGGGGGGGCTGCAGACCATTTCTGTGGAGCACAAGCTCTGCCTGGAGCAGTGTGCCTGACCCCATCCTGCACACCTCTGAAGCAGTGGCGTACCCGGGAGGGTGTACACAGGTGCAGAAAGCCCCTCCTGACATGCCATCCAGAGCAGCCCTCTGACCCTCAAAAGATCTTCTAAGGCCTCCGGAGGGGCTTAATCGTCCTTCTGGTTTTTCAAAGGCATCCAAGAATGACATTTTAAAGCCCTCCAGAGGCCCTGGGAAGGCAGTGGGGGCTTCCAGGCTCGCCGTGGTGTGGCCTGGTAGACAGGCTGCCACTACCTTGCATCAAGGCAACCACCAAGGCAACCGCCAACGAGGATTGGCAAGACCAGTAAGGGGTAGGGGCTTTGGAAGGGAGCTGTCCTCTCTGTCCTCCATTCGGCCTCTCTTCCTTCTACGCAGCTGTAGATGAGCAGAACAAGCAGACGCAGGCCTACAAGGGCCTCTTGGTGGCCCCCAAGAAGGACAACAGTGAGGACTGCAACAAGGAGACCCTCAGTAAGATCCTCCTGGGTGGCTCTGGAGGTAACGGGGGCAGAGGGAGCAAGAGCCATCAGGGCTGGGGCAGAGTGAGGCGGTTGTGGGGCTCGTGGCTCCATTTGGAGTCCTTGGATAGGAATAGAAGGATCCCAGTGCCAGAAGTTTAGGTACAGCTTCAATGGGATGGAGATGACCCTTTCCAGTGGCCTGGTCTGACTGTCTGTCTTTGTCTACAGTATTTATTTATTTATTTATTTATTTTTATTTATTTATTTATTTATTTATTTATTTATTTATTTATTTATTTATTTATTTATTAGGACGGGAACCCAAGGCATATAAAACTGCAGCTACTGTTGCTTGCGGGACCTTGTTTGGGGCAGAGGGCAGGCTGTGGTTCCGCATCCTCAATGGGGGGATCTTTCTTCTTTCTCCCAGAATCTCGGCGGGATACGGTCACCTCCACCACGTCGTCCATCATCCTGGACAGGCCCGAGAGCTTCAGTTCCGTTCACTTTGCAGAAGACCCCGGGGTGCTGTGAGTGTACAAGGGATCCCTCTGCTTTGGGGTGTTTGGAGAAGGGGGCAGAGATGATGTGCTTCATGCGACTGGTGGGTGTGGGTTGTAGGGAGAAAACCAGGGCAGTCCAACCATTTACAATCCAGCCTTTGAGAACTGCAGTGGTATTGCCAAATAGTGAGAGACAGTGGCATAGCTGGAGGGGGTTGGAGCAGTCAATCTTGGAGGGAGACTTACCCCTTCAGGGTCATTCTAGGCGGGGGGCGCAAAACAGAGCCGTACAGCGTCTCCCTACAAGACTGACTGCTCCAACCCCCTCTAGCTATGCCGCCAACTTTTATCCGGTTCTGGATTCACGTTCATGTGTATTTGTTATTATCCACTGCTGGTTAATGATATTGGTGCAACTTAGGGGAGCTGTGCCCTCTGCCCACCCACTTCACCTTTCAGCCCCTCAGTGCCAAGCTCCTTGGCCGTATAATATGGTCGGGGGCCCACAACTGTCCATGCACTCTTTTCTGCGGATGGCACCCATTTGCAGGAAGGCATCTCCAGATTTCCCTCCCCAGCCTGGGACGGTCCATCAGCCTCCAGCTTTGAGTTGGGCAAAAGCCGGCCAGTGCGCCTGGAGCGTGCCCTCCAGAGTCTGCAAGTGACATCATTTGCAGCCAGTTGGATACGCGTGTGGTGTGATTGTCACACCACCAAAGCCCCCTTCTCCCCCCCCCCCCCCCAGCTTGGCACTGATGTTGCAGAGCCATTTTCTGTGGAGTGAGCATTTGGTATTCAGCTTGCATTTGGCGGGTTCTGCTTCAGTGCCGGTTTCTGAACCGTTTCCAATCCCCCCTTTCAGGCAATTTTCAGAGAGATGCGTCATGAATAATTATTTTGGCATCGGCCTGGACGCCAAGATCTCTCTGGAATTCAACAACAAGAGGGACGAGCACCCCAAAAAATGCAGGTACATTTGCATGGTGTGCAGGTGCACCCCAAGAGCGGAGGTCCCTGGACAGACTGAGAACTCTTCCTCCTTTCCACAAAGGCCAGTGGGGAGGACTGGAAAGAAACATTGGCATAGCCAGGGTGGCCGCCACAGCTCCAACCTGTGACTCCGCTTGCCTTCTTGTGGCGCATGCTGGGTAGGTGGAGAGTCTTGGTTTGGAGATGTGCAGGACACATGCCCCTTGGAGGAGCACTTGTGGGTGTGACTGAGCCTGACCTAAGCTGGGCTATTAGGGAAAAAGGAACGGAGAAAGCAGAGTTGCTCCTGCCTCCCTGCCCCAGACTGCTGTGACGGCAGCAGTGCTGCTTGGGATGCCAGCGCTCGTTCCCAGCCTCCTCGTGCGCCCTTGCTTCGAAGGAGAAGTGTGCCGCAGTGCCTGGCAGCAGTGCCCTTCCTTCCAAGGCACACATTAATTAGGTGGGCCTCCTGCGGGAAGCCTCCGGGAGCAAGGAAAGGATGCCTGGTGCCTGAAAAAGCCCCAGCCCTCGCTGCAGCAGTTGGGCCTGGAGAGCAGGCGGAAATTGGCACGTAGCAGCAGAGATCACGTTGGGATGTCCTCCAGTCACCAGGCGCACCGGGGGAGCCAACCTAATTGAGCTCCTTAATTATCCTTAATTGCGTGCCCTCGAAAGGGCCTAATAAGGCTTGAAGGAGACACTGATTGCTTTGGTCTCGCGGAGAGGTGATCCTCCCCTAACTGCGCTGCAGGAGCGTGGCATGGTCCCCTTGTGAGGGCAAACGGGCGGGAGAAAGGAGCGTGTGGTGCAGATGTGGTGGGGGTGGTTGGAGCAGCTCAGCAATGCTTCTGAGAAGGCCCCCTTGCTTTCCTCCTCCTTTGCAGCAGCCGCACCAAGAACATGATGTGGTACGGGGTCCTGGGCACCAAGGAGCTGCTGCAACGCACCTACAAGAACCTGGAGCAGCGTGTCCAGCTGGAGGTAGCTGCAGGCACCCTCTAGAGGGTGAACTGGGGACAGCCTGGGGAGCAACTGGGCTTGGCCGTTGGTGTCACCACTTTGAGTATGCCGAGCGCTTTGTGAGTTATCCCTGGTAGCCTTTGCAGCAGGTCTGCAAGAAGGGCAGGACCAGGACCCCACATGGCCAGCGGAGGGGGTTCAGAGAGTGAAATCATTGCTCCCCTCTCTTCCTGGCAGTGCGACGGAGTTGCCATCTCCTTGCCCAGCCTGCAGGGCATTGCTGTGCTCAACATCCCCAGCTATGCTGGAGGCATCAACTTCTGGGGAGGCACCAAGGAAGACAATGTGAGTTGGGCATGTGGTCAGCCGGCAAGAGCTTCCTCTCAGCCACTGCCAGCATGTGGCTTTCAGTCCCCTCAGACCAGGGATTTGCGACCTTCTTCATCTCACGGCACACTAACAAGGTGCCAAAATTGTCAAGGCACATGGTCAGTTTTTTTAACCATTGCTTGACAGAGCACACCTTAGGAGCTCAAATCCCCCAGTTGCCTATTAAAGAGTGATCATTCCCAAAGTCCCGTGGCACACCCGCAGACCATTCGTGGCACCCAAGTGTGCCACGGCACAGTGGTTGAAAATCACAGCACGGTTCCCCCGAAAAAGGGAGACATCCCCTTTCTTCATATGTGGTTCTTCTTCTCCCTTGTGTGGTGGGGAGAAGGTAAAATTGAAACCCACCTTTGCAGAACATTCCCCCCTCCCCATCTTCCATGGACCCGCCAGCAAGTACCCTTGGAATGGTCCCAGGGGACAGGCAGGGTAGAAGGGACCCTGCTCTGCCCTGAGGGCACTGACGCATGTGTGCTTTCCAGAATTTTGGGGCTCCCTCCTTTGACGACAAGAAGCTGGAGGTGGTCGCCGTCTTTGGCAGCATCCAGATGGCCATGTCAAGAGTCATCAACCTGCAGCATCACCGCATTGCCCAGGTAGGCAATGCCACCTTTCCACCTGGTTTGAGCCTCTCAGACCCTCTGGCAGAAGCGGGGCCCAGAAAAGCTGGAGATTTCTGCAGGTTAAGAACTGGCTGGGCATGGTTTGTGGGCATCGTTCACCACCCCACTCTCCCCTTACAACAGTGCCGGATGGTGAAGATCACAATCCGTGGGGATGAGGGTGTCCCGGTGCAGGTGGATGGTGAAGCCTGGATCCAGCCCCCGGGTGTCATTAAGATCCAGCACAAGAACCGGGCTCAGATGCTGACGAGAGATCGGGTGAGGCTTAAGGGGGCTGCAGGGACGGCTGGGGGGAACAAGAGGGAGTGCAGTCCCAGAATGGACGCTGGTAGCATCTGGGTTCTGCAAGACCTCTGAAGACCAATTTCCACTGCTTCACATGGGGGGGGGGCACCTGCTTTGCCTATTGGAGGTCCCAGCTTCGGTCTCTGGGTGGGAAGATCTCGGACACAGGGCTGGGAAAGAGGCTTTCTCTGCCTGAGCCCCTGGGGAGCTGCTGCTGGAGGTCCTGGGGTGGCCTGGAGAGGAACCAAGGAGCAGCTTCCTGTGTTCCTGAGTTGGCTCCAGACGGAGAACTGCAGCATCTTCTTCACTGCCAGCTGGGAGAGTCTCCCAGCGACAGCGGCTTCATTCCAACAGTGCAGTGGGGCTTCAGAGGGAGAAATAGCACAGCAGCTAAGACAGGGTGACCATCTGTCCTCTTTTTCCAGGACATGTCCTCTTTTTTAACCTTATGTCCTGGAAAAAAAAATCTTCCTTGACTTCCTTTTTCATGTGAGCAGGCAGCCTGGAGCCTTTGTATAATGAATAAATTGTATGTAATAGTTTTACATTTAACAATAAGTAATATTGTGTTTTAGAAATTTAAATACGGTAAATAAAATGTATTATTAAAATTAATAATAGTGATTAATAATTAATAATAATTAAAAATTTATTTATTTATTAATAATAGTTATTAATAACCACTTTTCAGTGGCTAAGTGGTTAAAGATGCTGTGCCTGCCAATCTGAAGACTGGCACGCCAGCAGTTCAAGACCTGAGTGCTGCAAAACGGGGTGAGCTCCTGTCGTTAGCCCAGCGCCTGCCAACCTAGCAGTTCAAAAGCATGGAAATGCAAGTTGATAAATAGGGACTACCTGGGTGGGAAGGTCCACATGTCCAGACGGGCCACATGTCCACACAAGTGTCTTCGGACCACGCTTAAGAAACGGGGACAAGCACCACTCCCTAGAGTTGGTCACGACTAGCCAGGCACCTTTGCCTTTTAATATAGTGCTTAAATTAAGCAGCTGAAAGCAATATGTATGTCCTACATTTTGTCCTCTTTTGTGGTTCTCCCATCCGGTCACCCTGAGCTAAGCCATTGATGTAAAGGGGGGAACGGAGATTGGAGTGTTAAGTCTTCTGGGTCTTTTGATTTCCAACTGGCTGGCGTCGAGTGTGTGGACTGGGAGCCTTTTGATGAAGTGGCCCGTGGCAGCCCCCCATGGCACATCACACCAGCCATGCGCCTCCTTCTGAAGGGAGGGTGACAGCTCCGTGTGCCCCTGCAGGCCTTTGAGAGCACCCTCAAATCATGGGAGGACAAGCAGAAGGGGGAGGGCTACCGAGCTGCCACCCGGCCTCGCCTCAGTTCCCAGCAGTCCATGGAGTACATGACCGAGGAGGAGTATGGCCAGGTGCAGCAGCTGGCCCAGGTGACCGAGACCCTCATCAGCAGGTACTTCTTCTACCCCTCCACACCCGGGCTCTGCTCCAAGCTATCCCAGAGAGTCCTCTCTGCAGCACCTGCCGGGGGGGGGGGGTCAGGGGTGTGTCGGGGGGGGGGGTCGACACAGCAGCAGGGGAAGAAGAGTATCCTTGCAGAGGTGTAACTGGCCTGCTCCTTGCAGGATCCGTGAGGCGGCCAAAACACACAAGACCATTGAGCAGGAGCTGGCACACGCCGTGAATGGCAGCTCCCTTGCTCTGAGCGAGGTCCTGCCCAGCAAGAGCAGCAACGCCGAGGTGAGGCAAGCCCCCCATTCCCACCCCCCTAAGTGCTTCTGGATGACTTCAGTGACTGGGTGTGTTGCCCTGAGCCCCGCTCCATGGCACTCATCCTGCTGGAGTCCTGATGCACTTCTTGAGACCTGTTGTTGGGAGGGGATCTGGGTGGGTCAGCTGGACCTGGAGGGGACTGACCAAGCAGATGGGCCTCCTTGAGTCAGAGCCAGTGGGCAGGAAGATCTACTGGCAGGTCTTCCCCCTTCAGGTCTTCTGCCTGAGCAAGGCTGAGGTTTCCTGGGCACTCTCCTGTGGCATCTTCTGGTGCACACCCACCCAAAGCGCATGCGCACAAGTGCTGCTGTTGTCACTGGAGATGCCACAACCTCCCCTGCTAGAGGTTTGTTCCAGAGACTCCAGCTGGGGGACAGCAGTGACCTGGCGTGGGCATATCCACTAACCTGGCTTGGTGGCACTCGAACGGAGATGCCCTCCTTTAGCTCCCATGTGCCTCCCCCTGGCAGGTCTCCACCACTCCCCAGCTCTTTCCCCTCCCTCCTCTTCTGCTTTTCTCCTGCAAGCAGTGCTGGCAGGTGTTTCCTGGGCAGACCTTCATGGGCTGGTCCTCGCCTGGATTTTGGAAAGCCTGGACTGACCATTACTTTACCTCCCACCCCATTGTTTGCAATGAAAAGATGCCATGTTTCCTCCCCACCGTATGCAAGAGGGGAGGCAGAAAGCGTTCTGTTCCTCCGTATCGCAGTCAGAGAGGTGGGGCGGTGGAGCTGGGAGTCCAGCCAGGGCTCTCTCTGCCACTTGGGCCCACAGGCGTGTTCAGAACACGGACCTCCAGGGCAGACACTCTTCTCTTTGTCCCGTCTAGTCCCCCCAGTTCCTGAGCAGAAGCACCGCCATGGAGCTGGCCGTGAACGTGAAGGCTCTTTACACAGAAACCCGGGAATTTCTGGAAGGGAAGCTGGTGAGTGCAGGAACTGGTGGGACGCTGGCCCTTCTCTGGAGAAGGGCCGGTGCGAGGGAGGGAGACCCAATTGCCTCTCCTTGCCCGAACGAAGCCTTTGGTGGCTCCTGCCAGAAAGGCAGGTGTTGCATGTTCCTGCCCATCCAAGACATGCTGTCGAGACATGTGGCCAAGAAGGAGGCGGATCAGGAGCGCCACAGCTCAAGTTGTGCTGCTCTGCTTTGCTCCTGTGCAAAACAGGTCTTGAAAACAATAGAAAAATACATTTGATGGGGACCAAATGCATGTGTTGAAAATAAAGACATGCATTTTGTATGTGGCTTTCACAATTGGAGCAGGTTATTTGCAGTCCTGGGCTATGTGCTCTCTGTCCGCCCGTCTGTCCGTCCATCTGTCTCCCAGCAGTCGCTCATCCAGCAAGTGAAAGATGCTGGGGAAAGGTTTGGGGTACCAATTCCAGCATTGGTAGCCAGTCGGCACATGTTGGTGCACCAGTTGTGGCACCAGCTGTGGCTTTCTGACCCCCACTCTATTGTCTGGAAGTGGAGCCTCCTGGTTTATTTCAGACCTTTTTCCCCTTCACTGCAACAGAAGCTGGGATTGCCTGGTGGACCCCAGTATTTGGGTGTTGTGGCCAGAACAGCCTCTCTTTGCTGGGAGCTGAGAGAACCTATATGGGGAATCTTCCCACTTGGGGAATTTTCAGGGTCTTTCCCAAGCCCTGCTGGGATCTCCTCCAACCACACACTCTCAGGCTTGCTGTGCTGCTGCTTCTGGGGTGGGGAAGAGGGACCCCAGGCCTGAGGGAAGGGAAGGAAGGAAAGCCCCCCTTTTTTCCACAGCAGCTGGACTCCCCACAGCAGGAAGAGGGGCTTCGGAGCGCCCTGGATGCCGTCAGCCAAGAACTGCACAAGCTTTCTGAGATCCACTGGATGCTGCCAGCTGGCACCTCTGCAGAGGAGGTGGGTGCCTCGAGGGGGCTGGGGACGGCTTCTAGTTTTGCCCAGCCAGTGACTACAGTAAAGTGCCCCCTTCCTGGAGAGGCTTGTCCTTCCGCAGGTGGAGAGATTGATGTCATGGGGATCAGGTTGGGGTGGACAGCCTGGGCTTGGGGTGAACAGAGAAGGACACCCACCCCTAGGGCCTCTCCCCCTCTCGATGCACCCAGCAGCCACCCCCTTTTCTCCCACACAGGGCATCAGCCAGGAGACCTCTGGGAGTGGCAACAAGGGGAGCCTGAAACTGCGCATCAACCTCGCCAAGCCCAAGCGAGAGAAGGAGAAGCTCCAGAAGCAGAAATCCGGCGGCATCACACCAGGTACCGCTGCAGGGTCACCGAGGCACTCCTTTGGGGCTGGGGAGGTTTTAGGGCAGCTTCCTCTTCCAGGCAGGTCTAACCCATGGAGGTGGGCTCGGTCTGGGCTACTCCAGGCTGAAAAGGGATCAGTGACTAGGGTTGCCAAATGTCCTGGAAAATCGGGACCGACCCAGTTTGGGGGGATTGCATGCACATATAGACAAGCCTGACGGGGTCCTGTCCCAGTTTTGTGGAACTGAATTATGGCAACCCTAACTGGTATTAAGTTGCATCAGGTCACACTGGCCCATTGGAAGGCACTGAGTGCAACTCCTGACTGTGCCAGGGGATGTGGCCTGTGTCTTTGGTGGCGTGGGAGCAGGTATGGTTGGCACCCTTTCTTTCCAACTGCTGGTGGTCCTTGTGTTTGAGGACCTTGGGGATTGGAGCACCACCACCAAAAGAAGCGTTTCCTGCAATTAAGTGGGAGGGGGCCCCGGGCTGGGCATGTGCTGGTGAAGCAGCCCCAGTATTGCACTGCTCTTGCCTGCATTTCTGTGCCTTTGTCTCTTCCATCGGCTGAATATGGAGGGGCTGCTGGGGGGCAATCACAGTATCCGCTTGGCTTGGCTTGGCTTGTTGGGTGACGTGGAGCCCCTACTCACTGCAGTGGGGTCCTTATATCCCAGCCCCCTGCCTTGCTGTGCTTCTCCTTCTCCCTCTCAAGCCCCAAACCCTGACTGCCTGTGCTGTGCTTGCCCCTTTCCTGACTCTGCCCCCCATGGGGGGGGGAGCAAAGTGCTAAGATTTGCATGGCACCTCAGTGCACCCCATAAGCTGCCCCATCACTGAAAGCAGAGAGAGCAATGTGGGGAGCATCATCCAGAAGAAATCTCTGCACTCCTCTTGCTGCTTAGAATGGCTCTGTCCATGAAGGTGGGGCAGCTTGCAGGGCGCACTGATGTGCCATGCAAAACACATGGGGACCTACTTTGCCCCACTCTGGGGACCTACTTCTCAGTGCCTCTGCCCTTCCTCCACTGAATCGACCCTCTTCCAATTTTCCTTCCTGCCAGTGGACAACTGGGGCTCTGAGGAAGTGGCCGCCTGGCTGGAGGCGCTTGACTTAGGGGAGTACAAAGAGGTTTTTATGCGCCACGACATCCAGGGCTGCGAGCTGATCCTGCTGGAGAGAAGGGACCTGAAGGTACTCACTTCCCTGGCGGGCTCCTGACCCCAACTGCCCCTTCAACTGCCGGGGGGGGGGACAGCAGGGCTGTTGTTGTGTTGTTGTGTTGTGTTGTTGCCAAGCTGAGCTGCTTGCATGGGCCGGGCACCTCTCACCTGCCCCTTTATCTGTCTGCTGTGCAAGTGGCTGCATGTGGGGCTGTAGACCTAGAAGAGAGCTGGAAGCATTCTGCCCACTGGGCACATTTATGGCATCCCTACAAGGGAGGCTTTGCTCCTGTCCTCCTTTAAACTAACCCCATCAGAGTTCAGTGGTGCCCCTAAACCACCTGCTGGCAGTTGGAGAAGTGCCGCACCGCACCAGGGGCTTCAGCCTGCACCCCCCTTTTGCTCACCTCCATCACAACCCTTCAATCAATAAGGCTTTGGATCAAGCATCATATTAAAAACAAACTCTCTTTAGTCCTAACACGTTTTGGAAGAGGCGTTCGCACTGCACCCTCCTTCAAGTGGGAAGCCTCTTCTTCAGTGGTGGCTGCTCCATGCATGGAACTGTAACTGTGGGATCGGGTCCATGCCCCCCCTGCACCCCATAACCCCTCCAGAGGGGCTTTTAATCTCAGCAGAGGCCACAGATGTCTGTCTATGACCTCTGCTAGGCTAAGACTGAACACTAAAGCTCCAGTTTCGTGTAGTCATGTAATGCATTTTAATAAGATTTTAATAAGATTAATTAAGATTTTAATGAGGCGTTAGGATGCTCATGGCATCCTACTGAAGTACACAACATCTTGCAGAGCTTAGACGCCCTCCAGAAGGAAAGAAGCTGGGGCTGAGCTCCCCTAGCCTTCAGAGGGACACATTTATCCATAGAAGTGGTTTTGGCTCTCCGTGGGGGTGATGATGGGGCTCCAGAACAGGAACATTCTTATAAATGTTCTTCCTAATGAGGAGGATCTGGGGGGGGGTCTCAGTCATCCTGGTTGCCCCCACGTTCTGATCTAAGTTCTCCTCTTCTTCCTGGCAGGATCTGGGGATCACAAAGGTGGGCCATGTGAAGAGGATTCTCCAGGGAATTAAGGACACCAGCAGCCAGCTCCAGAAGAACTCCCCGTGAGCAGCCGAGGAGCTCCGCTCCAGCACTTGAGGACCTTTGTCTCGGCTGTCGCCATCCACAACCACCAGCTGAGCCACCAGGCTGCGGGGCTCCTTCCATCTCTGGTCTGCTGTGGATCCCAGTCTTCACTGGGGCCTCCCGGACCCCTCATGCAAGGACAGATTTTCTCCCCATGCATCTCATGCAGCGAGCTTGCATGTCTGGATTGTGGCTTGGCTGTTTGCTGTCCCTCCCCCTCCCCGTCCCCGTCTCCCCGTGATGTGCCTGTAGATCTCGTCCATGTGCTTCAGCGGCTTCACGCACCAACAGTTCACTTCCATTCTTCCTTGTGAACTGGGTGGGCAGGTGTGCTGAGACCACAGCAGTGATGGTTGGCCACGGGGACCATTGGGCCTGGCACTGCCCCAAAGGACTCCTGGATGGCAAGCGGGAGTCAGGACGGAAGGCCAAGCCGTGTGGTAGGACTGGAGGAGTAATGGAAAGGTGTGCCTGAGCCAGATCCAAACCCCTTGGCCTCCCCTTGCTGGCCTGTTTTTGTCTTGATCCGTGACCCCTTTGGGGAATATCTTTTCCCCAGGTAGGGAACTCACTGTCGACCTCCAAACGGCAGAGGAGGACAAAATGTGCTGCTTTTTCTTGATATGCACTTGTCATGGGGGACGCAGCAGCCCTGCAAGACTGAGCCCCAGGTGGGCACCTCTGCTTCCTCCACCGCCCCAACCAAACAGTTGCCCACCATCTGTGTGGGTGGGTATGCAGGAGGGCAACACAGTGGCATCTTGCGTGTTCTTTAGGAGGGTTCCTAAATCCAGACAAATCCAGACAAGTCTCTTTCCATTGCTCTCTCTCTCTCTCTCTCTCTCTCTCTCTCTCTCTCTCTCTCTCTCTCTCTCTCTCAGAAGTAGACCCCTTTGTAGTGTCTGCCCCTCCTTGCGTATCTGCCCCTGTGAGCCAGGCAGAAACAGGTGAATTCTCTGCTGCTGCTGGTTGGGGGATGAGCACCCGCAGCCCCAGAGAAGCTGGCCCGGCTGCCCGTTTCTGTCCCTCTGCTTGCCGTTGCCACTCGGGTTCTCGGCCACTTCCCGGAGCCCGTAAGACGCAGGGTCAGCCTTGCTTCCCTGCTTTGCTGAGAATGTAAATAGTTTGGAAAGAAAGAGAAGCTATTTATTTAAAGATTTAATATATAGACAGAGAAAAAAAGTTCTATAAAACTTAATTTATTTTTCACCTGTTGTGCTTTCACTTGTGCTCTGAGCTCCACCTGTGTGGCCAAAGGCTGGCTGGCTGCTTCCTGTGGCCCGTTCCAGGCTGCAGGGACCCCAGACAGTCTTTGGGGTGAACATCCATCTGATTGGCAGACTCAAGCCCTGGCTGCTCACCTGCCTGCCTTGCTTGATGTGTGGGAGATGCCAGACTCTGTGATCGCCCAGTGGTCATGGTGTGGGGCAGGAAGACGGCTGCCTCTTGGGGCGGCTTTGAGGCGATGCAGCTCTGAAGACCAGCCTTTGGCCCTGGATCTGCACTTTCACATCCAGCCTTGGGGATGCCCTGAAGAGACTGGATTTTCATCACCCCAAAGGCAGCGCCAGGCCCCAAGCCGGCACCCCATTGCATAGCAGCACACAGGACTGAGCCTGTGCCCTATCAACCACCTTCTCTCCACCATCTATGCCCCAAAGGAAGCTTCCCGGGGGAGCTGCCTTCTGGGGGCATCAGAGGCTGGGGTAAGGGGTTGCGTGAAGATGACCCCTTAGGGAGGAAAGGCTGCTCCAGCATGACCGCTGCAACCGCTTCCAAGGACAAGTGAACCGGAGTGGCTGACCAAGCACTGCACTGCAGCCCTGTCGTGTCACTCCGGCTCCATCCTTCCATGCTGCTGGGGATGGGGGGTTTGCGTGTGCACGTCTGTGTTGGGGTGCCGCACTCATTCCATGCGCTACCGTGATTGATTTGTATTGTGAATTGAGTGTGATGGAATCAGGGTGGGTGGGAGGGTGGGTGGTTCGGGGAGAAGTGTGTATATATAGTTCTGTTTTCCGGGCCAGTCCCACCTGCCTTCTGGCTCCCTCCCACAGGCTCCATGAGGCAGGTCTGTTCACAGGGCTGCCGCTAGAAAGATCACCCCTCCCTTCCATAGCCAGCCCAGGGCTTTTCTCCCCAACAGTCCACGCTCTGCCCCACAGGATCTTCCATGGTCCTAACCAGAAACTGGCACTCCTGAGAGCAGCAGAAGCACGTGGGTTCCCTTTTCCCCTCCATCTGATGCTCTTGCAGAGCTGGAGTTGTTTGTTCCTCTGCTCAGAAGTGGGAGAAGGAAAAAAGAGGAGGAAGAAGCGTGGAGCTTGTCATTCAGAGTGAGTCAAAGGCATCCAGAGGGCTGAGTCACCGGCTCCGCATTGATTTTCAAAGCACTTCTCGGTTTCTCCTTTTTCCTCCTGCCCCCAGAATTCACCCACCCACCTTCAAGCCTAGCAAAGACCTGCACTTAAGAGCTGAAGGGCCCCCCAGCCTGCGCCTCCCCCCCCCCCCTTGCAACAGATGGCAGTTGGAGCCATCACAGCCCAAGCCCTGCGCAGGAAGCAGAGAAGCTGCCCGCCTCAGAGGCAAGCCCACAGTCCGCATGGCCGGGCAGCTGCTCTGCAGGGGGTTTCTATGCCCTGCAGCGATGCTGCCAGGATGGGCACCTGCTGCCTGCCAAGCCCTGCTGGCTCATCCACCCACTGGGGAGTCTATGCAAGCATGGCCTTCCCTGCTCTGCACCTTTACATGCCAGCTGGGCAGGAGCGCAGGGAAGGGGAAGGGACTGCAGAGCCACTCGCGGGAGAGCCGGGCCTGCAGCAGGGCACCCAAAAAGCTGCACTGCTACCACTCCAGCATCCAGATCTCATGGTGCAAAATAAACCTGAACATGGATTTCATTTTCGTGAATGCTTTTCTGCCTTCCTTGAGTGCTGCACGTCTCCATGCCTTCTGCAACTGGCACCCAGTACTGACCCTCTGCTAGGAATGGGTTAGCGGGGGCAACATAAGCTGCACGTCCCTGGGGCACTTAAGGCGGTTTCCAAAACACCGGGGGGGGGGAGGGAATTAGTAAAGCCACCCCAGAGAAGCATTGCCACAACTGATGCAAGCTTTCCCTGGGGGGGGTTGGTGGGGGTAGCAAAGCAGCCCACCTGCTGGAGCCACTTATTGTTGTTACAAAAAAAGAAAGAAAAGGGGTTTTTTATTCAAAAAACTTATTTTTAATCTTTATTTGTAACCCACAAAATTATACATATATATATTTTTCTTCCCCTCCCACAGTTCAATTTAAAACAAAGTATTATGTACAGGCTCTTTAGGGCTAAAAACGTGCTTTTATACAGGGTATTTACACACACGTGGACCTCCCCGGGAAGGCCGGGGTTAGCTCTGCAATGCCTCCTCCAGCTTCATCATGTCCATGGGGGTGATCTTGGCCACCTCAAAGAACACCCTGCAAAACCAAGAGGGAAGGATTAAGCTCCAGGATGGGGAAAGCAGGCTGCCTGCTAAGGAAGGAAGGGGGTCCTGATGCACCACCAAGGATGGGGGGGGGGAAGGAATCCAGAGCCCCTTTGACTTTGTTCTCAAGGACATGGGAGACCCACCATCCAATCATGCTTGGTTTGGAGACCCCTGATCTAGAGGAAAGAGCACATGCAAGCTGCAAGCATGTGCAAGCATGTGCAACCCCCTCACCGGTGGGAGTATTTGTTGCGCACGGCCTTGAGCCGCTCGTCATGGCGGTAGGTCAGCAGGAAGTTGAGCCTCTTCACCAGCGGGGGAAGCTCCCGGGCTTCGTAGCCACTGTAGTGCTCCAGGGTGGGGCTCTGGAAGCAAGAAGGGAGCTGGTGAATGGTCTCTGTGCCCCCCAGGAAAGGGACTGGCAACACAGGAGACCCCAATCCCCACATATCTTGTTCCTGGTACCAGAATGGCATCTCGCCCCCCTGCCAGCAAAAGCAGCCTCCCCTGTGTGTCCGGAAGCCATAGCGAGGCTCACCCAGCCACTGAGGTTCTTCATCTTGAGTGCCAGGAGGAGGCAGCTGGCGGCCAGGTGGGAGGCCCTCTCCTGCACAAAGTCGTACTCCTGCAGGGTCAGCTCACAGATGAAGCGGGCAAGGGTCAGGGTCTCCATGGTGGCATGGGCACACTGTGGGGGGCAAGGAGGGTCTTGTGAGAAAAGGGATGGGGAGATCCGTGAGGTGCAGATGCATGGCTGGAAGTGGCTGGGCAGACAGGCAGTGATGGAGGAATAAAAGGGAAGGTGGAGAGGAGATGGAACCTCTGAGATACCAAATGAGGTTCTACAGCATCCCTCCCCAAAGGCCACCATGGACAGGTCTTACCAGTGTGGCGACCAACAGCAGGTCACGCCAGAGCAGGATCACACCATGGATGATGGTACAGATAGATACAAATTCATTGCATGGCTCCAGCACCCACCTTGGCAAAGCGCCGGAGGAAACGGTAGGCGATGGGGATGTTGATGTCAAACTGGAGGGTCTGCAGGATGCCAATCTCCATGTCCAGGAGCTCCTCTCTCTTGTAGGCGTCATCACAGATGTAGAGGAAGTCGTCCACACATGGGGGGCAGCGTTCCTGGGGGGGGGGCAGGAGGTGGTGAGAGCTCCCTCTCCAATGGAAGGCCATGAAATACCAAAGGATGGACCACTGGGTTCCTTCCAACCAAGGGTCCTGCTGCACTATTTGGAGGATGGCGATTCAGAGAACTCTTGACCTTGGACAGACCCTCTGCAGCTTTAATTCTTTTTAAGCCAATGGCCCCAGCACTGGCTGACACGTGAGCACCCTTGACCAGCCCCTCGTCCTGCCCCCAGGAGCGTCTCTGGCAGGGCTCACCTCAAACTTGGAGGCGATGAGAATGGCGGTAGAGCCAATGAGCTGCAGCTTGTCCCGCATGGTGGTCACCTTCACCAAGTAGTGGTCCAGCAACTTGACCGCCAAGTAGAGAGTCTCGTGGGTGAGCTCAAAGTTCTCCTGCAGGGACCCAAAAGGCCAGGAGCAGAGTCAGTCTTGGGGCAACCAAGCTGGAGACCCTGCCAAGGATTGGCCCTGGGACAGTCAGTGTTTACCACCAACCCTTCCTCTGTGGAGCCCAGGGTGGGAGACCTGGACAAGGCCACTCACCCATACTCTAGGGTAACATAGGGCTGAATAGGGGCAGGCTCTATTCCAAAACCCAACTGTGGGGTGATGGTCCAAGCAGGGCTTCCAGCCGAATCATCCCAGCCAAGGCCATGATTCAGACCACCCTGACATGCTCAAAGCTGGCTATGTGCTCTACGTGCCCCCTAAGAGCACCTTGGTTGCTCAGGTCCTCGGCCCCTTCCCTCCGTGGTCGGCACCATACTTCAAGCAGAGTGCAAACTGCACCTCCTGCCCCAGAAGGGAGGCAAGGTACCCTAAGGGGATCACCCCACAGACCCACCACGGCAGGCACTCACCTGCACCTCCACCATCCAGTCGACCAGGATGGCCCGCATGTCCCTAGTAATGTCAGGCTGGTTCTCAATGTAATTTGGAAGGACAAATTTCTCCTGCAAAAGGAGGGGCAGCAGAGCCAAGATGGTGGCAAAGGCTTGAGACTGCTGCCCATGCCCCCCCCCCCCCCAGCAGGTGCCCAAACCTTTTCTGGGAAAGAGGATGACGCCGACCCATCAGCAAGATGCAGCACTTTGCCAGGCCGTGCTGGAGCAGGTTCTGCCACTCCTGCCCCAGCAGTTTCCTCCATCCAGACCCTCCCCAACTGATGCCCCATGAAACGGGTGCAAATGGGAAGGGTCTTCCCCATGCTCATGCCAGCCATGCTGCAGATTGCCTTCCTTGGATGCTCCAAGCGACAACAGTTTCCCCTCTTCTCCCCCACCCCCAATCTACCCCCTGTCCTCATAAGGCCCAGGAGCACCCCAGTGCAGGCACTTGGGCCTCACTTTGCTCACACCAACGACCGTGATGGAGCATGAAAGTTACCTCCCGTTCCCGCATGTACACAAAGATGTCCTTGGCGTACTCCGCACTCGCGTAGGGGTCGACCAGCAGGGCCTTGTCTATGTCTTCGATGGGCAGCACCTGCTGGTGAAGGAGATCAGCATGTTCAGGATGTGCACCTGCGCGTCTCCCCTCCGCCGACCCCTAACTGGAGACGGACCCAGTTGGGACCTTCTGCACAGGGCAGCAGCTCCTCTCCAGACTTTCACCTGCACTAGCCCAGGGTGACAAGAGAGCATAACCATTATAGAGGACAAGGAGCCCTACAAAGGAGGGCATTTAAGAACAATGTAGGACATGGCAAAATAAGCTGTAGTTCACAGTGTACTTCATAGTGTTTTCAATATTACTTATGAAGTTGAAAGCTACCATACATTATCTTTTATTGATGTGATGGCAAGAAGGCTCTGAGCTGCCTGCAAACAGGAAAAAGGAGGACATTTAAAGTTTCTCCCCAGGCCTAAAAAGAGGACGTGAGCTGGAAAAAGAGGATGTCTGGTCACCCTTGGCTAGCCACAAACTCCACCCCAACCCCTACAAGGGGGTGCCTCTCAGTACTGGTACCTGTTGCACCACCAGCTCTGATGAAAGGTCCTTCTCCTGCTCCTCCTTGCCTGGGCTCTTCTTGGTGGCACAGTCAGCCTCCTGTAACTGTGCTGGCTCCAGAGGAATCTTGGTGGGGGGCCTGAAGAGAGGAGCAGAGATGAGGCTCTCCTCATCATCATCGACGAGGCACATCAAGAGATGCACTTCCCACTCAGTGTTGTTGCTGGCACCTGTACCCCCCTTTTGCTCTCTGCTCGGTGCAGCTGCCTGCAGGACCAGAGGATCCCCCCCCCCACCCTGTGCAGGCACCCTCACTTTTTCAGATTAATCTCATTATTCTTGGCCACGTCCAAGACAGCCGATGCCTTTGGTGCCCTCCTGGGTGCCACCTTCACAGTCTCCTTCTTCCCCACGATCTGCTGAGACTTGTGTGCCTGCAAGGAGAGACCACAAAGAGCACAACCCTAACCATGTCTACTCAAGAGTAAGCCCCATTGTGCTCAATTGATCTTACTCCCAGGAAAGTGCCTTTAGGCTGCAACTAAGGGGAGTCCTTGCTCCGGTGTAAGAACAACTTACTCAGGATTCCAATATTAATTTCCCATGGGTTTTCACTAGGTGGTGCAGTAACTACGGGTGCACGTAAGAGGCTTTACGTGCCTCTTACGTGCACCTGTAGTTACTCCCGTAGTTACTCTGGATTTGGGGGCAAGTCATTATCAGCACTCAAGTCAGATGATCTCCTAGTGGGGGAAGTGCCCCCCCCACAACGGCAGAAGAGCCACACTTCTTGGTCCAAGCTGGACAGGTGGCTCCTCTACCCCACCTGTCTCCTCCACCCCCGGATAGAGCCCAAACTCACATTTGTGATGTCCCCAAATGCAGAGCGCTTCTTAGGTGCCCCCTGCGGTGAGGAAGGGGATCGCTTGGCTTGCAAACTCTCCTCCTAGGAAAAAGATGCAAGAAGCCAGTCAACAGAGCCTGTGCCAGCCCTGTGCCCCTACCCAAGATCTTGGGTATCTTTCCTTTAAGGCGGTGGTAAGCAAATAAATTCTGAGCGCCTCACTAGAGTGGCAGAGAGTGGTGCCAGGCAGGCTGAACAGCCATGGGAGTCCAGCAGGATCAGTCCATCAAGGGCTAATCCCGCCAAGTGCCCAACAGGGCATGGGACCAGGACCCTCCTATGGCAGCTCCCACCCTGCCTGAGAGAACATTCCTGAAGGAAAGGCTGGACAACCTCAAGGATAGGCAAGGGTAGGACAGCCCTGCTGTGCCAACCAGCACCTCGCTGTATATAGGGACAGCCAGATGCCTCCTGGAATCCCACAACCTTAATTGTTTCTGGACCTTTAGAAGGAGGTTCTATCAAACCCTCTGCCAGACCATGATCTTGCCTGACCCCCTTGTGAAGTCCTCAGCTGGAGGTTTCCAGCCACCCACCAGCACCTCCAAAATTGACAGCTCAGCTGCCCTGATGCAGCAGGAACCCCTGGCACCAACCACAAACCCTGGCACCACAACCTGCCTGCCCAGGACAGACACCTGGACCCACCTGAGTCACAAAGAGGTGAAACGGAGGTCCTGGCAGTGGAGGAAAAGCACCCTCCAGACTGAGCCCCACTCACCTTCTCAGCCTGGGCATTCTCCACAGCAGCTGCTCTGCCCACCCAGGGCAGCTTGGTGCTTGCTGTCTTGGCATTGCGTGGGGCAGGCATCCTGCAGGTGTTTGGCCTCCCCAAGCAAAGCTGGAGGTGGAAAAAGGGACACTGAAGGACAGGATGTCAGAGAGCAGAACCAACAGGGTCTCAACTGTACAGATCTCTTTTGGTGTGACCCCCCAGCCTGGGATGGCTCCGATGGGGAGGGGTCCCTTGCACGCCTCCCTCCAAGACTTCCTGCTCGGCCCCCTCTAGCTACACCACTGCTAGTTAGTGTGTATGGGGTCTACAAGGAACAGACCAAGGAAGTGAGGTGGAGGCAGAGCCTCTCCTAAAGACTGACAATGTGGTGACAGAAAACAAAAAAGAGGACAAAATGTAGGACACCCAAGAAAAATGTAGGATGTGAGAAAATAAAAGCTAAAAACACTTGTGTGTGTGTGTGGTTTTTTTTCTAGGGAAAAAAGTGCCAAGTTAATTAGATGCAGGGGGCAGGTGGAACATACCAATATGTACTATGTGCGCATGTATATACACAGTGTATATATCATGTTCTCTTATATTCATATATATATATATATATATATATATATACACACACACACACACACACACACACACACACACACACACACACATATACACACACACACACTTATATAGATAGAATATACACAGAATATATACAGAAAAGCAGGCCTCCGTCAGTCTTGGAAGACTCTGGTATGGTGCTCGGCGCTGCATACGCTGCATACAAAGCACGAAAGCCTGGGTTAGATTGTTATGGAGGATAGGCTGTTACCCAAGCAACAAATCCCCCTCTCCACACCACTGAATTAGTCCAATGGAAAGGCAGAGCAATGATTGGATCCAGCTGGCATCGCAGAGCTGGGCTAAGGACAGGAGCTCACCCTGTCTTGTGGGGCCGACCCAGATCTCAAACCCTGGCCTGCTGGTTTAGAGGCACAGCGTCTTAACCGCTTGTGCCACAGAATATATATACATCTATTTTTATACATACAAATATATGCAGTGTGTGCATGTATACACATACAGAGTATATATATGGAGTGCATGCGTGTACACACATACTCTAGATATAGTTTCATGTGTTTAATTTAAACACAACCAAGCTAAAATAAGTCATAAATGCTGCTTTCATGTAGTTAAACACTATTACTTATTATTAAATTTTAAAATACTGTTAGTAATTTATTGTATGAACTTTATTAATCCTAAGAAGATTCACAAAGAGGACAAGGAAGATTTTTTTACCCAGACATCAGGCTAAGAAAAGAGGACGCGTCCTGGAAAAAGAAGTCAGATGGTCACCCTGGGGGAGGCAGAGCCTCCCCTGCCTCATCTCCCTGCAGCAGAGTCACCAGGGGGCTCCATGAAAGTCTCCCACAGCTCCCTCCCTGCAGCCCCCACCAGGTACCCCAGCCCTCCCAGCAGCCCCCACCAGGTAACCCCAACCCCCCCAGCAGGTGTCCCCAGCCGCCCAGAAGCTCCCACCAGGTACCCCCAGCCACCCCAGAAGCCCCCACCAGGTACCCCCAGAAGCCCCCACCAGGTACCCCCAGAAGCCCCCACCAGGTACCCCCAGAAGCCCCCACCAGGTACCCCCAGAAGCCCCCACCAGGTATCCCCAACCCCCCAATATCCCCCACCAGGTACCCCCAGCCGCCCCCACCAAGTACCCCCACCAGGTACCCCCAACCCCCCAATATCCCCCACCAAGTACCCCCAGCCCCCGAGAAGCCCCCACCAGGTACCCCCAAGCCCCCAATAGCCCCCACCAGGTACCCCCAAGCCCCCAATAGCCCCCACCAGGTACCCCCAGCCGCCCCAGCAGCCCCCACCAAGTACCCCCAGCCCCCGAGAAGCCCCCACCAGGTGCCCCCAACCCCCCCAGGGGCCCCCACCAGGTACCCCCAGCGGCCCCCTCCCCCATACAGTCCTACCGGCACCTCCAGCAGCTGCTCCTCCTGTTCACAAAGTCAGAATTTGAAAATTGCTACATTCTCAGGGCGCGGCCTCTTATTGGCTGAAGCGCAGCCAATCACAGCGCAGGGAGGAATGCGGTTGCTAGGGGCGGGGCCTACAGAGTTTTTAAACCGGCTCCCGCGACCAATGGGAGGCGAACGGCTGCAGAACTCGCGAGGGGGCGTGGCAGGAAGAGGGCGTGGCTTAGCAGCTCTCCACTCTCCGCTCGGGATTGGTTGGGGGGCGGCAAAGGCGGGGCTTAGACTTAAAGGGGCAACGCCACCTTCAGGGTGAGGACAGGGGTCACAACCAAAAAATGAGGACAAATTGTAGGACACCCAAGAAAATGTAGGACAAGATAAAATAAAAGCTAAAAATACTCATATGCATTTTGCAAATGCTTAATTTTATATATATAATTATTGTACATGTAATATGGATAATGTATATAATTATTTATATCTTTATAAGTCAGTGAGGCTTATTTCTGAGTAAACACACATAAATTGGACTCTGGCTGACCCAACGTTACTGGGAGTCATTGCCATTGCAAGTAATGCGGGTGGAGCACCCTTGGGTCACATCCAGGCAACACCCTTAGGTGGCTATCCCCAGCAAGCCTGTGGCGGGGAAGGAAGTGGCCCACTTTCCCTCCAGCCCCCCACCCCGCCTACATAGGGGAAGAAGTGTGCAGTGAGGAAGCGAGGAGTTCTGGGAAATGTAGTCCTCTTGGGAGTCTTTCCTGTGCCATGCCCTGATGGCTCATGGGAGATGTAGTTTATCTTCACACCCTCCAGTTCTGCTCGTGCGGACCAGCCCAGGCCGCTACAATGAAAGCTGCAATGCCTCCTCCCATCCCCCATTGGTTGTTTTCCGAACGTTCCATGCGTCCTGATTGGTGGTTTAAGCGCGCGCGCCACGATCTCTGCTCTGATTGGCTGCCTCCTGGCCAATGGGAGAGGTTGGAGGGAAGGCGTCTGCAGAAGCGGCGTGGACAGCGAGGAGGCAGGTCGTTTGTTCCGTGGCTCCTGCCAGGAGGCCTCACTGGGGGCCTCGCAGCCTCAGGCCCTTCTTCTCTGCACTGGAGGCCGCCTGGATGGGCTGGGGAGACCCCAGGTCTGGGAAGGGGGAGGCCCAGCAAGGGCTGTTCCTGCGCCCTGAAGGGATTCACTGACTCTCCTCCTGCCAGGAGGCCTCAATGTGAGGAAGGGGCCTGTGAGGGACCCCAGGGGTTGGGAGGAGAAGGGAGAGGGAGGCCCAGCAAGGGCTGTTCCTGCGCCCTGGAGGGCTTCACTGACTCTCCTCCTGCCAGGAGGCCTCACTGTGAGGAAGGGGCCTGTGAGGGACCCCAGGGGTTGGGAGCGGGAGGGCTTACAGATAATAGGCTGCAATCCTAACCATACTTACCTGGGAGTAAACCTACTGAGCAGGCTAAGTAAAGCTTACTTCTGAGTAGATCTGCATAGGATTGTCCTCACTGGCTTTTTTGTAGATTTTTCTTCTGTCTCACTGTCCCTCCAATGCCTTGTGCCCATTTGCTGTATACAGGAGAGTCTTTCTGTGATCACCACTCCTGGAGTTGCTCAGGGTCTCCTTAAAAGAAAGAAATCTATATTTTTCATGCGCTTCACTTGTCAGCTTTTAAAAGGCCAGGCTTTTCTCCTGTTACGTCTGGACTCAGAAACTCTGGAGTGCTGATTCCTGTTGACCACCAGAACACCCTTGGGAGCAATAAGGAAGCATATTCAAATGACTTCTTGCATGCAGAAGAGCCATAACTAGAGTTCTGAGGAATCCTGCAAAGAAATGCTTCTAGCTTTGCCCGTTTGCCATCTGTACAATATTTGTGCCGCTTTGACACATTGTTTTTCAGCATACTAAGGTGCCTGGATGTGAGGGGTGGGGGTCCCAGTCTTGCACTGGTGATCAAATATTGACTAAACTCTCCATTTGGTATCCTTCCCGTATCATGATCCGTCTCTATCCAAGTAGATGCTTAGGCCAGGGATGTCCAACTGTGGAGAGCAGCCCCTGGAAAGCCCCTTCAACCAAGCTTGCAGGTAAGCCAGATGTAAATGAATGCTGGAGCTCTGGCTGCTGAGCCAAGATCCTGCTGCTTGTCGTGCTGCATTGCTGGTCTTGCTGCCAGGCACAGGTTTGGCAGGTCTGAATTGCCATCTGAGAAACACTGTTCTTTGCCACACTTACGGCACAGACATGCTCCACAACTAGGCAAGTGCTGAACCCATTCCAGAATAACTTTCTGAGCTGACTGAGTTGTGGGACTCTCAATGGGACTGAGCTGTGATTAAATCAATTACAATTACTTTTAAGTGGCCTCAACTTTTAAACTAAAAGCTAAATAAAAATTAACTTTAAACATCCGTATTATTTTTGAGTTTTTTAAAAGGAAAATTACATACCACTTTCGAACAAGAATGTTCACAATGCAGTTTACAAAGAAAATCAAATAACTTGATATGGTTATATACATGATATTGTATACATTATGTATACATTGTAAACATGATATGCCTACTATAATAATTCTTTTTTAAAAAATTAAATACTTTAATCACTCTTTACAAAGCTTTGACAAATGCCCTGCCCACTGTAGGGGGAGGCTCTTTCCATGCCCACCACACATCCCTGGTTGACAGCCTTTCACATTCAGAGTTGTCTCCAGATTTGCAGAACTGACAACAAGGGAGACCCACAGCGATGACTGTTTATTCCCTCCCTGGATTGCCTTTGGCTGCCTTCCGTTGTTGACATTCCTCTGGGCTCTCAACAGTCCTGCCTTGAACAGTGGTTCTTGGCCAAGGGAGTGTTTGGGTTTGTGTTCCAGAAGCCACCCTCCTTGTCTCCTCTGAGGGGGAAGAGCTGATCATAACCTGGTCTCATGTCTTACTCTGCCTGCTGGGAAGCAGCTCCTCTAGATGGGTGTCCTCTTGTCCTTGCTTTCCCCAGTAATCCAAAGTTTTCCAAGATAAAGTTTTGAAGTTCCCTACTTCTGGGGTGGGCTTCCCATTGGGGTATCTGGTCATGGATGTGGAAATGAGGGACTGGAAGAGGTTGGTTTGGTCTAATTTGACTGAGTTTTCCTTCTCTCAAGTGTACCAGCAGAGTCACACCTTGGTGCCAAGTGCATACAATGGCCTTAGGACACAGTAAGCAGACTTGACTAGACAAGCCTGGCTGGTGGAAGGGGCATCTCTACCAGGAGGAACATCTCTGCATAAAAGACATATGGAGGAGAATCCTGGAAATTCCCTGAGTGGCTTTTCCTGCCATGCCTGCCACACCTCTGTCTGCTCCAGGAGAAAATAGTGTCACAGCAGTGACTGCAAATGAAACTGGAGGGAGACCTCCAAAGCCAGGCAGGGGGCTGCTGTGGCCCTACGGGGTCTGCCCTGCTCTTCCTCCATGGAAGTGGTGAGCACCACCTTCGGGTTTTATATGTGGGAGTCCTTACATCAGGGCGAAGAGGACCAGAGGCTGTGTGGGTAGGCACATGATCCCAGCTTCACTGGCCTCAGAGCGCAACACAGAGAGAAAGGGGGTCTTGCAGGTTCCTGAGGATGGGAGGAGCAGGGGGCCCAGGACTGGTCTTACTACAAATGGAATCCAGGAAGGGGAGTACTGCGTGGGGGCTGATAGATGCACCTCAAAATTGCTGGTAGTCTGCTTTCCAACCATGTGCAGGCTAGTGTGTCACCTGGAGCACCTGGAGCCACCAGGGTCCCAAAGGGGGAGATGGGGAGACTGGGGGGGGGCTCATAGGTTGCATGGAGGGAGCATCGGGAGAGCGTGAACCAGGCAGGATCTGGTGGGGGCAGCAGTCCTGCAGAAGGAAGGTTGACAAAGCAAGAAAGGGCCACGTGCAGCCCCAGTGAGTGTTGTGTCTCACTGGGCTGCATCTCTTTTTAGCACCCGTGTTTCACAAGAAGCCGCACAACCAAATATTTTGCTGAAGACAAGCAACAAGTTCCCCTTTCTCGGCTGAACGGGCCTTTCTGTTGGGATTTCCTGGGGTGGGCAGGCTGGCTGGCAGCCTGTGGCACAGGGAGGGTCTTCAGACATTTGTGACTCCCGTGCGACAGGAAGCCCAGAGCTGTAGGTGGATGTGGGTCCTGGCCTGAACTCCATCTGCCTGCACATTCCTTGGCAGAAGCTCCCTTTATCCAGAAGGAGAAACCAATCCTGAAAAAGGTCCTGGTGTATGGGAAAGGAGAAGCCAGCTTTCTCCCCCGGCATCGCTCTGGGGCCAGTTGCCACTTCAGGGGCTGTAGCTCAGCCATGTAGCTGGGCAAACAGTGTGTGGGGCAATAGTTATCCCCTCCCTTCCCATGTGCAATCCCACTCCCCACTTGTGGTTGAAAATTAAGCATGGCACATCATGGAGGAACCAGATTAACTCTTGCAGTCATGTGATAAGGCTGGAGGCCAGAACCTGCTTTGGAGCCATGAAGATGTGCTGGGAGGAGTGATACTGGCTGGTGCGGGGGTGGGGGGAGAGGATGCAGCCACTGTCCCCCCACCAAACTGCTGGCTCTGAAGAAATCAAGGGGGCTGTTTCAGCAGTGCTTCCTTTGGCCAGTGAAACTGCCTCCTATCCGGGGTGTGCATTGCCCAAAGGTTCTGTTGGCGGTTGGAGCAGGAGGGGGTGCACCATGTTTACAGGGTCATGTGGCTGATAAACATGGTGAGACATCAGGACCGAGTCACCAACAGAGGGGTCAGCTGAGGACGTTCTGCCACTGCCAACGAAACAGGCTGATTGCAAAGTAATGATTGACCAAACTCTGGGATGGGCCTGCCCAGGCACCAGGGGTAGGTCCTGTTCTGTGGAAGGTCATCGCCCCCATCCATCCACTGCCCGTCCTCTCCACCTGGTGGGCAGCAGATCTCACAGGAGACTCCTGGATTCCACAGCACTGGGCACCTAAGTGGGAGAAGGGATTGCAGCCAGTTGGGATTTGTGAGAGTCAGACAGAGTCCTTTGCCCACATCCCCACTAAGCATATGGGGTCAAGACCACTGATCCCTCTGAGCTTGGTGATTATGGAGCTGGTGCCTCTCTGACCCTGGTACCAGTTTGACATCTTCAGAGGAAGTAAGGCCCAACCCAGCCTGAGCCTCCCCCAGAGAAGACACTCCATGCTCCAGACGCTGGGCTCAGCATTGCTGGGTCAGCAG
Source organism: Cryptoblepharus egeriae (assembly GCA_030015325.1). Lineage (NCBI taxonomy): Eukaryota > Metazoa > Chordata > Lepidosauria > Squamata > Scincidae > Cryptoblepharus > Cryptoblepharus egeriae. Next base: position 516,626 of record JAREYC010000016.1, read on the forward strand.
AACTGCCCACAGCTGCTTCACATGGAGGAGAAGAAGGGCACGATGTGCAGGGTCTTCTGGGGCAAGTTGGCCAGCCCTCTGCTAGCAGAAAAGCAGCAGCCTGACAACGTACCTAGCCAGGTTCCTGTAGGAATGAGGGGATGCCAAGACCTGAAACCAAATAAGCAGGGGAGCAAAGGAACACTTGGTGCCAGCACTGCTGGTGGGGTGCAAAGAGCCTTGTTGCACCACCAGGTGACAAGGCCATATTTTTGAGCAGCAGCACCCATGAGTCGCACTCGCAGCCCACCAGGCCAGATGCAGGCACCGAGGTCCACAAAAACTTCTGCCGACACAAAGTGGTTCTGCCTCTCAGAGCCACAAGACTGATTTTAATTTTTGCCAGAAAATTATCATTTTTGCTGCCTCTGGAGCCTGGCATTCAAAGTCCTGGCAGCGCAGCGGACAGTTGGCAGGAGGGACACCAAGACCGTGTGCCACATGACTTGCTAATTGGCTACCAATTAATCAGTTGGCTTCCTGGCCCAGGAGGCTGAGCACAGGATTGGCTCAATGCCTGGAAGGGGAAGGCGGCATCCTGTGGCACTCCAAAGAACAACAAAGAGCCATGGGCATCATGGTGGGCATCAGGGGCATCAGGCCTGAGGTTGCCCCCTTCGGTGCTTCATTGGCCAAGGTTTCTTCAAAACCTTTGGCTGGGATCCCTGAGACAGCAGGGATGCCCCCAGCCTCAATGCCCATCAGCTGAGCCTGGCAGCCAGGCCAGGGTAGCCACATACTAACCCTGGGATGGGGGTGGGAGTAGCTGCCTGCACCTGTCTGGGTTGTTCCCTGAAGGCCCTGATCCCTGTCCAGGTTGGGTCCTGCTTATGGCACATGCATGTCCACCAGAGTATCCAGGCGGTGTGTGAGCAGCTTGACCAGATGTCATCACCAGAAAAGAGGACAAAGTTCCCCCAAATGTAGGACACTGAAGGAAAACGTAGGTCATGGCAAAATAAACGCTAACAACACATTTATTGCTTTCATTAAATGTTAAATTTCTTTGTAAACCACTTTGTGAACTTTTGGTTGGAAAGAGGCTTATGAATATTTTGAAGTGATTTCATGTGATTAAAACACTTCATTGTCCTGAATTATATGAAATAATTTATATACACTCGTTACTTACAAAAATATTGCATATCATTTATTACAGATAATTCAGTAAATACTAGGAGGACAAGGAAGTTTTTTGCCCCGCTGGCCGCCCCCCCCCCCCCCGCTGGGACACAAGCCCCCAAAAGAGGACAGCCTGGGAGTGATGCAAACCGCACAGTGCGGGTCGTACGAGCAGGAGACCCTCCAGAAGTGGTGTAGCAAGAGGGGGGCGTAGCAGCCACCCTTGGAGGGAGCCTCACTGCAGAGTGCGAGGGGCCCTTCCTCCTCCGAGCCATTCCAGGTGGGGGAACACTATGGAGCCTTGAATGCCATGATGAGCCCCTCTAAGACTGACAACTCCCGCCCCCCTCGAGCTACGCCACTGGGTGAGCCCTACTGGTGACTCATCTGCCCCCCTCTAGCTACGCTACTGCCCCTATGAAGGGGCTCCGTCCAGCCCCTCCCGTCCCTCCAAGCGGCCCCTCCTCTGCGAAGCCCCCGCCCCGTCCCCAGTCCTGCTGCCTGCGGGGTCTCCACGCCCCCCTTTGTTCCGGACGGCGCCGTCTAGGGAGGCTCCGAGTGGGGGTCGCTCCTCTGCAGCGGGGCAGACCCGGACAGTGCCCCCCCCGGGACTGGGGGGCCAGTCCCGCCCGCTGGCCGGGCGCCTCTTGGAGACTGTCCGGCCCCTGCGCTGCTGCCCGCCCCTTCGAGGCTGCCAGGAGGCGGGCTTGTTATTGTTGCCAGCGGAGCCTCCGACGGCGGGCGAGGATTTCCCGGAGGGTCTGCCGTCGGAAGAAGGAGCCGGTGGCCCCCCAGGATGGCCCCGACGGCCAAGCCCCCCAGCCCGCAGCCCTACTTCCGCACAGACAGCAGCGACTCTGCGGCCCGCATGCTGGACGGGGGTCCCGCCACCCCCCACCGCCCGCCCCCCAAGCGCTGCAGCCCCGTCTGGCTGGCCGTGGCCGCCATGGGGCTCTTGGCCCTCCAGCTCGCCTCCGCCACCGGCCTCTTCGTCTACTTCACCGTCTCCATCTCCAAGGTGAGACCCTCAGCCGCCCCCCGACGGCTGTCCCAGGGAGGTGGAGGAGTCAGGGGGAGGGGGGCGTGCAAGGGCTCCGTGCAAGGGGTCCTCTCCCCTTCGGAGCCCTTCCAGGCGGGAGGAGCCGTAAGGGAGAGACCCCTTGCACGCCCCCAACCCTGACTCCTCCACCCCTCTTAGCTACGCCACCACTCCTAGACGGGGCGGGCTGAGAATCCTCCAGCTGCGCTTCCACCACCGCCTTTGAACGTGGGTTGGAGGGCTTGGGGGGGAATCTCCGGCCCCACCGCCAGGCGAGGGGGTGACTCGATGGCGCCGCCAACTCCCAGCGCACCCTGCCGTCCGACAAAGCCTGGTGGGCTGGAAGAAAAACTGGAGGGAGGTTTTCGAGGGGCAGTCCTCTCCCACTGGGAGGGGGGCTGGAGGGGAGGGGGCATCGGATCGCGCCCAGCAAGCCTGCCCTCCATCTCATGGATGCCAGACTAAGCAGGTAAGGTCACCTGGAATGCCCAGCTAGACCAAGGGGGGCTTCCTAGGGGGGCTTCCTTGGGGGTCTTCAGTATACTATATAAGGATTGATTGATTGATTGATTGATTGATTGCAGGGCCAGACAGGCTGCCACCCCACAGCCACCTGGCGGTGGTCTTGCCAGTTGTGGGATCATCACACCCCCAGCAAACCCCCTGTCCAGTCCAGGGGTCTGTCCAGTCCAGTCCAGTCCAGGGGTCTTGCCCCTTTGGGGAGCATTTTCAGGAAGGGTGCCCAGCACTGGTGGCGTAGCTAGGGGGGTGGAGCAGTCAATCATGGAGGACATGCAAGGGGCCCCTCCTGTCAGTCTTGCCCTGCCTGGACTGACTCCAAAGGGGGGACCCTTCCGCACCCCAGACTGACTGCTGCACCCCCCAGCTATGCCACTAGCAGGCACATTCTGTGCAATAATTAACCACTGCCAAGAAGCGCATTTCCTGGTATCCTCTCCAAACCCTCCTCTGTTGTCATTCAGGGTTATGGCTGGACCTGCCCCAACCTTTGGGCCTGTTTACTTTTGTCCCCCTTGTTGCCACCTTTCCACTTTGGACAGCAACGTGGCGGACAGAAATTGGGGTTGCGTCCTCAGACTGCAGTGGAAGCAGTGGCATAGCTAGAGGGGGCTGAGCAGTCAGTCTTGGAGGGAGCCTCACCCCTTTGGAGTCATTCCAGGTATACCATGCCCTACTGCTCTGTTTTTCTAAATCCCCGCCCCTGGAATGGCTCCGAAGGGGTGAGGCTCCCTTCAAGACTGACTGCTCAGCCCCCCTCTAGCTATGCCACTGGTCCCCCACCTGGAATGACTCCAAAGGGATGAAACTCCCACCAACACTTGACTGCTCCACACACCCCCCAGCTACACTATTGTATGGAAAGCCACCGTAGGCTCTGCTTGCTCCGCAGCAGCCCCCCTTCCCAGGAAGCGGAGGGCAGAATCCCTTGTGAACACCCCCGCCTCTCATCGTACACAGAGAAGGTGGGTCAGTGTTGCCCCCCAGCCACCTTCCCTGGTGCCAGTTAGTGTGGAAGTGCAGCCTTGGCACTGGTGCTTGGCATGTTCAGGCAGAGCTCGGCACCTTGACAGCCAACAGCCCCAGCCAGCCCTTGCTGGCACCTGCCTCCTACCCCTATCTCTGCTCCTCATGCAGTGGCTGATCCTCCACATCCGTGGAGAGAGACTGGCAGAGACTGGCAAAGTGTTTTGTGCCCGGGGAGGCAGGGCAGGGCCAGTCCAAGAAAGGCTCCCAAGAGATGCCAGAGGTTAGGTTTCATTTTCCCCTCATCTCCACCTGGAGTTGCCAAGAACCACACGGTGCTGGGAGGAAGCCTGTCTCCGGGAGGAGTCCCTTTGTGAGGAAGAGGAAGAGGAGCGGTGGGAACTTTTCCTCCTTTCCCGCAGCAGAATGAGGTTGCCCACCCCCAGGATCCTTTTTGGCCCCAGCCACTGCACACCCACCATTTCAGGTGGGATGTTTCCAGGTCCCTGTTGACATCCCCAAGGGGTTATTTCCCCCCTTCTTCCCTTGACCCATCACACTGCAGTGGCGCACGCAACTTGGAAAAGGCAGCAACCTCCCCATATGTCCACTTAGCGTGGAGAGGACTGTGCTGTCCTCCGGCCCCCCAGTGGAGCAGCCTCCACCTTCTGCCTCCTTGAGCCACAGAGGCCCCAGAGCCATCAGACTCTCCCACGGGCATCACTTGTATGGCCTCCGGTCTGGAGATGCCAACATGCTACAGTGGCATCATTGGGGTTGTTGTCACATAGCAGGTGCCCTTTGAGGTGAGGAAGGGCCGCCCATCCACAACAATCCTTGTGGGATCAGCCCTCTGCAGCCATTGGGGTTTCACCCTCCCTATGGTATCCCCTGGGGTGGTCTGCATCCCTACACCTCCCTAGAGATGCCACTGCTGCCTGTGACTGTGCCTGAGAATCTCTGTCCACATCAGGCACCATCCCACTAAGAAGGCACTTTCCCACCTTGGGTACCCTGTGGGAGGGAGGGAGGGAGGGATGGATGGATGAAGGTGGGTCCTTCCTTCTGGATTCTTGCAACTTGAGAAAGCCTGGTCTCCTGGTACCCATCAGGGGAAGGATCTGAACTGGGATCTCAAATTGTAGGTGCCCCCCTACTCCGAGGTATTGATGAATGCTGGTTGGGGGCTCTTCCTATATCATGGGCTGGTCCCTGAATGAGTTCTCATGGATTTGGGGATAAGAAGTGCCCCCCTGAGCCTTGTCACAGAGGGATGTGGGGCAGCCCAGTGGCCTGGTGGGTCGCCACGTTCCTCTTGGGTCTTGCTCAGATCTGGGGCTGGCCCTGGCACAAGTAGCTGAGCCAGCACTTTCTAGGGAGCCACGCAGGAGGCAGCTGTATTTGGGTTTCTCTTTTACACCCAGACTCCGCCTGACCCAGTTCCCTGGCGGTTGCTTGAGCCCCATGAGTCACCACTTGGGCGCATGGCTCGGTGCCCAGAAGATGCAAGCAACCCCCTCCAGGTTGTTTTGGATTCGCTCGGCAAAAACAAGCGCTCTCCACCCCAGGGCTGCCACCTCCTGCTGGACAGAGGAAGGGGGCAGATTCCCTCCGTGGGGGGACCGCCAGGCAGGAGAAGCCACAAACTGCTCTCCTGTCCACATTTTCTGCCATGCAAGGGCTCCGAAGGGGATGCCCCCCTCCATGACTGACCCCTTCACCCCCTTTAGCTATGCCACTACTGTAACAGTTCAGGCATTGGACTTACTTCAGTCCTGGAAGATGGATTCAAATCCTGGCTCAGCTATAACTCTCAGACCAGTCATTCTCTCTCAGCCTTGCCTACCTTGCAGGGTTGTTATGAGGACCAAAGGAGCGGGAAAACTACTGTATGGAACTCAGTAGAGGAAGGGCCATATAAAAATGTGAAAGGAATAAAAATAAGTTGGTCTGCTGGGGAAAGATTTTATTTCCTGGTGTGACTGTATCACACTCTCCGAGGCTCACACTTGCACAACTGAATGCCTTGAGCTTTGTCCTGCAATTTGCAAAAGGGAGACTATAAAACCCTTACTGGGAATTTGCGAATTGCAGTTGCTGCACGCAGGATCTGTGCCGTTTGAAGTGTGTTCCATGGGTATATTCAGTGCAACTGACCCCCGGCCTGTCCCGTCCCCCTTTCTGACCATCTCCACTGCTTCCCTTTCTCCGTCAGCTCAAAGCCCAGGCCCAGGGGACCTCCGAGGAGCTGAGATGCCTCCTGCTTCTCAACAGCCTGCAGGAATCCTCTGATCTGGAGGACCTGGTCGGCAACCGCTCGTGCCTCAAGCTGGCCGGAAGCATCAAAGCCTATGTTGACACGGTGAGCGACGGGGCGAAGGCTGCACCCCAAAACTGGTCACCCAGCCTAGGGACTCTGGGAGAAGAGAATGACATCCGGAGAGGGTCACCCCATTTGGTGGACTGGATCCGTATTCTCAAAGGGAGCCTCCAGAACCCTCCTCTTGCCTGACAGTGCAATATTAACTTGTACAGGAACAGGCAGGCTGGCATATTCATGTCTGGGGGCTGCCAGTGCACGACCCCAGGGACAGGTCCCCTTCTCTTAAGTTGGCAGGAGCTGGGCAAGGGATGGGAGCTCACTCCATCTTGCAGTACTTGGGTCTTGAACCACTGACCTGCCAGTCTTCAGGCACAGCACTTTTAACCACTGAGCCACTGCGGCCCTTGGTCTACTCTAGAGGTGGCCTAAGTCTGGGTAGACGGGAGTAGCGGATTGTTACTAACTAGACATGGGGGAGGCTTTGTCTTGTGCTTTTCAGGCCAGTGCCTGGCACTGTGTGGTATCAGGAGGGACGTTGCTCCAGCCCGTCTTCAGTTCCTTTCTCTTTCTTTTTCTCCAGCTGACAGAGAGTGTTGTTCAGAAGAGCACTCGGAGTGGTGAGTCTGAGCTGAGTCACACAAGGGTTGGAAGGGATCCTGGGGGTCACCCGGTACATGCCCCGGTTTAGTGCAGGCACCCAGGATGGAGAAGTGAGCGATGGAAATGGGAAAACCAAACCACCAAGTTTCTGTGAAATAGTTCCCCCGCTTGTCACTTTAGGAGCCGTCCCGCCCCGCCCCACAGGAGCAGATCGCAATGGTCTGACCCGCACCCTGAGTTTGGTGCCAGCCAAGCTTTGTTGGATGACCCAGTTCCAGAATTGGGAGAGCAGATGAGCTTCTTCTCCGTTCTTGTCCTGCAACCCCAGCTTGTTCTCAGCAAGAAGGGGCCACATGGTTGTCCTTCATGGGAAGCCCTACTCTGGCCCTGGACTAGGACTCACTCCGGGGTGCAGCTGCTAGGAGGTGGCAGGTGCCAACCTCCAGTCCCGACACTCACAGCATGTTCCGTGGCCCTGCGCCAACCCCCACTTGTTCTACATGCCATTGTGCCCTTCCGGCTGCCTTCCTCCTGACCTTGCTGTCTCTTTCCCTTTGCTGCAGAAGCCCTCAAGCAGACCAACTCCTCAGGTGAGCAGCTGGTGAGCAGCCAGGCCAGTGGCAAGCCCTCTGCACACCTCACCCTCCGGAGGCAGAGGCTGGCACAGGAGGGTGAGTCTGCCTGCCTGGCCAAGAGACCCTTTGGCAAGGGGTTTCTTCCTCCGTCAAGCAAGTGGAGACTAACCACCCCTTTAGGGACTGGACTAGATGACCTATTAGGTACCTGGGTGTGTGTGTGCCCTTCAAAGTCTCTAATTCTCCCAAGTACAAGGTCTTTCTAGTGGTGAGCATCTTTTTGGATGGTGATCCCTTTGGGGTCAGGAAGGCAGGAGTTAGTGGACCTTTCCCCCTGTACACTGCTTTGTGCACTTTTAAAAAAGCAGTAAGTAAAACCTTGGATTGAGAGCATTTGCAAGACAAGCAAACATTGCAAAATTTTTTTGTCTTGCAATACAAGCAAAAAAATACAGCCATGATAATGGCCACTTACAGTGCTCCACCAACACCTGCTCAGCCTCCCCTGAGAGACCAGCCTATACATGTCTACTCTGAAGTAAGTCCTATCCTAATCAGTGGAGCTCACTCCTGTAAAAGGGGGCAATGAAAGGAGCCATGCATGTCTACTCTAAAGTAAGCCCTACTGTAGTTAGCTAGGCTCACTCCTTACACTGATGCTCACTGGAGGCTGCAGTGTGGGGCAGGACCCCGTGGCCAGTGCCTGCTGCTCAGTGCTCACTCTCCTCCTTGTGGGAAGCACAGTATGTTCCCCCCAGTGCTGCATGGAAAGTTAGGGATGCTCCCCAGGTGCGCATGATGCTCTTTACCTTCAGTTATGTGACCGTGTCTTCCAGGGCAAGTCCCTGCAGTTCAAGGTTGTCTCCCCAACATATTTATCTAGAGTATTTATATTCCACTTTTCAAGAAAAATGTTCACAAAGTGGTTTACAATGAAAATGAAATAATTAATAGCTAATTAATAGCTAATTATTGTGCTCCCTGCAGGGAACCTGAGTGCCTTTGGGGAGCTGCAGCAGTCCTGCCAACACCCCATCCCCAACTGGGCCAACCGGACCATGCACTCTCACCTTCAGGACATCGGCTACCAGGGGGGAAAGCTGCAAGTCACCCAGCCAGGCAAGTACTACGTCTACGCCCAGATCTACTTCCGCTACCCCACGGAGGGCACCAATTCCCGCGCTTTGGGCCACCAGCTGGTGCAGTGCATCCATCTCCAGAACAGCCACAGGGAGAACATCCTCCTGCTGAAAGGGGTGGGCACCAAGTGCTGGACGCAGGATGCCACCTACGGGCTCCACACCCTATACCAGGGTGGCCTCTTTGACCTCAAGGCTGGTGACAGGCTCTTCGTCTCAGTCTCCTCCCTGGACATCAACCTCGAGGAGCCCGGCAGCTACTTTGGCGCCTTCCGTCTTAATGCGTGAAACGGGGGAACCTTCTGCAGGGGAGTCTCCGGCAGAGCCGATGCCTTTTTGTGTAGCCAGCAATAGTTTGGCCACTTGAGCCTGGCCTTTCTGCTCCTGACCAGTAGCCACTTGTAGCCGCTGCAGCTTCAGGTCTCTTCCAAGCTGCTGCCAGGTGGACTTTGAGCACCAGCATTGCTGATTCTCCTCCAGTTTGGACTTCTTGCTCCCCAAAGACACCACCCACAAACTCAGGACGTCTTCCTTCGCCTTGCCGAAAAAACCCTGTGGGATGAAGGAGCATTTCTGTGCCTGCAGGACTTCTGGAAGAGGTAACCCCCTGTGTGCCTAAGAGGATGTGGCCAAGCAGGTTCTGCAAGGGAGAGAGCCCCTTTCCAGCGAACACAAACCAGGCCCTTGTCTAGCTAGTCTCTGCAGCGGGGCTGAGAAAAGCAACGTTCAAAGGATATATCCTGATCCCCCCACACTGCCCTCCTGCAACTTGCCTGCCCCACATTTCCAATGGGAAAATGTGTCGTGCATCTCTCCGTTGGCATTTGGAAACGTTGATGTTTCGGTTTCTGAGCTGTTGACTTTTGCTGCTCCTCGGCACTCCTTGCACGACTAGAGCACGTCATGCAAGGAAAAAGGCCCAGGAATGTAGGTCAGGGTGTCATCCATCCACAGAGCCTGCAGGCTTCCGGGGAGCCACACGTGCGCACTGGTTCTTTCTCCCTCTCGCACACGGACCCGCCACACACCCATCAGCCTCTCACCACCCAGTTTGCATTACTAGCTGGCCTCGGCCTTTCCAGTGAGCACCTCAGCCTGTTTTGTGCTGCTGGAGGGAAGGGGACCTTGAGGTCACTCACAGTCCCTTCCCCATTTGAGACCAAAGATTCAGTGGGCTGGACCGCAGCTGCAAGAGAGCTCCCCCCCCCCCCTTCTGCATTTTAAGACCGACAACAGCCCTCAATATCAGTGAGCAGCTTTGGTCAGCAGGAAGGTTTGCAGACTAGAAAATGCCACAGCAATATGTTGGGAAAGAGACTCCACGGTTGTGGTGGCTGAAGGTGACACCCACCCCCACTAGAACCCGTTCCCAGCAGCAGCTTCCCCCAGCAGCACAAAGTGAGCAGGGCCCTGACGGAGGAAGGACCTGCAGCCTCTTCATGCCCAAGAGACACCCAGCAGCACCCTTGTGCTTTGGCTCTGTGGAAACAACCCCTGCCCCCAAACTGGGCCCAGCTAATGTAGTCCCCCCCCCTGCAGGGGGAGAAGGAAATGTCTATCACTACCCGCAACTCCTGCTGTTTTGGGGAGAAGCAGCAGCACTGATGCTGTTGCCTTCCCAAGGGATTAGGCTCCAGAACCTGTCCCTACACGCAGGAACCACAGCACGGAAGGGAGCTCATGAAAGGCCCATGAAAGCGGGTGGCAAGTTGTGGTGGGGCTTGGAATGTGCCTTGTGGGGCCAATTCTTCCTTTTTTAACGGTCCTGCCCTTATCTTTCCCTGGGCTGTTTTTAGGCCCAGCTATTAAAATACGGTTGTCCCCCCCACTTTTGGGTATGTGCAGAAGGCTGGTTCAGGAGGCCAGTCGCCAGCCCAACCTCTCTTCAAGCAAGGCTTTGGGGCTGTTGTCCATCTGTTCAGGCAGGGTCCCCTGACCCTTCTGTGCCAGACCACTGTGGTGGGTAGGTGTCGAAGCTTGACCTTTTCCGCAGGGTCAGAGCTGAAGTTACTAAGCTCGTTGCCAAAAAGGTCAGGGGTTCCACACCCCCAACCAGTCCAATCTCTGCACCTATTCCTGAGCTTGAAGATGCCGGAGCAGAGAACCACCCCTGCTCCCGTGACAAGAAATCAAGGGCCAGGAGATGCCTTTTTAGACCTCCCTCCTTGAGCCTCTTGCAGAACTAGCCTTTTCCCTTTGACTTGGCACCTGACCCTACCACCCCTTCCTATAGCACCAGCCCCAAGCTCCAGCATTCTGCCTCCGCACAGATGCTCAAGCAGAGGAGGAAGTTGTTGTCTCAATGCAGAGCAGAAATCGGGCCCCAAAGACAGCACCAGGAACAGCAGAGGGAAGCCAGACTTGCAGCTGCGGAAGCAGATGTGCATCGGGGTAGAATGGGGCTACCCCACAAACAGCAAATGGACCGTGGAATTGCCTGGGTGAACTTGGGCCAGTCACTCTTGGCCTCATCTACCTCACTGGGTTGTTGTGAGGACAAAGGAAGGGAAGGAACTTTGTACACCACCCTGACTTCTTTTGGAAGTAGGACAGTAGAAAAGTGAAAATGGAACGAGCAACTTGCACCCAGGCACACTTCAAGGCCGTCAATAAAATGGGACAGTCAGTGCTGAAGCCAAGCCAGCCCAACTCCTCCTTGGTGCGGGGTGAAGGAGGGGCAGGGGAATGCCCCCGATTAAGGGAGCACTTGGCATGTTGGCTTCTGTTCCTCCAGGGAGATGTGAGTGGGCAGCATCTTGCTGGATCCATGACCTGTGCCCACCAAAGACCTATTGTGGGCAGTAACCCACTGCAGAAAGTGCTTCTCTCCCCCAAATAATGAGACCATGAGTGACCAGCCTGGGGGAGGGGAGAACTGATAGTGTGTGTAGCCCCATTGTGGGGCCTGCTCTCCCAGTTGAGGGAAGGAGTCAAACATTCTCTTGTTCCAAGAAGCCTTCCAGGAGCCCCCCCTAGGATTGGGCTGCCCTGCCAGGAATACATGCACAGCCTGCCATGCCTGATGTTGCAGGGGGGATGCAGCACAGGCTCACTGCCCTTTGTTGCGTCCTCCTCCCCAGTCGCGCAACGGCTGCGCTGAACAACAAAGCCACAGGTTCACGCCAGTCTAATAGTTTTTTACTTCATGGCATTTCCTCTCCCAATCTGACTCAGAAGCACCAACCCTTTTCTCCCAAAGGAGAAGCTTATTTTCCACAGATCCTATAGTGCAATTGGTTATTTTGTAGAAAAAATAAAACATGATTATCGTTAGCTCCATACAGGGCCAAAAAAAAATAATAACAACAACATCTCAGGCTCCAGTTTCTCATAAAATGAGAAGCAACACTTTGGGAGTCTGTTCCACAGTTTCTTTGAGGGTGGGGGAGGAGATGCCGTAGCCCTCCCCATGTTCAATTGAACAATATGGAGTCCGGATCCTGGTTCGCCATTTGTGCAATGTGCTTTAATACATCCTTTTTGGTAATGATGCCCAGGAGTTTTCTGAAAGAGAAGAAGCCGTTAGTTCAGGAGTACCCATTCCTCCAGAGAGTCTTCTTCCCCCACCCTGGGGGGCCTTCCTACTGCAACAAGACACAGTTTCCTCTCGCCCCGCCCCCCGACTAGCACCTCGTTTCTGACAACTTGCTAGAAGGGGAAGAACCACTTGGAACCAGATCAAGTTAGAGTCTCCCAGTCAAAGCCAAGGCCCTGATGGCTCAATGTAAACCAGTGTTTAAAAGCCAGACTGGCTCCCTTGGGTGCCCACCCCTTGCCACCCCAGCCCTCCGACAAGCATCACCTGCAAACCAACTATTCCTGGGGTCCCTGTCCCTGGAGTCAATCATTTAGATTGAAAATGTTTGTCATCCTGGTGGAAATTCCAGCTAGAGGAAGGGGGACAGGACTTGGTGCAGGCCAAGATCTGACCTCATCTGGGGCTGCTCAGGTCACAGAGCTGTCTCTGTTGGGCCCAGTTCAGGAAGTGATTCTTGAGAACAACAGCAGCAGAGCCAGAAATACTGAGCCAAGTTCTCGCAGTGAGCAATTCTGCTGCCAATGTTTTTGTATCAGTACAGTTTTATGTATGATTTGTATATACACAATATATATTTTTCTTTACTATCAAGTTATTTGTCGCACTTGTTTTCTTGATATACAGACATTATTTTTATAATGACTGGCGGGGGGGGGGGACATTTAGACTGTAAGACTGCATCCCAAGAGGCAAGGATGTTCTGGTGAGGATGCCCATGATGGCGGAGCTTGCTATGCAACTCTCCCATGGCAGGGGAGGAGAACAGTGGCAGGAGCTGCTCCTGGGAGGGTGTCAGGACCTGGCTGATAGCACAGCTTGGCTAGATTGCTGCAAGGAGGCACTTCAGGAGGTGAAGGGGTGGGACGTGGCAAACAGTGAGGCCCTTGCAAGTCAGGAGATGGCACCAAATATGCCAGCTATGCCACAGATCAAACCCAGGCACACTCCCTTTGCCCCTTCCCATCATTATGCCCAAATGCATGTGTTTCATGTGATGGTGTAGCTAGAAGGGGTGGAGCCGTATGGCTCCGTTCTGCTCCCCCCACCTGGAATGGCTCCGAAGGGGTGAGGCTCCCTCCAAGACCGACAGCTCCCAAACTATGAATGGGTTGATGAATTGTGACCTTTTCCTTTCATGATGCTGTTCTGGGTCAAAACTACACCAGGAACCTGCTTCGTGGAAGGTGTTGCAGCTTGAGGAACAAGGGGGCTCCTTAAGCACACACCCCCCACGACAGTCCAGGCAAGGCCTTGCTTGTTCTGGCTCCAAGCAAGCAGTTCCCTGCCCTTGCCAGAAGATAAACAGTGCCAGCCGTGCCCAGCTGCAAAACTAGCAAAAATAAATAATCAACTTAACGTGCTTCTGCCAGGTGAATTTTCACAACAGGTGCCCCAGGGGTGGGGAGGAGTTTCTAAAGTGGGTCTGCCAGGTTTCTGTATCCCATGCAAAACATTTCTGGCTGTCATAGCCTACAGCAAGTAGTGAGTCAATACGAGGACGAGGAAATACTTGGAGGGCCCAAGACCAACCAAGGTCTGGGTGTCCGGCAGGTACTAAAGGCTGTCATGCTGGACTGGCTAGAAGGCGAGGCGGACCTTGCCAGTACTGGGCAGCCATTTGTCTCTGGAAGCTCCACAAGTGTGGCATGAAAGCAACTGGCACTGCTGGCCCGTCCCGCCTCCCCCCGCACTGAAAGCCACTCTCACCCATTGTGCGTGACCAGGCACTGGCGCAGGCCAAGCTTGCGGAAAATGTCCACCACAATCTCCATGGGCGTTTGATCGGTCACAGTGAAGGGACTGAGGTCGAGGATGCTCCGGAGCTTGAGGCTGGACGGGGAACTGGGAGGCAGTGGGGGGGAGTGGTCGGTGAAATAAATAATGGAGGTGCTCACAATTCCATCCTGCTTCTTCCGGGCATTTTCTGGGTGAGAGAAAAGAGGAGTGCAATGTGGTGAGGTCACACACCCAGCCCTGGCCTGGAGTAGCCGCAACCACTGATGATCATAGCACATGTTGGTCAATCTGGACTCCAGGAGGCTCTGGCCAGAGATGCTGGGCACAGCAGTCACGGTACAATGTACCAAATGCAGAACTTGGCAACCCTCATTAAGGAGAGAGGTTTCTAGTCCTTAGGCTGTGAGAACCAAATCTGAAAGGAGGTGGGCAACTGCCGATGAATCTCATAAACAGCAGTGCAGGGCTTGGACCCTCTTCCAGAAACTTATCCCAGTGAAACATTTTGATTGGCTTATGCAGTTTTATATATTCTTTTAGGGCACACTCACTCAGTGGGCACCAGAAGGACAAAGTTTCCGGTTTGGTTTTCTTGTATAGGAGCCAAGAGGCACAACTAGGATCCGGTACCTGCTTCTCCCATTCCTTTCCCCTGAAGCACTTGCACCCCAATGCAGCTATGGGGGGAGGAGGAGTTTTGCACAGATGGAGACGCTCTTTCCTGAACAGCTATAGCAAGATTTGGTGACTGCTTTTCTTGCTTCTCCTCAAGCACCCCCCCCCCCACTCACCAATGGAGATGATGAGGTCTCGGCGAAGAACGAAGCCGACAAGGCGTTGGGACTCCCTGGACACCACAACTGGGTAGCCGCTATAGGTGGTCTCGCTGATTATGGCCTCTGCATCCTCAACCGTCATGCTGTCCTGGGTGAGGACCGTCAGGGCAGGGTCACTGCGCCGGGGCCTCATCACATCCATGGCCAGAGTCTTGTGCGAGAACTCCTCCTTGGCTTCCAGGAAGGGGTAGCCATTCAGGCGAATGTGGGCATCATATATGCCCTCCCTGCCAATGGCATCTGCCACCCACTTGCTGGTCATGGCGGCAGCCATCAGAGGCACGATGTACTCCAGCCCTCCGGTGAGTTCAAACATGATGACCACAAGGGAGACCGTCATACGCGTCACTCCTCCTGCAAGGGTCAGAAAAGCAGCCATTTACATTTTGCATTGCACTTTGTGGCCCCACAGAGGTGATCAGCTATGCTGACGGATGTGGAGGGGAATGGACATAATGGATTGTGGACTGACGTGGAGGGGAATGGATTGCTTTGCATTCAGACAAATGGAGAAGCTTTGGGGGCTTGCTCTGGCCAGAATGTCTGACATGTGAGCTGGGAGCACCTGACCTGCACTCCAGCCACTTACCTAGACAGGCTGCGGCCCCCACCATGGCGTAGAGGCCTGGAGTGATGCAGTCGGCCCCTGGGCTGCACCAGTGCTTGAAGATGCCCCAGTCGTGGTGGTAGTAGGCCAGCTGCTCCACCCCCACCCCCAGCAGTCGGCCCACAATGGCCCCAACTGCCATGCTGGGGATGAAGAGTCCTGAAGGCACCTGCAAGAGAAGCACCCTCAGTGCTGTGCATGCCCAGAAGGCACGGCGCACACTACATGGGTTAGCAACAAGATGCGCTGAGGGAAGGGCAGCTTTGGGAGGAGGACAGCAGATCCCTTCCCCAATACCAGGCCCCGTGCAAGAAACCACCATCCCTGGATGTCAGGTGCCCAATAGGGCAATGCAGAGAGAAGAGAGAGCGCTGGGACTAACGCCAGCATAGAAAGCGTGGAATCGCCAGCCAGAGGCTACTTGCTCCTTACTACTTTGCTTGTCCGCTCTGCCCCTTCTCTAACCCTCTTATGCCCCCTGAATCTGGACCACACTCTTAACTGCTTCACTGTTGTTCCTGCCCCAACTGGACTCAAGGATTCCCTTCCAAGCTAGCTTCTCTTCTGAACTGCCCCCCAATACCCCCTTCACACCTGCAAATGCTAGCTAGTTTTCTGTGTACAGACATCACACACACCACCATTCAAAACATGGCACCCCGGGGACTTTCTACTCACCTTCATGCCAAACGTAAAGATGGTGATGAAAACCTTCAGGATGAGGGCCAGCGCCAGCAGCCACATGGCCTGATATACACCCTTCCCAGCTGCCCGGTCGGGCAGCTCATCCGCCTTGGTGCTGTTGATATCGTTGATATAGTCACAGAGCTTGGAGGAGTCCAGCAGGCCACAGTCATTGAAGAGCTCAGAGATGAGCTCGCTGGTGCTCATGCGCGTGTACTCGTTGGGGAAGGCCAGGATGGCTGTGGCGGCTGTTACCACCAGCACCTCAGCCACAGGGTACCGGCCCAGCCGGGTGGTCTTGCGCCGGCGGCACCAGGCAATGTTGCTGCGAATGAACACAGCCCCCCAGAGTCCCCCAAAGATGCCCAGCAGAATGAAGGGCACCAGCTCCACCAAGTGCCAGGGTGTGTGAAACTCCACGTAGAAGAGGACCAGCCGACTGTTCCCAAAGGGGTTGATGGAGCGCAGGGTGAAGGCCGCCACCAGAGCGGCAAAGAAGGAGCGCCACAGTGTCTTGAGTGGGAAGTAGTAGCTGACCTGTGTGGGGGAAAGAAAGGTGGGGGCAGGCTCAGACTCACCTATGAGGACCCCACACCAGAGACTTGCTTTGCACTGCTTGAACCCTCCCTTCTGCCATAATGGGGGTTGCAATGTCCCAACAGGGGCTGCCATTTTTTCAGCCACCGCGGGTGGGAACCTCCCTTACCACTGTGCCAGCCAGCAAGGCAAACACTGGAGAAGACCCACCAATTATCCTCTTTTATCAAGGTTATCCAATATACACCAAAGCATCTGACAAACCAAGAGAGACCCAAAGCATGATGGGCAGAAGCTGGGCACAGTCAGTTCTGTCTGTACTTCAAGGGCTGCCCAGACCCCCCATGCACCTGCCATTTCTTCCACGGACTTCTGTTGTGCCCAGAGCCGTTCCTGGCAGAACAGAGGGCACTGCTCTTGCCGCAACACAGGATGCCTTGCTGGGGAAGAATTCCCATGGCTGGGCACACATTGCCCCTCAAACAGAGCAAGCAGCCCAAGAGTGTCCTCATCACTCACATTACCTCTTCCAGGCTGAACAGGACACCACCAATTGGGGCGCCAAAGGCCACTGATACACCCGCAGCTGCCGCAGCTGATAACACCTGAAGAGGAGAAAAGGGGTTCTGTTGAAGACAAGGCTGTCTTCAGCATCCCCACTCTGCCCCAAGCCACAGGCTCTTGGTGCCTGGTACCCCAGATCTTCTCCATAAGGTCAGGACTGACAGCAGCCTACCCACTAAGGAGGAAGATAGGTGTGCTCAAGAGGAAGGACCTTCTAGAGAGCCACCAGTACATTCTGGTCAGAAGCAGGTTCCGAACTGGGATCTGGCCGACCCCTGGGGTGCTCTGCAGCCAAATTGCTCCTCCAGCAGCATATTCTCCCCCCAGGGCTCACCTCCCGACGCTTGGCCTCATTCTTCCGGTACTTGGTGAAGAGGTGGCAGAGGATATTCCCACAGCAGCAGGCGACATGCACCAAGGGACCCTCCTTACCCAGGCTCAACCCTGAGGAGACGGCCAGCACTAGGGTGATGGTCTTGATGAGCAGTGTCCACTTCCCTAAGTAGCCCCGGATGATGAAGCCACTTAGGATGGTTTTGATCTGGAAGCCAAAGGCAGAGAGGCTGCAGCCGTTACTCAAGTAGGTTCACAGAGTGCCACTGCTAAGGGGACGGAGGGAACTGCCCCAGGGTTCACTCTTCAGGAGGCAGCCTGGCAGTGCCCAACTCACCTCTGGGATCCCTGAGCCACAAGCATATGGGGCAAAGCCCCTGACCAGCAGTACGGCCAGCAGAGAGAAGAGCAGTGCCCACAAAACGTACATGAAGTAGTCAAGGACATAGGCAAAGGCCCCCTGCAGGAATAGGAACAGAGAAGGCCCCCATCAACCTCCTGCTAGTCAGAGGAGGCAGCAATGGCTGTTAAGCCAACCCAGCAGTGCCACTTATGCACTGGTCTGGCTCAGCTCTCATGGAAGCGAGAGTGAGAGCCCAACCTCCAGGAGAGCCATTGGATGCCTCCACCCTTCCACAGCTACACACCCCTTGCTGCTTGCCAGTCAGCAGCTGCGCCCACGTTCTCCACTCAGGGCACTTGTCCCTGTCCTCAAAGGTCGTCTCCTGGGACAGCCAGCAGCAGTGTTCATGGTTATACCAGAAGCCGCCCAGGCACACCCCCTCCTTCAGGTCCGTCATCCAGTGTGCAGAGATGTCGATCAAGCCAGCAAGCGCCCCTGTGATTGGAAGGCAGGATTTCAGGGTGCCAGAGAGAGGGGGCATCCATGAACACCCATTCTGAGGCTCCCAGCACCCATCCTTCTCCAGTGTCTTGTGTGGGAGAGCACAGCAAAACCTCCTCCATGACTAATCTTCACTCCAAAGGCCCCACAGCTCTGACCACAGCATTTTGCCCCTCACCTGCCCACAGGCCTACGAGCAGCATCAACAGCCATCCTGAGAAAGCATCACTGACACTGTGGATCAGGGCCCAGGTGGACTCTTTGCTTCTGTTGGTGATCTGGGGGGAAAGAGAAAGATTTTGAGAAGCCAAAGTTCAAGACAATCTAAATTCACTATAGCAAATTCCGTCAATAATGAAATCCATATGGTCTGTGCTGGCAAACCGGAAGTGCATTCCAGAAGCCTCTGGGAAGCCCTCCAGTCCAAGCCGGGCATACTAAAATCTGCAGATGCTGAGCCTGAAGATAAGGAATGGTGACTGTACTCCTTTATCAGGCAAGCCAATGCTCCTTGCATGCACCACACCCATGTAGGGATTTCAGGTCACTGGAGATATGCAGGCAAGCATCTGTGCCTCATGCATACATTAGGTACCAGGGATGGTCATCACCAAGGCATGGCTGGAGAAAGCTCAGCGATCCTATGCGTCATGCTTCAGATATGGCAGATTTTTTCCATCTCTGGTTCCTAGATGCTGACCACAGTGACTTGCTACAAATCTATGGTGACCTGGGATCTCAGGTGCAATACTGTGCACCATCCCATCCACTGACATTGTACAACCAGGTAAAGGTGCAAAAAGGGGGCAGCCAAAACCACCAGAGGACTGGAGCATCTTCCGTGGGATGGGGAGGTCTGTCTTCCGCCCTGGCTATGGGGAATAGGAGTGAGGGAGTTGGTTCCATGAACTTGATGGACCCACCTCTCCCAGGACTACTAGTATGTTTTCTGGTTTAAGAAATATCCACCCCCAAAGAAATCAGAAATATTCCAAATCCCTGCAGCAATCCCTGCAGCCCGCCACACCTGACTCAGCTAGATCATACTGACCTCTCTGTGCCTGTCACGGTCCCGAGACTTCTCGCGCACCCAGTCAATTGTGTTGAAGTCCTCATAAGTCCCCACGCCTGGGAGCGGCTCCTCCAGAAAGTCCATCATTTTGCTGACTCCGTTCATCCCGCCTCCATTGTATGAGGAAAAGCCTGCAGAGGCAGTGAGAAAACCTGTAGGCTGAGGATAGGCTTAGCCTCTGGGCACAGAGGGAGATGGTACAGGCCCAGCATAGCCCTCCATCTCCAGTGGTGACCAAAGAGGCAATGGAGGCACTTCCACCTCAGGTGCACCTCACCTGTTGTTGCAGCCAGAGAAGGCAACCTAGAAAGGCTCCCGGGAGAGCCCCAGAGGACCGAGAGTGCAAAGTAGTTTTCAGGAGGCAACAACAGGGCTGGAGTTAATCTTTAAGCGCTCCCTGCTGCAGGGAGAGGTAAGCCCAAGGACAACAGGGCTGCAGTGATCTCTCCACTCTTTCCTGGCAAACACTCAGGCAGGTTAAAGAGTAAGGGAGAGTATCTTCAATGGGGGTGGCCTCTGTAAGATCTGGCCCATCCCAGGGTGCACCTTGTTCCCCCCATTCACTGAAAGGGAGTGTTGCATGCTCTCTCCAGAAGTCCTCCCTTTCACCTGTGCTGCAGCTTGCTGTGATCTAGAATAGAGATGTCCAAACCCCAGCCTGGGGGCCAGATGCGGTCCTTGGTGAGTCACAATGTGGCCCCTGCAAGACCCCTCTAGCCGGCCCTTGGGCAAGCCTTGTAATCCACTCTAATATGTACATTTATTCAAATTTATTCAAATTTGAAATATAAATTAGTTTTCTGGCCCCAACAGTGTCAGAGGTGAAGTGGCCGTCTTGCCAAGGATAACTTCCCAAGGCTTTGTGGGGGAGGGTGAAGGCAGAGATGTGGTACCCAGCACAGTGTCACTAAGGGGGAGGAAGGGGCTGCTTTCACTAATTTTCACCAGCAGCAGGCCCTGCAAAACCATCCCCTGTGCTTCTCTGAGATTCGAAATGTTCACAAGTGTGAAGGCTGCCCCCTGCTGGAAATGGGGGGAGTCACAGAAAGAGGCAGGAAGATCCTCCGTGATCCCCAAGTCCAGCACCCTGCTCCCCCAACAGACGCTCACTCCCACCAGAAAATCAAAGAGCTGCATGGACGGGGCAGGGGGCTGCAGCATATACACTGCAGCAGAAGTACAGGCCAGTTGCTTCCCAGTCATGGGTTCAAGAAAGATGCAGAAGGCCTGTCCAAGCAGGAGGCAGGAGGGCAAGCAAGTGCCGTAAGCAGTACCTTCTGCCATTTCTCCATCCAGAGGTGGGTCGTCGTCACCCAGGGAGAAGTCCAGCGCACCCCCTGCCACCTCCACCAGGTCTTCATCACTAGTGCTGCTGTGGAAACTGCCCCTCCGGAAGCCTTTGCTCTCCATCACCAGGGGGCCCAGGACCTGCAGCAGGGAGAGAGGAGAGAGGTTACTCTTGCCAGGCGGGCCACAGACAGGCATCCAGAGAACAAAGTCCAGAAGGCTATGAGGCAGAGGGCACAGGCTATGCAGCATCACAGAGGCAGCCCCCTAAGAAATCATCTCCTGGTCCTCAGTGAAGCATGTTCTTCAAACGCCCCACCAGTGGCCACCAGTTCCCCCTGAACATGGGGCTCCAGGACTCCATGATCAATACTGACTGAGCTTTCCTGCTCTGGGCACTTGTTCAGTCCTCCTTTAAAGCCATCTAATCCAGGGACTGTTGCCATGTCTTGAGGCAGGGAGCTGCAGAGATTACTTCAGATGTGTGGAAAGGTCCTGTCTGTCCTGAAACTTCCACTAATCTATCTCCCTGGATGCCCTGGAATGCCATTGTTACAAGGGGGAAGAATCTGTGGGAGGCTCCATAGTTCAGTGGGTGAGTCCCTCCTCCTTCTGGGAGTACAAGTCCCAAGTTCAGTCTGTGGCAGCAGCTCCAGTGGGGCGACATAAACACTCCCCCTCCACCTAAGACCCTGGAGAGCAAATGCCAGCCAGCGTGGACAACCCACTGAACCATGGCAGGTGGTTCAAGGTAACCCCATTCAGCTCTAGGCAGCTTCTCCTTCTCTGACATCCTATCTCTAAGTCTAAATTTATGGGGCCAGGTGTTTTAGCTTTCCTTCACAAGGAAGAATCTTCAGCCCACCCCTCTTTTTATTTTTTACTTTTTAAGGACATCCTTCCTTCCTCCCAGATGCTCGGCTGGCAGCTGCCTGTAGCGCCAGAAATCTGAACACAGGAGTTGCTGGGCAGCCCTGAACTGACCAGTGCAATAGGCAGGTGACATGGTAGACCTTGGGTTGGAGGAGGCGGGCTCAGGAGAAAGTCACAGCCAAGTGATAGGAGGAGGTAGACCAGCTGAATCCAAGCACTGCCAAGCTGTAGGGCTGACCCAATGGAGCTGGAGCAGCTCAAAACCCTATTGCAGAACCAGCTAGATTAGGTTAAAACACACAAGCCTCAAAGAATTTGCTAAAAACCAAGCAAGTGCAGTGAGAACCCTCTTGCTCAAGGAGAGATGTCCTCTCTGATCTGACACACATATTGGTCGCCCTCCTGGGAAGTCAACAGCATGAACATAGGAGCCAAGCGCAGCAGCCTATCATACAAACACAGGAGGCATCTGGCAATACTGAAATGGCCCAACCTTTCTGGCTTCTACATGGTGGTGGGGCCAGGCGCTGCTCTCCTCCCATCCGAAAAAGAAAGTATGGCTGAAACTGAAGCAGAGGGGCAGGTGGCTGCCCCCAGAAATACCAGTCTAACTAGCCCTTCCAGTTTCTAAGAGCCCTCCAGCTCCCTTCCCTGATCAGCCAGCAGGTGGTGCTCTTCTACGTGGGATCCACACCCTGCCCCATTCCAGGCCCTGTGAGCCCCCACCCAGTGGGCTGCTTTTCAAACCCTAGGAAGGACAGCATTTCTGAAGAGTGTCTCACCCAGTGGTGGGATTCAAATAAATTAACAACAAGTTCTAGGTCCAATTAGTAACCAGTTCTCAGAACCAGGCGCTCATTTCTATAGAACCTGTGAGAACCCCCTGAAGCCCACCACTGGCTCACTCTCCACTTGCTAGAAGGGGCAGCCCAAATGCCTCTTTCTCCTTTAAAGAGAGGGTCAAACAGTTCCTCCCACCATCAGCAACACAAAAGCACCACCTCATCTCTCACCCCCCTGCCAAATGCAGTGACCCCCCCCTTTGCATCACAGCTGGGAGTCAAGCAACACTCCCAGCACTCCTTCATGTTAACCTCTTGCAAGACACTTGTGGCACTTCATGCTCACTCTCTTAATAGGCAGAAAACACCGGAAAGCACCACTTTATCCCCACCTTTCCCTCCCCCCAACCGTGGGATTTAGGAACAGAGGACACTTTGTTCTGCAGGCGACTATTGTGTCAAAGGCAGGCTTGCAACTCTAGGCTTCTAAGACTTCTTTGCTGGAGCACTATGTGCAGGGCTCTTGGAAATTTCCAGTTCAGAGACAAAGCCGGAGGACTGGAGGAACATGACCTAGGAAGGTCTCCTCACACAGGACCAGCAGGTTGCACATGGGGATGATGTTTGGGGCAGGCTGGGCTCCCTGAGCTTCTGCAATCACCATGCAAATCACATGGCACCTTGCCATGGCAAACCTCTTTTGGGCACTGAAAACAGCCCAGTTCATCTGGTGCACAGCCCCTCCTCAACTGTTAAGTGATCTCTCTCTCTCTCTCTCATTCTCTTAGCTGCTACACAGACAAATGAGACAAGGCTATTTGATACATTAGACATACTGGACACACAACATTCACACCAAGGAAAGATAGTCTCACATGCCCTTTCATGCTGCATGACCAACCTCTGGTGCCTTCCTGGGCAGAGGCCACCTCGCTATTGACTTCAAACGGGAACAGATTTTACCCTCAGACCCAACAAGCACATCTGACAAGCTGCACAGAGTTGCCAGCAAGTCCAATTCCAAACCACCAGCTGCCGATCATGCTTGCAAAGCAGATGCACCACATTTTCTGCAGTGTCACCCTCTTCTTGCGCAAGGTTTCAAGACCCACACTTTCCTCCCTGGCTGGCATCCCAGAACGCGTTCCTACCATCTTCCTCTTTCAGGCCACATTGCCCCAGGTCCACAAAGCTTCTCACAGGAAGTGAAAACCTCCCTCGCCTGCCGGAATCCTTGGTTGGATCCACACCATTGGGGCCAGTCACCAACACTGGAGATAAAAAGGTTAAAGGTGGATCTCTCCAGGTGAACCCTTGGGGTGCATGTCATATATTTAAAGAAAACCATTTCCTAAAAGTTGGCTACTCTCAGAGTCCTGACAAGTCTGAAGAACTCATTAGCAGATATTCACCGAGATGTCCCAGTAAAGCAAAAATTTGTCCTGTTTAGAGAATATGGAAGATGTACTGATGTTGGTTTCTTCTGAATTGCGCTCTCTCTCTCTCAGGGCACATACAGTTGCACCAGGGCCAGGCCAGTTACCCCAGGGACTCCTGCTCAAGGTAACCTCAGGATCACTCACCTGTGGAGAAAGCAGCAAGAAGGAACCAGGTTCCCTACCCTGTGACCATCTTCTTCCAAGGCCTCAAAAGCTGGGTAGGGTGGGGGAGGGAATTGAAGCTGCATCCACCCCACACATCTCTCAATGGGACAAAAGTCTCAATGTGGAAATTGCCTTTGTGCAACAGGCTCCTCATCTGGTCTGACCACTGACTTTCCTTCAGGATGATAAAAGCTCTGGCCCTGAGTTCAGCCATTTATGAAAATGTCTGCTTCTCACAGTGTTCCCATTTCCCAGTGGACAAAATGCAGAGACTGGACACAGTCCACTGTTGCTTCAAGAATACACTGTCTGCCAAGGGTGGGGGAAAAACAAGAGGCAAGGCAGTTGTTCAGTAGCACCAAGGTAAGGCACATAAAGGTGCACAGCATGCCCACTTTGCTTGGGCTGAGGCTGGCACCCTCCCTCCTGCTGTTCTTTGCTCCGCATCATAGGCTCCTTCAGTGCTTCGAGAGCCCATCCTTCCCACTCTGCAGACAAGCATTTGCCTGGCCTTAAGTTCTGAGAGTTTGAGCACAATCCTAACCATGTCTACTCAAAAGTAAGTCCAATTGTGTTCAATGGGTCTTACTCCCAAGAAAGTGTCTTTAGGATTGCAGCCTTTGTGTCTGTCACAGTTATGAGGTTCCCGACAGAAGAGAGAAGAGACACAGAAATACCCCAATCGATAAATAAATCCTGTTTACATCCCAATTCTAAGGGGTCCAAGGAAAGGCTTGGTCAGCAGCAGAAGGACCCATGGCAAACACAGGTAGGAGACATACACCAAAAACATCTGAAGCACCACCTCAACCACAAGTCCTTTGGCTGTGACCACAAGTCACAAAACACTTCCATGTGCCTTCCTGCCCCGTTTTAGGAAGCAGTTCTCTGCAGTTGGCCAGACAGGTGGTCATAATTGGGGCCATCCTAGAACAAACTGGGTGAGCCCACGAAGAGTTCCCTGTCGCTGGGTCCAAGCAGGAAGTCTGCCATCCTCCTCACTCCTGCCTAAGTCAAGGAGTCTCCCTCTAGGCTCTCCAGAACATGCCCACCTGACCCAACATTTCATCATCTGTCATCACCACAGTCCAAGCACAGCACAGCCCAGGTTCTGTTAAAGTTGAATTAAAGGGCTGGCAGCCTGCAAAGCACCTTGCAGGGAGTCACAACAATGCCCAATGGATGCCCCTGCCATGTGCAGTCTCCTTGGATCTCCTTGGTTTTTCTGCGTTACAGACATACACAGGCAACCCTGGAGTGAAGACATAGAACTGGCTGGGATGATGGAGGGACAAGAGAATGGCCTGCTGGCTCAGACGAGGCCAACAGAAAGCAGCAGGTGCAACCGCAAGGGGGCAAAAACTTGCACACCTCCAAGCAGCATGTAGCTCACCTGCACCAAGTTCTGCAGAAGTGGCAGAACAAAATCTCCACAAATCAAAGTGCAACGGAAGTGACGTTACAAGAGGATAGTGAGAAAGTTAAACGGAAATGTTGCATCACTGTGCAAGCAAACAACTGTGCTGTTTGATTTTCCCTGGAAATGTTATTTTGCTGAAGAGGCATTTGTGGTCGCTCTGAATTCCTTCCTTTATGCAGAGTAAGCCCCAGTCCTAACTGGGAGCACAAAAAGGGGACCTTCTCAGGATAGCACTTTATCCCAAGTAGCCACGGAATGGTTGGATGGTCAGCAGCAACTCAAAGCCCAGCACAGCACCCAAAATGGCCAGCCTGCCAGGCCCTGACAGAGAGCAACAAGCTTTGCTTGGTGTGTACAGAAGATGCACATAAGTGGATCTACACCTAGAGGGGTTGTCCGCGTTGCATGTGCTAAGAGGGGCACCTGCAGGTAACCAGAGATTGGAACCAAACAAAAAAACAGTGAACACCACAGAGTAGGGGAATCTCCTGGAAAAGGAGCCAAGTTGTAACCGGATCCAGCAAAGCCCTGGCCCCCTGTGCAGCTTAGAGGCACCAAGACCACACTGTAAGCTGCAGCTGGAAGAAAGGTCATCCCAGGGAATCTAGTGGAGCTTTGCACCACACAGCCTAATTCACGTCGCATGACAAGTCTGAACTGAACAACATTTGAACTGGAGAGTAGCCCTGCTGGATCAGGCCAACACCCTGCCTGCAGCAATGGCTGGCCAGGCCCTCCAGAAGCTCCTGCGGAGCTCAAGTTAAAAAAGACGCAAACCTCCCTTCTTGTCCTACCATTCATCACCATGCAAACCACAGGTAACCTTTTCCCTCACCCAAGATGTCTTCACTTTTAGGAAAGGTACTCAACCACTGGGACACTGTGGCCAAAATGGCACGGGGCCCTCTTGCCAAAGTCATTTGGGGGGTGGCAAAGCCCTTGGTGGCAACATCTTGGATAGGTCTTGGGATCCTGACCAAGAATCTCCACAGAGAGTGTTTGCCAACCAGCCCAAGCAGGTGTCTCCTTCCCCTTTAGCAAATGCATCATAGCAGGTCTCTTGGCTCTGTTATTTCCTTTCTACTTCTGAGGATTATGGGCAGCCACATTCCTCCCTCCCACCATATTCAGGCAGGCAGGAGAGATGCAGGAAATGAGGCACCCAGTTTGGCAATTACATGCCTGGCATTCCACCACACGCCTTGCAGCTCAAGGAAAGGAGAGGAGAACCGGAACTTGGCAAAGGCTGGAAAAAATGGCCTCAATCCTTCTGCAGTGACAGGACGGGGATAGTTAGCAGAAGCAGCTGACCTGGGCATGGCTGCACTTGTGTGATGCGCTGGGAAAATGCGCTTCCTCCTCACTCACAGCTGCCAAAGTATCTTCAGGTACTAGCACAAGATGGTCAACTCTTCAAAGCTGCCCCCCAACTCAGATCTCTGTTAGACCCAGCAAAGAGGGAAGGGTAACAAGATCATCAGGAGCACTTCCAGGGCTAAGAGCCCACAGCAGAGAATTGAAGCTCCCCAAAGAAGCTCAACAATCTCTCAGAGGCTGCCTCCCAGCTGCATGACACATTGAACATCACTTAGGAAGCACCCCATCACATTTCCCCCAAACTCATCTAGTTTTGGTAGAACCTTTGGCATTCTCATAGCCTGCCATATCTGGTCAAGAACCAGTGATAAAGATAGAGGGGAGAAGCATAGGGTCCCCCTTCCCCTAAAAAACTGCTGCACTCTACAGTCAAGACTGACCAAATGGTTTACTCTCCTTATCACTGCCTCTTGAGTCTGGAAACCAGACTGAATTGCGCTCTCTTCCTATGGAAAGGACAGTCATGGCAAACCACCTCCTACCACACAATGAAAGTATATCATGGTATAAGTGGAGAAAGGAAGGATCAGCCCCATTTTGGGCTCATGTTCCTCTTCCTCAGCTGGAAGATGGGTGGCTTCTGTGAGAAAGAGGAAGGCAGGCACTAACCGCCACTGCCTGGTTGAGAACACTGCATAGCACTGCATAGCAGTGCTCCTTGAGAGTGTTCAGTTCAGGCACGGAGCTCTGTGCTGCAGGTCAGTCATATGGGTACTTGAGAGAGAGAGAATGGCTGGGTAAAGAATGACAGAACAGTTCTGAGTTGGGAATGCTGGGTAACAGCCTGAAGACACTGGATGCAGGCTACTCTAGGTCTGGCTGGTGTGTGGGTAGGAACATGCCTGGGGTCTTCCCCTCAGGGAAAGGGTGCAGGATAGGCTGATTC
This sequence comes from Cryptoblepharus egeriae, assembly GCA_030015325.1. Taxonomy (NCBI): domain Eukaryota; kingdom Metazoa; phylum Chordata; class Lepidosauria; order Squamata; family Scincidae; genus Cryptoblepharus; species Cryptoblepharus egeriae. The sequence continues at coordinate 543,929 of JAREYC010000016.1, forward strand.
CCAAGGCAGCAGCAGAATCAGCCCATACTCTGAGGGAGGGTATCATGAGGGTCCCAGTTTCATGAGGGCTTCAACTCAGGGCACTCATAGCACAGTGCCCACTGCCAGAAGTTCTGTGAAGGAGAACAGTGATCAGTGACTGAGTCAAGCAGAAGGGGGCTGTGGCCACTGCCCATGCAGGGGCAGGTTCTTGACTGTCACTGCCCTTTCCCTTTCCCTTCCAGAGCTAAGCTTGGCAAGCCGCATTTCAGACCCTGGAAGGAAACAAGATAAAGAGCGCTGTGAAACAGCTATTCACCTGGCCTAAATACCTCAATGCCAGCCTTCCATAGGGCAGGAGATGGGGGGGGGGAATCAGCTTCTTAAAGACAGTCCTTCAGTGCTGCATGAGGCTGGGACACCCCCACAGCGCAGCACCAGGAGCATTTGTCCCACTTGCCCCCCTCTAGATATGCCACTGCACACTGCTTTATCTCCCACCAAGTTTGCCCACCCAAGGGTTTTCTACCCCCATCTGTCACCCCTAACATAGGCCCACAAGGCAAGCATTTTAAAAGCTGTTTGTTTTCAGCCCACAGTGTGGGATTTTTGTCACAAACAACAATTACAGGCAATGAGCCAAAAGAACAGACAGGGCCAGAATATCACAGGGAGGGACAAATGTGAATGCCTGGCAAGGCACACAAGTTCCCCCCTCCCAGGAGTGAGAAACCAGCAGGGATGGAGCTAAGTCTGCCTTGTAGGGCAAGAAGCCTCCCAACGGAGAAGGGGCTCCCAGAAGACTCCCACAGGGAAGGAAGTGCTGGGGCTCTGATGTGACCTTACACTGGTGGGCAGAGGCACACTTCAAGCAGCCTGGACCCAGCTATTTCAGAGAACCACTCACCCCCTTGCCTTCCAGGCCACTTGCTTGACAGGGCAGCTGCCCTCTCAGAGTGGCTCCCAGGCCAAGGAGCTGCTGGTCACAGGAGCCCTTCTCCTCTAACATGCTCCACCTTCTCTAGGATGATGACACAACAGGGAGAAACCAGCAGCAGGATAAGGAACAACCAGGGAGAGGTGGTGAGCCTCAGACCAGCAACAGCCACCCCTGCAGAACAAGCGTCAAGAGGAACCAGTTCCATCTCAGTATCTTCCCAGAACACACCACATGCTACTCTTCCCTCCCTCCCTCCCACGAAGCTCCCTCTGAGATGCAGCACCGAAGCACCCCATTCCTCTGGACCATGGCAGCAGCCACTTGGGGTTGTTTAAGGCTCCCTCCTGCATGGCTTCAGATTTCTGAGCAGCCCACATGGCTGTGCTGAAAACCCTTATCTTGCCTTTTGCCTTTACAAGCTGACAGAGTAACTAAATGAGATGCTATGTTTACTTTATGGCCCAGATAAGTAGCAGCCGCCATGCAAACAAATCTGGAGGCACAGCCAAACAAAGCGGGAATGAGCAGCCTGCAAAGTTGGGCTGAGCTTGGGTCGGAGCTACACAAAATCCACACATGCCTCTCCAAAGCAGCTCAGGACCCCCCCCCCAAAAAAAAACAGTCATGCAGCAAAACAAGCACATCTCAACACTTTGAGCACCATAAAGCAGCGACCTGCCTCTCCCACCTGCATCACCAGCGACCCCATGCAACACCCGACTGGAACCAGAGAGCATGAAGGAAGTGTCCTTGTGGGCCCACAGCTCACTCACAGAAGCAAACCACAAATCATATACACCACCCGTGACACGCTTCACATCCTGGACCAAACAACTTGCCACCCAGCCTTCAGGCACTCTAGGAAAGCGGCCACCACACCAGCCTTCCCTAAACAGCCACAGGAGCAGAGCACCTTTGAAAAAACATGTGAAATTTCACAATAACCCAGTGGGAGTCTTCTCTGCACCACCAGAAACTGCCATAAGAACCATGGGATGTCGGAAACGGGATGGAGACCCAATTCCACCGCATTATTTTTCCAAAACATGTGCTCTCCAGCACCAAATCTTTTTCACCTGGAAGTCATGGAAGGCTGCTATCCTCAGGGCAAGATCTAGAGCAGTGATTTTCAACCACTATGCCAAGGCACACTGGTGTGCTGTGGATGTTATGTAGGTGTGTCATGAGACTTTGAGGAGAGTCCATTTTTAGAAGGGATACGGGGGATTTGTGCCATGCTACCACCAGCATGGTGTGCCTTGTCAATGTCAAACAACATGTGGTGTGCCTTGAAAAAATTAACATCTTATCAGCACACCATGAGCTGAAAAAGGTTGAAAAACACTGAGCTAGAGTGTGGGGCAGGAAAGCATCCAGAGCAGCTGAGTTGATATCCTGATACCCCCAGCGCTGTCCTAAACACAGGCAGGTCCAGTGTCCTTGGCCTCCTCTCACAGCATCTCTTCAAGGGCAATTAAGCTGATGAGCAAGCAGCACCTCTTCCTCCTCCAAGAGCATCCACAAGCAGCACACCCTGCATTCCCAGAGGCAGAACAGGATGCCTGGGAGGGTCACCTGGCCTGGGAGAAAACAAAACACTGAGACCAACAATCCACAAATGCACCACATGCTCTCCACCGGGGCAAAGCACTGCCCCGTCACCAGACGTACAGAGCTCACCCCCCTATGCAGTCAGCGGCTGCATGGCGCTGACTCTAAGGTGGGAAAACCAGGACATATCCAGTTTTGGGGGTCCCGTCCTATATGACTAGGTCCAAATCCTGGGTTTGAACCCAGCCAAAGAGAAGAGTATATGCATGTCTATGGTAAGATTGGCTCTAAACCAGCTGGCACCCCAGGAAAGAGGGCCAGGAAGAGAGGCACCCATAGAGGCACAGCTCCTGGGAGTAAGCCCCATCCACTATAATGGGCCTTACTTCTGAGTAGACCTGCCCCACCCCCAAAGCTCTGACCCGGTTTTGTCCCAGTTTGCAGCAGTTTTGTGGAAGGGAAGTATGGCAACCCTAACTTCTGAGTGGCCACAAAGGCCACTTAACATGGTGGAGTTGGGGGGGAGCTTAAGGGGGGCTATCTGCCCTTCCTTCCAACCCGCACTCGCTACAGAAGACACCCAGTCACCAGGCAGCACATGGAGACCTCGAGGCCAGGCATCAATCCTGCCTTGCGATAGGGTTGCCATATGCCCCAAAAAACAGGGACAATCCCAATTTAGGGGGATTGCATCCACATACTGGCAAATGGGACAAAGAAAGAGAATTATGGCAACCCTTCCTGCACATCAATCCCATATGTGGTCACCTGCAGGGCCGGGATTACGCTGAAAGTTCTGGAGCTGCTGTCAGAGACAGGAACAACCTGTCCAAGGAGGTCCGGAGGACAGGCCAGGAAGAAGGTACAGTGAGAGAGAACATACCTGATCAGTGGGGCGCCACTTCCACACAAAGGCGCATAATTGCAAGCCCACAGTCCGGTGGTTCCCAAAGTTTTTGGACTGGAGGCTCCCTTGACCGACTGGAAAAAAGGCTGTGGCTCCCCATTAGGGTACAATGTACTGGGAGGTGAGTTTTTGGCAAAGAGCCTGCAGCTCCACTGGCTGGTTTCTGCAGCAAACTGGGGAGGCATGCCTCACATGTTGGGCACCATAGCACATAGGATCCTTGGGAAGCTTCGCTCTACCAGCAGTTCTGAAACTGTGGGTCTGGGGCTCACCAGTGGGTCATGGCCTGATTGTTTGTGAAGCTGACAAACAATTCACAGAAGAGGCTCTGCCTCACCTGCCTCCACCTACAAGGGGAGGCTCTGCATCAATTGCATTATGACTACAATGGGAGGCAAAGCCTCACCTGCCTCTGCACATAATACCGGTGGAAGCTCTGCCTCTCCTCACCAACCACAGCAAGTGGAGGTTCTGCCTCACCTGACCACTCACTATCAGGGGAGGCACAGTGTCACCTGCCTCAGCCACAGATACCTCAAAGGGAGGCTCTGCCTCTCTTGCCTCATGACTGCAAGGGGAGACATTGCCTCACTTGCCTTCCACCTCCCACAATGCAAGGGGAGGCTCTGCCTCACCTGCCTCCCCCACAGACACCACAAAGGGAGGCTCTGCCTCACTCGTCTTTCTCCCCCGCACCCATAATGCAAGAGGAGGCACTGCCTCACCTGCCTCCCCCTCAGAGGCTGTGCCTCGGCTGCTTCCCCACCAGAGGGGGAGGCAGAGCCTCAGCTGCCTCCCCTCAGGCCCTGCTGACAGGTGTGTGGAGGCCCCTGTCTGCTGAGGTAGACCCTGCCTGCCCCTGGAGGCTCTGCGAACTCCCTGTGGGGCGGGGGCTGAGGAGGGTCCGGGGGCCTCCCCTCACCTGAGGCGCTCAGCGGGCGCGCGGCCACCTGCGGTCCGAGGGCGGCGCCATCCACTCGTCGGTCGGAGAGCGAGCGCGTCACGTGACGCGAACGGACACTCACACGGAACAGGGAGGGGGCGGGGTCGGCACGAGGAAGCCCCGCCCCTTTCGGCGCGTGTGCATTGCCCTCAGAGGCCGCGCCGGCGCAGTGGGAGGCCATCTTTGGATCGGGCAGGAGCCTGGCAATGTCTAACGCGCATGCGCAGAACCTGTTTTGAAAGAGGGTGGCTGTGCCTGTGCCTGAGGGACAGCAGTGGGCAGGGAGGGGGGGCTGTTGGGATGGGGGGCTGTTGGGAGGGGGGGGCTGCTCCACCAGAGACTGAATCTGGGGACCAATAGGGGTCAATAAGGCCTACTTCTAGCCGCGGTGCATCTTGGGAGTTGTAGTTCCTGCGCACACTCTCTGGTTCTCTTGCGCCCCCTGGTGGAGCAATGTGGTAAGCTCACCCTTTGCAGGTCTGGTTAGAACTGCCTCTCCCTCCTGGGCACCCTCTGTCCGCATTTACCTGACCTGGTGGAGCCTCCAGCACTGAAGGCAGGAGCGCCCCGCAAACCCCACACTTCCAGGCTGGCGGTTTTGGCTGGGCGTTGGTCAGTCAGTCAGTCAGTCAGTCAGCCAGTGAATGAATTTTCATTTTCATCCATATACAGACCAGTGAAACACCCACGCGCAGAAGTAAAATTCCCCATACGCCAAACCCCCACTGCGCATCCACCCCATGCGCAACATCCCTGGTGTTCATCCACCCCATGCGCATCACCCCCTCATGCGCATCACCCCCTCATGCGCAACACCCCTCCATGCGCAACACCCCCCATGCGCATCACCCCCCATGCGCAGCATCCTCCCCAGTGCAACCCCTCCCTCTGAACAACATCCCCCAGTTGACTGGAGGTGGGCCAGTCTTCCTTGATGAGAATAGGACAAAACACACTGCCCCCCTCTGCATCTTCCGGTTGGAATTTCCAAAAACAGGTTCCTGGTGCTCTCCTCGGTCACGGAAGGAACACCCCCCCCAAATTTCACACTTCTAGGCCCAACGGTTTTGGCAGGGCGTTAATGCGTCAGTCAGACAGTCAGTCAGTCAGTGACTTCTCTTTTATATATATATACAGTGGTGCCTCACGTAAAGAACATAAAGTATGTTTCACGTAACAAACAAAAATTTCTCTAGGATTCTGCTTCATGTAACAAACTGTGCTTCACGTAAAGAAACCATTTGTTGGCAGTTGGGGCAGACGCGCTGGCCGGCAGCCTGTTTAAAAAGCGTCAGGGCTGCCTAGCGCACCTGCCCATGGCGAAAGCAACACTTCCACGCTGCTCCTCCTGTGGCCGGAGGGAGAGAAGAGCAGTGGAGGAGAGGGAAGAGCTCAGGGCCAGCCAGAAGGGAGCAGGGGAGAGAGGCTCAGGATGGAGAGGAGGAGAAAGTGGGGAGACACTGAAGGTGTCTTGCATTGCAGTCTCCTAACCGTGTCTACACAGAAGTAAGCCCCATTGTGTTAAATGGAGCTTACTCCCAGGAAAGTGTCTTTAGGACTGCAGCCTAAGTAGACTTCATAAGATCATGCACATTGATTGCATGTTTTGAATTCAATTCCAGTGTTTTGTCATCATTTTTACATCCAGTTCATATTTTTATATGAATATTTTTGGGTTTGTAGAACCAATAATCTCAGTTTCCATTATTTCCTATGGGAAAATCCGCTTCACGTAAAGAAAGTACACCATCCCCCCACTGCACATCAATCCCACATGCGCATCATCCCCTCATGCTCAACATCCCCCCCATGCACATCAGTCCCAGATGCGCATCAACCCCTATGCGTAACATCCCTCGTGGCACAACATCACCCAGGCGCAACATTGCCCATATTATACAGTGGTGCTTTACATAAACAGCTTAATTCGTTCTGGAGGCCTGCTCTTTAAGTGAAATGCTCTTTAAGTGAAGCAGATTTTTCCACAGGAAATAATGGAAACTCAGACAATTGGTTCCACATCCCCCAAAATATTCATATAAAATATTAACTATATGTAAAAATGATGACAAAACACTGGAATTGAATTCAACACATGCATTCAGTGCAGGATCCTATGAAGTCTACTTAGTCTGCAGTCCTAAAGACACTTTCCTGGGAGTAAGACCCACTGAACACAATGGGGCTTACTTCTGGGTAGACATGGTTAAGAGGCTGCAATGAAGACACTTTCCTGGGAGGCTTACCTGGGCTGCTGCTGGAGGTTCAAGGTGGTCGGTGGGGACACTTGGGGGCAGTTAGGGGCAGCAGCGCTGGCCGGCAGCCCTTTTAAAGAGCCTCCATGCAGAGCATCAGGGCTGCATAGCACACGTGCCCAGAGCGCACTTGCTTGTTAAGTAAAGTGGAACTTGTTATGTAAAGCAAGTTTTCTTGGAAATTTTTGCTTGTTATGTGAAATGCTTGTTAAGCGAGGTGCTTGTTAAGCCAGGTCCGGGGATCATTATTATTAATAATAATAATTAGATTGTACCCAATTTCACTGTGTAGTGTACAGTGCATGAAGCAATGACAATAGAGGACTGGCATCCATCGGTCTTGAAAGACTATGGTATTGTGCTGGACACTGACACTGCATGCTATTGTTATTGTTCTTGACCGGTGGAGGTTGTTGTTAGCTGCCTGACTGGTCTGCAAGAGGACTCCTCTAAGAGCCTCTTCCCCTCCTCATGGCAGGAGGGCTCTGTTGGAGGACTGCAGCCTCAGAGTCCAATCCAATGCTTGTTACTCAGAAATAAGTCCCATTATAGTCAATGAGGCTTTCTCTCTAGTAAGAGTGACTAGCATTTCTTTGTGCATCTTCAATGCATCCTGCACTGATAAAGGTTGAAAATCCCTGCTCTGAGTAGACCTGCATGGAGACAGTGGGCTCTCGCCTGCAGTCCTATCCACAGCAATAGCTCTATTTATTATAATGGGATTTAGAGCTGGAGGCAGCTGTGCTGCGCTCTAGGTGGGGAAGCGGCCCCCCCTTCCAGGTCGCCAGAGGCAGGACTCTCCCCCCACCCACAGGTTGATCCCTGGAAAATTTCTTTCCCCAGAACCGGTCCATGGGGCTAAAGTGGTTGAGGACCACTGGATTAGATAACAAATTCTATGTAATAAAAAATAATAGTTTTAAATGGAATAATAAGTAATATAGTGTTTGAGTATAGGAGAGTTTCTGTCATTTATTTTGTCTTGTTCCACTTTGGGGGGCTCGAGAGCGGAGAACTCCCTCACCTCCAGCATCTTGTCCAGTTTTGTATTCTAGGAAGTGCACAGAGGAAAGTCCCCTCTTGCAGCAACCTCAAGGCTGAACCTCACGCGCCTTCCTGTCCCCTCCTGGATCCACCCACTGGCTTTGCAGGGGTTGCGCTTTGCAAAGGAGAAATCCCAAAATAGAAGGGTGATGCACGTGGGGAATTGCCAGGGTGCCCCAAAGGTCATGCTGGCCCCGGCCGGCTTCTGGTGTGATTCATCACATGCGCCAAACCAGTGAACTCAGTGACAGCATTTGTGTTCTCAAGAAGTAGGAAGACCTCTTTGAAAGGGTGAAGAATAAACCCTAATGCGCATCATGCACATGAGTGTACAGGAGCCACTTCTTTGACCTGATGTGTGATGAGCTGCTGGGGTGATGAGATCTTCCTCCTGCTTGTCCCTCTACCTTCTTTCTAAGAGGACTCCGGAGCCTTCCACAGCTGAAATACTCTCTCTGCTGAGTCTTCTCCTGTTGAGTTTCTGCCTGCGCGTCACAATTGTGAAAACACAAGCGAAGGACTAGACAAAGTCCTCCACCAGCCCTGACAACTGCAGGGAAAGGAGGGAGAGCAGAAGAGTCCCCGCTTCACGGCTTAGGACAGGGGTCTCCAAAGTCTGGTCCAGGGGCCAAATGTGGCCCTTTGTGAGCTTCTATCTGTCCTGAGATCCCCTAATAATCTCCAACCCAGTTGACCCAACATGACTGGAGCTGTGATGATGAACTGGGGGAAATCAGGGGTCTAATTAAATGGGGAAAATCCTGCAAATTGGAGACCATTTTTTCCATTAATCCAAGTTCTGTCTCACGCATTTATTTAAATACTAGTGAACAGCATACCCACGTTGCAGGAGTAAAATTCCCCCGTACGCCATCCCCCCACTGTGCATCAATCCAACACCCCATGCGCATCCACCCCATGTGCAACATCCCCCATGCACATCAACCCCTATGCTCATCAACCACCCACGTGCAACATCCCCCATGCGCAACATTCCCCCATCTGCAACATCCTCCATGCACATCATCTCCCCATGTGCATCAACCCCACATGTGCATCAAATCCTGTCATGCCCCTGACTATCTCTGGTGCCCAAGTGGCTTCTTTCTGTGACAAACCTCCTTCCCGCACCAGATATCTGGGTAGCATCATCTTCCTCTAGGCTACCTCTAGATAGCATCACCTTCCTCATCTCCCAAGAAGACACAAGGACAAGGTGAGTATCAAACCAAGGTTACTTTACTTCCAAGAGGCACACAAGCTTAGCTTGAATCTCCCATCTCCCCCAGGGTCACTCCTCCAACTGCCCATCTTCCTGCGCGGTGCCCTCACTTGAATCTCCCACCTGATCCGCCCTCTCCCACCTTCCTTTTAGGCTTCTGGGCAGGAACCTCATGCCCCCACGGGCATACCAGCAAGGCGATGGTCCCACTGTGATTCTCCGACGTGGTCTGAAGCTCCCCCTCCCCCTGGTGGAGTTGGGTTCCGCAACTCCACCAGGTCTTTCATAGACCAGACCCCCACAGCATCTGAAAACTGTTCATTATCTAAAGCGGGGTACAGTGGGCGACAGTGTACGGACAGGCTTTCGCCTAAGTGGACCCCCATGGGCTCCATGTTGTATCTGGTTTAGTCCTCCCAGTCCACTTCATCACAAATCCCTATGCGCGTCAAACCCCGATGCGCATCAACCCCCCATGCGCAACATTCCCCACGCACAAAATCCCAAATGCGCATCAACCCCCTATGCGCATCAAAACCTGCATGGGCATCCACCCTGCATGCGCAACATCCCCCATGCGCATCATTCCCCCATGCGCATGGGACATTTTTAAATAGGAGTGAGCGTTAGAATCGGTGGTGCATTAGATTTGAATAAATCCGGGTATTTAAAAAAATTTTCCCAGCCCTCAACACTGTGCCCGATATTTGATGTGGCCCATTAGCTGAAACTTTTGGAGACCCCGGCTTAGAATGGACACCTCTAGAGCAAGTGGGTGGGCAAAAGATGCCCCCAACCCCCTTTCCACACCTGTTTTTTCCCCATATTTAAGAGCCGGATCCCAGAGCCAAGTCTGATGCTTTTCCAACGGTGACAGCCAGACAATACAGGGAAGTGAGTCGGTGGGGTGACGAGTCCGGAGGCAGCAGCCCAGGAGTGTCCTTGGATGCTTTGGAGGTGAAGTCACCCTCCAGTGAAGAAGGTCGACAAGGCGGATCTCCCCCCCCATCTCTTTCCAAAACCTACTTGAGCCCAGCAGTCCATGTCTTGCCACCAAGATGTTTATCTCATGACTACTGGAATGTGAACAAAGCGTGTGCAGTGAAGGGGAAGCGGGTCAAGGATATCAAAGAAGGTCGGCCACAATCCACAAATGTCCTAAAGCATGGGGTATGTGGCCTGGGCTGAAGACAGCTTTATCTTGGGCAGTGGCATAGCTAGAGGGGGGTGGTGCAAGCAGTTTTGGAGGGAGCCTCACCCTTTTGGATCCATTACAGGCAGGGGGAGCAAAACGGAGCCGTACCCCTGCCTGTAATGGATCCAAAAGGGTGAGGCTCCCTCCAAAACTGCTTGCACCACCCCCCTCTAGCTATGCCACTGGTCCCGGATTAGGAAAAATCTGGCTTGCCTGTGCCAATCAGCCCAGCCCTAATGGCACTGCCTGGGAATTGCTCCCCAACAGGCCAGGAAATTGCTGGTGCTTTTCTTCTTTATTCCTATAAATTGCTTTGAAACGCTCTCAAAACAGCAGAGCCATAAACGCCTCCGGCTTTTTGCTGCCACCGCAAAACTGGGCCCATCATTCCTGGGTGGAACTTCCCTGCTGGTCACCAGAGCAGCACCGCACACCGAAACCCACACTGCTGAGCAAAAGCAGGAACACCAGCAATGGGGGGGGGAGCCCCATAGTGACAGTTTCTCTTCCCCTTCCCACGGCAGGAGGAGAAGCCAACCTGCACGTAGTGGTGAGCGTGATGGAGTCCATTGGTGATGGGGTAGGTCAGGTAACCCATGAGTGCTGCAACACTTCCCACATCTTGGAAAGTTCCTACTGTCCGTCTTTCCAGTCCAGTCCTAGAGCTGCTCCACTTTGCTTTTATGGGACCCAAGCGGGGGGCAGCCCTCCCTATACGCAAGGCTTGGGTTTATTTGTAGTAAGGTGGTTGCTCAGTGACTGCCCCACTCACGTTGTCTGCCTCGAGGGGAGCATCTGTCCCTCGGAAAGCCTGACATCATCTGTGGCTGCCGGGCCAGGATGTGGCTAACCTCATCAGCCAGCGTTGGAGCCGAGCAGCGCAGACTTGCAAGGCAAGCAAAGAAACACTACTGCAGGGGCGGGGGGGGGGAGATCAGTGCTGCCTCCCCCACGCTTCCTTGTGAGTCACAGGCTGCTGTTCTGAGCCCCCTTCTTACCCAGAACAGGCCTTTCCTCCACCTGCTGCGCCAGCAACATCTCCCACTAAACAGCACCTGGGGGTGCCAGGAGTGCCCATCAACTGTGAGCTCACCATCTCATCCACCTTGCCGCCACCACCCTGCACATCCCACCAAGATGACCCTTTACCATCTCTTGCATCTGCCATAAAGGACCCCCACTGAGCCCTTTGGTACCCCCCCCCCTTAGCTCAGGGACAGAATAGGATGCATGGAAAGGCCACAGCCAGCAACCAGTGCTCCATATTCAGCCCTGCCATGTCACCATCACTTTGATGCGCTGCAGTACGTCACACCCTCCAAGCACATCACTGCCCTCTGGGCAACAGGCCAAACGCTGCTCGCCTTGAGCGTCCCCGATGAGTTATTTTGGGCTGGGACAGGCACTCTCCTCTGGCAGCCCCTCTAGCAATGCTGTTGAGCTCCAGAGCCAGTCACGTGGCACTGGCTGAATGAAGAGCGGGCACCTCTCGCTGCAGCCAGGGGGTCCTGGCCCTAAATCAGCATCCAAGGCTCTTACAAGGAAATCCCCAAAGAAAAGGGGACAGTGCTGGCCTTTAAAGGGACTTTATTCCTGGCCTGACTAGGGCAGGGCTCCAAGAGATCCAGATGAACCTCTGCACTTAAGAAGCTTGGCAGTGAGTGTGCCACCCATGGCGCTGCTGTACTGAATCAGGGCCCCAGCCCTGGAAGGGGAGAGCCAGGGCTTTCCCTGTCGCATCTTCTATACAACAGTCAACCTTGGAGAAAAGGAGGCGGGAAGCCACAAGCCAGCTCGAAAGGGGGACTGGCGCACGTGGCACTGTGGCCAGAAGTCAGGCAAGCAGAGAGATCTGCCAAAGCACTGTTTATTTCACAAAACCACAGTGGAAAAAGAGAAATATTTTTCAGTATTTACACCAGAAAGAAAAACACCTGCATCTGACACTCAGCATGGCAGCTCCAAAGAGCACATGGCTTTTTCCTCCACCTCCTCTCAGGGAGGAAGAAGAGGAGACTGTGCCATATCTGTGCACAGTCGGCAGTGCGTACTTTTCAGTGGCACGAACGGAAAAGAACGAGGGAGCCAGTACGTGGCTGGAGCACACACCTCCTATGCATTTTGCAAACCATTTGGGGGTGTCTTGTTAAAGGGGTCACAGCAAAAGTTCAATATTGCACCAGGACAACTTAAACCCAGCCCAGTTCAATTGGAATGGAGGTGCTGGTGACCCCCTTCTGCTAATGATGTGCAGTTGGTGGATCCACCATGCAGGCAAAGATCCCTGCTTAGAAAGGCATGACTTTTGTATGTTTTCCCTGCAGTTTCAAGTGAACTGCAATGGGACGAGAAACAGATCTTGGAAAAGTCAAGTTAAAAATGGGGAGAACCAAGTCAGTTGTGAGGATAATCCCATACGGTCTCCCGGCTTTCGACAACCAGCTGGGTCCTGGTGCTCAGAGTGCATCCGCCATGTTCCTTCTCCACAGTGGCGATGCCTGCCCTGTGCAATGTGGCTGGAAGAGTAAGAAGCCAATGAGGACAGTCTGGAGGTTGCAACCTGTGGCAGGTCAAGAGTCTGGCTCTTCAACGGAGAGGAGAGCACCATCCGGGGAGCATCATGCAAGTGCTTCAGTCCAGATCCGGCTCCCAAAGCAGTGGGGAAAACTCACATCTCTGCAGGAGAAAGGGAAGGAATGAACGGACAGGGAAGAGGCCAAACGCAGCATCTTGTTGCCCATCATCCCAAGGCCAGGCATGCCTCACAGGGCTTTGTGATGGGCACTCTGGGGTCCCGCCCAGTTGGCACAGAACACAGGAGTGTTCTGTCATAGAGTTCAGTGGAAGGGAAGAACCCACATGATGATGGCAGCATCATCACCTGGCAGGCGATGCCAAGATGTGAGGTCACAACACTGTGTGATCCCCACTTATCAGCCCCGACACCAAAGGCAGGTGCACATCAGAGAAGAGGATGAAAGCAAGAGATGCGGAAGAGGAAAGGTGAGGGACGGAGTGGCCATCAAGCCTATTCTTGGTGCAGCAGCAGCAGCCTCATCTCCACATGTCTGAGGTTGATGCACACGTGTGTGGGTTTTAGGGTGCAGTTCCATTTCCCGCACCCCACAAGGCTCTTCAGAAATTCATGTAGGAGCATCAAAATAGAGGATCGCGCACGGCCGTCTCGCCAACCTTTTAATGCTGCAAGAGGGAGTTGCTGAGCATAAGCAGCAGCCACAAGTCGGAGAAGCAAAGCGGCTCAGCCAGGAAGCGAAAGAGCAGGCGAGCAGGCAAAGGTGCAGCCAGCGCTACCACGCATGGCGGCAGAGGCCAGGCCTCCTGACGTACCCTCCAGCACTCGGTCCAGGTCTGCGATGAAGGCCTCCAGGTCTTGGGTGTCTCCCAGCCTGGCTGAGAGAGACGGGGGGGGGGTAGAGTGGTGAACCTACAGAGATCCTCACCCCAGTGGACTTGCCAACCCTGGTCCAGCTGGACATGCCTCTGAGCTTGGAAACTGAAGGGCATTTCAAGAGTCCAAGACACTATTTGGGGACCACAAAGAATCCCTCAAATCCTGGCTGACATGCCACATCTGTAGGTCTTTCAACAGATGGACTTGGATTGCTTCCCCATCCTCAAAAGGTTGTGCTTAGGGGGCAAATGGCAGCTCCAAGGACCCTAAATAAGTATGGGTGCAGAAAAGGGCCCAGAATCCCCACAAGATATCCCATATAGAAGATTTCGCCCGGCCTCCGTCCCCAGCTTAGAACCTGTTCCCAGCATCTCACCTGTGGCACATGATGGTGTTGCTGCCGTGCTGAGCTCCTCCTCACTGGTGTTCAGACTACTGCTGGGAGATGTGCCGTTGCCTGCCGCAAGAACCAGAGTTGGGTTTGGTCAACATTTATGCCACCCATGAGCCAGGATCGGGACCCAGCAAGCTTCTGCCCTCCACACTGCATCCCAACCATCGTTGCCACAACTGCATGGCGCTTCCACGTAGCAAGTGGGGAGGAAAGTGAAGCCTCAGAACGAGGGGCTGCACATCACACCCTGCATGAGACACTTTCTGGCTTCCAAAGGAGAAGGTTTGGGGCAGATTGTCAGTCTCCCCACACCATCATGCTGCTCTGCCTGCAATAGGGTGGCAACATCAGTGTGCCGGGGAGCAAAGGAGCTAGGATTAGCTTTGCCATGCTGGGATGGCAGCAGAAAGGGAATGTGCCCAGGAAAGTGGGCCCCAGAAAACTTGGGGGGACCAGGAGAAGGAAATCCCCCCTCTGTACTCACTTTCTGAGTCGTCAATGCCACTGTCGTAGAAGCTGGGCATGGGCTTCTGCTTCAGCTCTGCCAGGTGCTGCTCGTACTGACAGGCTTGCCCCTTGTCAAAGTCCTGGACCACTTGGTCAAACTCGGCCAGGAAGTCCTCCAGGTAGTCTGCGGACAGCCCTGCAGAGGAACAGGGGGGCACAGAGGACACCCTGCAGGTGAGCATGTGCAGCACATGTGGGCATCAAGCTCCAGCAGCCATCGTTGCCTCTTCATGCTCTGCATGTGGGCTTCCCAGGCTGGGTGCTCTAGCTGGCCACCATGGCACACAGGACCCCAGACCCAGATGGACCTCAGGTGCTGGGACTGTCCTCCACTGCAGGGGTCCCAGGTCTGCCTTACTTGTTCAGGCCAGAGATCCCCCTGCCCTGTCTCCTTCCCCAGCCTATGATCAGGGTTCTGAGTAACTTGAGCAGGGACCCCAGTGTCAGACCCCTGGTGTCCCACTCACCCCAGCCAGGCTCCCAGTTCTACCAAGTCCTACTGGGACTTTCCATCCCAGTTAGTTAGACAGAGGGAAGACTAGGACCCTGGTGGAGAAAGACCCAAACATTGAATCATTTACTGGTTCTTGATCCCCAACATAGCTGTCAGACCACGGATGCAGGATGGGGGAAGGTAAGGCTGAGCAAGCCACCATAAGACCCCCCCCCCCCCACAGCCTTCCAGGAAGGCCACCCTGCTTGCTTGTCTTCCCCTCTCCCCACAGCCGCCTGGAAGAGGATGCTTGCCGAGACAATGGGGTCTTTGTGGGGCTGTTTCCCTTGACGTGTCCATGTTGACACATGGCGCTCTGAGCAGCGCAGAAACAATTTGGGGTCTGTCCAGAGGGGGCCCTTCTGTCCCACCTGGGCTGGGGTGCTTCTCCTGCCCCACAACAACCCCCCAACCCGACACCTCTATCAGGCACAGGACTGGTGCCAGGCACAAGGCTGGTGCCACTGTATCCTGCTGTGGAGGGGAAGGAGTTGGTCTGCCAACTCCTGGGTGGGAAACAAGTCCCCTGTGGGTTCAAAATGGGCAACGCATGTGTCACAGACATTGGTGTGGGTTCAGATAAGCCCCATACCTTGTTATCTATAGCTGGCAGGGGAGGCGGCACAGACCTTGGGTGGTGGGCAGGAAGTAGGCTCCCCCAGCAGGAACCCCATAGTCTGTGCTGCCCTGCAGAGGGCTCGATATCTGGCAACGTCTGCCCTGGGTGGAAACATTGCAGGTGCCCCTGGGGAGATGTGGCAGGGCCACCCGCTCACCCTGAAGCCATAGGAAGGTCCCACTGATCAGGCCAAAGGGCCTTCTAACCCACCCTGGCACTAGAGAGGCCTTGGGAGGCACACAAGACGCCTGCTTCCCCCCTGCAGCCTCAGGACGAACATTTCCTCCTGAAATAGGTCCAAACCCTTTTCAAGGCATCTATGCCAGAAACCATCACCACATCTTGCAGCAAGGAGTTCCACAGATCAATCACATGCTGGGCAAACAGATATTATCTAAAAATAACGGCAAGCAGCCCCATGTAGGGTGTGCCTGGATGTTGAGAAACTGGACCCCCCTTTGTTCCCTACAAGTGGACCTTGAGCTCTTTGGGGATTTCTATAACGGTTGTTATCAGGCAAAGAAGGGTGTCCTCCTTCGTTGGGGAGAGGGGGTCACCCTCTTCCACCAAGGGGGCAGCTTCAGGAGGAGCGTCAAGGGAGGAAGGCACAGCCCCCTAACCAGCCAGATGGTCTCATCCACCCATGGCGATCAATGGGGTGATGGCAGCTAGATCCCCATGACAGCTCCAGTGGGGGGGGGGTCCCTGCAGTCAGGCTAGTGCCCCAGCCAGGCATGTCCAGCAATTGGAGGAGGCACCCCACACACTGCACGTGAGATGAGGATGTGGGTCCCACCAGAAAGGTGCTTTCCAAGTACGCTAGTGCGGAGGCTCTGCCTCAACTGCCTCCCCACCCGCTGTCCGAAGAGATTATGTGCCCCCACCATAAGGGAAGGCTCTGCCTCACCTCCCCACCACCACCTCAAGGAGGTTCTGCCCCCACCCACTACAGGGAGATGCTCTGCCTCACCTGTCCCCCACCCACCGCAAGGGAATGATCTGCCTCACCTACCCCACCACTCACCACCTCAAGGAGGCTCTGCCCACCCATTACCGAGTGCAAGGGGAGGCTCTGCCTCACCTACCCAATGGTGGGCTCCAGCAGGTTCGCACCTACTCTGTAGAACCGGTTGTTAAGAGAGATCGGACGTAGAAAGCTTTAAAATAGCCATGTAAGATGGGCACAGAACCGGTTGCTAATTCCTCTGAATCCCAGCACTGCACCCACCCACTACAGGGGGAGGCTCTGCCTCACCTGCCGCCTGTCTCTGTGCGCTGCCGGATTCCATCGCGCTTCCAAGACTTCAACTGTCCTCTGACGGCCGCGGGAACTTTTATGCTGCAGGCCACGCCCCCAGGCCTGAACGACCAATGGCAGGGGAGGGGGCGGAGTCTCGATTTTTTTTTTTTTGAATGGGAAGGCTGAGACAGGCAGGTTTATGTGAATGGGGCAGGCTGAGCTGTCTGCCTGAGGACTCCCTCCAGCACCAGCACCAGCACCAGCACCAGCACCAGCACCAGCACACACCTTGCAAGGGCAGGGAGAACTGTCCTTTCCCAGGGCAGACAGACCCTCAATAAATAAATAAATAAATAAATAAATAAATAAATAAATGTTTGTCCTCTTTTCCATTTACAGGCAAATAACTTATGTGTAATCAGGGCGTCACTAGGCTACAATCCTATACACACTTTCCTCAGATTAGCAGCACAAGCCTAACCATGTCTACTCAAAAGTAAGCCCCATTGTGTTCAATGGGTCTTACTCCCAAGAAAGTGTCTTTCAGGATTGCAGCCTAAGTCCCATAGAACATAATGGGATTTCTATCTGAGCAGACATGCTCAGGAATGCACCCTTAGGCTGCAATCCTAAAGACACTTTCCTGGGAGTAAGACCCATTGAACACAATGGGGCTTACTTTTGAGTAGACGCGGTTAGGATTGTGCTCTTAGTCTCACTGAACACAATGGGACTTACTTCTGAGTAGACGTGGTTAGGATTGTGATGTATGGCTGTGCAATCCTAAAGACACTTTCCCGGGAGTAAGACCCATTGATCGCAGTGGGGTTTACATTTGAGTAGACATGGTTAGGAGTGTGCTCCAAGTCACTTGCAGCACAAAATTCATCAAAGCAGCAAAGAACAAAATATTAAAACCTCATATATTAAAACAAATATCAAAACCGCAAGAAAATTACACTGAAAAAAATTATGGACTAAAGACTAATTTAATGTAATTATAAGGAGAGGAGTCAGGACTGAGCCTCCCTCACTTGCTGTTAAATTACAAGCTCTGACATATAATTGGTTGAGATAACATACGAAGTTAGTTCGAGGGGATCTGGCTGGGTGCCCTGCTGGGTGCCCAGGGGGGTGGAGGGAGCAGGAGGGGTTTCCCTCCTGGATGGGTTTCCCCGGAGGAGCCTGCAAAGGAGCGCAGCAGCACCTCCTGGAGGCTGCAGGTGCGCCCTGCGATGGTGGGAGAGGAGGGTCCCCAGCAGCCGAGCAGCACCCGCACCCAAAGGTGCATCGCACCTCCCAGTGCAACCCCAGAGGATGCAGGTCTCCCCAGGAAGAGATGGGAAAAGGACCCAAAAAGTCTGCCTCTTCCCATACCGGGAGTCGAACCCGGGCCGCCTGGGTGAAAACCAGGAATCCTAACCGCTAGACCATATGGGAGGCTGCGAGCAGAGCTGCCTCTCGCTGCCTCTTCTCTGCCTGGAAGAGAGTCCAGGGACTGCTGGAGGAAGGAAGGCTGAGGCTGAGCTGTAAGGGCCGCTCTGGCCTAACCAGGTCTACTCAGAAGTAAACACCATTGTGTTCAATGGGTCTTACTCCCAGGAAAGTATCTTTAGAGTCGCATCCCAGGTGGAGCTTCAGGGCTGCCCAGGCAGTGGGCTTAGGAGGGGGCGGAGGAGGCATCCTTGGCCCCAATCCATGGGGGTGCAGAGATGGGGGGGCTCTCTGCAGCTCCCCCACTGGAGGCAGAAATTCTGGAATGCCCTGGAGGGACCCGATCCAGGCACGTGCCTCCCCCTCCATTCATTGCGCACCTGCTGGCAACGAAGCTTTCTTGGAAGGGGGTTGTCGGATCCCAATCCTGTGCAGGTCTACTCAGAAGTCAGTCCCATTGAAGTCAATGGCACTTTCTCCCAGGTAAGTATTGCAACCTCAGGGTGATCAGGGAAGGATGCAACCCTGTGCACAGTTTCATGGGAGTAAACCCCATAGAAAACAATGGGGCTTACTTCCGAGTAGACATGCATAGCCTTGGGCTTCAAAGGGGCTGACAGCTTCAGGAGGGGAGGGGGAGAAGCACACTCCCATCAGGCCCCGCCCAAACCTACACCAAGCCCCTCCCACACTCCATCAGGCCCCTCCCCTCCCAGAAACATCTCAGGTGCAACTCCTGGCAAGTGCCCATAACAAACATGGCCGCCCTGGCTTCGCGAGCGTTGTCTTCTGTGGCCGCTCAGGGCGACGCGCGCTCTATGATCGAGGTGGTGCCTTTTGAGAGTCAGCTGACGGGGGGCGCGAGCCAGGGTGAGGAGTGGCTGTTCACGTGATTGGCGCGAGGGCGGCTGCCGGGGAGGGCTTGGCCAGAGCGGGCGAGGCGTTCACGCGAGGTCGAGGCTTTGAGGCCTAGTCCCGGAGAAGGGAGCTGAGTCTTCAGCGACCCCCCCCCCCTGCCGCGCGGGGCCTGCTCGCAACTTGAGGTGAGGGGCGTGGGGGGCTCAGGAGGGGGCGGAACAGCCTGGCTTCTCCCCACAGCCCACCCTTGGGGAGTCCCCTTCCTGGGTGTCCCTGGGGTGGGGCCTCACAGACAGGGTGGCCAGTGAGGTGGGGCTGTCCTGCTTCCAGTGGCAGGGAGTTCCACAGGTGAGGAGCCACCCTGGAGGAGGCCCTGACCAGGACAGCCTCTGCAGTTGGGGGAGTCCATGGGGTGGGGGCCTCACAGATCAGAGGGCCAGTGAGGTGGGGCTGTCCTGCTTCCAGTGGCAAGGAGTTCCACAGGCCACCCCAGCCTCTGCAGTTGGGGAGTCCATGGGGTCTCCAGCAGGCAGCATCTCAGGGGGGGTTGACCTCATAGGTCAGGAACAGTCTTAGTGAGGTGGGGGCCACCTGTTTCCAGTGGCAGGGAGTTCCACAGGTGAGGAGGCCCTGACTAGGGACAGCCTCTGCAGTTGGGGGGAGTCCATCGGGTGAGGGGCTCCATCTGTCAGGGTGTGGGGGGGGGGGGCTGGCAGGAGCCTCACAGGTCAGGGTGGACATGTGAGGATGGTCAGCCAGGTTTCCAGTGACAGAGTGTTCCACAGGTGAGAGACCTGTGGTGGCCTCTGCAGCTGGAGTGGAATCCATGGAGGGCTCTAGCTGCCTGGGGGGGCTGGCAGGACCATGTGGACCTCATGGGTAAGAACAAGACTGGGTGAAATGAGGGCTAGTGGCAGGGAGTCCTGCAGACGAGGGGCTGTCCTGGAGGAGACCCTGTCCTGGGCCTGATCCATGGGGGCTCTTCTGGTGTTCTTGAGACGGAAGCCCATATCTGGCAAACGTGTCTCCCAGCAATGGAAGAAGAGTTCTTTGTTGCTGGTGTGGAGTGTGCAGCTTTGCAGTGACAGAGGAACCTTGAACCAACCCCTTCCTCATTGTGTCTTGCTCTGCTTTGCAGGTGTGGGATGCCGAATACAGCCATGAAGAAGAAGGTAAGAGCTGGATCTCCACCTGGTCTAAGAGCAGGTGGGCAGTTGGCATAGGAAGGACTGGCACCTCCTGAAGACCTGCCTTGAGACAGATCTTTCTAAAGATCTGGAGTTGAGGGCAAGTGTGAAGTGGTTGAGTTTGCAGTTGACACCAAAGTACTCAGGGTGACCAGAACCATCACAGATTGTGAAAATTATGCAAGGGATGGATAGAGTGGGTGGAGAGATGTTCTTTTCCCTTTCACAGAACACCAGAATTAGGGGCATCCACTAAAACTGGACATTGGAAGGGGTAGGACAGAGAAAATATTTCTTTACCTAGCACGTATATAATCTGTGGAACTCCTTGCCACAGGTTGTGGCGATGGCATCTAGCCGCAATACCTTTAAGAAGGGATTGGACAAATTCCTGTGATGTAACCATCACAGGTTACAAGCCACAATGGAAGCGTGTATGTGTGCGTGCGCATAAGTAGATGCAGACGTAGGCAACCTCAGAATGCCAGATGCAGGTGGGCATCTGGGTGCAGGTGCCGCATTTGCTCCTTGAGGCATCTGTTGGGCTGCTGTGAGATCCAGAAAGCTGGACTAGATGGGCCTTTGGCCTGATCCAGTGGAGGCCCTTCTTATGTTCCAGGTCGGTGAAAAAAAAGGCAAGCACATGGCAAATGTAAAGCGTAAAATTGTGCCTGTTGGGACAGAGGTGCCCACATTCACACATACACTGAAGAAGTGGAAAAGAGATCACAGAGGGTGGTGCAGCGAACATCTTGGCCTACTTTGGGTCAAGATAAAGCAAATTCTTTGGTAAGGGTCATTCAGAAAGGCTTTGTGAGTAGCACTGCTAATGTTTTGCTGCCCTGCATGCTGCTTCCTTTGAAGTACCACATACTGTTTTCATCACAGTGCCTTAAGGAGGGTGTTGCAGAGCTGGAGAAGGTGCAGAGGAGGGCAGACAAAGTGACCAGAAAGGAAGGGGCACCTTGCAAGGAAAGGCAGCAACATAGGGGGGAGGTGAGAGAGGCAAGTGTGACCGAGACACAAAATGATGCCTGTTCTGAAGAAAGAATGGGGTTTCCTCTTATACCTCCAACACTAGAACAAACTGGGTTATTCAGTGAAACTGGTGGGAGGCAAAAGGAAGTCCACCTTCAGGTAGCCACAGTCTGCCTGTGGAACTCACCACGACAGGCTCCTTTAAAGATCCTCAGGATGTAAATCTATTACTGAGAGGCTGTCTTATGAAGAAAGGTGGACCCACAGCTGAGAGCATTTTGGGCAGTTATACACCCCCACTTTGGCCAAGCTTCTTGCCATATCCCTGAGCAGTGCCAAACTGGGTCAGTGTGAAGCCGGCTTCTTTCTGCCAGAGAAATACTGAGAAGGAGGTGTCCTCTCTGATATGCTGATCTTTCTCTTGCCCCAACCAGGTGCTGTTGATGGGGAAAAGTGGGTCTGGCAAGACCAGCATGAGGTCCATCATCTTTGCAAACTACATTGCACGGGACACGCGGCGCCTTGGAGCCACAAGTAAGAGCCACCGAAGCCTGGGGGAGCTGCTCTTTTCTGGCCGTCCTCCCCAAATGTCCCTTTGAAGGACAGCAATTTTTTTCCCTCTCTCGGCTGAAAGAGGTGATTCCAGGGTGCTTTTTGGAGCCCAGCACCACAGCAGACTGGCAGGCAACCTTTTGGCACCTCCCATAAAGTGCCCATTGGCTTGTGCCACCAGAACCAAGCATGGGGGAGCCCTCTCGTCCTGCAGCATGTCTGGCAGGTTCTGTCCCTTGCAGTTACTCAGAGTACAACTGGGAAAGACCCTTCTCTACCTGCAGCCCTGTGGAGCCTCTGCTGCCAGCTGGTGAGCTGGATGGACTGAGGAACTGTTTGGGTCAAAGGCGGTTGGGGGTCTGTGTGTTGCAGAAAGACCCTTGGCCTGGAACGGGGCTGCTCTTCCTTCTGCACTGAACTGACTGCATCTCTTGTGAATTTTCATTTCAGTTGACGTGGAACATTCGCACGTTCGATTTCTGGGCAACCTGGTGTTAAACCTGTGGGACTGTGGAGGGTAAGTGCTCCCCATTTGCTTGCCTGGGATGTGTTTGAGGGTGAGGTGATGCTTGCAGCATCTTGTAGAAGACATGAATGGCCAGGCAGGACCTGGTTGGTCCTGATGTTTCTAACCTTGGAGCAGCTGCCATTTGCCAGCTTACCCTGGGTTCTGAAGGTAATCGACTCCCAGTCTGGATCAATGAGCCAGCTCTCTGGTGGAGGGTGGCGGGCAGGAGGAAGAGCAGCACTCTTGTGGAGGGGGGGGGGCAGAAGGAAGTTTTCATAGGGGCTACTCCAGAGCGGTAACACGATCCACAGTGCTGGGAGAGTTGCCTTTCTTTGGCCTTTGTCTTTAAATACAGACATTCACATTTTAGGCTACAATCCAGAGTAACTACGGGACCTTTTTTACACCAATGTAGTTATGGTGCCACCTATGGGAAATGCATAGAGCAATCCAGAGTAAGTGCCTCTTACATCTCCCTGTAATTACTCTGGATTGTAGGGTAAGGCTACAATCCAGAGTAACTACAGGATCTTTTACACTGATGTAGTTATGATGCTACCTACGGGAAACCTAGAGAAATGCATAAGAGCAATCCAGAGTAAGTGCCTCTTATGTCTTCCCATAGTTACTCTGGATTGTAGGGTTAGTATCTGTTCTAACCTTGCTTTGCATTTAAAATTTCATGTTTTAAATTACCAACCCTGTTGATGATCCAAGTGCCCCTCTTTGTTCTTTTGATGCTCAGTGTGTTCAACAATCCTGAACTGGTTGGTTTGCCTTCCTGCCAGTCGTATGTCACCACCCCTGCTTCCATATGAGGGTCTCAACCCCCTGCCCTCACTGGCAGCTTCTCTCCTCCTCCTCCCCCAGGCAGGACACCTTCATGGAGAACTACTTCACCAGCCAGCGCGACAACATCTTCCGCAACGTGGAGGTTCTGATCTACGTCTTTGACGTGGAGAGCCGGGAGCTGGAGAAGGACATGCACTACTACCAGTCCTGTCTGGAGGCTATTCTCCAGAACTCATCTGACGCCAAGATCTTCTGCCTCGTGCACAAGATGGATTTGGTGCAGGAGGACCAGCGGGATCTGGTGAGGGGCTCTTGGGGCCAAGAGGCAGCTGTGCACTTCGGACCCAAGGGTAGGACTCTATGCTGCACAGGGAAGAGTGACTTGGATAGACCTGTGGCTCTTTTGAGCCGGCCCAGAAATCTGTTCTTCTCCCTGCTGTGGCCTATTGGATGCCTCCTTGAGCGCTTCATCCTCCACCCCACTCCTGCTGTCTCCTTCCAGAATGATTTATTTATTTATTTTTAAAATTTATATCCCACCTTTCTTAGGCAAATTAGCCCGACTCAAGGCGGCTGCCATAAAACATAGTTAAAAACATAAATAGAACAGTTTGATAAAAACAATTAAAATACAAGCTAAAAACAACATAGGTTAAAAACAATAAAACAAGAGCCCCCCAACCTCTGCCCCCTAAAAAGCTTTTTTTAAATAAAAGGTTTTAAGGCTCCGCCTGACGCTGTGTGTTGAGGGAGCTTTCCTCAGTTCTAAGGGGAGGGAGTCCCACAGCTGGGGTGCCACCACTGAGAAGGCCCTATCTCTGGCCGCCACACCTCTCCCATCTCTTAGTGGCGGCACAGTCAGTAGGGCCCCCTCAGATGACCTTAGGTGATGGGTCGGCTTGTACAGAAGAAGGCGGTCCCTCAGGTACCCTGGACCCGAGCCGTTTAGGGCTTTAAAGGGCAGGACCAGCTCTTTGAATTCAGCCTGGAAATGAATGGGAAGCCAGTGTAGTTGCTGAAGCAGTGGCCCCACAGAGTTGAAACGTCAAGCTCCAGTAACCACATGGGCAGCCGCATTCTGGACTAGTTGCAGCTTCCGGACAGTCTTCAGAGGCAGCCCCACGTAGAGCGTGTTACAATAATCCAGTCTCGATGTCACTAGGGCATGGGTCACCGTGGCCAGATCCGAGCGACTCAGGTATGGTTGCAGCTGGCGGATCAGCTGAAGCTGAGCAAAGGCTCCCCTGGCCACAGCCGCCACCTGGGACTCCAGGAGCAGCTGCCAATCCAGGAGAACCCCCAAGCTGCGAACCTGCTCCTTCAGAGGGAGTGCAACCCCTTCCAGAACTTAGGATTTATAGCTTTGTATGTTCCACCTTGGGTGCCCTCCAGGGAGAAACTGGAATACAAATCTAATAACAAATAACAAATATGTCTACTGCTTGGAGTGCCAGCCAGGCTTGTCCTCACCAGGAGAGGAGGGTCCAACTAATCCTTTTCTCCATAGATCTTCAAAGAGAGGGAAGAGGACCTGAAGCGTCTCTCCCGCCCCCTGGAGTGTTCCTGCTTCAGAACATCCATCTGGGATGAAACTCTCTACAAGGTTGGTGCTCCTGTGGCTCTTTTCTGGGGTGTCCATGTATTGTGGCGACCGGAGCCAACACTTACTGGCTGGACATGTACATAACAGAAGGTGAGCCTCAACTGTGGATAACAAGAATATCAAAAAGAACGGCCACAGGAGATCTCCCCTTTTGTGACGGTGGTAGTTTGTGGTTCCCTTTGCCACATTGGGGAGGGGGTGCTCTCAGGATTGAGCCCAGCACTGAGCTGCTTTCCCCACATCTTTCTGGGCAGGCCTGGTCCAGTATAGTCTACCAGCTGATTCCCAACGTCCAACAACTGGAGACAAACCTCAGGAATTTTGCTCAGATCATTGAAGCGGATGAAGTCCTCCTGTTTGAAAGAGCCACTTTCCTGGTGAGGCAGAGTTCTTGTTCCTGTAGTTGTGAAGCTGGGCCACCAAAGGTTCAGGGCTTGTCCCTGCCCATCTGTGGGAGTCTGGGGTACTGGGTGACCTGGTTTGGGCGGAAGCAAATAGGCTCAGGCACCAGAACTGATCTTCTTGCATGGACTTGGGTGCGTCCCTTGACAGATGCATTTGAAGCAGTCCTGCCCCCTGTAAGTGAGTCAGGCTTTCAACAGTCTTGGGCTAGGAACCGTCTTTCCTGGCCCTGCCTGGATATGTAGCCAGGATTGGGGCTGTGCCTTCTGCACATCAAGCAGGGACGGCTCTGCCATGTGGCTCCAGAGCCAGTCCCTTCTCTCCTCCCAGGATCACTCCTGGTGTTCCACCCCCTGGCATCTGGCCTTTCCTCTGATGCAGCAAGAGTAAGGCCATTTGTGACCCAGCATGGAGACTGAGGGGTTGCTGTGCCAGGATGAAGCCTCTCTTACCTGCCCCTGGCTGGAGACAGGCTTCCTTCATGGTCTTGCTCCAGGTGCCTCCATCTTGGAAGTTTAGCACCTCCCTCTGTGGCAGAGCATCTGGTCCTGGCTGTGAAACTAATGCAGATGCCTCTCCCCCGCCCCAGGTAATCTCCCACTACCAGTGCAAAGAGCAGCGTGATATCCACAGGTTTGAGAAAATCAGCAACATCATTAAGCAATTCAAGCTGAGCTGCAGGTAGGAGCAGATGTTATTGTTATTGCTGTTGATGCTTTTTGGGTTGAGGCTGTCATTGGCCTTTCCTGACCTCTGAGTGGCTGTGAGTGGAGGAGTTTCATCCAAATGGCTAACGTGGGGCCTGATTTCTGTAACGGACCAATGACTTTGTCCCCATGTGAAAAGTGGCTGCTCAAGCAAGGGTCTCGGCTGCAACGTGGGGCGAGTCAGATGCTTTTTTGTGGTCAGGGGTGGTGGGAAGAAGCACAGCACATGTTTGGTAGTGGATTCAGGGTGGAATCTGGCAAAAATCTATTTTCCAAGGGTAAAGTGAGCGGCCTGAGCTGACTATCTTGCTGGAGACGCGCCTTCTTTGGGCTTGGCAGCCATGGAGTTGTTTCCAGTTTTTTGAGGACTTGAATGAAGGCAGCTGGGCTGGAGGGGGGCTCAAGAGTAGGACGGGTGTCCAGCAACAGCTGCTAAAGGCCTGCTTTCCTTCCTCAGTAAACTGGCCGCCTCTTTCCAGAGCATGGAAGTCAGAAACTCCAACTTTGCAGCTTTCATTGACATCTTCACCTCCAACACCTACGTGATGGTGGTTATGTCGGATCCTTCCATCCGTAAGTTTCAGAGGGCAAAGCCTGGCAGGAACTTGGTCTGGGTAAGCCAGGCTTGACCCCAGAAGCTGCTCTATGTGCCTGGCTGGCTGCGGAGTTTGGCTATGTTGTGGTTACAGCCTCTGAGCAGAGATGCCACCTTTGTCTGGCTTTATGTTTCCCTGACATTCCATTTCTGCCCCCCCAGTGGTTCAAGCGCCTCCCCCCCCCCCCAGCAGCAGGTTCGCACCTACTCTATAGAACTGTTTGTTAACCAGAGATAGTACATATATAGCCATTTAAAAATGGCTGTCGGCCATGCACAGAACCCGTTCTTAATTTCTTTGAATCCCATCACTGCCCTCCCAGTCATTCCCACACCTGCTGCAGCCCCTAATCTGTTTGGTTTAACCCCCTCCCCTTGTGCCTTCCTCTCCTTCAGCATCTGCAGCAACACTGATCAACATTCGCAACGCCCGGAAGCATTTTGAGAAGCTGGAAAGGGTGGACGGGCCCAAACACAGCCTGCTGATGCGTTGAGCCTCCTGCAGAGCACATCCAGGAGAAGGTGCGGCTCTTTCTGGGAGCCTCTCTGCCGTTGTGGGTGTCTGTTCTGTGGGCTTTGGAGCCGAGTGTGCTTTCCGTAGCAATCTTGATCTCTTTCCAAGCGGGTGCCGGCCTGCCAGGCGCTGCTGCTAGGAGACGCTGCTGACCTTCCAGGACTTGCACGCCAGAGTGCCAGGGAGGGTCTCCTGCAAGGCTGCGGGATTTGCTCCCAGCCTCACAGTTGCCGACCACAAAGCCTTTCCTGATTGTCCTCTTTATTCCAAATGACAAATTTACAAAGATGAAATATTTCCTATTTTATCAACAAGTTGCTAGAAAGTGTTTATAAGAACAGCTTCTTGTCCTCGGTCACGACAATAAATTTTGTTACCAGGAACTTCGGTTTCCAGAGCTCTGCAAATGCTTCTCTCTGTCTGTCTGTCTGCCTGTCAGGACCTCTTCTCTCTGGTTCTAGGCTTGAACTGGTTCTATTCTTGTGCCCTGTGCCTCCTCTAGCCTTTAAATCCATAGGAACACACACCTTTTTCCATAGGAACAAAGTGTTCTCAACCTGGTTCTTCAAAACTGTAACTGTTCCCTATGGAAGGTTGGGTTTCTAGGACCTCTTGGAACCAAGGTCAGGTCCCTCTTTAACCTGGGTTTGCTGCTGTCCGTCTGTCCGCATGAAATTCTAGGTTGCTTTTCAACACAAACACAAACTATTTGCTAACTAAATAGAATATTTTAATATTGTTTTCTAATAATAGTTGCAAACAATTGCAACTGTTAGCAAATGGCCAGCGGCAAGGAATATGTGAGGGGGTTGCAGGGACAACAGGCCTGACTGAACCCCCAAAGGGCCTGACTTGGGTTAGGTTTGTATAAGTCTGTTACAAAACAAAAACACTTATAAATTTATCCACCAGTCTTTATGCATATAACATAATCATAATAAATATTCTCAAAATAAGGTTTGTCTGGCCAAGTGGGTGAGCTCTGACCCCTCTGGGGAAGCAGCCAAGCCAATAAAATACCGTACGTCCACTTGTCTTTGGAGTTTCCCGACTGGGTTCCTCCTCTTGGACCATTTTCAGGGGGGCATTGGGGCTGCACCCAGCATTGCCCTTCCTTGGGCAATTGGGTGCCATGTGACACAAGCGTCTGCTATGGTCAGTCTGTTATGGTGGCAGCCAGGGTTGCCAGAAGCGGCTTCCTTGCTCCTGGATTAATCCAGTAAGGCTGGATTAGGCTGGTGCTGGTGTGGGGTGGGGCAGAGGGGCCTTGCTTAAGGACCGGCAGGGTGGGGTGGTTCTGCCTTGCAGTCTCATCCCAGTGCTGGCCCGGCAGGAGGCCTGTTCTGCGTGTGGAAGACCCACTACCGTCCTCTTTTGGATGGAATGGTAAACCCCCAAATGGGGCATGGCAGTCACAGCAGGCTCCGGATAGTTTTCGTGTACAGTTTTAAGTCTGGCCACCTCTTGAGGGTGTCATGAACACTTCAGAACCAAAGGGGGTCAGTTGTGCTTCCCCTCCTTGCAGTGACAGGGGCAGTGCCTGGGGAGGGCAGCCTGGGGAGTCAGGGCTTTTTCAGGGCTGCTGCAGCGATGGACCAGGGTGGGCCCCTTGCCCTGGGGGGTCTTGGTCTTCAGCAGCCGCTGCAACACTTGCTTATCTGAGCGCTCCCTCCAGAAGTCGTCCTCAAAGATCTTCAGCTACACAAAGCAGGAAGAAAGAACCTGAGCACGTACCTGGTTTTCCCAGGACGCTCTCGGATCCTGCTGTTCTCCAAGGGCGTGTATTCAATTTGGAGACAACATCCAAACATCTGGACTATGCCTTCTCCAAGGGAGCTGCTTAGGGCAGCTCCAGACTCCCCACCCCTTTGGTCCAGCATTGTTCTCAACCAAGAGGCTCCTCCAGCTTTTGCCTCCCCTGCTCCGCAAGGCCAGAGGTGATGTACTCACCTGCTCTTCCAGCAGAGCCACCTGCTGTCTCATCTCCTCCTCCTTCCTCCGCAACTTGGCGTTCTCGGCTTTGATTCGCTGCTGGTCCTTTTGTTCCGTCCGATAATCGGCCTTGTGGCTTTCCGTCTGCAAAGAAGGAAGAGCAGAGCAGGCTGTTGTGGGCAAGACTGGCGCAGAAGGCACAAGGGTCTCCCACCTTCTGCCAGGCAGGCCTCCTGACCACCCAAGACATCAAATTACTGCAGTAAGTGTAGCTTTGCCCTGCCTGGATATTGAGGCCTGCATGACCTGTTAGGTCCCTTCCAACTCTGATTCTACGATGTGCAAATCTGGGAGAGCTTCTTCTATTGAAGTGATGCCTTACATGGCGGAAAACAGGGTGGGTGCCCTTCCAGGGTGGTTTCCACCTTTAATGCAGCAACCACTGTGTGAATCCTGGACAAACTCCTGTCTGTCTCTCCCTATTTTCTCTCTATCCAGTTCCAAACAGGTCATCCAGTGGGGCTGGTGGGACCTTTTTGAAGAATAACCTGAATGAACTGATGGATTCTCATTGCTACAAACTTAAATGGGCTTTTCAAAGTGGGCTTTGGAAGCTGGAAGAAGGAATAGCTTCTTCTAGTCCTGATGGTCAAGTGGGGCTTCCATGTTCAGAGACAGTCTACCCCTGGTTCACGGTTGATGGAGAGCAACCAGGAGAAAGAGGCTCTGGCCTGCCAGGAGGGAAATGGCTGGTCACTGGTGGAACTGGAAACAGGTGAGGCAAGCTGTCCTACCACCCTGGACAAGGCAGTCTCATGGCTCTAGTCTGGAACCCGCACATGGCCCTGGTGGGGATGGAGAAGGAAGCCTGTTTGGGGTCTTACCTGACTCCGGAGGGTCTCCAGCTGCAACTTGAGGTCAGCAACCTCCTTCTCCACACCAGCCGGGCTCTTGTGGGCAGCCCAGAATTTGCGCTCCTGCCCTGTAGAGTCTTTGCTGCTGCCAGCCTTGTACAAGTTTGCCATGTTGCCCTTCATGCTCCTTTCAGCAAGGCTGGGCTGCCTGGGGAGAGCTGGAAATTCTTCCCAGGAGAGGGGCAGCAGTGCTCTGGACTCCTAAGGGGGGGTACCGGAGGTCTTTGGGTCAGATGTCGGTGCACCCTGAAGTCCCCCAGTTGTGACCCTGAAGTCCCCCAGCCCCTTTTGAGCCATGGAGAGCCTCTACTGGTTTCTGCTGATGGTTAAGGTGGGCTTATGTGGCCAAGAGTGTTTCCCGTGGCCAGAGAAGTGCTGCACTATGGGGTGGGCTGTTGTCCTAAGAACTGGATTGCAGCTCCCCCCCCCCCCATTCTGCTCCCATCAAGCCTGAAAGCAGTTTCTGCCCCCATCTGTCCCCAGACCAGTCCCACCCTGGCACCTGGACATCCTGGCCTGGAGGGCACCGTCCTTCCAGTTGCATCACATAGTCCTGCAGGGCCTGGCACCGCTTCATCTCCTGGAAGAGGGCCTGTTCGTAGTACTCCCGTGTGCTCTGCGGTGAGGAGATGGCGTATCAAAGGGGGCTTTCCCAGAGACCTGCAACCCAAGTCCCATGGCTGCCCTCACCTCTTGCTTCCTTACGCAGCAAGGGTGCCAGGTCTTGGGGACGCGGCTGTAGCCTGGGCTCAGCTCCCACTGTCTCTACTGATGGAGACCCTTCTCTGCCCAGACCTTGGAGAGCGGCTGAGCAGGTGGCACTGCTGAAGGGACCCCCACCAAGAAGCCCCTTTCTCAGGTGCTGCCCCTTTCTCAGGCTGTGGCCCCAGCGGGTGGGGGGGGGGGGGAGGACAGCGGAGCAGGTGGGGCACCTGCAGGCTCACCTGTTCGTGCTCCAGCTTCAGGGAGAGCTTCTGGGCCTGGGTCTTCAGGGCTCTCACCTCCTCCTGCAGCAGGCTCAGTCTGTGCTGCAGCCCCCGGGTGGTGGCCTGGTAAACCGAGTCCCATTCCTGGTTGAGCTTCATCAGCTGCAAGAGACAGACAGGCACCTATGAAGGGCAAGGAGGTGGAAGCAGGGCTGCCCTTAGTTAAAGTGGGGAGGAAACAGCACTTGGGGGGTGGACTGACCCTCCTGGTGCAGAGCACTCATTCCTGGCCCAGAGCTTGATGATCCTTTTCACTCCGCTATGGGTGACCAAGGTGATCTGTCCTCTTTTTCCAGGACATGTCCTCTTTTTAGCCTTGGATCCTGGGAAAAAATCTTCATGCCATGGTCCTCCTTTTCCTCTCAAGCAGGCGGCATGTAGCCTTCTTGGAATTCATAAATTATATGTAATAAAGTAGTTTTAAATTTAATCTACGCGTATATACATAAAACTGAAAGTCACTGACTCACTCACTCATCAACGCCCAGCCAAAACCGCTGGGAATAGAAGCGTGAAATTTGGGGAGGGTGTTCTTTCCATGCTGGAGGCACCCACCAAGAACCAGATTTTGGAAACTCGAAGTGGAAGGGATAAAAAAGGGCGCAACGTGTTTTCCTCCCTATGCTTTATGTTGAAGAATTGCTGACTGATCAATGCCCAGCCCCAACTCCTGGACCTACAAGCATGAAATTCAGGGAGCGCATTCCTTACGTGACAAGAGCACCCACCAAGAACTGATTCTTAGAAATCTACCCTTAAGGGGCTGAGAAGGGGTGAAATGCATTTTCATCCTATACTTAACACTGAAGACTGATCAACACACAGCCTCAAATCCTGCACCTGCCTGGTCAGGGTGCCCATGGTTGTCGAGGGATGGTGTTGGGGGGATGTTGCACCAGGGGGGTGGTGCACAGTTGGGGGGATGTTGCACCAGGGGGGTGGTGCACAGTTGGGGGGATGGTGCACCAGTGGGATGGTGCACAGGGGTGATGTCACATGGGGAAGGGAAGTCACATGGGAGGGGGTATTTTACTCCTGCAACGTGGGAACATTTTGCTAGTAAGTAATATTTTTCAACTGACCACATGAAACCAGTGCAGGTCCAACTTTATTATACAGAGATTTGACTCAGCACAAATGGCCACTGGAGCTGCCACCGGATCCAAACTCGGTTCACTCCTGGCCTGGCCTCTTCCCTGGCCACCTCCCTGGCCACCTCCCAATCCTCTGGGTTTCTGCACTTCAGCGGGACATCTGCCCCTTGGCACCCACAACCCACCTCCTTGTTGATTTTCCGCAGGTCTGTGTTCTTGTTGAGCAGCATGAGTTTCTCCTCATCGGCCGAGGTCACCGTTGTGTTCTCAGAGATGTAGGTGACCATCTCCTCGGAGTCTCTCCTCTCAGGCTCCGCCACATGCACGTGGGGAGAATCCTGCCTGGAAGCAGAGAGATGTGCCCACATCAAGACAGATCACAGTGTGGGGAGATGGGGCCAGCAACCAGCCTCCTCCTGCCACGAGTAAACGTACAATAACCTACAACTTCACCCCTGGTGATTTTAGGGTGACTCAAACATAGATTAATCTCCGGATTTTGTTCGATTTTACTGAAATAAAAAGCTCAATGATGTCATAACCCAAGTTCTTTCCCTTCCCCCAGGAATTTCCCAGGCTTGTTCGCCAACCTGGTGCAAACTCTTTCTGAGAAGCACCAGCTCGTTCCATGAAGATTTCCCAAGACTTTGGGGGGAAACCTAAGACCTGCCCCCCTCTATTGCCTCTTAGAATAAGTAGGTTTGGTTTTAATAGGATAATCAGACACTTGGACCCTATCCCATGAGGCTGGCTTTACCGACTGGCCAAGGATGCCTATAGAGCGTAGGGAGAGATCCTCAGCCTTGAGAGTTTAGGCATCCATTTGATACCCTGGAAAAGATGCACATGGATCCAGGACCACTGCAGGCATCTTAAGAATGGGGCTTCAGGGGCCCAGGACTACGCTGGGTTCTAGGAAAAGATGGGTACCCAAGAGGCTGCACAGCCTCCATCCTCCTCTGTACCCTCCAAGTCAGTTACCAGCTTAGGATTCTTGATAACCGGCCCTCCCTCGAGGAGGTTTTTGCTGACCCACCTGGGAAATGTCACCGCACCGAGCCTGCTGGGAGTCTGGTCACCCATGTCCAGAGGGAGACTCTGCCTCTCCAGATCCACTGCCTTGCCAGGCTGGAGCATCAGGGAAGGGATTGTGGGGAGCAGAGCTGCTTGGGGTGGGGGAGACTCAGATAGTAGCCCCACATGCACCTGTAGTGGAGCCCTTCAGCCTTCTCTCCCCACACACAGGAACCCAACTCGGCACCACCAGGAAGTCTTGACGCTTCATGGAGGAAAGGCGTCAGCGTCAGCTGCAAAGCGGTGGGTGGTGGAAGTTCCCCAGTTGCAGTTGCAGGGGTAGATTTCTCCGTCGCGGCACCTCGTCACAGGCAGTCCTGCTGGGAAGCCCCCTCCAGTCCCCAGCATAGCTCAGGGCAGGATGGTAGTGGTGTCTCGAAGGAAAACGGTGCACATGGAAAGCACCCCATCCAAACAGAAAAGGTCGGAAAGCTGTGCTTCATCCCACTAAATAAATTTATGGAAAAATCTGCAGATACTAAGCCCCCCATAAATACATACATACATAGATACATAGATACATACACACATACATACATACATACATAACGAATTAAGCTCTTTATGTGAGGCACCACTGTCCCTTTGACTCTCTTTGGAGGTCCCCTGAAACTGGTACAAAGAACGCACCAATTGCAATGGGGTGGAAACACCATCGGTAGAATATGGGTAAGTCCATTCCCAGCGCCCCCTTTCAAGTGGACATCTGCCATTTGATATGCCATTGCTTGAAGGGGCACTGGGATTGGGCATGGGAATGTCTCCTGCGGAAGGCCCGGCACTTCACTGAGCTGCTTTCACTGCACAGGACCCAGGGAGTGTACCCTTCTAAGGGACACTGTGATAGCCAAGTGAAACCTCCAGCGTCAGAGGCAGTATATCTGTCGGAGGATGACAAGAGCAGGGGCCTCAGCCTGGGAGCTTCCAGCCATTGTCAGAGACACTCCAGCAGGGCCGTTGCTTTGTTCACAGACTGCTTGTGCCACGGCGGGAATACGGGCTGTACTGTGGACATCCAACAACCCGTAACTGGCACAGAACCATTGCAGCCCCACATCCCCCTGCCGGGAGACGCAGCAGCCCAGGAATGCCAGCGTTACAGAATGCCAGGAGAGGCTCCACCTGGCACACTCTTAACCCCAGCAGCTTTCAAGGCACCATCTGCCTGGACAAGGCTCAGACCTCGCTCCAGTCCAGGTCGCGGTCAAATGCAGGAAGAGCGACTCTGGATGGGTTTTCTGGGACACGGAAACATCTTTTTTAACTCATGTGACTGAGCCCAAAATATCCCAGCCAGAAGGAAGTTGCCCAACCACCTGTCTGCTTCCCCTCCGGCACTGCGGCAGCCGCGGCTGGGAAGCGCACAGCCTCTTAGAATGCCAAATATTTGGCCCAACCAAGCAAGGAGTACGGGGTGCGTCTGTGTTTTGCCGCCTGGGCTCCTTTTACCGCACAGTGCTGGGTGGCGTGGAATGGAA
The DNA here is from genome assembly GCA_030015325.1 of Cryptoblepharus egeriae. Classification (NCBI taxonomy): domain Eukaryota; kingdom Metazoa; phylum Chordata; class Lepidosauria; order Squamata; family Scincidae; genus Cryptoblepharus; species Cryptoblepharus egeriae. Next base: position 578,238 of record JAREYC010000016.1, read on the forward strand.
ACGTAGTCCGAGTGTGCCTTGCTCTGCTTATCGAGTAGGCATCTCAAGGCACAGGGCCAGCCTGCCAACCCTGCCAACCAAGCTCACCCTGTCTTGTGGGGCTGACCCCGATCTCGAACCCTGGCCTGCTGGTTAACAAGCACAGCATCTTAACCGCTTGCGCCACCCACAGCATACAGTGGTGCCTCACATAAAGAGCTTAATTCATTCCGGAGGCCTGCTCTTTAAGTGAAACGCTCTTCAAGTGAAGCAGATTTTCCCATAGGAAATAATGGAAACTCAGACGATTGGTTCCACAACCCCCAAAATATTCATAGAAAAATATGAACTGGATGTAAAAATGATGACAAAACACTGAAATTGAATTCAAAACATGCATTCAATGTGCACGATCCTATGAAGTCTACTTAGGCTGCAGTCAAAGACACTTTCCTGGGAGTAAGCCCCATTTAACACAATGGGGCTTACTTCTGGGTAGACATGGTTAGGAGGCTGCAATCAGACACTTTCCTGGAAGGCTTACCTGTGCTGCTGCTGGAGGTTCAAGGTGGTCGGTGGGGGCACTTGGGGACAGTTAGAGGCAGCAGCGCTGGCCAATAGCCCTTTTAAAGAGTCTCCATGCGGAGCATCAGGGCTGCATAGCACGTGCGCCCAGAGCGTGCTTGCTTGTTAAGTGAAGTGGAACTTGTTATGTGAAGCAAGATTTCTTAGAAATTTATACTTGTTATGTGAAATGCTTGTTGTGTGAGGTGCTTGTTATGAGAGGTACCACTGTACAGGTATCCCCTGCTTTCTGACGGTTCATTTTCTTAAGATCCACTCTTTCATCACTTTTCAATTATACCCACAACTCATTCATTCAGCCGTCTTGAGTTTCCTTCTTTAAGGAAGAAAGACAGGATATAAATCAAATAAATAAATTCAATTCATGTTCTGCTCTTTCAACCTCTCTCTGCTGTTCTAAAGGCCAAAATTGCCCTCCCCGAATTGTAGCTAATCCCAATCCTGAAAGTTTTAGTGAGAAATCTCTGTGAGGCAGCAGGAATTTGCAAGATAAAAGGGGCATTTGCAATCTGCTAATTAAAAGGCATCGGCAGCAATATTGATTAACTAAAAAAGATGGGGTTCCACTTTTCAACCGTTTTTCACTTTTGGACGGTGCTCTGGTCCATAACCTGTCCAATAAGCGGGGGATGCCTAATCCAGAACAGGCACCGAAAGGGCACCAGTTTCCTGACTGGGCTCCTGCAGTCCTTGGTATCTCAGCCGTGCATCTGCACACTCATCTCCACTCAAGAAACTCCAGACTCCCTCCCAGAGTTTGGTTCTTGCGATGCCGAAAGTGTTTAGTGCTCTTCCTCGCACCACCATCTCCCACCTGGATCCGAGTTATGTGCTGGGAGGAGATTTAAGGAAAGCCTGGAAGAGCCCACCACTATCTTCCCAGGGCAGATTCTGTCCAGGAGGAAGGCTGGGGGAAGCCTAGGTTGGAGGGAGGATCTGTTCTTGAGGCTGCACTGCCCCCCAGTGCCCCCGAATGCAATGGCAGCGGCCCTAGAGGTGGGAGGTGGGAGCCACTCCGGCCATTCCTGCCACACACATCCAAAGAGTGTCTGGTGGACCCTTGTGCCAGGAGGAGCCACAGAGGGCATGTGCCTTGAGCAGCCCGTTGGGGCATTCCTGGCTTGGATCATGGCAAATAGCTCAGTTTGGGGAGTGCAACTCAAGTGGTGCCAGGATAAGGCCGCACTGCTTGCTTTGGGTGACAGGCTGGGGCAGATCACCTGGGATTGCAGTGTGGAGGGGGGGCTTTTCCTGCATGGAGCTGCATGGCAGGAAAAGCTGCTCTGCATGTCCTGCAGTGACCATTTCCATTTCCACCCTTTAGAATGACAAACCTCCTTCAGGAGGGAGTTTCAACATTGGGGGGACACAGCAGAGAAGGCCTTCTCCTTATTGCCACCCACCCAACCAGACACAACAAACTTGGGCGCCCGGCTGCACACCGTGAAATGCCACTGGTGCCCTCTGAGCGAAGGTTGCCAACTGACCAGAGGGAAAAAGCACCAGGTTTGTGTGCCTTTAATAGCAGCTCAACAGTCAGGGATCAGGGAGTGAGAATGTTCTGGGCTTCAATGCCTGGAGCTGCTCACGGCACAGCTTGAAGGGGCAGTCAAAATATCGGCAACCTGAGCCTGTGCCGGAAATAGCAAGCTGAGCGCTGGTGGTGTGATGTGAGACTGGAGGGGGTGCTGGGGGGAGCCAGACTGGAGACTCGGTTGCAGCAGGACGCAGGAGGCCCCCCTGCCTGGGCTCTCTCCACCCTGCCTGCTCCTTCCAGGTGTTTCTCATTCCTTCCCTCCCCGGCAGGGCCTGGCTTGGCCAATGCGCTCCTGACCCATCCTTGGCGCACGAGATCCAGCGGCGCAGAACTTGGAACCGCACATCTGTTGCCATGACAACCCTGGAGAGAATCCCAAGCCTCCCATTGGCTGCCGGTGACGCCACCTCTTCTGTCCTGCTGGACCACCAGAATCCTGCCTGCCCCCCACTAAATGCCTCCCCCTCTAAATGCCAGTGGTGTTTGGGGGTGCCGGGGGGCTTCCTTCCGTGCTCAAAATTCTCAACATTTTGGATGAGGTTCTTCCCCAGTGTCGGGCATGGGTGCCTTGCCACTCCTCCCGCCAGCGTGTGGCTTGGCTCGCTTACTCAAGCCACCTGCGTTGCTCGTTCTTGAGGAGTCCTGGTGCCTTCCTGCGTCTTGACCTCTTCTTCTGGCGCTTGAGCAGGCACAGATTTCATCCTGCAAAGAGGGGCAAATATACAAATGTGTCAGTAGAGCCTCCAGTTTCATAGAGCATGTGCAAAAAGCACCTTCTCACACGGAGGACCTACAACCCCACTCTTCTGATATGGAGCCATAAGGATGCTGGGGCTGTTCTCCCCCAGTTTCTTCCCACGGTCTATTTATGCTGGTTTCGGAAGCTAGCCTTGCTGGGGCATGGACACCTTGGGTATCCTCCTAGCAAGAAAGGCAGGATAGAAGTAAGTAAGTAAGTAAGTAAGTAAGTAAGTAAGTAAGTAAGTAAGTAAGTAAGTAATGTGGTCACTCAGGGCAAGGAGAGCTCCAGCCTTCTGGGCAGGCAGTAGGAGGATGCTCAGTGGACGTTCCCCCACCTCCACCCCCTCCAGTATGCCTGGGCTTTCGGTGCTTGCATTGCAGGGGCGTTCAGGCCACCGTCAGCACCACTTGGGTTATCTCTGCCTCTTAGTGGGAGGAATTTCTAGCAACCAGCCAGCCAAGTGAGGAATTCCTGTCGGCCCCTCCCAGCCGCAAAGCCTGCTTCTGAGCTGGCGAGATGTGGCCGGCACATGGCGTGCTGGGCTGTGCTCCGCAACCACGTGCATGTGCCCACCTGCTGCAGGTCAGTCCAATCACCCTGCAAAACCTGTGGCTCAATCCCGGGCAAGCGCCCCCGAGTGTCACCACGAGGGCTGCTGCGACCAAGGCTCTCGACACGTTACAGAGCTCGCTTGAAGGACCGCACAGGATGGACTCCCTGCATTGGAGACGGGGATTCCGGCCCGGGTAACGGAGCCCCAAGGAGGTCGGAAGGGATGGTCGCCAGAGGCACACTTCTTCACCATTTTGTTCTTGTGGGACCATTGCTTCCTCTGCTTGACAACTGTCAAGCAGTTGTCGCCTGACCACCTCGTTGATTAGGGCGCAATCCAGAGTAACTACGGGGAGTCCTTGCTCCGGTGTAAGAACAATTTGCTCTGGATTGCAATATGAATTTCCCATGGCTTTTCACTAGGTGGTGCAGTAACTACATCGATGGAAATGTCTCTTATGGGCTCCCATAGTTACTCTGGATTGTAGGGTTAGCCTGCGGTGCCTTCACATCCCGTTCGTGTTCCTTCTTGTGCGCTGCCCGGAATAACCTAACAGAAAAGAAGCTTCTCGATGTCTGTCACTGCATGGAGTTCAGACCCCGCCATGCGCTTTCCGCCCAAGAAGGCCAGAAAAAGCGGCCAAAAGTGTAGTTTGGAAAAAGTGCAATAAAGGCGTAGCTGGAAAAAAGTGACAAAAAGTACACTTTAGGAAAAGTGCAAAAAAGTGTATTCTGGTAAAAAGTGCACTTTGAAAAAAGCACAAGCACTTTCTGCGGACAGATTTCCTCCACTGAGGAGGCAGGAAGTGAGGAGGATCCAAGGGCGGCTCCGGCTCCAGCTCCCTGTCTGGCCAGTTCCTCCACTGCTGTGGGCTGCAGGCCCTGCAGTGTTTCCATTTCAAGTGCTGCCCACACCCCGACGAGATGTGTTTCCTGCCCCCACACTCACAGGCCCTTCCCGGGGCAGGAGTCCTCAGAGGCATCCCTCCCAGACACTGCCGTCATAAGGACAGGAGTGCCCGGGGGGGGGTAGCCACAAAGACTGTAGCCCCCCACATGGGAGCAGCTGCAGATGGAGCATGATAGCCGCACGCAAGTGTGCCCAAGAGTCTACTCCTCCTGGGCAGGCGGACACATTCCGCCTGGGCAGGGGCATAAATGTTGGGAAAAAAGTCCTTTGATGCTGACATGTTGGGCAAGGCAGCTGTTATGATGCAGCCGGGGTTGCCACGTGTCACTCGTGGTTCTGACGTCGGCTTTGGGGGGGGGGGGTCAAGTGCTCTAGGCCCCTGCCCAGGAGTGTGGCTATCAAGAGGGAGCCCACCGTTATCTGCCCCACACACTGATCTATGTCCACCCGCTGTGACCACTGCTCCTCTCCCGGGGGGATGCCCCTGGGCTGAGCGCCACTTGCACACCAGCCCCTCTCTGGGAGGTGACAAGGATCTAGACCCAGCCGGCGGCCCTGAAGCAGCACTGACGACATGCCCGCAACCCATTTCAGCACCTTTGGATTGCCCTGTGCCTGAAGTCCTTGTGTGCATGACGGTGCCTGCGTCGGCTTCGGCTGCAATCCTAACCCCCAGTTAAGCCTAAGCCCTGGCCTCAGTCCTGCACTAAAAGGCCATCCGGCACTGTAGCGCCACTCCGGGCACATGCGCTTTCCTCCCGACCTCATCTTGGAAATGGGAAGACAGCCTAGCTCAGTGGTCGGGGAACGGGGTAAATTACCCCAAATGGGGGAAAATGAAATTGCTGGGGGAAATGGACAGTTGTGCTGCTGAGACACCGCTGGGCATGCATATGAATATGTCGAGGGCAGCTCCCCCTCCTTACCCCTCTCGACAGGGTCTAGGGGCTGATGCCCACTGGGGCAGGGAAAGGGGAACCAAGGGAAGCCCCCAGGAGCCAGCCAGAATGTGCACAGAAGTGCCTCGGCCACTGGCAACACGCCCGAGAGGCGCAGGGGTCCCAGCGCCGGCTGCCTGCTAGGCACGGGGGGGAAACTGAACAGACCAGAAGGCAACTGGGGAATGGGACTGGGGGAGCAGGAGGAGGGGCGTAACAATATAGGGGAAAGCAAGGGACACTAGGGAAGGGATAGATGCAGGGTCTGGTGGGGTAACGTCGGCATATCAAGGGGGTAACGTCGGCATATCTAAACATATTTTGGGGTAAAAGGTAAAAAAGTTCCCTGACCCCTGGCCTGGCCTTACTCAGGACTGGAGCCCTCAGATGGGTGAGGACAAAAAGGTGCCCTCAACACACCCCCAGCATTCAGGGATGTCGAGAGCGACACCGCACTACGCAGACCGCACTTGTGCCAATGGCCACATACGGGCAGAGGCTGGCACGCCTCTGCCCTGGGGGAGCCTTCCCAGCGCCTCCACCGTGGCAAGTGGCGCAGTGCCCAGAGGAGCCTGGGCCGGCCTCCCCAGGGCCTGCACTGCCCTCCTTTCCCTGCCAGTCGGGCACGCTGCCACTTCCCTCGCACAGCGCAGGTGGGGGCAGGGGGGCCGTTTCCATGGGAAACCTCAAAGCTGCGCCCTCCGGCATGACTTGCTGGGTTGCCATGGAGAAGTGCGCAGGAGCAGAGCTACGCTGGTGCCGGAGAAGGTGCCGGGAAGGTGTGGGCCACACGCGGGACCTCCCGCCACACTCCCTTCCACATCTCCCCAGGCGCTCTGATGGGGGGCCAGAATTCCCTTCCCCGAAACAAGATCCCCTGTCAGACTTGCCAGGATCTGAACACAATCCCGGAAAACTGGGACAGTCCCATGCGCCGGGGGGGGGGGGGGGGGAGAACCACACAGCTGACACACTATGCAGGGAGCACACCCAGGCCTGAGCATGGCTCAGGACCCACAGGTGCCCCCCTCACCTGCCCCAGGGAGGGAGGCAGCGTGCCCCGCTTCAGGGTGAGGCTCACAAGCAGCACAGACAGCATGAAGCAGCCTCCAGCCTCAGTCTTCCCATCTGCAGCAGGAGCAGAAGATGCTTTCCAGGGTGGTGGTGAAGACACTCCGGGGAAGGGCTTGCTGCACAAAGGCACTGCCGGAAGACAGCACAGGCTGGGGGTTCAGGTGTGGTGGGTGTGGTGGAGCAGCAGTTGTTCTTGGGGGGGCACCCAGTGGCACAGCTGGAGGGGGTGGAGGAGACAGTCTTGGGGGTCACCCAGTGGCGTAGCCAGAGGGAGTGGAGCAGTCAGTCTTGGGGGGCTCACCCAGCGGCATAGCTAGACGGGGTGGAGCAGTCAGTCTTGGGGGGCTCACCCAGCGGCGAAGCTAGAGGGGGGCAGAGGAGTCAGTCTTGTGGGGTCACCCAGTGGCATAGCTAGACGGGGTGGAGCAGTCAGTCTTGGGGGGCTCACCCAGCGGCGAAGCTAGAGGGGGGCAGAGGAGTCAGTCTTGTGGGGCTCACCTAGTGGCGTAGCTAGAGGGGGGCAGAGGAGTCAGTCTTGTGGGGTCACCCAGTGGCACAGCTGGAGGGGGTGGAGGAGACAGTCTTGGGGGGGGTCACCTAGTGACAAAGCTAGAGGGGGTGGAGGAGTCAGTCTTGGGGGCTCACCTAGTGGCGTAGCTAGAGGGGGGCAGAAGAGTCAGTCTTGTGGGGGTCACCCAGTGGCATAGCTAGAGGGGGTGGAGGAGTCTGTTTTGGGGGAGTCTCACCCCTTCGAAGCCATTCTTGCCCCGAAGGGGTGAGACTCCCCCAAAGCTGACTGCTCCTCCCCCTCTACCTACTCCCCCGACGGCTGCGGGCACCCGAAAAAGGTGACTTAAGCACCCCTCCTGGGTACTCAGCCTCGCCCGACGGGCGTCCCAGGGCGGCGGAGGGCATCACCTGGACGGGGCGGTCTTGGGCGGGCTCCTCCTCCGGGCGGAGCGGGGCTGGGTCGGGGCGGAGCCGGGCGGGGGCGGTGGCTGCCCCGCCCCGGAGCCTGCCGGTGCTGCAGCTGATTGACGGCGCGCCCGCCCGCAGGAGGAGGAGGCGCCGGAGCGGGTGGAGCGCTGGGTGGGGCGGGCGCTGTCCAGGCGGGGAAGAAGGAGGCCGGCAGCGGTGGAGGCAGCGCAGCCTCCTCCCTTCCCCGCCCCAGCCCGGACTCCGCACCCTCCGGCCGCCCCGTCGAGCCCTGCCCTGCCCAGCCCAGGAAGTAAGTGGGTCCCGTCGGGGAAGGTCGCGGGAGGGCGCTGGGGGGACCTTCGAGGGGGAGGGAGTAGCTCACCCCCACCGGCCCCTCCAGCCTCGGGGCGCCGCTCTTCCGACGGGGCGGACGGAGGGCGGCTCCGCTTCCCGGGTGGCGTCCACGCCCCCGGGCTCTCTACCGGGGAGGGTGTGAGGTTTGCGGGGGGCGGTGCCCTCTATCCTCGGGAGGGCGCCCCGTCCAGCTAAAAAGCAGGGTCTGGAGGGCGAGCGCTCCTTGGCGGGGCCGTCGGGAGGGCCGGGTGCTGAAACTTTCCGGGAAGTTTTCCTCTCCGGGATACGGCGCCACGTCGGGGCTGCGGTGCGCCTGGAGGGTCTCCCATCCGGGTGGCTGCCCCGCCCAGCGCTCTGCACATGCCCTGAGACGGCATTGCCTGGGGTTGGCTCAGCCAGCAGGTCGCCCTGCGGAACCCGGGAGCGCGTCCGCCCCGTCCAGGAAGACCCGCCGGGATGGGCAGCCACGGGCTTTGGGCAGGAGCGGGCAAGAGGGGCCCACCTCGCCCTCCCACTCACATCCCTGGAGGACAGGCGTGCGCAGGGGGTGAGCAGTGCAGGAGGCCCGGTCCGTCCCGTCGAGGAAGCGGAGGGGGTCGCACTGGAAGGCTCTGCTCGGGATGTCTTTATAGAGCCAGAAGAGCCTATAAACCCCTCAGTAGGGGCACCCAGCCCAACCCTTGGAAGCTCAGGCACCCCAGCCAGGGTGAGCAACTGTCCTCTTTTTCCAGGGCACGTCCTCTTTTTTTATACTAGTGTCCTGGAAAAAAACTTCATGGTCCACTTTTTCCTTGTAAGCCTTCTTGGAATTCATAAATTATAAGTGACAGTTTATATTTAATAATAAGTGTCAGTGTTTAAATTAACCACATGAAAGGTTTATTTTTGCACATACGTGTAGACACACATATATACATGTACAAAACAATCATATGTCTACTTATATATATATATAAACACTCACATATATAGTAAACAATTTCAATTTCAAACAACTTTTATTGGCATATGAATATAGTAAACACACACACACACACACACACATACTATATTTACTTGAATCTATTATGGCAAGTTATGGCTGCAATCCTAAACACACTTTCCTGGGAGTAAGAGACATTGAACACAATGGGGCTTACTACAGAGGAGACATGGTTAGGATTGTGCTCTATGTCTCCAAAATCAGTGTGCACATTGGATTTGAGTAAAGAGGATATTTTGATTATAAGTCTCGGGTGCGCACTATATTCAGTGGCGCATTAGATTCAAGTAAATGTAGTATATAATGAATGTTTTTCGCTTTTATTTTGTCATGTCCTACATTTTTCTGGAGCATCCTATTTTTTGTCCTACACTTTCTTGGGTGCCCTATATTTGGGGGGTCCTTGTCCTCTTTTGTTATTATGACATATATGGCCACCCTGTGCCTGGGCACCTTCTGAGAGTCAACAGAGATGCTGCCAACTGTAGAGTCTGCCCACCCCCTCTTTGGCATGGCACAGGGTGGGCCGGGAGTGACCCACTTCTGGAAGCAGTGCTGGTTGTGGCCCTGCCCAGGGAGGTGGGGGCACCCTGTTTGTTCTGGGAGGCCCCCAGTCTGGCCACCTCAGCTTCCTTCATCTGTCCTTACCTTCTTACAGGTGGCATAGCTAGAGGGGGCGTAGCAGACAGTCTTGGAGGGAGCCTCACCCCTTTGAAGCCATTCTGGCCCCGTTTTGCTCCCCCTGCCTGGAATGGCTCAGAAGGGGTGAGGCTTCCTTCGAGACTTCCCTCCCCAGCAGGTGAAGGGGGCTTAGCCGTTGTCCCCGAAGGGGACTTCAGGTGGGCCCCGATCCTGCCCTTGCTTGGACTCACAGGGTGCTCTGGAGGCTGGCTTGGCACCTCCTGCTCTTGGCCAGGCTTTGGCTCAGAGAGGACCCGGCTGGCCCTGGCCGTGCTGGGAACAAAGGGGACTTTGTGTGGGACTTGGCCTGGGGGCAGCAGCTTCGGACCCAGAACATGCCTGGTGGCCCCAGTTTCAGCCTGCAGAGCTTGGCCTACCGTAGAAGCACTGCCTGGGTGGGCCCTGGTGGTGGATGCCACAGTACCCCAGGTTCCTCTGCAGGGACATTGACCTTGAAATGGCCTGCCTGCCTGCTGGAGTGGCTTGCAGGCCCATCCGGCACTGTGCCCTCCTTCCTGGAATGACCCCCAACTGCTCAGGATGCCCACTAGCTGGAGAGAAAGGGGTATATATGCCCCTTACCAGGATTGCTCCCCACAACTGAATCTATCCAGCAAGTGATCATTCCCTACATCAGGAGTCAGCAACCCTATACAAAATTATATATAATTATATATACTGCATTTACTTGAATCTAACGCTCACCTTTTCCAGCCAAATGTAATCTCCAAGATCAATGTGCGCATTAGATTCCATGGTTAATTACATTCAAGTAAATATGTTTTTTTTATAAGTATAGGATGCATATTAGATTCTGTGGTTCATGATAGCTGAGTAAATACGGTGTATAAATATCACACTTACTCAAATCTAACGCTCACGCTTTTCAGCCAAATTTAGTCTCCAAACTCAGGGTGGGCATTAGATTCGAGGAGATACGATATTTTTGATTGCGAGTCCAGGCCAGTATTTAGGTTCACAGTTTCCTAAACTGTAATGAAAATTAAAATAAACCCATCATTGCATAAAGTAGTGAAATCAGTGAAAACCATACTATCAACCCATTGCCTTATTGTTATTGTCATATAACTTATTGTTGAATACAGTAAAAGTAAATTTTGTACCTGCGTTGCTGCTGCACATTGCAATTACCAGTAAACATTTTTTAAATCTCAAGCCTTTTAAAATGGGGAGCGCGTTAGATTTGAAGAAATGCAGGTGTCTATAATTATACAATATTATATTGTAAATTATACAATATTATGCACACCCTCCGTGCCCCGAGGTCTGCCCCTCTCTGGGCTGGAGAGCACCCCCTCTCTTCTCCCCAGAGAGGAGACGACAAGTGCTACGTGGGATATCATAGGGCAGAGGCTGGGGGGCTGCGTGCCAGTGAAAATCAGTCCCCATGCCAAGCGGGGCACTTGTGCCAAAGGTTGCTGACTCCTGCCCTGCATAATGTGGCAATGAGTTCTGCAGGCTAACTTGAAAGAAGCACCTCCTTCTTTAGTTTCTCTTGACTGCCCTGCCAGCCTCTGTCATGGGGCAACCCCCGATGCCCCTCTGAACTAGAAGTGCTGGGGAAACTGATCAAACCTCTTTCTCCATTTGGGGGTTTCTTCTCTGGGGCCTTGATCTGGAATCCGGGTTGCAAAATTATTCATGCTGGACACTATTGGGAGACCAGCCTTTGAATGGGTGCCTTGGGGGCATCATGGAGATCATGTAGTCCAGCCTCTGCTTGGCATTCCAACTGATGGCCCCTTCTTGAAAACTACTGGCCAGCAAAGCCCCCCAACTGTGCCAGGCAGATTCTTCCAGTGCTAGCCGCACCTCAGTGGTTAAGAAACTTGTGTCCAGCCTAAATACTGTTCCCCATAGTTTCAAGCCCCGTAGTTTCAAGGGGTTCTGGACACCCCTGCAAGAGCCCCCAAGAGTCACTGCCCTCACCTGCATGGCAGCCCTTCAGACACTGGTCTCCTTTCCTCCCAGGTTCACACAACCAGCTCGTAACCATTCCCAGTTGGGAATATCTTGGCTGCCCTCCTCGGAACATGCTCCGGCTCAGTGGCATAGCTAGAGGGGGTGGAACAGGCCGTCTTGGTGGAGCCTCACCCCTTCACACCCATTTCATTCTGTCCGGGTCTGTTTTGCTCACCTCTGCCTGGAATGGCTTCAAAGGGTGACACTCCCTCCAAGACTGACCGTGACGGTCCCCTTTTAACTACGCCAACAGATGAAACCCCCAGTGGCCAGGAGGGCAGCCAACCTTCATCCATAGCAGCCTAGCCGCACCATGGGGTGAGGTTCTCCCCAAGACTGACTGCTCTGACCCCCTCTAGCTACACCACTGGGTGAGCCCCCCATGACTGAATCCTCCACCCCCTCTAGCTATGCCACTGGGTGAGGCACCCCAAGACTGAATCCTCCACCCCCTCTAGCTATGCCATTGGGTGAGGCACCCCGAGACTGAATCCTTCGCCCCCTTTAGCTATGCCACTGGGTAAGGCACCCCAAGACTGACTCCCCCGCCCCCTAGCTATGCCTCTGTTCTACCTTGAAGGGCAGGTCATACGTGTCTCCATGTAACAGTAGAGTTGATCCTGGTGGACAGATGTGGAGATAGACTATCTTTGCGCATGGAGGCTCCGTGACAGTAACTGGAGGCTCTAAATCTCTAGGGCTAGTTATCCCTAGTTATCTTGGCATAAATCCTGGCAGAAGTCCTGTGCTGGCTTGGGGGTGTCATAAAAATGCCATAAGGCACTTCTGCGTCACTCGGGGGGCACAGACCTGTGTCGGCCTCCCAGTCCCAGCATGAGAACGGGGACACAAGTGAGTTGTGCTGGGCTAAACTGTTTAGGATTGCACCTTGGGTGGCTGTAAGACCACAGGACATTTTGGGTAGGGTGGCCATATGTATTTTCCCGAAAACTAGGACTGTGCCTGTTTTGGGAATTGAGTTCACATGCTGGCAAATTTGACAGGGGTCCTGTCCCCGTTTTCTGGAAAAGAATGATGGCAGCCCTTATTTGGGGGGAAGAAGGGGGTTCTTCACCAGCAGTCGTAAGGAAGAGTGAGGGTTAGCGTAGTAGTGCAGTAGTACCGGGGGGAGCTGCGCTGGCCTTTCTCGCAGGGGTTGGTGAGATGTTGGGGAATGGAGTTGACTTGTGCAGCCAGCCGGCACATTCTCTGGAACGGAGCTGCCTTTCCAGGAGGAAGAACCGGCCCCGCCTGTGGGCACTTCTGGGCCGGAGAGGTGCTGGCCAGGGGTGGCTTCAGCGGATCAGGAGCCAGCTGACCTTTGGTTGCCTGTGTGGGCCGGTTGGGGCCGAGCATCTGAGCTCCCTCCCTGAGCGAAGGGGCTTCACCTGCTCTTGGCCCCTGAATCGAGAATGCTGAAAGGGCGGCCCTGCTCTGAACCCGCTTCAGAGGCTCCCACCTTCTTGGATTGCCTTGATACGGCTTGCGCTGAAAAACCCTGAAATGGAAAAATCCCAGAAATGGGTCAGTCCCATGTTGACCCGTGGAAGTCTCTGTCCTGCTTGGTACTTTGGGGATGCAGGTCCGCACTGAGGTCAGCAGAGTGGCCCTGCTCCAGCCATACCCACCTGCCTCCGCATCCCAGTATTGGAGACCTTTCTGCTCGCAGCAGCGCCTGACCCGTGGCTTGGCAGAGGTGCAGGATGACTGCAGCGGAGGCCGGTCAGGCCAGGGTTGTGCAAGGTGCCCCTCCCAGCCTGGGCGGGTTGCAGATCAGGGCAAACAAGCACAGCCACTCGCTCCCTCCTCAGCACTGTCCCTGGCTGGGCTTCCCTCCAGGCTGGGTGCCTGCTAGAGTTACTGCTGGCTGTTGCCTTTTCTGGGGGGAGAGATGAGAGTGCCAGGCAGGCTCGGCTCCGTCAGCATCCTTGCTCCCCGCTGGATGTGCTCCAAGCGGCCAAGCCGAACCTCTGCAGCAGGGTGACCGTGGCTCCTGCTGGCCCGACATGTGCCCTGGGCGGCTTGGCGGTCTCCCTGCCGTGACGGCCAACTCTGTGCCTGCGTGCCAAGGTGGGGCCGCCGGAAGGGCTTGAGCCAGGATGTCCTGGGGATGTGGACAGACAAAGCAAACTTTCTGGAGCAGCTTTAGTGGAGGGGGTTCTGCCATGGTGCCGAGCCAGGTCTGGGGCTCCAAAAGTGTACAGTGTGCAAGAGAGAAGTCATCACTGGAGCACCCAGGCTGGTGTGTCCTGAGTTTTCCTTTTCTGTCTTGTCCTTGATTCCTTCTTCCTGATGGGCCTGGCCTTCTTCCCGGCCACCCTTATCTAGCGCAGTCTCTCTCCACCCTCTGAATGCCAGAGGCTCTTCTTTTTCTGCTGTCCTGTCCTGCTCGCCAGAGTGAATCTGACACCCCGGCAAGCAGCACTGAGTGGCACCGATAAGGGTTTCAGCCAGCAACGCGCCCGGCTTGTCCTGTCCCTGACCCGGGGATGGGGGGTGCTTGGCAGAGATCAGAACTTGTGCTTAAAAGACAAGTCAGGTTGAAAACCTGGGCCACCAAACGTGGCTTATGTTGACTGTCCTAAAAAGAAATTGGGCACTTGTGGGTGGGCAGGATCCAGCACACGCTGAGGCTTGGCCACACGTTCAGCCTGCTTGCGTTGAGGACATCAAGTGTCTGCCGACTCCCTTGAAGCTTCCGGGAATTGTGGAGCCGGGCATTCTGCAGAATAATGTTATGTCTTTCTCTGCTATAGGTGAGGAGCAGCCACATTTCAGTCCCTGTAGCACCTGCGGATCAGGGCCTGGGAGGTGGGTGGAAAGATCTGGAGACCTGCAACAAAGCAGGAAGTACTAGGCTGTGGGCCATGCCTGGGGTCTGAGTCCAGATGAGGGGTTTCTGATGTACTTGCTCTCCCTTGGTGTTGCCCTCCAATTATTAAAAATTATTCTGGTGTGACCAGAACCCCCCTCCCTACCCCGGCATGTAGAGCCGAGGCATCCTATCCTGTCCTGTGGGCTGCACTCCATCTCCACCCGGTGGACTCCTGCCTGCTCTGGCTGGGAGTGTCTCAGCCCCTTGCAGGGTGTGATGACCTTTCATGTGCCCTTCCCCTGTCTTAACTGGGAGGTGTGCCTCCCGCCTCCCCTTCCAGGCGCTCTCGCCACGTCCTCCCCTTGGAGATCAGGCTCAGAGCGGGTGACATGCTTGGAAGGTCACAGCTGTGAGCAGGAGAGGAGTGTTGGGGGGGAGCCCCGAAGGCCACCTTTCGCTGGGATGGTCTCCTTTGCCTGGATGCTTGGAAGGAAAGACAGACAAGGCATTGGGGATGGGGTGGCCCCTTTTCAGAAACCTGTTTGCTTCTAGTCCAGGGGGAGGGAAGGTCTCCAGGGTCAGGCGTGACGAAGGAACGGAGCCTGCAGGGCCACCTGCACTCCGGAGTTGCCACAGAGACGGCAAAGCGGAGCTCACCGGCAGGGTGTCTCCTGGCGCAGCGCATGCTCTCTCCTCCCCCTTCATTTGGCAGAACTGGGGGTGCTGGATGGCATGATGCAGCCCAGCAGAAGTGGGCGAGAAGCTGGATCTCCCTTGGCTCTGCAGGCAAACCTGGTGACAGCCTTGCGTGGTGGGTCCCCTGCTGCGCGCACCTGAATGGCGGCCTGCGATCCTGCCCCGGCCAGAAGTCCAGGAGCCCTGCTCCGGCTGCCATCTCTCTCTGACTTGAATGACCTCTACCCGCACACCCGAGTGCTGGCCAGAGGGTGCTGAGCTTGGGCTGGGCTCCAGTGCTTGTCCTCAGCGTCAGCGCTTGGATGCCCTGGAACATTTGAAATGGGATCTGGAGCACCCCGAAGCTGTTGCTGCTGCCTGCAGAGGAGGGTGCCAGCCTGCCTGCCTGCCCTCTGCAGCACCTCTGCCCAAATGCTGCCACTCCCGTTCTGCAGGGGAGGAGTGTCTGCAGCAGCCCGGTGGGTGCTCCTGCCTCCTTTCTGGGAGACGCAGCCACGGCAAGAGGCAAGCCAGTTTGGAAGTTAGGCTCAGGAACCTTCTGGGCTCCGATGGTGCCGTCCCAAGCCCTGGTTAGGCTGCCACAAATCTGCCCTGGGGTGTTGCAGAACTGCCCTTTTGAGCCACTCCGGGGGGGGGGGGGGAGGTTTAGGCCAGTGCACAGGCATGCGCCAGACAGGAACAGAGAGATGGGTGAGCCTAAATTGATCAGGATTGCACACTAATTCTGGCAGCCTGCCTTAGACAAGAGGAGGGGACCAAATCTCTGAGCATGCACAGAGAGCTCCCTGCTTATTTGCTGCCAAGCAGATTTTTTATCCGTAGGGGCTTTGAGGGTGGTCTCTCTTGAACCATGGAGGGTGGTCTCTCTCTGTTCCGGTCCCTTCGTCATCGCCCAGGGCCGTTCCAGTCCTTGGGCTGTGGCAGCCATGAAGCCAGCCTTGCCCTGGGCACGCTCACCTCTCCAGCAGATCACTTTCTGCCATGAATATTTCAGGCAGGTGGGCACCGCCTCAGCTGCCCGCACAGTCGTGCTGTCTCCTTGCCAATGCACAGCACTGCTCATGCTGCCTGCCAGTCTCTCCTCCCTTGTTTCTTGGTTATAAGATCACTGCATAGACACTTTTTGGGGGTGCTGTGCCCACCTTATACAGCTAGTGTTCCTAATGCTTGCACAACTGCGTGTGTGTGACTGTGCCCCCAAAGGGGCCGCACCAGGGCAACTTAGACTGGATGATCAAATCATCAGGTCTTGCTAACCTGCAACTTGATGTGGCTCATCAGGACCCCACCGACCTCAGAGAAGCCCTGCCCCATCCGCAGAGCTCCTGCTTGGAAGTTGGGAACCCTTTCCCTTGCAGTCGCTCAAGGCTTGTCGTGGCGCCAGTTGGCCACCGTGTGTGTGTGTGCCAGGCATGGGGCACGTGGCCTCTCAGTGTAGCTGCTGAAGAATTATTCTCTCTACTGCTTCTGCATTCAGAATGTTGTTCCCTTCATTCCCCCCACATGTGCCTGGCAAGCATTTGGGATCCGTACCTTTAGTTTTTCCCACCAGCATCACAAGGACCGAAAGAGGGCTTTGCCTTGGTTGGGAAGTGTCCAATCCGCTGGCTTTGCAAGGGGACCACCCTTGCAGCTGAGGAAGGGGCTTCACCCTCCGCTCTTGGAGGGTGCCTTCCTTCAATGACCCGTCTTGTCCCTTAAGTAAAACCACTGCATCCAGCAGGCCATGGTTTTCAGTTATTTCAGAAAAGGTCACTGGCTCAATCAGTCAGTCAGTCAGTCAGTCAGTCAATCAATCAATCAGTCAATCAATCATATTGATTGATTGATTGATTGATTGACTGATTGATTTGATTTGTATCCTGCCTTTTTCCCCAAGAAGGAACTAGTGGAAACTTTCAAGTAAAGTTTTAAAGCTCAAGGTGTGGTAATGCTGTGGATGGCCAGGATGGATGGTCCAGGTTAGTGGGAGAGGGTCGGTGGGCATTCCTTGTGCCCCCTTCCTCAGAAGGGGAGGGCAGGTGGACCAGAGCGCCAAATGTGACCCACACAGCACAGCTTGCATCATCGTTCTCTGGACTCCAAGGTCCAAAATAGATGCTCACCTAGCCTGATTGGGGGGCAGTTTCTGGGGTCCAACTCAGCTGCTGTGGGTGCAGCCAGGAGGCGATGTCAATCTGGGAGGGGGAAGCACTTTACCTCCTTCAGGCCCCAGCAGCGCCTTCGCCCTCCCCAGCAACGCTGTCATCAGGATACTGTCAAGAGATGCCTTTTCATTCTGTTGATCTGGAGGATTTGGGGGAGGTGGAAGCAGAAGAGAATCGGGTTTTTTGTCTTTTAATTGGCTTCTCAGTGCCATGTTTTTGTGTTAATTACAGTGCAATCCTAAGCATGTCTACTCAAAAGCATGTCTCTCAATGTGGAGTTACTCCCAGGAAAGTGTGGTCAGGATTGCAGCCTACGTTATTTAATTTTCTCTGTAAACTGCTTTGTGAACCTCTTGTTGCAAAGTGGCATATAAAGGTTGGCGGATGGATGCCCAGGCCTGTGGGCACACCGAATAGTTGGCTGCCTCCCAGCCAGCCAAAATCAGAAATAAAAGTATCACAAATAAAAAGAGGCAAATTGGGTTTTCCTTTGCAAGGACCCCCTGCGTGCCAACAGCTGGTGGGGTGGCCCATCCCTCTTGGGCTGGGACAGATCCATCCCCCCCCCCCCCCCGTGCTGCTCTTCCAGACACCCCTCCTGCAATTCCCGTCCCCCTTCTCCCCCATAGGTTTCCATTCTTTCTTTCTCGCTCCCCCCACTTTATTCCAGGACCTCCAAAGTCCCCTGGCGGCTGTCCCAGTGCAGCCATCTGGGGGTGGGTGGAGCGCGTAGCAGTCTAGCAGATGCTCAACTGGGAGGGCAGGTCTGGGCCACCCAGGAAGAGTCCCTGGGAACCAGAGAGGATCGGGCGCCCAGCTGGAAGAGACTGGGTGCTGGAGCAAGGTCTGGCTGCCCCGACCATTCTTGGCAGCATGAACTGGACCAGGGAGAGTGGCCAGGAGAAGGCCGCGGGCAGAGAAGCTCTACTGGACCTGGTGGTCCACATCTGGGGCAGACCCTGCTATGGATTCTCCTTCTCTTATGTTAGGACAGGTTGGGGGGCACAGTGGGCAGCAGAGAGCCAGGCGAGGTGGGTCTGGCCCAGCAGGGCTTCCTTGTTTGGGTCCAAGAGAAGGTTGTCTTGCAGAGTGGCTCTGCCCGAATAGGGAGAGCAGATGCCCCACCCTTTGAGGACATGTCCTGGATTTTAGCCCTACATCCTGAAAAGAACCCTGCAGTGTCCTCCTTTTCCTTGAGTGGGTAGCATGTAGCCTTCTTGGGATTCATAAATTGCAGGTAATAGTTTAAAACTTCATACCCATATTTACTCAAATCTAATGCACCATCGAATCTCAGGTGCACCCTCTTGTCAAAGGCTTGAGATTTTAAGAGGTTCACCAGTGAGGGTAACACACATCAAATTTAAATTTTACTGCATACGAGTTATATAACAATAATAATATAAAAATGGATTTGTGTTATGATTTTTTACCCTGTTGCACTATTAACAACAACAGGCTTATGTTACATTTTGTATTACCATCAAGTAAACTGTTAATTCTGACCTATACTTAGAATCAAAATACCATATTTCTTTGGACCGAATGCACCATCAAGTCTAATGTGCGCTGATTTTTGAAACTAAATTCAGTTGAGAAACTACGCGTTAGACTGGAGTAAATAGGTTAAGTAACCAATGGTGCAATCCTAACCATGTCTACTCAAAAGTAAGCCCCATTGTGTTCAGTGGGTCTTACTCCCAGGAAACTGTCTTTAGGATTGCAGCCAAAGACACTTTCCCGGGAGTAAGACCCTTTGAACACAATGGGGCTTACTATTGAGTAGACATGGTTAGGATTGTGCTCATAGTGTTGAAATCAAGCGCATGAACACAATATGTTTTGAGCTTTTATTTTGCCAAGGCCTACATTTATGTTGGGAATCCTATCTTTGGGGGGGGGCTCTTTTTTGGTTCTGCCATACAGTCACCCTGTGCTGGGAGGTCCGAGATGGCAGCCTTTAGTGCGCAGAAGTCAGGTGCATACCACCAGTGTGTGTGCGTGAAGGTGGAGGTGCCAGTCCTCTTGATCAGTGAGATCAGTCCTCCGCCAGTTGTCATCCTGTCTTCTCCCCCCCGCTTTTTTGCACTCCCTGCGCTTGTACCCCCCCTCGCAGATGGCACTGCCAGCTGGAGGGCTCTGCCCACACAGCCATCCACGTGCCACATGCTGCTGAGCGCTGTGGAGCAAGGCCTGGCATGCACAGCACACCCTGTGCCGCTCTGGGTTTTTCCACCCTTGGCAGCCCTGGGGTCACGGAGCGGTTGCAAAGAGCCGGGTGCTGCCACTCCCTGTGCTTGACCTCTGGCTTTCCAGCTTGCTCTCCCTGGGTCTTGGCCTCATGCAGGCTGCTGAGCTGGGAGGAGCATGGCACTCGGTGGACGGGGGCAGGGTGGGCTCTGCAGCGCTAGCACGGTCCACATCGGTCCCTTTGGAGTGTGCCAAGCTTGTCGGGATATCTGATGCTTGCGGACGTCGGGCAAGAGATGATGCCCCCCCACTGGCAGGTGGGGGGCTGGGGCTGCCGAGTGGCTCCGTGGCAAAGGCTAACAGGGGAAGCGTTTTGTGGCTGCGGCTCCCGTATGTACTGATTCTCCAGTGATGCTCCCTGATGCCGTGGGGAATCAGCAGGACTTTTTCCACATGGAAGTCTTGCCCTCTCCTCCCATCGCACTGGAAACTGCCAGATGCAGTGCTGGGCACCTCGGGGCATGTCCTCCACCCATGTGCTGATCCTCCTGGAAGGGCTGGTGCCCTGGCAGAGGCTGTGGCTGGGCGGGTGGGGCAGGGAAGAGGCTGCCTGCTTCCCGCTGTCGCTGACACCCACACCTTCCCCACCCTCAGAGTTGACACTTGGCTCCAAACCCCAGGAAGGGGAGATTTTCCAGTCTATCCAGTAGGGTATTAAAGAGGCCCAAGAGTAGGGTGAGCACACAGCGCGGGGGGTGGGGGGTGGGGGGAGGAGGTGCTCATGTGCCATAAAGTCCTCAGAGGGCATTGCCTGACAGCACCTCCAGGACTTGGAGGGGTACTGATGCCCAGCAGAGTTGCTGCTGCCCGTCAGAGGAGAGGATGGGCACTTGCACCAGCATCACTGCTGCCAGCTTGGCCTCTTGGTCTTTACCAGGCCCAGGGAATGGACAGCACTATCTTAGTGTGCAATTCCCAGTGCACCTCCTGGCGATGGGGAAGGGAGTACACCATACAAGCCTTGCGCAGCCTCCCCGCACTTGCCACCTTACGCTTCTCTGCCAGCCATGGTACAACAAAGACCTAGATGCGAATGGGTCAGCGTGGCCTGGAAGTGCCCTTTTCCCGTTTGGGGTGATGAAAGCATGCAGCGCAGCCTCTCTCACTTCTTCCCATCCCACCCCGTTGGTGGCTGTGGTGGTGGCAGTTGCCGGAGCCAAACCCTGGCCCTCCGTGCGATCCATGACCTCCCATGAATTGCTCTGCTTGGCATGGGTTGGGCCGACCTGTCCCCCGTTGCTCTGTCCCCCCATCGCACGTTGCACCTCGGCTCCCACCTCATTCCCCCCCCCCATGCTGCTGCTCTGGTTCCCACCCACCCTTTCCCCGTCTTTCCTGCTCCCTCCCTCATCCACGAATTTGGCTATTTCTGTGCCGCAGTCCGGGGTGACCTCGGAGCCGTCCATGCCAGCTGGCTCCTCCGCTGAGGCCAGGCCTGCCCCGTTCTCCCCCCACCCACTGACTGTTCTCTAGAGTGGAGGGTGCTGCGCCTGACCCGGCTCTGCTGGGATCCGGCCTAGTACCCGCTCCCCGGCTGGGTGTACAGGGTTGCCAGAGCAACGGCGCCCGCAGCCCGGCTCCCCCTCCCTGGGGCTGTGCCTGGAATGAGCATCTGTGCCCGCCTGACAGCATCTCCTTCTGCTGGCAGGGAGGGCGAGGCTGAGCCGGGAGGAAATTCCTGCAGGAGGTGTGGACTGCAAGGGCTGGGTGTGCTTCCCTGCTCTGCAGCGCGTGGGGGGGCCTCAGGCTCTGATGGGGGGTGTCGTTCCCCAGGCCGGAGTGTCCTCCCCTTTGCCGCCGCCTCCGCTCTTGCCAAGGAGCGGGAGAGATTGTGCTCCAGGCCTCGGTGGGGCTCGGCGGCCCGGCCCAGTTGGTCCCCTGGGTGAGGCGGTTCCTGCCCCACCATCTGATTACCAGGCTGGATCCAATTAATTCCTAGCCATTTGCAGGCGTTTCCAAAGTGCACACACCCTCCTGGCCCAGCGAAGGTCTGTGCAGGAATTTGGGGGGGGGGGGCTGGGCATGTGGGGCTCCTCTAGAAAGTCCCAGCCCCACAGCTGCTCTGCCCCTTTTTAACCCTTTCTTAAAACCAAGTCTTGGAACCTTGAAAGGTCACAATTTCACGTCGGCAGCAGATCAATAACATATGGGGAAGCGATGGCCACGGGAGTCTGTGGCTTGAGGCTTCTCTGCGTGGCAAAATGCTGAGCTCTCGATGTGGGGGGAAGATGCTTAGGGGGCTCCTCTGAACCAAACAGTGACGGGTGCAGCACTGCGCCAGAGCTATGGTTTGGGCTTTCCTGGGGTTCGGGTGCTGCAAGATGGGGCGAGCGGCTGTCCCTTGCCCAGCTCCTGCCGACCCCGCCGTTTGAAAATGTATCAGTGCAAGTGGAAAAATAGGTACCACCTGGGTGGGAAGGTAACAGCGTTGTTTGCGCCGGTGGCCACGTGATCACAAAGGCGTCTTCGGGCAACACGGGCTTTATGGCTTAAGAAATGGGGATGAGCACTGCTCCCCAGAGTCAGTTGTGACTAGCCAGACAGGCTGCGGGGAGACCTTAACCCTTTTTGACTTTGTTTCTTGGAGCTGTTTTGGGCTGGCAGTCAGACCCTCCAAGGAGTGGTACCCACTGCCCAGTGATGCTGGGAATCATCCTAGAAATTCTGATGGGACCACTGGGAATGCCCAGCATGGCACCCTGTGAAGTAACTGGCAGCCCCGCTTGGTGGCCACGGAGCTCCCCATCTCAGCCTGGACTGTCCCTCTTTTCCTTGGAGTGCACCAGTACTGGTGGGGGTGCGTATACTGGTGCGGAGGAATTCTGGGCTGCTCCAAGGGTGGAACTGTCCCCCTCCATCACTTCCATCTGTCCTCTGGCTGTCCTCTGACTCCGGCAGTATCTCTCTCTCCCAGCTGGGGACGCCTTGTCTGAGTTTTGCTTGGCTGAACTCTGCTCTTTCTTTCCTCGAGGCTTCCAGAAGTTGGCTGCAAGTGGGTCAGTTCTTCTCTTTACTGCGCAGCTTACGCGCATGAGCAGCGAGGTGCTGGGTGACGCTCAACCTGCCGTTTCAGGCACAGCTGCCGGGGTGGCAGTGCAACGGTCATGCAAAGATGTGCTCCGTAATGCAACGGCTGGTGTGGGGGACTGGCAAGGGTTGTGCGTGCAGGAGCATGTGAGGCTTGGGGTATCCAGACAGACAACGTCTTGCGTCTGTGAAAGGTCGGAGGGCTGGCCGCAGGATCTTGGCATCTGGTGGCTCCGCAGTGGTGGAGGTGATGCCTCTGATAAAGAAAAATCAAAATTATTCTTAAAGAATAATAAAAAGGAGCAATACTTGGACTTGAGGAACGCCTGCCCTTTTGGAGACAGTTCAGCACAAGATTTAGGGGGGGAGCAGAACCGGTCCTTCCCTCTGCCTTAATTCCTTTGCGGTGCCAACATTCCTGATTGAAGTGCGCGGATAATGCCAGGCGGCTGTGGCTGGCTCTTGCTCGCGGCCCTTCTGCGCACCTGCAGAGGATGCTGCAGTGCACCGCTTGACTTGTTCACAGCACTGGCAGCGCAGCGCTGGGAGCCACTCATGAGCTCCGAGGCCGCATCTGGGCATGCGCAGTTGCTGCTCTTGGCTGGGCCTCTGGCTGCGCAGCATGCAGGTTTTAACAGGGACTTCTTGGAACTTGGGGCAGGTGGGCCTCTTCTTCCCCATCTTCATCTTTTCACAACAGACCTGATTTAGGGGGAGGTCGAGGCAGACCTGAAGTGGCTGAAGGTGGTGGTGTAGCTAGAGGGGGGGCAGAGGAGTCAGCCTTGGAGGGAGGCGTGCAAGGGGACCCTCCCCTTTGGCTCCATTGGGCTCCCCCAGTCTGGAATGTCTCCAAAGGGGAGGGTCTCCTTGCACGCCTCCCTCCAAGGCTGATTCCTCTGCCCCCCCCTCTAGCTTCACCACTGGCTGGAAGGTACTGCTTGGGGGAGAGAAACTACGGGGCAGGTTGCTTAACTGCCCCTGAGCTGCATAGAGACTGGACTCCTGCAATAGATTCTCTGTGGGGCTGCCCTAGAAAACAGTTCACCATCTTCGGATGGGGCAAATGCTGCCGCCAGACGTTGGCGCAAAGACGTTGGCGCTGGATCTTTTGGGTTCCGGATAAGCCGTCAGGCTCAAGGCGCTGGATTTAAACTTCACAGCTCAAAACCATCAGGGACGTCGCGTCTCCGAGGATCGTCCCTCCATACGGAGCTGTGGCGGGCCTTGGAAGTCCACATGCAGGCGCATCATCATTGGCAGAATATCAGGCTCCAGGCAGTGCTTTCACTTGACATGGAGGTTTCGCAAAACCCCAGAAGGAAGGGCTGGACTCTTTTGGGATCATAGAGATCATTGGGATCATTCTATGATTCTATGAATAGACATGTTTAGGACTGTGCTTAGTTGAATAAAATTGTATTTTTAAATTGCTGACTGCATGACAATTTATGCTGTTTTAATTATATTTGATGTTTTAATCATAATTAATTGTATCTGATGATATCTTTTATTGAAGGTGAACTGCCTTGGGTGCCCTTTGGAGAGAAAGGCGTTGTACAAATCTAATAAATAAAATCAGATGAAAATAGTTAAATGATGAGATGAAGATAGTTAAATGATTAACTAACTAGTGAATCTAGTTCATCTAACTAAACTAGTTAGTTAGATGAAATAATTAAATGATGAGATGGCTCCCCTCCCTTTACTCACTTTCATTTTTAAAATGAGATGCTGCTCCCCCTTGCAGCAGGACCTCTGCTTTCTATGGGCCCCAAAAGTCAGAACACATCAGATGGAAGGGTCAGCAGTCAGGCTGTAGTTGGGGGCCTTCTGCTGCCCCCCCCTCCATTCACAATGCTAAGCAGGCTTTGCAGAAACAAAAGCCTCTGCCTGCCTTCTTTGTGCTGCGGAGTGGTGGTGGTGCCCGCTTTGCTGCATCGCAGGCAGGTAGAAGTATTTGGTGTGCAGCCAAGTTTTGAAGCGGGGCCGTTCCCCCCAGTGCGCTCCAGTGTGGAGTCAGGAGAATGTTGTGATGCCAGCCATGCCCAGATCCCTTCAGGAGTGATCTGGTGGAGTCAGCCAAGTGCTGGAAGGAACGTGCTGGGCCACTCTCCTCCACCCCTGCCATTGATCTACCTGTTCTCGGTGGTTCTGCTTTGTACCTGCCTGCATGAGGATTCCGTTCCATGCGCCTGGCGCAGTGCAGGCCATCCACGCAAGCTTCCTCTGCCAGAAATGTGTCACTCCAGGAGAGGATTTTCAGCCTTTTCCATTTCGGGGCGTCCTACCAAAGCCCTGGAATTGTCAAGGCACAACATCTGTTGTTTTACCATCGATGATGCCACAACGTGCTGCTGGGAGTGGGCCCAAACCCCAATTACTATGTTAATAAACGGCCCTTTAATAAATGGTCTTTTAATAAATGTGTTTTCACCCATTGCGCTCTTGAGGACCATCCCCGGCACATTTTCATCCACCGTTGAAAATCCCAGCTCCAGGAGGTGCTTGATTGGATTCCATGCTAGCGACCGGCATGGCTGCTGCCCAGTGGATGTGGTTATCTCTCTCTCTCTCTCTGAGCACAATCCTAACCATGCCTACTCCAAAGTAAGCCCCATTGTGTTCAATGGGTCTTCCTCCCAGGAAAGTGTCTTTAGGATTACAGCCTATATCTTTTGATGATGGGTTCTCTTTGGCTCTGAGATTTTAGTGGTGAACTTGTGCAATATATAAAAGTAGGGCTGTGGGTGGTGCAAGTGGCTAAGACACTGCCTGTTAACCAGCAGGCCAGGGTTCGATTCCCGGGTCGGCCCCACAAGACAGGGTGAGCTCCTGTCCTTAGCCCAGCTCTGTGACGCAGCTGGATCCAATCGTACTGGCTCTGCCTTTCCATTGGACTTAATTCAGTGGCGTGGAGAGGGGCATTTGCTGCTTGGGGAACAGCCTCTCCTCCATAACAATCTACCCAGGCTTTTGTGCTTCACATGCAGCGTATGCAGCGCCCAGCACGATGCCAGAGTCTTCCAAGACTGACGGAGGCCTGCTTTTTTTGTGCAATATGCTTTGGGAGTACTTTAGGGAGTCATAAAATTCAGTGGACATAACTGCAGGCCATCTTCCTGTGGCTGTAAAGAGGGCACGTGGGTTTTCTGGATGTGGCATAGAAGATCAGCTGGCACTGACCCATCCCTCTTCTTCTCACAGATGGGGTCCTGGAGGGAGCTGGAGAGGCAGTGACGTGCCAGTGTCTCGGGCACCATTTGGAGAGGAATCCTCCAGGGTGAAGGCTCTGCCACCTTCTCCCTGGCCCTGAACAGTGCACTGTGAGTAGCATGTTTTCCTTCTCTGCAGATGAAGAAACTGAGGCACGGGTGTGTATGTGTACGTGTGTGTATGCATGTGCACACGTGTGCAAATGGAACATGATGTTGTGTGTAGATCTTGGGCTGTAAATCCGGCTCTGGTCTCAGTCGCTGCCTGAGTCAGTACCCGTACCTGGCCAAACATGTTCTTCCTCCTGCAATGGGTGTACCCAAATCCTGCCATCGCTGGTTTCCCAGGCATAGTCTGTGTACTCCCTCCCTGTGTCTTTCCAACGTGGAGATGGAGGAAGGAACATGGACTGGTTTTGGGGCCAGTGGGCCAGTACAGACTGGAGGTCGGGGCTGGTCCCAGAATGTCGATGAGCTTCTTTGTTCCAGGGTGCGCCAAAAGCTGCTCCGTCAGTTGTGCTTCCTTTACAGACTCCTGAGACATGGTGGCAGGCGCATGAGAGCATAGGTAGGTGTGAGAAGTGGGTACATCTGTCCTGGGTGCCGGTAGAAGGAGGGAGCCAATGCGGACTTAACTGCATTCCAGCAATGGCATATTTTCACACCATGGCCATTTGTTCGTATCTTCCATATATATAAAAGAGAAAAGTCACTCACTCACTCGACTCATCAACACCCTGCCAAAACCACTGGGCCTAGAAGCGTGAAATTTGGGGAGAGTGTTCCTTCTGTGACATGGACACTCACCAAGAACCCATGTGGAGAAATGTAACCCTTAAGGGGCTGAAAAGGGGTGCAACGTGTTTTTGTCCTATACTTAACATGGAAGACTGACCAATCTCCAGCCAACTTGGTGCTCAGTGCCTGGTGTAGGGGGGTTGTTGTTCAGAGGGAGGGGTTGTACTGGGGAGGATGATGTGCATGGGGGGTGTTGCACATGGGGAGATGATGCGCATGGGGGGCTGTTGCGCATGGAGATGATGCACATGGGGGAGATGTTGCACATGGGAGGTTGATGCACATGGGAGGTTGTGCATGGGGGGTTGTTGCGCATGGGGGTTGTTGCGCATGAGGGAGATGATGCGCGTTGGAGACTGATGCGTATGGGGCACTGATGAGCCATGGGGGGAGGGTGTACAGGGGAATTTTACTCCCACTACGCGGGTACGCTTTTTGCTAGTTATATATATATTAGATGATTAATTCCATGCAATGAATTAACCATGATTAATTTGTTAATGCAGTGAAACAGACCTCACTGAATTATCTGATTGCTTGATTGATCTGTAGTCTGGCAAAAGGTATGGCCAGTGCCCCGTGTACTGGCTGGTGTGTTCACTGGGGTGTGGGGCTGGCCCTGTTGGAGCGAAGAGGGGGGACCCTGCTGGGTGATGTGCTTGGTGCCTGCGTCTGCCGTGCACTGGGGTTGGAAGGGCTGCATCAGCAGCAGCGCATCACCTCTGAGCAGGAGTCACAGGAAGTTCAGCTGCTTTGGGTTCCCAGCGGAAGTGCAGCCTTGGCGTGCGCCTGCCGCGTTCTTTGCTCTCGCGGGGGCCGCGCTTTGAGAAACACGAACTGCAGCTCAGCAGGCAGGCAGGAAGTGGCGGTGCTGTCGCAATGCAGGAGGGGCCCTGCCACAACCGGAGCCGAGTTCTCCAAGACGCCTGCAGGCTGCAGCCTGCTGGGGAGTCACTCGCCTTCTCCCTGACCCTTCAGCTCCAGTAGTGGCAGCTCCGGGTTGGTAAGGGAGAAGCACTCTTACCATGCTCAGAGGCAGTCTTCATGGTGCTGAGCCCTTGACTCTGGGGCAGAGAGATCTGTCAGAGGGAGCTGCTGTTCTGTGCCGGGGGGGGGGGTGCTTGCAATGTATCTAACACACTCCTGTATTTAAACTAAATGTATTCAAATTTGGAATTATGGGCTGTGGGCGGCACAAGCGGTTAAGACGCTGTGTCTGTTAACCAGCAGTCCAGGGTTCGAGACCCGGGTCAGCCCCACAAGACAGGTGAGCTCCTGTCCTTAGCCCAGCTCTGTGACGCCAGCTGGATCCAATCGTATTGGCTCTGCCTTTCCATTGGACTCATTCAGTGGCGTGGAGAGGGGGCAGTTGCTGCTTGGGGAACAGCCTCTCCTCCTTAACAATCTACCCAGGCTTTTGTGCTTCGCATGCAGCTTATGCAGCGCCAAGCACGATCCCAGAGTCTCCCAAGACTGTCAGAGGCCTGCTCAGATTTGGAATTAATACCATTTTTGGTCCCCAACACCATGTCACAGAGACGAGTGGCCCTCCTGCCAAGAAGTTTGCTTTATAGTATTACTCGTTCATACTCACAGATGGGAACCCCAAGCATATATCTGATTTCCAAGAGGCGGGGGGGGGGGCTTTTTTGCCAGAGCCCCCAGACACAGGTCATTACATCAATCAGTCACAGAATGAATGCTCATTATTATTATAGTTTGGTGCCTGAAAATTTCTTTGATAAACCCATCGTCACCCGAGCAGGCTGAAAATAGCTTAAGCCAATTAAAAGCAAGCTGTGAATTAAGCACCTGTTTCTCCCCCCCCCCCTTGCAGGGTGCAGGTCCTGTGTTTGTTCTCTCTTAATAGCTGGAGGGAAGCTGGAAAATGGGGGGGGGGGGAGGTGGAGCAGCCTCCTTTCTCTCCGTATCCCAGTGACTGAGGGGTCCCCAGTGATGGAGGGGGTCTGCCAACATAGAGTTCCCTGGGGCGAATCGCTTATGACCCAGGAGTTTTGGGGTGACGTTTCTCTTCTTCCTCTGCCCCCCGATGCACCTTGGGGTGAAAGTGTTTCCAAATGCCAGTATGTGCCCAGGAAGGTGTGTGCTGGTGGCTGCGCCCAGCATCAGAGTGGCAGCTTCTGACGCACACACTCCTTGCGAGGCCCATGCAAGCCCTATGGCTACACCCCACTAAGATTGCACAACAAAGCCAGGAGCATGTTCATCCCTGGGGACTTATTAGGCTTCAATTAAAAATTCCCCCTAAACTCTGGGAACGATTTGAGATTCTGCAGCAAATGGATCACCTGTGCATT
The DNA here is from genome assembly GCA_030015325.1 of Cryptoblepharus egeriae. NCBI lineage: Eukaryota > Metazoa > Chordata > Lepidosauria > Squamata > Scincidae > Cryptoblepharus > Cryptoblepharus egeriae. The sequence continues at coordinate 606,736 of JAREYC010000016.1, forward strand.
GCTGGTTCTGGGTCCACGGGGTGCAGTGCAGCCCTTTACACAATGTGTGCTGAACCTGTGGTGGTCCACGATCAGGCATAATAAGAGGGGGCTTGATGGATGGACCCCTGATCTGGAGATATTGGTCAGCAAGCAGTTTGCGGAGAAGCCGCCCTGTTTGGCGTTCCTAGAAGGACCTGTTTTTCCATGGCTGACTTGTGGGTCCAGACTGTGAGCAAATGTTGAGTAACTTTCTCCAGCCTGGGCTGGTCTCAAGTGGTCTTGTGCTCTCCTTCCAGAGGGGGCTGGCAAAAGCACGACACTGCAGTGCCCCCCTCCAGTTTTCCTGCCGATGCCACTGGAAGGACCAGATCTTGAAACCCGGGGAAGGGCTTGCCACTTTCCCTGTTGCAGTGCCAAACTTGGAGCCCAGTCTGATGCATCTCTATTCAGAACTTACATCCCATTATAATCAGTGGGGCTTACTCCCAGGTAAGTGTGGATAGGATTGCAGCCTTGGAAACTTGCTTCCTGAGGAAGAGGCTCTCCAGCCGGCTGGATTCCTGGGTTGGCTTCAAAGCCTCATTCTTGGGTTGGAAAGACTGTCTCTGAGAATAGTGGGTCGCAGCCTCTTGAACGCACATGGACTCTTCTGCTCAAAATCGGAGCATGCAGCATAGACTTCCGCGTCACGTACCATCTCATGTCCAATATTTCAAACATGGAAATGGCTCCATAAAATGTTGCTCCTTGTTTTTGTGTGGCAGGGACCCTCTTGCCTCCACAGACTCTCCAGCCTGCTTGGGGAGCACGTTTCCCTCCTGGATTGGGAAACCTCCCACAACGGCAGGTTCTGTGAAGCAAGTTTCTTGGAGGGAAGTGCGCAGTTCCCTCACTCGCTCACTCGCTCACTTCCTCACACAGCAGGTGTTGGTGCTGTGGCTTTGCAGGACATTTTGGTTTTGGCCAGAAACCCACCTGTCTTCTGCACCTCCTCCATAGTGCCGGGGGAAGAAGGAAACGAGAAAGGTTGAGACCCTTTTCCACGTGCTCTGGAGTACTTCTCCAAGTAGTGCTGATGCACTCTCTGCCATCTGCCTGGATCCAAATAGGTTGGGCCAAGTGCAGAGCCTCCAGCTTAAGAAGCAGTCTACCTCCAAAGTCCACTTAGGAACAACTGCAGGGAAGGGGCTCTCTGTTCATGCTCTTGGGTGGGCTTCCTGGAGATACCTGTCTGGTGGAGACCAAGATGGAGTGTTAGATGGTCTGAGCCCTCCAGGCTTTTCCTCTCTCACCTTCACTTTTGTGCTGCCTGGAGGCAAAACCAAACTGACCCCCCTTCTGCAATGGCAGAGAAGCCCCTCTCGATGCTGGATCTTGGGGCTTCCCAGATCCTTGGGGGGGTGGTGGTGGTGATGGTGGCATCAAAGTGTGCCATCTTCTCCATACGGCTGGATACATGACAACGATTGAGGAAGAACTGTGCAAAGGGGCACTTCAAGTATGCAAGTATAAGGATGCTGGACTTATCTCTGCACCCCAGTGTGGTTTTTAGAGCCCAGTCCTAATCAGGTCTTCTCAGAAGTAAGTCCCATTACAGTCAATGGATCTTACTCCCAAGTAAGTATAGTTAGGATTGCAGCCTAAGTCTCCCTCTCCAGGAAGAGTGACTGGCTGTTTTGGGGCGGATGGCACCTTCTGTGACTCCGATGGTGGTGCTCTTGGGCTGGCAGCAGAAGCTGGCTGTTGTGACAGATGGCATGTGGGAGAGGAAGGCTTGGTGTGGGCAGTGCCCTTCCCTGCTGCAGCGAGGAGGAGGTGTGTTCGGTGCTCAGGAGGAAAACTGGATGGGGAAGCACAAAGCGCGTTGTGGGACAAGCAGAGACCAGGAGCACATACGTGTCTTGCAAGCGTGGCCTCCAGTTTTAGAAACCCAGAGGATCAGGTGATGGAGGACGGATCAGGTGATGGAAGATGGACTGCCACTCGGACCCTGGAGAGCGACTGGCAGTGAGACCCCCAGAAGAGCCATTTTCAACCAGTGCGCAGTGGCACATTGATGTGCTGCAAATGGTCTGCGGGTGTGCCATGGAAGTGGGGGGGGGGAGATCAAGGGTGTGGTGTGGCCCCTTCCAGCAGCACGTGTGCCTTGACAGTGGTCCCAAAGCTGATGGTGTGCCTTGACCTTTTGATCACTTTGTTGGTGTGCCGGAAGCAGAGGTGGGCCCAGGCAGGTTCTCACCGGTTCTATAGAACCGGTTGTTAAATTGGGCCCAACACTAGCGAGCTGGTAGCTAGTGTTGGGCCCAATTTCCGGCGCCCACCCATTCTGGCTAGGTCCGAGGCGGAGGAGCAGCCAGAAGCTTCTGCTCCGTCTCGGAGCTAGCCAGAATGGCGCTGTGCCTTGGACATGCGCAGTGTGTCTCTGCACACCCATTGGGCATTGCTCCGGAGGCGGGGCCAGCTGCTCCACAGTCTCCTCTGCACAGTCTCCACGTGCGCTGTCTCCTCTGCGGGACCATTTGGTCTCGCTAGGGAGGTGGAGCGGCAAGTGCTGCTCTGCCTCTCTAGCAAGGCCAAATGGCCCCGCAGAGGCGAAGACCTCCTCCTCTCCAAGGAGGAAGTCTCCTCTGATGCCGACAGGCTTCAGAGGACACTGCACAGGCGCCAACCTTGGCACCTGCGCAGTGCGGCTTCTGACGCTGGCCGGCTTCAGAAGGTACACTGCGCAGGCGCCAAGGTTGGCGCTTGCGCAGTTGCGTTTTCTGACGCCAACTGGCTTCAGAAGACGCACTGTGCAGGCACCAATCTTGGCGCATGCGCAGTGCATCATCTGGCACCAGTTGGCATCAGAAGACGCACTGCGCATGTGTCAAGGTTGGCGCATGTGCAGTGCTCAGTGGTGGCTGCGAACCGGTTGTTAACCGGTTTGCAGCCCACCATTGGCCGGAAGGACCACCAAAAAAAGGATACTCAACTAACATCAATTAAAAACAACATAGAATAAGAAAGAATTAAAACTAGATAAGAGCAATAAAATGGGATTAATTAAAAAATGGAATAATACATTATTGTCATTAAATAAAAATGGGTTTAGAATCCATTTTGGTCATCTGAGCTGGTGACAACCTTCACACCAGCAGCATCCAGTTGGTGTCAAACGCCTCCCATTAACTCTGTGGCTGCAATCCTAACCATGTCTACTCAGAAGTAAAGCCCATTTTACCCAATGGGTCTTACTCCCAGGAAAGTGTGTTCAGGATTGCAGCATATATGTAACACTAGCGCAGCCCAGGTTACCCAACCCATCCGTAACCAACAATAGGAGGTGCCAACTTGATGCCAGCCAGTCACACAACCGAACAGGAGTTCTAGCCTTAGCTCTGATACACAGAAAAGGAAACTGAGGCACGGAGCATACAACTGGTGTCATCGGAACACCTTGCGAGCTCTCATGACACACAGAGTTGTGGGTCAGTTTGGAGTTAAGAAAATCTGCTTTTGGTGGCATTTTGTTGTTATTTGTTATTATTATTTGGTGACAGCTCTTGACAGAACACTACATTTTTCATGGCATTCAGCTGTAAATTAGACATCAGATGGTGTATAACGTGATGGGATTGTCCTCAAGACCACAGTAGCGGCATCGCCCCCCACGTGTGATACCAACACCTTATGGCATCGTAGTGGCACCTCACCTCTCAACATTCAGTCCCATCTGTCTGACCAAAACAGAAGGCTGGTGGAAGCAACAGTATGAGCGCCACAGTGGCTCACCCTATGTGGGCCCCAAATTGGACCAGGTCTTTCCAAAGGGGAGCACTGGCGGTGTCCCCCTTTAGCACTGCCAACCCCACGAGAAGGGCCAAGCATGGCAAAGCGTGGCCTCTCTGCCCCCATAAGCAGCAGGGCCCCAAACAGGCGCCTCCCTTGTCACCCACCCCCAATCCACGGTTTTGTTTGTTCAGGCAGGGAGGTGGCGTTGCATCAGGCGGGCCTTTCATGCCCATTCCCAGCTGGGCTGCTCCAAGGCCAGCCCCACAGCAGAAGTGGCAGCCCCAGAAGGGACCCTCCCTGTGTTTCCCGTGTGCCAGCTTGGACCAAACAACACCCCACATGTGGACACCAGAAGCATGCTTTGCAGCAGGAGGGTGGGCATCCGGCTGTGCTTTGCTTGCACACAATCACTGGGGCAAAGGGGGCTGAAGTGGACATGAAAATGGGGGGCCAAACCAGGTCCTCCTGGCTGGGCAGGAGGCAAGGGGTGCAGGGCACCCAGTAGGAAAGGCACCCCTGGGTGCAGAACCCACCTGCACCTGGTGCCCATCTGGGCTACGACCAGAGCTGCCTCCCCGTCCTGTGCTGTGCCCCCCATTTCACTGTAGACCCCAACACTATTGATACCCCAATACCAGACTTCCTGTCCCCATTCCCAGCAAGGGAACTGAAGAGCCTGGGGGGAGTCCTGCAAGGGCTCTGCCTGCCCTACAAGAACAGGGCTGTGGGGAGGGGGGGCAAGGGTCGCCCCTCTTGCAACCTTCCTAAAAGGTGCTGCAGAAGGTGCTGCTTTTAGGCTGCCATCCTGGGAACACTTTCCTGAGAGTCAGCCCCATTGACTCCAATGGCTCTTACTTCTGAGTAGACATTGGTTTGGGTTGTAGGGTTGCCATTTAGGGCACACATTCCTGGCAGTAAGCAGTAAGCCCCACGGACTCTAGTGGGTGTTACTTTTGAGTAGACATCGGTTTGGGCTCTTGGGCAGCAACTCTAGCCACATTTACCTGAAAGTAAGCCCTATTGACTTTAATGGGTTTTCTGAGTAGACACTTAAGTAAATACCTCCATGGGACTAAGCGCCATTGACTCTAAGGGGACCTACTTCTGAGTAGACATGCATAGGATTGGGCTTTCAGACTGCAACCCTCACTCTATTTACCTGGAAGAAAGCCACGCTGACTCCAGTGGGTCTTACTTCTGAGTAGACATAGCTTTGGGTTCTGAGGCTGCAGTTTTGGACACACTTCCCTGGGAGTAAGCCCTGTGGACACTAAAGGGACTTACGTCTAAGCAGACCTGCCTAGCTGGGGGGTCTCAGCCTCTCCTCCCCACCCCCGGCTGGCAGCCCCCTTGCCTGACCCCCCCCCCCCCCGCCCGGGCTGGCGACGGCTTCCCGGCCGTGGGTGACCCAGTTTGGGCGCCGTCGAGGGCGTGATGCTGCTGCTCGGCCTGCCCTTCCCTTCCCTCCGCGGACCCGCCCCAGGGTGGGGCTGCCGGAGAAGCACACCCACCGCCCGGGCAGACCGAGCTCTGCAGCCGCCGGAGAAGGAGAAGGAGAAGCTGCCCCGACGGACGGCGTCCCACTTGCCTCTCCCCTCGACGGCCGGCCCGGGATGATCCTCCCCGCGGAAGGGATGAGCGCCGCGCACGGGGCTTGGCTGGTGAGCATGTGCAGAGTGCAGGGGGACTCTCGCCCCTCCGTCCAGGCTGCTTCCCCAGGGAGCTGTCCTCCCCGTCGAGGTAGCCCGGCAGAATCCTGGGGTTGCGACTGGAGGGGGGGTTGTAGGATTTAATGATGATGCTGAGCTACGTCGAGCCCCCCTTCCTTTCGTGCCCCCTAAGCAGCCGTCGAGGGGCGCCTCCCCCCATCACTGTCCGTCCTCTGCCTCAGCTGCCTCCCCACCCGCTCGGTGGTGTAGCTAGAGGGGGTGGAGGAGTTAGGCTGGAGGGGGCGTGCAAGGGGTGCCCCCCTTCGGAGCCCTTCCAGATGGAACGTCGGGGAGGTGAAGGTTCTAAGTGGGAAGGTGAGGTGGCGTAGCTAGAGGGGGTGGAGGAGTCAGGTGGGGAGGGTGTTTCAAGATGGCCCCGTTGGGCTCCCCCCTTCTGCAAGGGGAGGGACCACTTGCATGCCCCCCTCCAAGCCTGACTGCTGTGCCCGCTCTAGCTACGCCACCGCTGGGAGCATCTCTGGTTCCTCCCACCTGATGCTAAAGGGGAAGGACCCCTTGCACACCTTAACCCCCCCACAGCTATGCCACTGGGCTGCAAATCTATCCACACTGTCTTGGGAGGAAACCCCATTGACCATAATGGAACCTGCTTCTTAGTAGATGTGCACAGGATTGGGCCGTGAGTAGAGCCTCCATGCTCAGGGGAAGTCTACCTTAAGCATCAATTGCTGCTGAGCAGGCAGGGAGGGAGCCTCTGAGTTCCCCAAAGCTTTGGAGGCAAGACCCTCAGCCTGGTGGGTCAGGGCATGGCTTTGGTTGCTTTTGATGGGGGGCAGCAGGGCATCCAAGGCTCTCCTGGGTATCTTAACGTGGCTGGCCTTGCTGATGTGTCTCTGGGAGGACTATGGGGCAGGCCAGGAGGTCCAGTGGGGTGCTGGGTCTGGGGAACTGCTCAGTGGCCATGTCCCAGTCCTGGGACATGTTTTGCTCACCTGGTCCCGACATGCGCTGAGAGTTTTTGTTGCCCAAAGCGTGTGTGTGGCGGTGGCCATGCAGTGGCCATGCGTTCTGTGCTGACATCCATCACTGGGGTGCGTGTCTCCTTTCCAGAAGTAGGACTTACACATGCTGTATAGAGATGAGCAACCTCGAGAACAGCATTGAAACAGTTAACAACGCCTGCTGCTGGCATTTAAAGAGCCAGTTGGCATCTTGGCCCAGGCCTGAGGTGACTGCCCTGCCCGCCCCACCCAGTGAGGTAGGCCTGCCCATTTGCTAGCTCCATTATTTATTTATTTATCTATCTATCTATCTATCTATCTATCTATCTATCTATCTATCTATCTATCTATCTATCTATCTATCTACCTATCTATCTATTTCCCGCTTTTCTCTGCAAGCAGATCCAACGTGGCTGACAGCGTAATAAAAGCACATTGTAAAAGCACCTTCAATTTAGAATTTAAATATTTAAAACATTAAAGCAGTATTGAAGCCCCCAACAATTAAAAAGGTCAGTTGCAGCAGTGGGACCCCTGGAGTTCCATGCCTGTCAAAGCCTGGGCTCCACCCTGAGCAAGCAAACCAGTGACTTGCCCCGGTGTCTGGCGGGGGCTGGAGTGGGCCTCATGACTGAGCACCCGTGTGCCCACCTGAGTTCTGCAAGTGGTGGCATCTGCTGTGCGTGACTCAGAGGGTGCCCAAGAAGGGCACATCATCCCACATGAGCAGGTTGCAAACTCCTGATTCCAGTGTGATTTACTGGGCATCCTTGGAGCACGCTGGAGACATTCCTTGTCCTCGGGCACGATCCAAACCAACTTTTGGGCTGTGCCAGTGGGGGGATATGTTGCATCTATTAGTTGGGGGGCAGCCATGGAGTCCTTCTCAAGGTAAGGGAAACCCATACTCGGAATTGCATTTCCCTTAGCCTGGAGCTGGAAAATTGATTAGGAGAGCACCCTTGGGTGCATTCTGCACCCTTGGCTTTGATTCTGTGCCCTTTAACCTCGGGGAGGAGTTATGCTTCTTCTTTCTGCAGGCCAGTGGGTACCATCAGCTCCCAGGATGATCAGTTTTGATGGGTGCCAACCTGGAGCTTTGATGGGTGCCCGCCTCTTGAATTGGGTGCCCTCATCAGAGGGCTGTGCAGCTTTCCTTGGTGAAGCCCACAGGAGGAAGCATCTGGGGCAGTGATGTGGTGCTGTGAGGAGTCTCTACAAGACCCCATGCAGGCGAGTAGTGCAGACCCTGCTAGGCTGCCCAGGGACCCTTTCTCTGCACCCACCCTCTTGCCCACTGCCCTGATGGGACCTCTTCTTGCACCACTTGGGTCAAAGGTCTGTTGTGCATTGATGCTCCCTCCCATGCGCTAGGAGGAGCCCAGCAGCAGAGAGGCAGGCACGCCCCCTCCCCCACCCCTCTGCCCAGGGTTCAGCAGGGCAGCCTTTGCCCCCTCTCCTTCTTCTGTTCCTTCTTTAGCTCAGCACCCGCGCAGGCTGTGGAAGTCAAGGAGGTGGGGGGGGGAGGGTGGCGCGGCGCTGTCAGCACCCGCAGCAACAACAGCCTCACCCACACAGCTGCATGACGGGGCGTGTCGGAGGCACCCAAGGGCCCAGGTGGGAGGGAGGCCGAGGATTAGAGAGGGAGGAAGTGCACAGCAGGTGTCACGGGGGAGGGTGCAGGGGGGCTGGGAGGGATCAAGGAGAGGCCAGGGGTGGGGTGGGGGTGTGCGCAGCCCCCCCAGCTGTCTTTTCATTTTATAAATACCAGTCTTTCCAAAGAGGTCAAGACAGCCTGTTGGAATTAAAAGGGGCTACAGATGGGCAGCCGCAGGACAAGGTAGAAACGCAGGGGTAACGAAAAGGCACCCCCTTTCTTAGGCCACCCCTAAGTCTTACAGGTTGTTAGCTGTAAGCAGGTACACACAGCAGAACCCATCCCCCAATACCATGGGAGCTCGTGGGGGGTGATTCCCCCCCAAGAGGATGGGTACTTGTCTACCATATGGGTGCATACATACGTACAAGGGCCAGAATAGGTGACGGGCAGATGGAGGGAGTGTGACTGGGGGGGAAGCTGGACTCCCCCAACAGTGCCACCTTCCTCTCTCTGCCCCCTCCCCCAGTCTGGAGATGGGGCTCAGGCAGGGTGGTGGGAACTGGTGCTCCATTGTCCTGGCAGGCAAGTAGGAGGCCAGTCTGGCTTGTGGGTGGCTGGCGAGGGTGAGGCCAACCCAGCGGAGGGGGAAAGGGAGCCGCCTCAGCCTGCCAAGGGAGGGGCTGGTTTGTGCCGGAGTCGCTGGGAGTGTCCTGCTAACGCCCAGGCCGGGCATGTGGGAGAGGCAGGCAGCACTGGCTGGATTCCCTGCCGAGGTGCTCCTGGGCCCCAAGAGGTGACGCAGGGGTCGGGGCTGGGGGCATGGCTGGCTGGCACATCTGCCCTCCCGTCAGCACCCTGGCATGCCCAGTCTCTTCCCCCCCCCCCAGTGCTCCGAGCCTCCCCCTCCAGATCCTGGGGCCTGATTTCCTGGGCACAGTTCCAGGTCTGGATGGGCCAGCTGGTGCTGCCACTGATCCCTGGCATCTGTGCACCAGGGTCGGGCCAGGCACTGCTCTCCTCCTACTCCACCACTCCCACTACCCGGGCACAGCAGCAGCCCAGGGTCAGCCTCTGCTCCCCAGCCTCGAGTTCTGTCTGCAGGCGGTCCTCTTATGTCCTGATGACTCGGATGAGGTCCTTGTTCTTGCTCAGGCACCCATTGATGCCACGGGGCATGTCCCTCGAAACACATGGTATGAGTCTTCCAGGCTTTGGCCAGTGCAGGGGGGCAGTCAGTGGTGACCATTCTTCTTTGGGCATCATGCTCTGTGTCCCATACTCTCCACCATGACCCCGGATCCAACCCCATGCACTATGCCAAGGCCGAGAGGACTCTTGGGACTGCCTGGGGCCAGGTCTCCACTAGAGATGCTTGTGCCAGTCCCAACAGGGTAGCAGGACTCCCTCTCTCTTGGTTGCCCTTTGGCCATCCCGTAGTGCTTGCAGGGAGTTCTAGGAGTCGGCAAGCCCGAGCATGTGCCAGATGTAGCTGGGTTGAGGATTTCCTGAAAAAACATTTATTTTTGCTCCATCTACCACCTTGTCAAGTGGCCATGAGTTCCATAGCTTCTCTCTGCACCACAAAAACACTAGTACCAGAACTTTTTCTTTATAGGAATTACTGTTTTCTGTCCATTCTTTTATAAAAGTTAAATTTTATATTTAAAATATTTTTCCAGGCCTTCGACACTGTGCCAGGTATTTGATGTGGCCCTTAGAAACCACTACTAAAGCACTGCAGGGTATACAGGAGCTCCCAACCAGCGCATGGGGGAATGATGCACATGGGGACATGATGTGCATGGGTGATGTTGCGCATGGGGACATGATGTGCATGGGGACACGATGGGTGATGTCGTGCATGGTGGGACGTTGCGCATGCGGGGTTGATGCACATGGGGGAAGTTGCGCATGAGGGGTTGATGCACATGGGGATGAACATGGGGAATATTATGCATGGGGGATTTGTGCATGACGGGGTTGATGCGCATGGGGAAATGATGTGCATGGGGGTTGCATGAGGGGAGATTTTGCGCATGGGTGATGTTGCACATGGGGGTTTGTTGCTCATGGGGGATGTTGCGCATGGGGAGTTGATGCAAATGGGGGACTGATGCGCATGGGGAGTTGATGCACGGGGGGTGATGTGCATGGGGATGAATATGGGGAATGTTGTGCATTGGGATGTTGAACATGGGGGATTTGCGTGTGGGTGGTTGATGAGCATGGGGGGATGATGTACAAAGGGGAGACGATGCGTGTGAACATGGGGGATGTTGCACATGGGGGTGGATGTGCATGTGGGTTGATGTGCATGGGGAGTTGATGCGCAGTGGGGGGGATGATGTACAGGGGAATTTTACTCCCGCAACGCGGATACACTTTTTGCTAGTTCTTTTATAAAAGTTAAATTTTATATTTAAAATATTTTTCCAGGCCTTGGACACTGTGCCAGGTATTTGATGTGGCCCTTTGAGACCACTCCTAAAGCACTGCAGGGTATAGAGAAGCCCCCAACCAGCCACAGCGCAGGCTCTTGTCCTGCCCGTGGGACACCTGGGGCAGGGTGACCATCTGTGCTCTTTCTCCAGGACATGTCCTCTTTTTTGGCCGTGTGTCCTGGAAAAAAACACAAAAAACTTCATTATCGCCGTTTTCCTTGTGAGCAGAGAGCATGAAGCCTTCTTGTAATTCTAACCATGTCTACTCGAAAGTAAGCCTCATTATGTTCAATCAGAAAGTGACTTTAGGATAGCAACCTATATGTAATAAATTACATTAGTTTTAAGTAGTTTAAACTATTCATTTTAAATAGCTTAAATAAGTTTAAAACTATTAGCGTGCAATCCTAAGCATGTCTACTCAGAAGTAAGTCCCACTCTGTTCTATGGGACTTCCTCTCAGGAAATTGTGTTTAGGATTTCTGCCTTAGTTTTAAATCATTTTAAATTGAATAATAAGTAATATATTGTTTAAATTAACCACTTGAAAGCAATATACGTATGTGAGTGTTTTTAGATCTTCTTGTGTAATGTCCTCCATTTTTCTTGGATGTCCTACGTTTGGACAGGTCTCTGTCCTCTTTTTTCAGTTATGATGTCTGGTCAACCTTCCTGGGGGACTAGCTGTGAGTGGGGCTCTACTGTGGCCGGTTCATGTGCTATGCGAGCCAAGGGCTGTCTCCTGATTTTCCATGCACAACCCACCTCCTTCCTTCAAGGTGGTGGCTTCATTCCTTCTCCACCAAGTACCTGCACAACAGCCCAGTGGTGCGGACCACACACTGCAGCTGCAATAAGTCTCGGCACAAAACCTGTGCTGCCCTGTGGGGGGGGGGTCACAAAAGTTCCATCAGACACCTCTGCGCCACTCTTTGGGGGTTAGGCCAGCGCACAGACATGTGCTGGCCACCCTGCACCACCACAAGAACGGGATCCAGCTGAGTTATGCTGGACTGAATAGGTTAGGGTTGCACCCCGAGAGTGGGATTTGCTAGAATCACTTGTCACGCCTGATCAGTAACCTGGTCCCGTGTCTGACTGGTCCAGTTTGGCCCTGTAGGGACCACACTGGCTCCCTAGAGGTGGCAAGGATGGATGAGGACTGGGACGCAGCAGCCCTATGCCAGGCCACCATGGGGTACAGCCATGAATTTTGGGGTAGGTTTTTGGCACAAGGGGTGCCAAGGTGGGGATGGTGGGAGAAACATTTGGTGAGAGTCCTGCAGGTGATTGTGGGGGACACACATCCTCTCCTGCACCTCCTAAGCAAGAGGAGGGGGGACACGCAATTCCAGATTGTGATCCTACAACTCTGATCGGACACCTAATTGGCAGGTCTTGGAGATGGTTCCAAAATTTGCAGGTTCCTTTCCCCCCCCCCAAAAAAAAATTCAGACTTAAAATACATTGAAAGGGCATCATGAGTATTCAGATCAGCAACCACCGAAGCCAGAGGTTTCTCTTTTCTCCCCCCCCCCTTCCAGAAGCAGATCTTGGCCAGCTCGGAAAGGGGACAGGTCCACGGCACCCCCCAGCAACGCCCCCCCCCCCCCCGGCTGCGGGGAGTAGGTGTGATCAGCAGCGCCTGGCAAGGTGGAGCCCAGTGTGAGTGCCCCCCCAGTTCCCATGGCAACGCTGCACACTGAGTGCCTTTCTGTGCTGTGGGGAGGGGGCTCTTTGTTCCGCCGTCCCCTCCCCCTCTTTGGGGAAAGGGGGGCTTCAGGGGCTGGGGCCAGCCTGCCAGCCCGGCCCCCCCCCCCCACATGCACACGTGGGTGGTATGATCTGTTAGCTGGGGATGTGGGGCTGCTTCTGTCCCTGGGCTTGGTGTTGGTATCCCCAGCCCTGGCTGATGTGGGGGGGGAATGTTAGGAAGCTGCCCCCCTTCCTTTTAATGGTGCCATTAAATGGTTGTACATTTCTAAAATGTTTTATGTCTTTTGTTTATTATGTCTCCCAATGCTGTTAGCCACCTTGAGTCCCTTATGGGAGAAAGGTGGGATATGTGATTAATTATTTTATTAATGTATTAATAATTTAATTATTCATATTATTAGTACCGCCTGGATATTTGGAAACCCGGAACTTAAATACCTTGACTTTGTGGAAAATCGCAGTGGTTGGAACCGCCTATATACTTGTGCAATATACCCGAACAGCCCTTAGATCAGGGGTCAGGGAACTTTTTTTCCTTTTACCCCAAAATATATTTAGATACACCAACGTTACCCCCTTGGTTTGAAAGGAAGGAAATCATATATTATTAATTATTTCAATTCAAAATTTTATTGAATCTATTTTAAAAAAATCCAGACTTTTTAAAAAACAATGTAAGACAAAATGTAGGCTGTCCTGTATTTTCGCCTACATTTTAAAAAAATCAGGAGTAAGCTCCATTGAATTAATGGGCTTACTTTGGAGCTGACACCTGGGAATGGGTGCTTACCTTGATGGGAAGGCTGCAGGGGAGTCTCAGGCTACAGCTGTGTCTCGGCAGTGCGACCATCCATTACCCCAGGAATTTCATTTTTACCCCATTTGGGGTCATTTACCCCGTTCCCTGACCCCTGTCTTAGATCCTGTCAAGGATCCTTAGATGCTTGGCCTGTAATGTTTTTACCAGTCATTGACTGTGAATCAAATTATTATTATTATTATTAATAACAGCCAACGTAGCAGCATTGGCTGGTGAGAGGCTTGGGGTGCACCCTGGAGTGGGTCCCTGGTGGTTCATCCAGCCAGTGGCCCCAGTAGGAAGGTGATGCCCCCCTGCAAGACAGGCTGCTCTGGACTATGGAGGCTTCATCTCACCTTCCCCAAGGATCATTCCAGGCAGTGGTGGGCTCCAGCAGGTTCGCACCTACTCTATAGAACGGGTTGTTAACAAGAGTTAGGATATATCCAGGGCCTATAACCAACTGGTTTCCACGTCTTCACCAGTTCAGTCTCAAGGGCCAGTTGGTGGACCCTCCCTTGCCTCCCCTTTCCTTTTGTTGTCTTGTGCTCTATAAGCTGAGAGGCTCTTGGGGGTCCCCGCAAGTCTGGCTCCAGGGGGGGGGCTGTGCCAGCTTTCTTGCCAACCACTCTTAACCCCTCGTGGGCATTGTGGCACCTCTCTTTTGGCTTCTCTGAGTGCCTTCTTTTAGTGTCTCCCCCAGATGCGCTGGGGAGACCCCCACCAGAGTCAGCCCCACAAAGCGTTGATGCTGACTGATGGCTCTCTGGTCTTGGCTTCCCCAGGAGCCACTGCAGGGCAGCTCTGCAGCCTGATTTCCTAGGCCAGGCAGCCAGAGGCATCTTCTACCAGGACCCCCCTTCCATACTCTTCCTGGGGGGCCCCTTGTCAACCTTCCCTTTGCGGCCAGGTTGCACCTCACAATGCCCAGGCTGGCTGCTCTGTGTCCTGGGAATTATCTCCATGTCTGGCCTTGTGCTGGTGTGGGGCTGGGCTGGAGGGGTTGCAGCTGCACCCCTTCGCTCTTCTGGGATGGTGTCTTCCAGGGAGGGCTGTGCACACACATCTGGGGTCGGAGCCATTTCCTTGGCCAAGTTAACCTGCAGCCTTGGGTTGGGGTGCTGCTGGAAATGGCAGGAGGTGGAGGGTAGGATGGGGGCCGCTGCCACCCTGGCTGCATCTTATGTTCCTGTGCCTGTAGTTAATGGGCATCACATCTGGGCTGGGGGCCCCATACAGCCCCTTCCCTCTGTGCAAATACTCCCATTCAATATAGTTTTGACGGCACAAGTATAGTTGGGGGCTGAGAATCTCTCCCTGAGGTTGTCAGGTTCCCTTGCAGGGCTCCCCCCTCCAACCTGGAGGTCTTGGGTGCTGCCGCTTGTGTCTCACAGTGCCTCCTTTCTTGCAGGTGCCCGGCTTTGCCCACAGCAAGGTGCTGCCCAAGATGAGTTCTTCCTCACTGCTGGAGGAGAGCTCCCTGGAGCCCCCGGTGCTGTTGAGCGACATCAAGACGGAGCCCCCCGAGGAGCTGCTGGCCAGCGACTGCAACCAGCCCCAGGCGGAGCCGGTTGACCTGTCCCTCCACAAACCTAAGGCCTCGCTGCAGCCACCACCACCACCTTCTTCCTCCTCCTCTTCCTCATCGCTGCCCCCTTCGGTCCGCTCATCCCCCCTGCTGGCAGTGCCCCCCATCCAGGCCCCTGTGGTCTCGATGTCCCCTGCGGGGCTGGGCTCCACCTCGGCCATCCCTGCCGTGCTCTCCCCCGGCTCCATCCTGGCCTCTACGCAGGGCACAGGCGGGCAGCAGATTCTGCACGTCATCCACACCATCCCCTCCGTCAACCTCCCCAGCAAGATGGGCAACCTCCAGACCATCCCAGTGGTGGTGCAGTCCTTGCCCGTGGTCTACACCACCATGCCCAGCGACGGGGTCACGGCTGCCATTACGGTGCCCTTGATTGGTGGCGATGGCAAGAATGCTGGCACAGGTGAGACGCTACCTTGGCTCAGAGACAGGCTTCTCTCCCTGCATCCCCCTCTTTCATCCCTGTTTGTTTGGCCTGGGCCAGGCTCTAGACTGGGCCCAACCAGCCAAGCAGGCCAGGCTGACAAGGGGCTCCCTCTTTCTTCTCACACTGTTTGTCTTCCTCTATCCCTGGTGTGGGAAGCCTGAACCCCTCTTTTTTTCCCTCTGCGGAGTCAGAGACCTCTTTCTTCACCTGAATTTAGGTATCCCCCACTTTCTGATAGTTCATTTTCTGACTATCCACTCTTTCAACACCTCTCAGTTATACCTACCCAGAACTCATTCATTCAATATGTGTTCCACTCTTTCAACCTCTCTCTGCTGTTCTAAAGGCCAAAATATCCATTCCCCATGTTGTAGCTCCTGTAGCTTCAATGGTTGGTCCAGTTCCGAACCCATCCAATAAGTGGAGGGGGGTTACCTATAGCCAGATTCAGGGGAGGGAACCAGGATGCAAGTCTCTTGTTGACTTGGTGCTCTCCAAGGGGTCTGGTAGGCCACTGTGAGATACCCTAAGATGGACTAGATGGGCCTTGAGCCTGATCCGGGGGGACTGTTCTTATGGCTGGAGATGCTGCTAGGATTGAAACTGGACCCCCCTCCCCAAACAATGTTGGCAATTCCATTTTCTGTCTTGTAGTTTTTCTCCCCCATCTGTAGTATGAACTAGTTACGGGGGTCTCCAAACCCCAGCACGGGGGCCAGATGCAGTTGTTGGTGACTAACAAGGTTTTGATGTCCCTAAATGTTTGTGCCTACCACATCTCTCCGACTTGTCCTTTATCATCTCAAATCTCAGTTTTCTCCCCAGTGAAAGTTGACCCCGGTTCCATGTGCCCCATGGAAATCAACAGTGACAGTGAGGACAGCGCTTCGGAGAGTGGCCCAGCGTCCTTCCCCGACCTGCAAAGAGAGTGAGTCCCGACTCTGGGATATGAATCCTGGCAAGGAGCAGCTTCTTGTACTGTATTTTTGAAAAACTTCAGCATGTTTCTAGTCCTCGGTGCTGTGGATGGGCACATAAGTAGCCCCTGTACAATGCCAAGAACCCAAAAAGAGGAGATGGGGGGACAGCTTGTGACGCCTCTCAATACAAAGTTAACTTGTGTAACTGAAACTGTCTTAGATTTTGAAGACACCAGTTTTTCTTTTCTAGTTATTGTCAGTCTCTTGCTGAGAATGTTTGTGATGGGAGGATTTTGGTGCACTTAAGGGAGCGCCTGGACTCTGCAGGTTATGTAGAGGCCCCCATTTGCAGGCACTTTCCAGTGGTGTAGCTAGACGGGGGCAGAGCACTCTGTTTTGCTCCCCCAGCCTGGAACGGCTCCAAAGAGGTGAGACTCCCTCCAAGGCCGACTGCTCTGCCCCCCTCTAGCTACACCACTGGCACTTGCCAACCGCAAACCTGCTTGGCAAGACCTCCTGGTTTTGGTTTTGTCCTGTGCCAAACTGGGTCATTTTCTTTGTCCCTCCCCTAACCCCCTTGTGTCTCCTATCAGGCCATCATTGGGGCGACTGCAGCAGACGGAGTCCCCCGACCTGAAGAAGCGCCGGATCCACCAGTGCGACTTTGAAGGTTGCAATAAAGTCTACACAAAGAGCTCCCACTTAAAAGCACACAGGAGGATACACACAGGTGAGAGCTGCTTGGGATGGGGGGGGGGGGGGAACGCGGGGAATTCCTAGGAACGAAGCATTGCAAGCGAGTGTCCACTAGGTGGACCTCTGGTGATGCAGAAGCTCAAGGTTGGACTGATGCACCCAGTGGGGGCAAAGTAGGTTAAATCTGGATCTGATTCAGGTTCCGGAGCTGAATTGGATTAAGGGCAGAGAAGAGATGCACACAGGACTGACCCCCCTCTAGCCTCCCATGAGATGATGCCCTCCCCAGCAGGCTCTCTAGGGCCATTCTGTGTTGCCCTAATTCTCTTCCACAAAGTTGGATCCCATTTGCCAATAGGGTTGCAGTGAACACAATCCCCCCCAAATCAGGATTGTCCCTGTTTTTCAGGACATATGGCGACCCTACCTCCAGTGCCTCTCTGTGCAAACTCTGCTGCACAAGTTCAGGATTTGAGATGCCCCCTCAGAAGGAGAACTAGAGCAAGGGTGTAAGGAGACCTCTAGGATCATGCCCATCCCACTCTAGGATCCCACTGCTGCCATCAGTCAATCAATCAATCAGTCAATCAGTCAATCAATCGCACCTCTCTCCCACTTTTCAAGGAAAATTCACAAAGCAGTTTACAGAGAAAACTGAGTCACTTCTGGCTCCCCATCTCTAAAGGGCTCACAGTCTGAAAAGAGGCACAAGATATATACCATCAGAAACCAGTATAAAAGACTTTGCTGGGTAAGGAGAGCCAGTTCCTCTTCCCCGTTAAATATAAGAGGAAAAATTTGAAAACGTTCCTCTTGCCCAGTTAGCAGGGATTATGCATAGGGTTGCCATAATCCTCATCCCCAAAACCATGATAGGACCCTCTGTCAAACTTGTCAGTATGTGAGTCTGATCCCCGAAAATTGGGCCAGTCCTTGTTTATGGGAACATATGGCAACCCAAGTTAGACATGTGTGCATCCCTTGCCTGGAGTGGCAGACCAAGGGTGGTGCAGAGCCTGCATGCCCTCTGCTGGGTACCATATATTTAATTAACGCATGGCATACAATACATGGACTTACGATAAATCAGATGTTAATGTCTAGTCCACCCACTTAAGGATAGAGTGGTCTATGTGGGTAAAAAAAACAGTTGCTAGGCTGGTATAAGCTGACCGTCACTGACGTGTCACTGACATGGCGTCATGCTGGGCACCTCCCCAGACAGAAGAGGGCAGCTTCTGAAAGGTGCAGCTTCCTCCCTTTCCTCTCCCGGCACTGCTCCAGGGTGGCTTAGCTCTCCATGCCTCTGTTAGTCTGCCCAGCAACCCCTTCCCAGCCTTTCTAGCAACCTGGCAGGAATCCTCCTGGCAGCGCCAGCCCCCTCCTGCCCACACACTCCCCATCGCCTGCCCTCTCTTCCTCTGTTGCTCGAGGAACAAATGTGTCTTGCCAGGTGGGGGGCACCCCAGTCTGCACCACCAGCCCACAGAGCAGGTGGGCTTGCAGTGTGATGTTGTGCCTGACACCCTGAGTAGGTCCCGTGGGCTGAAAGAGGGCTTGATCCCCAGTGAGAGTGCACAGGATTGCAGCCTGATCGGCACTGAGAAAGATGTGGGGTGTTGCTCCCCTCCTCACTTGGCTTATGTACCAAAGTTTTCAATTAATTCTGGGGCAGTTAATTCCAGGGTATGGAAACAGGGGACCCTGAGCAGAGTACCCTCTTCCAGGGTATTGTTTTTAATGTGCTTTTAAAATATTTTTAAATTTATATTGATTTGATGTGCTTTTACTTGCTTGTTTACTGTATTTACTTAAATCTTACACTCACCTTTTAAAGTCAGATTTATTCTCCAAAATCAAGGTGTGCATTAGATTCAGTGGTTAATTAGATTTGAGTAAATACAGTATTTTGATAAGTATAGGCTGCGCATTTGATTCAATGTCACATCAGATTCAAGTCACCCAGGTGAGTGAAGTACTCACTCACTCACTCACTCACTCACTCACTCACTCACTCACTGAATGAATGAATGAATGAATGAATGAATGAATGAATGAATGAATGAATGAGAGGCCTTTTCTGTTAAATTTGAGGTTCTGTGGATTTTTTTAAAATTATTCAAATAATAATGTAAAACAAAGATTATATTTGTTACAACAACAAATTTATGAGCCCAATCCTAGGCGTGTCTACTCAGATGTAAATCCCATTGAAGTCAATGGGGCTTACTGCCAGGATTGTGTGGATAGAATTGGGCTGTGAATGTGAGCAGAGCTCTTCATGATAGAAGTTCATGGCAGGTTCCTAAGACAAATAATCCTCTGTTTATCTGTATTTTAATACAGAGTTTAAATACAATGTTTTAATAGGAAGATGGTTTAAAGTATAATTTTATTTGAAGAAAAATAATGGGGTCACACAATTTTTTCCAAAATGCACCCCCTGGTCCCCTTGAGGAGACTTTTCCGGTGCCTGACCCTTTTGTCGCCCCTACAGGAGAGAAGCCCTACAAGTGCACCTGGGAGGGCTGCACCTGGAAGTTTGCTCGCTCGGACGAGCTGACCAGGCACTTCCGGAAGCACACGGGCATCAAGCCCTTCCGCTGCTCGGACTGTGACCGCAGCTTCTCCCGCTCCGACCACCTGGCCCTGCATCGCCGGAGGCACATCATGATGTGAGGGGCTGCCCATGCCCTGACAGCTGCAGCAGCCTGAGGAGGCGAGCCGGTTCTGACAGCGGGCTGGACGGAGCAGGGCTGTGGAGAGAGCCTCCCTCCCCAGCCTTGCCAGCCTGCAGACTCCATGGAAAGAGCCTTGGCGCGGAGTTGGCTTCCTGGCACCGAAGAGGTGCCGTTTCCGGCTGACATGCGCTGGTGGCGCCTGCAGGCTTACGGGTGTCCAGGCTTAATAGAGGCCTCAGGCGGGTCGGGGGGTTTGTCTTGTGGGACGGTTTCTGCAGGAGGATCTGGAGCTGCTGGCACCACCGTCTCCGGAGGAGTTAGATAGAGCTTGGTGGGATCTCCAGAGCCTCAGCTGTGCAGTCAGGACTGTGGAGTCCTGAGTCCTTCTTTTGTGAGTTTCCTGGTTGCAGCGGCCCCCACGTGGAGGGGGGATCCCCAACCTCAGAGTAAATATCTTTTTTAAAAAAAATTGACTGAGCATTGAAGTAGCAAAGCCCTTTATATGAAAGCTGGCCTGGAGCTCCTTCAATCTCTGAAGCTCCAGATTGAATTGGTTTGGTTTGATTCAATTTGAGGGGTCTCTCTGTGACTCCTTGAAGCCTGACGGCTCATCTTGGACACCCTCCCGAAGCCCTCTTGAACATCTCCAGAGACCGAACTGTGTAACCTGCCATGAATTCTTTTTTAATGACAAATTGGGTTGAACGGTGGGGCGTTTTCCCCCGGGGTCTGGGTTACTTCGATTTGTAGTGGGCCGATCCTTTCTGCGCCCGGCTGCCCCCTCTTCCTATTGGCCACCCGGGTGTCTTGCACTTGGATTTCATGCTTGTAGTCCTTTGAAATCACCTCCATGGAAGCCACCAGACAACAGCCACGACGCTCCGACTTCTCACAGACTGAGCGCACAAAGATGCCATCGTCCTTGCAGAAAAGCGCCAGAGGTTGCTTGTGGGCCTTGCGGAGGCCCAACTTCTCCTCCCTGGTCACAAAGACCACACGTTTCTGTTAGGGCGGCGAGTAAACGATGAGACACAAACTCCAGAAAAGCCCTTTTCAATGGCCACTTGTATTTATATGGTGCAAACAAAAAGAAATATACAACAGTCTCTTACTTGCCTTGCAAAGTTCTCCATGTATACAGTTCCCTGGCTTGGAACTTTGTTACTTATACACATCGCTGGAGGGTTTAGTTGACCAGTCCTATAGCAGTTGCTGGGTAGGGCAATGGAATGGAAATCTGCCCCTTGCATTCACCCAGCAGCTCCTGCAGGTGCTATGGATTGGCACTCACTGCCTCCCTCATTGCTCCTTCCTGGAGTCTTTCTTGCGATACCCTGAAGCTCAAATTCCGGGCATCGAACCATTTCATCCTGAGCTGTTGAGTTGACTGGTGATGGTTCCCAGTTGCTGGTTTAGCTGGAAAGTCTTAGAAGTCTCCTTGCAGTGGGGACAGATGACCCCGGAGCCGTCCCAGTAGCAGGAGATGCTGTTCCTGCAGTCGTTATGGCCACACTCCAAAGTCCTTCAATATTTGCCAACAGACACTACATGTGGCTGCCTCTGGGAGACTGTCAACAGCCTTTGCTATTAAAACATGGGGGAAGACATCCGGGGGTCTTGCAGAGGGGGACCCCCCTTGCTTTGGGGCAGGCGGAGTTGGATCCAAAGGGGGCAACCAAGACAAACAAGCAAAAGGGAAGAGTTTGCGGAACTTCGAGCTGTGATGATCTGAGTTTTTAATTTGGAGATAACAAGACGTGCTTTTCCGGTATGGTGAATTAGTGTCGGATATTCTCTCTGCAGACAGTTGCACCCTTCACCTTCAGAAGTCCACCTCAAGACTTGGGTGAAGGTCCGAGGGGCAGCAGGGGGGCCGTTTGACAGACTGATGGGGGTTTTTAGAAGTCGCTCTTGGGGGATTCAAAAATGAACGTGGTTTTTCAGAAGCTTCTCTGTGTGTGGTGTGTGTTTCTTTAGCCAAATTCTCATCTGTAGAAGACCCTTCCTCCTGAGTGAGTCTGGGGGGTCCCCTCTGTGTGTGGCCACAGCTGTAGGCTGCAGGTTACTGTGCTTCCCATTTTACAGATGGGGAAACTGAGGCCAATAGGAGGCATTTGGGGCACCGCTGGAGTAGAGTCTACATAATTTGGGCACCAACTTTATTCATGTCAGCACATACAGGTCCGTGGGTAAAAAAATGGCAGAGACCATTAGAAGGCATTTAATTATAAGTCATTTGCCCCAAACTGAACTACTTCAACGGCATTTTTCTCTTGCAAGTATAAGATTTTCCTCTGTGCATGTAAAAGGAGTATGTGTTGGGGGGGCACCAGTTGGTTTAATAGCAGGAACGTTTCAGTCCTGGCAGTTTTTTGGGGGTACACAAACAGCAGGAAAACTCAATTCTCCTGGAAGTCCCCCTGGCAGTCCAGCCATCTCCGACTGATGAGCTTGGAGGCTGGAGCTGATCCTCTGCGCCACCTGAACATAAATACATCTACATGTTTGTTTAGTGCGCCGCCAGTCTCCCATGGCAGTGGCTCTGATTTGATTCCCAACTCCAGGTTTTTATGGATAAGTACCATCTTGTGAGAGTTTCTGCGCATGTCTCTGTCATGCACCGCTTGTGTGTTGGCGTGTCCTTTTCTGCCAGCAGAGGATGCTGCGGGTCTCCCATGCAAAGCTCTGTCCTAAAGCTGTTTCCTAAAGGTGGAGTTGCCTGTGGTTTTGTATTTAAAAGCAGGTTATTTGTTTAAAAGTGTGTTTGTGCAGGCAAAGAACAGGCATGCCAGCAGTGCCAGACAAGCGGGCAGAGATGGGCACGCCCTACACGGTCGCCTGCTGTGCCTGATCCCCTCTCTTGCAAATAGCCCCCCCAACAAACACACACTGCAAGTCAAGGGCATGGCTGATACACATTCATTTATTTCAGGAGATATATCTATATATAGATATATTCAAATGCTGTACAGGAGGAGCTTCAAAAGCTGAAGCCCCCAGTCAATTGGTACTTAAAAAAGACAGGATCAATGATATTCATCCTTCTGAACCCCTTAAATACAAGCAGAGAGTGCGCATCTTGCAACTTCATATATGGGGGGGTGGATCATGGCTTGGGGGGCGGTATTTGTTGATACCCAGGCAATGTTTTTTGGGTGCTTTCCTGGGCCCAAAGGTACCCTGCTTGCCCTCCTGTGTCCGCTGTGCCCAACAACACAACTATACACTCAAACCCTACAATCCAGACTAACTACGGGAGCACGTAAGAAACATTACATGTACCCGTAGTTACTGCACCACCTAGTGAAAACCTTTGGGAAATTCATATTGCAATCCAGAGCAAATTGTTCTTACACCGGAGCAAGGACTCCCCGTAGCTACTCTGGATTGCGCCCAAAGTCTGCATTTGCTGACAATAATGTTACCAAAAGAGCAGATTATATTTTATAAGACTTTATAAAGTTTTATAATTAAAGACTACTACTCTGTAATGGAATAAATGCAGGATCTTTCGCTAGATAGAAACTGCATAGAGACATACCTCCAAATCCAGAGTAACTACGGGAGCACGTAAGAGACATTACGTGCACCTGTGGTTACTGCACCCCCTAGTGAAAATCTATGGGAAATTCATACTGGGATCCAGAGTAAGTTGTTCTTACACCGGGAGCAAGAATTACCCCTGTTTACTCTGGGTTTTGCCCATAAAGCCCAGTCCTAACCATGTCTTCTCAAAAGTAAGCCCCATTGTGTTCAACGGTTCTTACTCCCAGGAAATAGGATTGCAGCAATAACCTTATAGAAGGAAGTTAACTAGAGAAAAGGTATATTGAACAAATCGGGAATTTTTTAATGAAACCTCCACTGATGCAGTGGGGGTGGTCCAGTGATCCAGCGGGGGCCAAATATGGCTGATAGGGCCAAATATCTCCTTCCCCGTCCTGTGTTTTCTGCTCATGCTCAGTTGTGCCATCCTAAAATCTGCACATATGACTTTGATGATTTTTATATAGCTTGGCATGAGAAGAAGAAATAGATCCCTGGAGTGTAGGACTGGCACGGAGGAGATGGCAGCTGGAGTGCAACGTGGGGTCTCCGAAGGATGAGTATCACCCCTCCTGTCACCGACATGACTTTATTACAAAACATCCGCTATATTCAAAGAAGCAAATAAAAAACCTTCCACCCACCGCAATTTGCCAGTCCGGATCGTGTAAAAAAGGGGAAGAGCATTCTTTTCAACATGCCTGCACATGTAATGTTCTGTACAGCTGTCACATCTATATACAGAGACCATCACCGTTGCCACCCCCTGCTTGGGGTGGGGGGCACGCAAGAAGCCACAGAGGAGAGGTCAAGCCCTCTGTCTTGTTCTTTCCAAAACGGGGAAGGGGACACCACTTCAGGAACTTCACTCCCTCTTGCTGGAACCCCATATGGTGCGGCCCCAGAAGGCCCACAAGCAAACACTGGGCCTGGCCTGCCAGTTTCCTGACCCGTACGCTTTCTTTCCCCACCTGCAGCAACAAACGAGGGGTCTAAGGAAGAAGTCTGGGGCCACGATCCACAGGGTTGGCACAGGCATGCTTGGAGGTTGAACCAGGTGGTAAGAATTGGAGAAAGTTTTGCTTTCCAAGACTCAGTGCCTGTTCAAAGTTGAAGCTGGGCTTCCCAAACTGTTCAGAGCCCCATTTTGACAGGTTAATTTTGAGGGTTGTCAATGGGATTCCCCCCTGGTTTCCACAGCAAGTTCCATCATCTCCTACCCCCCAAGTCTTGCAAGACTTGGAGATGAACTGGAAGACTTGGATTCGAATGGGTTTGGTCCTAAAGGGCAAAGGATGCTGTTAACGGGATCCTTCACGGAGCAGTCACTGGAGTCTCCGAACCAAAGGGGGGGAGGCCCATTCCATGCGCAGTCCCAACACCAGTGCAATCTGTCTGTGGGGCAGGTGGGACCATGTTGGAAAGCAACATCCATGCTCTTAATCTTGGAGGATCCAGTTCGGTCGGGAACATGACACCCTTTAAAACCTTCAGGATAACACGAGGCCAGCCTGATTTAGGGGAAGACTCAGTTTTGTAGAGATTAAGCAGAGTATTTCTGTGCTGGGGAAGGAGACTCACCCTGGACACCCAGCCAAGCAGCAGAGAGCCCTCCATTGCCACAGTGGTGGTGGTGGGAACATCAGCCTTGAACAACCCACAGATCTTGTCCAATCTTCTGGCCTTGTTGTTTGTCAGCGTCCATTCCTGCCCCCCCCCCCAACTCAAGTGGGACAAGGAAATACTGCCACCAATTTCTTTGGCATGTGCCTGTCGTGCTTTCAGTGCGTTCTGAAGGTCCAGGAGGGGCACCGAGGGTTCTGGAGGCCTGGATGCTGGCACTTCCCTGCTGCACGTTGTGCTTCTTCCACCATCCCAGATGGTTTCCTCAGAGCAATTCACAGAAACAGGAGCCATAGGGATGCCGGAGCCAAGGGACACCGTTGTGGTCCCTCTTCTGGGGACGGGTGAGGAAAGTGGTATTGGCGCACCAGGAGTGACTGGCATGCCCTGCTCAGCTAGAGGGCAATGGTGATGCCCCGCAGCCATGGAGTCCCCAAGAGCCGAGGCTCAGCTAGGAGGCCAAACACCCCAATGCAGTTGATCTTTGGCCCCGAGCCTGGTTAGTCCCAAGGAGACTAGTTAGTCCCAATGAGGAAGGCCAAGAGTGGTGGGCATGCAGGATCAACGCCTGCTGGAGATGATGAAGCCACTTCTGGTGGGGAAGGTCTTCTTGGCCACTCCATTTTGATCTTCCTGACAGGAGCACAGTCAGGAGGGCCATTTGATCACAGTGCCAGGGGGGCTCCTATGTACAAGGCGAGAGGTGGAGCTGTTGCGGCCCCTAGTTCTGGTGCCTCTTCATGTGCAGCGCCAGGTGGTCGGAGCGGGAGAAGCAGCGCCCGCAGGCTGCGCACTTGAACGGCTTGGCCCCTGTGTGCTTGCGATAGTGCCGGGTGAGTTCGTCCGAACGGGCAAAGCGCCAGTCGCAGCCATCCCAGGTGCACTTGTAGGGCTTCTCTCCTAAAAGGGGCAGCAGGAGAAGGTTATAGCACCTGCCCCTGATGGAGGGTGACTAGATATAACCCAAAAGAGGATGAGGGCCACCCAAAATGTAAGACATTCAAGGAAAATGTGGGGGGAAATGGCCAAATGAAGGCTAAAAACACTCGTCTGTCTGTCTGTCCAGGCTGTGGCAATGTATGTAACACACCCACTACTGTCCATTGAGATCCACCGATCCAGCCACCAATCCACCTACCTACCTACTTACTGTACCTTTCTATCTATCTGTCTGTCTGTCTGTCTGTCTGTACCCAGTAGTTACTTAGGATTGTGCCCTGAGTTACCTTTACTCATCCTCCCAGATGCCCTCCTACCCACATGCCACAGTGGCCCTGAGCATCATCAGATATCATCTTCGGTGCTTCTTGTGTTGCTCATGACCTCAGGTATGGCCTGTAAACCATCCCTGCTTCCTATGCAGAGCTGCATATTCACACATGCACATGCCCAGGCAGGGGCCAAGCACGTCCCTGGCTGGCTGGCGCATGGAGGGCACACTGGCCATGGGTGGGAAATGGAACTTTACAGCTCCATTAAGGCAACGCATCCCCTCCGCATACCTGCATCCTGTCGAGAACTTTACCGTTCCCGCAGGATCACGTGGAAGTGGCGAACGCTGCCCTTTGCAGGTGATTTTCGGTGCCAAGACAAAAGTGAGAGTTGCCTCATGCGGGCAGCGCCATTGTCCCCGGTGGGTTCACTCAAACAATGGCCAAGCTGGCTTCCAGGCAAGAAACCTCCCCTTGGCATTGTGTCTCCGCCTGGCTCCTGATCCCAGGACAACACGGCAGGGCAGCCACAAACAATGGCTCCAACGGCCGTTCTGGTTCCCACCCGGGGCTGCTAAGTTATATATTTAATCTTACAAAGCTGCTGGGTAAGGAACGGGACCTCCTACTGATGAGTGACGGCGCCGGAATGCGCAATCACAGGGACTGTCTTGTCCAATCTGGGCAGGCCGGCCACACAGGGCACGCCACTCATTACATCCTCCTGGTGGTCCTCTCCCATGTGGCCAGCACTGGTGGCATAGCTAGAGGGGGACGGAGAAATCAGTCTCGGAGGGAGCCTCACTCCTTTGGAGCCATTCCAGGTAGGAGCCATTCCTCTCCCTACCCGGAATGGCTCCGACAGAGTGAGACTCCTTCCAAGACTGTCTCCTCCACCCCATCGAGCTATGCCTCTGGTGCACTCTGGCATGTCACAAAAGTCATGTGGCCAGCATGGCGCATGGAATGCTATTACCTTCCCTCCAAAGTGGTACCTATAGATCTACTTGCATTGACATGCCTAGTATAGGAACCAGGCCAAATTCTCCTCCTGCCCCCCCCCCCCCCAGCCACATTTTTATTTGGGACAACAACAGCTTGGGGAGGGGAGCATTTCTTCCAAAGCCAGATCTCCACCAGATGGATGGCTCACTACACATACCGGTGTGCGTCCTCTGATGCGCCTTCAGGTGCGAACTTTTGGTGTACACTTTGGTGCAACCTGCAAGAACCAAGGAAGAGGGTGAGCTGGGATTCCCACCAGGCCAGTCTGACAGAGAACACATTTCCTGAGGTTGGCACCTCCAGGCCTGGCACAGCAGCATTCCTGAGTTTCCAGGCAGCGTTCTAGGGAGTGCTCAGGGGTTTCCACTGAGGGGGGGGGGAGGGGGTTTAGGGTTACAATAAAAAATAAAATTAATATTTGCACTCAATTATTTCACAGTAACTCAAGCAAGTCCCTATTTACTCTTCTAAGGTAATCTACATAATACCTTTGTTGGCTTGCAGGCTTCTATCTATGCAATTTTATATTAAAACTAGCGAAAAGCATCCCCACATTGCGGGAGTAAAATTCCCCCATGCTCCATCCCCCCACAGCGCAACAACCCCATGTGCAACTTCCCCCATGCGCACCAGTCCCCCATGCACAACATCCCCCCATGCGCATCATTCCCCCATGCACATCATTTCCCCCATGTGCATCAACCCCCATGCGCAACATCCCCCCATGCACATCAGTCCCCCATGCGCACCAGTCCCCCATGTGCAACATCTTCCCATGTGCAACATCCCGCCATGTGCATCAGTCCCCCATGTGCATCAACCCTGCATGCGCAACTTCCCCCATGCACATCAACTCCATGCACATCATTCCCCCATGCTCATCAGTCCCCCATGCACAACTTCCCCCCACATGCAACATCCCCATGCATATCATCCCCCTTGCGCATCATCCCCTTGTGCATCATCCCCCCTTGCGCATCATCCCCCTTGCGCATCATCCCCCCTTGCGCATCATCCCCCTTGCGCATCATCCCCCTTGCGCATCATCCCCCCTTGCGCATCATCCCCCCTTGCGCATCATCCCCCATGCGCATCATCCCCCCTTGCGCATCATCCCCCTTGCGCATCATCCCCTTGTGCATCATCCCCCCTTGCGCATCATCCCCCTTGCGCATCATCCCCCTTGCGCATCATCCCCTTGTGCATCATCCCCCCTTGCGCATCATCCCCCCTTGTGCATCATCCCCCCTTGCGCATCATCCCCCCTTGTGCATCATCCCCCATGCGCATCATCCCCCCTTGCGCATTATCCCCCATGCGCAACATCTCCCATGCGCAACATCTCCCCATGAACAACATCTCCCCCTGTGCAACACCATGCACATCTTCCCTTGCGTAGCATTCTCCACAGTGCAACCTCTTCCTCCGAACAACGTCCCCCAGTGCACCAGGGTCTGAGCACCAGATTGGCTGGATGTGGTTCAGTCTCCCATGTTAAGTATGGGACAGAAACAGGTTGCCCCCTTTTCAGCCCCTGAAGGGTTAATTTCTCCAGATGGTTCTTGGTGGGAGTTCAGGTGACAGAAGGAACTCCCAGAATTCCCTGCTTCAGGCCCAGCAGTTGGGGAGGAATGTTGATGAGTCAGCAATTCTCAATGCAAAGTATAGGGAGGAAAACGCGTTGCACCCCTTTTCACCCCCTTCCAGTTGGAATTTCTGAAAACTGGTTCTTAGTGCACCCCTCAGTCACGGAAGGAACACCCAGCCCAAATTTCACACTTCTAGTCCCTGCGGTCTTGGCAGGGCGGTGATGAGTCAGTCAGTCAGTGACTTTTCTCTTTTATATACAGTGGCGCCTCATGTAACAAATTTAATTCGTTCCGGAGGCATGTTCTTTACATGAAACATTCTTTACGTGAAGCGGATTTTCCCATAGGAAATAATGGAAACTCAGACGATTGGTTCCACAACCCCCAAAATATTCATATAAAAATATTAACTGGATGTAAAAATGATGACAAAACACTGGAATTGAATTCAACACATGCATTCAGTGCAGGATCCTATGAAGTCTACTTAGGCTGCAGTCCTAAAGACACTTTCCTGGGAGTAAGTCCCATTGAACACAATGGGGCTTACTTCTGGGTAGACATGGTTAGGAGGCTGCAATCCAAGACACCTTCCAAGTGTCTCCCCACTTTCTCCTCCTCTCCATCCTGAGCCTCTCTCCCCTGCTCCCTTCTGGCCACCCTGAGCTGCTTCCCTCTTCTCCACTCCTCTTCTCTCCCTCCGGCCACAGGAGGAGCAGCGTGGAAGTGTTGCTTTCACTACGGGCAGGTGCACTAGGCAGCCCTGACGCTTTTTAAACAGGCTGCTGGCCAGCGTGTCTGCCCCAACTGCCAACGAATGTGTTCTTTACGTGAAGCACTTTCTTTACGTGAAGCAGAATCCTGGAGAAATTTTTGTTTGTTACGTGAAACATACTTTACGTGAGGCGTTCTTTACGTGAGGTGTCACTGGATATAGAAGATATGCTCAGATCCATTAAAAACTCCCTTTCATCTTTTTGATGGCTTTCCATTCTTCTACCTGGGCCCTGCAGCATTCTCTCTCTCTCTCTCTCTCTCTCTCTCTCTCTCTCTCTCTCTCTGTCTGTCTGTCTGTCTCTCTCAAAGGCAAGGCAAGGATAGATAGATATCCTCCTGGTGGTCCTCTCTCATGTGGCATAGCTATTTACATAGCTAAATTGGTGGCATAGCTAGAGGGGGGACGGAGAAGACGGTCTTGGAGGGACCCTCACTGCTTCAGAGCCATTCTATTGATTGACTGGTATTTCTGTGGCCTTACCAGGGTAATGGCAATGGTGGATCCTCCTCTTCTCCAGTTCCGGGTTGTTCCTCCGGTTGTATTTGGGGGTCTGCAGGATGATGTGCCCCTGGGAGAGGGTCCCAAGGCTGTTTGCAAGGGGGGCAACCTGGCCTGGCTGTGCCAGTTTTAGTCCAAAGGCGGCTTCATACGAGGGTGGAGGTGAAATGGTGTTGATGAGCTCTGGCTGGTTCTCAGGACTGCCAGGCTGTGAGTTGGGAGGCGAGGGGGGCAAGTGGACCCCTGGCATGGGATAGAACTGTCCTGGCAGGGGGAGGTTGTCTTTCCCTTGGGGGGCAACTGGGTATGGCTTCAACTGCCCTCCTGACCTCCTGGAGAGCGGTTGGGGGTCCAGCAAGGGGCTGCCGGTGGACATGGCGGCACCGCTGACAGTGCTGTTGACGGTGGTGCCACATGTGGTGTGTGCCATAGTGGTCATCCCTCCACCGCTGCTGCCAACTGGCAATGGGTACAGCAGGCCCGGCTGCGAAGACAGAGGGATTTCAGGGGGGGCCTCTTGCTTGACAAAGATATTATTCACCGCCACGGACTGCGGCATGCTGAAGACACTGGTGAAATCTGGCAGGGTCTGGGTGGCCCCTGATGAGGAAGAGCAGGAATGTGCAAAGCCGGTGCCAGGCTCCACTTTCACTTGAGGAAAGGGCATGAGAGGTTTGGTGGGCCGGTAGAGCCCTGTGCGCAGGTGCGTGGTGTCCGGCAGGATCACGTTGATGTTCACGCTGTACGGGGCCGCCGGGGACTTCTCTGCGGAGAAATACTCATCCACCACGGAAGCGCTTTCCCGGCGGTACTTTCTGTCTGGCCCCATCAGCACGGAGCGTCCCTGGCCAGAGAGGTACTTGTCCATCTCAGAGGGGACCTGAAAGGAGGAGGGAAGAGAAAAACGGGTGAGCCAGTTGTTTGCTCAGATGCCTCCACACGGCCACGTCCCGAAATGGCACAGAGATCAAACAGGTGCAGAGCGTGGAAGGGGGGAAAGAAAATGGGGGCACCACAGATCAGCCCATTCTGCAGATACTGCCCCTCAAACCACAACTGGAGGCCTCCCCAGATGCCCTCTGGCATGCGCCCCGGATTGGGAAGGGCCCACCTGCACAAGGCTACCTGGGCCATCCGGAGGGCTCCCGGCCGCACCATTCCGTGCACAGCCCTGCAAACTGTATGGTTGATTTGCAAGTGAAAACACCAAACAGCACAGGTGGGAATGATGCTGCCTCCCTTGAGTGGCAAAACCAAAAAGGGAAGTAAGGAAGGGGCATGGAACTGGGCATCCCTGCAGGGCACCACACAATGAGAGCCAGCGGATACCACACACCCTCCCAGACACTGGGTACCAGGCACCAGCAGGCTCCAGTGGACAGTGGGCACTGGGCATCCCTACCGAGCGCCTTCCCTGCAGCAAGGAGTCAAAGGAACATGAATGGGCACCAGTAAAGGACTTGTGAACTTGTCCGTTTCAGCCAAACGCTGCTCCAAGAGACCCCAGCAAGGAGACAGGCCCGATGCCTGCGCTGCACAAAGCCCGCCGCTGCACTGGTGCAACCCCCTTGCCCAGCATCTCTGCTCTTTTCCTACCTTCAGCACTATTGAGGGTCTTTGTAGCAGCTCTTTTGAGAATCCCTGCTGGGCAGTACCAGGGAGCCCCCTCGAGGCTCACATGCCAAGCATAGCTGAGCTGGAGTGGCCCACCTGCCCAGGGATGCCAAAGGCAGGCTTCCCACCCCCTCTTTATCTTGGGAGGCACGGCAGAAGACTCTTCCCCCAGGCTCTGGGTCAGAGTTACACACAGGTGCCCTAAGCTGCCTCCAGGCTCCGTCCTGGCTGCGCGTGGACTTCACATCTCATAGAGAATCCTCCCCATGTTTCACCCATCTTTCTGGGCACGGACACCCCAGAGCAGAGTCCTCTCTGCCCTGCGGATCTCTTAGCCGGTGGGCAAAGGTGCCAGCCTGACTTAAAAGCAGGGAGCATCCAAGGAGGCCATCCATGACCCAGGTCTTCTGGCTTGTCCCTGAGGATGCAGCCATGCCTCTCCTTGGGCACCTCCTGCTTTTCCAAGCACCCCTTTGGCCCCCGAGCCACAAGGCCGTTGCCGGCCCCCGTGAGCCTCTCTGTCCAAACATTCCTGGCAGATTATCCGGTATAATGAAGATCCTGGCCTTTGATCGCACTTGATTATAGCGAGTCCCAAGCAGATAGCAGGAGGACCAAGGTACGGTTGCTGGGCGGGACGGGGGGCATGAAGGACATGAGGAGAATGCCAAGGAAAACCCTGCAGTGCAAGAAGGCATCACACACATGTACGCACATGCACGCGCGCGCACACGCACACACACACGTGTGCACAAGGTCTGGAAGAAATTCTAGTTCTGCTCTCCCAAGGAAAGGAAGGGCGGCTGCCTGAATTCAGCCTTGCACTAGATCCAGATCTTTCAGAACGGAACCCGGCTTCATAGGGTTTGGCTCAATGTCAATCTTTATTGTCTCTCGAGTAAAATATTGACCAGGGTAAATATTTGCTCCTCTGATCGCTCAGTCTTGGTATTGACCTCAGCTCTGCCAGTGGGGTTTATGGCTCTTCTCCTTCCAGAAGGTTCAGTGCCCCGGCCTGTAGGGGATCCCTTTGCCGCCAGATATTGCCTCTCCTCTACCCTTGGCAAACACCTTGTGTAGCCCCCGGGCAGGCAGTCCGCAAAACAGGCTGGCTGCAGGGAACTGGCTCTAGAGGTCCAGATCCCGAACCCTTGCTGCTTTCCCACGGCAGGTTCAGAGAGGAACTGTGGGGTCCCCTCTTCTCCTAGATTCCTCCTCTTGGAAATCCTACTGGCTGCGGATCCAGGCCCAGCAGGTCCAGGCACTTGGATAGACAATTCCACCATTAGCATTTGTGACTGAGTGACACCCAGGCTCCCTCCACGCGGTGCGTCTCTTATGCACAAAACCAGGTGCTCCTCAAAAGAAGAAACATCCTTATGTGTTTCATGGGTATACAAGGAAACCAGATGTTTGGGCACCTTCCTTTCAACTCCAAAAACATCTCGCCACTTTCCTGGCATTCCTAGTGATGCCGGCAGGGCGCTGAGTAGCACACTCGGTGCATGGGTTTGTGCATGTGCGGTACGTGTCTGTGTGTGCACTCTTAATTCCTTTGGCAAAGCCCCTAAGAGATCGGATCTGGGTGGCCAGTCAAGAATCTCCTCTCCCTCCCATGCTCATCTGCTCTCCCTTCCATACCTCTAGGAAGAAAGGCAGGATATAAATAAATGAATGAATGAATGAATGAATGAATGAATGAATGTCTGGGAAATGGTGGAAGGAGCATTTGGGTCTCTTTTAGCAAGCAGGTCACAGGCCCTGTGCGATAGATGCCCATGACTGTGGTGTGTCTGCAACTACCCCACACACGAAGAAATAGGATCGTGATCCCAGCAGATACACAAATCCTTTTTTTGGAAAGAGAAAAAAGTGTAACCAAGTTGTAAACGGGCAACTTTCCGGAAAGGCGGTAGGAGCGCCAAAGGATTTTTGGCCCTGAAATCAGCCATGCGGATAATATATATCGACAGAACAAATAAATGTTGTGATCACTTATCAGGAGCCACTCAAACATCAAACATCACCAACCTAGTGGGAAAGGAATCGCAACCCCAACATGCCACCAGCTGGATCAGAATCCAACTCAGCCTCCCCTTCGTCAAAGACCAACTGAATGGCCCCATTTTAACACACCAGCGGAAAACCACTCGAGAGGGACCTCAGGGCCACTCTTGGGGCCAGGAATTCCAGGGAGGGGGTGTCAGCCCCTCAAAAGCTGGGAGCCCCTGAAGGCTGTGCTCAGGGAGGGGTATCAATATCATCCGCATCACATCCTCAGCCAGAGAGTGATGACGAGGCCATGGGTCACTGGGGGGATGACCAGTGGATCTGACTGACGCTGCTTTCCGCTCATCATCATCATCATCATCATCACTCTTTGAAGGATTTCATTGTTGGGGAGGTGCTATTTTCATGATCAGTGATCATACAAGGAACTAACTGGCTCTTGCAAAGAGGCAAAGGCATTTTCAAGCGGCAACCCATGTGGCTGCACTTGCTGGCTCAGGTGCTTCTACCCCCTATTTGCCCCTTAGGGCCACTGGGAGAAGCAGCAGGAAAAAGAAGTCCCCCCATTCAGCAAACAAGGTGTGGCCCCCCTTCCCCCCTCCCCGTGCCTGCCGTGGCTACGTGTTCCTTCCCTCGTCAACATGTTTGGAACCTGAGCCCTCCGTACATGATCTCATCCTGATTGGCGCTAGACCAAGAGCAGCCAATACCATCACAGAAGGGTGCGTGCACACACACATGCACACGTCCCAAGTATGGAACTGGGAACTGACGCAGTACATGCTGGGACAAAGGGCACCCGACACCCAAGCGGACGGGCTGTGGAGAGACCAAGCTGTGCCACCGAGACGGGTGACTAAGAGTGTGTGGGGCCTTCCCACACAAGGTTCTGTTGGCACAAGGAGGGCACAGCTGTTGTGAAACAGTTGTGGGGGTCCTGCATGCTCGGGCATTAGCATCAGGGCCACCTGGATAGTAGGGCTGAACGTATCCTGGTATTGCTTGACAAGGAATTGAGACCTTGATCTCGAGAAAGTGTCTCACCAACCCCGTTCCTTGCTCAAACTGACACTAAACTATTTCCATCCATCCATCCGTCCATCCATCCATCAACAGTATTTATACACTGCTTTCCAGTGGCATAGCTGGAGGGGGTGGAGGAAGCAAGTATTGAAGGGAGCCTCACCCCTTCAGAGCCATTCCAGGTGCGGAGAGCAAAATGGAGCTGTTTTCTCCCCCACCTACCTACCTACCTACCTACCTACCTACCTATCTATCTATCTATCTATCTATCTATCTATCTATCTATCTATCTATCTATCTATCTATCTATCTATCTATCTACAGATTACTTTTGGAATGGCTCAGAAAGGGGTGAGGCTCCATCCAAGACTTGCCTCCTCCGCCCCCCGAACTCAGCTACTGCTGCTTTTTCTTTCTATTTCTTTTTTCTGTTTCTCTCTTTAAAACACACACAAAATTCTCTTTGCTCTTTGGCAGAAAATGATAGAAATGTTGGAAAAGTCACCTCAGGGCAGGATCTTCCTGGGTTGAGGCTCCTTGGACAACCATTGACTGTCCAGAGCTGGACAAGCTGCTGTTCCAGGTGGGATCCTCAGCATGACCTTTGGCTCCAGCAAATCCATCTCGAAAGGGCTGCTGTGAGTTCTTGGCCTTCAACCTGAGCCTTGTTTAATTTTCTTCTGCTTTATGATCAAATGAATGACGGGTCCAAAATGTTCTCCAACTGGGGAGGTCATGTTTGTGAGATCCCATGGAAGCTTGCGTTGGAATTTGGGCAGCATCCGCACTGTCACTAGTCAGAGAGCGAGAAATGGGAAAGAACCTCTTCTGTGTGAACCTATGGAAAGCCACCAGTGGCACAAAGCAGGCTCCTCCGCACATCACCGAGCCCCCTGCACCATCCACGGCCTGAATTCCTGCTTGGGGGGGGGGGGGGAGTGGACACTGACTACCCCTTGGTAGCCTCGGTACCCCTTGTTTGCGGAACTGAATTGTCATCTGATGGCCAGCTGATCTTGGAGAGCTCTCACAGTCATACAAGAAGGACCCAACCAACGGAGAAGTGGCATGCATTTATTTAAAGCATGGTGTTTACTTGAATCTAATGCGCGCCCCATACTCATAATCTAAAATACTATATTTACTCAATTCTAATTAACATCTAATCTAATGCGTACCCTGATTTTGGATGGAAAAGGTGAGCATGATATTTGAGTAAATACAGTATATTCTGCCTTTCCAGGATATTCTTCCCACATAGCACAAGCACAAGAAGAGCCCAGCTGGATCAGCCCAAAGGCCCATCAACTCCAGCTTTCTGGATAGTCTCCAAAGGTCACACTTGGATGCCTTTTGCAACAGCAGATCCACCTGTCCGTCTCCCAGGCTGCTTTGATTGACAGGAAGAGTCAACTCTGCGGAGATCAAAGGAGAGGTGGGTTTAGGGCCATTATCTTGGCCTCAGAGATGTTCCTGATTAGGCCTTCCAGGAAATTCCAGGAAAAAGGAATGGGGCAGGAGGCGGCTGCGACCAGCGGCCATTCCTGGGGAGTGTCAGGACTTCAGATCTGCTGAGATCCTCCGGAATCAGCATCCACCACTCATTTTTTGGACTCCAGAGAACATGGAGAGGCAGACTCAGAGGGTGTCAGTTGCTTCTGGTTTCCGGATCTGATTCTCTGCAAAGCCTCCGCATAGCAAGTATAGAGCATATTTCACTTCAAGAAATGGCCTCTGAATCTGGACAGACCCTGAGCTGGAAGTCAGGGCCAAGTTTAAGCCAACTGCTCCCCACACAAGGATAATTTACACAAATCTTGTCAAAATACGGGGCGCACAACAACACACGGCAATGGGCACCTCACACCACATTGCCCGTCTCATCGAGAACAGCAACTACTTGAATTACCTTCTGAATTCTTAAAAAGTTGGTTCTGTTTGTATGAATGCAATCCTGAATGTACTTTCCTGGGAGTAGGACCCATTCAACACAATGGGGCTTACTTTTGAGTAGACATGGTTGGGATCGTGTTATTTATTTATGTTTACCGTAGTGCTGTTTAAACCAGGGGTATTCAAACCCCAGCCCCGAGGCCAGATGCAGCCCATGGTGACCCCCAATTTAGGTAAATTTATTCAAATTTGAAATGTAAGTAACTTTTCCAGTTCTCAGCAAGTGTCAGAGATGATGTGGCCGTCCTGCCAAAAAGTCTGGATACCCCTGATTTAGGGTGTTTCTGGCTTGAAGCCACCAAAGATGTTCCTGGGCCCCACAGCTCCTGAGGCCGGTGCTGGGCAAAGGCCTCTGTTCCAGGCAGGACAACTGCAGGGCAAGGGGGCCTGGAAGAGAGGCAGCACAGGGGGCCACCAGAATGATCTGCTCCTTCCAGGGGGATTCAAAATTGGATCCCTGAGTGGGGTTGGCTGAAGCCATCTCAAGCACTTGGGTCGCTAGCCAGCCCCAGAGATGGCTCCCATCCTTGGCTTCCCCACAGCACTTCACTGTCGGGCCCACATTGCCCAAGATGGCACTGGGAGGGCCTGCCTTTGTGGTTAATCATTAGCCGAGATGCAGCATTGCCTTCGTGGGAGAAAATGGAGGCACCATTTGAGGCGTCAAGGAGGAAAACAGCTTAATAGGATTTCCCAAAACACACTCTGCCCATGTGAAGCAAGAGTCCGATTTGGGTGAGGTCAACGTTGCCCCTCCAGGAAAACGTGGGTGTCGTGAATTTGATCCCAATGTCAGTATCACTGGAGATATCACGGCTGGAGAAGTGGATCTGGTGTCGGTTCTGGCCTCAAGCACCTCTTTCCTGGAATGCCATCAAGGGTGGCAGGCTCTTGAAAGGGTGCTCTCCAAAAGGGTGCCCCTACTAGATGCTTTGTGCATATGACCCGGAGCCATCCTAAAGGGTACCAAGTCCTATCTTGGCACATTGGAGGCATGAAGCTGCTCCGGGGCACGAGCACTGGCAGTGCATACACTTCAGGCATGGAGAAAAACTCCAAACCAGCCACACCGTGTGGCATCTTTTGCCAATCTTGTGCAGCCACCATGAGGGTATTTGTGGTGGCGAGAAAGGAGGATGAGGATGAACCGGTGCATGCCAACATGTGCCGTCAGCTGCCAGGTGGAACCATTTCAAGTGCACACTCACCACCATTTCTTTTTAATGTAAAAATATTTCTGCCTCTCCTCTGCCCATGAGGAGATGTCTAAAAAAAAAGCAAGAACAAACCCGTATGTGTGCACACATACAAATACAAATGCTTTCTAGTGGTAAGGAATTCCACATGCTGATGCCACCAGAGGAAACCCTGATGATGGCCATCATAGTGCAGTCTCAAAAGCCTGGAAGATATTTCTTGGCGATCCAAGTGATCTCTGATTTCCTTGCTTTACAACCTTTAGCTTGAGATGCTGCCTTGTTTGGAGAGAGGAGGTTAGGAGGTCGGTGGGGGGTTCCCTTTGGGTGGGATCTCGGCATAGTCACACATGGCGCAATTCCTGCTCGGAGGGAGGAGAACTCCCACCCAATTCATGCCCTTCGTTGCCCCTTTACATGCTTGGATTTCAACGGGGAAAGAGAAGGCCCTCAAGTGAGTTTACTTCCCCCATGTTGGAGCATTGACGTCATCGGGAGACTTGCAGGAGGGTGTCACAATCTCCCTCCCCCCCCCCAAAATAGGGTTTGCCTTTTTAAAAGTGGGGTTCCCTCCTAGGGCCCCCTCCTGTAATCTCGACCACCACATCCCTTTGCCTCCAGGTGTGGCCATGTGGCACTCGCCTTCCTTATCCAGCTCTTTATCTCTCCGGCTGCCGCTGGTGGAAAAGCTGGAGGATTTCAAGGAGAATTCCATTCCAGTGATTTCAAAAACAAAAGCTCCCAGCCAGGAGCGGCACGTAATCCCAGGCCCTTTGGAGCAATGGCCTCCCCCACCCGCCCCGGCACTGAGCCAAAGCACCCTCTTCTTTGGAAAGAAACCACAGCCCTCTCAAGGCCGTTCTCCAGAAGCGCCAAGCAGACTTTTCAGAACCCCTTGCAATTTGGGGGCCCCCACCTAGCCCTGCCTGGTACTGATTTGCCCATTTCAACCGTGTGAAAAGCCCCCCAAACTGATTTTTGGAAAGCAGCGTTCCAGTGGCATAGCTATGGCATAGCCATACGGCTCCGTTTGGCTCCCCCCCCCCCCGCCTGGAATGGCTCCGAAGGAGAGGGACCCCTTGCACGACTCCCTCCAAATCTGACTCCTCCACCCCTTCTAGCTATGCCACTGCAAAGCTCTCCTCTTCCTCCAAGGCCAATCTGAGCTCCAGGCCCTGACCCTTTGGACACACTCTGACCTCCCTTTCATGTGCACCAAAGTGTCACACTCTCGTGCCAGGCCAACTCCTATCTGGCACAGACCACAGTTCAGCGAACCCTAG
The DNA here is from genome assembly GCA_030015325.1 of Cryptoblepharus egeriae. Taxonomy (NCBI): domain Eukaryota; kingdom Metazoa; phylum Chordata; class Lepidosauria; order Squamata; family Scincidae; genus Cryptoblepharus; species Cryptoblepharus egeriae. The sequence goes on from JAREYC010000016.1 coordinate 645,360, forward strand.
TTAATTCACACCAGCCTCCAATCATGGACACCTCTCTGACCCCTTTGCCGGGAAACACACACACCGTTCCTGCGAGGAAGGCTTGAATTCTATCGCTCAACGTTCGTCTCATTTATCTCTCCGGAGCTTTCCACGCCAAAGGCCAAGTTTTAAGACAAAAACTTACTTACCGGTCCCAGTTCGTGTGAACTCTCCAGGATCCGTCCCGGGGGTTTGATGTCTTCGAAGACAGCCGTGTCCTCGGTCGACTCCCTGGACATGGGGACGGGTTTGAGCAGTGTGAAGGCTGCGCTTTCGTCCGAAACTGGGGTGCGCAGGGCCAGCCCGGCGCTCGTCATCCTGCCTGCGTTCCCCACTCGCACCCGGCCGAGTTGCACAACGCAGATCCGAGGAGGAAAAACGAGTTTGGGGGCACTGCGGTGCCGAGGAACTCCGGAGCACGCCTGCTGCCTCCTGTGGGTCTCGAGGAATCCAGGTGCTCTGCAGCCTTAAGAATCTCAATCTCTTGCACAGAAACTTCACCTGTCCTGAAGTGGGAGGCCCTCCAACCTGGCAACTGTCTGTGACGGGCCGACCGAGCCAATCCAGGAGGAAGTTGGCTGAGATCTGGCCAATGAAGGAGCCAAATGCCTCTTCCTTAGGGCAATGCCTGGCAGAAGGAGTGAGCTGTGCGGGGAGCCTGCCTGCCGGAGACCCATCTTATGGGCCGCAGGAGGAAGGAAGGAAGGAAAGAGAAAGCAGGAGAAGAGGACACCCTGAATTCTTCTGGCTCAATGGCAAGCGGGCCAATAAGCGCCTGCACCATCCGATGCCCCTCTTGGCACATGCGCCTCTGCAATGTGCACATCTGCAATGCTCATCTGCAATGGCAGACTGGTGGATGGCTGCCGGGTCTTGCTGGCATCTGTCCCCATTGCTGGGACATCGACATGGGGAGTGGCCACTGAGGACTAGTGGCTTGCCCAAACCCTGGCAGGCTATGCCAGGCAGGCTTGAGTAACTCAAAGTGCAATCCTAACTAATTTAGGCCACCATTAATCACTTGACATATCTTCCCGTGGTGATGTGGGGAGATTGGTGCATGCCTGTGCTCTGGCCTAACCCCCTCTTCCCCCGCAGAATGAGGCAGAAGTGCCTTATGGCACTTTTGTGCCACCCCCAGGTCAGCACTGAAGCTGGGGCTTATGCCAGTCGTACTGGAGGTTAGGCTTACAGCCTTAACTAATATTCATTTTGGGTATTATTTCCATTTGGTTTCCTATTGTTTTCAATGGAACACTTACAGAGCAAGCCTGAACTACTAGTATTACTACTACTACTACCTCCTCCTCCTCCTCACCAACAGTATTTAAATACCTCTTTTCAACAGAAAAGTCTACTCAGTGCATGTCTACTCAGAAGTAGATGTCACTGAGCTCGATGGTATTTACTCCCTGGTAACTGCCTGTAGGATTGGGCCTCAGGAATAAGGTGTTGTTGTGTTTCTGTAGCTAGATCACCACGTATAGTCACTGGCATTCTTCAGTCTCGAAAGACTGTGGGATCACGCTCTGAATGGAGGTCCTAAATGGCGGTCTGAATGGAGGTCACCATGTATTAATGACACAGTATTTGATGACAATGAATAACAGGAGACACCAAGTGGGTGAAGTGGGCCATCTGACTTGGTTCACTGCAGGAATCCCCCAGCATCGGGGGGTCCCAGAGAGGGAGATGGGCAAAGATACCCCAGGACAGCCATTCCATCGGGAGAAATGTCACTGGCTGATGTGAGCGACCTTGCGGAGGGGGGCCAGTATCAGAGAAGGGGCTGGAGATCCTGGAGATCTTGGTGCAGTTTTGTCCCCTCCCTGGCAGTGCCACTCAGAGGTAGGCTGAGCATGGAGGAGGACGTGCAAGTGTGCTTGTCCCGGTCAGGTCAGCTGCAGCTGCTGGTGACCTTGCTTGCTTCCTTTCAGTGCAATTCTGGGTCTGGTGGAGCAAATTTGCCTGGGGTGGTTTGCATCTGGCTGGCTTCCGTACATGCTCTGAGCATCCATACACTCCTGGGTTATGCCATGGGTACTACTTCATGACCAGAGAGGAATTGTGCTGTTCCTATTTTGCACCAGTCCCCAGGAAAGTGAGACAGTACAGCCTATTGATCAACCACTGGCGTACCCAAGGCCTATTCTAACCTCTGGTCTCATTTTAGAGCATCCATAGCTCAGTGGAAGACGTTTCTGAGTCCAGCCTGGTAGGGCTGGAAAGGCTCGTCCCTGTGGATGGGCAACCGCAGACTGCCGTGGGCTGGCAGGACTTCCAGTAGAGTCCAGCACGAGTAGAGCCAGCCTGGCACACATGGTCAGACACTGAAGCTCATGATGCACATTGAAGCACATGACTCTCTGGGACAATCCAAGATGTTGATGGCTGATGGGTTTGGGGTCCTCGCCATGCAAGTGAATCTTCCCGCGCACCTCTTCTGGGCATTGACCACCAAAATCGGAAGATCCTTCTAGCTGGGAAATCATTGACTGAGTCTGTGTGGAGTGAAAGGAGGGGGGGGTCTGGATCCGGGGGCCGGGGTGGGGGAGAGGCTTGAGCCAAGTGCCAAGACCGATAATTGGCTGGATATTCCCAGATCTGGAAAGAGCAAACACTGAACAAGCCATGATGCCACTCAAGAAAACGTCCATCACTCTGCCCCACTCCTGGGTGGCAGCGTCCCAGCCTGTGGGGGTCTGGTTGATCAGGAGAGGGTATGCTTGGCTGGGGTTAAGACCCCCCCTTGCTGCACTGCTCTGCTTGGCACTGACGGACACACACTTCCCAAACCAGTCCGCACACTCTGGAAATGTTCTCTCCATACAAAAGTGGAAGACAATGGGAGTGTGTGCACTGGAGCTGCTGGTGCCCACAGCCAGACTGGACTGGTGGAAACCATGCACAGCCGAGACAGCTGGGGGTGGGGGCTGGAAGCAGCCAGATCCAGGACCAGAGCCACTGGGATTCTAACCACACCTCCCAGCATTGGTTTTTCCAGCACAGGTTGTGTGGGGGGTGGGCATGGTTGGTGGTGCTCTCCTGATGCCTACCTGCAGACCCCCCACCCCACCCACCCCAGCAACAACTCTTCAGATGTACAGTCTGACATCACAGAGGTTGGATGTTCTCAGTTGAGCCGGGAGCATGAGAAGCGGTGCTGATCAATGCCCTTCCAGGTTATGGATTGATGATAGAAATAGAATTATTTCAACTGTTATAATTTAAAGCCAGTTTGGCACTCTGTGTGTGTGTGTGTGTGTGTGTGTGTGTGTGTATATATATATATATATATATACACACACACACACATATGGAGGCATATGTAACTAGATAACTTTGTACACTAATTATTTATCATCTATATATATAAAAGAGAAAAGTCATTGACTGACTCACTGACTGATTGACTGACAGACTCATCACCGCCCTGCCAAAACTGCTGGGCCTAGAAGTGTGAAATTTGGGGTGGGTGTTCCTTCCGTGAGGGAGGGGTGCACTAAGAACCGGTTTTCGGAAATTCCAACGGGAAGGGGGTGAAAAGGGGCGCAACGCCTTTTCCTCCCTATACTCTGCATTGAGAATTGCTGACTCATCAACATTCCGCCCCAACTGCTGGGCCTGAAGCATGGAATTCTGGGAGTTCCTTCTGTCACCTGAACTCCCACCAAGAACCATCTGGAGGAATTAACCCTTCAGGGGCTGAAAAGGGGGCAACGTCTTTCTGTCCCATACCGGGGAAGGTATTAGAACAAATCAGAAAACACACAATTTGTGCACATCTAGACAAGTACTCGGTGATCAAAACAACCCAGCATGGATTTAACAGGAATAAATCTTGCCAGACAAATCTGATCCCCTTTTTTGATGGGGTTACGAGCTTCCTGGACATGGCAATGCTGTGGATGTCATTTATCTTGACTGCAGCAAAGCAGTTGACAAGGTCCCACATGACATTTTAATTGGGAAGTTGGAAAAATATGGGCTAGACGGGGCAATTGTTAGGTGGATCCGCTACTGGCTCAATGGCCGCACTCAAAGGGTTTTAGTAAATGGTTCTGTGTCAACCTGGAGGACAGTTTCTACTGGGGTCCCCCAAGGCTCTGTCTTGGGACTGGTTCTCTTTAACATTTTCATCAATGACTTGGAGGAAGGGATACGGGGGAGCCTGATCAAATTTGCAGATGACACCAAACTGGGAGGAGCAGCAAACACAAGAGAAGAAGGAGAAACCTCCAGGAGGATCTGGATAAACTGGAATCCTGGGCTGGAACCAACAGAATGAACTTCAACAGGGAGAAGTGGAAGGTTCTGCACTTAGGCAATAAAAACCAAAAATACAGGTATAAAATGGGGGATACTCGGCTTGGCAGCACAACACGTGAGCGGGATCTTGGAGTCGCCACTGTGGACCACAAGCTGAACATGAGTCAGCATCTGATGTGTCTGCAAAGAAGGCAAATGCCATTTTAGGCTGCATTAAGAGGACTGGAGCTTCCAAGTCGCGAGAAGTTCTGGTTCCTCTTTATTCAGCATTGGTCAGACCTCACCTTGAGTCCTGTGTTCAGTTCTGGGCACCTCACTTGAAGAAAGAGGCAGCCAACCTGGAGCAAGTCCAGAGGAGAGACAAGAAGGATCAGTGGGATGGAAGGGAAGCCCTACCAGGAAAGGTTGGGGGAACTTGGGATGTTCAGCCTGGAGAAGAGGAGGCTGAGGGGAGACCTGATCCCCCTCTTCAGATACCTGAAGGGCTGTCATAGGGAGGAAGGGGCCAATTTGTTCATAGCTGCTTCTGAAAGCAGAACTAGAACCAAAGGGGACAAACTGCAAGAGAGGAGATTCCAGTTGGATATCCGGAAAAAATTCCTGATGGTTTGGGCGGTTCGGCAGTGGAAGAGATTGCCAAGGGAGGTGGTGGACTCTCCCTCACTGGGGGTCTTCAAGCAGAGGCTCGACGAGCACCTGTCGGAGATGCTCTAGGGGGATTTCCTGCTACAGGCAGGGGTTGGACTAGATGACCTACTAGGTCCCTTCCAACTCTAGGATTCTATGATCCTATGACTGACCAACATCAGCCAAGTTGGTACCTGGTGCAGTAGGGGGCATGTTGTTCGGAGGAAGAGGTTGCACTGGCAAGGATGCTGCGCATGGGGGAAGTGGCACATGGGGGAAGTGGCACATGGGGGAAGTTGCACATGGGAGGAAGTGGCGCATGGGGGGAAGTGGCACATGGGGGAAGTTGCACATGGGAGGAAGTTGCGCATGGGGGAAGTTGCGCATGGGGGGAAGTGGCACATGGGGGAAGTGGCACATGGGGGAAGTTGTGCATGGGAGGAAGTTGCTCATGGGGGAAGTTGCGCATGGGGGAATTTGCACATGGGGGAATTTGCACATGGGGAAGTTGCGCATGGGGAATGATGTGCATGGGGGAAGTTGCGCATGGGGGAAGTTGCGCAAAAGGGATGATGTGCATGGAGGGGGTGATGCGCATGGGGGACTGATGCAGATGGGTGATGTTGCATCTGAGGAGTTCAGGCACATGGGGGGATGATGCACATGAGAGAAGTTGCACATGGGGGACTGATGCGCAAGGGAGATGATGTGCATGGATGGAAATTACACATGGGGAAGTTGCGCACAGAGGGATGTTGCGCATGGGGGAAGTTGTGCATGGGGAAGTTGCACATGGGGAGAAGTAGTGCATGGGGTGTTGATGCGCATGGGGTGTTGATGCGCTGTGGGGGGATGGCGTATGGGGAAATGTTACTCCCACAATGCGGGTACGCTTTTCACCAGTACCAATATATAAATTTAAAATATGTAGGTTTTGAAAATGTTTTCTTGCAATTAAAAATAGATTTTAAAGAAGCTGCAATCCTAATCTCCAGTTAGGCTGGTCTAATCCCAGCATAAGTCCTGTGTTGACCTGGGGGTGTCACAAAAGTGCCGTAAGATACTTGTGCGCCACTCCTGGGGGAGGGTTAGGCCAATTCACAGACGTGCGCTTGCCTCCCTATAACACCACCAAACGGGAAGACTGATGAGTTGTGCCAGCTGGGTTAGGATGGCACCCTAGGTTTTCTTGCAAAAAAAGTGTCAACACCCTTGGGCAGCCTGGCACCCAATGGACGTCCCTCCCTGCCACTCCGTTTGTACACCACTGCGGAAGGGGCCACACTGCATAATTCTCAGTGTATGAAGAATTGGCAGGTTGGAGCGGCTTGTCTTCAGGAAGGAAGCCCCACAACAGGTGAGTGATGGAGCCAAAGAGGATGCAAATGGCAGTGCTCTGGCAACATGGAAATAGATTTGACTCTCATGCAAAGCATTTTGTCTGGGTGGGAAATGGGGGGGATGGAGGGCAGGGCCACCCTGGGCCTCCGCAAAGTTCCCCCAAAGCCACAGATGTCGTGCCCCAGAGACAGGCGTGTTTGCAAATATCCACGCATGGGGAAGTCAAACACCAGAAGCGCTGAAGGCACCTTTTGGGGGGGGGGGTCCTCTTGAGCAAAGGAAAAACATTTCCATCACAGTGACTCAGAGAGAGGCAAATCCCCCCCCCCCCAAAAGGACGGCAACAGCAGCAGCTCCACCACATGCTTGTTTTGGAAACAGGAAAAGCGCAAAGGCCACAATGCCTGCGGTTGATTTTGGGCCACGCTTGTGGGACATTTTCTCCAGGTGTGCTGCAGGAGGTCTGGACACAAGACCCCCTTCCTTGCCCCCCCCCCCCCCGGGTGGAGGAGGCAAGGACCAGGCTGGGCAAGCTGAGTCAGGACTCAGATGTGCAGGCACCAGTGGGGGGGACGGAGGTGGCGCATCCCAAAGCAGGGACCCAGTTGCTCACCAGCGGTCACAGCGTGCAAACAGTTAACAGATTCCGATGTGTGTGTGTGTGCGTGTGTGTGCATGTGTGTGTGTGCGCACATGCGCAGGCATCTGTGTGTGTGATGTTGCTGGAATGTGCCTATTATCCCTCTCACCTCTGGCCTCCTCTGTGAAGTGTGTTTGCCCAGTTGGTTTCTCATGGAAACAATTCTTTAAAAGCAATGAAGCTGCAAAACTTGGGCACTGATGTTTGCCTTGGCAGGAAATGTTCTTGACAACAATTGGCATGTAAGGTTGCAGGCGGGGGGGGGGGGGGGGGAAGGGGGGAAAGCAATACCCCCAGGCTCTGTCTGGACTAAACGGCTGGAGCCAAACCTATGTTTTGGAGTCTGTCTGCAGTCCAGCCTTCCCACCGCTCTCCCACGCTCCCACATCTAGGCTCATGTGATTGACTGATTGATTGATTGATTGATTGATTCATTCATTCATTCATTCATTCACCCTATTCACCTTTCTCCCCAAAAGGAACTATGAGTTCTTCATCTTTTTGCTCCAGTATTTTTGGTCCCCACATTTCATGTCTCAGAGCCCCCAACCCAGGACCCACCACCACCTCAACGCAGGCTGACCATATGTCATAAGTGCAAACAAGGACAAGCCCCCCCCAATATATAATTTATTTATTTATTTATTTATTCATTCATTCATTCATTCACTCACTCACTCATTTATTCGTTCATTTATTTATATCCTGCCTTTCTTCCCAAAAGGGAACTCAAGGTGGCTTCATTTGAACACTAGATTGTTTATTATTAAATCTGAAATTGCTACATCTAATTTACTGCATGAAATGTATGAATGCCAAGAAGGCTCCCTCCCGCCTGCTCCCAAGGAAAAGGAGGACAATGAAGAGTTTTTTCCAGGACCCAAGGCTAAAAAAGAGGACATGTCCTGTGAAAAGAGGAGAGATGGTTATCCTTGTCCCCCGGCCCGGCTTGCCCCAGAGCAAAGGGCTCCAGTCCTGAGTGATGCCCCCTGGCACAGCTCTGGGCTTGGCCTCCGTCTTCCGGCCCCAACCGTCGGCTTCACCTTTCCCACAGTTGCAATCGGTCCCTCCAAGTCGCAGCAGGAACTGCTGTGTTTACAGACTGGTCTTGGTGCCAGGCCAGAGAGTAAGGGCAAGGTCCACCTGGCGACAGGAAATGGGCGCACCAGGCGTCAAGAACCTGGGCACGGTGTCTCTGGCTGGCTTCGGTGTCCTTTTGCCCAGATATGCTAGAATGGCCATATTCTTGAACGCCACCCCTTGCTCCAGGTACTGGATTAGTTGCCCAGAAGGAAACTGCCGGTCAGGAGTCCATTCAGGGTGCCTGGACAAAGCAAGAGGGCATCTGAGCGAGTGCAGAGTGTATTGCAGAAACAGGTGCCCTTCCGCATGTCTCTTGCAGGCACATACACATCCCACAATTACAAAATGCAGGTGGGGTAGTCTCTGCTTTGTACCAGAAGGAGAGGCAAGACTGTCCAGGTCATGCTGGAAGGCAGTGGCATAGCTAGAGGGGGTGGATCAGTCTGTCTTGGAGGGAGCCTGACCCCTTCGGAGCCATTCCAGGCTGGGGGATCAAAATGGAGAAGCAAAACGCATGGGGGGTTGTTATGCATGGAGGGTTGTTTTGCATCGGGGGTTGTTGCGCATGGGGGTTTGTTTGATGCAGGGTGACCATATAACTGGAAATTTCCAGATTTGTCCTCTTTTTTAGCCTCCTGTCCTCCAAAAGGGCTTCATTGTCCTCCAATATGGCTTCATTTTGGAACTTTGCAACGGTGCTCAGTACCCCCTCATGTCCTACGTAACTGGAGTCATATTGAAGAGCAGAATCCAATGCAAAACTCGGTTTTGAAATACCTCTTTCCAATCAAAGGTTACGGCAAAAAAAACTAAAAATAAATAAAATATGCATTGAGCTCTATGGGAAAGTGAAAGTGCCCCATATTGTGGCTTTACTTGTGAGTAGGCAAATGTGCCATTGTCCGTTGGAAAGGCCAGGCTGAGAGGAATCCAAGAACTTGTTCTCCTTTGGAGGTTTGGGCATCTGGTCATTGTGCGGATGGACCCCAGAAATGTTTCATGTACCAGTTCCGGGTGCATGAATAGTGATGTGGGCACCTGGGCATGTGCAGAGTTGCCAGGGCCGTCTGCAACACCTATGGCATTGCTGAGGTGGTGGATTGCACGGCACACATACACACAGGAGAAAAATACGAGCACTGAAATGGATCTGTTTTCTTTGCTGGCAAGGAAAGCTGCCCAGAGCCGCTGGTTTAATTGCTACCTGGTTTAATTCCCCTCCCCCGCCACCTCCTCCTCCTCCTCCTCCTCCTCTTCTGCGTAATCTTGTCTGTACTGCTGGAATGCTGACATCAGTGGAAAACAATGAAGAGCACAGAACCCGGAGCCATTGATGGAGGCTGCTCCGATTACTCATCCAGCCAGCTTGCCGGTTACATCAACAGAAGAGCCAGCGCTTCCGTGCCTGGCTTCCCACACCGAGAACGGAGCAGTGATTGGCAAACCTTCTCATCTCATGGCAGGGCAACCCGATGCTCAGATTGTCAAGGGGCACCTTTGGGTTGTGGATCATTGACAAGGCACACCGTGCCAGGGTGACCAGATACCCAAACCTCAAAAGGAGGACAAGGTCTTGGATTCCTCTCAGCCTGGCATTTCCAGCAGACGACAGCACTGCTGCCTACTCACAAGTAAAGCCACAATATGGGGCACTTTCACTTTCCCATAGAGCTCAATGCATATTTTATTTATTTTTAGTATTTTGGCCGTAATGTTTGATTGGAAAGAGATATTTCAAAATCGAGTTATGCACTGGATTCTGCTTTTCAATACAAATCCATCAACTTACGGCATGATGGGGTCCCACACACCATTGCAAAGTGCCAAAATGAAGCCAGAATGGAGGACAATAAAGCCCTTTTGGAGGACACCAAGACAGGAGACTGAAAAAGAGGACAAATCCGCTCATATGATCACCATGCTATGCTGCAGATGGAGGAGTCACACCCCCATCGGCCTTCCCCCAAACTTCCATGGCACACCTGCGGACCACTTGTGGCACACCACGGCACACTGGTTGAAAATCACTGCACTGGAGTGATTTTTCACTACTCTCTCTCTCTCTCTTCCCTGGGCCTGGATCTCAATCAATTTTGAACATGAGAACATCAGAAAAGCCCTGCTGGATCAGGCCCCAGGACCATCTAGTTCAGCTTCTTGTATCCTACTCTGACCCACACGATGCCCCAGGGAGCCCACAACGCAACAAGCAAAATCCTAGTGCCGTCCCTTGTGTCTGGCCTTCTGAGATAGTCCTTCTCAAATCAGAAGGTTGCACAGACCCATCAAAGGCAGGATGTAACAATTAATAAAGAAATAAAATAAATTTTTAATATCCTAAATATATAAATTTGGGCTATACCAAATATATAAATCAGGGGTCCTCAAACCTTTTAAAAAGGGGGCTGGTTCACTGTCCCTCAGACACTGTCGAGGGCCGGACTATAATCTGGACTTTTGGAGGACTTGTTTAAAAATGTAGGACAAAATGTAGGATGTCCTACATTTTGCACTACATTTTAAAAACACTCCATGGGGTGTTTTTGCCAAACACTCCCTGGGGTGTTTTTAAAACAGACCTTTGGGGTCTGAGGCTTACCTTTGGGGTCTGTTGGAGCCTCTGGTGTCTCTAAACGCCCCCAGCCAGCTGGGGGGAGGCTGCAGAGGTGAGGAGGACCAGCACGGGTGGCTGTAAACCCCCCCCCAGCCAGCTGGGGAGAGGTTGCTGCTGTGCGGAGGTGCCGTGCGAGCTTGCGGGCCGGACTGAGGACCCTGGGGCTGCATCTGGCCCGTGGGCCGTAGTTTGAGGACCCCTGATATAAATAAATAAATTGGAATATCTAAAAATGTTTGCATTAGCAAAGTTTATTGATGTCGTGAATGGCATTCGGTACGTGGACTTCTGGTAAAGCAGATGTTAATTCCAGATACTGGGCCAGTCAGAGCTCTCCTTGCAGAGGAAGATGAGAATAGTTGTATCCACAGTTTAGTGTGAAATTGTACCACAGAAACAAAAGTCTTAATGGAAACAGAACATGGTCGAGAGCGCACTTAATGCGGGTCCTTGTCTGTGCATCAGGGGAGCAAATGGGAAGGCACGGATCCCTGCGGCTGCTTCTCTGGCTGAAGGCACCTCGCCTTCGGTGTGGCCTGGGTGTGGAGCCTCTTTCCAGCACCTCCTCTCGCGTGTTCCAGGTGTGCGGTTTGGAAAGCGCAAGTAGGATTATCAACGGGAAGAAGAGGAACATGCAGCCTTGTGCAACGCGTGTGCAAAAGGGAGCAGGAAAACACATGGATGCTTGCAGCGCATGCGCTTCTTTTCCGCCTGGCAATGCGGTCACTGACCCTGCAGGCGCTCCACCCCCGGAATGTCAACACTTTCTTGGCACCCGAAAGGGCTTTGGGCCAAGGTGGGGGAAGAGAGTGGTGCGCCAGGAGGAGTCGCGCTGCCTCCCCCCCTCCCCCCTCCCTCCGCCCAGCGTGCAGGAACCTGCTCTCTTGATTTCTTCATCTGTTGCCATGGTAAATATTTTCCCCTGGTTGCCACCCTCGCAGGGACGGTTGTTCTCAAGCACTCTCGGCAAAGCTCTTGCCCAAACCAAGCCCGGCTCGCAGCAAACAGGGTCAGGTCAGGCTCTTGGCACAAATCACGGATATCGGTGCCCTTTGGCTGCCCCCTCTTGCCGGCACCTTTCCCCCTGATCTTTACCCTTCTTGCCACTGAGAGAGCCGAGAATTGGGACCAGGAGTGCTGGGGTTTCCTGTTCAGGGTCTGGCCCTGGCCAGATGCAACAAGCTTTGGCAAGCTTCATGACGTGGGCCCTGGAACTTCTCCTCCACAATAGTACATCCTGTGGAGTGGATGCAGGTGGGTCCTGGTGCCACTACTCATGTGGCCTGGAAGGAATCCAAAGCCTGGATGGTGAGTCCCGGAAAACCCAGGTTCAGATTCCCCCTCGGCCATGAAGCTTCTCAGCCTCTCCTACCTCACAGGGTTGTTGTGCATAAAGAAGGATAAAGGTTTTCCAAGAGCAAGGTGCTGGTGGAAAAAGTATCCCCAAGAGGGAAACCAGCAGGGAGGAGGGCCGTGAAATGGACGAAGGGACTGGGGGCTGGAAGAGGAGGCCTTGAGGGCAGAAGAAAGAAGAGGAAACAAGGAACCCAGTGGCCCCTCTTTGCAATGAGCCTCAAGGGGGCCACAGGAAACTCAAGCCCCAATCCAGAAGTTGTGTCACCAACCCAAAGTGTGTCACCGAGTCCTCAGTCCAGAAGCTCCCCAGCAAATGTGCTCCAGAATCCCAGGGAATGACTTGAAAGGTGCCCCCCCAAATGTGGCATCTGTCTTGTGTCTTCTGCATTTACACCCCGTGTGCTCCATGCTTTCATGTTTGCAGATGTTCACCTGCTGCTCACCCAGCGCCACCACGCAGGGCTGCCAGGCTCCGTTTCTGCTGCCAGCCAGGTGAAGTGAGGCATGTCGGCCAAGGCCAGCCGTTTCCCGGGGGCACTAAGGAGTTCCTTGCCGATCCGAGTCCAAGGTGAGGAGTTCCTGGAGACAGACCTGTTAAAAATAGAGAGGCAACAGGCGGCCAACGGCGGGCACTGGTTGCCTTGGAAAGAAGCTACTCAGGAAATTGCAGTGCCTCCTCACGTGGTAAATGGATGAGGAAGACTCAAACCCTCCAAAGCTGGTCCTCGGTCTACTCGTGAGAGCAACGTCCGGCACAAGCCAACAGCTTGCATAGCTCAGCTGCAGCTTTTTTATATAAGAGATTTATATCCCATCTTTCCCACGAATAGCTGGCAAATATACATTAAAGTGGCCGGCAAATATACATTAAAATGTACGTTATGTGGAATAATAAATAAAGTCATAATAAGAACAGGTGGGGGGGGCATCTGTTCAGAGATGGATAGGTTCTAAAGGGACTCAGAGATCAGATGAAGTATCACTCAGAAACCAGGAACATTTGGAGCCTTTGCCGAAAAACTATGGGGAGGGGTATAAATTCCCCTGGACAGGAATTCCATAATTGTGGGGCCACCACAGAGAAGCCTCGCCCTTATGCAGCCATCAGACCTAAAGGGTGGGCAAGAATATATGGGGTCCCTCAGGTCACGTGGACCCAAACCATGAAGGGTTTTAATTAAGGATCAAGATCAGCATGGATCAGACGCAGGGTGACCATATAGAATGGAGGACAGAGTTTCCCTGCTGTTAATCATTGCATAGAAGAGGGAACTGAGGCAGGTTTAGCTCATTATAGAAGGGTTTAAAAAGCAGCTCCTGCCTAAATACCCTCTTCTGTGAAATGCTTAAAGGTAGGGAAACTCTGTCCTCCATTCTTTATGGTCACCCCAATCAGATGCCTCCAACCCAGAAAAGCGGACCCTGCCACAGCATGGGAAAATGCTCAGAAGAAGCCCAGCATCTTGAACTGGGCCCAGAAAAGAACGATACCCCAGAGTCCAGCCGCTGCCCATTAGTAGGCTCTGGAACTGTGACCTGTGAGTTTCTGGCTAACATCAGGAGACCACCTCCTGAATGAAAGGACTGGTCCCTGAGGCACCCTCGCCTGCACCCAGCTGTGATGTCCACAACAACCTCTTTCGGAGAGGAGGTCTTTGACCTCCGAGCCGTTGCGGACCCCGCTCTGCGGAAAGGAATGTTCAGAATTCCCCACCTGAAGGAGGTGACTCAAGAGCTCTCCCAGCATGACAGATTTTTTAGAAGGAGTTTCGAAATGAAAAACCCTTTCCACATCTGAGGACCTCCTTACCGGATGCTCAGAGTGTTTCGGTGCAGCACTGAACGTTCACAAACGGAACAAGAAACAAGATGGGGCAGGAATTAAACGGCAGTCCCATTCACTGACTCTGCCAGCGGAAACTGTGGATGTCGTGGGGGGGGGGGCCCTGAATTCTGCAGCATTCCTTACAGGGGTGGCTCTTTCTGACTGCAGGGGGTGCAACACCACGTGTCCGACCCGGAAGCCCCACTGCTCATCTTTAGGTCCCTAAGAGCCAATCCTATGCACGCCTACTCTGAAGTAAGCCTCATTATAGTCCATGGGGCTTACTCCCAGGAGACCAGAAATAGGACTGAAGCGTAAGTCATTGGTTTTCCATTTTTTTCAACTCATGGCATCCCAACCAGGTGCTGTGATTTTCAAGGATCACCATCAATTTTTGAATAATTGACGAGACACACCATGCTGCTGGTGGGGGTCCAATTCCTCAAATGATGCTTATTAAAACAAACAAACAAACAAACAAACAAATAGTCCAAACTCCCACGACACACTTGTGGACCACTTGCGGCACACCAGTGTGCCATGGCACACCGGTTGAAAATCACTGGTCTGCTTGTACAGAGGAGACCGTGGCATGGCAGCAGGTTTAGTGCTGCTCTCCTGGAGTAGTCTGAGCAGGGATGCGTTGCTTTGACATTCAGGGTAACTAACTGCGCAGGGCCATGCGCAGGGAAACGCTCCAGGCGTTGCAGGAGCATGCTTGTCACGGACAGCCCCACCTGTGCTCGCGGCATCAGTGTGTGGCTGACTCAACAAGAGTTTGGGCCTTCCTTGAACTTGGGTTGGATCCTGGCGCCAGAGCATGAAGCACCAAAGGATGGAGTGGGCACCCTTGTGCCAATCATTCTGATCAGTCCTCGGCTTCTCATCCATCAGGCCAGCCAAGACGCAAGCTCTGGAGACTTGATGTGGCTGGATGGAGGCAAACTGGTCCCACTTTCCTGCTCAATGGATGGCCTCGAAGCCTGCCCAAGACCTCCTGGCATGTGAAGCAATGGGCCACATGCCCTCACTGGGGATGTGCAACCCTCTGATTCTGGAGACTAAATTCAGCAGGAAAAGGTGTGTGTCAGATTTGAGTAAGAACTACATTTTCCTTCAGCTCACAGTCCAGTGGGACAACCTCCTGCACAAGCACCACCAGCTCACCTCCCTGTTCCCTTCTGCGTACAGGAGATGCTTCCACTAAAGGATGTTGGCCAGATCTAGAGTCATCAGGATGACTCACGAGGAGTAACTGGAACAAAGTTCACTTCCCAACCATGCAGGAGCCCCACTCCGCTGAACCCTGGCAGGGCAGTGATGCCTGACCGGTGAAGCCCAGGGCAGAAGAGCCGGCAGTGACTCAGGCTTCCCTTCTTGATACTATTTGTCCCGACATGCCCATCACTATCACAAAGGGGGATCAGGACCCCGGGAGCTTGATTCAGGGAGAGAAATTACTCATGGTTTCTCTGGGGAGCTCCAGCTCTGTCCTTCCTGAGCACCCTTTACAGGACAGAAAATCCCTGGATTCCAGCCTTTATAATGATGTTATTCACACTTGTATCCCACATTTCCCCCAAGGACTTCAGGATCCCATACAAGACTCCTCTCTGTCCCCTTATCCTCAGAACACCCCTGTGAGGCAGACCAAAGAGGGTGATTGGCTCCAAAGCACCCAGTAGGCTTCATGCTGGCAGAGATGTGGTTCTCAGCCTAGTTAAGGTAAGGTAACCCCTTGCAGGTTGCCCTGCTGTGACCATCCGTAGGATGCAGTGCCCATTTCTGTTTTGGTGACCAAAGAGCCAGCAGTGTCCAAAGACGTCTCTGTGGTCATGTGGCCAGCACTGCACGTGGATGCTGGTTACCTACCAAGACCCACCAGAGTAGGACCATATATAGAATGAAGGACAGAACGGAGGACAGAGTGCCTCTACCTTTAAGCACAGAAGAGGGAACTGAGGCAGGTGCTGCTTTTTCAACCCTTCCATGATGAGCAGAACCTGCTTCAGTTTCCTCTTTTATGCAGTGGTTCAAGGTCGGGAAACTCTGTCCTCCATTCTGTATGGTCAGGACGGTCATTGATCTACTTGCATTTCCAGGCTTTCAGAGTGCGAGGTCAGCAGGAACTGGGCTAAGCCTGGGAATTCACCCCATCTAAAAGGGTCTAAAAAAAGATAGGGTCTCTTCCGGCCCATTTCCCAGTGCTTCTATATTTATTTCCCATACAACTCGTCAGGGATGAGTTACATGTTTAACTGAGGGTGACCAAGTTCCTGCCCTGTTAGGTTTCCTCCCAGGCCACTGTAGGGCAGAGAAGGGATGAGGAGCTGGGAAGAGTGTTCCGAGAGGGGGGCTGAGCAGTCAGTCTTGGAGGGGCCCTCACCATTCAGAGTGAACCCAGTATGTCTCTACTATGCTCTCCCAGTCTGGAATGGCTCCGAAAGGGTGAGGCTCCCTCCAAGACTTGACTGCTCCACCCCCTCTAGCTACACCACTGAGCTCAGTGGCTGGCAGTGTGGCTGGGACAGTGCTTGTCTCCGCCACTGCGCTGCTCCCACCTGAGCACCTGTGACACTGAAACAAGCCCGGGCTCTTCTTCGGTCTCTCCGACAGTTTCGTGCCTGCTGGAGCCACCTCTTGCTGCACCCCCTCCCACGAGACCTCCCCGCCGTGCCTCCCCTGGTTCACCTGACTTCACCCCACTCTTCCCCAGCAGGTTTCGCTGCACCCCCTGCTCTTCCCCCTCCGAGGGCCCCCAGGCCAGCTCCCACGTCAAGCAGGATGATTGATGGCTCATTGAACCCTCAGGTTCAGTCTCTTTTTAAGGCGATTCTGCTGTTTTCGTTCTTGTCGAAATGTTGCACAAAAGCAGACGGGACAGGTTTGGGTGTTGTCTGGGGCAGGCCGGGGCTCGTGGAAGTGGCGCAGCACCCAATCAGGCCTTTGCCAGCAAGGGGGTGGTAAACCTCAGCCGAAGGTTACGATAGGGGGGATGGACCCCACAAGGAAGGAATCTGGGCAAGGTAGCTTCTATCCAGAGCTTCATACATTTCCAGTCCATGCTGACTGGTTCCAGTAGGGCTCAGTGGGGTAACCCCTCTTTGCATGTCAGTGGGATCCCCACCACTGCTGCCACATCATGCTCATGTATGCACATGTATGTGCTGGGACACACCTGACTGCAAAAGGCCAGCCCTGCGGTGGGCAAGCAAACATTGGGTCACTGGGCAAAGGGGTAAGAAGAGGCAGTGCCCCATACTTTCCCCATTGGTTCAGTCCTCTCATTGGGGCCTGTCACTCTGTCCAGTGCAACCATGGCTAGCTCAGACCCATGGCAGATGCCACATGCCAGGCACCCTCTCATCCTCCGACAGCTTTGGCACCACCAGCTCATCTGGCTGGTACTGATCCAGGCTGGGGCTTCTCGCTGGTGCCATCGCACCAAGACCGAGCAGGGCAGTTAACGTTAACGATTATCCAGCAGGCCTTTTTAATTGGGGCAATAAAGGTCTTAGGAAAGCAGGGGGAGAGGAGGAGAAAGCAGCTTTTATTTGAAGAGAGCGCCAGCCCTGGGACAGCAGCCGCCCCCTGCCCCCTCCAGGTGCTTAAGGAAGATTAATGTTTAAGTAATAGGCCATAAATGGTGTACTGGCGCACTGGCCCAGCGCCCAGCTGCTGCTCTCTGGAAAGGGGTGGGCAGGAAGGCAGGCTGGGGGTCACCAGTGCCAGGGCCGCCTGGTCTGTAGGGAACAGAAGCCAGTCTGGGGTTCAGGGCACTGGGGTCATAAAAGCATGCAGAGGCCTGGCAGGATAGGGATGCCCAACGTCCCAGGGCTCTGGATGATCAAAGATCCGGAAGATCTGGTGACCTGAGATCTGGAAATAACCCTGAGATCCAAAAACTCCAAGATCCAGAGCTCAGAGTTTTAATCCATCATTCGGAGCACCGTGGAGAACGTTGTTCCTAGAGAGCGATCAACATAGGAGGGAACATGCCTTCTTTTATGACCCCAGGCAGCTTAGACATGTGTCCCCAGGATCCTTCGCAGGTGTGCTTGCAGGCTTCCCCCCACTGGAAACGAGATCTGAGGCTCTTCTCCTGCCTTTCTGCAGAAAACTACAACTCTCACATCAGATCAGACCCAGGTTGTTCACAACTCACAAGTTGTTGCTTGTTACTCACAACCGGTGGCATAGCTAGAGGGGGGTGTAGCAGTCAGGCTTGGAGGGAGCCTCACCCCCTCGGAGCCATTCTTGGCTGGGGAACAAAACAAAGCCCTCCTGGTCCCCAAGATTGGTGGCATGATGCAAATACTGCCCGTCTTGCCTGGCGATGCCCCAGTCTCTGCTTCTCCCACTCCTTGGCAAGAAAAAAGGGCAAGAAGAAAGGAAGAGGGAAGGTTGTGGATCTCCCACAGGCATCTACTGGGCCACACTGAGGTGCCACGAAGAGGGACAAGGAAAGCTTTTGTGTTGACCTAGAAGGGCTTTATTTGTGTTCTTACAAGAGAAAGAGGATGGAGGAGGAAGAGGATAGTGGAGGGCGAGAGGACATCCCCTTCCTCTCATCTCCCCTGCCCTCTTCTGATCCACTCTTTCCCAGTCCAGAGTGGGAGGATCTGTCTGTCTGTCTGTCTGTCTGTCTGTCTGTCTACAGTATTATATACCACTTTTCAACTCAAAAGTTCAGAAAGCGGTGCAAGTGCTTCTGCCACTCTGATCCTCGAGGCAACACCAATTGGCCTCATGGACGGACCGGCCTGGTTTCTGATCCGGCCGACTTCTGGAGAGCCAAGAGTTGGCGTTTCCTCCCACAGGCACCACCGAAGTGCACATGCGCTGCTTCCACGCAGAGGGGCGCCGGTGCCTCCTGCCCTCTAATCCCCCCAAGCTGTTGCCTGGGAGACCCTGGCCACCGCAGTACCTGCCGTCACCAAAGACGAGAGGCCCGCAGGCGGCCAGACCGGTTCCCGTTCCCAGCACAACTTTCCGGATTAGTCTCTTGGCCCAATGGGGATTCTCTGCTTTTGTCTTGGGGTGGGGGCACAGGCGGCACGAAAGGAGGAAAGCCCCCCCTTCAGTGGATAGGCAGGTACTCCACTTGGGGCACTCCATCCAAGCCTTTCAAGAGGGCAGCGCATGAACCGTTTCCCCACCTAAGGTATCCTTTTTTGGATCGGACAGGAGGGAGACCCCCACCCCCAGAATCTATTCTTTGCACAAGTGGGCAAGAAGCGACTCCCCCTCCCCACTTTGCGGCATCTGGTCAACAAGGACAGGGCTCCAGAGAGTTGTTCTGTCTCAGATCACACCGCCCAAATCCCAAACTGCAAAACCTATAGTGCACTGATTTTCAACTAGTGTGCCATGGTGCACTGGTGTGCCATGAGTGGTCTGCATGTGTGCCACGGACATTGGGGGAAAGTACCATTAATTTGTAGGGCCAATGGGGGTGTGAGCCTCCCATCAGCAGCATGATGCACCTTGTCAATGGTCCCAAAACTGATGATGTGCCTTGGCCATTTTAGCACCTTGTCAGTGTATCATGAGTTGAAAAAATTGAAAATCACCGATATAGTGTGTGTGTATGAGAGAGAGAGAGAGAGAGAGAGAGAGAGAGAGAGAGAGAGAGAGAGAGAGAGAGAGAGAGAACACAATGAACATGGCTCTCTGAGCAGAGTTACCATCTGTCCTCTTTCCAGGATGTGTCCTCTTTTTTAGCCTTGTGTCCAGCATAAAAATCTTCATTGTCCTCCTTTTCCTTGCACGGAGCATGCAGCATGGAGCCTTCTTGTAATTAATAAATTACAGTGGTAACTCTCATAACAAGCGCCTCACACAACAAGCATTTCACATAACAAGTATAAAATTCTATGAAATCTTGCTTCACATAACAAGTTCCGCTTCACTTAACAAGCAAGTGTGCTATGGGCACACGTGCTATGCAGCCCTGACGCTCCACGTGGAGGCTCTTTAAAAGGGCTGCCAGACAGCGCTGCTGCCTCTAACTGCCCCCAAGTGTCCCCACCGACCACTTTGAACCTCCAGCAGCAGCCCAGGTAAGCCTCCAAGGAAAGTGTCTTTGATTGTAGCCTCCTAACCATGTCTACCCAGAAGTAAGCCTCATTGTGTTAAATGGGTCTTACTCCCAGGAAAGCATCTTTAGGATTGCAGCCTAAGTAGACTTCATAGGATCCTGCACATTGAATGCATGTTTGGAATTCAATTCCAGTGTTTTGTCATCATTTTTACATCCGGTTCATATTTTTGTATGACTATTTTGGGGGTTGTGGAATCAATCGTCTGAGTTTCCATTATTTCCTATGGGAAAATCCGCTTCACTTAAAGAGCAGGCCTCTGAAACGAATTAAGCTCTTTATGTGAGGCACCGCTGTATATGTAATAAATTGTGTTCAATAGTTTTAAATTAAAGAAAGAGAAATCTAGTGTTTTAAATTAACCACCTGAAAGCAATGTGTGTGAGGTTTATCTGCTTTTATTCTGTGATGTCATTTTTCTAGCATGTCCTACGTTTTGAGGAGCCTGTCCTCCTTTTCGGTGATCACGTATGGTCACCTCCGAGGGTCCCCACCCGCCTTTGCATCTGCTCTGCTGACTGCTGTGAAAGGTCGGGATCCTGCACCTCCTTTTCTTTGCCAGGTCTGCAGCTCCAGCAAAGTGCCATCTCCTAGGACTTGGAGAGTGCCATCCCGCTGGGGGTCAGACCCCGTGGGTCACGGTGCCAGCAGGGGGAGAGGCAACGACATGTTGTGAGAAGAAGGCTCTGCAAAAGGTTGGATGAGCCTCCCCCTGCGGTGCTGCTGAGTCGGCGCCAGGAACCTTCTGATGAGCGCAGCAAAGCCACAAGCCATTGTGCTGTGGAATCCGCCCCACGCACTGGGTGTCCCGGCAGGAATGTGGCCCTGGCGGAGGGACAGCAGGTTTCCACTTTCCCTTTACACCAGGGGTCCTCAAACTTTTTGAACAGGGGGCCCGTTCACTGGGCCGGACTATAGGTGGGGGTTTCTGGGGGGTGGTGGGTACTGACTGGGCTGGTGGGTGTTTTGGGGGGTGGAGGGGTACTGTCAGGGCTGGTGAAGGGTTTCTGGGGGGTGGGGGCTACTGGCAGGGCTGGTGAGGGGTTTCTGGGGGTGGGGGTTTCTGGGGTGGGGGTTACTGGCAGGGCTGGTGGGGGGTTTCTGGGGGTGGGTACTGGCAGGGCTAGTGGGGGGTTTCTGGGGGGTGGGGGTTACTGGCAGGGGTTCTGGGGGTGGTGGGTACTGGCAGGGTTAGTGGGGGGGGGTTTCTGAGGGCTGGGGGGTACTGGCAGGCTGGTGGGGATCTGGGGGGAGAAAGGGAGGCACTTACCTGGGGAGCCCTGCAGTCACCATCCAAGCCCCCTGGCTGGCCAGGGAAGCTGTGGAGGGGGCGCTGCAGCCGCATGGCCCCCATCCAAGCCCCCTGGCCCTGGCCAGCTTCTTTTCCCGGCGGCGGCCAGCAAGGCTCGGCAGGCCGGATTGAGGGCCCTGGCGGGCCGCACTTTGAGGACCGCTGCTTTACACCATGGCAGGCACACAGAAAGTGGGGGGGGGGGGCGATGAACACACGCACCTCAATCTCGCAGTCCTTCAACCTGAGCTGTGGCCACCCTCTCGGCCCAATCTCCTGTGCAACCTCCATCAAGGACAGTGTGAGACTCTACCCCGGCCAGACAATATGTACAGCTACATAAACTGAGGCTGCAATCCTCACCTGCAGTGAGGCTGGCATTCGTCCTGTGCTGGCCTGGGAGTGTCACAAAAGTGCCACAAGGACATAGCAGGCATTGGATAGTGACAGGCCTCGGGCACCAGGGGACAATGGTGGGGAGCATTGGGTACTGGGCATCTGTACCTTGGCACTGGACACTGGCTATCATTGGGCACCACCATGCAATTGTGAGCAGGCACCACCGGGCACCACCAGGCAGTGGGCACCACTATCTGCTGCCTTTCTCTATAGAAAACTCAAGGTGGCTCTTCAGGATGATGTGGAGGCCGGTCTCCTGCTTTTGAGTTGCTCACTGTGCCAACCTCCACACACATCATGCCAGGCTTTAGCAGAGCTGGACTAGCAGCCTAAGAATGCTGCTTGATTGCTTTGGAGCCCAATCCTATGCATGTCAACTCAGAAGTATGTCCCATTATAGGCAATGGGGCTTACTCCCAGGAAACTGTGGATAGGATTGTAGCCCGAGTCCTGCTTCCAGGGGCTTTTCCATCGGTCCTCAACAAATCTTTTCCTTTTGGAGCAACCTTTCTAGGTATTGGGGTTTTGGGGTACGGTCAGCTCAAGCGAGCACCCTCTGGTGTTCCTGTTGTGACAGAGCTGCATGCTTGCCAGTCTGCCAGATGCTGCTGGACCAGCTCAGATCATGCGAGCCTCTGGCACCCTCTAGTGCAAGGCGGGATCTGCTGTTCAGAGAATGATAGGACTGATTCAGGCTGAAATCCTATACTCACCTTCTTGGCAGCAAAGCCCAATGGACCACAAGGAATTCACTTCTGAGTAGACATTGGATTGGGCTCTTGATATCCCAAGTCAGGGCCAGCCTTGGGAGCTGGATTACCACCACCTGGACGGGGGGGGGGGGGAGCGGTGCAGGGGTTGCTTTCAAGAGAATTGAACCCAGGGGTGGGCATCTGCTTCACAGCAAGCTGTGCCAGCTGTGACTATAGACTATAGTGGAAATTTATATTAAAATATACCTAGATGCATTTGATCCATTAACTTACATGCACCGTTTAAGCTCACGTTTGGATCGCTTTCGGTTCTACCATAAAGTCTGCAATAAATGCTATTTATATCTCTAAAGATTCTGTATGCCACGGCTGGGAATCTGCCCAAAATGTTTCCAGTCGGACCCTACAGCTCCTAAGGCTTACCATCCCCATGTGGGGCATCTCCGGGTACGTGGCTCAATTTGGCCAGTGGGCTACAGGACTTAGTCTCCCCCACCCAGGAAGGACGAGAAGCTTGAATTGACCATTACTTACGAGGGCACCTCCTTGGTCAGAAGTAGGGCTAACATTATGTTCCAAGTAAGTGGCCAAGAAGTATTTTGTGCTTCCCCCAGAAACATACCTTGTTGGCATATTTGTGCATACCTCGTGCTTGTCCCTCCCAAGCCAAAGTTGAAACCCCCCCCCCTTATTTGGAGTCAGGGACGGCCACCTTTTGCCACATTCTTCAGCTACCCACTCCTGGGGGCCTGGAATTGGTGCCATCAGTCACAGGCCTGGCGGGGTGGTGGCAAGAGCGATGAGGGTGTCTGCTTCATGGGACACTTGCCAGCCCGGCTCCCCTTTGAAGAATCGGCCCGTCACTAAAATGCCGAAACATTTTAATTGGAAGTTAAGCAGGATGGATGGATTGCACTTCCAAGGAAGGTGGATCATTCCCCCCCCCCCCCGGCTTCCAAGAGATGTTCCCAGGCAGGCTCCAAGCACCCTCTGAGAGTCCCACATCCCTCCCCAGCCTGCTCACGTCCAGCATCATTCAGGCTGCAAATTCATTGGGGTACTGGGGCCCTCCAGAAGATGCAGGGCCACTTCTGTGGGGTGGAGGAAGCAAGTGCCCTGCTGTTGGCCACCCCACTGGGAAGGCAAGTGGAGATCCAGCACCCTTAAGCAGAGGCAGCAATTGGGGGCGGGGGGGGGGGGGAGATCTGCAGTGCTTGGCTTTGTACACCAGGGGTCTCTCTATGCCTAGATCATTCAGCAGGGAAGACTGAAGCCCTGAAACTTTTGCCCCCAAATTGGGGGCAGATTCAGCTCATCCCGTCCTCATCCCCCCCCATGAATGTTTCCATCTGGGCATGTCGGAGGAGTGTATGGCTAGATGGAAGCATTATTGGGCTAGAAGACGGGAGCAGGCTGTGGACTGGGATCTTCAGGGAGATCTGGGCCAGTTTCTGATGTCCAAAAGCAGCAACCCCCTTTGCCCCCCCCACCCCCAAAAACAGCCTGTGCATATGATGACATGGTGGAAGCAGATGTTTGCTCTGTGACATTGGCTCAGAGGGGTCTGATGTGCTCATTCTGTTTAAACAGCATAACTAGAGGGGGCCAAATGTGCCTGTACTGCAGGTGCACAAATGCGTCGTGTAAGCGGCTTCTCCAACACCCGTCAGAGCCATTCCCGGCATCCACAGCAACAGGAGATGCTGTTTGGTTTGGCAAGTCTCTCCACCAGTGACTTTCCACCTTTTTCGTCTCACGGCACACTGACAAGGCACTAAAATGGTCAAGGCACCCCATCAGTTTTTTTACCATTGCTGGGGCGTACTGTGGGCTGTGGGTGGCACAAGCGGTTAAGATGCTGTGCCTGTTAACCAGCAGGCCAGGGTTTGAGACCCGGGTCGGCCCCACAAGACAGGGTGAGCTCCTGTCCTCAGCCCAGCTCTGCAACACCAGCTGGATCCAATCGTATGGGCTCTGCCTTTCCATTGGACTAATTCAGTGGCGTGGAGAGGGGGGATTTGCTGCATGGGGAACAGCCTCTCCTCCATAACAATCCAACCCAGGCTTTCGTGCTTCGTATGCAGCGCCCAGCACGATACCATAGTCTTCCAAGACTGACGGAGGCCTGGGGCGTACTGTTGCTGTCGTGCACCCAAGGCATGCATGACATCATGACGCCATGTGGCATGACATAATCACACCACAGCTGACCAGAAAAACCCTGACACAGAAGGGTACATGTGTGGCACAGCTGGAACCATTAATGCACTCTTCTGAGCCAGCCAGGGAGTGTTCTTTGGGTGGCATAGAAGGGCACTGGGGTGGGAGGAAGTGCTAGGTGAATGGGCACACTTGTGCCCACCAGTGCATATGTGCCCACAGCACAAGACACCTAGTGATATATAGATGGTACGCCACTGGACCATTGACAAGGCACCTCACATCCCCAACCCCTGTTCAGCTCCAGCGGGTGATCTGCTGTCACTGGACTCGGGGGGTGCTGAGCAAAGCAGGCCCTCTGGAGTGGGCAAGGCCTTTAGCAGCAGCCTGGGGAGCCTGGCCCAAAGGTCTGTGTGTCCCGGAACATGGAGCTCCTCAGTTCTCTGCGCACCACGTGATCTTGCACACCATTGCTGAAATCAACCTGTGGATGAACATGGTGGGCACCTGTCCATGTGCAGGGTTCATGCATGGTCAGTGAGACGGATCCCCTGTCTCACCTGCACCCCCTGCCCCCCAATTCTGTGGAAGCTTTATTTCTAAGTAGGCAAATTGCTCTCTCGCAGTGCCGGCTGCCACAGAGCGGGAGGGAAAGCTGTTCGAGCAGCATAATTGCCAGATAATTGCAGGTTTCCAAGAACAACCAGTTCTTTCCTTTTATATTTATATCCTGCGCAGAGTGGGGCCTGCATTACCTGTACAGAGAGGGGGCCCCCAAAGCAGAAACAGGCAGTCCAGGTGGGTCACGGAGTGTTCATGCTCCACTCTGATCTCTGGCATGGCCCAGTATGCCCAGCTGGTTAATGCCCAGACCCAGGACATTCCTCTGCCCAAATCCCCCCAAAAGTGTGACCTGGAGAGGTGGGGGTGCCTTCTGCCTTCCACCTTCTTGTGCTCTTCTTGTTCTTCACCAAGAACAGGCTCGAAGACTTGATTTCTCCCAGTATTTTATTTATCCTCTGCAGTAGCATAGCTAGAAGGGGTGCAAAGTACTACATTTTGCAGGGAACCTCACAACAGTGTGCAAGGAGACCCCTCCTGTTCAGAGCCATTAATGGGGAAGCGAAATGGAGACATGGTGGCATAGCTATAGGGGTGCAGAGCAGTCTATCTTGGAGGGAGTCTCACCCCTTCGGAGACATTCCGGGCTAGGGGGAGCCATACGGGGCGAATCTCCCTCCAAGATGGACTGCTCCGCACCCCTCTAGCTGTGCCACTGCGTAGACATGCACCTCCATTTTGGGTGAAGCTGCATAACCATAACACGAATGATAAGATCCCACTGGTGTGGTTACAGCTTAACGGGATTAACTCACACCTCTGATCTCCCCATATGACAAGTTAAGCCAGTTGACAGCCGGGTAAATGGTCTCATTCCCCGTCTCACCCAAGAACCTGGAAACTGCATCTCCCTAAAAAGGCTCGGAGCTGATTCTTGTTCCCCCAGTTCAGATTCTGCATGATTTCTAGCAGTCATAAGTATCTCGTGCCCAGACCGTGAGCTGTGGCTCCCCACAGAGCCATGGAGAGTTGTGGATTCCTCATGAAAATCCCACTACGAGGTGTAGGATTGCAGCCCTGCTGGAGTGCACAGCGATTGCCCAGTAAGCCAAGGGAGCCACCAGTCCAAAAAGTTTGGGAGCCACTGCGTAAGTCACTGCTGGGATTAAACTGACCCCATGATTAACTGAAAGTCAATGTGAATCAACCCCTGCACTGCTGCCCCAGCATTTAATGGGAGGGCAGCCCGGCAAGAGGGTTGCTCCCCGCTGGAACTTGCCTATGAATATTTCATTTGCATACGAGGCTGTCATCCAAGCGCTGCAGCACCAAGCGGACTGTCACATCCATTGATCAGAAAGCACCGGCACCCTCTAAAAATGTGCCCCCTTCCATTAATGCGGCAGCCGTGACCCCAAAACACACACACACAAGGCCGAAAGCTCTGGATTTGTCTGCAGGGTGGGGGCAGCTCTTCTTCTAAAGGGGCTGCGTGTGACAAGGTTGTCTTCAGCACTGTTTTGTCGCATAAGCACATTCCCTGAAGAATCAGCGCATGGATTGGCCAGTGGGGTGAACTGATGGGCTTTTCTCTTTCTGCAGGGAAGCGCATAGGTTTCAGAAGCCCAGTTTTCTGTACGACCTTGAAGAGCTCCAAGAACCAGGGTGGGATCACTGGGCTCGGTTGCCCCCCACTCCCCCGTCCTGACCTTTTGCAAGGGTGGGGGTGCCGGAGGGGCTAAGCATGCTTTTGGGAGAACTGCTTGTCTTCATGGCCAGCCTTGTTGCCTGCAGTCCTCCTCATCAGCTCCTCCTGACACCCCCCTGTACATGCCAGGAGGTCTCCTGCAGGTGGTGGAAGTGCCCTGTTGTGGCAGAGCCAGCGCATGGCAGGGGCACTCCTGCCCTTTGCATCTTCACAGAAGGGGTGCTGATTGTCAAATGTCCCTAAGAGGCCACTTTGATGTGGCTAGAAAGGGTTTCTTAAAGGCAGATATGGTGTGTGTCCCATACTGGAAACCCTCAGCCCTCTGGAGAAGCATTGAAGTCAAGCAACATGGAAAGTCAAGTGGGAAGGTCCTTGGGGTCCTCGGATAGCCAGTTAGATAGGGTTGCCATAATTCTTTTCCACAAAACTGGGACAGGACCCTCCATCACACTTGCCAAGATGTGAACACAATCCCCCCAAATCAGGACTGTCCCTTTTCCAGGACATATGGCAACCCCATGGTTAGAGGGAGTGCTGGAAACCTCGAATGTGAGGCAGCTACTATGGGTCACTGTTGCTATTCGAGGAGGGGGAGGCTCCTCCAACACCTGAACTCAGCAATACAGGCATCCCCCACTTATTGAATGGGGCAGGGACTGGAGCCCCCTCCAAAAGAAAAAAGTGGAACCTTATATGTTAGGTTATAAATGTTGCTTCCAATGCTTTTTCAGCTAACAAATTGCAGGTGCCCTTTTATCTTGCAGATTCCTTCAGCCACACAATTATTTCTGCGCATAGATTCTCATTTCAGGGATGAGATTAGATCAGGTGCTACCACATGCGGTGGGTGAATTTGGCCTTTAGAACAGCAAAGAGAGGTTGAAAGAGCGGGACATGCGTTGAATAAATGAGTTCTGGGTGTAACTGAAAGGTGTTGAAAGAGTGGAGTGCCGGAAAACGGCCAGAAAGCGCCAGGTATCAGTGAGTGGCAGCAGATGCATCACGGACAAAAGTGATGAAACAACCTCTTTGCGCAGTGCAACGTTAGCTTATGGAACTCACCGCCATGGGATGGGGATGTCTACAAGAACAGCTGCTTTTTTGTAAAGAGTTGATCAAACGGTAGAGAAAAGCCCTCCTTTCAAAGTACGGGGACATCAGCAGCTGACCTTTGTGGGTCGGCAGGGCCGTTGGTGTGCAC
Source organism: Cryptoblepharus egeriae (assembly GCA_030015325.1). Taxonomy (NCBI): domain Eukaryota; kingdom Metazoa; phylum Chordata; class Lepidosauria; order Squamata; family Scincidae; genus Cryptoblepharus; species Cryptoblepharus egeriae. Next base: position 673,270 of record JAREYC010000016.1, read on the forward strand.
ATGATTCCCCGAGGACTCCCGGAACCAGCAATTAGGAGCACTTTAAATTTAATAATAATATAGTGCTTAAATTAAGCACTTGAAAGCAATATATGAACGTGTTTTTAGCTTATATATGGTCACAGCCTACATTTTTCTTAGGTGTCCTATTTTGGGGGATCCTTGTCCTCCTTTTTTTGGTTATGGCCTATAGTTAGGACCCACAGCCATGGAATTATAAATAAAAGTAAGCACTTTGAGTCCTGTTAAGCCTCCTTATTTCAGCAAAGCCTCCATGGACCAGCAAGCCCCGAATGGGCAAGGAGGGGGTGGTTTCCAGTTCCTCTTGAACCAGAATCCCTTTGCTGGGCTCACATCGCAGGGCTCGGCCCCAAGAGGCCCTGATCGGCACGGGGTGTGTTCAGTGCGCAAACGGCCGGCACAAGGCAGTTTTATGATGAACGCAGGGAGTTTCTGGAAACCGCTTGCCCGTTCCTTCCCTTCCCTTTTTGGTGCAGCGGTAATGAAGTTCTGCAAACGGGAACATCTTTCACGACACAAATGGGCTGTAATCAAAAGGCGCATTACAATTTCAAAAACATATATTAAAAGTATTTTTTAAAGCCTGGCACCAATTTCCTGCCCTTGGCTGGAGACTGACTTTTAATACGGCTCTAATTTACAAATAGATGGAAACAACCAGACCTGCAGGGTCTTTGGCAGCTGAACTTTACAGCGGGTTCCAAGCCGGTGGAGAATCGGGCAAGCAAGAGAGCTCTGTTTCTCTGGACTTGCAGGCTGACTCCAAATTCCCAGGGGGGCAGAGGGGGTCTCAGGGGTCTACTTCTGAAACAGGTGACTCTTAACTCGCTCACAGCGCAATCTAACCCCTGGTTAGGCCGGCGTTATTCCCAGCACAAATCCCGTACTGTTCTGGGGATGTTGCAAAAGTGCACTTCTGCACCACTGCTGGGGACGGGGGGGGGGGACGCCGGTGCACAGACCTGCACCACTGCGGGGAACAGGGAGACGGGTGAGTTGTGCTGGCCTAAATTGCTTCCAAGTGCACCCTCAAACGGTGACCATCAGGAAAGTCAGGTTTGCTCACTACACGTGCAAAGGAGCTCCCGACATGCCTCCCATCCCAATTTCCCCCTTGGATGTTGGAGGTCTGACTTTGTGGCTCTTGTTTCTGTAGTGAATCACTCTGTTCAGAATCCTCCATTGATCTGTTTTTAATAATAATAATAATAATAATAATAATAATAATAATAATAATAATACAAAAAGCAGCATTCCTGGGAACTTCACACATATTGAGATGATACCTTTCTGATTCCTAGTTCCTTGGATAGTAACTGAATCACAATAGAGCCTATTCCAGTGAAACACCTGGCGACTGTGAAATAGTGCATCGTCGTCATCATCATCATCATCATCATATAATATTATTAATAATAATTTTGTTTAGTGCCTGCTACACATGTGCAGTTTTACTCCAGCTTGCAAGGAATTTGCCAGCCTCGATGGCAGGTGTGGCCCCAACTGACATGGTTGGAGGTACTAGGAATCCAGAACCCATGAGATCCTGTTGTTCAGTGGCTCTTTTGTGGCTCCTCCAAAACAGATCTTTTTGAAAGCTCTTGTTGCCAGATTCCCAAGTAGAAACCTTCCCCCGGTGAGCAACTGGTGGCATCGTGTTTGGGAAAAGTCAGTCCTAGATAGGATCTCGGCACAGCCCAAAGACTCAGCAACCCAGAACGTTCTGACTGTATTTTGCAAACATCGCTGCCGTTTTAACATTGCGCAGAGAACATGATGCGCTTCTGGCAGAAGCCACACAGGCTGGACATTAATTTTCTGAAAAGGAGAATAACTACCCAAAGGTTGGGTGGTCGTGGGGAGAGAGGAGGCTGGTCTGGGCCTTGGCGGTCCCTTTGTGGGGAAACCAAAGGAAACAGAAAGGAAAGTCAAGGTCACTTTGATATTTGAGGGTTTCGGCCTCATTCTGTTTTTGGAAATTGCCCTGTTCTCAGTGCTTTTCCTTTTATAAAGCCAAAATTCTAAAATGAATTTTATAACTCAATTTCAAATATTCTAAAATGAATTTTATCATCTAAATTTTAGGAATACAAAGGAATACAAGACAGAATAAACTCTGAATAATGGAGGATCATAACAGGGAAAGCCCCCCCCCCCCATTTCCACGTGTGCGCATTGATAGTCTAGCACAGAAACCAAAGCCATGGCTGACGGGGTCAACCCAGCCCATCAGGGACCTCTGGATGGCTGTCCCGATCCAGAGGGGGAAATCCCACTCAGGTTTAGTTGTCTATCCACATATTAGACTCGGCCCTAAGCAGAGCTGCAAATATCTTATGGATGCGGTGGGCCTCTCCACCCCATAAAAATCTAACCACATTGGCCTGGTGAACTGTGAGCTGATCTGCACCATAATCTTGGGTTCATCTCATCTGCAGGGCTCAAGCACCCGAGGGTGCCACAAAACACATCCCATCTGCTTGGATCCTCTTTGCAAGGGATTTGCAAGGAGCCTCAAGCCCCGGGAACAAAGCTGGGCCTGGAATTCTGTATTCCGTGATGGTTTCTCAGCCGCACATCCCAAGACTTTACTTTTGTGCTGCTTTCTTTCTTATAACAGAAGCTTTTAAAAAAAATCAGTGCAATATGAAGCTGTCAGACTGATGTTCCGGAACATTCCCCAACCTCCTGGCTTTTTACTCTTCGCTGCAAAGCTTTATAGAGATCTATGACAACGCACAAAAAACAAGCTGTGCTTTTCATAGACTCCGGCAAAAAGCAACAACTCATGTTCAAAAAAGAAAGGGGGGCAGGAAGGCATCTGGGGAGACTTTTTTTGCCCCCCTCTGGAAGTTATTTTTTGCATTCCAGGCTTCAAAAGGAGGAAGACGCGGCCCCGATGAGTGCAAATCCGCTTCCTCTTTGAGTTCTCTTCTTGCAAAAACTAAACATTGAAATCCTTTGTTTGCATTGGAAAAAAAGGCAAACGGAGAAGCTGCGCAAGACTTTTAATGCGCAGAAAACCAAACTGGTCATGGGCAGAAACGGCACTCCTCATGTGATGTTTTGGCGCACGGGAGTGCTGCAAAACAGGATGATCACACCCTGGACAGGCCTGCCTGCATCACTTGGTGTCCTGGACAAGAGGAGTTTCCGAGGATGGTGCGGTCCACGGCGTGGCCAGTGGCCATGGGTTGTGCATGGCGACTGGCCACACCGTGGACCGCACCATCCTCGGAAACTCCTCTTGTCCAGGACACAAAGTGATGCAGGCAAGTTCCACCTCTAACACTTACTTTTGGACCGCTCCCCTTGTGCAACTCCACAGGAATCGAGTCCACCCTCTGTTGCGCCATCCCTTGCACAGGTGCGCAAATGCTCCATTACTACGAAGGAAAGGATAAGCAACAGGTTTCCCTTGGCCTTGGTGGCCATCACTGAACCCCCACCCAATAGGGGTGAGGTCTGCGGTGCTTCCCTTGCAGACGGGCACAAGAAAGAGAAGTTTGGCATGTCCAGCTCAACGAGTAATAGGAGGAGAACTTGCATCCCAGAAATTCTCCTTTCCACCCAAACATCAGTTTAGCAGAGGAAACCTGATGAGGATGCCCGAAAGTTAGAACGAGTCAATGTGGTGGAGAAAATTTTTTGCACAGCCCAGTTTTGGGGTGGGGAATAAGCTCTCCTCCGCACCCAGACCCCATTTAGTGCACCTCTATTCTGGATCAGTGGTTTCAAAACTTTTTAGTACTGCTTTTTAAAAAGACACTGAATCAGGACCCACCTAGTCTTTCAAAAAAAGACACCCCACTAAGAAATTTTTTACTTACAAAGCATTTATTTATTTACAAGTAACAACCACCCCCAAAACATTTAACTTCCTATATTTACACTTGCTTGCAAACTGCAGGAGCTGATCTCTTTGCAGGGCAAATGGCAGCCATATGATTTTTGAATGGCTTCATTGGGAGGCTCTGCTCAGCCGCTATGGGACCCAACGAAAATTGGGTCGAAACCCACCAATGGGTCCTGACGCACCGTTTGGGAAGATGGTTCTAGAGTAGTATTCATCATTTTGGAACCAGGGCACTCTAAGAACTGTCTCATTAGGCCAGATTTTTGCCGGATCTTGAAAGAGGGCCTTGCTCCAGAGAGGCGGAATTGATGGGTACGTGTGTCAGGGCTTTCCCCGTGGTGGTCCCCATCCTTTGGTGGTCCCCATGCATTTATTTCTGAATTAAATTGTTATGGGCTTTTGTTGGGGTTCACTGAGGCTTGAGAATCGGGGATCACGGAGACATGCAACAGAAAGTGTAGGGCATTAACTATTTCAATACACAAATGAATAATTTGCCAGTACCAGGAAATCTAAACATTTCTGCTTCTCGGTCTTCTCCAAGAGACACAAGTTTAAATTCCTGTCCTCCCCCCTCCGCCCCCCACGAAAAGCCAGTTCCTCTCCAAATGAGGCTTTTTTGTCGGAGCTCAAATGTCAGCTGGTAGTAAAAGCCACCCCCATAAATACTGTTTATTAAGAGGGGAGACATTTAGAGCCCCGGACAGACGTGCTGTGCTTCTCTGAAGCGCCTGCTGAAATATTAACAGCGACACTCTCAAGGCTGGGAGACCAAAGATTTCAACCTGCTGATGGCTTATAAAAAAGGAGAGGAAAAAGAGGGGGAGAGAATATCTGCAGCCCTCACTCTTTTCCAGTGGCTCGTGAAAATGAGCCCCAAGAGGGCATCACCGCCATGGGGCTGCGCCTCCTGCCAGCTCCTCCAAAGGGAGGGGGCACCACTGCAAGAAACCCCCAGTTCATGCCACTCCTTCGGCAAAGCACAGGCATGGAGGGTGTTGCGGGTTTCAGGGCATGCTGGGCACGACCGGCATGTTGTGCCAGTTTTGAAAACATCATTGTGCAGCATGAAAGTCTCAGTTCCAGAACATTCTGCTGTGGCGGATCCTGGCCTCAGATTCTCTGTGGTCCATCCTCATGGAGCCCCCACCTCTGACCCGCCAGGAAAGCCACTCAACTTTCCAAGACTCGTTGGAAAAAGAAGCACTGATTGAAATCCTATTAAGTAATAATTAATTAATCCTATCAATATCTATACTGAATCAATTTTGTGTTGTTATGTTTAATGCCACTAAAGGTCTTCATTCAGTCACTGAACAATCTATGGCGACCTGTGCTTGTGACTTGTGCTCTTGGTCCTGGTTCTCATTCTTTCTGTTCCCGAGTCCCCCACTCTTGGAGGGTCTCTTTGTGCAGCTGCCAGACCCATTTCATCTGCCTTCTCTACCCCCCCCCCCATGGCCTTGCCTGACCTGAATTGCCCTACGATGGCTGCTGCCGCCATCCTCCTGTGAGCAGAACCAAGCGGCCTGATCCCCCCCTCCCCGCAGCTTCTTCTTTTAGCATCTAGATCAGCAGCAGCTTAATTGCCTGGGGGTGGGTTGGTCGGGAAAGACAAATCTTTCATCCACTTGGAGGGGTCCAAGTCTCTGGTTGAATGATCTCCACTCTGTTCCCCCCTCCCCATAATCTTCTGCACCAGAAACCAGCCTGGCTCTTCACCTCCTGTAATTTTACCTTTCCTGCTGCGGGAACAGCTGGGCAGGATTAAGGCTCAGCCGTCTTTGGCACCCTGCCCGGGTCCTGTCCCTGCTGTCCCTGATCAGAGAGAGGCTGTGCACCCCCAGCCCCAGCACCCCTGCCTGGCCGTCCTTCTCCTCCTTGGTCCTCCCCAACCTGGGGCTCAAGACTCCTGGATCCCAGATTAAGCCTCTCTTCCAACACCCTGCTGGCATCAAGCTGCTTCCATCCCTGGAGAGGGACTTGGCATCAGTCGGGCTCCTTTGATTCATTGATCCCAAATGAGACCGAGGCAAAGTCTCTCTCTAGAACTGCAGCAGAACAGAACCAGGGCATGGCACACTGGCTGAAAATCACTCTCTTAGAGCAGAATCCTAACCATGCCTACTCAAAAGTAAGCCCCACTGTGTTGCACATTTATCACATACACACACCAAAAAAACTTCCATGCTGGGCAGGCCTGGTGCTAACCACAACTGCCGACAACGTTTGAAAGTGGCACTTCTCAAAGGTGAAAAGGGAGAAGGGCTTTGCCAGGGACAAAGGGTCAGGGCAGGAGGGCGAGAGCATCCCCACCACTGCCACCTTGCCTGGCACCTCTGGGTCCTGCATGCAGCAGCTGCCAATACAGTCTGCAGCTGCACCTGGATGCTGCCGGGCTGCTGCAGCCGCTTCTGCAACTGCCTGCACTTCTGCAAAGGTGGAAGGAAATTAAAAGCCCACTCAATAACGGGCCACGCTGGCAGCTTCCCAGAGTCATGATTAATTGATGTGCCTGGCGCACGGGGAGAGCCGGTCCTTGCGCATAGTTTAAGCCTGCAGGCCTTAAAGGGCTAGTGATCCGCTGTCGCATGTTGTGGGAATGAGCAGGTACTAAACAAGGACGCCAGGCCAGACTGTGCAACCACTTTCCCTTCTCCAGTTTACCCCATGACCACAGCCTGGTGCTCCGACCAGTGAGCACCATTGCCCTGCTTTGCAGCCTTCTAGAACCACTTGGGACAAGCAGAAAGGCCCCAAAGATTTAGCATCCCGAGTGGGACATGAAGCATTTCTTGGACATGAAATTTGGGAAGGGGCTTTCAGCCAACATGGCTTGGCAGTGGAAGGGCACAACCCAGAGTAACGACGGGAGCACATAACAGACTTTACGTGCACCTGTAGTTACTGCACCACCTCGTGAAAACCTATGGGAAATTCATATTGCAATCCAGAGTAACTTGTTCTTACTCTGGAGCAAGGACTCCCCGTAGTTACTCTGGATTTCATCCTTAGAATCAAAGGATGCTCCACCGAGCAAAGGAGGCCCCCCAGCGAGAACTAAGCTCCCCTTTGCTGGTTTGAAAGTGCAAGTCTTGTTTAGTTGTTCCAAACCTCTCAGCAGTTTGAAGGCTGTGCCCTTGCCAGCGCTGCCAGTACCTTTCCAAAGGGGGGGGGGAATGGACGGCGCTGTGTCAGGCCAGGTGACGAGAGGCTCATTTATCTCTGCATGTGCAGAACTGGCTCCCGCTCCGAGATGGTGGCCTCAGCACTGTCAATGCTCAGCCTCGGGAAGCAGGCAGCACCCCTAGGCTGGCATCGAAGAGGAGCTGTTAGAGGGCATTGGCAGCATAGCTGGAAGGGGTGGAGCAGTCAGTCTTGGAGGGAGCCTCACCCCTTCCAAGCCATTCTAGACATGAATGGGTGAGGCTCCCTCCAAGACTGACTGCTCCACCCCCTCTAGCTATGCCACTGCATGGGCAAGAAGGACGTGTCAGATAATTTGCAATAATCCAAACTCGGGGGTCCCATTTAAAAAACTTCTTAAATATTCTTAAACTTCTTAAATTGAAGAAACTTCTTAACTTCTAATTTAAAAAGTTTCCATTGAAGAAAATTAACTCCAGTTTATTTAAGAAAGTTAACTTCTAAGGATCCATCTGCAGAAGGAGGACACCCTCGAGTGCCCGGGCACCCAAATGCCCCTTTCCAAAGAAATCTTCCCCAAAATTCTCCTACACAAGGGACAAAGGAGGGACAGTCTCACTTCCAAAAGTAAGGACCGCTTGAGCCTGGTTTCAGGCTTGGTGGGGGCACCGTTTGAGACTCCGCAGGAGATCTGTCTCCCAAGAACAGCCTGCCGGACTCTGTCTGAGGATAGATGAGCCCTGGTGAGCAGGCGCCCGGTCTGGCTTAAGCCGGAAAGCCTCGTCCTTTGAGCGATGCGCCTGTTCGCGGCCTGGAGCCAAGCTGCCCATTAGGGTGACGCAGATCCACACGCTTGGGCCTGGGTGGTCAGATCCATCACCGCAGTGCTTCTGGGCCACCCAGAAGATTGTAAACCGTCAGGCTTCCTTTATTTGTCCACTCCTTAAAGGCATTGAGGTTAGATGCCATCACCACTTCTTGTGGCAAGGAGTTCCACAGATTAATGACACGTTGGGTAAAAAAATATTTTCTTCTGTCGTTCCTAACCCAACGTTCCATTTTAGTGGATGTCCCCGTCTTGGGGACGTCCAAAGTAAAAACTGAAAAGGGACACCAAAAATGCTTCCAGATGGCGCCCTGTGTGTATGTGTGTGCCTGTGTGTGTGCGCACACGTGCTGCAAACTAGCTTTCCAGAGAGCAAAGCCCCATAGCCAAGATTTGGCTCCCACCCCAAATTATCCCCTTGGAGTGTGAAACCGTTTGAGGTCAAGCCTTTAAAGTCGGAGTTCTTGGCAGTTCCATTGCTCTACGGAGGAAGAGGAGGGATGCCAATTATGCCTGACCCATGCCATGCAATGGCTGAGAACAGCATCCAGGACATGCACTGGAGTGACTTCCTCTGACCCCCACTCTGGCCCCAATAGAAATCAGCCCCAAACTGCCCTGCATCCATTTTACCAGGAGAAAAACTCTCAGAGGAGTCCAAGGCACAGACCTCCAGCATCCCATGGCCCTGTCCAGGGAGAGCACCCTCGATCCTGCTGTTGCTACCCCATTATCTGAGGACCCAGCAAGCCCCAAATCACTGGACATGCCATCAAATCAGACCATAGAGGGCACTAATCATCAAGAAGCCCCATGAGATGCCCCAGTGTGAAGTCGCCACGCAGCCCCTCCCGCATCTGACATTTCAAGGTACACTATCTGTGCTTTGGAGGTTCTATGGTTGCCAGCAATGGGTGGGCCTCTTTTCCTCCTCCATGTGTTGCTCTGATCCCTTTATCCTGAGGTCATCAGAAATGTCCTGCTGCTGGATCAGGCCAAGATCCAGAGACTTCTGCTTCTTCCCAGCATGACTTCCCATGTTGCCCTTCAGATCAGACCATGTGCTGATCTGATCTCCACAAGTCCTCCAGGAATGCTCTTTGAGTCTCCCTTCCCCCCTGCGCTGCTCGGAGGGGCTCCGTCCAGCCCACTGGTCAGACACACCTTGGCTCTCGCCCTCCCCATCCCTCAAAGCTGGTACTTCCTCAGCAGCTCGTTCTGCCACTGGCGCTTCTTGTTGGGGAAGGAGACAGGGATCTTGATCTTCCGGAAATCCTGAATGCATTTCCCCAGCTCGGACTGGAGCGCCTGCCTTTCCTCGCTGACGGGTGGCACTGCTGGGCCGCTCTCCAGGCCATTCTCCTTGATGCTGGCATGATCGCTGTTCCTCCTCTGCCCGGCTTGCTTCAATTCCTCCAACTTCTTGAGGGGCTTGAAAAGATCCAAGGTGTTGGGCCGTTGCGGGCCGCACTCCTCAGGGGCTTCCGGCCACGGCAAAGACCCCGAGGATCCAGTTTCCGAAGGGGGACCTTTGTCCAGCAGAGGTGGCAGCACCACATCTGGGTCAGAGTCACCCCCTTTGGAACTGGGGCTCGTGTTTGGAGGGTCCTTGCTCACCTCGGGACTCTGGGACAGTTCCTGCGTGGCTGTGGGAGTCTCAGCCTCAGCTGTGACCATGGGGGCCTGCTCCACCGTAGCAACGGGTGCACACTCCATGGCAGTCAATGGGGTGATTTCAGTGGTGCTCATAGGGGCTCCATCCACTGGAGAGAGAAAAAAAGAGATCCGGGTGAGGCTGGCTTGGGGGCAGACTAGATGCGATACCAGAGATCTGTTCGCCAGCTGACCACAACCATGTCTGTGACAAGGGCTGCAATCCCAATGACACTTTCCTGGGAGTAAGACCCATTGAACACAATGAGGCTTACTTTTGAGTAGACATGGTTAGGACCTCATTCAAACAGGCCCCTCTTGTGCTCCCCAATACCCTTCCCTCTTCAGTGTTCTTGGCCTGACATGCTCAGATCTTGCCTACAAAAATGGGTTTGGGGTCACAATTTGAGTTTTTCCCAGCAGTAACTGTACGGATAGGGTTGCCATAATTCTCTTCCACAAAATTGGGACAGGACCCCATCAAACCCTCCACTATGTGAATGCAGTCCCCCCAAATGTGGACAATCCAGGGTTTTCAGGACAAATGGCAACCCTGGATATGGAGAAACTTTGATGCTGAAACCTGGGCACGCAATGCATTCCAAGCCACGGGTCACAAGCCAGATTCCACCCATAAAGTAGTAGGATTTTGGATTTGGTTCCCAAATCAAGCCTGCCTCAAGGAGGGCTCCTGCTTTTTTCAGCATGAAGTCTGCGGGTCTTTGGTCGAGGTGGGAGCAGCACCATAAATCCCATCAGCAAATCCAGTTGATGAACTGGTAACTTCACTGTGGCAGATAAAATTCCAGATTTATGGCTGCTCATCTCTGCCCAGGGCCATTCTGAGACGCTGAAGGTTTGGGAAGGAGCCCAAGATTGCAGCTGGCCTGGTGACGTGGCTCCTTCCTGCACGTCTGCCGAGAGCCCCAAAGTCCTGTTCAGCTCTCCTTCTCTCACCCCAAAGGGGGCTGGCATGCAGTGGAATAGCAAGAGGGGGGCTGAGCAGACCATCTTGGAGGGAGCCTCACCCCGTTGGAGCCATTCCAGGTGGGGGGTGCAGAATGGAGCAGTACGTTCCAGAGAGACTCAGAGCACCATTTTGGAGACTCAGAGCACAATCCTAACCATGGCTGCTCGAAAGGAAGCCCCATTATGCTCAGTGGGTCTTACTCCCAGAAAAGTGTCCTTCAGAATTGCAGCCTAAGGCTGGAGGCGGCCTTCCCAATCCCTTTTTTCGGTCCAAACAATGTCAGTTTATATAGTGTTGGCCACGATCCATCCATTGAAGCCTGTTTTGTCCCATCTGCTGTGCTTGGAACGTCCTCCAGGCTGCTGCGGCTGCACAGATGGGTCAAATTGTATGGAATGTGGCTTAATATTTTAAAAGTTTGTGGAGCGGCATAAAAAATAGTGAGAGGAGATTTTGCTCCCGCTGCAATTCCGATCCCCATTATGCCCTTGGGCACTTTAAATGAGAGAAATAACATTCTTCTTCTTATTGTTGCTATTACACTGGGCCCTCCTCATCTGCAGACTCAACACCTGCATTTTATGACTCATTGGAAGTGCTGCAGGGTCACACCTGTCATCCTGGACATGACTGGAAGCACCTTCTAGACTCATCCTTGGTGCTCCGGGGAGGACACTCATGGCCTCCTCCAGCCTCCGAAGACGTCACAGAGGCACTGGAAAGATACTTCCAGCTGCAACCAGGTTAGGTGAGTCCCCCAGAACTCCCCTTGTGATGTTTTGGCCTTTCTCCAAAGTGCTTGAAGTGAAAGCCGAAACTTCATTCACTGCTTCCCTCTGCCAAAGACAGCACAAGATGCCAAGACAGCAAGACCCTGCGGAAGCTGCGCCTGGCCTGATGCTCCCCCAACACGTGCCTGGCTAGTGCTGATCATCATCAGCCGCAGCTGGAGAAGCCCAAAGCCACAGTCCTTGAAAGTGAAGCTTCAAGATCCTCTTTATCTTTTGTTTGTCCTTCACTGTCAGCAGGACACGTCAGGCACTCTTCAGACACTGGAAAGCATCAAAGGCAGGCGAAGGCCAGGCGTCCTCCTCCGGAGGAATTAATAGCAGCCGCCACTGGCAAAGGGACCAGGACTTTTAATTAGGGAAGGAGAAAGGGGGTGTTCGGACATCCTGATGGGTTGCCATATCTGAACTGGGACAAAGGACCCACCCAGGACAACGGGGAGAACCCACCAGGGAACTCAGTGGGGAACCACCACTAGCACCCCATGCAATGTCCTATCCAGAAAAAGCCACAATTACAGATTAGCGGCCTGGTGTCCGACCTTGTGTCAAATTTCCTTTCCTTGGCATTGCAGTGGAGCACCTTTGGGTGGCAGGGGCCAGGCATGACCCCCAGGTTTAACCTCCTCAGGGATCACCCTCCCTGGGATCAGGGATCCCCACCAGGGATCAACCTCCTCACCTGGGAGAACAGCTGCAGCTTCGGTCCTGAGATCCAGAATCGGCTCCGAGGAGGAGGCGAGATGTTTCCGGATGTTCTGCTCCAGTTCTGCCGGTGTGGGAGCCACACTGAGCCACAAGCTTCCTGGAAAGGGGGCAAAGCCAAAGGGAGAGAAATCAGGGGGAGAACTATTAGGTCCTCCTCTCCATTTGCTGTCTCCATCTGATTCTCCCTCCACGTCCTCCAAGCTCAGATCTCATGATTTGCCTCACCTGAATTCATTTCAAATGCAAATGAATTAGAACTCAAAACTTAGTATTGGGAATCCTGTTTCTTTCATTTCAGAATTGATTTATTTATAGATTCATTTATAGATTCAGTAATCAATACGGGGTACTTTGGGCCGTGTGATTCAGCCCTAGAGAAATGCTGGAGGCCGTGGGGATGAATTCTGCAAGCCCAGGAGGATCAGCATTGAGGATCAGACAGCCCTGAAGGTTGCATTTGAAAGAGGCTTTTCAGCCACATCAGAGTGGAGCAAAGGAGGCAGCAAACAGAGCAGGTACTTCGGAAAAGACGTGGCTCTCTCTGGAATTCAGAACAGGAGGCCGAATGGCCTGGATGGCACCAGAAGACGTAGAGCTTCATCTTCACCCTGATCTGGCCAATCAGCTCCCACCATGTCAGTCTGCAGGGATGGAAGCGCAACCTCCAGCCTGTGCCGGGTTGATGCTCAGGCAAGCCAGGGGTCACAGTGATGGTGAACCTGCTGCGTCGGTGAAACCGTGTGACAGCCCTTGCCAAGAAAGGGCAGCGCGCATCTCCACAGGGCATTCCCAAGAGGGAAAAATCTGCGACTGTCTGTCCTGCAAAGTGAAGAGAGTGTGTTTGGGGGGACAGACGACTTTACTGCCCAAGTGGGACTGCACCCCTTTGCAGTCCCACTGGGATTTGGGGCAGCCCTTTGCAGTCCCACTGCAGATTTGGGGCAGCCCTTAAGGAAACACAAACTGCACACTGACTGCACGTCACTGCAAGAGCTTTGATGCAAATAATGTTTTGCTTTGTAGCAAGATGTTCAGCCTGGGTGACCATTTTCCAGGACATGTCCTCATTTTTAGCCTTGTGTCCTGGGGGGGAAACTTCATTGTCTTCCTTTTCCTTGTGAGCAGGTGGCACATAAAATTCTTGTAATTAATAAATTAGATGCAATAAATTATAAAGTAAGTCTGTGACTTACAAACAAGTTCCTTTCCAGAACCAACATCACTGATGTCAACACATGGCTGTCAGTGCAATGGATGTTCATTTACTGCATATGAAAGTTTGCATCTTGAATGCTTGTACTTTTGAGGACTTACTCTATTATAGTATTAAGTTGAATGATAAGTTATACAGTGGTGCCTCACATAAAGAGCTTAATTCGTTCCAGAGGCCTGCTCTTTAAGTGAAATGCTTTTTAAGTGAAGCAGATTTTTCCATAGGAAATAATGGAAACTCTGACGATTGGTTCCACAACCCCCAAAATATTCATATAAAAATATTAACTGGATGTAAAAATGATGACAAAAAACTGGAACTGAATTCAAAACATGCATTCAATGTGCAGGATCCTATGAAGTCTACTTAGGCTACAATCCTAAAGACACTTTCCTGGGACTCAGCCCCACTTAACACAATAGGGCTTACTTCTGAGCAGACATAGTTACGAGACTGCAATCAAAGACACTTTCCTGGGAGGCGTACCTGGGCTGTTGCTGGAGGTTCAAAGTGGTTGGTGGGGGCACTTGGGGACAGTTAGGGGCAGCTGCCTCTGGCACCTCCAGGGAATTGCCCGCAAGTTGGGGGCAGTTAGAGGCAGCAGCGCTGGCCGGCAGCCCTTTTAAAGAGCCTCCATGCAGAGTGTCAGGGCTGCGTAGCACGCGTGCCCATAGCACACTTGCTTGTTAAGTGAAGCGGAACTTGTTAAGTGAAGCAAGATTTCTTGGAAATTTTTGCTTGTTATATGAAATGCTTGTTAAGCAAGGTGCTTGTTAAGCGAGGTACCACTGTATAGTGTTTAACTACATGAAGCAATATATATGAGTGTTTCTAGCTTTTATTTGATCACGTCCTACATTTTCTTGGGTGTCCTACATTCTTCCAGAGATAAGATACAGTGGCCGATGTTGTGGCAACATAGACGCGGTTGCCCCCATCAGCCCCCACCTCCCAAACAGCCAAATTCTGGCTCCTCCGCCTGTTCCTGGCATCTGCTCTCAGCCTGTCCTTGCAAGATGTCGAGCAACTGCTGAACATGACACTTCGCAACAAGCAGCTCGACATCCTGCAAAGAACAGGCATGACGGCACGGAGAGATCCGCGGATGCTGCTATTCCAGGACACCGGTTCGATGGAAAGGACACGGGTGTTTTGGGGGTGGTGTTGCTCTGTGTGTCAAAGAGGGCTCGGGGTCTGACTTTGGGGTCAAACACCTCCAGAGAAACATTGCAAATGAAAATGCCAGGCCCCCAAATACTGTTGTGTTGCTGAGGACATCCTGTTGCCCCCTGGAGCAAAATGCCAAGCCTGGTCTTAATATGGAGAAAGGAATCCGGATGGGAGACCCACAAGGGAGGAAGAGTTGTGGTCGTGGAGGCTTCATTTACCCACCCACTGCCTGGCTAAATTCAAGGTCAGATCGGACTGAGAGAGAAAATCTCGGATCCATGAAATGTCACATCCGAGAATGTTTGGACCTGGACTGAACCAGAGGGGAGGCAACGTCAGACGTCACCCTAACAGAATCTGGTGGGAGGTCCAAGTGTGGTTCAGCCAGTAGGGAATCCAGGTGTCCTTGTCCACTATGGTTATCCACTATGATTCTCTTCCAAACCCTCTCGTGGGTCAGCAGAGATCAGCAGGTTGGTGGTGAAGTCTAGTGGTCTGCAAGTTGTAGCTGGGGAGACCGGAGGGTGAAACCCCTCCGTAGCGCATGGTGTTTGTTGAAATCCTCACTAGCAGGAGCTCATGTGGAACGGACACCTTTCCAGGGGTCCAGATGGAGGCCAGAGTGGCTCATCGGTGGAGGCATCAGCGGAGGCTTCCTTGCCCAAAGCAAAAGAGAAGTCAGCAGGCAAGTGATAAAAGAAGAAGAGGAGCACGTGGTGGAAAACAGCAGGGCAAAGCAGATCCAGCACATCAGAAGAAGGACAGCTGCCAGGCGGCCTTTGGGGTGATGGAGAACAAGGGCATGAAAGGGCCGCCGAAGCCACTGGAGAGATGGCGTGGAAGCAGCACAGATGCTTTGCACCCGCAGGAGATGCAGCACCAGAACCCGTAGCGGAACTGACCTTCTCCAGGAGGGACCCTAAAGGACTGGGTTGAGCTGCAGCAGCAACGGATGCGACGCCCTTGCAAATTAAAAATTAACCGAGTGCCAGGTCTGGATGGCCATCTGTCTGAGAGCAGCAAAGGGGCCCTGTGCAAAGCGAGGGTCTCTCCCCGCCAAAGAGCATGACTTTGTCCTCAGAAAGAGCACCCCGGCAAGGAGTCCAGGTCAGGATCAGGAACATTTGGCTTTCAACTTCTTTGCCAGAGTTCAGAGAAATCCTGGGTCTTTTATATATCGGGGACACATAGAACTACCCAGCCTGCTGAAACTTTCGTAGAGTAGACCCCCCAAATACCAGTTTCATGGAGCAAGGGGGGAGGTGGGCAGCCCTCCCTCTCCTGCCCACAGCCTTTCTGGAGACAGAGACGGTGCTGGGCGAGGTGGATCCCCTTTGGGCCTGATCCAGCAGGGCCTGATCCTTCTTTTCTGTGCTCAGTGAGGATCTGGTGCTGGTGCCCGGTGGATGTTCTGGGGGTGAGGATGTTGTGTAAATGCATTGTTCTGGCTCTCAACACTGTGCCAGGTATTTGATGTGGCTCTTTGACTGGCACCTTTGGAGACCCCTGTGTTGGAGGAACAAGAGCCCAACTCACTGGTTTTGCTGGCCTGTGGCTGACCTGGTTATAGCTCAGCAGGTGAGAACCCTTGTCGCTCCCTCTGGCCCCACACCCATCTGGTCCATGTGCTGTGCGTGCCACCTCCAGCGGTGCTCTCTCTCTCTCTCTCTCTCTCTCTCTCTCTGCATGGCCTCCTCCCTGCTGGACTTCCAGCTCCAGCTAATTTGCACAGGGTGGCTTCAGTACAGAGCAAATTAGCGGCCAATTATGAGGCCAACTGTAGGGTCAGGATTCTGCTGTGTGCTAATGAGTCGGGGGGGCCCTCTGGGAGTTGCAGAGAAGGCAGCACTGGCTGGACTGCCTGAACCAAGCAGAGCAAACCGGTGGACGTGGCCCCTGCCCAGTGGGGCAGCCCCAGCCATTGACCACTCAGTGTTGCTTCCTCACCAAGGACATATTTCAGGTGGGGGACAGGGTGGGGGGCAACTGAGAGTGATGCCAGATCCCTTTCTTGTCCATTCTGATCTTGGGACTTTCCAGTTGGCTCTCCAGGGTTTTGCGATGCTAACTCTCAAGTGTGCTCATCTGCGCACAAACGTGCCATGCGTTGGCTGGTTCAGTGAGCTTGTGGTGAAGTTGCATTTTGCTAGGAAATTCTCCAGCAGAGCTGAGAATGGGGATGCCTCACCCCACTGGATACACCACTGGTGTGAGCAACCAAACCGGACATCCTAGAGGCACCGCTGGGGCACCCCTGAATTCATGCCATGGCAAGAGATGGGGCAGTTGCTGCTGCCATCACAGTGGGTGGCTGTCAGTGGGCCTCTGGATCTCCCCACTTCCTCACCCGTTCCACAGCCCCCCAGCAGGACCAGGTAGGTGGCCCTCCTTCCTTCCTCTTGGAGTCGCCTTCCTCACAGATCTGAGTCGTTGCCGAAGCTAATGCTTATTAAAGATTTAAAAGGCAAGCTGTCAGCGGTGCTGCTCAGAGTGGGGCTTTTTTCCTGTTATAGCTCGATCCTGTCTCTAATACTAATAGGATTACAGGAGGGAGGAGATACGGTGACCCCACAGAGGCTGAGCTGACCTACTAAGTACTTGCAGGGGCTGGGGTCTCCTTCTCACCGGGACAGGCAGGGGGAGCTCCCACCTGGGCAGAGGCTACAGGTGTGGGGGGGCCCAGAAGTGGGGGGGCCCAGAAGTGGCCTTTGCAGGGTCCAAGGCGCTTTGGACTCGACCCCACAGCCACATCGGCTCCCTGGGCTAAAAGCTGAAGACCCTCAAAGAGGACAAAATGGAGGACATCCAAGAAATATGTAGGGCATCATAAAATAAAAGCTACAAGCTCCCAGGGCAAAATCCTAACCAATTCAGAAGAGAGAGACAAGTATTAGGGTGGATCCTTGCCTCACGGTCGATCTGGGTGAAACTCCCCACATCTCCTTTCCATTGCCCCATAAAATAAATGGGCACCTTCTTCTATTCAGGCCTGTGTCTTACCTGGGAAGCTCCCGTTTCCAGGCTCCTTCTGTGAGGTCTGGACATGGCTTGACGCACCTGAGAAGGAACCCAAAAGAAGCATTTCACCAAAAAGCACACTCTGGAATCCTTTAAAATCACCCCCAGGTGTCAAGGGGGGCTGTTTGCTCCACAGGAGGGTTTTGCTCCCCAAGCAAACAGTTGCATATCACCCTGCACATTTTTGGTGCCACTCAGGGCTGGAATCCTAACATAAGCACAAATCCCATACTGGCCTGGGGGTGTCGTAAAAGTTCTGCACCACTCCCGGGGGTGTTAGGCCAATGCACTGACATGTGCCAGCCTCGCACCCCCACCACAGGTGAGTTATGCTGGCCTGAACTGGTTAGGGATTGTGCTCTGAATTTTGTATCTGAGCAGGCATTGGGAAAACTAATCCATTGCCTGCAGAGCTGCCCCCCTTCCCAAGGTCGGCTCAGGAATGAGGTCAGGTGAGACAGGCAGGAGGATGCCCACCTCATCTACCCACTCACCTCTTCCTGGGTTGAAGGAAGGGGGATGCAGAGAGGAAGAAAGCATGAAGCGAAGCAAGGGCGGCCGGAGCACTGGTGCAGCTTGTCATTGAGCACATAGAAGCATGTGCAGCTTAGCCAAGAATGGCACCTTTCCCCTCCGCCACTGCGGCCACCTGATCTGCACCTCTCGCCAGGCGCCCACCTGAGTCCCTCCCCGGCGTTTGAGATCAAAAGGGCAAATATGATTGCACTGGGAAAACTCTCCTTCTCCGCCGTCCAGCTGGCGCTAATCCTTCTTTCAAACAAAACCTTCCCTGAGTAATCCTTGCTGTGAGAGCTGTTAATATGCTGAGGGCCTCGGGGATCCACATGCGCCCGGCTCTCATCTTGGAGCTGGATCGTGCCCGATTTGGGCTGCTGGATCTCTGGCATTCATCCCCCCTTAGATGGTCACAAAAGCAGCCGTTTGAAGGGGACGTACCATATGTCATAACCACAAAGAGGACAATGCTTCCTAAAATGTAGGGCATCCAAGAAAAATGTAGGACCTGACAAAATAAAAGCTGAAGACACTCACGTATATCACTTTATTTGGTTAATTTAAACACTATATAGGTATACAGCTGGATCCAATCGTATTGGCTCTGCCTTTCCATTGGACTAATTCAGTGGTGTGGAGAGGGGGGATTTGCTGCTTGGGGAACAGCCTATCCTCCATAACAATCTACCCAGGCTTTCGTGCTTCACTTGCAGCATATGCAGCGCCAAGCACCATACCATAGTCTTCAATGACAGAGACCTGCTTTTTTTATATAGGTATTCCCTGCTTTCTGACAGTTTGTTTTCTGATGATCCACTCTTTCAGCACCTCTCAATTATACCCAGTACTAATTCATTCACAGCACATTCCTCTCTTTCAACCTCTCTCTGCTGCTCTCAAGGCCAAAATTGCCCTCCCCCATGTTGGAGCTCCTGGTCCCAAAGGAGTTAATGAGAATTCATTCGCAGAAATCTTTGGGGGGCAGCAGGAATTTGCAAGATAAAAGGGGTGTTTGCAATTTACTAGATAAAAAAGCACCGAAAGCAACATTTACAAACTAAAAAAGATGGGGTTCCACTTTTCAACCAATTTCATTTTTGGACAGTGCTCTGGTCCCGAACCCATCCAAGAAGTGAGGGATGCCTGCATTACTTATTATTAAAATAATATGCATGTTGTTGAATTTAGTGGGATGAATTTAGTGGGTTGTGGTGCTGCTCATCCGAGCCGTCAGTCACCTTGATTCCATAATTATATGCCTGGGAAGTAAGACTTTTAATTCTTTGCTTGCAGAAGATGGGACCAGAGGAAGCTTCCTTTTTCCTGGGAGGGACACATATGGGGTCAGAATGGGAGGCAAGGAGGGACGTTCAGTGGGGTATGGCAGGGCAAGGTCCTTGCCTGGAGCTGCTGCCAATCCGGGTCAGCAATGCTGAGCTAGACAGGCCCAGGAGGCTCTGGCAGCAGCAGGCAGCATCCCAGTTAGCTAAGCAATAGGGCAGCGGTTCCCATAGTGGGATACAGGACCCCATTGGGGTGGTCATGAAAAGCTGGGCACTGCCATCTGGGAACCTGGCATAGATAGGGTGCTGACATCTTGGAATAGGGTTGCCATATGTCCTGAAAAACAGGGACGGTCCAGATTTTGGGGGTTTGCGTTCCCCTACTGGCAACTGGGACAGAAGGTTGTGTCCTGATTTTGTGGAAGAGAATTATGGCAACTCTATCTTGGAATGGGGCTGCTTTCCTGGGAGTAAGTCTCACTGAACTTACCAATGGCAATTACTTCTGAGTAGACGTGGCTCAGCACTGGCATTACAGTGACTGTACTTCCTGGTCTGGTTTCAAGGGGATCCTGGATAGATTATCATTCTCAGAAGGGGGTCCTGGGTGCAAATGCTGAATGAGGGCACCTGTCCCAGGATGGCCTCCTCTCGAACAGGTACACTCAGACAGGGATCCTTTTAGCCAGAGATGAAAGGAACGGGTATGTTCTTCGTGCACCACATGCGCTCAGTGGCAGAGCCAAGGCCCTGCTCAAGGTGCCCCTGGGACGTGGCTCCGCTTGTCTCGGTCTCCTATGTCCAGCTGAGGATGGAGAAGCTGCACCAGCCGTTGCCCTCCAGGCAAGCAATGGGGAATAGTGAAGCCCCCTCCCCAAGTTCCCCTTTGTCAGGAGCCCATCCTGGTCTAGAGCATCACACGTACCCCCAGTCCGATGGGAGCTACCAGTCCCGGATCTGAAACCGCTCTGGTGAAATCACATTATCTAGAGAAGAATTAATCAGCAAAGAGCCCCTCCAGCTTTCGGGCAGGAGATAAATCTCTGCATTGTCCTCTCCGCTGTCAGTTTTACTGAGCCGAGATTATTTTAAATAATGGCTTGATTATCATTTGAGGATTTTTGTTTTGTGGGGCTGCTTTTAAGTGCCCCTGGATTTTGCTCCAAAGAGACGCAAAGTCCCATTAATCAGAGATGCAGGATCGGTTCCGATTACATCCTCATCACGCAGCCAGGCCCAGGGCTGCTTTTAAGCGCTTGGACGTCCTCCAGCCTCCCTTCGCCAACCTCCAGAGATGTTTGGGGGCTGCTGACACCTGATCGCCTGGACGAGATGCTCCAAGGAGAGGAGACATCAGGATGCAACAAATTCATATTCCCCAGTACCCCCCAATTAAAACATATCCTATTATTTACTTTGGGGGGGGGGAGTATGAATTTGTGGGTAGAAGGCAACGTCCCGAAAACCCATCAGTGTGCCGCAGGCCATGCTTCTGTGTCCTGCCACGTGGTCTCCAATTTGACCAATGCTGCAACTTTTGGTATAACTCCAAATAGTGTCCTGGATAGTGCAAAACTCCCCCTCCCCGGCATATTTAGCTCTGCTGCAGTAGACATGCAAGAGTCCAAACCTATGCAAGTCTACTCAGAAGTAAGTCCCATTAGCCAGCATTTTCAGAATGGACCAGCACAGACACGCATGCAGCCCCAGGATTGGAGCCCCAGCCCCAGCAGAGACTCACAAGCATCTGCCTGAGATGCCTATGTAGGATTTCTTGCTACAGGCAGGGGGTTGGACTAGATGACCTCCAAGGCCCTCTCCATCTCTATGATTCTAATCTGTGACTTCTGAGTGCATTGGGGGGGGGGGGTTAAGAATAGTATTATGTTTTTTTCTAGAAGGTTCCTGGTTCCCCACCTTCTGGAAGTTGGACCATCT
Organism: Cryptoblepharus egeriae; assembly: GCA_030015325.1. Taxonomy (NCBI): domain Eukaryota; kingdom Metazoa; phylum Chordata; class Lepidosauria; order Squamata; family Scincidae; genus Cryptoblepharus; species Cryptoblepharus egeriae. Next base: position 694,377 of record JAREYC010000016.1, read on the forward strand.
GGCGAGGTGTTTATGCTACCAAACAACTGAATTACAACATGGCGAGCAGGCCAAATGGCTCGGAGTCTGAAAACAACTGCCTGAAATAGTCCTGCGGTTGGGTGCCGGTCCCCAAACTGTAGCCTTGTGTGGCCATAATTGTATACCTCCACAGGGAAGGTTCAACAGCTCCCAGGACGGCGTTGTTGGGCCTCCGCCTGCCTCACTCCAGGGAGAAGAGAGTTTCCAACGGAGACGTTGCCATTTCGGTGTTTAAGGTACAAATTTAGCTCTGCTTTACATCTCTTTCTCTCCCGCCCCACACAACCTGGGTGTAATTCCATTTGCCAGTCTTGTGGGTTGGCACACGGCCCGGCCCTGGCAGAGCCTCAGAAGGAACAGCAGGGCACAAAGAGACGCCAAAGTGGGGGGGAGTCTTGCACTGGAGATTACTTGCTGCCCAAGGCAGACATTTGCAGGGGGTGCAAGGGTGCTCCAGGCCTTATATACCATATACTAACATAATATACCTAATATATTCCTGGTATATACAGGGTATCCCTAAAGTCTGGACACATAGAAAAAATGCATATTTTCAATAAATTTCTTTTAATTTTTCAACATTTTATTCATTGGAATAATAATCAATAACGTCTTCAATGTGATTTCCACCATTTGTGATGCAAAGTTCCATGCACTTTGCAAGATTCACATGAATGAACCTACATTTAGTTATAGTAAGTGATATTTCCTATGTGTCCAGACTTTAGGGACACCCCATATAATATAAAGCAGGCCTCCGTCAGTCTTGAAAGACTATGGGATCGTGCTCGGCGCTGCATGCAAAGCATAAAGGCCTGGGTTGGATTGTTATGGAGGACAGGCTGTTACCCAAGCAGCAGACCCCCCTCTCCACGCCACTGAGTTACTCCAATGGAAAGGCAGAGCCCATACGATTGGATCCAGCTGCGTCACAGAGCTGGGCTAAGGACAAGAGCTCACCCTGTCTTGTGGGGCCAACCTGGGTCTTGAACCCTGGCGGTACCTAATATATATCTAATATATTCCTGAACCCTAATATCCTCCTGGCACCCTGATATATGCTGCAATCCTAAAGTCACTTTCCTAAGATGAACACAATCAGGCTTAGAGTAGACTAAGAGCACAATCCTAACCATGTCTACTCAAAAGTCAGCCCCACTGTGTTCTATGAGTCTTATCCCAGGAAAGTGTCTTTAGGATTGCAGCCATAGTTAGGATTGTGCTCCTCATCTATTCTGGTGATATTGGGTGCCAGAAGCATTTTCACATCTTCCCACAAACGCCTGCCTTGGGCAAGAAGGAATTTCTGGCTACTGCTCCATTGCAGCTACATCTCCAGCCAGTGGCATAGCTAGAGGGGGTGTAAAGCACTAGGTTTAGCAGGATCCTGAACACAACATGGAACCAACCGGGTGAGGGAGAGCAAAATGGAGCCATATAGCATCTTCCGGTGCCTGTGAAATGGAGTGCATTGCACTCCCTTATGCACCACTGGCATTGCCAGCGCATTGCCAGCGCCACTGGCTCATCTTTAACTGGAAATGCCAAGAACCTCTGAGAAATCTTGCTGAGTTCTATCAAGGTTGGTTTGGGTTCTCTGAAGGTGCCCGGAATAGATCTCTGGTTTTGCTGCCAGCGGCTGCCCCTCTTCTGGCCTCCAGGGAGTTAACGAAATAAAACAACTAAAGATCAAATATTGGAACAAGGTGAAGCAAACAGTTCCTGCCCAGAGAAATAGGAAACAGCTGGAAGAGATCAAACCCGACAGTTAAACAACTGCTAAAATATGCCAGGGATTTTGGTTGGCAATCATGGAAAGAGGTGGGGGGAGAAAGGGGGTTAGGAAAGTCACCACCACAGATAGTGCCAGTCCAAGGCTGATCAACCCCTTCCTCTGTTTGCTCATCAGGATCCCAGCCTGCCACGGCCCCAATACTAGCTTGCAGGCTGCAGACTGAGAGCCTTGGGGACAGGGAGGCATTATTTATTATGATTTACTAGGAAGAATCTCGGAAAAACCCAGATCCCCCCAAGCCATTCCTTGGGTCTGAGTGGGGGGGGGGGGGTCCTGGCTGACCTCTCCTGAAACCTAACCCTAGCAGGTGGGGAGAAGAGCTTCCCTCCCTCCATCGCCTCCACCCTGCTGTGCCATCTCCACTGAAATGCTTCTGCCCAGCTTATTCATTCATTCATTTGTTTACTTACTTATTGCTTACTTATTTATACCCACTTTACTCATATTATTGTTTTATTTTTCTCTGTAAACCGCTTTGGGAACTTTTAGTTGAAAAATGGTGTATAAATACTGTTCATCATCATCATCATCATCCTCATCTGTTGCTTCCATGTTCCTCTCCAGAGTGCTTCTAACCCCATCCAAAGACTCCTGCTTGTCCACCAGCCTGTCCTCCACCCTGAGATTTTTTGTCATCCTCGGTGAGTTTCTCTCCGAACTGCAAAGTTCAGTCCAAGTCTAGCAGCCCCTTTTCCTGTCAGTGGCAGGTCTTGCACTGGCCCCACCGCCAACCCACCGCCCCTCCTTCCTGGCCTGCAATTTCGTGCAAACTGTCCGCGGGGCCAGATCCGGAAGCGGCTCAGCCGGAGCCACTGTGGCTGGTTTTGGTTTCTGCTGCACTGTCTTTGGATCACTTGCCAGCAGTTGTTTGCTTTGCCGTTTTGTTAGGACGGCACAAGCTTCCCTTGGAGGCTGGGTAGGTCCAACTAACCGCAGCCGACTCCGGAAAAAGAAAAAGCACTCTTTGGAGAGGTGGTGGGTGTTGCAAGATGCCGGCCTGAGCCAAACTGCCCCAGCGCAAGCCAAGCCGGATCCAAGACAAACAAGTCCTTTTCCCCACCATGTGTTTGTTGTCTGGGATGCAGAACAGGAATAGTGAGTCACAGACAGCCGCTGAACTCTGGCTGATCTCCGGGCACTCTGGTTCCTTGACGCAAAGCAGAGGTTGTGGTTGGCCTGGGCAGGGCCCGACTCAAGCGCCTCACCCCAGGAAGGCTGTGCAGAGGCTGCTCCAACAGACAAGTTGCTGCAAGTTGTCCTCTGTCCTGCAAGCTGTTGCTGCACATTAGCCCCTTCTACCACTTGCACCACTACTGGAAGTGGCACTGGAAGGAACCGGCAGTGACGTACAGTGCTGCCTCCCTCACATAAAGAGCTTAATTCGTTCCGGAGGCATACACTTTAAGTGAAACACTCTTTAAGTGAAGCAGATTTTTCCATAGGAAATAATGACAACTCAGACGATTGGTTCCACAACCCCCAAAATAGTCATATAAAAATATGAACTGGATGTAAAAATGATGACAAAACACTGGAATTGAGTTCAAAACATCCATTCAGTGTGCATAATCCTATGAAGTCTACTTAGGCTGCAATCCTAAAGACACTTTCCTGGAAGTAAGCCCCATTGAACACAATGGGGCTTACTTCTGGGTAGACATGGTTAGGAAGCTGCAATCAAAGACGCTTTCCTGGGAGGCTTACCTGGGCTGCTGCTGGAGGTTCAAGGTGGTCGGTGGGGGCACTTGGGGGCAGTTAGAGGCAGCAGCGCTATCTGGCAGCCCTTTTAAAGGGCCTCCACGCAGAGCGTCAGGGCTGCATAGCACGTGTGCCCAGAGCGCTTGCTTGTTAAGTGAAACTTGTTATGTGAAGCAAGGTTTCTTGGAAGTTTTTGCTTGTTGTGTGAAACGCTTGTTAAGCGAGGTGCCACTGTACTTACCAATAATATCATAATGTACTTATGAACATACTTTCCTGCAGACTGTAAAGAAACAAATGATGCCGAAGCAAATCAGTAAACCACCCAGTAAACCAAGAAAAAATGCGCCAAAAGTGACGCAGGCGGAAAGGGCTAAAACCCCCAAGCCCACCGTCACAGCAGCTCCTCTGCCTTCAAGCAGACTCAGGGACGTTGCTGTCGGAAAGCAGCAGGATCAGGCACCCTCCAAGGCCCCTCGTTCTGCCTCCTCTCTGGCTCCCAGCCAGTCTCTTTTCCGGCCAGCGTCTGATTTGCAGATGCTCTGTGTTTAATCTCCCTGACAGTTGGGGGGGGATGATGGGATCACTGGTTTATTGACCGTCTCCTGGTTTGTCTTTGTCATGTATCTGATGACAGCTTTATTCTATTTTGTGCACTGCTTGGAATGGGTGACGGGGCAAGAAACGGCCGCCAAGGGAGGCCACCTTCACCTTCAGCCAAGGGACAAGGGAGGACAGCGTCCTGCCCCGTCTCCAGAAGGTGGCCCTCCCAGTGGCTTGAGGACAGGGAGGCTGCTTTCCTCTACTCCTTGGTGCAGAAAAGAAGGAGCCACCTGTCTTTCAGTGGCAACCCCCCAAACACCCCAAGAGGCAACCAGGCACATCCATCTTGGGAGAGTTGCACCCCCAGTGCCCAGTTGCACCCCCAGCACCGACCCTACCCAAGGCTGCCATTATTTATTTATTTATTTATTTATTTACTTACTTACTTACTTACTTACTTACAGCACAATCCTAATCATGTCTACTCAAAAGTAAGCCCCATTGTGTTCAATGGGTCTTAATCCTAGGAAAGTGTCTTTAGGATTGCAGCCTTACTTACTTTAAATTTAAGCAAGTATTCATTTGTTTAATAATGAATGAATGAATGAATGAATGCAGACCATAGAGCTGCATCTGCTGCCCGGCCTTTCCAAGCATCAAGAATGGCCACACCAGCTGGGGGTGAGCACCTTGACCCTGGAATTAGCGTGGAATTAACAGTTAACCACTAATGGGTGGGACCGCCTACATGTTGTAATACATTGTGGCTGCAATCCTAACCACACTTTCCTGGGAGTAAGTACTATTAATGGGGGCCTGGGGCTTACTTTTGAGTAGGGATGTTTAGGATTGCACTGTTGTTAAATCAGGGGTTTTTAAACCCCGGCCCGTGTGTGCTTTATTTCTGTGCTGAGTGTCGGTGCTTGCAGAAATCCTGGAAATCTGAGCTCATTTATTCATATATCTGATAATATTTGATCTGGTCCTCAATACGGTGCCAGATATTTGATGTAGAGAACTTTAGAGAGCCTTGTTGTAAAGAGATACAAGGAGAGGCAGATCTTCTGCAGCTTCACCAGTTGAATTGGTTGGCTTGTCATGCCCTCCCTTAAAGTCTTTGGAGCGACTGGCCAGGAAAAATAGTGGCAAAGGACAAAGAAGGTGATGCGGGGAGCAAGAGCTTCCAGGCTCAGACCCCTTCTCCTTTCCACCAGTTTGGATGCCTTCCTCGCCAGTGCGTCTTGGAATAAAGGCCCTGAGAGCATCAGCACAGCCAAAGTAGGCACAAGAGCCCCAGAGCACTCCTGACGTCAAAGGACAGATCCTTGGCTGGGCAGCTTCCAGCGTGTGGAGGAAGGACAGGCCTCGGCCTGGTTGCACCAGCAGCCGAAGGAGTTCAGGCAGGCTGGGCATCCCTCCAAGCGAGGGCTCAGGGAATACTTCCACTCAGCCATCAAGCAAGATGTGCTCTGAGAACTGCAGCCCCCCCCCATGTGTGTGAGTGTGCGCGCACTCTTTCCTTGCCTCTGGTTTTATGCTACACGGATGCACATATACATATATATCATATATATGTATATATATATATGATCATTATATATCACAAGTTGCAGTGATGGCCAGGGGAGTGGAGAGCATGAAATTCCAGGGACTGGGAGCATCAGGGGGAACTGCTCCATGCGAGCTGCTCAGAGGCATCCAGTTGGCACATAGAGACTCAGAGCACACTCCTTATCATGTCTACTCAAAAGTAAACCCCATTGTGTTCAATGGGTCTTACTCCCAGGAAAGTGTCTTTAGGACTGCAGCCTTAGGCTGGTGGACAAGGTGGGCCTTTGACCTGTGGCAGTGAGCATCTTGCAGGTGAGACCTCCAGGCTGCCTGGGCATTTCTGAGCAGAGTCCCTGGTGTGGGTCCTGGAGCCTGAAGGAGGACATGAACATTATGACTGTGGCAGGCCCTGATCTGAGAACCCCACAGTCCGGAGGTGGGGAGTCAGCACCTCCTCTGCGTTAACCCCCCAAAGTGGGGGTTCTTCCAGGTCTGCTTGCTCAGCACCTCATCTGGCCATTTGGAGGTCCCCCTCATCTGCTTCCAGGTCCACCAAGTGCCGAGTTGTGCAGCTCTTTGGGGCTCTTGGGGGGCTTTGTGCTGCTTGGCCATCTCAGGGCATTTCAGTGTGGTTGGGTTGTTCAACTCCTTTGTGAAAAGGAATGGAAATGGAAAATTCAGCCCAAGCCAAGGAAAATGGGAAAATGGCAGGACACATTCATCCCTTGACTGTCTCCATGCGTAGGTGTCATTGCTACTGACCACTACAAGGAGCCCCGGCTCCAATGCACCCTCACTGCAACTCAAAGCTGTTGAGGGTGGGGGGGATCCCAGGACTGCATCTCTTGCCGCACAACCCTCTGGACCCCCCACCCATTAAGCCACTTCCCCACTGAGTGAGGTTTGCCCTTTGATTGCGAGGGTCGCCTTGTGGTTGGCCAGATGTGCAAGATCTCCCTATGGGCCTCCTCAAGGGTGTGAGCCTGTGGCCTGGATCCCTGACGGTGGCCCTCGCTTGCCTCCATCCCCGTTCCTGCTGCCTAGTTTGTATTCTTTCAAGCATCCTTAGCAGGAAGAGTGTTTTTCGGGGTCCCTCCCGCTCTGGGGGCTGTTTCAGTTCTTCTGCAGACTCAGCCTGTTTCCAGTTCTCAGATTTGTGCTGTTCTGCAGTGCCTCCAACTGTGTTTGGGATCTGCTTTAGGAAGGCAGATGGGATGCCCACATTTTACAGCCAGGCCAAGCAGGCTGACTATTTCAAGCGAGGATGCACCCAGGCTGAGGCTCTGTGCGTTGAGAGAGCTGGGTATATGGGGTGGGGGAGATGGGGCCCTGCTTGGTCTGGCAGTATCTCGAGGATATCCTGCGACAAGCGGGGGGTTGGACTAGATGACCTCCTGGGTCCCTTCCAACTCTAGGATTCTAATTCAGGGATGGGAAACTCCCAAGAACCACAGTCAGGTAATGTCAACAACATTTAGGAGAAGGCTGTTCATGTGAGGGGCTTTCCTTTGCCCCACTTGGCCACCCTCGAACCCCTCAGGGATTGGGATTCCCTTTCCCAGACAAGGGAATCCCAATTCCTGTAGATACCGACAGCGAGATGCAGATTGGCCAGCCCTTCACTGGATCCCTGGGTGGTGATGGGGCATAGAACCCTCACTCTTTTGCTTGCTGCCATTTTTTTCAGTCCTTGGGTGTCCCTTGCCCAATGCAGGATGTCCAAGAGTGGAAACGTGGCACAGAGGAAGAGGTCCGGGCACTGCCAGCCCCAATCTGAAGATCCAAATGAAGATCAGAAGGCTGCGTTGCCCTCCCAGTCATTCCAGTCTGCCTGAAAATGCCCACCCAGAGGATCTAGCTGGGAACCATCAGGCCAGTAAAGTCCTCCTCACGTGACTGACGGTTCCCATATGAATACTCTGGCAATTCAGTTTTGCATAGGTCTCCCTTGTTCTCCACTAGCCTTCCGTTCCGGAACCTCCCGTGGATTAAAAAAATCCAAGTATAAAGAAAACAGTGGAAAAAATAGGTTTAAAGACCCGCTTTCAGGTTTCCTGCTCCTCTATTGTGCCTGACGGGATAAGGTGGTGCCTCATAATCTGCAGAGGTTTTAATCTGGGACTGAAGAATGGAACGTCTGCTTGCATGCCGGCCTGTCTACAACAGTAGAAAAGCAGTTTTTAAAACTGTGATTTGCAGTGGCTGTTTGTTTGCAGTGTTTCATGTGTCACTGTGCACTTGCCGTGTTTCATGTGACACTATGTGCTTGCCATGTTTCATGTGACATTGCACTTGTCATGTTTCATGTGACATTATGCACTTGCCATGTTTCATGATAGTATATGCTTGCAATGTTTCATGTGACATGTGACACTATGCACTTGCCATGTTTCATGTGACAGTGACACTTTATGCTTGCAATGCTCCATGCGTCACTGTGAACTTGCTGTTTCATGTGACACTATGTGCTTGCCATATTTCATGTGACACTATGCGCTTGCCATGTTTCATGTGATAGTATCTGCTTGCCATGTTTCATGTGACATGTGAAACTAAGCACTTGCCATGTTTCATGTAACATTATGCGCTTGCAGTGTTTCATGTGACACGTGACACTATGTGCTTGCCATGTTTCAATGTTCCCTGCACACGCTGAGTGGCTTCCTTCTCGAAAAGAGCGTTGTATTCCAGGCAGACAGCAGGGACTTGGGCTGGGGGGAGAGGGCCCTCCATTCATGCTGGGACCCCGAGGAAGGAGGCAAGGAGGTGGGCTTGAGTTGCTTTATTAGGTGTGGTCCCCAGGCCTGCAAAGCATCAGCCAGCCAGTCAGCGCTCCTGCCCCATCAATAATATACACGGTGCGGTGCTACACTGCAAATCAGAAAACTTATGAGAAGTCCAGAAATGGGCTGCTTTGCCTTTGAAACTTCTGAATCGAAGACCACAATCCTAACCGTGTCTACTCAAAAGTAAGCTCCATTATGTTCATTGGGTCTTACTCCCAGGAAAGTGTCTTTAGGATTGCAGCCCAAGTACCGTAAGTAAAAAGTCATTGATCAGAATGCCTTCTGTGGAGGCTGTCAAAGGCAGCCTCTTAAGAACTGCTCACTGGGATGGCCTCCCATCACTCGGCAGCCCCTTCCTCCTACTCTACGTGTAAGACAAATGACAGATCGGACATGAAACACTCCTACAGATCTAGTGTTACGTCACACATGTGAGACCCTCTCCTTCCCACCCATCCTAGGGGCGTATACAGGGTTCCCCCACGTGTATGTGCTGAGCTCAGAGCTCATATCAGTGCAGACCCCCCCCAAGTCCTCTTGTTACTCGCACTCAAAAGGAAAGACAGAATCTCAGGATAGAAGGAGGCACTGAGTAGCAGCCCCAGATCTTGTTGTGCGCAGAGGCTGCCATGATCCACTGAGTCCCAGTTGGTGGGGACACTGCAGGAAGGGTCTGTTTGCTTCCAAGTGGGTGTCCCTTCAGGCACCTTATGGGATCGGGACACTGGCCTCGAAGGGCCTGCTCCAGCAGTGATCGCCTGAGGGTCTGATCCCTGCTTCTAAAAGCAGTGGGTGGTGCAATTTGGAGGGGAAGAACAACCAGGACATTCCCCCCACCCACCCTTTCCAGTCCTGCAACCATCACCGCCAGGCAGGGCTTCCAGGCACTGCATGTGGAGGGGCACTTCAGGGGTAGGAGCACCTTCTTCCCTGCTTCTCTCCTCCAAACCACATATCCCGTGTTCTGGATGCCCAGCAAAAATTAGACACCCAGTCCCAGAGCACCACATCCCATCTGGGCCCAGAGCAATGAATTGCTCTGCTGGGAGATCAAGCTGGGAGAAGCGCTACGTGAGATGCGCTTGTTCACTCCTGCACCTTTCAGAGCACCGGCAGTTGAAGGACTAAGCGGCTTACGGAGGCGACAGTGAATATGGCAGCGGCAGGGAGGGAGGTTCCCTCTGCGCTCTTCATCCAGCCCAAGAGCGCACCAACCCCCTGCTGCGCAACACTCTTTCTGCAAGCAGAAGCGCATCCTCCAGGAGGGACAGGCAGAGCAAAGGGCAAAGAGCGACCTGCAGAGCGCCAGGACGTCTCTTTCTGCTCAGGCGCCAGGTAATGTTGCATTGCAGGGTAATACCAGCAGACGTCTCCACCCCCACCCCTATATACACATCATCATCATCATCATCATCATCTCCCCACACCACAGTGTCCAAGTCCATGATCCAGGAAAGGGTGCAAGCTACGGTTGGCTACTGTCGGAAAATAGGGCTGGATCTGACACAGGAGTGAACCGGGAAGGGTCCTGTTTGGAAAGGGAGGGAGGAGGTGTGAGGAGCCGACAGTCTACATTCTACAGGAACAATTGCGCAGGAAGGATCACGGGAGGTTTGGCGCTTTGGTGTGTTTTGGCTGGGTTTGGTCTAAGCGTCACTCACGGTAGAAAACATATTCGGTGTAAGAGGTCCAGATCTTGTCGTCCGTCTGTTCGTGGGCAAACGCACAGGTCCCCGTGGAGTTGCAGGCCACCATGTGGAAGCCGGAGTCCGCCAGCTTGTCAAAGGCCTGCTCCAGGAAGGTGAACTTGAGGTAGTACCTGGAGGTGTAGCGCTCAGGGGGGCGGTCAGGGTCCCTACTCTCGTTCAGCGTCTCCCCAAAGACCTCCTTGGCCAGCGAGGTCTTGCCGCACACCATGATTCTGGCCACGCGGCGGAATTTGGCATCGGTTTGGCTGTCTCTGCCCAGGGTGTAGGAGCCACGGTAGCCAATGGTGATGAATCCGGACCGTCGGAGGTCTTGGCCGGTGCCCCCTCCTCCGCTGGTGGCTGCCATGGCACCCCCAGGAGTGCCTGCCAGGAGAGCACTGGCCGCAGCCAGGTTGCGGGCAGTGTCCACCCCGGGCGACAGCTCCTCCGGGTCGCTCTGGCAAGGCTCGTCCCCAATGGAGTTCTGCTTGCTGATCTTTGGGGCGAGAGTCTTGACCAGCTCGGGCAGCTTGAAGTACTCAGCCTCCCGCTGGAGGCGGCCCCGTTCGGGAAAGTGTTCGGGGAGCACCAGCTCCTGGTCCCTCATGTAATCCAAGATGTAGCGAAACAAGAAACCGTCCCGGTCCACAAAGAACCTGCTCTTGCTGTCCCGGGCCAAGGACTGGACGTTCTTCTGCGTGAACATCTCCCAGAGCAGGGATCCCGGCACACTCACCAGGGTGCTGTGGCGGGTGATGTAGACCTGCCCACCTACGTTCAGCTCCACAATCTCTGGGAAGGCCGAGTCCTCGAAGGGTTTGGCACGGGTGCCGCTGTCTGCCAAGGCCATGGTGAGCTCCCTCCTTCTGCCCACCTGGAAAAAGACAAATCACCAAGATTGTGAGGTGCAATCTATGCACGTGCCACGCAGACCAGAGCCCGAGGGCAGCCGGGTCCCCCCAATGCCAAGCAGCTGCATTTCACACTCGTTTAGCCACGATCACCAGTCAGGAAAAAGAAGGTCTCGGGCCAACCCTGGAGTGGCTGCTTAGCGAAGAACCGGAAACATGAACCTGATCAAATCAATGGAAGGGATTGATATCCGTTTATAGAAATCAATCTCCGCCTTTCGGCAATTAATCAATGTGATTTACTGATTTAACAACAGATGCTCATGTTTTCAATTTTTGTATGTGTGTTTTTAATCTTGTTATTATGATGTTGTTTTTGTTATGTTGTATCTGCCTTGGGTCCACATGGTGGAGAAAGGTGGGGTAGTAATCCTTTAAATAAATAAATAAATAAACAAACAAACAAACAAATAAATAAATAAATAAGTCAATAAGTCAATAAATAAGTCAATAAGTAAGCTACTAGATAAATAAAAAAGCAGGCCTCCGTCAGTCTTGAAAGACTCTGGTATCGTGCTCAGTGCTGCATACGCTGCATGCGAAGCACAAAAGCCTGGGTTGGATTGTTATGGAGGATAGGCTGTTCCCCAAGCAGCAAATCTCCCTCTCCACACCACTGAATTAGTCCAATGGAAAGGCAGAGCCAATACAATTGGATCCAGCTGGCGTCGCAGAGCTGGGCTGAGGACAGGAGCTCACCCTGTCTTGTGGGGCCGACCCGGGAATCAAACCCTGGCCTGCTGGTTAACAGGAACAGTGTCTTAACCGCTTGCGCCACCCACAGCCCTAGTAAATAAATAAATAAATAAGTTATTAACAGGCATGGGATTGAAATAGTTTTGAAATAAGAAACCTCTTTCTTCAGTTTCCCCATGACACACACAGACTGCAGTCCCAACCACACTTTCCTGGGAATTAAGTATTCTTGAACATAATGGGACTTACTTTTGAGTAGACATGCTTAGGATTACATTGTTAGACACCTTACCAGCCAATCTCTTAGAAAAGGCATTCCCTCCTCTGCAAGAGAAAGGTGGCTGCCTTTCCTAGGACTGAGTCCGGCACCTGCGACATTTATTGAAAGACAAAAGATCTTTTAAAAAGATCTTTATGATTTAAAGATATCTGCTAAAAAATTATAGGAAAGTCCTGATTATTAAGACTCCCTTCCTCACTGCAACACAGCGGGGCATCCGCTGGCTATGGAAGGACTGGGAGCCCAATCCGATGCACTCCTACTCAGGAGTCGCTCCCATGACAGTCAGTGGAGCTGACTCCTTGGGTTTTGGTGGCTCCAAGGTATTCTGTGAAAGCATCTGCTGGTCCAGTGATTTTTCACTGGTGTGCCGCCAATGGTCCTCAGGTATGCCGAAGGAGTTTGGGATGGATAATAATAATAATAATAATAATAATAATAATAATAATAATAATAATAATAATAATAATAATAATAAATAAGTATAGTAAGTATAATAATTATACTGATATTACTTCTACTAGTAGGAAAATTAGGGGATTTAATAGCATGGTGTGCCTTATCAATGGCAAAAACAACTGATGGTGTGCTTGATAATGTCTGCCTTGTTAGTCTGCCAAGAGATGAAACAGGCTGAAACTCCCTGTGCGAGTCCATTAAGGCTGCAAGACCTATTGAGTAGTATTGGACTACTTGTTTGAACAGGCAAGTACAGCAGGCTTGGGCTGCAATAGCTTCCCAACCCTAAAATGCTCGGTGCTTAACTTGTAAGCGGTGCCACCGCTTCACAGGGGAAGGATTTACGGAAGAAGCACATGGATGTGCGTGGCTTCTTGTTAGCTTCAGGTGTGCCAGATTTCAGATGCGGGGTGGAACTGACAGATGCGACTGCCAACCCTCAACTCCCCCAGCGCAGCACGTCCTTGTTGCGGAAACTGCTGCAGTCGCTGCAGTGTTGCTTTCCGGCTGACTCCGAACAGGACCACACTCAAAAGCATGCCCGTGGGCAGGAGGGGCCAAAGTCATCCAACACCAGCAGCCCACTCTGGCTAATGTGCCACTTGGCCGGTGGCCAGCCTGGCATTCCCGACCATTCCTGTCTCTGGTAGGAGGACCGTCCCCCACATCTCCCAGCCACAGGCACCTTTTTGTGCCACTGGCCAATTGGGACAGAATTTCCAAACTGGGCATACCTGGTGAACCTTATTGCCAAGGGAGGTGGTGGACTCTCCCTCACTGGGGATCTTCAAGCAGAGGCTCCACCAGCACCTGTCGGAGATGCTCGAGGAGGATTTCCTCTACAAGCAGGTGGCTGGACTAGATGACCCACTGGGGCCCCTCCAACTCTAGGATTCTAAGACTATTTGTTCCAGGAAATCAAGTGCTGATTTGTTAACACAACAGGATTCAACTGGCATGACAGAAAGTCTTGTGGCAGGAAAGGCAAACAAATGTGCAGGTGCAAAAGGAGCACCACCAGCCTTGCTGCAACTGGCAACAAGGGTTCCTCAAGGCAAGACTTCTGGAAGAGTCACCCAAGACCCAGGACAAGAACAATGGTGGTTGATGCAGGCCAGGCAGGGCATCCTGGGCTGCTGCCAAACCTGCTGGTAGCCAGATGTGGGCGGCGCAATGCCAACGGTGCAGCTACAGTGGTGCACCGTTCCACCGGTGTAGCTGCACAACTGCAGAAATGCAGCAGGCAAGTGAAGACAAGCAGGCAGGAGGGGCTGCTCTCTGCTGCTCACACTGTGTCGTCAGCATACAGACCTTCCTTCATGTGCCCACTAGACTCATCTATGGCACCCGTGGGAGGAAATGCATGAGCTTGCACGGGTGGCTGCAGCACAAGGCTGTGGCAAGCAGTGGTGGAAGCAAAGATTCCCCATGCATTCTAGGCATGTACTCCTCGGCTGAGTATATGCGAGTCACACTTGCAGCATTTGCTCGCTCTCAAACACACACAGAGAGAGAGAGAGAGAGAGAGAGAGAGAGAGAGAGAGAGAGAGAGAGAGAGAGAGAGAGAGCGCTCCGCAGCTGGCCTCTGCAGAGCCAACCGAGCGGCCCAGGATTTGCCGCTGTTCTGAAGCCCATTCACAAAGACTGCTGCCAAGTGCAGATTCTTTGCTCCAGGCACAGCCAGCAATACCACAATCACAACACAGCTGTGGCCAGCAGGCTGGCGCACGGGGAAGGAGAGCAGCTTGGCCTCCACCACCTTCTTGGGACGAGGACCGAGGCTGGCGCTCCATTTCCCATCTCCTATTTTGGCAGCACAAAATTTCCTCTGCTGCCAAAAGTGTTTCCAGGGACAGAGGTTGGCGCTGGAAAATGGGAATCAAGAAGTGTGCCTCTGAGTATGTGCAGAATGCAATTGAAATCAAGAAATGTGCCTCTGAGAATATGCAGAATGCAATGCTCCCAGCACCTGTGGCTGGAAAGCAAAGACCCAAGAGGGTTTCCAGACCCAGAGCTGCAACCCCACCTGGGAGATGGGGAAGCTCAGGCCGTGGCTGTGCCCCTTGGTACCTTCAGCCACAACTTTTCTGCTGTTTACTCAGAAGCAAGTCTGCAGGACAAGAGTACTTACTTGCTGTCTGCCAACCCCTGAGCCACCCCAACTTCTCAGGGGGAGAAGGGGTTGGTCCCCAGTTTCTCCTCCCCAGCTGACGAGGGATGCAACAAGGGGGGAGGATTGTGACTGCCAGACGCCAAAGAGGAAGTTGAAAGAGGGCAGACTCTGCCTGGGGGGTGGTGGTGAGCTCAGCAGGAAAAGCAGAGGGCAGGACTGGGGGACTGGCATTTTAAGGGCTCGTCCCTTGCAATGTGCTAACCCAGCTTTTTAGCTTCCACTTCCCATAAAGGCTACAAGTGGGAAGCAGCACCAGTAAAGAGAAACCCCTACAGAACAATCCATACTGTCACAACCTGTGCACTGAGTGGCATGTACAGCCTACATGTGCAAGTACACTCTGCCAAGTCAGGTGTGATGCTCACACCCAGGTCCCGTCCCCCCCACTGAGCACATGTTCCTTGCCCTTCTCTGCGTCCCTCCTTGGTGCAGGGGCCGGGAAAGGTCTTCCTGC
Source organism: Cryptoblepharus egeriae (assembly GCA_030015325.1). Lineage (NCBI taxonomy): Eukaryota > Metazoa > Chordata > Lepidosauria > Squamata > Scincidae > Cryptoblepharus > Cryptoblepharus egeriae. Next base: position 709,432 of record JAREYC010000016.1, read on the forward strand.
CCAGCCTTTGAAAAGTCTTTCCTGTGCCCGGCCTCAGTTGGTGGTGAGCGATGTGCTGCGTGGCCTCTCACTTTGGGGGTGCACACTCCCAATCTCAAGGCTGGCAGCTTGGGGTCCTGCCATGAGGTCTGTCTCACAGATGGGGTGCTTGGAGAAACCCCAATTGGTGGAAAATGGAAATGAAGGCAACCCAGGGAAGAGTTTGCCATGCTAGCAGCCCCCCTCCAGGGTACCCCAAAACAACCCATGTGCTCCCACAACCACTGAGAATGATCAAGTCCTGCCTTACGAGGTATCAGGTGATCAGAAGTTGACAATGGCTGCAATCCTATACACACTTCCCAGAGAGTACGCTCCATAGCAGACCAAGGGAATTGCTTCCGAGTAGACATACTCAGGATTGCACCAGGCCCAGCACAAGGCATCGTGCTTTTTCATAGGTAGCACACAGAAGCCCAAAACCTGGTGCTGCTTTTTAGGATGTTGCATACAAAATTCCTGATTTCCACAACACTGTGGGTCCCCCATCCTCAGTCAGCCTTGTGCCAAGTGTACCCCCACTGGTGAGAATCCAGGCAAATGCACCAAAGGGAGTTCTGGATTTTCTAAAAAGCACACCCCGTCCCCCCCCCCCCCCACCGCCAACCTGCAACCTGGCACATAAACTGCCGTGGAAACTTCATGCTGGACTTCATGCACTAATGCAACTGCCTCATTCACCTGTACACCCAGTGGGGGTATTAACAAGAACTGAGGCATGCAGATGTGAGCCAGATGTTCCCCCCTCTTGTCTCCATCTTGCCCCCCTTTTGCATTTGCACTCTTCCCCCCTCCCCAAGGTAATCTCTTGCCTCCCCCAGCTCTGGTTCTGTTTTGCAACTGGGTCCACCTTGGGTCCCCTGGAGAGCCGCCTTGGAACCCAGGAGAGGAGCATCAATCCTTTGGCTGCAATCCTAAAGACATTTTCCTGGGAGTAAGACCCACTGAACACAATGGGGCTTAAATTTTGAGTGGACATGGTTAGAACTGTGCTCTGAGTGAATAAGTGAATGAATAAAAAAGTGAATGGATGAATAAATAAATAAATAAGTGAATGAATGAATAAGTGAATGAATGAATAAGCAAATGAATGAATGAATGAATGAATGAATGGATGACCTGGGCAAAAGAATTTCAAAGCAGATGGCACAGCAGGGTGGAGGCTACCAAGGTAGGGAAGGTTTTGCTCTCCCCACCTGGCCAGGACTGGGTTTCAGGACAGGTCAGCCAGACCACCCTCCCTGGCCCCCTCAAGGTGTGGCCTTTGGGTGGAGGGGGAAAATCTGGACTTTTCCGAGCTTCTCCCAAAAAAGTCCCTCTAAGAGGAGGGGAAACAGGCCAGTCCCTTCCTGCCTATGCAGATCAAGAGCAAAAATAGATTTGCAGAACCATCTGGTGCCAACTTTGGTGACAGCAAAAATTCCCGCATGTAAACCAGGCCCCCACGTTGGGGCGGCAGCAATGCTGCAAAAGCGAGGGCTTCGGAGCTGAGCGGGGGAAGTGCCTTACCTGGGCCATCCAGTGGTGTAGCTGGAGGGGGTGCAAAGCACTCCATTTTGCTGGCATCCTCACAAGAGGCCCTGAGGTGAACGCCCGGCATGGATCCAGAAGGGAGGAGCTGTCTGCATGCCGTGATAACGTTCCCTGCAGAGTGTAGTGCTTTGCACCCCTTCCGGCTACGCCACCAGGGCCTGGCTTGGTGATCTAAGGCCCCAAGGTAGCCATATCCTGCCCCAAGCCAGCCATTTCTGCCGGATGTTTCCCAGAAGATGGACGTGACCAGTTCAGACCTGAAAACTGGTGCAAAGTGTTGTGATGGGGGGTGAGGGAGAAATTCTCAGCCTGTCTCTCTAGACCAGTCCTGTGCCTGGGACTGCCCCACAACGGCAAACGGGGAAGCAGGTTTTGAAAGGGTGAGGAGGGCACTAAAGGCTCTTTGGCACCCATAACTGCTGTGGTGCCTTCAGGACCCTCAATTCAGCCAAAGGCCACTCTCCACAGAAACGGGGTGACTGCAAAGCCCCCCCCCCACAACTCCCACCTCAGTCAAGGCTTCTGTGCCACCTTCTCTGAGGTTTACTGGTCTGCAGAGGTCCAGGGGCTCGGAACTGCCATGCCCAAGGAAGGCGCCGGCCTGGACCTTGGAAAGTACTGAGGGATGGAGGACATATCACTCCCCCCCCCCAAGAAACACTCCTGCAGGGGTCAGGCTCCTCTAAGCCCTCTGCTGATCTTTAACATGAAGGGATATTGACCCCAGGTGGTGGCATAGCTAGAGGGGGTCAGAGCAGTCCGTCTTGGAGGGAGTCATTCCAGGCCAAGGGGATGCAAAATGGAGCCACCTTGGGCTCCCATTTGGCCCCATTTGGCCCTCCCCACCTGGATCTGCTCCAAAGGAGTGAGGCTCCCTCCAAGATGGACTACTCTGACCCCCCTGTAGCTACACCACTCACTTTGGGGGGACCAGGACCCCCCCCCCATGGCCCTCTCCAGCCTAGTACCATCCATGGGGAATGGAAGGGGCTCTCTGGGGGCTGGAGCAAAAGACTCCAGTGGGGAGGCTCTGCCTCACCTGCCTGCCCACCCACACAGTGGCATAGCAAGAGGGGGGTGGAGGAGTCAAAAAATGGGGTCAGAAAGGGGGCTGTCCTCTGCTCAGCCCTTCCACCTTCTGTGGCTGTGCCCCCCCAAAAGAGAACCCACAAAAACCACATGAGTGGACTCCTAGAGGGCACCCTCCCTCCACGTGGAAGCCAATGCTACACGTGGGAATGAGACTTCGCGTGTACGCATGGAGGGGGGCCACAGAAACCAGGGACACGCGTGGGTGGGGAGGCAGGAAAGACAGAGCCTCCCCTACTAGCACTGTCCACCCTCCAGTGGGAGAGGCTCTGCCTCACCTCCCTCCCACCCTTGGGGTGGCGTAGCTAGAGGGGGCGGAGGAGTCAATGGGGGGCGTGAAAGGGGTTCGCTAATTCCAGATGGAACGTTGGGGAGGTGAAGGTTCTAAGGATAGAACGTTCGGGATCTGAACGTTCTATGGATGGAACGTTGAGGAGATGAACGTTCTAAGTGGTGCGGTGGCGTAGCTAGAGGGGGCGGAGGAGTCAGCTGGGGGGGCGTGCAAGGGATCTCTCCCCTTCGGAGCCCTTCCAGGCGGCTTCCAGGCCTGCGGCTCCGTTTGGCTCCCCCCGCCTGGAAGGGCTCCGAAGGGGAAAGACCCCTTGCACGCCCCCCCAGCTACGCCACCGCACTAGGGGTGGGGGTCCGTCCAGGGTCCGAAATACCACCCCCCCCCCCGGCTCACCTCTCCGGAGAAGCGGGCTCAGCTGAGGAGGCGCCTCCACCAGCCGTCGGGGGACATGGATCTCACCGCTTCGACGGGGCTCCCGCCGCTACCCTTCTGGGCACCGCGCCCGCCCCGCAGCCTTTTATAACCGGGACGCCAGGCTGGCCCAGCCCCGACGGCTGACGACAGACGGGCCCGCCCTGCCTGCTCCGGCTGCCCCCCATCCTCCCCCCTCCACGGGCAGCGCCGTCCAAGGCTCCGCTGCCCGTCTGGGGGTCTCTCGGTTCAGCACCTTGGAAAGAGCCCCGACGGACGCCCCGTCGGGCTGGAAGGGCTGCCCGAGCCTGACCTTCACCTGCCCTCTGGGAGCCAACAGAACCCCCCAAAGTAGATGCCCCCCACCTGGGGAAGGGGACCCTGGGTTAGAACCCCCCAAAGAGGACAAGGTCTCCCAAATTGTAGGACACCTAAGAAGAATGTAGGACACAAGGTGACCCCATGTTAGAACCCCGAAGGAGGACATGATCCCCCAAATGTAGGACACTTAAGAAAAATGTAGGCGACCATATGTTGGAATCCCAAAAGAGGACATGATCCCCCAAATGTAGGACACTTAAGAAAAAATGTAGGTGAGCACATGTTAGAACCCCAAAAGAGGACATGATCCCCCAAATGTAGGACACTTAAGAAAAATGTAGGCGACCATATGTTGGAATCCCAAAAGAGGACATGATCCCCCAAATGTAGGACACTTAAGAAAAAATGTAGGTGAGCACATGTTAGAACAACAAAAGAGAACATGATCCCCCAGATGTAGAAAATGTAGGTGAACATATGTTAGAAAAAATGTAGGTGAACATATGTTAGAACCCCAAAAGAGGACATGATCCCTCAAATCTAGGACACTTAAGAAAAATGTAGGTGACCCCCAAAATGGTGATTCCCCCAAAATGTAGGTGATTCCCAAAATGTAGGACATCTAAGGAGAATGTAGGACACAAGGTGACCCCATGTTAGAACCCCAAAGGAGGACATGATCCCCCAAATGTAGGACACTTAAGAAAAAATGTAGGTGAGCACATGTTAGAACCCCAAAAGAGAACATGATCCCCCAAATGTAGGACACCTAAGAAAAATATAGGGCACATATAGGGAAAAATATTCTGTTAGAATCAAAAAAGAGGACAAGGTCCTCCAAATGTAAGACTCATAATAAAATGACTCATAATAAAAATGTAGGACACAGGTGAGCATATTTTAGAATTGAAAAAGAGGACAAGATCCCCCAAATGTAGGACACCTAAGAAAAATATAGGGCACATATAGGGAAAAATATTCTGTTAGAATCAAAAAAGAGGACAAGGTCCTCCAAATGTAAGACTCATAATAAAATGACTCATAATAAAAATGTAGGACACAGGTGAGCATATTTTAGAACTGAAAAGGAGGACAAGATCCCCCAAATGTAGGACACCTAAGAAAAATGTAGGACATGACAGAATAAAAGCTAAAAGCACTCATACGTATTGCTTTTGTCTCATTTTAAAAACAATATTACTTATTACTTTTAAAACGATTATCTATAATTTCTTACATTAAAGCTGGGATGTGTGATCTTAATGGTGTTATATATTATATTATATTATATTATATGATAGTACATTATATTGAAAGTCGCTCTGGGATGCCTGTGAAAGGCAGGAGAGAAGTAAAGTCAGCAAGTAATTAAGTTATTATGTAAGTACTGCTGGAATCCTAAACACACTTTCCTGAGAGTAAGACCCATTGGGGGTCTTGAGCACAATGGGGCTTACTTTGGAGTAAACAATAAGATAAACTAAAATGAATGACTGAATATGGGGAGAACACATGCACGTGGCACCATTAAGGAGGGAAGTGCCTGTGTGCCTGACCCTACTCCTCCCTCAACCTCTAACATCTGCTGCTCTGTCCTTTTAAGGGCCTGCTATCCCTGAACAGCGGAGCGGCCAAGAGCACTGACAGCTCCACTGCGGGCTGCGGGAACAGTGATTAATTCTCCCTTGCCCAGGAATGCAGATGGCTGAGAGAGGGAGAGCGGTGGGCGGCCGCTGCCCTATAGTTAGTTCCTACTGATGAGCGCAGTAGCAGCGAGAGAGGAGACCCAGGTGGGAAAGAGCATCTGAACATCTCCAGTGGATTTACTCATTCCTTGCAATGCCATTAAGCAGGGCCAGCCTTAGGACCCCAAGTAAAACACTTCTGCCCAAGACATGCCACCAAGGTTTGTGACACCCAGTATAGGATTCCAGTGCGTCACCCCATTGTGCACATGCACAACTTTTCGGCATCTAAACTTGCCCAGAGTGGGCTACGGTTGCTGGAGAATGTCAAACATCTCAGGTGCATCACCCCCTCCGGCATGTCACCTAGTGTGGCTCGCACCAGGTGCACTGTTCTAGTGATGCCCCTGTTCTGCCCTCCACCTCCTTCTCATCAGGATGAGCAGTGAGGCACCCACAACAGCATCACCACCTACTTCTTCCAGGGGGGGCCTGATTTCAGACCCAGGGACGGTGGGAAGAAGGGCCGACCAGTGGTGATGCTGCACCCACCACCCTCATGGAAGATTCCATGTGGGATTCCACGACAGAACATGATGCCAGCCGCGGGTGCTCTGCTCGCCAACCCCATGTGGGTCCTGCCCAGTCGCAGGGCCCAATTTAGCCAATCCAGCCAAGGCTGAGATTCAGAAGCTCCATCGCTACAGAACGCGGCGAAGAGAGATCAGCCCTTTGGGGTTGGCCAGCTGAATATTTGGAGGGGCTGCTGCTGCTGCTCTCTAGGTGGGCTCCCTCCAACTACAGAACTGAAGCAGCCTCTCAAGCCTGCAGTGGATGCAGAGCACTGCAGTATCCCTCCCCCTAGCCCCCCACCCATGACACACTCCAGCCCCACCTGCTCCTTTTCTTGCACACAGACCATTGCTGGGTTTTAAGCCCCCATAACCAAGATGCAGGTGCAGCCAATGATTTACCAACAGCAACCTTACAATACGGACCCCCCCCCCCCCCCCCCACAAATCAGCAGACCAGCATCTCCAAGTTACTGCCTTGTCCTTGGCAGCGACTCCACAACCCAGGAAAGCTGGTTTTTGAGGAGGGATCTGAACACACAACCATCAGCCCCTGGATCTTTGGGAATCTTTGGGGTCCCTGGGCCTGTTTCTTGGGGAGGGGGAAACGGGGACGCGGACTGGAGGCAGCCGTCCTATTTCCCTGATTTCCCCACACGGCTGAGGGCAGGTTAGCAGAGCATGATGGAGAGACTTTATAAAAAATGGAGGAGCAGGAAGGAGGACGGGAGGACAGCACAAGAGGATTACGCGGAATGAATTATCTGGGGCACGGAAAAGAATCATCAGCCCAGCGCAAACACGGGGTGGAAATCAGGGTGAGGGGAGACGTCCCTTGGCGGAGGCCGCAGACCACACGACTGGTCGCCTTCTCAGTTCCTATCAACCTCAGCAGCAAAACTGTGCCACCCATGTACAACTGTGCAAAATTGTCCAGCCCCAAAACGGTGCCTCCCATGCAGAATTGTGCACAGTTGTGCCTCTCCTGCACAACTGTGCCCAGCCATGCAGCTCTTTAATCACCCCACGTCCTCCAATGGCCAGGCAGGAGTGAGGCTGGATGGCACTGCCTACCTGGGGCCAGTGGGCACGGCCTGCATAAGGGTGCTCTTTGCCTGGCATCTCTTTGCAACTAGTGCCAGGCTCCCTTGCTGGTGCAGAGGAGGTCTTTGGGGAACGAGGATGGCGGTCGGGGTGCTTCCAGCCGGCAGGGGGTTCTGGCCCTCCCTGCCAGGCCTTGCAGGAGTGGCGTTCCAGAGGCTGCTCCTGCATCCTGACCTTCCGGCTTCCAGGTGTGTTTGTGCTTTCCAGACATGCCACCCGTGGAGAAGATGCCTCCGTCTCCTACAAGAAGCCAGGGGTCGGCCCTTCCCAGGGGGATCCCTCCAGCATACTGAGTGTCAGATGAAATTAGGTCACCGTGTCTTGTTTCCTGCTCGGCAGAGGAGGACACTCCGCGCCAACTGCTTCTCAGGGAACTGCTGGCTGCCAGACACGCCACATGCTCCACCACACATGCAGCCTGCCCTGGGAAGGGCAATGCATCCCACCAGGGGATCCCAGGACATGCTATGCGCTTGAATCCCATGGATTCCAACAGACTGTTGAAGGTGGTTCAGATTTTCCGGGATGGAGCTGAAGCTCTTCCTCTGCAGTCTCTTTCTTGTACCAATGCCTAGATTGCAACACCCCCAGGGCAGAGACCTTGTAAGGGGTCATAACATGGATTGCCCCCTCATTAAATAATTCAGGACAGGTATCCCCCATTTTCTGGCAGTTAGTTTTCTGATGATCCACTCTTTCAACACCTTTCAACTATACCCAGAACTCATTCCGTCAACGTATGTCCCGCTCTTTCAATCTCTCTCTGCTGTTCTGAAATAGGGTTGCCATCTGTCCCCCAAAACAGGGACAGTCCCACTTTTGGGAGATTCACATACCGGCAAATGGAACAGAGGGTCCTGAACCAATTTTGCAGAAGATAATTATGGCAAGTGGAAGTGTCAGGAGTATCAGGATAAGGCCCAGCGGTATATGGCAGGATTCTCCCCGCAGTGGTTTAGGGGACAAATGCCAGAAGAGTCCTGGAAACCCCCCTTGACCCATCGATGCGCAAGAGCCATCCTTTGCCCAAAGCAAAGCCTCTTTATGATCTGGGGTGGAGACCCAAAGATGGAGTCCCTTCTTGTTCCTGAGCCGTGAGCGGAGAGAACAAGAGCCTCGTGCCGAGAGGGGAGTGATTTACTCCAGGCAGGCGCATTAAATTCAGCGCTGGGCCTTGCAGCAGCCGCAGCCGTGCTCCCGGCACTAAATCCTGCTGGCTGAATGCATTCCTGCTGCACGGGGTGATGCAGCCGCATGTAATTCACCTTCCACCGTCCATGCGCAAGTGAGCTAAAGACCTCGCTTGACTTTGACAGAGGGCTCAATCACATGCTCTGCTTTCACAACCTTCCCCCCCAAGAAAGACTGTGGATGTCATGCAAAGGGTTGCACACCCCACATGATGTTTGTTCCATTACGGATACAGGCTGCCTATTCATTCCTTTGCCAGAAAGGATACTAGTCTAGTGGCATAGCTGGAGGGGGCAGAGCGGTCAAGTCCTGGAGGGAGTCTTGGAGGCCGCCTTTTGGCTCCCCCCTCCTGGAATGGCTCCAAAGGGGTGAGGCTCCCTCTAAGACTTGACCACTCCACCCCCCTCTAGTTATGCCACTGTACTGGTCTATTGCCCGTGGTATACTGGCACTGTACTGGTCTATTGCCTGTGATGTACTGGTACTGGTACTGCCCGTGGTGTACTGGCACTGTACTGGTCTATTGCCCATGGTGTACTGGCACTGTACTGGTCTATTGCCCATGGTGTACTGGTGCTGGTATTGCCTGTGGTGTACTGGCACTGTACTGGTCTATTGCCCATGGTGTACTGGCACTGTACTGGTCTATTGCCCGTGGTGTACTGGTGCTGGTACTGGCCGTGGTGTACTGGCACTGTACTGGTCTATTGCCCATGGTGTACTGGCACTGTACTGGTCTATTGCCCGTGGTGTACTGGTGCTGGTACTGGCCGTGGTGTACTGGCACTGTACTGGTCTATTGCCCGTGGTGTACTGGTGCTGGTACTGGCCGTGGTGTACTGGCACTGTACTGGTCTATTGACCGTGGTGTACTGGCACTGTACTAGTCTATTGCCCGTGGTGTACTGGTGCTGGTACTGGCCGTGGTGTACTGGCACTGTACTGGTCTATTGCCCGTGGTGTACTGGCACTGTACTGGTCTATTGCCCGTGGTGTACTGGTGCTGGTACTGGCCGTGGTGTACTGGCACTGTACTGGTCTATTGACCGTGGTGTACTGGCACTGTACTAGTCTATTGCCCGTGGTGTACTGGTGCTGGTACTGGCCATGGTGTACTGGCACTGTACTGGTCTATTGACCGTGGTGTACTGGCACTGTACTAGTCTATTGCCCGTGGTGTACTGGTGCTGGTACTGGCCGTGGTGTACTGGCACTGTACTGGTCTATTGACCGTGGTGTACTGGCACTGTACTAGTCTATTGCCCGTGGTATACTGGTGCTGGTACTGCCCGTGGTGTACTGGCACTGTACTGGTCTATTGTCCATGGCGTACTGGCACTGTACTGGTCTATTGACCGTGGTGTACTGGCACTGTACTAGTCTATTGCCCGTGGTATACTGGTGCTGGTACTGCCCGTGGTGTACTGGCACTGTACTGGTCTATTGCCCGTGGTGTACTGGCACTGTACTGGTCTATTGCCCATGGTGTACTGGTGCTGGTACTGGCCGTGGTGTACTGGCACTGTACTGGTCTATTGCCCGTGGTGTACTGGCACTGTACTGGTCTACTGCCCGTGGGGTAATGGTGCTGGTACTGCCCGTGGTGTACTGGCACTGTACTGGTCTATTGTCCATGGCGTACTGGCACTGTACTGAAGTGTACCGTGGTGTACTGGCACTGTACTGGTCTATTGCCCATGGTGTACTGGCACTGTACTAGTCTATTGCCCGTGGGGTAATGGTGCTGGTACTGCCCGTGGTGTACTGGCACTGTACTGGTCTATTGCCTGTGATGTACTGGTACTGGTACTGCCCGTGGTGTACTGGCACTGTACTGGTCTATTGTCCATGGCATACTGGCACTGTACTGAAGTGTACCGTGGTGTACTGGCACTGTACTGGTCTATTGCCCGTGGTGTACTGGTGCTGGTACTGGCCGTGGTGTACTGGCACTGTACTGGTCTATTGACCATGGTGTACTGGCACTGTACTAGTCTATTGCCCGTGGTGTACTGGTGCTGGTACTGGCCGTGGTGTACTGGCACTGTACTGGTCTATTGCCCGTGGTGTACTGGCACTGTACTGGTCTATTGCCCATGGTGTACTGGCACTGTACTAGTCTATTGCCCGTGGTATACTGGTGCTGGTACTGCCCGTGGTGTACTGGCACTGTACTGGTCTATTGCCCGTGGTGTACTGGCACTGTACTGGTCTATTGCCCATGGTGTACTGGTGCTGGTACTGGCCGTGGTGTACTGGCACTGTACTGGTCTATTGCCCGTGGTGTACTGGCACTGTACTGGTCTACTGCCCGTGGGGTAATGGTGCTGGTACTGCCCGTGGTGTACTGGCACTGTACTGGTCTATTGTCCATGGCGTACTGGCACTGTACTGAAGTGTACCGTGGTGTACTGGCACTGTACTGGTCTATTGACCGTGGTGTACTGGCACTGTACTGGTCTATTGCCCGTGGTGTACTGGTGCTGGTATTGCCCGTGGTGTACTGGCACTGTACTGGTCTACTGCCCGTGGTGTACTGGCACTGTACTGGTCTACTGCCCGTGGTGTACTGGCACTGTACTGGTCTATTGCCCGTGGTGTACTGGTGCTGGTATTGCCCATGGTGTACTGGCACTGTACTGGTCTATTGCCCGTGGGGTAATGGTGCTGGTACTGCCCGTGGTGTACTGGCACTGTACTGGTCTATTGCCCGTGGTGTACTGGCACTGTACTGGTCTATTGCCCATGGTGTACTCGTGCTGGTATTGCCCGTGGTGTACTGGCACTGTACTGGTCTATTGCCCGTGGTGTACTGGCACTGTACTGGTCTATTGCCCATGGTGTACTCGTGCTGGTATTGCCCGTGGTGTACTGGCACTGTACTGGTCTATTGTCCATGGCGTACTGGCACTGTACTGGTCTATTGCCCGTGGGCAAGTGGTGAGGAGATCAATTCTTATATTACTTCTTATTGAATTAAAAACTCGTTTGCTGCATCTGATTAACTGACCAAGGAAGGTTCTTTGGACAATGCTGGCTCTTCAGCTTTGTATGGGGGATGAGCATCACATCCTATAGCAGCCTGTGGGGATCCCTTTTACTATTACCTGGATTTATTAATTACATCAGTACTATGTACTGCCTACTCACAAGGTAAAGGAGGACAATGAAGTATTTTTTCTAGGACACCAGCCTAAAAAATTGAGCATGTCCTGGAAAACCTGGACATCTGGTCACCCTGTCTGGTACCCACGTTATGGGTGGTCTTGGCCTTAACACTCCTCCTTCCCCTGCCACTTCTTAAGTAGACCCTTCCTCGCAATGCGGGTTTCAGAGCAACCCTCCATGGGGAGGGAAAGCAATGGAGCCCCGGAGAGGTCAATAGGACGAGCACTAATCCTCCTTTGGAAGCCACGGCTGCATCTTGTGGCAGTGAGTTCCACAGGCTGGTTACATCCACTGTCTTCTGGAAGATGAGGAGCGCAGGAAGGACAGGCTTAGAGACTGAGCATCAGTTCAACTCATGTGAGAGAGACGGGAACATACGAGGTGGGGGGACGATGTTCACAGGATCTGCTCATCCAGGCAGAGCACGCTTCAGGGAGCATCTCAGGCAGTTTTATTCCCCTGACCTTTTATCACCGAGACGTGGAAGGAGGAAAGCGGTTCTTCTTTCCGCTCTGCTTTCTCTCTTCTCTGTAGCAGTGGAAGCAGGGCTGGGGGGCTGGGCTGGGTTCATCAGCATTGCAGCGGCGGCTGCACATTCCAGGGGGGGCTTTACAGCTGACAGGACCAGGATTTGGGGCCGCAGGACCCACTTGGTCCTGCAAAAAAACCCACATTTTTGGCAGGGCCAAGGTTCGCTTCACATTTCTTCTTACAACCCTAAGCAGCAAAGCTCTCCACACTTACCTGGGAGTAAGAGCACAATCTTAACCATGTCTACTCAAAAATAAGACTTCAAAGGGTCTTAGGATTCAATGGCCTCAATGTCTTCGTTGAATGGTTCGATGTCTTTAGGACTGCAGCCTTAGTTCCACTGACTATAATGGGACTTAATTCTGAGCGGACTGGCATTAGATGGGGCTGTTACTCATTGGCTGCAATCCTAAAGACACTTTCCTGGGAGTAGGACCCACTGAACATAACAGGACTTTCTTTTGAGTAGACATGGTTAGGATTGTGCTCTTTGACTCATATTAACAGGAATCACTGAATTCTTTAAAAAGTCATTTTTAAAAAGTCATCATTTTTACATCCAGTTCATATTTTTCTATGAATATTTTGGGGGTTGTGGAACCAATCGTTTGAGTTTCCATTATTTCCTATGGGAAAATCCGCTTCACATAAAGAGCATTTCACATAAGAAGCATGCTTCTGGAATGAATTAAACTTGTTATGTGAGGCACCGCATGACGATTATTGTATACGATTATTGTTGGGCTCCTTGCCAAGGTCTCTCATCTCATGCAAGTTTTCCAAAATATGGAAAAAACCGGATATCGAAAACAGTTTGGGTCCCAATCCTTTTGGATAAGGGATGCCCAACCTGAATAAACAAGTACTACTGAACTTTTATACAGTGGTGCCTCACATAAAGAGCTTAATTCATTCCGGAGGCCTGCTCTTTAAGTGAAACGCTCTTTAAGTGAAGCAGATTTTTCCATAGGAAATAAAGGAAACTCAGACGATTGGTTCCACAACCCCCAAAATAGTCATATGAAAATATGAACTCGATGTAAAAATGATGACAAAACACTGGAATTGAATTCAAAACATGCATTCAGTGTGCATGATCCTATGACAGCTACTTAGGCTGCAATCCTAAAGACACTTTCCTGGGAGTAAGCCCCATTTAACATAATGGGGCTTACTTCTGAGAAGACATGGTTAGGAGGCTGCACTTTCTCTGAGCTGCTGCTGGAGGTTCAAGGTGGTCGGTGGGGGTACTTGGGGGCAGTTAGAGGCAGCAGTGCTGGCTGGCAGCTCTTTTAAAGAGCCTCCATGCAGAGTGTCAGGGCTGCATAGCACGCATGCCCATAGCGCACTTGCTTGTTAAGTGAACCAGAACTTGTTATGTGAAGCAAGATTTCTTGGAAATTTTTGCTTGTTAGGCGAGGCACTTGTAAAGGGAGGCACCACCGTATTCCAAAGCAAATTAAAATAGTTTTGGGGGTGTGTGATTTAAGCTGCTGTTAAGGCCACTTTAAGAGCGAGAGGGAACAGCCGACCGCAGACCTCAGGCTTGGCAGGCCCTGCCTATCGATTGTCTAGTTTGACGTGCAGCTCGCTTGGGGGGGGGGGTGAGGGTGGGAGGCAATTAACATTTGGAGGGTAGTTAATCTCTAACGGATCTTGTTGGCCCTGCTTAACAAGCAATTACGGCTCTTCTATCCTGTCGAAGCAAATGTCTCCAGCTTCCCGGAGCAAAAAAATTCGATTCCCTTATATATAAATGTATATTCCATGCGCCATTCGGTTCATCATTCCCACTGCTGGAGCATGGAAGGGAAGTGGTGCAGCGCAGGTGGTTTGGGTCCTTCCTGTGCTGGGCAGGGTCAAACTGGTGCAAGTTGGGACCTTAACTGGGCAATACAGTGGTGGGGAAAACCACCCCGGATAGTGCAGTGCTTGCCAAAGGGCTGAGTAGGGGTCTTGAGGGGTGGAAAGGCTGCCCGGGCCCAAGCCAGAGATTTGAATAACCTGCAAGTAACCCGGTTTAGGGACATCCATTCCCTCTGGGTCTTCCGCAGACCAGTGGCATAGCTAGAGGGGGGCAGAGCAGTCAGGCTCAGCATGGTACACCCTTTGGAGCCATTCCGGGCAGGGGGAGCATCAGGAGCCTCTCTGTGGGCCTGAGAACCCTCTGATGAAGCATCCGTCAGCAACCCAGCCCCACACAGCCCGGAGGAGTGACGGGCCTGAGTCAGCACATCGATCGGAGCAGCTTCTCATCAGCAGCTTCTCATCTTGTTACTGGGAGATCTTCTGGGGAATAAATTCATCCCAGCACCAGTTTGGGGGTTTTGCTTAATCAGGAACAGTGTTAAGCACAGACTAATGAGACTGCGGGCGCTGCTTGCCAAGAGGTGAAGTGGTGTTCAGCAAGATGGCAAAAGAAGTTTCCAGAGAGGGATTCATGGGGGGGGGGGCAGCAGAAATGTTCCCCCCTTTGGAATTCATTTTCAGGGTTGGTGTTGGGAACAGTGTGGGCACAGCTGGGGTGGCAGTTGGATGGACCCACCATTGAACCCTCCGCACCAACAGCAGCAGTTCCTATGAGGGCAACACCCACAATAGGTGGGGAGTTTCAGGAGGCAGGGCTCGGGGGGGGGGGGTCTGCCCCAGAGACACTGAAATCCTGGTTTGATGTGCCACATTCATCCATTAATGCCCTTGCCTTGAGCTCCCTGAGCTTCTTGGCATATCTGCCTCCATCTGGATCTATGTAAGGCAGGGGTATCCGTACTTATTGGTGGGGGGGGCCACATCTCTCTGGCACTGTCAGGGGCCAGAAAATTGGTTTACATTTCAAATTTAAATAAATTTACATGTAAGAGTGTATTGGAGTCAGGGTGACCAGATGCCCAAACCATAGGAGAACAAGGTCTTGGATTCCTCTCAGCCTGGCATTTCCAGCAGACAATAGCACTGTTGCTTACTCACGAGTAAAGCCACGATATGGGGCACTTTCACTTCCCCATAGAGCTCAATGCATATTTTTGATTTTTTGGCCATAACGTTTGATAGGAAGGAGATATTTCAAAACTGAGTTTTGCATTGGATTCTGCTCTTCAATACAAATCCAATGACATACGACATGATGGGGTCCTGGCATACCGTTGCAAAGCTCCAAAATGGAGGACAATGAAGCCCTTTTGGAGGACACCCAGTCAGGGGGCTAAAAAAGAGGACAAATCCAGAAATTCCCAGTCATATGGTCACCCTGACTGGAGTGTATTACAAGACTTGCTAGAGGCCAGGCCAGCCTTCCAAGGTACGTTGCAGGGCACCTGCCTTGCATTTTCCTGCTCTCCGGCAGGGCCTCCAAGCCTGTCTCCCTCTTCAATATGCTTGTTCTTTTCAGCAGCCAATTCACACCTTCCTGCTGGGCATGACGGGGACTCCTGGCCAAAGCTGCCCTAAAGGCTTCTGATGTCCGGACGAGAAAGCAGTGCCAGGAAATAGGAGCCGAACGTAGCCGCAAGAGTACAACGGACACTCCTGGTCCCTGCCCGGCAGCTCCATCCGGCCTCCAGTCCAGGGACCTTCTCCCTTTCTGCATTTCAGCAGGAATTGCCAATAGGGGCTGATCAGCCCTCTTTCCCCCCAAAGAGCTGTGGGGTAGCCTGCCTGCTTCTCTGTGCCAATCCTGTAACCTGCATCCTCGATACAGGACACGGCTCCGGTTTCCTGGCGTGGCAGTGACAACACCGCATGCTCCACTGCTGCCAACCTGTCCAGTGTGCTATTTCAGGTGTTCCAAGCATTGATTACGCTTGAAATAAAGGTCAGGTGTCCTTGTGGTGATAAGATGTGCCAGACGTGGTACCGGAAAGGTGTTCTGAGGACGGTTCAGGGTTGCCCAGGCACCAGGCTGGCACACCTTGGCCTCCCGGGGAAGCACCTGGAGCGCTTTCAGTGCACAGGCAGCCCAGCCTAGCTTCTCTGGGAGGCCCTGGGAGCCAAGCAAACCTGCCAGCCCAGAACTCCTCCCTCTCTCCAGGAAATGCTGAGCCGCAGGATCTGCCGGTTTCTGACCTCCAGGCAGCTGCACGGAGTTCTTGCCCTTCCTGATCAGGTACTGGCTGGCTCTGCTCTGCCATGACCAGCTTTGCTTGGGGATCCATGACGGAAAAGCTCAGCCAAATTCAGAAGGGGGCATCAGGCCAGAGATGGTGCAGCACATACCCTCCCAGCCACTACCCTTCACAGTGGCATGTGCTGGCAGCAGATTGCAGCTAGGAGGTGGGCACTGGGTGCTGCTTATTCCAAATCAGGGGACAGGGAAAGGAAGGGAGCCCCAGAAAGTCCTTTCCCCTTTGCCAGGGACCAGGGTGACCAGATTATTCCTGAACCCCAGGGCCAAAATTTCTGAACCCCAAGGCCAAAATTCCTAATCCCAGGCCAAAATTCCTACCCGCTTTAAAAAATGGCCAAAAGGGTATTTTTTGTTTTAGTTTTTCGGTTTTTTGACCATAACTTTTGATAGGAAGGAGATATCTCAAAACTGATTTTTGCATTGGATTCAGCTCTTCAAGACGAATCCAACGACGTATGACACGATGGGGTACTGTGCACTATCGCGAAGTTTCAAAATGAAGCCAAAATGGAGGACAATGAAGCCAAAATGTAGGACACCCAGACAGGAGGCTAAAAATCCAGACAAATCCGGGTTTTTCTGGTCATATGGTCACCCTGGCAGGGCCCAAGACAGCTTTGATGGGGGCAACCCCCCCCAAAAAAACATATGGTGCCCTCCTTGCCAATCTTTCAGCACTTCCTGCACACAGCCCTTTGCTGCTTTCTGCAACCCTCCCCAAAACTGGTCAAAGTATCTCCCTCACTCCCTCCCTCACTCACTCCCTCACTCACACTCACGGTTGCGTTTTGTTGAGCAACTGTGTACACAAGTGTCCCTCGTTATCCATTCGTGTCCTGTTCCAAAACCTCCCATGAATTAAAAAAAATAGGCGGATAAAAAAAACAGCAGAAAAATAGATTTAGGCTGCAATCCTACAGACAATTTCCTGGGAGTAAGACCAATTAAACACAATGAGGCTTACTTTGGAATAGACAGGGTTAGTATTGCACTGTTTTAGAGCCACTTCCGGGTTTCTTGCCCTCCGTTGCTCCTAATGGAATGCGGTTGTGCTTCAGTATCTGCATGGGTTTATTCTGGAACTTTCTACTGATACAAAGTTAAATAAAAGTAGATTAAAAAAATTAAAAGTGTATAATTGTTTAGAAACCAGCTTTTCTTACTGTTGTAGAGAGGCAGTTAGCAATTCGAAAGGCAACGGACCCCTTGCCTTTGCCTGGCTGAGCTGAAGAATGGAATGATTGCTTGCATGACCTCCTCTCTACAACAGTAGAAGAAGCAGTTTTAAAACTGTGATTTACAGTAGCCGTTCATGTTGAGTCAAATCCTGTATTGGGAGCTACTGTGAATCTTTTTAGGAGGTAAAATTATTTTGATAAGCAGGGCAATGAGTGAATTGCTTTACCGAAGGAACCTCTTCCGTGTTTCCCCTTCTCAGGCTGTCGACCGGCTGGCCATGTCTAGGGAAAGGGGGGTCATGGCCACACCTCAGGGCTTCATCAGCCACCTGGATCACCTGGTGATGACCGTCAGGAGCATAGAAGACACTGCCGCCTTCTACTCCCGGGTCCTGGGCATGGAAGTTGTCACCTTCCAGGTGCGAGGCTGAGGATCAGGGCAGCCCAGACCCTGTCAGGTGCCTTGTTGGTCCTGGGGGAGGACCAACAGGGCTGGGAGGGAGAGCGGCTGAGTCCAAGGACTAGTGGATGTGGACCCACCAGTCTGCCATCTAGGTAGGGTCCACGCCATGCCTAGTTCTCTGCTCTGCCTCCACCTTCTCCTGGCTCTCGTTTGTTTCCACAGGGAAACAGGAAGGCTTTGCGTTTTGGGGTGCAGAAGTTTAACCTCCACGAGGTGGGGAAGGAGCTGGAGCCCAAAGCCCACAAGCCCCTTCCTGGCTCACTGGACGTCTGCCTGGTCACCGAGATGCCCCTGGAGCAGCTGGTGGAGCACCTGAAGGTCAGTCCTGCCCAGGGGTCTTTTGTGGGGGGGACTCACCAGTACAGAGCACCCCCCAAGTAGACATGCCTATGATTACAAATAACACTTTCAAGGTGAGGACCCCCACCTTTATTTCTTGGGAAAAAGCACCGGAGCAGAGTGGTCACATCCCGTGGGTGTTGGCTGGCCATCTCAGCAGTGAGCATGGGACTTGGAGGCATGGCATTCCCCCACCCGCACCAGCATGGCTGGAAATAACCCCATAGGGAGAGAGTTGCCCCCCCCCCAGTAAATGGCATGAGCCAACCCCTTCCCCTGGATCTCCTGATTTATTCCCACCACACACACAGTCTTTCTTACAGGCCTGCGGAGTAAGGATCGAGGAAGGTCCGGTGCTCAGAACTGGTGCTGTCGGTGCCATAACGTCTGTTTACTTTCGAGACCCGGATCAGAACCTGGTTGAGGTCTGCAACTACAGCCGTCATTCCCAGCAGTGATGCTTCTTCCGCAGGACCAGACTTCAGGCCAGGCTCGGCCCCTGGAGCCTTTCCAAGAAGAGCTAACATACTGAAGCCAACTCAGACCCTCCCTGCACATCACAGCGACCATGTTCCTGCATTTTTGCCACTCTGGTCTTGGGTCTCTGATCCGAGGGGCTCAGCTCAGTGACGAGTATGTGCATTGCATTCAGTCCCCAGATCTCTCCTGTTGGGGCTGGCCCGTTCATTAGGCCAGCTGAGACATCTGCTTAAGGCAACAGATCAGTAGGGTACCTCCATCCATCCACCCACCCACCCACCCAGCTGCTCTTCATCCCCCTTTTCCCTGGGAGGTGAAGTGAAAGAGGAAGTGTGGTGGAGACATAAGTGCTGGCTTTCAATCTGTCCTCCTCTTCCTCTTTCTATCCAGGAATCCAGGCAGCAGAGGCTGGTACATCACCAAGCCTCTTCAGACACTCCCATCAGTGCAACCCAAAGCATGTCTACTCAGAAATAAATTCCACTGTTTTTAATAGTACTTACTCTCAAGAAAATATGGTTAGGATTGCCGCCTAAGTGCTGGACCAGCCCCTTCACCACTTCAAGAAACTCTACCTGTAGGATCTCGGGGAGAAGGATGGAGAGCTGGATGGAAAAGGCAGCACTCGTTGCGGGATCTCCTCTTCCCACCCTGTGTTTGGCATCATCTCAGCCCTTGACGCTGAGCTTGCCATAGCCAGTCCTACTCTCTGGAAAGAGGCCTCTTGCGCTTGTAGGATTTCCAGGGCACCCTGGAAGCCAAACCCTGCACCTGAGTGTGCTGGTGCACAAGACACCTACTCAGTGCTTGAAAGAAGGGGGTTGGAGGAAATATTCCCTGCCACTGCATGCTTATGTGTCCCTTGTTGCCTTATGCATCCCAAATAAAGTAGGCATGTGCGTGCCTCGTACATACAGATGGGTGCACATACATACCCAAGTAGGGTGCATATGTGCATCCGATGATATTTTCACTATTCAAATTGGATCCGCAGCTCTGGTGATAAACAAGTGAGGCTCTGAACTGCCTCTTGGCGTACAAAGTCGACACAAGCTGGTGCCCTTTGGACTGAATGTGTAGCAACTCCACAAGTGCCTCACTTACCTGATGCATCTCAATACCGGTTTCCAGTATGTATTAACCCCCCCCCCCCAATAAAATATTGGGACAGTTTACAAAAACAGATGCTGATTTTTTTTCTCTTGCATGGATGGCTTTTTGTGGGGGGTGCGACACGGGACACGTTTTCTTTTAGATAAGAGGCTCAAAAATGTAATGAGAGTATTGTGTACTCAAATCCACACCATACTGCCCCTGCCATTTACAGGTAGGGCAACAGATGATGCTTGGCCACAAATACCTAAAGCCAAATAACGGGACGGACCCATTTAATGCTGCCTGCAAGGAGGCCGTTATGTGGACAAAGCTACCCTCCTTAATGCCTCCCACAACAGCAACAACGTCCTTGTCTGTATTTGGTCCCCTGGAAGTGGTTTCTCTTCTCCAGCAAGAGGGTTGCAAGAAAATTAGGGTTTCTCCATGATCCTGATAAAATCATGTTCGGTCACCTCCCCATCCTTGTCAGTATCGGCCGCGTCGATCATTTCCTGCAGGGCAGAGAAGCAGGAAAGGTCATGGCTGTAGCTTGGCGGAGAAGGGAACCAGGAGGAGAGCCGAGCCCTGGTTTTGAGCAGATCCCAAATTAGCCACCCAGAGGTTAGACCCCTATACTGTATAGGGGAAGTGGTAAGAATCAAAGGCCATACCCACCCACTACCCGCCCTCTCCAAGCATTTTGGGCAAAGGGAAGTTTCAAAGATCTGGCACAGTCTCATGGGCTGGAAAACAATAAATAAACTGGAGACAGATGAATGAATGAATGAATGAATGAATGAATGAATGAATGAATGAATGAATGAATGAATGAATGAATGATAGGGCTCAGATTTCCAGGATTTCTACAAGTACCAACTCCAGCTGTGTTTGGACAACGAGGTCAGAGGTTCTGAGGGGACCACAGGACGCATCTGACCCCCGGATCATCAGAAACTCCTGCCCCAGATCCTTCACAGCCTGAACATAAACCCTACCAAGCTGACCTGCAGCTCCTCGTCTGTGAGGTGCTCCCCAATCTCGCTGGCGATGCGCTTGAGATCCTTAAAGGCGATCTTGCCTGTCTTGTGGTCCTCAAACAGCTTGAAGGATTTCAGGATCTCCTCCTTGGAGTCCATTTCGCACTTTGGAAAGTGGGACAAGACAAGAAGTCACTGGAGTGTGCAGAGCCCAGCATGGCTCTTCTTGGGTTCTGATGCCACTGCCTCGCCCGCCAGGGGTTGCTCTTGTGACGCTGTGGGCTGCCCTTTTGATTTGGGCTTTCTCCACCACACCACGGGACTTGGGACCTCCTCCACACTTCCACCAGGCACACCACAGTTTGGGAAGGTCACCCAAGCAGAACAAGCTCGGGCATTATGAGAAAAACAAAGCTAAAACACTCATACGTGTTGCTCTCTTGAGGTTAATACTGACTATTCAATTTAAAACTACCACATTCACCGCATTTACCTCGAATCTAATGCGCACTTTTTATTTATAACCAAAATACTGTATTTACTCAAATCTAATTAACCATCAAATCTAATGCACACCCTGATTTTGGGGACTGAATTCAGCTGAAAAAGGTGTTGGATTTGAGTACAGTATTATGTATAAGCTACTATTATGTATAATTTACTACAAATAATTTATTATATGTAATTATATTAATTAATTTATTAATTATATGTAGTACTGGTGAAAATGTACCCGTGTTGCGGGGGTGAAAATGTACCCGTGTTGCGGGGGTGAAAATGTACCCGTGTTGCGGGGGTGAAAATGTACCCGTGTTGCGGGGGTGAAAATGTACCCGTGCTGCGGGAGTAAAATTCCCCCCTACACCATCCCCCCACTGTGCATCCCCCATGCACACGATATGCAACACCCCCATGCGCATCATTCCCCATGTGCAACACCACCCACACACAATACCCACGTACAACATCCCCCCATGCACACCATCTCCCCATGTACAATATCCCTATGTGCACTGTCCCCCAATCGCAATGCTCCCCCATGCACATCATCCCCCATGCGCAATACCCCCGTACAACATCCCCCATGCACAATGTCCCCCATGCGCACCATCCCCCCATGTACAACACCCTATATGCACTGTCCCCCCATGCACATCATCCTCCCATGTGCAATAACCCCATCTGCATGCCCCGTGCACAATACCCCCGTACAACATCCCCCCAAGCACATCATTCCCCCATGTGCAAAAAAAGGGGAGTACAATCCTGGGAGTAAGACACACTGAACACAATGGGGTTGCTTTTGAGTAGACACAGTTAGGATTGTGCTCACGATTTGACTGGAAAAGGTGAGCATTAGATTCGAGTAAATTCAGTATGTTCACCCTGGTCCTGATCCTGCAGTGCACTTCGCTGCGCTTGCACTCCCTGCGCATGATGTTCAGCGTCAGGAGCGCAAAAGGCGCAAGTTACCATTTTGAGCATCATCACGGAGTAAAAGGCATCGAAGCCGATTTTCCCGGATCCTTCTCTGTCCACCTCGGCCACAATCTTCCTCAGCTCGTCTTTTCTGGGTTCGAAGCCCAGCGCTCGGATCGACACCTGTGGGGGCGAAGAACGGAGAGCAGGTCAGAGAAGCACACGACGGAGGCGCGAACGTGTCCAGCGCGGCGCTTGCCTTCAGGTCTTGCACGTTGATGGTGCCGGTGCCGTCGGCGTCCAGCAGGTCGAAGGCGTCCCGCATCTGCTGCTTGTGGTTGTCCCGCAGTTCCAGCTTCGGGCCCATCCGCCTCTTCTGGGTTGGGGATCCTGTTAGGGTTCTCATGGCCATGTGCGCCTGGAGGGGAGAAGAGAGCAGGAGAACCCCTCGACCAGTGCAGGCCCTGGATGGCACCCTCTGCCCCAGCACAGGCACTGCCCGTAGGACACAGTGGGACTTACTTCTGAGTAGACCTGCTTAGGACTGCACTCCACTACTGACACCTTGGGAGGGCGTGCAAGGGGCCCCTCCCTTTGGAGCCATTCCAGGCGGGGGGAGCCAAACGGGGCCATACGGCTTCAAAGGGGGGGCCCCTTGCACCCCCCCCCCGATGGACTGCTCCACCCCTCTAGCTACTCCACCACCCAGGGTTGGCATCACACACAGGTTACCTTGAGCGCTTTTCAGGGGGCTTCACCAGTTGTACTGCAGTCTGCATGCTGCTTCCTCCCAGTGTGCAGGCCACACCCACTTTGATATGACACACCCACTTGGAGGAGGAGCCATCAGTGGACACACCCACAGGTGGATGAAACACCAATGGCACATCTAGTGGGGAGGAGCCACCAGCAGATACGCCCACAGGGGGAGGAGCTATCAGTGGGCATGCCCGTTGAGGGAGGAGCCACAAAAGAACACACCCATTTAGAGGAGCTACCACTGGACACGCCCACAGGGCAGGAGCTACCAGTGGTCACATATAGTGGGGAGGAGCCACCAGTAGACACGCCCACAAGGGGAGGAGCCACCAGTAGACACGCCCACCAGGGAAGAGCCGCCAATGGGGAGGGGCCGAATGAAACCACGCCCCCCGCAAAATGGTGCCGGAAGTGTGTGGGAGAGGGAGGGCGCTGGGGTGTTCTGTAGGGAGGCTGGCCGCTCCTTACCATGCCTTCCCTGTCCCTTAACGGCTGCAGAGCCTGGCCTGAGTGTGGGGGGAGGGGGCGGCAGTCCCTCCAGCTGCCAAGGCAACCGGCCACACTGCGGCATTGCGATTGGCTGACGCCGTGGAGGGGGCGGTGCTGGGCAGAGGCTGCGCTCCGATTGGACAAGGGAAGCCGCACCTCAGGGCCGTGCCGCGATTGGCTAAACCAAGGAAGGGGCGGTGCTCGAAGGGGGAGGGAAGGAGCGTTCCCAGGGCGACCCCTGCAGGCCGAAGGGGGCGGGGCTTTCCAGTCTGGGACCCGGAAGTGACGCCACTGGGGTGCCACTCCCAGGAAAGCATGGAGGCCGGGAGTCCTCTAATGAAAGGGTAACAAGGGCTTCTCCCCACCAGCCCCTGCCCTGGTCCCGCAAAGCGAGGGAGGGCAAGAAGGAGACACACACAGAGCCAGTGATTCTCATCTGTATTTGTCAGTGACCTGGAAACAGGCTGTTACAGTGAGCAAGCAGAAGGAACGGCTACTCAGACCTCCTCCCTCCCCTCCTCCCTCCCGAAGACCAGCCGCGCCAGGAGTCCTCCCTGCAGGCAAGTGCTGACCTCTGGGGTCCTCCAGGCCAGACCGTGTAAGCCAACACAAGACAACAGGCACTGCAGCTCAAGCACAGCGCAGGGCTGAGGGAGGGCTGAGGGAGGGCGTGTTATGCCAGCCACAGGGAGGAAACTGCTCTGGTGGTTCTCCAGGGATACACATGCCGTGTGCACCGCCTACAAGGAGACTTGGAAAGCCTCTCCCTCCTTCCCCCAAACGCTCATCACTAATGACAGGCTCTTCCAAAGAAACCAGGCCGATGATCAAGCCCTGCAGACACTGCTCTCTCCCAAAGGTCCAGTCACTACAACGTGGAGGCAGAGACTGAAAAGAGAGTCCGTACTTACCTGGGAAACAGAAGGGCTGCATTTCAGCCCAGAAACAGCCATTCTCAGAGGCCTGCCCAAGGACAGCAGTTTTGGCAAAGGGGGCAAGAAACACGTCCAGTGGGCACCCTGGACAAGTCAAAGCTTTATTTTCTAAGTCTGAGCAACAGCCAAGCCTCAGCTCCACTCCACCGACATCATTCAGGAGAAGCATTTGGCACTGGGCTGTTTTCTTCATGTATGGGAGGGAGGGAGGGAGGAGCCTCTACCTTTGTTTCAGAGATATTTCAGAGATTTTCCCTGCAGAAAAGGTGCCACCTTGAGGTTGGTTTGTAGATGAAGCTTTAAAGACCCTCATCTAGGCTGACACAGCACTAAATACCTCCCCCCCCCCCCAGGTGAAGTCAAAGGGCAGCAACACTATCATGCCGGATGAAGTGGTTTATAAAACCAATAAGGAAAACTTCACCAGCAGCCTTCCCACTCTGCAGCGCTCAGAGGAAGAGCATGCACTCATTGGGAAAGCACCAGGAGACCCATGGCTGTACCAATAGTATTACCTGAAAACCAAACATCTTTTAAAAGCTCCAATTCCAGATTCATGTGGGAAGAGAAAAAAACCCAGATCTAATGCACAAAAAACGGAATCAATCCATGAAAGCACAACTGTCTTGATATTTCACACCTTCCCTCGGCAAAGCAAGTCCTGCAGACACACAGCCCACTGCAAACTCTGCATGGGACACCCAAGGTTTCCTGTCATCTCCCTCCTCATGCAGGAGACAAGTCCGGTGGGGCTCCTTGATTGCTATCATAGACCATGCCCGCTAGAGAGCATCTGGCAGATTAGAAGAAATGGGAGTCCTGGTCTCCCCACTGCCCCAGCACAGGAAACAGAGATGCTCCCCCTTCTCCTGCTCGTGAAGTTTTTTTTTAAGCGGATTCGCCACTCTCGATGGCTTTCAAGATGTGGTCTGGCTTGTTACCAGCCGCAGAGTGTTCCCACATCAGGAGGTAGAGCCGCTCCAGTTCCATGGTGTACTGCTTGGTGTTGAAGAGGGGGCTCGATATCCTCTGCTTCCAGACTTTGCCCCGGATCTTCTTCAGGCTGCAAGAAGAGAAAACAGTAAAACTTTGGATTGAGAGTAACGAGGATGGAAGAGTATTATGCAAGACAAGCAAATAGTTTGATAAATTTTGAATTACAATGCAAGCAGTGTCTTGATAAACAGAAAAATAGTCCTGGCCAAGATATGGCTAGTTTTGGTGCTCTGCCAACACACTGTGCCTGTTAACCAGCAGGGTTCAAGACCCGAGTCCCCTCAAGACAGGACAAGCTCCTGTCCTTAGCCCAGCTCTGTGACGCAGCTGGAACCAACCAACTGTATCAGTCTGTTCCACTGGACTATTTCAGTAGCGTGGAGAGGAGGATTTGCTGCTTGGGGAACAGCCTATCCTCCATATCAATCTAACCCAGGCCTTTGTGCTTCGCAGGCACCATCAAGCACGATTCCATAGTCTTTCAAGACTGATGGATGCCAAGTATTCATGTCTACTCTGAAGTTAGCCTATTATAGTCACTGGGGCTCACTTCTGTGTAAATGAGGCAATGGAAAGGAGCCTGAGAGATGTAGGCATATCTACTCAAAAATAAGTAGCATTGTGTTTAATGAGTCTTATTCCCAGGAAAGTGTCTTAAGGATTGCAGCCTGAGAGACTAAGTGCAGGTTAATTTCTTATTTTTCTTTAAATTTTGTATTTTCTTTATAGTGCAGTATTGTAATCACTCCTATATGAACATTTTTTGATTGTGGGACAATAGTCTAAGTTTCCATTATTTCTTATAGGAAAATTTGCTTTGATATACAAGCGTTTTGGATTAAAAGCATGCTTTCAGAATGAATTATGCTCATAAACCACAGCACCACTGTCTTTATACTCCCTTATTTTTCAGTATTCCCCGGTACTTTCTTCCTCCTCCTTTCAGCATCGCTAACCTAAGGCCCTCTGAAGTGCCACAAATACACATGCCTCATGAGGAAGAAAAGCTGCAGCTCCTTCCTTTGGGGCAATATATTCTATCCTCATGAAGACCCCCCTTCCCAATCATGTGCCCAATCAGTTGCCTCCCCAAGGCAAAGGGCTGCTGAAGTCTGAGCCCCAACCAAGGTTGCAACACGCTTCACCCTTCCAAGATATGTTGACTTACTACTCCAAATCAGTTCCCAGTTTTACGGCAACGTCCTCATACTCCTGCCTGCTCTTTGCAATCAGCTCAGGACAGCCAAGGCAGGTCAGCTGGGAGGCAGCAACACGTGAAGCAAGAGTCTCCCCTGAAACCAAAGCACAGCAAGTTCACTGCATGCAACACTCCACCTCAAGCAGTCTTTGTGCACTTCTCCAAGGACAGCTTGATGCAAGAGCCCACCTTTAAAGCAGGCAAGTAACAGGCATCCTCTGCCACTAGGCCCCAGAACCAGCAGTTCCACATCACTATCGTGCCCCTGGTTGGGATTTTCTTGCCAGCACATCCCAAGAACTCAAGAGCCACCCTGGAGCCAAGCCCCGCAAAGCCCCCACCATACCTGGCATAGTAACCATTGGGGTTCCGGCCCAGAGCACATCCATCCCTGTGGTGTGGCCATTACAAAGAGGTGTATCTAAGCAGACATCTGCCAATTGGCCCCTCCGCACATGTTCTTCTTTGGGGGCAACAGGAGAGAAGATGATGCGGTTCTGGGGAAGGCCCATGTTCTGCGCATACTGCTGAATGTTTGGTTCTCCCACAGCTGGGAAACGAAGCAGCCACAAGACACTGTTTGGGACCCGTTTCAAGATCTACAAGCCAATCAGGGGACAAAAAGTTAATACTTTGGTAGTCCAAATTAAGCACAAAGAGTGAGACTGCCCCTTCCATGGAAGCCAACTGCTGAGACACCAAGGCTACTCACATTGGCCCACATCTGTAGGGTGGCAGGGTCTATCTTGTAAAGCTGATTGAAGTTGCAGTAGACAACAGAATCTTCTGGCAAGCCATATTGGGAGCGGGTGGTGACAATGATGGTACGTGGAACTTCCTCGCCAGTCGCTGCTTTGTTGTTGATCTGCAGGAAATGAAGTGGTTAACCTTGTCAGAGCAACATTCATGGTCTCAGTTTGGCTTAAATAACTACGGCTGCAATCCCAATCTCCACTTAGGCCAGTCTAAGCCCCAGCCTCAGTCCTGTGATAATCTGGGGGTGTCAGAAAAATGCAGCAAGATACTTCTGCCCCACTCCTGCGGGGTTAAGACCAAAACATAGGCATAGGCCAACTTCCCGACATCATCACGGAAAGAGAAACCCAGTCTAAATTTCTTAGGATTGTGTCCTTTCTGGGTCTTTTTGAGCCCAATTCTTGCAACCCATAATCATTCTTAAAAATAGCAGAAGTTCAAAAATTTGCAGCAACAGCAGAAGGAGCTGCCTCTGACAAAGTTCTCACGCTGGGTGGGTTCCTAGCACAGGCACTAGCCTGGAAAACCTCAGCTTACATGGATGCCTTCTCACTTCTTTGCCCTCTTTGCTCCCCCTCACCTGGGTAGTTGCCAGTCCATTGCTTATGTTGAATCCATTGATTGTTATCTGAATTTGCCCACGATTTATCATGTCAATCACAGCTTCTGCAATCGTGTTCATGGGAATGACGGGCATGCTGAGGCCAGCGTTGCTGTCAGCATTGTCTCCCCCATCCGGACACTTCATCTGGAAGTCAAACAGGATGTTATTCAGAAAGGTTCGTGAGAGGATGCAAAGGTCTCTGTGTCAGCCTCCCCCGCCCCCAAGTCCACTCAGCTGCCCCTTATAGCTGCCCTCCTCCACTTGAACCCTTTTCCAGCACAATAACAGCCTCCTATGCTCTTACTCTCTCACTCTCACCTTAACTATCTTCACATCAGGCAGGCTGTCAAGGAAAGCCTTCAGATCAATGCCATTTAACACGATCCTGTTGTCATAAATATGCCCGTTGGATTTAAAGTCAATGACTGCTTTTTTCTGGAAAAGGAAGAAAAGGACGTGTTTGAGAAGTTTGAAGCTTCCCTCACTTGTCAGTACTCCCCACTGGTCTCCCCAGACCAAGTGATTCAGATGCCCAATGCCTGCATTGCCCCCTCAGCCACCCTACCTTCAGATGTGGGAACATGTTGGCGTGATCTCCAATGAAGAAGGTATTTGGCATGTAGGCCAGCTTCTCAGAATACTGTTCAGCCACTTCAATAGGGGACGTTTCCTTGTCTGTGATGATGTAATCCATAAATAGGGCTCCGCTGGTGCCAGGATATCCCAGCCACATTGCCTGTAAGCCAAGCAAAGCAGCAGTTGAGCAGGGCACTCCAAAAGGCAATGCATTCCTGCTGTTAGGGTCTCCCATCACCCTCCCCAAACCCAAAAAAGTCCTGTGCAGATGGCCTAAGCTAGGCACGAGAGCTCAGAAAACAGAGACATCCTTCCAGAGCAGCCAAAGAAGGAGGTCATTAATTCAACAATTAATTCAAGACTATACTGTAAGACTATATAGTGGGCTGCAGTGGCTCAGTTGGCTAAGACACTTGCCTATCATCTGGCAGGCAGGGATTCGAGACCCAGGTATTGCAAGACTGAGTGAGCTCCCATCTCCTGCCAACCTAGTCGTCCAAAAGCATTTAATGCAAGTAGATGAATAGGTAGCACCTTGGTGGGAAGGTAAACAGCATTCCATGAAAGTCAAGCTGGCTACATGACCAAGGAGAAGTCTTCAGAGAGTGCTGGCTCACAGCGTGAATCGGGGATGAGCGCCGCACCCAATAGCGGAGGCTGTGCCTATACAGGCAGCGGGGCAACCTGCAGTCAGTCATAGTTGGCAGGGCAACCTGCCAGGGACCTTGACTTATACTGTAAGGCAGGACAGCGTCATTCTCCTCAAACGGAGACAGGTGGGATTATCCTGTACAGTCGTAGCAGGAGAGCTTTCCACCTTTGCTCACGTGAAGTTTGCTTCACAGGAACACCAGCGGCTCTTTGGGCTAACATCAGAGGTTCTAATGCTGCTGCGCACTAACACAAGAGGCTGTGGCTGTTTTAAAAGTCGTTCCTTGTGTACTCCAAGGTGTGCAATGAGGACAACAGAGGAGTGTGCCCAGGCCTGTTCCTGTACCTGTATTGGGGCTGGTCTGAGGGCAAACAGCTCATTGCGGGCTCCCTTGGTGTAGCCATTCATGTTGATGAGAATGTGGATGCCGTCCTGGTGGATGCGGTCAGCTGCTTTTCCGTTGCATGGGATCTACAGAATAAGAGTAAGTGGCATCACATGGCATTCACAACCCTGCTTCTCCTAGGAAGGATGCTGTGCAAGCCAAGCCTGTCAGGAACACTCTCCCTCTCCCAAGAAAAGATGCTGCACATTATCTAGAGCTGGAGCCCTTACCTGAGAGAGATCAACAAAGTGATTTGCTTCCGCCATCACTTTCACCCGGAAGTTTGTGCCATCATCAGGGCTGAGAGCATAGCAGAACACCTGGGAAAGAGAGCAGAGCAAGGAAACCCTCAGTTGAGGCCCTACAGCTCACCGTGACCAAACCATTGTGGGGGGGGGGTGAATACTGGCCTCTCACAGTGCATCAGAGACTGCTTGTGTCTGAAGCATCACACCTATTTGTTGTTCCCGATTACACAATCCAGCCAGATTACATTGCAAGCGGCCTTCTGCTAAGCCTCACCTCAAATTTGTCTGAGTTGTGCATCCCTGGGATTGACTGCATCAGGTGGGAGGTGGGGTGATTCCCAAAATCAGAGCTCACATAGCCCACACGAAGCCGGCCTTCACTGGCCTTCAAGTCCTTGGGGTGCTCATAGGGTGGCTTGTGGAGGACATTGATCTGGCAACACAATTTGGACCACTGTTATGATCAGAGTCTCTGGTCAAAGCCATACAAGCTAACTCCACCTAGAAGTCAGCAACCTGCCATTTTTTGGTAGGGTTTCAAGCCTACCTTATCCAAGCACAAGTTTCCATGCCGCTCAGCAATGGCCTTTCGGAAGCCGTGAGACAAGGGGTACAGCATACTGTGATGAGGGTGCACAGATGGGAGCCGGTTCTTCTCCAGCTGGTCTGCCACGATGCTGACCAGCTTCTTCATCCGCTCATCATAGTCAGTCCAGTCACAAACAATCTGAAAACAAGAACACCACACTCTGAACACAGGTTCAAGCAGCTGAAGGCAGACTTCCTCCTAAAGGTGCCATCTGTTTTGCTCTCTTTGTGCCAATGTCCAAAGCCTTTGAGACTCTTAAGATGATAACCCCCAGGCTGTGACATCCTCCCCTCCTCTCACCTGCAAACAGTGGGCCAAGTTGCAATAGGCGTCAGGGAAGTCAGGCTTCAGCTTCAGGGCGGTGCGATACGAAGCAATGGCCTCTGGTATATTCCCCGAATCCTGGAAAAGGACAGATCATTTAGCAAGAATCACCTTCACGCTCCCTAAACCGCCAGGCACAAGACAAGCCACAGACACAAGCATACCTTGTGGATGGACGCCAGGTTACTGTGGGCATCAGCAAAGGCTGGGTTTATCTGAATGGCCCGTGTGTAGCACTGCAAAGCTCCCTGTACATCCTGCATCTCCTTTAACGTGTTGCCCATATTGGAGTAGGCATCTGCAAAGGTGGGGCTGATTCTGCAGTGTAGGGAGGTGGCAGGGAAGAACGAAACAGACACCAACAGAAGAGTGAGGCCACTGGTCTGAAGTCAAGCACCCAGCAAGAACACAGAACACAGTCAATGGCCACTTTGTTTTTGCAATCAATGCAGTTCACCAGCAGCATTTCAGAGTCTTACCTGATGGCCTCCTTGTAGTGCATCAGGGCCTCCTGCAGTTTTCCTTGTTGCTGCAGAACACTGGCCAAGTTGGAATGAGCGGCTGCAAACTCCGGGAAGACCTGAAGGAAACATTTGGCTCTTAAGCAACCCCAGGACACCCTATTACCTTAAGACTATCTAATTCTATGAGGCTGCAAGGCAGTTCTGCTGTCACTGGAACCAGCGCCTGGCCTCCAATCCTACCAATAATCATTCACAAGCATACCTCGAGAGCTTTGCGGTACAGACGAACTGCTTCCTCAATGTTGCCTTGTTCCCGCTTGATATTTGCCAGGTTATTGAGAGAGTCTGCATGAGTGGGACACAGGCGAAGGGCTGTGTTGTAACACTCTTCTGCTTCTGCAACCTTTAGAGAAGAAGGCTGAGTTAATCCACCCTTGCTAAGAAAACCTCATTTTTTCTCCGAGAACCCAAACAGTACTTTCTACAGATCTCAAAGGCTGCACCAACTCCTTCAACACAGCCTCTCCCCCATAACCACAGGTAAAAGGGCTGTCTCCTTACACTGCCTTTCTCTTTGAGTGCATTGGCCAAATTGCAGTACGCATCAGGAAAATGTGGTTGCAGTTCAATGGCACGCTTGTAGGTATCGATGGCTAAGTCAATCAGCCCCTGTTCGTAGTACACACAGGCCAGGTTGCCATGCACGACTGCGTGGTTCGGACTCAGGCTTAGAGCTCGGAGATAAGCTGCGACCGCTCTGGAACAAGAGGGGTTACAGTTCACATCAACAAGCCGAAAGGGGGAAGCAAAGCACACAACTGGTGGAGAGCAAAACAGTCTCAGAAAGCAACAAGGGAAGTATTTCCTCATTAGCCCACTACAGGATGGTGGAAGAGCCATTCAACTTGCTTACCTATCAAATATGCGTGCCTCCTTCAAGACATTCCCCAGGTTAATGTAAGCATCCAGGAAGTTTGGGTCAAGAGTAACTGCCTTAAAATATTTAAAACACAGGATTCATTTGGATTGCTGGGGTACAAACAGTGCTCTATATACAAAGTTTTCTCCACTCTCAAATAATCCTAGCATGACTCTTTTAGCCCTTGTTCCAATATCTTTCTTGGCATGGAAGCAAGACCCACAGGTCTTTAATTTCCCATGTTCTCCTTTTTGAAGACAGGGCAACATGAACCTCTCCCCCTTCTTGAGGAAGCTTGCGGGATTTCTCAGAGATAACTGACAGAAGGTACAAGTCCTGCAAGCTCTTTCAGCCCTTTAAGATTAACCCTAAGTCCACCCAGTCCATACGACTTGAATTCATTTACACCACTAAGGTAATTCTTGACTAGCTCTGTCAACCCAGTTCTTCCCACCTTCCTGCTGACACGGAGGGCTGACGATAGAGCCCTTAGCAGCCAAGGACTGCCTCCCCCTACGTGTATATGTGCTCAGGAGTCCCCTCCTCCAATGCTCTGTCACCAACTGAATGGCAACCAGAGCACAGAGCATCAAGCAACAACTGTTTAATCCTGCAAGGCCTTTCAATGAGAACTTATTCTATTTTAATGGGTTGCTTTTGCATTTTAGCAATTCTGTTATTTATTACATGATTTAAAATTATGCCAAGCACTCTAGAAACCCCAGGATTGATGAATACGTGTTTTCATATGACATATTGGCTGCAATCCTAATCTCCACTTAGGCTAGCATAAGCCCTGGCATTATGCCTGTAAGGCACTTCTGCCCCACACTCATGGGGGGTTAGACCATTGCACAGGCATATGCCAACTTCCCCACACCACAATGGAAAGATATGTCATGTGAATTAGGCTGGCATAAATTTATTGGGATTGCATGCTTTATTATTATGTGCCAACATCCATCAACCCTATATTGTCAGATAGGGTCTGACAAGCTGACTTGGAAAACCAGCCACATGTTTAAGAATATTTCTGAAAGGCACCATAGGACGACCCCATCCAGGAACATAATGGGTTACCTTCTCAAAATGATGAATGGCAAGCCAAATTTCCCCTTGAGCATTGAACACGCAGCCCAGGTTACTCCAGGCGACTGCAAAATTTGGCTGAGTCTCAATTGCCTTCAAATAACAGGCCTTGGAAGGGTTAGAGATAGGTAGATACAAGGGAAGGGATATTTGCACAGAAGAAAATGAGAGAAAAGCGGCAATTAGTATTTCTTCTCAGACCAGCCAAAAGTGATCCTGCAGTATAGGCTAGCATGCGCCAAAACTAATGCGCTGTAAACAGGTGGCTGATCCTGCGCCGGCGCAAACCAAAACCCAAGTGCAAACCCACCATTGTCAGTTACACTGGTTTTGCTCAGCTGCGCTTCTCTCAGAAGTCCTCAGCCTTCCCTTTCCCTCTTGCACCAGGAGTCTCATGCAAAAAAAGCACAACACTGCACATTTTTAGGATGCAGAAATTGGGGGGTGATCCAAGATACTTCTGTACTGGTTTGGACACCAACCTGGTAAATGCCGGGGTTTTGTTAAGGTGATTCTTAACAAACTGGAAATCCTAAACAGACCACACACTTAAAAGAAAGGTACTTACAATTTCAGAGTTTTGTTGTGTGTTGCTAATCTATCCAGAGAAACTTCAAAGTTCTCACCCACCCCCAAAACCTCAAATGACAGGTTTGCACAACAGGTTCAGGTCCCTGCAATGCAAGCGCAAGAAGTCGCCAGCGCACCCTAACAGCACGCCGCTGCGCTCTCGCTGCAAACTGCTGCGCTTTGCTGAACGCCCCGAAGACCATGAACGGCCAAGCAGATGGATTAGTCTACTAGACAAGCCCACGTGGAAACTTCAATGTTTTCAAATTTATGTCCGAAATCTGCACACAGCACATCCCAATAGTGTCCAAAAGCGGCTTCGTGGAGCTCAGGGAGCCACCCAGTTAGAGACGAATCATCTAGTCAACCATTCACAAGGGCTCAATCGCACGCAATGCGCATTTCCGCTGCGCAGCCTTTGCGCTACTGCAGGATCACAGCGCATCATCAGAAGAGCAGAACGCTGCAATCCAAACAAAGAAGAAAAAGGAAATAAATGAACCACCAGGAAGAGTTAGAAGCTTTAACTAAAGTATCTCCAATTATGTCTTAAGTCTTAATTTACTTTTACTTTATTTTCTTTGAAAGAATTGTGGCTAGGACTAGAAAATATTCTAACATTACTTGCTTGTACATTAAAATACTTAATCTGTTTCTGAAGCCACAAGACAGAAGATTCAGGCATGGAGGCAAATGGTTTTGCTGTGCCAGTTACAAACCCGTTACCATATTTCTCATGTGACTTTTCGGTGCGTTCCTTGCTGGAAGAGGAGGAGGAGGAGGAGTGTCTGCCCTAGATCCAGGCCTCGAGCTCCCTTCAGCGAGGCACCTTACGCATGGAATAGGAGGTTTCACCCACCTGAAACCTTCTAAATACAATATCAATGGTGAAAAACCAAAAACAAGAGAGAAAATAAAACAAGATCATTAGTAAAAAGTTCAACAAAGCAATTGAAAATCTTTGGATATGTCTAACACATGGGGTTGAGGACAGTTGTCTGTAACATGGGAGACATGCAGAAGGGAAAGGGTTAATTGGGGCAACTGCAAACAGCAGGGCTTGTTGGAAGAAAGGCTCCAAAACTTCCACAAAAACCAAATTTCACTTCAAACTGCAAATATTTTGCTGGTTTGGTGTTGCAAATGCACTGATATTCAAAGAAATACATTGCATTGTATTCAAGATATTTCTTCCTCTTTAATGGAGTTCTCACAAAACAGAACAACGCTTTCAAACTAGGTGTCTCCAGAGCTCTGAAATAAAGAAGTCAGCATCCTAAGGCAGGCGCAGTGTCTTGGCCTAAACCAGTCACACCAGAAGCTGCAGTGAAGTGCAATCGTGTTAGCTGTCCACCCAGAAGTCTGTCTGGGAACCTGCGTCTTCTGAAAAAGACATTCTGATAACACCAATGGCAGTTTGGCACCTCAAGTTTGCCAATCAGGCTTCCCACCTGAAGAATTTGTGCTCCTTCCCAGCACCCTGCAACCGATTCCCCTAAACATCGCTTTTCCCACCCTCCACACCAGAGCAGCAACCAGCCAGACAGCTACCCTCTTCATACACTCCACTTGGTAGCATGCGCGTGGGGCTGGAAGTGAAGGACTCGGAGGTCCTTCTGGTTCCTCCACACTCCTCACCCCTGCTGCGCGGAGGCATAAGGTGGCTTGTAACAAGACAATTCCAGGTATTTTTGCAATGCAGGTTTGTATGTGTGCCAAGTTTCAAAATCCATCCTGGTATTCAAATCTCTGCCAGAAGCCACCTTTCCACTGACTGAAGCAAGTTTTCTTTGATCAGTTCATTTTTCAAACAAACCAGTCGCGTCACCTGAACATCTGGGCAAACCCCTGAGCAAATCACGGACGGCGCTGAACTATGAGTTTACTAGCCTTTCTTCCACTAAGGAGGTAGGGAAAAGGTTAAAGAATAGTCAGAGCTTTTCAATGCCATATTCACAGGGTAATATTTGATAAGGTTCTTCTCCACTTACAAGCCACAAAGGACTTTAGAAGAGCACCTGCTTCTCACAGGAATCGCCAACTATGTCACAGGCTTGGCATCAGCCGGCAAGCCTCAGTTTGGAAGGAATTGGAAGTTATTTCCAGATCAAGAATGGTGGAGCCCCTGCCAGTCACGTCACAAAATTGGATAGTCTAGTTCTGCGGCGGCAAAACTCCGTGTTCAATTTCTCGTTTACACCAAGTGTTAACATGGGCATGCCGCCTCTTGCCCTGCAACTACTCTGGGGCAATGCGGGGCCTTCAGCTTTCGGCAGTTTCTTGGGCTCTTGCAGGTCAACGGAGAACTGAAGACTTGGTGCAAGTGTTCATGGTTTCAACAGACTGATGTTTAAAATTCATTCTACAGAACACCTACCTTGGCTTCTTCCAAGCGACCCAGGGCTTTGAGCAGGTTCCCCAGGTCACTACGAACACAGTACAAGTCCTGAAAATCAAACACACTGCGTCATTCCCTAGAACGCTGGTAATGCAATGCATGTCTGGACAGACGCCTGCATCCAGTAGATGCCAGCAGGTTCTGCTTAAAGCTTCAGGAAGTCAAAGGGGACCCTAAGGCCCTTATGCAGCATCACCACAAGCTACAGCCACACAGTATAATGCAGTGGTATTGGAGCATTTCAGCCAGGGACCCCTTCTGAGAATGACAATCTGTCTGGGACCCCACAGAAGTGATGTCATGGCTGGAAGTGTCATTAAGGGTGTCAGGTGCTAGATTCCAAATGGCTGCATCCAGCTTTTAGCAACTCCCTGAAATGAAGTCCCGACCCCCACTTTGAAGATCACTGGTATAATGGATGAGCGAAGCAAGAGCTGCAGCTTCTCCCTCCCCCAACACCTCTCAAATGAGATGTCAATGACCAGATCAACTTAACAGGTAGCCCAATCCTAACTAGTTCTGAACAGACAGACCTGTGGGATTGCATTGTATCCAGCGCACGTTTCAGGCTGCTCATGGGTCAGCTTGAGGCAAGGGGAGGATTTTGCTCTTTACTCCAGAAGAGCCATTGCATTCCTAATAGGGATACTCAGATCTGCACCTGCTAAATTGGCTGGGCAGAATAAGTTTATCCTTTAGTCAGCAAGTTAACACTTTTTGTTCAGGAAGTCTCAACCAATTTGAATTCTGCGGTTTTAAAAGCAGTTTCCTGCTGCCAATTTTAATTTGCCAGTATTATTGAGTTGCTTCTAAAGGCAGGTCACCTGGCTACCCCCTCTGGAATTAAGGGGATGACTTCAGTAAGTCACGATCAACAGGTCTCATGCATTTCAATGGATAGTCATGATTCAACCGTCATAAAGTTATTTAACCTATTGCTGAAACTAGTTCGTTGTTTTTAACTACAAGCAGGATAAAAACTAAAAAAACCAAGGGGCAGGACACAGCCCTAGCCTTTAAGTACACATATTCTAGAGCAGTGGTTCTTAACCTTGTTGGAGTGTGGGCTGTGGGTGGCGCAAGTGGCTAAGACACTGTGCCTGTTAACCAGCAGGCCAGGGTTCGAGACCCGGGTCAGTCCCCACAAGACAGGGTGAGCTCCTGTCCTTAGCCCAGCTCAGCGATGCCAGCTGGATCCAATCGTATCGGCTCTGCCTTTCCATTGGACTATTTCAGTGGCATGGAGAGGGGGATTTGCTGCTTGGGGAACAGCCTATCCTCCATTATCAATCTAACCTAGGCCTTCTTGCTTCACATGCAGCGTATGCAGCACTGAGCACGATACCATAGTCTTTCAAGACTGACGGATGCCTGCTTGGAGGTACTGAACCCGGCAAATTTCATGCATGCACTCACCAAACCTTTCATAGTGGGAAAAATAAAATGTTTTTTTTTTAATTCAAAACATAGAGATAAATATTTTATTAGTTCACAAAATGAACCAAACACACCTCCGCAGAACCCAAGACTGACTCACCGAACCCAGGGGTTTGATCGAACCCAGGTTAAGAACCACTGTTCTAGAGCAATGGTAGTTGTGCATTTCAGCCCAGGCCCCATTAAATCTATCCAAGACCTCGATCAGGATGCGATATCACTGTGAGGTCCTCAATGTCTATTCAAAAATAAGTTCCATTGTATTCAATGAGACTTACTCTTAGGAAAGTCCAGTGCCGGACACCAAGATGGTAGGTCCCCTCCTCTCACAACCCCCCTAACCCAAGACTGCAACCCCCAAGGGGGTCCTGATCTCCACTTTGAGTAGCACTGTTCTAGAGACACAAGAGATAATCTAAACTGTAGGCAGTAGCTCTAGCATTCTACCGTATAATCCTGGACCAGGCACAGAATATTAAGAACCTCATACCAGATGTTTTGCAAACTTGCAAACTCAACACTTTTACACTGTTGAGAACTATCTCCAAGTAGAGCACAACTTACAGGATTGTACTGCAGGGCAGAAACGTATGCCTGAACTGCCCCTTCCATATCTCCTGCAGCTACCAGAGCAGCTGCCAGATTAATATATCCATCAATGAAGTCTGGCTTGAGACGCAGGGCATGCCGATAGTGCTCTATCGCCTCCTGCAGTTGCCCTCGTTCCTTGTACACGTTCCCCAGATTTGAGTAGGCTTCTGCCAGCAGTGGATTCTGCTTGATGGCCAAAGTGCTGAAGTGAGCAGACCTAGAAAAAATACAGATTGCTGGAGTTTAATCTATTTGCCCCACTGCCTACTAGAACCAAGTTTAAACACATGTAACTGAAAACAATGTACATTCTTCCTCTGCTTACATCAGCCTCTATGCCCTTCCTTTCCTGAGTCATCTCCATGGGGTCCATATTGAAACTGTAAGCTCCTCAGGGCACAGAAAATCTTTCCACTCTACATAAGACACCATGCATATTGGTTGCACCATATAACTTATGCACTGACTAAAATACTTCTAAGCCAGCAAAGTCTACAAAAACAGTTAAGTCAAAACTGTAAATACAAAGTTCAAGCTCTTCTACAACTAGACCATACGCCCTCAGATCACACCAGCATTTTTCTTGTTGCAGGGATGTATACACACACCTTCTACAACACAAAAATTGTTTCCAGCTTGATTCAAGTAATTCCAGTTATGCAGTGAGACTGGCTTCCACTTCAAGCAACCAAAATTGCCTGCTGCTTTCCCGGGGCAAAGTTTTAATCTCCTGAATAATGATACAAGCTTATACGTATCCAGCTATCCCTCTGGAAAAATCAAGAGCCTCCTGAATTTCCAACACATGAAAGCCCTGAAATGTCCAAAAACGGAAATTACAGAATCAAACCAAAAAAAATGAAACTACTTGTCTCTCCAAGACAAAAACTTAGGTATTAAATTTTCCTGCTCTAGTGTTCATTTATTTAAAAGATTTTTTTCTTGCCTTTCTGAAAAAGGCTCACTAGGCAGCTGACAGCAAACTATAAAAGAATCCTAATAATGCAGATTTAAAACAGCAGGTGTAAGACGAGATGTTAAAGGCAGGTTAATGAAGGCTCCAACCCACACATACAACTAAGCACAAAGTACTGAGAAACTCCTCTACATGTGACTTCAGGTGCACCAGGCAAGAATGGCCCCCAGACAGAAGCAGAAAGCTTAATCGTATAATCAAGAATATTTCACCCCTTCACAGAGGGTTAGACTATCCTAGACTCCTACCTGTCGAGCCTGCGACATTGGAAGTGGATGGATGAGAGCAACAACAGCACACCAGTGTTGTCGGGCTCTTGCCGCCAAAGCTGCATGCAGTGCCTCTCTGCGGCTTCGAAGTCCCCTGCTTGATACTCCCGGTGAGCCAACTCCGCTAGCCCTTGGAAGGAAAGCATACGTTTCGTTGGTTCTGAAGAATCACCAGGACATTCAGGGGGGAAAACAAAAAGTTAGAAAATGGGAAAAGAAAGTGACAAAACTATGGTGTACAAATTAAAAGGTGAAATGCTTGACGTGACATAAAACTTCAGGAGGTGTTGAATGAATAAACACAAAGCCCAGTTCTAAGGTTATCAACACTTCCAACACATGCCCTCCCTCTTTCTAAACATACAACAGACATTAAAATTCAGCCAGACCCTGAGAAAGCTAAATATTTGTATCTAAAAAGCTTCCTGAGGATATTTAACATATGGCTGTTTACCAAATAACTCAACACAAACAAGGCACGGTCCACTTTACAAACTACAAGTAGTAGGTGAAATAATGCAAGGATAAAATAAAAATGTATTTCATGCAGGAAAATGAAAACATACAGCAAGCAAAGACAAACAATTTGCACTTAATCTCTCCTTAAAGACCTTCAAAATTTTCAGAGAAAGCTGTTAGCTCATTTTCCTGCATCTTCACCATCTGCTTCTCAACTATGTAGAGATTAACCCAAACCCTCCCTAATACAGCTGACAGTGATAAGGGCTCTTGAAGGGGTGGGGCACTATGCCACTCCTGTCACGTTTACCAGATCCCAGGAAGAGGAGGCAGCAAAATCCAACCATGCTTATTTGGTATGAACCACAGTTAAAATTACAAAAGCAATATTAAATTAGAAACATATTATCAGGTTTAAACCACCACAGTTGAACTGAAACAACTACACATATAAAGACTTAATACTTTGATTAACAATTGCCCACAAAAATAGGTTTGACCAAATGCCATGCTATCTACGCATTACCAGTCACTGCAACAGTCAGCTGCACCATTGTCTCTGGAAGGGAGGTTAGGAACAACAGGACTGGTCCGCAGTGGAAAGCCCTATGCAAAAAACCTTTTCATCCCCTTCAACAGTCCTGGGTAGTGATTCCCAGTTTGTGAGCCGTGGATCCCTGAGAAGAGGCTGAGCCCCAACATACAGACTGGAGACCACTTGCAACTCGAAAATGGGGATCTTGTGGAAACTAGCGCCAGAGAAGAAGGCACTGAAGCTGATTCTTACATCATTATTAAATAGTGAAGACAGGGGTGAAGCTGGCTAAACTTAACCAGACTTGTGCCCCTGGGGATCCCCAAGCATGGAATAGTTGCTTTCCCATTCCCAGAAAGGGAAACCGAGAAAGTTCCACTCCAGAAGTTTGCTCGGAAGGAGAGACAGCACTGTTCCAGCAATTGCACTGCAGTCATAAAAAGTGTTTTTTTGTATTTACCTAAGGCAGAGCCGGCCCTCCAGAGAGTATGGGGAGCGGCTCTCTTTGTAGGCCTCAGAACCACTCCTAGACACAACTACAACCCAATTCCAATTTTCAGATGAAAGCTGGAAATAGCCCACAATCATGTTTGGGAGCAGTTCTGAGACAAGGGCTGGTCCACAGAGCTCTCAACACTCTCCAGAAGAAGGTATGGAGCTGCCCTTGGCGAGTACAAAAGTCACTTTCTGTGGCAGTACAATCACGGAAACAGTGTTGCCCCTTATCCAGCAACACCTGGGTAAGGGGGTCAAGACACCCCAGTTTGAGAGCTTCTGCTCTGACCAAATTTAAGAGAATACAACTCAGAAGCACTTTCGGCTGGCCAGGAAAAACCAAGTCTGGCAGAAATCAAAGCACACATTCACTTCTCCAGAGATGAGGAGCTTCAGAAAAAGATTTTTTTCATTTTTTCCCACACTGACGCTACTCAGTAAAGGGCACTTATTACTGGTGATATTGGTTTCAACTACACTGTTGTTTCAATTACTACAGCTGTGGTGGCGCAAGTGGCTAAGACACTGTGCCTGTTAACCAGCAGGCCAGGGTTCGAGACCCGGGTCGGCCCCACAAGACAGGGTGAGCTCCTGTCCTTAGCCCAGCTCTGCGATGCCAGCTGGATCCAATCGTATGGGCTCTGCCTTTCCATTGGACTGATTCAGTGGCATGGAGAGGGGGATTTGCTGCTTGGGTAACAGCCTCTCTTCCATAACAATCTAACCCAGGCTTTCATGCTTCGAATGCAGTGCAATTCCATAGTCTTCCAAGACTGATGGAGGCCTGCTTTTTTAAAAGGTGGCACAAGTGGTTAAGTTGTGCCTGTTAACCAGCAGGCCAGAGTTTGAGACCCATGTCCTCCAAGACAGGGTGAGCGCCCATCCTTAGCCCAGCTCCTGCCAACCTAGCAGTTCAAAAGCATGGAAATACAAGTAGGTACCACCTTGGCGGGAAGGTCAGTGTTCTGTGTGCCATCAGCGCTCATGCCAATGCCTTTAGACAATGCTGGCTCTAAAAGCTAAGAAACAGGGATGAGCACCACACCCTACAGTCAGTCACAACTAGCACTATAACCTGTGGGTAACCTTTACCCTTTACATCTGAAGAATCAGATTACCTGAATTCTGGAAAATTTCTGAAATCTTACCAAAGAACCTAACTTGCAGGAATTTACACTCTGGTGACTACTTGCAACTTACAACACAAGCAAGGAAAATTTTAACTCTTGACCAACAGCCTAATTCAGGCATGATGGAAAGTTTACACAACCACTACTACTATGGAAAATTCCCTTCAGGTTGACAATTTACTTTTAAGTCAACAAGAGTCAACAAGACCTACAAATGAAGTCCACACCTTACACATCTGAATTTTTATATTTTTAGGCATGATTTCAGCTGAACAGTGCTTCTTATTTTAAAAAGAAAATCAAATACTTGTGCTAGCAGTGATCTGCTGGAGTGCAAGAACTTGAGCCTTATTATTTGATGAATGCCAGTGTTTCTCTGTGGGGCAGGACATGGACACACTAGGAAGATCAAGAGCCAATTTCAGATGGGTTCCCATTCATTTCAATACTTTATTGTTAATATTCTGTATTGTTGCTACTGTTTTATAAAATAAGAATTCACTTTCAGAAATGGAAACATTTTCCACATAAGGTGCAACTGTGGAAAATCTTTCCGCCCGTATCACTGGCCTGTGACAAGAGATCTGATGTGGATCCAACCCAAGGCTAAGTTCAGTCCTCCACTTGTTGTGCCATGCAGGCTAAATAAGTTTAAGAACTCATCAGAAAGCACAGCCATCACCTGTAGAGAGAAAATCCTTCCAATACACCCTTGTGCTCTTTTCTCCTCACAATGACCCCCTTCTCTTATGAAACGGAAAAGACTGACAGTCCTCTATTTCATTTGGAAATTTTAAAGCACGAAAATAAGTATTCAGGGATAAAGATGTGTGTGTTTTAGAAATTAAGGCATACACGGTTGATGCTCTCAAAACCTATTTGCTTAGTTAAAGCAGGAATTACCACACTATGTCCTGTGGGCCAGATCCGGCAACAGCCAAATCCATGGGAATCTCACAATTTCAGTGCAGATGGTGGTGGCCACATGAAGCCAGAGCTGGCTTTGCAATACTGTATTTGCAAAAAAAAAAAACCCCACCACTCCATATAATGTATAATGCTCAATGAGCACCTGTCAGGGATGCTCTAGGATTTCCTGTTGCAGGCAGGGGGTTGGACTAGGTCCAACTAGGTCCCTACAAGGTCCCTTCCAACTCTAGGATTCTATGAGACTGTAGCTTTACTGGAGATCTGTGGTCAGTGGCCCAATAGCGAGCCACCAGCTGAAAAAGTTTGGGAATCACTGGTAATAGTTACAACTGGTTTACATTTACCACCAGTCAATGATTAAATTTGTTTTACTGTTTGGGCTGGTTTGAGATCAATTTAGGTGCAACTGAGGAGACCTTATTAAGGTGCACACTGAGCACAGACCTTTGAAGACGTAACCCCAACCATGAAGCCAGATGGAAGTTCGACATGGTGTGGGGAAGGGGCCCCTACGATGGCCTAAAGCAAGATGCTCAGGAAGATTTCTCTGAATCTGATCGTGCCTCTCTTCGGCCTGGAGGCTAGTGTTAGTCTGCTCTTTGGAGAGGGGGCCGCACACTGTACTGACAGGCCCTGTTTATTCTGGTGCAACAAGGGAGCCCTGCTAGAAGGGTGGAGATAAATGTTACAGCTAATAAAACTACTTCTCATCTGGGGAAAACACCACCCGCTCCCTCCATTCAGGAATCAGCTGCTGCCCCGTGCATGCCCAGAGTGCCAAGCCTTTGTGTGATAAAGTCTGAGTGGGCTTTGATGAACTGCTTTGCACAGAACATCCCTATACCAGACAGAAATAAGGCATAGGGATGTACACTACGCCTGTGCCCACAAGGTGACTGAGACATGCGATTGGTCTGTGGAACTCCTTGCCTCAGAATGTAACAGGATAAGATAAATTTCCAGAAGAAAAAACCATGATAGGTACGTGCAACCTCCTGGTTTCAGATGGAGACAACCTCAAAATGCCAGGTAACAGTGGAGGGCACCAGAAGAAGGCGCTCCTGGGACACTCAATGGGCGTGTGGCCTGTTCCAGAAGGGCTCTTATGTTAATCACTGGAACTCCTTGCCACAGGATGAGACATACGGGAAGACGGACTAAAAAGGCCTTTGGCCTCATCCAGTGGGACTCTACATCGTTTATGCTAATCTGTGGCACTCCTTGCCACGGAATGGGATCGATAGTACAATATGAGTCCATGGCCTGATCCAATGGAGCTCTACTAAGCATCTTCCGTTAAACTATGGAACTCCTTACCACGGGATGTGAATAGAGAATGCTGGACTAGATGGGCCTGACCCAGAGAGGATCATGTTGTGTTAAATCAATGGAATTCCTTGACACAGGATGCTGGGCTAGATGGGCCAGCAGGGCTCCTGTTATGTTAATCACTGGAGCTCCTATCCTCAGGAAGTGAATACAGGATGCTGGACTAGAAGGGCCTGATCAAGGAGGCTGTTGTCCTGTTAATCTGTGGAACTTCTTGCCAGAAGATGCTGGACT
Source organism: Cryptoblepharus egeriae (assembly GCA_030015325.1). Classification (NCBI taxonomy): domain Eukaryota; kingdom Metazoa; phylum Chordata; class Lepidosauria; order Squamata; family Scincidae; genus Cryptoblepharus; species Cryptoblepharus egeriae. The sequence continues at coordinate 753,778 of JAREYC010000016.1, forward strand.
AGATGGGCCTGAGTGGGGGGCTCTTAATCAGTGGAAGTCCTTGCCACAGGATGCAAGATTAAATGGGCCTGAGCCTTCTTATGCTAACCTGTGGAACTCATAGCCACAGGATGTGAATACAGCATCCTGGAGAAGACCAGCCTGACCCTGGGGGGAAACTTTAACCGGTGGAACTCCCTGCCATAGGATGCAAACAGGATGCGACTACAGGATGCCGGACTCTTATCTTAATCAGTGGAACTCCTTGCCACAGGATGCTGGATTAGATGGACCTGAGCCTTGTTATGCCAAGCTCCATGCCGGGCAGAGGGAGAGGGGCCCGCGGCGCCTGCGTAAGGCCAGGCGGGGAGCCGGTGGGCGGAGGCGCTGGCCTGCAAGAGGCACGTGGCCGGCCAAGGGAAGCCGGAGAGGGGCAGGGTGTCCGCTGAGGAAGGGGTGGGGGAGCAGCCCGGACCAGTGCGGCGGCCCACGGGGGGTGCCCCGCCGCTTCCCCCCCACAGGCCCCAGAGAGAGCGCGCCCCTCCGCCGCCCTTACCGGTGCTGTCGGCCACGTTCCCCACCGAGGCCGCCATGGCGCCTCCCCAGTCAGGCCTCCGCTCGCGGCTCTTCCTCAGGCGCTGACGGAGTCCTCCCGAAATGGCGGCCGCTGAGGAGGCGGCGAAGGGATACCAGCCGCGAAGGAGGCGGGGCCTCACCGGGACTTCTTCCGCGCTCCTCCCGCCCTGCCCTCGCAAAGTAGTCCCCGCGACAGCCTCCCCCGCACCAGAGCCCCGTCCGCGCGGAGAGAGCGGCTCTGAAGACAGTCCTCGGCGCGGCTCCTCCGCCGCTGCTTCCGCTCAAGGGCCCGGCCCCGAGAGGCCCCGGAGAAGGATAACCAGGGCGGAGCACACCCACCCTATCCCTCCGCCGCTGTGGCGGCCGCTGCGACAGACGAGGGCGGCGCGCATGCGCAGTACCACACTCGCGCCCTCTGAGCAGCACTCGCTCCGCGCGGAGGCCGACGGCGAGGAAAGGGCGGGAACTGCACTGCGGCAGGCGCCGAGTAAGCCACGCCCCTCGCCACTGACCACGCCCACCACTCGCCTCAGGCTCACCCCATAAGATGGCGGCCGTACTAGTGTCTGAGGAGAAGCCACGCCCACCCCCTCTGGCCACGCCCACCACTCGCCTCAGGCTCACCCCACAAGATGGCTGAAATAATGGAAATTCAAACGACTGGTTCCACAACCCCCAAAATACTCATATAAAAATATGAACTGGATGCAAAATGATGACAAACTGGGACTGAATTCAAAACATGCATTCAGGGTGCAGGATCCTATGAGGTCCACTTAGGCTGCAATCAAAGACACTTTCCTGGGAGTAAGTCCCATTGAATTGGGTAGACTTGGTTAAGAGGCTGCGATCCAAGACACTTTCCTGGGAGGCTTCCCTGGGCTGCTGCTGGAGGTTCAAGGTGGTGGGTGGGGGACTTGGGGGCAGTCAGAGGCAGCAGGGTGTCTGTAGCCCTTTTAAGGAGCGTCAGGGCTGCATAGCATGTGAGCCCATAGCACACCTGCTTGTTAAGTGAAGCGGAACTTGTTGTGTGAAGCAAGATTTCTTGGAAAGTTTTGCTTGTTATGTGAAACGCTTGTTAAGCGAGGAGTTTGTTGAGTGGGGGATGATGTATACCCCTTTTCAACTAAAACGTTCAGAAAGTGGTTTTGTGGAGCGCTGCCTCCCCCGAATCGGAGCAGGCTGATTGCAGCCCCCTGAGCACCACATAGCTGATGAGTGTATCTTGGGCCTAAACCTCTGGCTGAAAGCACAATGCAGCACAGTTCTCCCTGTCCACGTAATGCTGCTGCAGCCTGAACACAGGTGGGCCCAGGCCAGTTCGCGCCACTTCTACAGAACCAGTTGTTAATTTTGGCCCACCACCGGCAATCCAGTTGCTAGCGGTGGGTCAAAAAAAGGGCAAACTGGTTCACCCTTGGGGCCCACCGCCGCACTTGCGTCGATCATGACGCAGGCGGAGTTGCGTCCTGAAAAGGACGCAACTCCGCCTGCATCAAGATCAACACAAGCACAGTTGCTTCCTGTTCAGGACGCGTCTGCACGCGCGCCAAGGTTGGCGCAGGCACAGACGCGTCCTGAGGAGGACACAACCGCGCTTGCACCAACCTTGGTGCAGGCGCAGATGCGTCCTCTTCGCCAAGGTTGGTGCAAGCGCAGTCACGTCCTCTTCATGCGCTTGGCGCATGCCAGGGTTGGAGCCGCCCCTCTCCCCGCCCCGACCCCGCCCCGCCTGGCCCGCATACTTCCAGCAAACCGGTTGTTAGCTCTGGCGCCACGCTCACACCACGCTCATACCTCACCGCACCACACTCACACCACACTCACCCTCAGCCCACAGGCGCACTGAGGATCTGCAGGGAGGGGGAAGGAGGAGGCTGGCCTGGCCCCCTGCACCAGGGGTCTTTAGGCGACCCCCAGGAAAGCTCCAGGCGACCCCCACTTTGAGAAACGCTGCTCTAAAGAAATGCTCAAACATTACTGAGCAGGCTTGCCAGTAAACCCATTAGAACTCTTTGTTATGATCATGTTGTATGATGCAGCCTATGGAATAGAACGACGCTTTCTTGCTTCTGTAACCTGCTTTGCCACTATAAAAGATTAAGACCGGCAGCCATCTTGGCGGCTCCCCACTTTGGGACATGAGTCCAAGGAGTTTGCCCGCCACGTGTTGAACAAAGATCCTCTTTCTGATAACTCCAGTTGACTGAGGGTTTTCTAAAACGTCTCACTTTACAAAGAAAACGAAAAAATAATAGCTAATTATTCTGTTTCTTGAGAGAGAGGAGTTAAGGCTCGTTTTGGGTGGGGAGCTTTACAGACAACTTTTTCTTTGTGAATGAATCGTAGTATCAGGCTATATGTATAGGATTGCTGCCTGAATGCTTGTCTACTCAGAAGTAAATCCCACTGTCTTCAATGGAGCTTACTCTTAGAAAAGTGTACATAGGATATGTTAAGAGCATAAGAAGAGCCTCCTCTGGATCAGGCCACAGGTCCATCTAGTCCAGCTTCCTGCATCACACAGTGGCCCACCAGATGCTTCAGGGAATACACACAACACCTGTATCAGGTGCCTCCCTGCACCTGGCGTTTGTAGGTAGTCCAAGTCACACACACCCCTCGTGGACCGTAACCTGTGGTGGTCCTTTCCTCTAGGAATCTGCCCAATCCCTTCTTCAACACATTAAGGCTAGATGCCATCACCACAGCCTGTGACAGGGAGCTCCACAGGCCAACCATATGCTGGGTGGAGAAATATTTTTCTTCATCCTAAGTTACCCTCCCAACATTCAGTTTTAATGGAAGTCACCTAGTTCCGGAGACAGGGAAAAGACTGTCTCGCTGTCCGCTCTGTCCATCCCTTGCATTGTTTTGTATGTCTCAATCAGTGCCGGATATACGTATAAGCGAAACAAGCTATAGCTTAGGGCCCAGACATTTAAAGGGAAAAAAACCTGAATGTACATTTCCAAAATATAAGATAAAAAATAAATAAAATAAAACCTACAAACACAACTGTGTTTTGTGTTGTGGAGGTCCATAAATTACCATATAGCAGATATATATTCAACACAAAAAACCGTGGCAATTTGTTGTTGCCACATTATCTTCAGTAGCTCAGGGCCTCATCAACCTATATCCTGCCCTGGTCTCTATCATGTCTCCCCTCAAGCGCCTCTTCTCCAGACTGCTCCAGACTCCAGATGCTGTAGTCTTTCCTTCTATGGAAGGTGTCCCAGACCATCCATCATTCTAGCCGCTCTCCTCTGAACCTTCTCCATTCCCTCTACGCCCCCTTTGAGATGTGGCCACCAGAACTGGACACAGGACTCCAAATGTGGCCTCACCATCAATGTGTACATTATAATTTTTGCCATTTTATTCTCAATCCTTTCCTATAGACCCCATCCATCAAATTTGTCTTCTTGCCACTGTTATCTACTCGGAAGTCAGTCCCACTGTCTTCAGTGGAGTTTACTCTTAGGGCAAAATCCAGAGTAACTACAGGGAGTCCCTGCTCCAGTGTAAGGACAACTTACTCTGGGTTCCAATATGAATTTTCCATAGGTTTTCACTAGGGTGTGTATGTAGTGCAATAACTACAGACACACATAAAGTCTCTTACATGCTCCCGTAGTTACTAAGGATTTGGGGCAATTTAGAGTGTGTGTAGGATATTTTGTCTACTCAGAAGTAAATCCCCATTGTTACTCGTAGGAAAGTGTTCCTATGGTATCCTGTCTACCCAGAAGTAAACCCCATTGTATTCAACGGAGCTTACACATAAGAAAGTGTCTAGGATATATTGTCTACTCAGACGTCAGTCCCATTATCTACAAGGGAGCTTACTCCTAGCGTGTGTGTAGCAATGCAGGTTCCTATGCTGGTCTACTCAGAAGTAAGTCCTGTTGACCTCAGTGGAACTTGCTGTCAGGAAAGAGTGAAACCTGGATTCACTTTAGGGTCTTTTACAGGCTACTTAAAAATATATATATATATAAATATATGTACACAAACACAAACACACACATACACACACACACACACCCATTCATTCATAAATACATAACAGGCCTCCATCAGTCTTGGAAGACTATGGTATCGTGCTCAGCACTGCATACGCTGCATGCGAAGCACGAAAGCCTGGGTTGGATTGTTATGGAGGATAGGCTGTTACCCAAGCAGCAAATCCCCCTCTCCACGCCACTGAATTAGTCCAATGGAAAGGCAGAGCCAGTACGATTGGATCCAGCTGGCATCACAGAACTGGGCTAAGGACAGGAGCTCACCTGTCTTGTGGGGCCGACACAGGAATCAAACCCTGGCCTGCTGGTTAACAGGCACAGTGTCTTAACCACTTGCGCCACACACACACACACGACATATAATGTCTCCAGCAATAACAGCAACAGCAAATACAGAAGGAAGATCAAACTGACGAAGTGTCCTAGCAAGAGAAGACCCTGCACGGGATGTACCATCGCCAGATAACCGAAGTCGCTGATATTGGGAAATCCTATCAGTGGCTGGAAAGAGCCGGCTTCAAAGACAGCACTGAAGCCCTCATCATGGCAGCACAAGAACAGGCACTAAGGGCGCAATCCAGAGTAACTACAGGAGCACGTATGAGACATTACGTGTACACGTAGTTACTGCACAATATAGTGAAAACCTATGGGAAATTCATATTGCAATCCAGAGCAAATTGTTCTTACACCGGAGCAAGGACTCCCCGTAGTTACTCTGGATTGCGCCCTAAGTACCAGATCCATAGAAGCGGGGGTTTACCATACAAGAGAAGACCCAAAGTGCAGGCTGTGCAGAGAAACGTCAGAAACAATCCAACACATTGTGGCAGGGTGCAAGATGCAGGAAGGAACAGCATACGTTGAACGGCACAACCAAGTAGCCGGCATCGTGTATAGGAACATCTGCTCAGCCTATGGACTAACCCCTCCCAAGACCAGATGGGAGACCCCTCTGAAGGTTGTGGAGAATGACAGGGCTAAGGTCCTGTGGGACTTCCATATCCAGAAGGATAAGAAGGTACTGGCTAACCAGCCAGACATTGTGGTGTTAGATAAAGCCCAGAAGACAGCCCTGGTGATAGACGTAGCGATACCAAACGACAGCAACATCAGGAAAAAACAGCATGAAAAGGTGGAAAAGTATCAGGGTTTGAAGGAGGAATTAGAAAGACTGTGGCAAGTGAAGGTGAATGTGATCCCAGTAGTGATTGGAGCACTAGGGGCTGTGACACCCAAGCTGGAAGAATGGCTCCAACAGATCCCAGGAAGTACATCAGAACACTTGATCCAGAAAAGCGCATTGCTAGGAACAGCTAAGATACTGTGCAGAACCCTCAAACTCCCAGGCCTCTGGTAGAGGACCCAAGATTGAGGATAACACACATAGACCACCCATGGAGGGTGAGAAAACAAGAGAGAGAGAGAGAGAGAGAGAGAGAGAGAGAGAGAGAGAGAGAGGAACTAATCATCAGAAGTGTCCACAGCCCAGATAGACCAACACAGAAAAATTGAATTCTCCTCCCTGAACACTGCTGCCAGAAAAGATGTTACTGGAAAAGATGGAGATCATTTTGATTTTTGAATGATACGCGCAGGAACTGGATGCGTCTTTCATAAAGGTTGAGTAGCATATACAGTATATACAGTATATATACAGTGTTTCAGAATATACAAAAATTCACAAGGATGGCTTGCAAAAATGACTCTCAAAGCACCATAAATTTCACCACCTCATTAGCCATGGTGATGACCCTGAGGGCTTTTTCTTGATACTGCTTGTGGTCCCACTCCAAATAGACTGTGGCTAATAACCGCAGCACTTTGGCCTACAAATGAAAATAAATTAATACTTCAGTTCAAAAGACTGGTGTAAATGAATTAGTTCCAACCCCAGAAGAGCATCCTTAGTTAGGATGCAAGTGACTTACAGAGCTTTCTCACCTGCATTTCTGGTCCAGATGAATTATTTTTATCCATCTTCCCAATTTCATAGCTCTGGCTATTGAGAAGGAAAAATGAGCAAGAAACCACACTAGCTGATCAATCATGGGTCAGAGGAAAAGACATAGGGTGCAATCATAAGCCTGTCTATTCAGAAATAAGTCCCATTATATTAAATGGGGGTTACTCCCAGTAACATGTGATTAGGATTGCAGCCATAATTGAGCTAATCCCTTCTGTTCTAAGGCCTTATTTACATAGGAATAATTAATCCAGATATTTGTTCACAGCACTGATTTTACAGTTCTGGTTGCCTGAATGACTGACTTAATACCATTAGCATGGAAACTGGTGACTAGATGAGTGGTCTGGAAAACCAGTTTATGGGACTAACCTTCAAACTCTAGAATCTGCCCTTGTCCTGGGTGGCACCAGCCAGAGCAAGGGGAATATACCCTTTGTTTTTCACACATAAAAATGGGCAACCGGAAACATAACAGGATTTCCCCTTTCATGTTGGATCATCCACATTTTTTCAGTCTGGGACTGGGACATGGTACTTATGTCTGTATGTTGTTGGCTGCAATCCTAGAGACACTTTCCTGGGAGTAAGACCCTTTTAACACAATGAGGCTTACTTTTGAGTAGACATGGTTAGGATTGTGCTCTAACATTTTGAGCTTACTCAAGGCAGGTGATAAGGAGAGAAGAGGCACTCAAGTTTTTTGCCAACTTCTGCTGGCAGTGAAAGCTTATTTTGTGCTAACAGAGAGACTTGATGATGTGGGAATGTCAGTTTCACAGGTATGTGCCTTTCTCTCTCCCCTGCGGGCTGAGACAGCCACTACTCCCTGTTAGTGTCACTTGTGGAAAATACTGTCACCAGGATAGTCCTTTAAGCCACTAGATGGTGCCAAATCACCCAAGTTAGACAACCCCTTGTTCTTAACTCTGTTGCTTGCATACCGTTTGTTTGGCACCCTGATGTAATGGCTGCTAATCAGTCAGTTGCTGTTATGAAGATTTTTGGCTAATAGCCTAGGAAATGCTAATGACGTTTTACAAAAATCAAAGGAAAATGCCAGTAAGGCTGCAATCCTAAAGGCAGTTTCCTGGGAGTAGGACCCATTGAACACAATGAGGCTTACTTTTGAGTAGACATAGTTAGGATTGTGCCCATAATTGTGCTATTTCTCCCATGATATTACCTGAGCCAAAAGGAGCTCTGCTCATATCTCTTCAGGTCATATGTTTCTATGCCAAAGTTGTAGCATAGAAGGGAAAGGTAACAGATCTGCAATTAAATACAACTAATTAAACAGTATCAAAGATTGGTACGTTTTTCAAAAAATTATGAACACGTAGTGAAGGTTTATGGACACAGACAGGCAGCACTTTTCATTGTATCTTGAAGTGTTACTGTTCCCAACCACTGGGATGCGAAGTGTTACTACAGAGTAACAGAGAAACAGAGTGAAGATGCTTTTCAAACTGTTATTAAGACACTCTCATAGCCACTGACCTCTTTTGGCAGCCTCATCAAGATGTCTCTGCAGCGCTGCACACACCTGACTGCTGTCTGAAAATCCCCTTGAGCAACTGCCTGAGAAAGCAAGAGAATATGCCAGTGAATGAGCTTCTCGTTTCAGGGAAATTTCAAATTGATACCCAACAATTCTAGCGAGATTATTATGTATGAAAAGCATACCCACAAAATCAGTATATTAGCTTTGTTACAAATGGTATAAAGATTGTTGGAAGTTCTAAGGACAACCACGTATTTTGAACAACAGGAATACCTACAGGAATGAAACTATAATTAGAGCTTTATATTGTTTATTACCATAGCTGTTTGATACTTATTTTGCACCAACATACCGATTCAGCCTGGTAAGAGAGGACTCTGAACACGTCCTTCTCTACACCCGCTTTGTGCATATGAAGGTCAGCTTCACTGATGTTCCTCTTGCTGAGCTGGGCACACAGTTTCTCCAGATTCTACAAAATGAAACATACAATATTCTAAAAAATAAACACCCAAAACTACTTTTCACTCATAAAAATTTGCTTGCAAGACATCACAAACTTACATTCATGGCAAACTCAAGCAACTCATTGGCAAGGGCTGGTTTTTTAGCATCCACCCATCCTTTTCCAGTCTTCATGGCCATCTGGAGATACCAAAACGGACACTGATTGACACAGAATCTTATTAAATACTGTAGATTATTGAGCTAGTAGATATATTCCAAAGGGTAATGAGGGCATTTACAATTTATCCAATTATAAGAAATTATTTTTCTCTTTTACAAAAAATTAGAAATTATAGCTTTTTTCAAAATTTTAATATTAGTTGAAACCAGTCACAGAAATCACTTCTGTGCAGTTTAGTTACAATTACCAAAATCTGCCTCCGCACCATCTCCTCAGGTGGATCACTCACTTCAGAAAACATCACCAGTCTGCAGGCAACATGACGTACTAGAAAACAAGAGGCAGAGCTCAATCTTAACAATGTCTACTCAAAAGTAAGCCCCATTATGTTCGATGAATCTTATGTCCAGGAAAGTGTCTTTAGGATTGCAGCAGTAGATACTGTACTTATGTTTGTGTTGATATGTTAAGTTTATTGCAACATAAACAGCTAAGAGCCCCGTTGCATCTTAAAAATGGACTTACTTACTTCAACATCAACTATAGTAGATTTCTCAAGCTGGAAGTTATGGAAAAAATCAATCATGAAAGAGAAATATAGGATATCCATCACCCGCAACAACACTGAGTATAACTCACAAATGCTCCTCTTACTAAAGAATTCACATCATTGCCCAGTATCAACCAAAAATGAACATGGACTAAATGCTACACCCAGTTTTACCCTTTCACAAGATTATTCCCTACAGCCACAGTATCACCATCATTCATTCATTCATATCCCATCTTTCTCCACAAGCAGACCCAAGATGGCTAATAAAAGCATTTGTAATTAAAACATTTAAAAACATTTAAAAAAACATTAAAAACATATTCTAAAAAACAGCCAAACGTATCCAAAAACACCATGGAACAACCCAGAGCCCCCATATTAAAAGCTTTCAATGCAATCCTAAGCATGTCTACTCAAAAGTAAGTCCCACTCTGTTCAATAGTATTTACTCCCCAGAAAGTGTGGTTCGGATTGCAGCCACAGATGCATAAAAATGTCTTCAGGCTACAACACTCTGTATGGAGGGAGTAGTTTTTAGTTCTAGGGGAAGGGAGTTCCAGATCTGGGGTGGATTATGATACAGCATTGGTTATCATACCTGCTGACCTGCAAATAAGAACACAAGATCTCTGCTGTATCAGGCCAGGGTCCATCTAATCCAGCTTTCTGTATCCACAGAGGCCAGGAGATGCCTCCGGCAGCAGGCTAATCACTTGTATCTGTTTGCTAACTCCCCCTGCATCTTGCTTGCTAGCTACAGTATTTATATTTACTCCCAAATGAAGACACCAGTCTGTGGCTTAACTTGGGTCACTTTATTAAATACGTACTAGCAAACAATTTGTAAACATGAAATCTGTTGCAGTGTCCCTCCCTCACCAGACAGGAAGCCATCCCTGTGCCTTCCACTGTCAGTTCAGAGGACAGAAAAAGATTCCTAGCTGGCCATTATGATGAGGAACTTGCTAATCTCAGACTGCACGTCCCAGTTATGGCTTGTACCCTGTGGCAGAATTTTTCACCCAGAAATCTGTCCTTTAAAGGCCTCTAGACTGGATGCCATCACCTGTAACAAGGAGTTCCACAGACTAATTACACACTGGGTAAAGGAAATATTTTCTTTTGTCTATTTTATCTCTCCTCAGTTTTAGAGTGTTGTTGTGTGAAAGGTGTTGGGTGTGTGAAAAGAGCGTCTCTCTATCCACCCTATCTATCCCCTTACTAACCTTTTAAAAAGTAAAACTATGGTTTACAGCAGATAATTGATACGCACGCTTAACTCTTTGTAAATCACTGATTTTTCTTCCCACAGTCCAGTTCCATAAATCGATTGCACTTTCTTCAACCTAACAGGAAAATAGACACACAAATAGTCTTTATGCATCCAGTGCACCATATGGCCACCTTTTGGATGATCACTGTGGATTACTGTCACATGTGAACGTACAAAGCTTGGACATGTCTGCCACGAACATCTGATACACTTTATTCTTATACAACAGCACATCACACAATATGGACTTTTATGGTTGGGATAACATTAAAAGGCTGTTTAGATCTGGGAGAAGTTTCATCTCTTTGGATCCATTCCAGGTGGGGGGAGTCAAACGGAGCTGGACAGGGCTGCAGTTGGGGTTTGCGCCTCTTATTTCCTAGTTGGGGGGATACAGGCCTGAACTGCCCCCTAACCCTCCCAATCCCACAACTTCCCGTCCTCGCCTCTGGATCACCCATTCGCCCCCTTGCACTCACTGGGTTTACTCCAAGGTAACTGTGTGTGCCTCCTGGGAAGGAAGTCCTGTGGCAGGCTGTGGGGCTGCCTAACTCTTAGGTAAGTGCAGCCTCTGCATGTATACTGAGAAGGAACTTCCCTTACTCGCAATGGCTCTGACTTCCAGGGAAGTGTGCATGGTTGGCATCCTTTGCATGGTTGTACATAGTTGGCATCCTTTGCAAACCATCCTTTGACTACTTGGAAGGTAGTCCTATTACCGTCAGTGGGAATTATTCCTTGGTAACTGTGTGGAGAGTACGCAAACCAGTTCATAAGAATCAACGGGGCTTTCTTCCAGGTGAGTAGTTACCTCAGAAAAAGCCCAGTGAGTGCAAGGGGCTTGCTTGTGAGTAGGCGCACAGAGGGTTTCCTTGACCCACTCAACTCCCATCCTCATCTCAGTCTAGGCACCCTTCCTCCAGTGGTGGGATTAACACCAGGTTAACAGGTTAAATTAACAACAGGTTCTATGTCCCATTAGTAACCGGTTCTCAGAACCAGGTGCTCATTAGCAAATGGTTCTATAGAACCTGTTAGAACCCCCTGCAGCCTACCACTGCTTTCCTCCCTTCTTTCTATGACAGGGCTCTGGTTCTCTCTGTAGGTGCCCTGCAGGATAAAGATGCCTGTGTTACTGCTTTCCATATAATTTTATTATTCAGATCACAAACTGGAAGCTATCCTGAGTGGCGTTAAAAACTGAAGAGCAAAGTATTCAATCTTTTAAGCAGGAAAATAAAGCGTGTTCCCAAACCTGGAGCTTCTCAGTTCATTTTTGGGCAGGCTATTTCCCTAATGCCGTACTTGTTTTTAAACAGCACTATCTGTCCCTACCTGGGCCTTCTGACCCTCATCTCCACTTCCTTGATGCACATCTTCTGTCTCACTGAACAGCTTCTCAATGATCAGAGATACATCAGAAAAGATCTCTCCTGTCATCAGATCCTGAATTAGATCTGAAAGGAAAACAACATCCATCAAAACACAGGGCGTGTAAGAGATGTGATTATTTTAATAATGATTTCACAATGATATAATGATTTCTGGAGTTGAGCGTTAGAAATAAATGAAATAAACTACTGAGAAGAGTCTAAATAATTAACTGATAAATGTAGGAGAAAAGAATAGTAAAGGATGCCTATATCAACTCCACCCTGTCCTGCTCCCTCACCTACCACTGCTTCCCTTGCCTGGCCTGCCCTTGGAACACCCCCTCCCAACTTACCCCTCTACTGCCTGGCAGTGGCACCCACCTAGAGCTCAGGATGGCGGTTCTCTGTCCACTGGCTGGAGCTGGCTCACTATGGGTCAGGACACGTCCAGGACGTGTTTTTCCAGGACATAACCTGGATTTTGGCCTTGTGTCATAGAAAAACAACAACTTCAATGTCCTCTTTTTTGTGCAGCATATGAGCGGGCATCATGTAGCCTTTTGTAATTAATAAATGTTATGCAAACAGTGGTACCTTGCTTTACAAGTGACCCGGATTGCAGGCATTTTGCAGATTTCTGAGAAATCTTTGCTCGGTTAACAAGCAATGCCTTGCAAAACAAACAAGGCATTGCCGCATTCTGGATTCCCAATGCTGGGCTGCCTCAGCACGTGCACACTGAAGCACCCTGGCACCTGTTCGGCTCCCAGACAAGCAGAGGAAGGGTGGTCCTCTGTCTTTCTGGGGGCCAAAGACACTGTTTGCCTTAACCACCACCCCCTGCAACTGTGTGGTCATCATCGCTCAGTTGGAGGGAGGACAGTGGAGGCACATTTGGAGGGGGTGGCGGAAGAGACAAACAATTCCGGGGGGGGGGGAATAACCCAAAATCCATTACACGCACCTTTTATTTCCATGAGGTGGTTTTGTCCCTCCATTTTCTCTGTGATATGAATATCCTTTAAAAAATACAAAAGCATAGAAAGAGGAAGTTTAATTCACATTTTTCATATATGTTATGCCAGCTTCTTTTATCTTGCTCTATGAATTCTTATTGTGCCTTCTTGTTGTTTGACCCACGCAGCAGCAAATGCAACTAGAAGCCCGAGACACCCCTCACTCCCCACCCCACCTCTCCCCCCCCCAAAAAAACCTGTCAGGACAGTTCAAAATGATGCATCAAAATTCCTTGACCCGAGCCCACCACAGATTCAGTTCCTAGTCTGTGGCAGGCTTTGGTTTTCCCTTCAGCCGTCTCTAAGTTCCTCAATCCCTTGATCTTCTGCCCAACGTGTAGAACTGGAACTGACTGTTTGCTTAATGACCTGATCGCATAACGACGAGGATCGAGGAACATTGTTAAGTGGCGCATAGCTGCACATGAGGAAGGTGAGCTTGTTTTGCTTGTCTCTCGTTCACTTCACTCACGGGTGCTGCAGGGATGCACATCATCCAGTGGGGAGGTGTGTCACCCCTGGGAGTGTGCGTTGCACCCAGGGCACACATTGCCCCCCAAGGGACTGTGCATGTGCATTTTGCCACATTCAGTTGGCTCTGCTGCAGGGAAGTGCAGGCTGCTTCTCCTCTGAGCTGAGGCGACGGAGCATGCTGATGCAGTGTGCATGCCTAGCTCTGAGCATGCACACTGGGCTATAGCAAATGTTCGGGCTGCCAGAAGAGTTTCAGACTCCTCTGGCGCATCACTCCCAGAGGTGCACCACCCAGTGCGGCCTGCACTGGCTGCAACCCCCTTGACGATGGTTCACCTGCATGTGGTGGGCTTATTGTTTGCTTTTTGTGGCTTAAAAGTGTGTGAAAGTGGCAAGCTGGAGGGAGGGCAAAGCACTAAGTGTGGCGCACAACTGCATGTGCCATGTAAGTGGCCCTCCCTGTATGGCTCCGTTTGCCCCCCCCCCAGCCAGGAATGGCTCCACAGGGGAGGGGCTGCTTGTGTGGCGCATGTCAAAGTTAGTTTTGCCATTTTAGCTACAACACTGTGGGCAGCAGTGGGTGTGCCAAGCGCTCACATAGGCCAACACGGCAGCCATTTTGTTCACCCACCCCAGAATAGCTCTGAAGGGGAGAAGGAGGGGCTGCTTGTGTGGCGCATGCCATGCTTAGTGCTTTGCCCTTTCAGGTGTGGGCAGCAGTGGGTGTGCCAAGCGCTCACATAGGCCAACACGGCAGCCATTTTGTTCACCCACCCCAGAACAGCTCTGAAGGGGAGGAGGAGGGGCTGCTTGTGTGGCGCATGCCATGCTTAGTGCTTTGCCCTTTCAGGTGTGGGCAGCAGTGGGTGTGCCAAGCGCTCACATAGGCCAACACGGCAGCCATTTTGTTCACCCACCCCAGAACAGCTCTGAAGGGGAGGAGGAGGGGCTGCTTGTGTGGCGCATGCCATGCTTAGTGCTTTGCCCTTTCAGGTGTGGGCAGCAGTGGGTGTGCACCAAGCGCTCACATAGGCCAACACGGCAGCCATTTTGTTCACCCACCCCAGAACAGCTCTGAAGGGGAGGAGGAGGGGCTGCTTGTGTGGCGCATGCCATGCTTAGTGCTTTGCCCTTTCAGGTGTGGGCAGCAGTGGGTGTGCCAAGCGCTCACATAGGCCAACACGGCAGCCATTTTGTTCACCCACCCCAGAACAGCTCTGAAGGGGAGGAGGAGGGGCTGCTTGTGTGGCGCATGCCATGCTTAGTGCTTTGCCCTTTCAGGTGTGGGCAGCAGTGGGTGTGCACCAAGCGCTCACATAGGCCAACACGGCAGCCATTTTGTTCACCCACCCCAGAACAGCTCTGAAGGGGAGGAGGAGGGGCTGCTTGTGTGGCGCATGCCATGCTTAGTGCTTTGCCCTTTCAGGTGTGGGCAGCAGTGGGTGTGCCAAGCGCTCACATAGGCCAACATGGCAGCCACTTTCCTTGTGCTTTTAACCCCTGTCACACGCCTGAGGCGTCTCTCTTTGAGAAACCCTCAAATCATGTGGAGAAATGGACTGACTGAAGAAGAGAACCCCTCAGGCTGAGGTAAAATGGCGGCAAGAACATTCCCGCCCAAACAGACCACGCCCACTTTCCCCTCAGGAGCTCAGCTGGGGACTGGCTGTGAGGTAAAAGGTGGGCTCGCGCTAACAGCCTTCCCGCCCAAATGTGACCACGCCCACCAGCCTTCCCGCCCATGTTAGGCCACGCCCACTTCCCCACCAGGCGCTCAACTGCGGACTGGCTGTGAGGTAAAAGTAGCCACGCCCACCGCCTTCACGTCTAAACCTAGGTCCCACCAGGTGCTCCACTAGGGACTAGCTGTGAGGTAAAAGTGGCCACACCCACTCGCCTTCCCGCCTATAGCTGGCCACGCCCACCCGTCTTCCCTCCAACGTGGCAACGCCCACTTCTCATCTCGCGCTTAGCTGGGGAGTAGCTGAGGTAAAATTGGCCACGCCCATCAGCCTCCCCGCCTGAAACGTGGCCACGCCCACTATCTTGTCTCCCGAGCAAGTTCCATGGAGGAGCTAGAGGGGCGAGGAGTGGAGATTTCCGGGACTAATGAGCAGGAAATGTTCCTCTCTGGACCCCTGTGAGAGTCTTTTCGATGGAAACTCGGAAGTGTCCCAAAAGAGTGGGTTGGTTGACTCTAGTCCTTTTCGTACCTCTAAGTTTTTTTTGAAGGGAATAATTTCCGCAGAAACTACGATTCCCGACATGAATTGCGGTAGGGCTGCTCGCCCCGCCTCCGTAGGTTGTGACGTCACGGAGCTTCCGTACGAGTTCCTCCGTACCGGCGTGTGCGTGAGTGCGTCACGGCCGGTGGCCCAAGATGTCGGGGATCCTGAACACCCTCAACACCTTCCTCAACAGCGACTCCTACTGCGATATCGGCCCCTACAGAGACCAGCACCTCAAGGTGGAGGGGGGTCTGGGCACACTCTGCACACGCTCAGAGGGAAGGAGGCACTCTGCACATGCTCAGGGGCACCCTCGCCTCTTCTCTGGCTGAGGGAAAGAAGAGGCACTCTGCCCATGCTCAGAGGCACCCTCACCCTTTTGCTGGCTGAGGAAAGGAATGAGCAATGTGGTGCCACTCAAAGGGGCTTAACTGAGAAGCACTCTGCCCATGCCCAGAGGCACCATTGCCTCTGCCCACTGTGGACCAACATCACAGTGCTGCAGAAGGAGCTCTCCAGACAGAAAAATACACTCTGTGCATGCTCAGGGGCACTCCGGCCTTATGTCCCATTTGCTAGAAATGAGGTTTGAAGCTGAGAAAAGGCATTCTGCCCATGCTCAGAAACACTCTTGTCTTTCTTTGCTGCAGACCAGCAATGCAGAGCCACCTGTGGAGGAGAAGCTACCCAAGCAAAACAAAAACACTCTGACCATGCTCAGGGGCACTCTTACCTTGTCTCCATTTCCTAGAAATGGGGTTTGGGGCAGGTGAAAGGCACTCTGCCCATGTTCAGAGGCGCTGTTGCTGCTGGAATATGGCCATGGGCTCCCTGTGGTGGAGAAGGGGAAATCATAGAATAGAATCATAGAATCCTAGAATTGGAAGGGACCTAGTAGGTCATCTAGTCCAACCCCCTGCCTGCAGCAGGAATTCCCCCTAGAACATCCCCAACAGGTGCTGGTGGAGCCTCTGCTTGAAGACCCCCAGTGAGGGAGAGTCCCCCACCTCCCTTGGCAATCTCTTCCACTGCCCAATTCCTCACCCTCAGGAATTTTTTCCGGATATCCAACCGGAATCTCCTCTCTTGCAGTTTGTCCCCATTGGTTCTAGTTCTGCTTTCAGAAGCAGCTATGAACAAATGATCCCCTTCCTCCCTATGACGGCCCTTCAGGTATCTGAAGAGGGCAATCAGGTCTCCCCTCAGCCTCCTCTTCTCCAGGCTGAACATCCCAAGTTCCCCCAACCTTTCCTGGTAGGGCTTCCCTTCCATCCCACTGATCATTCTTGTCACTCTCCTCTGGACTTGCTCCAGTTTGGCTGCATCTTCCTTCAAGTGAGGAGCCCAGAACTGAACACAGGACTCAAGGTGAGTCTCATCAATGCAGAGTAAAGAGAAACGAGAACTTCTCGCGACTTGGAAGCTCCAGTCCTCTTAATGCAGCCTCAAATGGCATTTGCCTTCTTTGCAGACACATCACATGCTGACTCATGTTCAGCTTGTGATCCACGGTGGCGACTCCAAGATCCCGCTCACATGTTGTGCTGCCAAGCCAAGTATCCCCCATTTTATACCTGTATTTTTGGTTTTTATTTCCTCAGTGCAGAACCTTCCACTTCTCCCTGTTGAAGTTCATTCTATTTATTAGTAGGCCTCCATCAGTCTTGGAAGACTATGGTATCATGCTCGGCACTGCATACGCTGCATGCGAAGCACGAAAGCCTGGGTTGGATTGTTATGGAGGAGAGGCTGTTACCCAAGCAGCAAATCCCCCTCTCCACGCCACTGAATTAGTCCAAGGGAAAGGCAGAGGCAATATGATTGGATCCAGCTGTGTTGCAGAGCTAGGCTAAGGACAGGAGCTCACCCTGTCTTGTGGGGCGGACCCGGGTCTCGAACCCTGGCCTGCTGGTTAACAGGCACAGTGCCTTAACCACTTGCACCACCCACAGCCCTTCTATTTATTTATTACAGCCCAGGATTCTAGTTTATCCAGATCCTCCTGGAAGTTTCTCCTTCTTCTGATGTGTTTGCTACTCCTCCCAGCTTGGTGTCATCCGCACATTTGATCAGGCTCCCCCGTATCCCTTCCTCCAAGTCGTTAAAGAGAACCGGTTAAAGAGAATGTTAAAGAGAACCGGTCCCAAGACAGAGCCTTGGGGGACCCCACTTGAAACTGACCTCCAGGTTGATGCAGACCCATTTACTAAAACCCTTTGAGTGCGGCCATCGAGCCAGTTGCAGATCCACCTAACAATTGCCCTGTCTAGCCCATATTTTTCCAACTTCCCAACTAAGATGTCATGTGGGACTTTGTCAAATGCTTTGCTGAAGTCAAGATCAATGACATCCACAGCACTGCCATGTCCAGGAAGCTCATAACCCCATCAAAGAAGGAGATCAGATTTGTCTGGCAAGATTTATTCTTGGTAAATCCATGCTGGGTTGTTTTGATCACGGAGTACTTGTCTAGATGTGCACAAATTGTGTGTTTTATGATTTGCTCTAATATCTTGCCCGGGATTGAAGTCAAACTGACTGGTCTATAATTTCCCGGGTCTTCTTTTTTCCCCTTCTTAAAAATTGGGACTACATTTGCCCTCTTCCAGTCCAGGCTCTTCTCCACTCCTCAAGGACTTCTCAAAGATGATCGACAAAGGCTCTGCAAGGACATCTGCCAGTTCCTTAAGAACTCCAGGATGCAGCTCATCTGGTCCAAATGACTTGAATTCATTTAGGCCAGTTAAGTGGTTTCGAATCAGTTCTCTGTCAATCTTAATCTGCTGTTCTGCACCATCCATGTTTTCATTACCTCTTAGGGGATGTAAACACATCCCCGAATCAGTCAATGATCCCGCACCCCCATTTGCACAGCCCTCCTTCTGTGAATAGACGGATGCAAAGTAGGAGTTGAGCAGCTCCGCCTTCTGCTGGTTTCCAGACACCTGCTGTCCATCCTTGTCCAAGAGCAGCCCCAGCCCCTCGTCTCTCCTCCTGTTCCTCTGGGCATATCTAAAGAAGCTCTTCTTGTTATCCTTGACTCCCCTGGCCAGCCTCAGCTCAGACTGAGCTTTAGCATCCCTGACCCCCTCCCTACATGACCGGGCTACCTGCCTGTACTCCTCTCTGGTGATCTTTCCAGTCTTCCACTCCCTATACTTCTCTTTCTTTAACTTCAGCTGATCCCCAAGTTGCCTGTGGAGCCAACCTGGTTTTTTCAGCATTTTCCCCCCTTTCTTTTTCATGGGAATTGTTTCTGACTGTGCTTGTAGAAGCTGCCTCTTAAGGAGCTCCCACCCATCTTGGGCCCTTTTCCCCATTAGATCCTCAACCCATGGGATCCCACCTATGACTCCTCTAAGCCTGTTGAAACCAGCTTTCCTGAAATCCAACATATAAGTTTCACTCTGCACTCTTTTTATTTCCCACATTATTCTGAATTCCAGCAGCTCATGATCGCTTCCCCTAAAGTCTCCACTGTGTTGACCTGATCAACCAGTTCTTCACAATTTGTTAAGATCAGGTCAAGGATGGTCCCTCCCCTTGTCGTTTCCTCCACCTTCTGGACCATGAAGTTATCTTCCAGGCCCATCAGGAATCTACTGGAGCTTCCATGTTTGGCTGAGTTTGTCTCCCAGCAAATGTCTGGGTAGTTAAAGTCCCCCATTACTACTACCTCATATTTCCTTGCAATGCCTGCCAGTTGCTCCAAGAAGACATCGTCTACTCCTTCTCCTTGGCCTAGCGGTCTATAGTAGATGCCCACCACAATGCTTTGTTTCTTATTTTTCCCCCTAACCTTTACCCAAATGCACTCCACAGGGATATCCGGACCAGTTTCCTGGATTTCAGAGCATGTATATATGTTCTTGACATATAATGCTACTCCACCTCCCCTTTTGCCACTTCTGTTCCTCCGGAACAGCTGATAGCCTTCCAATTGTGTGTTCTAGTCATGGGAGTCCCACCAAGTTTCAGTTATTCCTATCAAATAAAGTTTCCCTTCACTTGCTAAAAGCTCCAGCTCATCCTGTTTATTTCCCAGGCTCTGTGCATTTGTGTAAGTGCAACTTAAGCCCTGGAGGTTGCAACTCCATGCATTTCCCTCCTTTTTTGTAAGGCCAGCCCCCTCTCAAGATTTTTGAGTTACAGCTGTGCCCTGGCAATTTCCAGCCAGAGCATTTTCCTCATTCCTAGGTTCCCTTTGGACGTAACCCACCCCTTCTTATTTAGTTTAAAGCCCTCCTGATCAGGTTGGCCATCTCCCGTCTGAAGACACTCTTCCCCCAACCCGTAAGATGTAGTCCATCCTTTGCTAGGAGTCCTTCCTCAAGGAAGTTCATCCTGTGATCCCAGAATCCAAATCCTTCCCGATGACACCATTTTCGAAGCCAGCTATTGACCTGAAAAATCTTGCTATCTCTCTGAGGACCTTTGCCAATTACTGGGAGGATGGATGAGAATACCACCTGGGTATCCCCCAGGTCCTTCATCTTCCTCCCCAGAGCTTCATAATCCCCAACTATCTTTTGGAAAGTTTCCCGAGCAGTATCGTTTGTTCCTACGTGGATGAGTAAGAACGGGTGACGATCAGCAGGTGTGATCATCCTGGGTAGCCTCTCCGTGATATCCCGTATCCTGGCACCAGGGAGGCAGCACACCTCACAGGAAAATGGGTCTGGTCGGCCTACAGCTTCCATGCCCCTCAGGAGAGAATCTCCAATCACCACCACCCTCCTTCGTGTTCTCCTTCTGTGTCGAGCTTCCCCCACGCTAACTGGTTGTGGCTGCTATGAGGGGGATCTGTAGGCATGCCAGTATGGGCAATGCCAGGATCCGGTGTAGGTGTGCTAGCAAGAGGAACTTCTGCCAGCATGGTGGAATCTTAGAGACTCTGGAAACGGTTGTATAGCTCCAGTGGTTCTCGACTGCTCCTGCCCCTTTTTCTCCTGACTGTCACATGTCTCCACGAAGAGACATCGTTGCTGGGGTCCCCACTGGTGTCATCCCTCTGGAGAGGTTCCGTGTGTGTTGCACCAAGGAACTCCTCAGATGCCTTAATTTGACGAAGGGTGGAAACTTCACCCTCCAGTGCTGCCACCTTCTCCTCCAACAGTGCAACCAGTTTGCACTTGCAGCATCGATAATCCCCGGGGTCCTTGGGCAAGAAGACAAACATGGCACACGTGGTGCATGTCATGACAACTGCGCCCTTCCCTTCCATCTCCTGTCAACTTCACAAGTCCTCCTGTCAACTTCACAAGTCCTCCTTGCTCACAGGCTCCGGTCCACAGGATCGCGCCTCAGGCCTTGATGCTGCCCTACAAAGCTCCTCCCACCAGGCAACCAGCCAATGAACAGCTAGCAGCAATTAACCCTCCCCAGCTAAGCAGCTCCTCCTCCACTCACCTGGGATTCTGAGCTCCTTCTCAGCTCTCCACAAAAAGATCTCCCTTTTGCCCCAGCCGCAGAGCCTCATCTGATTGTGAGGCAGGTGAGGCAGTGCCTCCCTCTGAAGTCCTTTGGATCCTGATCCCCTTTTCCCTCTCGTGGGTCCCGCTCGTTACAGCAGCTAACTGAGGACTCTGATGGCATGTTGTGTTTTTCTGCTTCTCTCCCAGGGGAGCAGGTACCTGCAGGAGAAGGCCCTGAAGAACTCCTGCACCCTCTATGTGGGGAACCTTTCCTTCTACACCACGGAGGAGCAGATCCACGAGCTCTTTTCCAAGTGCGGGGACGTCAAGCGCATCGTGATGGGGCTGGACAAAGTGAAAAAGACGCCCTGTGGCTTCTGTTTTGTGGAGTATCCTTGGCCTTTGACTGCTGCTGTGACCTTGTCTATTGCTGGGTGGCTCTGGGATAAGGCTGGGCTACACCACGTGGGGGGCCGGACAACTAACTGACTCCAGTTGGGCTGGTATAAATCCCAGCACAAGTCCTCTGTGGCCAGGGGGTGTCGCAAAGGCACTGTAAGGAAATGTGCCACTCTGTGGGGTTGGGGGGGGGGTTTAAGACTAGTGCACAGACATTAAAGTGTATAGGGTTGTATAGTGTATAGGATTGCAGACTATGTTCCTGGATGCATTGCTGGTCCATTTCAGCCCAGTACTATCTACAGTATATGTACTGCAGGAGTATGGATAGTATGCTGTGTGTGTGCATTAGGTAGACTTTTCTCAGCCCTTCTTTTTTAGATTTATTCTTTATTATATTTGTGTTCCACTTTTTGCGGCCTCAAATACTTTTCAAAATAAATCATTTAACTGGAGATCTTGCCTGGGATTGGGACCTTCTGCATACTGCTGCTGCAACTCTAAAGACACTTTCCTGGGAGTAAGACCCATTGAATACAATGGGGCTTACTTTGGAGTAGACCTGGTTGGGATTATTCTCTTTGTGGTTAATTTACACACTAGGGCTGCAATCCTAAAGACACTTTTCTGGGAGTAAGATCCATTGAATACAATGGGGCTTCCTTTTGTGTAGACAAGGTTAGGATTGTGGTCTCAGTCTATCATTTCCTCCGCCGGCGATCAGCTGGGATCAGCTATTTTCTCACAAGGTTTGCTGACATTCCTTATAGGAATATTCCAGATACTACACCAGAGCAGAATCGGAGCATTGTATGCGGTTCATCAACGGGACCCGCCTGGACGACCGCATCATCCGAACCGACTGGGATGCAGGGTTCAGGGAAGGGCGGCAGTTCGGGCGTGGAAGGTCAGGTGGCCAGGTGAGCACATACATGGCTGTGCAGATTTGGGGCGGAACTGAGGCTCTGCACCAAAGCTGTACACAAGGATTATTCCAGCTAGGAGTTCTGTGACTGGTTTTCTGTGGAAAATTCTGTGAAACTGGTTTTTAGTGGGAGGGTGGTCTGCTGTGCTTCATGGGATCCTCTCTAGTGAAGCCAAGTTGTGCTGGCTCAGCAATCCCAATGGAGTCTTTGCAAGTGAGCATATTCCATCTTGATAGTTTCTGACCTGATCCTGCACATTGGTTGTTGAAAGGCATTTATTCTGTTGGTCTCCCTTCCTTCCCCCCTCCCTCTTCAGGTCCGGGACGAGTACCGAACAGACTACGATGTGGGGAGAGGTGGCTTTGGCAAGATCTTTCAGATGCAGATGCAGAATCAGCAATCTGGGCTCTACTGATGGATCCCCTTGATGGAGAGGAGCCATGCAGGAAGGAAAGGCGGGCAGGATGGTCTCCCTGGACTGGCACAGGAGGGTTGTTGGTAGGATATCTGGCAATCTGCAGTCCTAGATCCCCTTGAGGCATGACATTTTTTCTTCTCATCCTCCATACCGTGCCGTTCAGGCTAGCTCAGTTGGCACCTGGCATGGCATAGCTGCTCCCCATGCATGGTGTAGAGATCAGAGGAGCCTGAATCTGCGGCTGGTGGGTTTTGGGTGGTTAACTGTTGTTTGCTTCTCTGTGTGGAGACTTGTTTCCTGATCTACTGGTTTTATTTCTGATTTTTTAAAATAAAATGCATTCTGCCCCATAATGTTCACTGTGGTTTGCTTTCGGGGGAGGAGGGATTCACTAGCACCCTGCACTTCACAGCCCCTTGCTGTGGGTTGTGTAACCGTATCTACTGCAGAACCCTGTTACCCTTTGTCCAAAGTTCTTGTCACGATTGCAAAACTGAGAAGCAGGCAGATGGAGAAGGGGGCCGTGTACATGTCTTGGGGGAAGATCAAGGGTGCAGTCCTAACCTAAGCTGGCACAACTCATCCGTCTTCCCATTCCTGTGGTGATGTAGGGAGGCAAGCGCATGTCTGTGCATTGACCAACTCTCCCCCAGGGTGGCACATTTGTGACACCCCGCAGGTCGACATAGGACACATGCCTGGGGTTAGGCCAGCTTAACTGGAGGTTAGGATTGGAGCCTAAATTGATCACTGGAAATTGCTTTCAAAAAGCAAAGGTCAGTTGTAGTCACTCCCATGGATTACTGCGCAGTTAGTGTCCACTGGCTATAGTGTGGAAGTGTGACCGCCCTGGGTGAAGTCCTTACCCAGCCACTCTTATACTGCTGAGCTAAGCAGAAGGAAACTGATTCATATCTACTTTGGGGAAATAATAAGCTCTCCTATTGACCGTTTTCAAGCAGGGTGCCTAACCTAGTCTCTTGTGACGTGGAGGGCCCAATCCTGCATAGGGGCTGCAGTGGCTTAGTACATAAAGGCACTTAAAGTTCGGCAGGTCAGAAGTTTGAGACCTGAGTACTGCAAGATGGGGTGAGCTCCCATCCTTAGCCCAGCTCCTGCTAACCCAGCAGTTCAAAAGCATGTAAGTACAAGTAGATAAAGAGAGACCACCTCGGTGGGAAGGCAGCAGCGTTCCGTGCACATGAAATCCACATGTCCACGGAGGCATCTTCGGACAACACTGGTTCTATAGCTTAAGAAACGGGGTTCAGCAACACTCCCTAGAGTCATTCTCAACAGACAGGGCTACCTTCGGGGGACCAATGGGTCTTACTTCCAGGAAAGTGTCTTTAGGATTGCATACTTAGTAGGAAAACTAAGGCAACACTTTACTTAGGCTGCAGTCCTAACCTCTACTTAGGCCACCGTAAGCCCTGGCACACATCCTGTGCTGGTTTGGGGTGTCACAGAAGTGCCATAAGGCACTTCTGCCACACTCCTGTGGGGGTTTAGCCAGTGCATGGGCATACGCCGACATCCCAACACCATTGCAGGAAGATATGCCAGGCGAGTTAGGATTAGGATTGCTCCCTTATTTACTTCATGGATTCGAATCCTGCCTTTCTCTGCAAAGTGGACTCACAGCACTGATCCAAAGCACACAATCTGACTCTGCTTAACTTCCCTACTTACACATTCTTTGTGACAAGTGCTTTGCTGAGTTCCAAACACAACTCCTACTTGTCGTTCCAACGGTGCAGAACGATGTAGCTGACCAAAAACCCAAGTAGTAAGCTGGAGGCCTCCCTCCCTAGAAAGCAGGATGCCTCCCACGATTCTGCTGCGTTGAACTGAATGTGCTGGATCAGCAGTTCAGTGTTGGAGCTTCTCTTTGAAGTCTTAGCACCAGTCAATTAAACTGGTCCCAGTCTATTTCTGGTCAGCGGCTCATTGTCCCCAGAGACTGAACTGTTCCCAGTGTTATCATTTTCTAACGTTGGGCATTTGCCAGGGATTGAGGCCAATACCGCAAGACCTTGCTTATCCCGGCAGAGTTTGCAGTCTAGTTTTGTGTGTCTGTAACACAGATTAATTCTTGTGTAGGAGGCTCTTGCCTTCTTGATGTCAGCGTTTTGCATCACGTCTTGGACCAGTTTTTTAGCCTCTTTCCCTTTCTGTGCTACTCCCCGTTCTGTTTTTCCATTTCCTCAGAACGGTGGGAGACTCTCCACTAAGCTTTGGCAAGGTTGGGCAGCGGATCAATGCCCACGAGCAACGTTTCTGGTGAGCGAAGGCTCTTCGTAACGTCAATATTTGGACAAGTAAACTCCTACTTTGCCTGTTACTACACCAGAGGAGGAAAGCCAAATCCTCTGCCAGGAGGTCTTAACTCTCTTACCCTACAATCCAGAGTAACTGCAGGAGCACATAAGAGACATTACGTGCACCTGTAGTTACTGCACCACCTAGTGAAAACCTATGGGAAATGCATATTGCAATCCAGAGCAAATTGTTCTTACACTGGAGCAAGGACTCCCCGTAGTTACTCTGGATTGTGCCCTTAGAGCACAATCCTAACCATATCTACTCACAAGTGTTTTCAATGGGTCTTACTCCCAGGAAAGGGTCTTTAGGATTGCAGCCATTGGGCTCTAGGCTGAACTCTCCCTCCTGGCTTGTTCTCAGGACCTGCAACAGAAGCTCTGCTTTCCTTAAGGTTTAGATCTTGAAAGCAACAGGCAGTTTGGAAAAGGTGATGGCTACAATCCTAAGAGCACTTTCCTCGGAGTAAGCCCCACCAAACACAGTGGGGCTTACTTTTGAGTAGATATGGTTAGGATTGTGCCTGATGTACAAAAAGCACACCTGTGTTTAGGGTTGATTCTCAAGGGACTGACTTCTGAGTAGACATGCAGAGCCTTCCTTCCTGGGAGTGAGCCCCATTGACTGTCAAAGGACTGACTTCTGAGTAGCCATGCCGAGCCTTCCTTCCTGGGAGTGAGCCCCATTGTCAAGGGACTGACTTCTGAGTAGTCATGCCGAGCCTTCCTTCCTGGGAGTGAGCCCCATTGACTGTAAAGGGACTGACTTCTGAGTAGCCATGCCGAGCCTTCCTTCCTGGGAGTGAGCCCCATTGATTGTCAAGGGACTGACTTCTGAGTAGTCATGCCGAGCCTTCCTTCCTGGGAGTGAGCCCCATTGTCAAGGGACTGACTTCTGAGTAGTCATGCCGAGCCTTCCTTCCTGGGAGTGAGCCCCATTGACTGTCAAGGGACCGACTTCTGAGTAGCCATGCCGAGCCTTCCTTCCTGGGAGTGAGCCCCATTGACTCTCCATTGGCCTCAACCTGGATGGATGTCAAATATTGCCACAACTATGAATGTTAAGCTTTACAGTCCAATCCTATGCATGTTTACTCATGAGGAAATCCCATTGTGTTCAATGAGACTTCTTTCCGGGAAAGTATGGAAAGGATTGCAACAACCACCCTGTGGAATACATTAGGATTGTAGCCCTAATGGGGATCCATGGCCAAAGGCAGCCACCAGTCCCAAAAATTTGGGAACCCGTTTTAGGTAAGCTTCAACTTATCTCTTGCAGGGCATACTGTAAATCCTTGTTACTGTTACTAGTATTGTTAGGGCACAATCCAGAGTAACTACGGAAGCACATAAGAGACATTACGTGTCTCCATAGTTACTGCACCTCCTAGTGAAAACCTATGGGAAATTCATATTGCAATCCAGAGTAACTTGTTCTTACTCCGGAGCAGGGACTCCCCGTAGTTACTCTGGATTTCGCCCTTAATGTGTAAGCCCAGGGATGTCTACTCAGAAGTAAGTTCTGTGGTCTGTGACTTTGAATACTCTATGCCAGGGGTGTCCTACCTTTGAACTTCATGGCTCCTAGACCTTGAACAAGCTTGTCAAAGACGGAGTTTCAGCAGGTGTAGCTTGTGATCTGTGGAATGAAAAGCTGCACCTGCTGACATGTCTTCCTCTGCATACTTGTTAAAGGTCCTGGAGCCCTGAAGCTGAAGGGCTGGACAGCCCTGCTCTGGGCCAGAAACGTGGATTTGCGTGGCTACTTTTGTAGTTAAGAAATGTTCTCTACTGATGCTCAGAACACCTTCTCCTTCCAACCAACCCTCAAGAAAAAATGATATATCCTTTCATACCTGTTGGAGCTGTTGCCGTCCCTATAAAATATCAGTCAAAACGAGGGAACAGCAGTATAAACCATCAATTTGTGAATGTTTGTATGATGCAGGCCTCCGTCAGTCTTGGGAGACTCTGGTATCGTGCTGGGCGCTGCATACGCTGCATGCAAAGCACAAAAGCCTGGGTTGGATTGTCATGGAGGAGAGGCTGTTCCCCAAGCAGCAAATCTCCCCTCTCCACGCCACTGAATTAGTCCAATGGAAAGGCAGAGCCAATACGATTGGATCCAGCTGCATCACAGAGCTGGGCTCAGGACAGGAGCTCACCCTGTCTTGTGGGGCTGACCCGGGTCTCAAACCCTGGCCTGCTGGTTAACAGGCACAGCGTCTTAACCACTTGTACCTACCACTCACAGCCCTCATATACAACAGCCTGGTATACCCACAGCCTGGTATACAAACACATTTGCTATCTGGCTTAGCACACACTATACTGTATTATATATACTGTGTATGTGTGTGTGTGTGTGTGTGTGTATATATATATATATATATACACACACACACACACACACACACACACACACACACACATATATACATATACATACACACACACACAGTACACACACTATACTGTATTAGAAAAGGAAGGAATTTCTTACCGTAAATGTCCTTTTCTTGGAGGATAGGAAAAGGGGCCATTCAGATAAGATCTGGGTTATGCCCCGCCCCCGATGAGTCAGAGCCAGAAAAGTCTTTGGGTGCAATCCAGAGTAACTACGTGGAGTCTTTGCTCCGGTGTAAGAACAATTTGCTCTGGATTGCAATATGAATTTCCCATAGGTTTTCACTAGGTAGTGCAGTAACTACGGGTACACGTAATGTCTCTTACGTGCTCCCGTAGTTACTCTGGATTGTAGGGTTTGTCTCCTTCCTGCGGGGCAGCCCATCTTCCCCAGTACGGTATCAGAGCCTGACGAGAAGAACTTTGCCACCACCGCAATCATGACTGCCGAGAGAAAAACTCGGAGAAAAGACAGACACTAGAGAGAAAAACCAAAACAGGACAAGGCCCACTCAAGGAAGACCTTGTCTAACATGAATAGATTGAAGAGGGCCAGGAACCAGAGCCTCTGGACAACAGGGACAAGGATAGGTTATTGGATAGGATATCCAGGGACAAGGATATCCTTGGACAACAAATAGTCCAAACAGAACAACCCCAGAGGGATAGAACTTGATAGAACTTGAATAAACATAAGCGAAGCTAAAGTGCGTCTCTGCTGAGGTGGGCCTGAATGGCCCCTTTTCCTATCCTCCAAGAAAAGGACATTTACGGTAAGAAATTCCTTCCTTCTCTGAGGGCTTCGGAAAAGGGGCCATTCAGATAAGATCTGGGATGTAACAGAGCCTCACACTCAGGGTGGGAGAGACGCAAATAGCTTCACTTGGGTACCGCCGTTTGCAACACCCTCCAACCAAAAGCAGCCTCTGCAGATGCTACCTGGTCAATCTTGTAGTGCCGCATGAAGGTATCTGCAGACAACCAAGCTGCCACCCTGCAGATAGCCTCCAGAGAATTGTACCCTTCAAAGAAGGCAGAGGTAGCCACCCCACAATTCCCTCCAGAGGGTCCCTCCCAATGGCCCGATAAGCCTCACTGATAGCCATCCTGAGCCACCTGGATAACGAGGTTACTGAGGCCCTCTTCCCCTTAGATGTGCCCCCAAACAACACAAATAAGGCTTCAGTCTTACGGTACTCTTTTGAGCGATCCACATAGTAGCTAAGTGCCCCTTTTCACGTCCAAGGAGTGCCATGTTCCTTCTAAGGAAGATTTGGATTTGGAAACAGGGTAGGCAGAACCAGTTCCTGTGACCGGTGAAAAATTGAATCAACTTTGGGGAGGAAAAAGAGGTCCATGCGCATTGTGCAAGACCACTCTGTCCTCCCGGAAACTGCATAGGTTTGGGTGAATGGACAGGGACCCCATTTCAGACACCTGTCTGGCAGATGCGAAGGCCACCAGGAAAATGGTCTTTAGAGTCTAGAACCTGACATGCACCAAATGGAGAGGCTCGAAGGGAGACCCCATTATGGCCCTCAGAACCAGATGCAGAACCCTGGTGGGGAACTTGTGAATGACGGGAGGGTTAATGTGTTTCAAACCTTTAATGAAACGCCTGATGTCATGATGAGTGGCGATAGGTCCATAGTGTCTGGGTCCCGATAGCTCAACTCCCTCCTGCAAAAAGTCCAAAATGTCCTTGATTTTGACCTTTGTGATTATAACCACTTTTTCTCGTACCAAGAGACAAACTTCATCCAAGTTCTGGAGTAAACTTTGTTAGTGGAAGCCTGCCTAGAAGCTAGGAGCATAGACAAGACCCTCTCAGAATAGCCCCCTTTTCTAACTTTTGCCGTTCAAAAGCCAGGCTGTCAGATTGAATGCTCCTGGCTTGGGATGGAGCAGAGGACCCTGTTGAAGGAGGTCCCACCTGAATGGGATTCTGAATGGTGGACCCACTGCCAGGTTTACGATGGTTGGGTACCATGCTCTGCGAGGCCATTTTGGGGCCACTAGGATGAGCTGAGCTCTGAGTTTCTTGACCCGGCGGTGAACTGCTGGAATCAGAGGGAAAAGAGGAAAAGCGTAGAGCAGGATCCAAGGCCAGGGGCGATGAAGGGCACTGCATCCCAGAGCTTGAGGTCATGGTGTCCGGTCGTCCCCAGCGGGGGAAAGGCAGAGAGAAGGGGCTAAGCCAATGGGCGGCCCCGACCAGTGCCTGGCCTCCTCCAGGACAATTATGGGACAGAAAGGTTGGCAGTTTGGCATTGTCCAGAGAGGCGAAGATATCTATCTGTGGAAGACCCAGAGCTCTTGTGGTCAGATGGAACGAAAAAGGATGCTCCTTTGTCGACCCAGCTGCGACTCAACCAGTCAGCCTCTAGGTTGGTGACGCCAGGGAGGTGCTCCACCCTGATGGATAGAAGGTGGAGCTCCACCCACTGGAAGAGAAGAGTCGCTTCCTTCATCAACCCTTCTGACCTTGTTCTGCCTTGTCGGTTGATGCAGGCCTTTGCTGTGACATTGTCCATCTGGACTAGCACGTGGAAGCACTGAACGAGGTCTCCGAATTGAAGAAGAGCTAGCCTTATGGCTCTGAGTTCTAACCTGTTCATGGAAAATCTCTAGAGACCTGGTCCCTTGAGCCATTCCAGAATGCAGGCGAGCACCCCAGCCCCATAGGCTTGCGTCCGTGGTGAGAGTGATTCTTGCAGGGGCGTCCAGACTTGCTCCGATGTCCAGCCGTCTTGGTTTGAGCCACCAACTCAGTGAGGGCCCTCACCGACGGTGGAAGGGACAAGATGATGGGTGATCATGCCACTATTTGGTGAGTGTAGAGAGGAAGAAAACGCTGTAATGGCCCGAGATGAACTCGTGACCAAGGAATCACGTCCTGGCCTGATACCATGAGCCCCATCAGGGATGCCAGTGACATCAGACTGGAGGTCTTTGACCGGACAGCAAGAACCAGCGCCTCCCTCAGCTTGAGACAGCGAGATGACATAAGAGTTGGTATCCACCCAAAGACCCAGATGTGCCATCTTCTGGAACGGTGTCAGAAGACTCTTGGCCAGTTTGATGACAAAGCCGTGTTGTTCCAATATGGTACTAGTGATGCGCAAGTCCTTTGAGGCCCAACCGGAGGAAGAAGCGGCAATAAGAAAGTCGTTGAGGAACGGAAAAATGCAGATCCCAGACCTGAGGTTGGCCATCGGTGCTACAAGAAACTTGGTGAAGACCTGTGGAGCCACCGACCAACCCGAAAGGGAGAGCTCTGTACTGGTAGTGACTCACCCTGTAGGGAAAGCGTAGGTACTTCCTGTGGGCTGGGTGGATCGGGACATGAAAATAAGCTTCCTTTAAATCTATGGAGGTGAGGAAGTCCCCTTGGTCTAAGGCTTGCACGATAGTCCTCCATATCTCCATTTTGAATTTCTTTTTGATGGTAAACTGATTCAGCCGCTTCAGGTCCAGGACAGTATGCATCTCTCCGTTCTACTTTGGGACCAGGAAAAAGATTGAGTAGACTTCCCTGTCCCGATGGGACTTCGGGACCCATTCTATGGCCTCAATGTCCAACAGGTGTTGAATTGCAAGGAGTTTCTGAGCATGTTTCTCCAGGACCCTGGAGACCGGAACTTGCCAAAAATGATGAAGGGGAAGTCTGGAAAACTCGATGCAATAACCATGGGAGACAGTTCTTAAGAGCCAGGCATCTGAGGTAGATTCCTGCCGAAAGGGAGCGAATCCAAGGAGGTGCGCTCCAAAAACCCTGACCCTGCTGAGGACCCAGCATCAGGTGGGTCTGGAGTTCTTTCCTGGCTGGCGCTGGTATTTGGACCTGGAGTTGTTACTGGCCAACTTGGCTCTGGGAAGGATGCTGGCGTTGGTCCATCTCGACTGGAATTGAGGTATGGAGGAGTTGCGAAAGAGTTGACAAGAGGCACGAAAGGACTGCTGCTAGGACTTTGCTGACTCTTTCTTGCTGGGTAGGAGCTCCTTGCTCTTGTCCTTGCCTTCCACTTAAATAGGTTGTAGAGCCTTGCCGAACAGCTTGGTACCCTCGAAAGGCAAGATGATCAGTTTAGAGTGGGAGCCAGCTTCCCCAGACCAGGAGAGGAGCCACAGGGTTCTTCGGGGGGAAACGCTGGCCAGCATGGCTCTGGCATTAAAAAGCATGGTATCCAATGAAGCATCAGCTGCAAACGCGGAGGCTGCTCGGGACATCACTGAGTTGGCTGAGGCTGCTCTGAAGGAAAAGGAAGACATCAGGAATTCATGCCTGAGACAATTTCCTATCTTGCAGTCAGTGGAATCCCCGGGCCATACATCCCCATCCACTGGAATCAATGAAGAGGCCAGCGAAGCCACCGGAGAGTCCGCTACAGGCAATTTAAGGAGACATTTGTTTGTCCGGCAGATTATACAGCTTGTCTGCCACCCTGGAGCCGGCGCCCTGTCCCGATCCGAGTCAGAGTCCATGTCCACACTTCTGCGCAGAGTCAGGCACTCAGTAGAATAGTCCACCATCTTGGAGATGAGGAAAAATCTGGAGCCCTTGTGTACAGACTCTTGGTTGTCTGAGCCTGACAATTCTCCTTCCTCTTGCTCGGACGAAGCCAGTGATGCCGACGAAGAGGAGGAAGAAGTGTCTGGTGGAACATCTTTTGGACCCCCTGGAACGTTTGCGTTTGGGGGAACGATCCAGATGTGTTGTCTTGCGTGTCCTTTTGTGAGAAGGTTAGTCAGAATCCTCAGAAAAAAGAGACAAATCTGGAGCAGTACTGGGGGGGGGGGCCTTTTGTCCTTAGACTCGCCCTTGGCCATAGTGGCCTCCTTCACTGCAGACCTCACCAGGGCTGGAAGGCTGACTGACACAACCGTGTCAAGTGCTTCCTTGGAGGAATTAAGTACAGGCTCCATAACATGCAGCAAAGGGGAAACTGTGGTCTGAGAGGCCGTTGGTGCTGTCAGGTTCACAGACCCGGGACCTCCCTCCAGGGTAGCGTCTGCCCCCTGCTCATCTGACAAAATTACCTCAGAAGAAGAAGATCTAAAGAAGATTTTACCTCAGAAAAAGACATTTTTACCTCAGAAAAGCTGCCCCCCAGACGCAAGGCTAGGCCTTGCCACTCACTCTGCACCGGACAGGCAAGATGGCTGCTGCTGTAGCTGCGTGGACTCAAAATGGCGGCCCCGCATCAATCCTCCTCGTCACGGGCCTCAAGATGGTGGCTGCGATGTTTCCCGCTCCTGAACCGGTCCTTGAGGAGGCGCGTGGAGGCAGCAGCTTGCGCTAGACCCGGCTCTCCTCTAGCTCTCAGCGGAGGTCGGCTGGCCAGCGTGCGCTCTGACGGAGAGGTGAGGTGGGCGGAGGGAGAACCGGGATCTTCGGGGCCTCCGTCCGGCCGATCAGAGTGAGCGCGGCGCAGGCAAAGAGGGGGCTAAGCCGCGGCGGCCCCGTCCGATGCCTGGTCATCCCCAGCGGGGGAAAGGCAGAGAGAAGGGGCTAAGCCGATGGGCGGCCCCGACCAGTGCCTGGCTTCCTCCAGTGAAGCCCAAAGCGGGTGGGGGGAGCGCTCCACGAGGGGGACCCCGCACCTGCTGACAGCCCCAACTGGGGCAGAGCCTGTCCCGAAGCCCTGGTTCCTGCATCAGTATAGCAAAGAGGAGGAGAACAGGGCAGGGGGTTGAGAGGCTGAAGAGAGAGAACAACTGAGGAAAAATAGGAAGAAGACCTGGCCCAACTCGAAAGGAGTCAGAGCCGGACTGGGGAAGACGGGCTGCCCCCCAGGAAGGAGACAAAGACTTTTCCGGCTCTGACTCATCGGGGGGCATAGCCCAGATCTTATCTGAACGGCCCCTTTTCCGAAGCCTCCAGAGAATATTATTTGAAAATTACAAAATAAAGGTATCTATCAGTGCCTCATACTTCATATTGTCCATAGATTCAATGCGGCCCCATAGCCAGGACTTCCAACCCGAATATCCCTGATTAGGATCCATACATTTCATAATTTCAGTAAGTCTTCTTAAGGGGCGTGAAAACAAGTGTTTCGGAGCTCCAGACGTGAGGATTCCAGAATTCCATCAGTTTCAATATTCCAATCCACGGTCAGTCCTAGGATTTTTGTCCCACCGTTTCGGATTTTGCAATATTGGGATTGGAATACCACAAACTGTGAACCTACACAAACATTCACATATTGATGATCCCTATAAAATGAGCATCCATCTTGGGCTGACTTTTCTGTAAGGCATCCACTGATAGTTAATTGAAGGTCTTTTAGGCTATAATCCTTAGGATTCGGATGTTTACGATCCTAATCCTAAACACGAGCCTAACAGCCCAAGCCTATGCATGTTTTCTCAGATGTAAGCCCATTATAATAAATGAGGCTTAATCCCAAGTAAGTGCATATCCTTAGCCATTCTAGCCTAAGCCTAAGTAAACATGTTAAGGTTTATTCTGATGTAGAATCTATCTGAATGTTTACTTAGAAATGTCACTATGGGTGCAATCCTAAAGACACTTTCCTGGGAGTAAGACTCACTGAACATCATTAGGCTTACTTTTGAGTAGACATGGTTAGGATTGTGCTCTATGGAGTTTATTCCCAGAAATGTAGTATGCAAAAAGATTGTAGTGTCTGTGTTAGCTACATTTTTTGTTTTGATAGTTCTGAATAAAGATTGATGTTAGAAAAGTGGTGCCTTCGTCCTTAGAAAAGCCGCTGTGAGAGGAGAGCAAACATGCCCCACGCACAATGCCACTCTAACCTGTGGAACTCCCTGCCACAGGATGAAGTGAGAGGCTGTGTCTTTCATGGAGTGCCATAGTGGGTGGGGAGTCCTTAGAAAAGTGCCTTTGGCCCTTTTGGCCAAGACCCCTAACTCTTGCTCCAGCACATGCACCACCACAGACCACCATAAACCAGTTTATTCACAGGCTGGCCAAGGGTTTCAACGCACAGGCTGTGAGCACAGCAGACTTTATGCTTTCAGAATCATTAAGGTTCATGCCTGCATATTAAACACCATCTGAATCATTTACAGAACAAATCCACAGCGACTACATTTAAGATCTTTTTATATACATATATTTACAACACACACACATACTGTACGTTAAATAAATCTGGTGCTTCAAGCCAGAACCAGTCCTCCAGGCGAGCAGCCAAACCACAACGGGGAGTGAGACAATAAAAAACCTGGCGCTCTGAGCTGGTGGGGGCTACTCGTCTGAATCCAGGTCACTGTCTCCTGGAATGGAATGGAAGTCTTCACTGTCCTCCTCATCCTCAGAGAGCTGGACCTGACTCAACACACTCGGACCACAGCGCTGCTCTTCCTCTTCCTCTTCCGAGATCTCATAACCTCCAATGCTGCTGAAACTGGTATCTCGGGTATTGGACTTTGGATCTGGTTCCTCATAGCTGCCATAGCTGAAAAAGAAGGAACCTTCATGGGAACGGAAACATTAAAGAAGGGTGGAGGGCCAACACTGCCAACAGAGTGAGTGGCGCATGTCCACTTCACAAAGGGCTTCTCTCTGCACAACTATCCTTTTTGGGCAGCTCTCAAACACACTCCCAACGCTCAGGTGCCCAAACCAGAACTTTCTCCTGGAGGGGGGGAGGCAGCTCACAGTGTCTCCTCCGGTGCATCTTTACTATGACTGACATTTAAGCAGGGGGAAAAGTCAATACAGTGGCACCTTGGGTAACGAATGCCTGGGCATCCAAGGCAGCCGAGGGAGGCTCTGCAGGGAGCCAGGCTTTTAAAGTGGCAGCCACTACTCCCAGCTGCCTGACTCCCCCCACTGTCTCCAAATACCCTCCCACCTCCCCCCCAGAAGACCCCCAGTCCCCTCCCAATGGGGCTTACTCCCAGGAAAGTGTCTAGGATTGCTGATTCCTGACCATGCTTATTCAGAAGTAAGCCTCACTGTGTTCAATGGGTCTTACTCCTAGGAAAGTGTCTAAGATTGCTGATTCCTAACCATGCCTATTCAGAAGTAAGCCCCACTGTGTTCATGTCAGAAGTATGTGCATTTAAGTATTCTTTATGTGTGTTTAAGAGCCAAAGTGAAGCCATTTTGATAAAAGGATGCTGAGTTGTTGGGGTCTGCCTGGGAAAACAAGTGAGTGGCAGAACCCAGGATCAGAGTAACAATCAGGGATGGGTTTCTTGCAGGAAGGAATGTTTTGAGAACCAAAAGGGAGTTTTAGTCACTCCAGGGTCATTTCAGAGAGACCATCTTATCAGGGAAAGGAAAAGAGCAATACAATGAGTAATTGGGGAAATTGCACCTGGAAAGTGTATCTGAGTCCTCAGCGGATCAAAGATTAATGAGTAAGTTCCCTGACTGGGCAGCTGAAGCTTTTGGTCTGAGAAGAATAAAAGTGGGAGTAGTGTGGGGAGAGGAGACTGCTTTGGGGAGAGACCTTGAAGGCATCAGGAGAAGTGGAAGGCAGTCTCCTTTCAGGCCACGGGTTCTAGGTGTGTATTGCTTAGAGACTTTAGCTAGTCTGTTGTTGTTTTAGAAGTAATCTGTAACTTGATGCAACCAAGCCTGTCTGAATAAATGAGTTAAACTAACTTCAAGGTGTTTTTAATCTTTTAAGCTGATTTACCTTCCCTGTAGGGGGGCCAAACAGTGAGCTCCACCAGGTTTCAGGTGGACTGAGACTAAGTACAGTCTGTGGAGTTTTAGACGTTCCCTAAAAGTTTGAAGGGGTGTCGTGCGAGTTGCCCCAAAATTTGGAGAAGCACTTGCGGCCAATTGGGAGCTGATAACCCCAATTGTTGGATTATAATAACAGTTCAATAGGTCTTACTCCCAGGAAAGTGTCTAAGATTGCTGATTCCTAACCATGCCTACTCAGAAGTAAGCCGCATTGTGTTCAATAGGTCTTACTCCCATGAAAGTGTCTTAAGGATTGCAGCCTCCTAAGTGTCTTTAGGATTGTGCCTTTAGGGTTGCAGCCTAAGTGGACTTCATAGGATCCTGAACATTGAATGCATGTTTTGAATTCCATTCCAGTGTTTTGTCATCATTTTTACATCCAGTTCATATTTTTATTTTTTGGGGTTGTGGAACCAATCGTTTGAGTTTCTATTATTTCCTATGGGAAAATCCTCTTCAAGTAAAGAATGTTTCACGTAACAAACATGCCTCCGGAACGGATTAAATTTGTTACATGAGGCGCCACTGTAATTAGGGCTAAAAATCTCTTGTGTGAAGGAGTCAGATGGTGGCTCCTGAGAGTTACTATTTTAAAATGGTTCTAATTTTTAAATGTTCCAATTCAATGATATTACTTAGGAGTTAAGGGCTGTGGGTGGCTCAAGTGGTTAAGACGCTGTGCCTGTTAACCAGCAGGCCCGGGTTCGAGACCCGGGTCGGCCCCACAAGACAGGGTGAGCTCCTGTCCTTAGCCCAGCTCTGCAACACCAGCTGGATCCAATCGTATCGGCTCTGCCTTTCCATTGGACTAATTCAGTGGCGTGGAGAGGGGGGATCTGCTGCTTGGGGAACAGCCTCTCCTCCATAACAATCCAACCCAGGCTTTCGTGCTTCACATGCAGCGTATGCAGCGCCGAGCACGATACCAGAGTCTATCAAGACTGCCGGAGGCCTGCTTTTTTTTAACTCAGGAGTTAGGCACAAGCAGTCACGATCAGCCTCCTCTTTACCTTCCGACGGGGCCTGAAGACCTTTCCATCTAAAAAGCATTTGAGGCTATACAGTGTTTTTCATCTTCATCCAATTCTGATCTGGTTTTACTGCTCTTTGGTTGTTTTCATGTTTGTTTTTAATTGTATTTTATTGTTTTAGCTGTATTTGGTTGTTGTTTTTATTGATTGTTAGCCACCTTGGGTGCCCTTTGGGGAGAAAGGCGGAAGACAAATCTAATAATAAAATAGAATAAAAATAAATAAAATAAATATTATAGAAGTAGGCTACAGTGGTGCCTCACATAAAGAGCTTAATTCGTTCCAGAGGCCTGCTCTTTAAGTGAAGTGGATTTTTCCATAGGAAATAATGGAAACTCAGACGATTGGTTCCACAACCCCCAAAATATTCATATGCAAATATTAACTGGATGTAAAAATGATGACAGAACACTGGGGTTGAATTCAAAACATGCATTCAATGTGCAGGATCCTATGAAGTCTACTTAGTCTGCAAACAAAGACACTTTCCTGGGAGTAAGCCCCATTTAACACAATGGGGCTTACTTCTGAGTAGACATGGTTAGGAGGCTGAAATCAAAGAAACTTTCCTGGGAGGCTTACCTGGGCTGCTGCTGGAGGTTCAAGGTGGTCGGTGGGGGCACTTAGGGGCAGCTGCCTCTGGCACCTCCAGGCAACTGCCCCCAAGTTGGGGGGCAGTTAGAGGCAGCAGTGCTTGCTGGCAGCCCTTTTAAAGAGCCTCCATGCGGAGCATCACGGCTGCATAGCATGCGTGCCCATAGCACACTTGCTTGTTAAGTGAAGCGGAACTTGTTATGCGAAGCAAGATTTCTTGGAAATTTTTGCTTGTTATGTGAAACACTTGTTAAGTGAGGCGCCTGTTAGGCAAGGTACCACTGTATATCTGAATGTCAGGAGCAAGATAGTGGGAACTGGATGCAGGGATCTTGCTGTCTCATGTGCTTCATGCATTTGGTGGGCCTCTGTGAGATGCAGGAAACTGACTAGATG
This sequence comes from Cryptoblepharus egeriae, assembly GCA_030015325.1. Lineage (NCBI taxonomy): Eukaryota > Metazoa > Chordata > Lepidosauria > Squamata > Scincidae > Cryptoblepharus > Cryptoblepharus egeriae. The sequence goes on from JAREYC010000016.1 coordinate 791,973, forward strand.
GACCTTTGGCCTGACTCACTGGGGCTCTCCTCATGTTCAGATCTGCAGTCAGCACCACATCAACTGACAGAAGAGCAGTGAAACATGCACCACCATCACTTAAAATGACAGAATCAAAGGAGATTCTCCTTAAGAGCCCATGGTGAGGGGCCTCCACTACTGATAATACCACCACTATTTCTGAGGTCACCATAATCCCTTTCTTGATGCCAGCATGGCACACTTGACGTTGCTGTTACCTGGCGTTGCTGTCTTCCATGGCATGCGAGGTCTCCCCCGTAGCTCCCTCATATGACATCATGCTCTCTTCATTCTCCATGCCCATCCGTGTGTTCTCCTGAAGGACATGTGGCTGTTTGGGTCTCATTGCGCTTGGCTCCACATCTGAGTCGCTCCCACTTTCACTCAGATGAATTGCTGTAGAACATAGGAGAGGAGAGGATGAGCCTTGGCATGGCTACCAGCCTTCCGTCCCTGCTGATGACTCACAGGGCTGTCATCTTTGCCAGAACCCCTCCGCCATAGACATGTGTCTGTGTCGTAAAGACAGATCCCAAATGTCTTCTGTATGCTGGCAAATCCTGAACAGACACCAAGGGAAGCAGAGACGGAAGCAGCAAAGGGATGAGAACATCATTTTAAATCAGCCTGACAAGAGACTCCTGGTCTGGACTAACTGGATTAATCACAGCAACTGGAGGGGCTGGAAGGTTCTTGAGAAACCCAAATCTATTTCCTGCTCAGCACCTGAAATCAAAGTGCAACCACTCACATGTGAAAGGGTTGTCGCCTTCCTCATCACTGCCGTCATCATCCTCTCCATCTGACATGAGCAAGTCCTCGTAGAGCACGCTGGCCTGGGGTTGCTGTGTGGAGCCTTCTTCTTCATCACCCAGGTCACCATCCCCATCATCCACTTCCTGTCACAATAAAACAATCCGTGGTGAAAGGATGCGGCAAGCCACTGGCAGGTGCAGAACACAGTTTCCTACCACTGGTGTGGCTCACTAGCAAGGCCGCCTTTTCTAAGAATGCCGTGAAGGTGGGCTTGCATTTCATCCTCTGCAACCAGCATCTCTTGGAGGGGCCCCTGCACTGCCAGCAGCTCCCACCACAAGAGCGGAAGGCAACCCATGGACTACAGATGGCTTTGGAGATACTCACTGGGGCTGGAGTCTTAGGTTTCCCATCCTCATCCTCATCAAACCCTTCAATATCTACGTCAGAGTCTTCCTCGCCCAGCCTACCTCGGCCCTGCCGGATCTGAGTGAGGAACACAGAGACAACACCACTGAGAAAGGCACAGGCACTGGCGAGGCAGTAAAGGGTTTTGGAAGCCACAGGCCACCATGGGGGAAACCCACAGGGGATCTGTGGCTCTTCCTGCATGCCTCGGCCGCACAGCACGTGTTCTTCCTCTGCCACTCAAAAGTCTTTCTGCACTCTCTGGCACTCCAAGACAGGACAGGCCAGAAGGCCCATTTGAGTCTCCTACAAAACTGCCAACAAATGTCCTCTCCCCAGTTTCTCTGCCATCTCTCAGGGGACAAGGCCAGCTCAGTGGAGCAGCAGACACCAGGCTGCCAGGGCAAGGAGGGTCTGCCTGAAAGCCAACATCCCAACTACTGAGTCCACCAAAGAAAACACTGGCTGGTCTTCCAGGAACTGTTGCAAATGGCCTGTTGCAGCCCTGTCTGCTGTCACACCAGGGGCTCGACACTCAGGGAGCCCTTCCTCCTCCTGTTACAGAGCACAGCATGTTTTTAAAGCATCCACAGAAAACAGAATTCATCCAAAGTTAGTTAGAGATGTTTGCAGGCTTGCCGCTCCTGAGCACCAAGCACTGCCTCTCCTCACATACAGATTTCTACTTCCAGAAGGCAAACCCACCACCGCAGCCTGCAGATTTTCATGCTCCATTAAAAGCCAGCAAGAAACAAGCACCTCCTACCCCTGTGGTGCGCTGATGCTCGACACATTTCCAAGAGCAAGCCTGGGCTATTGATTTGCACTAAAATGCCACCAAAATAATCTAGAGCCAGGGTGGGCAGACTCCAGTCTTGTGGGATCAACAACTGGAGCTTGTTGATGCTGGAGCCCCAGGATTCTCCAAGATCATATGCCTGCTTCTGACCCTTCTGTTCCACCACAGACGGCAATTACTTTTAAAATCCTTTTTCCACAACTATTTATGTGAAGAAAGAAAAGCACATCCATTTTCCAAGGCCTCTTGCAGCAAAGCCTCCACAGACCCACAAGGTCTTTTTATGCAAGGACGACAGGTAGGGGGTTCGACTAGATGACCTACTGGGTCCCTTCCAACTCTAGGATACTATGATTCTAACCCCAAACCCTTGTCCTGTGCGAAGAGGTGACACATGGGAGGAAATCAGTCTTACCGCAGGTCAAGATTCCCAAAATTGACATTCCCATGTCAAGATTCCCAACCAGACTGCCAGAAATGGAGGGTACACACATATGGAGGACACACACACACCCTGTTCCCAATGATTTTTTAAAAAATCTTTTCTTGATGCATTCCTAACCTGTGCTCCCCGTTTCTCAGGGGTGGTTGTGGGAGTGTCCATGGCAGACAAATTGCTCTCGTCTTGATAGACTGAGGCGTCACGAGACATGCTGAGAGAGGTGTTGGTGTCATACAAATCTGGTGGCTAAAGTGGATTTTGAAAAGAGAAAGTTTTATGTAAATAACCAAACTCTGTCAGCTCAGCTTCTCCTTCACGTATTCACAGGACAGACACAGGAGGCAGATCCCCCTTAAACGTGATACGAAAAAGAGGAATTGGCCCCTACTACAGAACTTTATAGATCTAGATTAAATGTTGGCTGACAAAAGTCAAAAGATTATGAGGACTGCTGTACAATAGAGGGAGAACAGAGAGAGGGAAAGAACGATACGGCCATCAGGTGCAGCCTCCACTGTGCAAGCACACTCTCATCTGGATATCTTTCCCAGGGACAGGGAAGACTGCTAGGCAACTGCTAACCAGAGCAGATGCCACGGCTGAGCTTGGCCATGAGACAGGAACCCTCTTAGGATATGTCTGGAGCAGGTCTGGAGCAGAAGGCAACCATCTGCCCACTTCAGCAGGTGGCCAGATTTCTGTATTGATTTTTTCCCAACTAACCCTCTCACGATGTCAGCAGGCACAAGATGCAGGGGAGGCGAGAACTACGTGGAATTCTGGAAATATTCAAGGAAACCTGGAGAGACTGATCATGTAGTCATGAACGCAACAGGGCAGGAGGTTAGAGGTCACTGTTCAGAGGTCACCTTTTAAAATTCAGAGCCCAATCCTAACCATGTCTACTCAAACGTAGGCCCCATTGAGTTCAGTGGGTCTTACTCCCAGGAAAGTGTCTTTAGGATTGCAGACATACCCTACAATCCAGAGTAACTATGGGACAATGTAAGAGGCACTTACTCTGGATTGCTTTATGCATCTCCCATAGGTTTCCCATGGACGGCATCGTCTATCTATCTACAGTATTTATATACCGCTTTTCAACTGAGAAGTTCACAAAGTGGTTTAAAAAGAAAATGAAAAAATAGTAGCTAATTAATAGCTAATGGGTCCCTGTCCCAAAAGGGCTCACAATCTAAAACGCAAAAGAACACCAGCAGAAGCCACTAGAAGAGACATTGCTGGGGTGTGGAGGGCCAGTTACTCTCCCCCTGCTAAATAAGAGAGGAACACCCACTTGAAAGAGTGTCTCTTGCCCAGTAAGCAGGGTTCACCGTAACTATGTCGGTGTAGGTCCCATGGTTATTCTGGATTGCAGCCATAGTCTATTACTGGTAACTGGATCGATTAATTGGACTATGGTACTCCTTGACAAAATATTCACCACTTTGTGTCTGAGTGTCCATCAAGAACTCACACCAGCCCAAGGTCCAACTTCTTTTTTTCAACATTAACCACTCTGTCCTTGAACGGTTGGGTGGACTGGACAGTAACATCTGATTTACCATAAGTCCAGGTGTCCACCATATGCTAAATAAACAAACTAGGGGAAAAGCAATTATAGTCAGCACAGCTAAACCAATGCTGCAATCCTAAAGACACTTTCCTGGGAGTAAGTCCCATTTAACACAATAGGGCTTGCTTCTGAGTAGACATGGCTAGCAATGTGCTCTAAGTCAAATTATTTACATAAACATCAGGACTACAGCCCCTTACAGAGAAGAGGCCCCAATCCTGTAACAGGTAGCTGATTCTAATAGCAAATATTGACAGGGTTGAAGTGGAGAAGGATATTTAGAGAAAACAACATGGACAACAAACTACTCAAAGGCAAGGCTGGTGGTTTTTGTTGGCTGCGTATGAAAGGAAGGAGTCGGGAGGACTGGCAACTGTCAGGAAGGCTCCTGGAAGAAGATTTTTGAAAGGGGGGCCTTCAGAAATGCTCCTAGAGGTGGAATTTGGGTCTTGCTGGAATTAAGTCATAAAAGCCAACAAAGATTTCTTTCAGCTGTGATTGTGTGGCTTTAATTGACTGGATTTTAATTGATTGGATTTTAATTGCCTGTTGGTTCAAGAGCCAATTCTGACGACAAGCAGAGATGAAACAGAGGAAATAACTGCAATAAACCAGCCTTTCAATGTCCCAGCCAGACATTTCCTGGTCCTTCCAGGTCCAGAGAGGATGGGGTGGAGAGAGGAAGAGCTGCAACATCCCAGGAGAATAGGCTCACCTGAGGTGTGTAGGGTCCTGGAGTCATGGGGTCCAGGCTCTCCAGATCAGCCTCCTCCAGGGCTGCTTCCTTTGCAGTGGAGATGTCCCTCTCGAGTTGTGTCAAGTGTTCGTCGTACTAAGGATTTGAGAAGGACAAGTGAGCTGCGGTGGTTGATTCTCTGTTTTCATAGCAAAGCTCTTGCCAGACTTGGTTACACTCCTTACCTCCGCAAGAGTCTGGTAGCAGATGTTCACAATCTCCTGAGCGGTTTTTGTGTACTGACTGTCTGGTCCTGAAACAAAAGCAGGATCCTCAGCCACGCTGAAAACCCCCATTCCCACATGGCTCTCCTTCAGTGTTAAGGGGGCAGAGCTCGAGGGCACGTCCCTAGATGTGATGCAACCCCTTTGCCCTGCAGTTGTTCTCAACTTTGCCCAAATGAGCTTATTTCAGTCATTCAAAACTGATTGGATTGGATGGGCCTGAGCCTTGTTATGTCAACCTGTGGAACTCCATGCCACAGGATGTGACTACAGGATGCTAGACTAAATGGGCCTGACGCTGCAGGGCTCTTATGTTAATAAGTGGAACTCCTTGCCACAGGATGGAAATATAGGATGATACACTCAGCTTCCTTGAGTAAATCCAGATTTCACAATAATTGGAATTTCATTAAGGGTAACCTTCTAAGAAAGCAGGACCGAGTCCAGAAAGCTGAAAGATTTAGCAGACAGGAATTGCGTCCATTAAAGAGACTGGCTACATTTAAGGAAGATGGATCTGTGGTGGCACACTGCCAACATGGGACGGGATCAACTGCTTGGTGCCAAGCCAAGACAAAGCACTACCAACACCACGGCAAGGAGCAAGCTGGACCTCTCACCATTGTACTTGATGCTGTTGGCAAGGATCAGATTCACATCATCCAGGAAGACTTCTCGGTTTTGATATTTGTGTTTGGAAATATTCTGGAACAAATGAAGCAGAGGTGAGATGAGAGCGTAGGAACCTTAAGAGGAACAACCTGTTTCTCTGACACTACAAAAAACCTCAATGGAGGGACCCTTTCCCGGCAACTGAAGGCCATGTCCTTCCCTGAGCTCTGCGGCAATACGTCATCGCCCCAACGTGGTTGTGCAAGACTGAGGGCACAATCCTAACCATATCTACTCAAAAGTTAGCCCTGTTGTGTTCAATGGATGTTACTCCCAGGAAAGTGTCTTTAGGATTGCAGCCCGAGTTGCAAGCAGCAGAGCATGTGCCTTCATGTTCCTTAAGGTTTCCTGCCCATATTGGGGCCCAAAAAGCAGCATTTGTATGCTAAGATTAGATAAGGGAAATTCCTTCAATTTAGTGCGCCCTTTTGTAATGCGGTTCAACCCTTTTCCCCATTCTGCCTACTCTGTGCAACATCAATATACTCCTACTGTTTGTTTTATAGCCATCCAGTATTTTGAGATGTCCCCAAAACACAACACACACCTTGCGGATCGACTCCAGGTCCATCGGGCTGACTATGACTTTGTGATAATCCGGCACAAATTTCTTGTTAACGGGATGATGAAAGGGCCAAGACTGTGAGGGGAAAAAGAGGAGACCTCTTGTCAGTTTGGGCAACTCAAACACAGCTGAGAACAAAAAGTTGCGGGAGGACGAAGGAGGACAGGGCTCCGTGCCAAATGACTGGGTCAAAATGGATCACAAGAGCCAGACTCCATTCCCAGCTTTGAAGCAGGAGTGGCCCCCGCCCAGGCCAGGATCCAGAAGCAGACGTACATCAGGAACAGCCATCATCTTCTGGGTGACAATGTTGTCCAGAATGAAGGAAAAGGCCACTTGGTCGTCATCGTCCAGAAGGGGGTTAATAGCCTTCTCCAAACGAGCCAATTTATCTTCTTTCTGAAATGAAACCAAAGGTCAGGCACACGTTGAGACACTTCATTTCAGGCAATGTCCTATTTGGCCACAGATAATACACTCCCAGATGCACCTATTACTCCAGCAAGAAAGGTCTACTTAATATCTTCAGTTCTCACCCACAACTTCTGTCTGTACCTATCAACACACACGTATCACGAGAACAATCTTTCTTCTGGGCACTTTTCTGAAAAAGTTACAAGCCATGAAGGGTGTGATTAAATGTGGACAACCTCCAAATGCCAGATGCAGGGGGGCACCTGGATGCAGGTGTCTTATGTGCTTCCTGAAGCATCTGGTGGGTCGACAGGAGGCTGGAGTAGATGGGCCTTCGGCCTGACCAAGCAGTGGATGCTCTTCTGATGTTCCTATGTTCTTAAAACCAACTGTGCGCAGAGCAGGTGCTCATCTTTAATGCTCCATCAATGACATGTAACTGTCTTTTACTTTTAAAAATCTGCTTTTTGGAAAATATGTGTTTTTTTTTGGGGGGGGGGGAGTTCCCTATCATTTAAATCTGTACATAGGCAAATGATCAAGTTTCAGGGTTATTTTCTCTACAGAAAAATAAAAAAATCAGATATAAGATTTATGTCCAAATTTTATTATAAGAGCAACATATAACTGGTGTTCTTTTGCATCTTTTTAGATTGTGAGCCTTTTTGGGAGAGGAACTCCTTCGCCATTCATTGTTTTCATTTCTCTGTGAACATTTTACCTGTAGATAGTCAGACATAACCATCTCTGCCACCTCCTGGGCCTTTTGTCCTACAGGAGGCAGGTTTGCATCACTCCTCACTAGCTGATTCTCCACAACATCCATGCACAAGAAGTACGTATTAAACTAACAAAAGAGTCACCAACTGTTTTGTGCCCTTTTCGTGGGGAATAAAAATCTGCTTTGGAACGTCTGTGGAGTCCAGAAAATGTGAAGAGAACTTCAGGCCTGAAAGCATCCGGCAAGCACTGCCCCCCCCCCAGCCACAAACTCCCCTCCCCTCCCTAGACTTGCCTCTTTAAACTTCTGATCACAGAGATCCAGCATCGACTGAGAGATCTGGGTCAGGGAGTGCTTTGGCCCTGCAAACAAAAAGCGCCATCAAGAGTTCAATGGGGAAAGCGGCCATGACAGGCAGAGGCAACAGCTTTCCTCTGGGTAACAGCCCCATGCACTTCCAAGATTAACGGAGACTTTGGGGGCAGCTTCTCCTGCAAGAACTTGTTCTTGTTTCAGAACATTTGTATCTTTCACACTGTAGTGTTTTAAGCTGCCCTGAATGTTGGAGATGGTTCCCAGGATCTCCCCCACCTATTACTAGGGCTGCAAGACCTTCCTACTAGGAGGCTTACTACTACTAAGAACTGCTGGCTCCTCTTTCTTTAATCATGAACTTTTGATTTCACAAATACAAAGAGGAAGAAAAATAATAGTATTAAGTACGAATATGAGAGGAGAGAAGAAGCCACCACAATGTGGAAGTGAAGACTGCTAATGGGAGCACAAGCAGAAGGGGTGATACATATAAATGTGGAGCAGACCGTTGTACGTGGCACTGTTCTTCACAATCAGTTCCAGGTGTTCCCGGAACTCCTCGCGGGACGGATAGAGGCGTTTCCGGACGTTGTCGCGCAAGGTCTGCAGGTCCATTGGCTTTGTGATGATCTTGTAATAGTCTCTGACCACTTTCCCATTAACGGGCTGGTGGAAGGGGTACGTCTGTAGGGAGAGAAGTGGGTGCTCATGCAGCGGTACCCAAAGACAGTAGCTGACACTCCCTCTCAGAAAAGGCCCCACTGCAGAAAACCTCATAAGCAAGCCGATGCCACACGGTCAACATGAGAAGACCAGCTGTTGCCGCATTTTACTGTAAGTCTTGCACAACTTTTTGGTTTGCTGAACTTTATTTACTCCTTTGTTAAGAGAGCATCACTTGCAGATTGTGAGTCTCTCATCCCCATCCAGTTACGTTTCTTTTTTGTGTCATGCTCTTGAGCAGAGCTTTCCAGGCAGCCTTACTTTCAAGGAGACCTTACTGAGAGCCACAAGAACCAACCAACAGAAAGTCCTTCTGCCACCACTGCCACAGCAGGCCTGGGGGTTCCCTCTTCTCAGCCTTCTGCTTTTCTTTCCCCCCCACCACCTTATTAACATCCTCCTTTTAATTCTACCTCAACTTATCCAGATGGGCCTTCTGGAGACCACAAACAAGGGCTTGGAGGACCCCATCCTTAGTATGATGGCGGAAAATGGATCTCTATATTCCAACTGCCAGAGGAGCCAAAGACTCCACAAGGGTTAGCCCTCCTACTGGTGGATCAACCAGACCTCACAAGCTCAATCCTTACATTGGGAAGATCCCGCATTTCATTGATGATGCCTTCCAGGACAGAAGACAGCGTCACCATAGGGTCCGTGCGTCGTCGGTGGATGGATTTATGAGGTCGCTGAAGGAGAGAGAAGTGGAACAGATGCTTTCAAGGCCCACATGCTAGATTCAGGATAGACCCAATGAAGTTCTGTTTTCACACAACACAAAATTAACTTAAGGAGCTAGCAGCCACAACATGTGGGGAGTATCCACAGGAGGAGCATTTTCTTGCCCAGCTTCTGGGCTTCCCAGAGGCATCTGGCTGGTCACTGGGGGAAAGGAGCATGTTAGCTCAGAGGGGACTCAGACCTGGCCCAGCAAGGCTCTGCTGATTTTTTAAAAACATGCATCAAACCTCCTGTCTTCTTATCCTCTCTGTTTTTTAGAGGACAGGACAGCCTTCTGGGAGCTGCTTCTACTGCTCCACACTTAGCAGGCACGCAGTAGCAATCCCTGCTACTTTCTCCAAAGAAAGGAGAGAACAAGGACTTACATTCAAGTAATCACAGTGAACTGTGGTTCCCACTCGGCGTTTCTTCTTGGGCGGAAGCTGCTGCTTTGGAAACTTCAAGACCAGGGATTTCCTTCGAACCTCATCCGCACTATAAGCAGAAAGAGAGATTGATCCAACAGGCCTGATTGCTCTTCTGGAAGGGCCACCCTTTCACATCAGAGCAGCCCCATAGCGGCCCATGCCCTTCACTTTACAGCCATGGCCAAGCCAAAGCCTGCTATCTTCTTAAGGTGTGGAGTGCTACTGATGCTCCTGACTGCACCAAAGATCTGTTCCCATGGGAGTGGTGAGGCCCTTCATGCAGCCAAGTGGAAATGCATGCAGCCAAGCCGAGCACTGATAGATGTGGGAAGGTGCTGAGCACTCCCTTACCTCTCAATGAGCTGCTTGCCCAAGACTATTTTGGTGCCCTCCACCTTGATCAGCTCCTCGTTGTCATTAGGAATGACTGTTTTTTCCAGCTCCTCCTCCTGCTCCTCCGTCATGGCCACGGGATTGGAAGGCGGAGCACTGGTTTGGTAATAGAGTGGGCAGAACTTGTTGGTCCTCATGTGCCCGATGGCACCGCAAGCGCCACACTTGAGCTGTGTAAGAAACACAACAGGGAGTGAAGGGTCAGATCCTGGTCTGGGAGAACAGAATAGCATAACAGCCCAGAAACAGGCAGGTGTTCAGCACAACACCATCAATGCAGGCCACAAGTCCTCTGGGGCTACAGCACCTCAATAGCAAAAGGATAGCAAAAAGGAGGCACCTGTGTGTCAAAAATGAAAACAACAGCCATTGTTATGCCTGCAAAACTGGGCACATGAGGCAGACACACACCCAGCACAAGCTGACACAACACTGGAAACACGTGTGACCTGCAGAGCCACTGTGGGAGATGCTGAAGAACCAGGAGAAGCCCCCCCAACTCATGACCATTCCTGGCCAAGGAGGCACAAACCTCTGCCCAGAATACCCAAGAGAAAGATGCATCCTGGCATCATTGACATGATTCTGCTAGTCACCCAAATAAAACACCAGAGCTCTGCCCACAAACTTCTACTCAGCATCCCCTCACTCCCAAGATGTCACCAAGCCCACCAGCAAAGGCACCTCCCTGCCACAAGAGCCAGAAGTGAGCTTTGAAAAGCAAGCGCCAGAGAAGGTGAGAGGCCAGAGCCACCTTCAGATCCGGCCGCTCCTTCATCTTCTTGGGCTTCTTCTCGGGAGGCCCCTTCAGCTTCTCTTTCTCCTGGTTGCGCTTCAGCCGCCGCAGCTGCTCTTGGATCCGGCGCCGCTCCTTCCGCATCTCCTCGCGGTGCTGCTCGTCAAACAGGGCAAACTTCCGGCTAGAAAGCAAGAGAAATACGGCTTGACCAACAGCTCGACTCTGCACTATCCTCAGCCCTGAATTTGAAGTGCATTTCGTAGCCGGCCTGTCGGGTTGCTCCCCTCAGAAGCAAGTGTCTTCTCCTTAAGCTTGCCTCCATGAACATGCTCGCCCCACCTTGGAAAGGCCCTGCATGCACACCCATTAGCCACAGGAGGCAAATCCAGGGGGCAAATCCAGGAACCCTGAACCCAATTCAGATGCTGAGTTACAAGCACAATTAGCAAGGATTAATTGGCAGCCCCCCGCTATGTATTTGCCATCTATGGCGCAAGGTATGTGGCCAGAAAAAGACATACTCTTATGTCCATCTCTTCCCTCCCAAGGAGACTCTGCCCTCAACTCAAGGGGAGCCAGCTATTTCAGGAGCCCTTACATGAACTCATCATCCTTGGTGGTCCGGATCCTGCTGTACGCATCTATGACCGAGGGCTTGCGGACCGTCTCACACCTCAGGTACTCTTTCCCATCCTCGTCGCGGAAAGTGCGGTAGATTTTCAGGCGGCGGCCAGTGGCGGAGGAGTTGAGGCTAGTCACTGAGGCAGTGTCGTCATCCTTGTGAGATCCTCCGAGGGTGCTAGACGCAGAGGCTGCAAGAGGAAGCGAGGATGTTTTGCTACAGTGTGGGGATTATGGCGGCTGCATGACTAAGTTGTGGGCCTCAGTGCTGGATACCGAGAAGTTGGAAGGGACGGGGTGGCAAAAGAGCCATCATTATATCACTCTCTGCAGCCCTAGAGACAGGTTCATCCCAATTCCTGCCTTGGACAGAGGTCCAGATGCTTCTCATGAACACTCAGGCGTTCCATTCCCCACCATCTTACTCTGCAACTTTGAGACACCAGTTTATGAAACTTCACCTCTTCCTCCCCCCCATACAGCCAACCAACCATATGCGTCTCGTGAATGTATGTCAGCCTCAACTAAAAAGGAGGACCCTCCATTTGCAAAGTAAGCAGGCCATTGAGGGACACCAAGGGTGCCCCTGCACCCTGCTTGTGGACTTCCCTAGAAACACCTGCCCAGTCTTATCCTCTTGGATAGAGGATGGTGAACTTTCTTGGTTTGACCAGCTCCTCTTCTTCCAATGCCAGTCCTTCCCCAAACAATGGGGGAACCATCCTGCCTGGGCACCACCACCTTCACTTACACAGGCCCTTCTTGTCCCTCCGGTCCTTCTTGCCCCGTTCCTTGTCGTTGCCGCTGTCCTCCCCCAACAGCATCCTTTGCAGCTCCTTCCGTTCCTGCTCCTCCCTCTCGCGGGACAACTGGGAGCTGGTCTTCTTGTTCTGCAACATGTTCTCGATGTTCTTCCCCATCTCCTCAAAGTCACTATCCTCGGCAGAGCTGCTGTCCGTGTCTGTGGACAGGATCTCTGTGGACTCCAGGACTCTGAAATGAGAATCAGCCAGAGTTCATGGAGGCATGAATCGTGCCCAGGCTCAGGGCTGAAAACAGACATAGGAAAGGGTGAAGATACAGGCACAAAGGAGTTTGCCACTTTGGGATAGGCTGCCTCTTCCACGTATCTCCCTGCCTGGGCCCACTTCTAAGAGCCAGGCTCACTAAAGGTCAAGACAGGGAAGAGGAGAATGGGACCTGGCTAGTGGTGCCAGGGTATCCATGGACATCCAGGGATGTCAACAGGGCAGATACCCCCTAAACTCCAAACTACAGGCCAGCTGAGGGTCCCCAAAGCCAGCTGCCAGCTACATACTCACTTGTTCTGCAAGTCAAAGATGCGCTGGCACTCCTCCTTGTATCTCTCTTGGTGCTCGGCCACTGAGAAGCGAGACCCCCGAGCAAACTTGCTCATAGGCCCCTCACCCGAGCGCGCCTGCTCCGTAGACATGGTGCGCACCACGTCAATCACCTCCCAGCGGGAGAGCTTCTTGATCTAAGGAGGGAGAGAGGAGTTTGCTGCAGGAAGTGGTTCCAGGGCAGGGGTGCACCAAGAAGAACTCCACACCTGACTCACCTCCTCCTCAGGAACCCCAAATTTGCGCAGGAGCTGCTTGGCATTTTTGAGGGAGAGGCGACGGAGATCCGCATCTGTCCCAGTCACTGTCTTCTTCGCCGGTGTTGGCTCCTTATCATCCTGCTGGAGGAAGAATCAAGACCGTTTACTCACAAGTCCTGCTCCTCCCACCTTCAGGCCCAGGTGATATCTCCAAGAGAGATGCTGGCCTCCCAGGCATGGCCAGGAGATCAAGCACCCCTAGAGGAAGACAGTCCTACCAGGACATATGGCCTCCCCCTCCCATCCCTTACCCAGACGGTCCACTTACTTTCTGCTGTGTTGGCTTGTTTGGGATCTTGACATAGGAGAACCCTTCCCCGCATCCAGTCGGGTCTGCCACTCCAGTCACCTCCAAGAGACACTTTCCTTTCATGGCCGCAATAAAGGCCCGTGTGGTGTTCCAGGGGGCTGTGCGCACCTATAAGGAGGTGGGGAGTCAGTCAGCACACCTTCAGGGGGAAGCTCAACCCTACCTCAGTCTCTCATTTTTCAGATTCTACCCTCCAAGCTCCTGCCCCCCCACATTTTCTTGCTTCTACCTCGTCATCTATCTTCATCTGAAAATCCTCTTCATTTTCTTCTTCTGGGGCAAAAAAGGACTTCTCTCCGTAACCTGCATCCTGAGTAAATAAAGCAAGAGGAGTTGGTATCACAACTGTATCTTGACTCAGAGAACGTAGCAGATGTGGTGGAGATGCTCATGTCGGGGTGTGGACGTGCTCTGTCCTCAAGAAACTTCCTCCCAACACAGAGATCTTTCCCTCCCTCCAGCAGCACCAGAGCCTCCCCTGTCCAGTCCTCAGCCCCAAAAGCCTGCCTCCTCAAAGTTGAAGAGCACCCCAGAGTAGCAAGATACGGGGGGGAGGCCAGGTTTCACAGCCCAAAAGTTTCTAAACTCTTCCTTGGCGGGACTGCAGGACTGAGCTAGACTCTCAGTGCTCAAGCACCAAGAGTTGCTCTAAGGCAACTGGGGAGGTTCATGCAAGAAACCAGCTCACTTTCAAGCGCTGCTCAGCAGAGATCATGCTGTAATAGGCGCAGCACTGCTCTGGCGACACCATCGCTCTGATCTCCTCTTCGGTCGGCAACCGGAAATCCGGCTTTAGAACCCACCAGTTGGAATCCATCCCTGGAACAAGCAGAGACCTTTAATGAGTCCTAAAATACTCTCTCCTTCTCTTCCTAAGAACAAAAGGCGGCAGCATCTATGGCAGTTGTAGATAAAATACACAGGGAGTCATTACATTTCACTCAGTGCAGATCCTAGAAAGGCAGTGGTGTGAGTCGTGTGTCGTCATACCCATTTCTTGTCACAGAAGCCTTACAGAGGACAGTCCACTTCATCAGGGGCATCACGTAAGCCGATGAAGTGGGCTGAAGCCTACAGGAGCTTCTGTGACAATCACTGTGAGCAACACATGCAAACAACAACAAAGGAATGAGAAGGCTCTGCTTGCACAGACACATGTGCATTTTAAAGTCAAACAGCTGAAGTGTGAGGAAAAGGCAATGCCTGGGCAGAGACAGTAACGGCAGCCTCAGTTCCCCATCTGTTGGTGGAGCACGGCAGGCAGACCCATTGCAGGAGACTCTGACCGACCTGTGCGCTTGAAGTCAGCGCAGAGTTTCAGCCGCTTCCGGATGCTGCTCTCCGAGTGGGAAGGAAAAGCTTTCTTGATATCCTCCATGCGAATCCTCCGAGGCCGGTCTCTGCTCTTCCAGAACAAGCGATAGATGAAGACCTGTTGGGAAGGGACAGCAGAGGTGGCAACTTACCTTGACTGTCCATCACCTGCCAACAGCCAATGTGAACTCCAAGGCCAAAGCGCACCAGATTTCCCCCTCGGACTCCGTATGCCTTAACCCACAATGGCATGGAAACAGCCTTGATGCAATCCAAAGGAAACCCAAGGGCAGCTCAGCAATGAGAACCCAGGAGTCTCAAGAAACCTGGACCAAAGACGGTGGTCAGAGATGGTCAGAGGTGGATAGCCAATTTCAGCTAGAGGGAAAAGGCGCATTGCATATGCAGCAATTAACATGCATTTGAGCCACAGGCAGAGGATGAGAGCCAGTGGTAAGTTATCTCTACCCTCCCTGCAGCCCCCCAACTCTGGCTTGCTGCAGACCCCCAAAGCGAACCTGCAGGAAATCTCGGATGTGCGTATTGGCCCGTTTGGAGTTGGGACCAGGGACTTCGAAGAGAGGACACTCCTGACCAACCACAAAGATGTCCACCAACTCCCGGATGTAGTAGCCTTGCCGTGTCCGGATAATCAGGAAGTCCGTTTCAGGCATCTTGTGGAGATAGATCGGAGCCCGGAAGAGATTGTTCTCAAATGCCTGATGGGAGAGAAGCGGCCATGTCAGTCGGCAGCAGAAACATGAAGTATCCTCAGAGACCTATATTTGGGGAGAATCTCTGTCCTTTAAGAGGACAAAAGAAACTGTCCCAACCCCAGGAGCCAGTTAATGCAAGGCTGGCTTCCAGAAGAGAAAGCGGGAAAGCTCCAAAAACTTGCGCAACCGAGACCAGCATTCACTGCAAACAGGGCAGGACAACTTTCCAGACTCCAAAGACAACAGGGGAGGACAACAAGACTTGTTTCTAAGCCATCACAGCCCTCCCTACTGTCTAGATCAGGGTCTCTAAATTTTTTGGCAGGAAGGCCACATCTCCCTCAATCCAGAGTATGCAATCCTTGCATCAACGCACGTAAAATTTAGTCTGGATTGCTTTATGAATTTCCCATAGGTTTCCACTAGGTGGTGCTGTAACTGCATCGACATAAATGTCTGTTGCACAAGGACTGCAGTCGCTACTCTGGATTGTAGTCATCCTCTTTCTGATACTGTGTCAAGGACCAGAAGGAAAAAAAGAATTTATTTACATTTCAAATTTGAATGAATTTACATAATGGATATATTAGTGACGGAACTTGTGAATGAATGAACTCAAATCAATTCATTAACACTTCCCGACACAGGGAGAGGATGGTCTTCAAGTAAGTTCATCAGCAGTTTCATAGACAGACAGAGGTCTGTGCAAGCTCCCCAGCCTTTGGAATGCCTTCCAGGGGTCTGGGGCAGAGCTCTCCTCACCGCTGGAGAATTACAGGGCTTGCCCAAGGGTCGGATGGAGGCTTGCCAAGGGCCGCATCTGGCCACAGGACCAGGGTTTGGAGACCCCTGGTCTAGACTGCTGCACAAAACATCTCTCACTGAACCGGTCCCCAAGATCTGCGCCACAGTTCTCCTCTCACTTATGCTGGATGCCAGAGGCACATAAGCCTTGGTTGCCACAACCATTGACTAGACCATTCAAACGCCGGCTGAACTCCTCTCTGCTGCCCATCTGCACTTGAAGCAGAGAAGGGTCAAAGTCAGAGACTTCAGCTCCAGTCAGATTGACTGGGTGGCAATTCCTGGTTCTACCCTGCCATGTTCTTGGCAATCAGCCAGAGGACTCTCTTGCTCCCGTCTCAAACACCCAGAAGAACAAAGTCAAACCAGACAGAAACCCAGACAGATTCCCCTCACCTGAAGCAGCTGTCCTGGGTGGAGAGAGCCCAAGAAGGGAGAAGTGTGGCAATACACTGTCTCTCCATATTTACAGTCGGGGGCACCAGGATCCTTGCCAGGTTTCTGTTGGGAGAAGACATGGGTGGGTGGATTGGACAGCGAGGGCACCAGTATCAGACACTCCATGCGAGGGTTTGACAGACAAAACTCACCCGCTTGTAGTAGTTCTTGATCTTAGTTGCCATCCCGACCTGCATCATCAAGGGGGCGTTTTCCTCACTGTACTCGGCCAGGATGAGATCACCATCCTTGCCAGTGAGGTCCTGCTGAGTGCGCATGAAGAACATCTCTCCACCGCCAGAGGCCTGCCGCTCCTGCTCTCTCATCTGGGCAGAGGGCAAGGAGAGGGTGTCAAGGAACCGCAGGCAGGAACGCCCACCAAGACAGCAGGGATCTGCTTGGACCCCCCCCCCCAGATGCTCAGCAGAACATGCAAGGTGGGCAAACATGGTTTTACCTTGGCCTTCTTCTTGATGTGCTTCAGCAGTGGCTGCACCGCATGGGGGCCAGGCTGAGACAAGGCCCCAAAGGAGTACTTCTTCAAGGGTGGCCGATGGAACTGGCGAAGCTTCATGGGACCCATGTGGGTGGGGAAGAAGGGCTGCCGGAGCTCCACCGCAGGGATTGAGTGCTGCAGTGAGGCAAGACAGATACTCTCATTCAACGGGGATGGAGGGGAAATACCACCATCCAAGTATGGGCCACCCACTGGTTCTGACCTGGATAATATTGCCACCAAAGGTTCCACGAAGGCCTTGCTGCTTTGGATAGTAGAACTCATCGTTGGAGAGATTCCAGGGGTCCTTCACCTCTGGCTGAGACATGTTCTGGAGTCACAGGACGAGAGCCAAAGTCAGAGCGGGCCTTCCTGCTCACCCACCTTCCTGGTCAGGGCAGCGGCTCCTTCACCCACCTGTTGAGGCTCCTCCTTAATGACACCGGTTTTGCCCAAGAGGATGCGGCTCTTCTTGAGGGAAGACTCTTTCTTGTTCTCCTTGGAAGGGGAGTTCAACGTCATCTCTTCCTTCTCATCAGGAATTTCTAGGCAGGAAGACATGAAAAGTGAGGGGTTGACTATTATCCAGGGTACCCCCTTCTTCTCACATATACACAAGGGAAGCTTGAAGGAAAGGCCAGCTGGTTTTCTATTCCTACTAAACTCACAGCAGTGAAAGATTTGAGGAGCCTTTACATCTAAGACTGTGACCCTTCCGCACCCCTCACCCACCTTGTGGGGTGTATCTGCAGTCCAGTTCCAAATGCTTGTAGAAATATCCACACTATACAGTTGGAACAGACTAAAGGAACCAGTTTAACTGCCATGGCTTCCTCAAAGGAACCTTGGGAGTTGTAGTTTTCTGAGTGCCAAGAATACAGTTATAAACACTCAGCTCCCTTAGACAAATGCATCTTCCAGAATTCCTACAGAAGAGTCACTGACAGATAAAAATCACTCTTAGAGACAAAAAGCAGGCCCCTTTGGCAAAGAGTCCTTAGGAAGGATCCCCAAAGCCTTGCCCGGGGCCAGGTGCAGACCTCAGCAAGCTTCCATTCTGCCCTCGGCAAGCCCCCTCCATCCAGCCCTTGTGCAAGCTCGGTAACCCTATAGGGAAACTCTGCTCTCCACACCACGGGAGGATATTTTGAGAACTGGTGAGGCTGCACACCCTTCCTCTCTCTGTATGTGATGAAATGGTTGGAAGATCACCCTCTTTGTGTGTTAATTTGAATAACTGATTCGAATTAATTCATTCATTCACAAGTTCCATCACTAATATATTCATATATGTAAATTTATTCAAATTTGAAATGTAAATTAATTTTTTTTTCTTCTGGCCCAAAAAGTATCAAAAAGATGGTGTGGCCCTCCTACCAAAAAGTTTAAAGACCCCAGACTTAGCAGAGCACATCCCCTTTTTTGGGTTCGTTGTTTTCTGTTGGACATGACCTGTTCTGGATACTACTCAGGGGCTAAAGAGGTCCTGCCGGTTTAATCTCGAAAGGCCCCTTCACCTCTCCTTTACCCACAATGTCTCAGTCCACACCCCACTCTCACTTGCCTGTCTTTTGCTTCCCATCAGCCCCAGAACTCCAAAGAGGAGACCTCTGGTGTCATCCACATACCCAGGATGATATTTTCATCGTTTGGATCAAGGGTCAGGACTGGAGGGGCCAACACTGTCTCCATTTCCTCGTCATCCCAGATGATGTTGTCCTCCCAACGCCCGTAGACCAGCTCTTCGTTGTCGATGGGAAAAATGGAGAACCATGGCTTGTCCTCCTCTAGGGCTGCTACAATGAAAGAACTTCAGCTGTGCCTTGTGTCCCCCCAACACAGAAGTTTCTTTGGAATCAGCCCATCCTGCAGGCCCTTTAGCTGAGAAAACCTCCAAGCTCAAGCTGCAGCACTGGACCATCATGAATCAAGGAGGAAAAACACACGTGCCAAGACCTAGCCTGGTGCAGCTACATCAAGATCAGGGCAAAGGTTAGGAAACAGAAAAGCCATCTTGATGATGAGGGGCTGGAAAACCTTAATGGTCTGGATATTGAAAAAGGCATTTAAACATGAAGTCTCCCATGAGCAGCACATGCCCAGCCTCTCCCCGGATCTGTCTCTTACGATGAAATGTCTTGAGCTCTTTGAATCACAGATTCCAGTAAAAAAAGACAGAGCAATACACAACCTCCTTAGTACAAGAGCTATTTCACGGGAGTCCTGAGAGGGACAGGAGGACAGGCTCCTAAAGGGAGAAGACCCTCTTCTCTGATCTGGTCCTGCCAGACCCCTGGAGCCCCTTGGTTGCTTGTCATTCGGAGTAGCATGACAGGTGGCACGTCACCTTACCCTGCTGTTCAGGCAGCTGCTTCTCCTTGCCCTTGGCCATGCCCAAGACTCCCGCCATGCTCGGCTTCTGCACCAGAGAAACAGGCAAGTTGAGCAGAGAGCCACTGCGGTTCAGCCCTGAGCACGGAAAGAAGACAACGCACCACAGTTAGGAGGAAAACCTACATGCTGTACATGTGACTTCCCCCTTCCACGAGGCAGTACACAAGATTCTCCCCACCTCCCACTTTATCCTTACAACATCCCTGTGAGGTGAGTGAGGATGCAATCCTAATCTAGGCTGGCCTAACTTCCCTATCTGGTGGTGATGAAGGTAGGCAAGGGCGTGTCTGTGCACCCCCAGGAGTGGCACAAAAGTGTCTTACAGCACTTTTGTGACACCCCCAGGACTTATACTGGGGCTTATGCCAGCCTAACTGGAGGTTAGGATTGCAGCCTTAGCTGTCCCCCCTCAATAAGGTCACCAACTTGCTGAGCTCCAGGGCTGAGCAGAGATCCAAATCCAGGCTCTCTGGTCTGAGCTCAACTCCATCCAGATGACACCACACACTCACACACACACACACACACACACACACACACACCATTTAATGGACTGGGGTGCGGTTAAGTCCAAATCCACTTTGATTTTCAATTCAATCTAGGCAAGTACTGGCCTCTTAAAGAAAAGGGACAGCCCCAAGGACAGCATACTGCCCTCTGGGTCAGGACAGGCAAGAGAACCCTATACCTTGCTGTGCATTGTAGGCAGTGGCATTCCGCGTCATGCTGGAGGGCAGCCACCCTGCCAGGCTGGCACGCTGAGTCTTGGTCCCCTTGTGCTTGATGTCCTCCCCATTCCAGATCACATCATCCTCCCACTGCAGCTGTGTCACCATCAGGAAATGCTCGTCTGCCAGCAACTCATCCTTCTCAGCCTCAGGGGTCTGCAAAGGCGGAATGAAGGCTTCCAGACACAAGCAGAGCCTCTTACCCCTTCCTGGGGAGAAGCAAGCAGGTCCCCCCATTTACTTCAGGCTCTCCCTTTCCACTTACTGGCTCCTCCTTAAAATCCTTCAGCTTGAAGCCATAGTCAAAGCCACTGCCATCCTCAGGGATGCCCAGCATATCGTACCAGAGCTGGGCAGGCCCATAGCGCCACTCAGCCACTTTAGGCTTGGTGTCAGCCACTTTGTCTGCATCTCCAGTCGACTGGGAGAACTTGGACTCCACAGGTGCCATCATGGTGATCTGGTCGAGAAGATATAGGAGGGTCAAGATGGACACCCACTCTACCAGCAGAAGCTAAGCTCGGCACTTGCCTTGCAGCGACTGATGTGTCAGTCTCCCAAAGACCTGGCCTCCTTTCTGGAAAATACTCCTGCAGAGAGGCCCCATCTGTCCCCAGTGCTCTTCCCAGGCAGCAGGGAGCCCCTACCCCATGTCACGATCCCTCTCCAGCCCCACGGACGCACCTCATCATCAGACAGACACTGCTCTGGGGGAGGAGGAGGTGCAAACTCATACTCCCAGGGAGATTTTCCTTCCACACCCTCCTCGACTGCAGTTTCTCCCTCCTGGGGCTGCGCTTCCAGAGACAGCTCCCGGTGCTTCTTCTTGCGCTTCCGACGGGCACTGCGCCACACAGAGGGAATGTTCTTTCCAGGGCCAAAGAGACGAAGGAATCGCAGCACCTAAGAGGGAAAGAGGGGACAAGTTAGGTATGTGTGTGAGCTGGGCCTGATGCATGGGTGGATGTTACGCATTGCAGGCTCTAAAGGCTTGGAAATGGGGGTGAGAACTGCACACTAGAGTTGGACACGAAAAGCAGTTAACCTGCAAGGACCTTTACCTTTTTATTAGGAACCCCAACTTCATGCCTGGAGTCAAAGTTAGCATGAGCCGGTTAACAAATCCAAAAGGGAGAGGAGAGGCACCTACACTGTCCAATGCCTGACCTCTTCCACTGGATCTCGTCTTCCAAATGTCTCCTGAAAGCCACTCTGAGCAGGTTTTACTCTAGAAAAGCCACCCACAAAGACATTATTTTAAATGCAAGTGAAATCAGAGAGTTACCCTCCCTGGCCGGAACTCGGGGAAGAGCTCAGTCACGTTGGGCAGCTGCTTGGTGGTGTCTCGCTGCATGATTCCTGCCAAGGGCAGTGTCAGCTTGCCTTCTTTGGACAGCCCCTTCCTCGCTTCCTGGGGCCCTGACTCTGACTCGGAGTCGGAAGAACTACTGAAATCCATCTTCTCCGAGGCAACAGAGGAAGGAGCGATGATGGAGGGGAGGATGATGCCATCACCATCTTCAGACCCTAGAACAGAACCAGTCTGTCAGCAAGAAGGATGTCCCTGTCCTTGTCTCTTAAGTCCAGGCTCCACACAGTCCAGACACATCTATGTGGTGAAGGCAGAAGATGAATCTGGCTCTTTGAGAATACCTGCTTAAAAAGCAAAATTGTGTCTTAAAAAGCCCTGGAAGCCTCTAGTTTACGAGCAGCATCCCCCATTATAACTCCACAAGGCTCTCAAAGCAGCTTACAAAGGCTTCACAGAGTTCCACCACAGGCTGTTCTCTACCACAGCTACCTGACAGGCTCACAAATGAATACAGCTGGTATTCCAGTGCTCCCAGTACACACCAGAAGCTGCCGCATCCTTTTCATCATCTTTCTTCAAAGGCACAGGGGGTGGGGGCGGAGGAGGCATCAGCTTGGAATCAATGTCTTCTGAGTCAGCATCGTAATCATCATCATCGTCATCTGCGAAGAAAAGAGTGAACTTGCTGGGAACTTACCAGAGGCGCCTTAGCAGAATCCACCGCCTAGTCCATCACATTTGGGGCTTTGCACATTTGAACAAAGGCAGTGGACAATACCATTCTAATAGGGTTCCTGATACATCAACCCCCATGCTATGGGTTCAAACAGTTACTGACCAGGACAGTGACAAAATACAATGCCAAAGGTCTTTGCTGGATGTTAGCAGGGAGTAATATTAAGTGTGATGTTGGGAAAGGACCTCTGCTACTAAACCTTGACTCAACAGGAAAATTCTGACTCTACTGATCGAAAGTTTCTTAGAGATTAAGGATGCAATCCTAATCTCCACTTAGGATAGCCTAAGCATAAGCGCTTTGCCAACCTGGGGGAGCCACAAAAGTGCTATAAGGTACTTCTGCCCCTCTCCTGGGGGGGGGGGGTTTAAGCCAGTGCAGAGACATACTCCAACCTCACCACACCACCACAGGAAGATATAACCAGGTGAGTTAGGCCAGCCTAAATGTATTATGATTGCACCCTAAGACTGCAATCCTAACATACAGTCCAAGCCCTGGCACAGGTCCTACACTGACCTGGGGGTGTCTCAAAAGTGCTGTAAGGCTTCTGCACCACTCCTGGGAGAGGGTCAGGCCAGTGCACAGACACGTGCTTGCCTCCCTGTATCACCATGGGAATGGGAAGGCCACTTAGTTGTGGCAGCCTAGGTTAGGATTGCCCCCTAAGTCAGTTTCAGGATGAAAACTATCAAAAGCAAAGGATACTTAAAGGAAAAAGCAACAAAATATCCAGATGAGCGTCAGTGAGACCAAAAGTTCATCTAACAACAATATCCAGAGCTGCAGTGATAAGGATGTTCCATGCCATTAATTACCTGCTCTTTGAATGGGCTGGAGGCTGCCCATTGCCTGCCGGTACCTGCGGCTCTCATCTTCAGCCACCTCATTAATATCAGAATAATCCACAGCATCCTCAGTGCTCTTAACCCAACCTGGAAAAAGAAAAAGGTCTAAAAATCACACAAGAAGCAGCAGACTCCAGGCCTGCTCCACACTTCCCAAGAGGTGCTTTGCCTTGCCCAAAATGAACTGCAGGGAAAAGAGCAGCACCTCCTTCCGTCAACTCCAAGCAAGGACTGGCAAAGCACCAACCCTTGCTGACCTGTTTAGGTGTCCATTTGCTCCTATCAGACGCCAACAGGTTTAGCCGCCTTGGGTTTCCTTTTCTAAGGAAGGCAGGATATAAATCAGATAGATTCAGCACTACTGAATCTACTACAACAACTCCTCAGCCTCTCCTGAGCCTATGCAAGTCTGCTCTGAAGTAAGCCTATTACAGTCAATGGGGCTCATTCCTGTGTAAGGGAGGCAGTGGAAATGAACCTGAGAGATCCAGCAATTGCACGTCTACTCCAAAATAAATCCTGTTATAATCAGTGGGACTCACTCCTGTGTAAGGGGAGCAAGGCAAAGAGCCTGAAAGATCTAGCCTTGCAGGTCTACTCTAAAGTAAGCCCTATTATACTCAGTGGGGCTCATTCCTGGTGTAAGGGAGGCAGATTGCAGCTTAAGATTAGTTTTATTTTTCTGTATATTTTGTATTTTCTGTATTATTTTGTATTGCATAACAGAATTGTAATCTATTTTATATGAATGTTTTTTGTTATGGAACAAATTGTTTGAATTTTCATTATTTCTCATGAGAAAATTTGCTTTGATGTTGGATTACATTTTGGATGACAAGCAGGCTTCCGGAACAAATTATGCTCATAAACCAAGGCACCAATGTATTTATTATAGTATTCTATATATGCAAAACTGAAAAGTCACTGATTGACTCGCTGAATGACTCATCAACACCCAGCCAAAACCAGTGAACTGAGAGGCAAGAAATGTGGGGAGGGTGTTCCTTTTGTGACGGAGAGATCCGCTAAGAACCAGTTTTGGGAAATTCCAACTGGAAGGGGGTGAAAGAGGGTGCAACACGTTTTCCTCCCTATGCTTTCCATTGAGAATCCCTGACTGAGGGATGCTCTGCCCCAACCCCTGGACCTAGAAGCATGAAATTTGGGGAGGGTCTTCCTTCTGTGACGGGAACACCCACCATGAACTGATTTCTAGAAATTTCAACCCTAAGGGTCTGAAAAGGGCTGCAACACATTTTTGGCCACTTTGGGGAATGTTGCATTCAGGGTCGATGCACATGGGAGGATGTTGCGCATCAATGGGGGATGTTGCACATGGGAGGGATGATGCACAATGGGGGATGGCACCCAGGGGGTATTTATTCCCGCAACACAGGTATGTTTTGCTTATTTAAATAGTATTTAAATATTTCTATAACGTAAATTTGAATAACATAAATTGACATACAGGTCAATATAGGTCAATTGACATATAGGTGCAGCTCTGTTGACATATAGGTGCAGCTGGATCCAATCGTATGGGCTCTGCTTTTCCACTGGACTCATTCAGTGGTGTGGAGAGGGGGATTTGCTGCTTGGGTAACAGCCTACTCCATAACAACCCAAGCCAGGCTTTCGTGCCCCGCATGCAGCGTGTGCAGCGCTAAATACCGATCCCAGAGTCTTCCAAGACTGAGGGAGGCCTGCTTGCTGACTTCTAAACTGACATATAAATCTACAACTGTATAACGTAAGTGGGTCGTGCAGGGATGGCGTAAGAGCAGGGAGGCATCTGAGCGCTCACCCTCCTCGTCCAGCTGGGCGCTGTCGGTCTCGGAGGCGTCGTCCTCACTGGCTGTGATTTCAGTGATGAAGTTCCCCAGGCCCAGCGCGCCCAGCCCAGCCAAGTGGTTTTTGGATTCCTGGTGGGGAAGCAGAACGGAAGACCTGACTCCAGAGGCCCGAACAAGCTCACAAGCACAGGCTGAGTCGGTCCAAGGAAGGGGGCAACAGGTCGGAACAGGGACTCAGAGACACACAGGAGCTGCTGTTCCTGGGGAGTGGGGGGGGCACTGATGTTCCTTGTGGGGCTAGTTCTCTGGGCGGGGGGCTGATATTCCTGAGGGAGGGGGTGATATTCTTGGGGGCTGGTATTCCAGGGAATGATGTTCCTGTGGGGGGGTTGGTGTTCTGAAGGCTGATATTCCTGGGGGGTGATGTTCCTTGGGGGGCTAATTCTCTGGGGGGGCTGATATTCCTGAGGGAGGGGGTGATATTCTTGGGGGCTGGTATTCCAGGGAATGATGTTCCTGTGGGGGGGTTGGTGTTCTGAAGGCTGATATTCCAGGGGGGTGGTGTTCCTTGGGGGGCTAGTTCTCTGGGGGGGGGGCTGATATTCCTGAGGGAGGGGGTGATATTCTTGGGGGCTGGTATTCCAGGGAATGATGTTCCTGTGGGGGGGTTGGTGTTCTGAAGGCTGATATTCCTGGGGGGTGATGTTCTTTGGGGGGCTAATTCTCTGGGGGGGCTGATATTCCTGAGGGAGGGGGTGATATTCTTGGGGGCTGGTATTCCAGGGAATGATGTTCCTGTGGGGGGGTTGGTGTTCTGAAGGCTGATATTCCTGGGGGGTGATGTGCCTTGTGGGGCTAGTTCTCTGGGGGGGCTGATATTCCTGAGGGAGGGGGTGATATTCTTGGGGGCTGGTATTCCAGGGAATGATGTTCCTGTGGGGGGGTTGGTGTTCTGAAGGCTGATATTCCTGGGGGGTGATGTTCCTTGGGGGGCTAGTTCTCTGCGGGGGGGGCTGATATTCCTGGGGGAGGGGTGATGTTGGGGGGGCTGCTGTTCCAGGGGGGGCTGGTGTTCCAGTGCTGATGCTCCTGGTGGGTCAGACTGCGGGGCCTGTTCCCGGGCTCTTCCTCAGCCCCCGGAGGCATAGAGGGCCTCCCCTTTGACCGGGGGGGGGGTCATGAGGCGCTGGGGGGCCTTGGGAGGGAGGGGCCCACCTGGTCGAGCAGCCCCTCGCCCTCCAGCTGGCCCTGCTCGTTGATGTTCCCGAAGAGGAAGCCGGCCAGGGAGAAGGGAGCCTCCGCGCCGCCCTCTCCGCCTTCCCCGGCCGCCTCATCCTCGCTCTCCGAGTCCGACATCTCCGCTACCGCCGCCGCCCCTCAGACACTGGCACCGGAAGTCGCACGATCTGAGCGTCGGAAGCGGAAGTCACACGCCGGAAGTAGTGCCAGTGAATCCGGCTAGAGCGGAGTCGCACAGCCCTGCGTGCCGGAAGCGATACCAGCGAGTCTGGCTAGAGCGGCAAGTCCTCCCAGAGGGGAGTGGCTTCTTCCTCACTCCTTCCCCTGCAGGTGACAGTGGGGTCTCCTCCGGAGTAAGACCCATGTGGGGCAACGTGGGTAGGACTTTATCAGCGTCAATGGGCCTTACTTTCAGGAAATGTGGGTAGGAATGAAACCTTGGACCCAATCCTAGGCAGGTCTACTCAGAAGTAAGCTCAGTAGAGTCAGTGGGCCTTACTCCCAGGAAAGTGTGGGTAGGAATGAAGCCTTGGACCCAATCCTAGGCAGGTCTCCTCAGAAGTAAGCCCAGTAGAGTCAATGGGCCTTACTCCCAGGAAAGTTTCCAGGCTCCCTCTCCTTCCACCGAAGAGGGGTCCCTGCAAGCACCTTGGTACTCAGAGAGGGGTCAGGACCCCCCTGGTTACAGCCTCAGGGCAGAGGGTCAGGAGAAGGTGGGATCCACCATCCTGGAATCTGGAAGTGGGCTTTCCTGGGAGTAAGTCTCATTGACCACAATGACACTTACTTCTGAGTAGGCTGCTTCTGTGCTGGAAAGAGCAGATGTGGTTGAAGAGCCATAAATAAGAAGAGAGTCACAATTAACAGAAGAAAAATCAAGAAAATGCTTTATTACAATTTAGTTCTGCATAATTTAAACTGTTAGTCGCAATACAAAATCTGTCTCTGCTATAAAATCATTGCCAGTGTACGTCTCAGTCTCACCCCAGCACTCCAAGGCACTCCGTCTCTGCTCAGCCTGGAAGGCACCAACCTTCATTTCTACCAGGCAGTCCTGCCGGCTGCGCCTCCTGCACTAAGCAGAGCGTCCCAGGAAAGGCATTGGCTTACAGAGCTTGGGCTGCAGCATCGCTGAAGGCACCAGAGCTAAAGACACACCTAACGGTGATTGCAAGAGGCACTTCTCAAGTGGCTGCTCCTCTTTTATTTAACGGGGCTGGTAAATGGCCCTCCCCATCCCAGCACTGTCTTCTCAAGTGGCCTCCACTGGTATTCTGTGACACCTTTTGGGATGGAGACAGGTTTTCTCTGTAAACCGCTTTGTGAGCTTATATACAGGGGCTCCTCAGGTTATGACACACCCGACTTACAGCAATTCACCATTTATGCCACTGGTGACATAGCCCCACCTACTCACCTTCCCTCCAGGGAAGCCCCTGGCCAACAAGGAGGAGCACACGCGCCAGCCATGGAACTCCCTGGCACACACTCCTCCTAGCCAGCCAGGGGCTTCCCTGGATAGGGCAGACCGACTTACGTCAGAAATCAACCCTACGTCGTTACATGGGAACCAATCTGTGAGTAAGCCCATATGCTCCTGACTTCTGAACATAGTGTTTAAATGCGTCCGATCGCAACCGCCCAATGTATCTAATCGCCTCCTCAGGGAGCCCCATATCGGCAGCAAAAGTAGCAGCCCCAATTCTCAGAGAGTGAACGTTATAATGGGTGGTGGACAGTCCCAGGGAAAACACAGTCCACTGGAAAACAGTAAGGTCCTCCACCAGCGTGCTGAAACAAGGGGCTTACAAAATGTAGCACAAACTGGCGATGCACAGTGAGAGCCCTCACCAGGCGAAGGGGGTGTCAAGGGAGAGCCCTAAGGTTAACAACTGCCCCTTTCCCCCTTTGATCGTTCTTGGCCCTCCAGAGACGCAGAGTGCAGCCAGACTGGTGGAGGATTAGGTCCGACCACCACAAAACCCACGCTGGATCAGCAGCTCTGGAACGGACCAGGACCTCACTGAGCCAAAATGCCCCCAAAACATGATTAAAACTACAGCTCGGAAACAAACCCTCTCATAGTCCGAACTGCTGCAAGGACCCCTGTACTGAAAAGCAGTATATAAATACTGTTGTTGCTGAGTTTCTTGATACAACCAGGTGAATTCATTCCCACACAAACTCGAGATGCGTATTATAAAAACAACACTTGCACAATTATTTTTTCCAAGAAGGAAAAGTTAATAATTCAGTGAAGGTTAATCCCTGCTTGCACGGCTCCAGTGACCTAGACAGATTTAAAGTACAGAAGCCAGCCTGTGCCACTTTTCAATACCACTCACACCTGCATGTTTAGAAGAGCTCACTGTGTGAGGTACCTGTGCAGGAAAACTACAGTGATCACTGGGAAGGCACAGGAAGACTGCTCTTTTTGGCGCTGGCAGTCAGGATTTTTTAAGAAATAAGGGGAGCGCAGTGAAGAAACCAGACTTCCTCCTACACAGCAGGCGGGTCTCGGCCACAAACCCACATTACACAATTCAAGACTGACTGCGGGATTTGGCAGATGCTGACACAGACAAGGTGCCCGGTTGACACAAAGGTCAGCCTACAGAGCTCTTTAAAGACAACTGTGGTGTAACCAGGTAGAAGGAAACCTCCAGCAGCATTGGTCATTAGGACCACACATATAATCAAGGCCTTAATGAACTGTGTGCTTTGTAAAGAGAGGGGCCAGGCAATGCAACCAGCACCTCCTCTCTGAGTTGGCAGAACAAGCACCTGAGGAAGAGGGTGCTCCGCAGCCAAGCTGTGGAAGGGAACCATGAAGGGTGATGTAGCTTTGGGAAGTGACCTCAGCTTGCTGACATGGAGGGCTGAACACACAGAGGAACTGAGTCACAAAGCCCATATGATTCACCTCTTAGAGCCTAAAATGTTAAATCAGTCCACAAGCTGAGGCTATTTCCCAAACAAGGGGCAAAGCCAGATAACCTCTCAGGAATGGTTCCCCTCTGAATTTGGATGCCTGGATCACTCCTTGTGTATGCTGGGTGTCGCATACCACAAAATGGAGACTCCTTAAATTCAGAAGCTGCTTTTGAATACTGTACGATTCGGCGGTTGAAAAGGCACGGCCCATCAAGGCACAGAAAGCGCAGATCAGTGACTAAGGGCCAGGAGAAGCAACAGCAGCAACACACAAAGCAGAGTCATTATTGCCTCTTGTGGACAGGTGCATCCCTGAAGCGGGTGGAGGAAGAGGAGGAAAGGGCTGGCTTTGAAGGAATCTTCCCCAAGTGCAGCCCTTGCCCACCAAAGGCGGCAGGGAGCCACATCATGAGCCCAGACTATGAAGGTTTGGCAGATGGGCAGAGCCTTTGCCCTAGAATCAACCTGAACTTCTCCACCTGCTGAAGCCAGTCCCTGAATGCAAGAAGTCTCTCTCTGGAGCCATAAGTGCAAGAGGCCATTTGATGAAGGAGACAACCTGCCAACAGCTCAAGCCCCTCAGTCTCTGGTCCGCTCCTTCCTCAGCAACTACAACAGAAGGCACTTCTTGGAGTTCTTCTTTGTCACGGGATACAAAACAGCCCGCACGGCTTCAGCAAACACTTCCCGCACCCCCTCCTGGGTCAGTGCTGAGCACTCCAGGTACTTGACCGCTCCAATCTGTTTGGCCAGCGACGTGCCCTGCTGCGGGGTGGTGGGTCCCAGGCTCTGCTCCTTCAGCTTTTTCACTGTTTCCGAGTTGCTTCTCAAGTCCCTCTTGGTGCCCACAAGGAGGATGGGCACATTCGGACAGTGATGAGAGACTTCTGGGTGCCATTTGTGCCGCACGTTCGCATACGAGGAGGGGCTCCCGATGGAAAAGCAGATCACAAAGACATTGGTCTGTGGGTAGGAGAGGGTGCGCAGGCGGTCATACTCCTCCTGGCCTGCAGTGTCCCAGAGGTTCAGACTCACCGCCCTGCCATCCAGTGTCATCTGAGCACTGTAATTATCAAACACTGTGGGAATATACTCCTCAGGGAAGGCGTTGGTGGTGTAGCTGATGAGCAGACAGGTCTTTCCCACTGCGCCATCTCCAACCACCACACACTTGATGGTCTGCATTCTTTCACCCCGAAAGAGTCCTGCACAAACAGAAAGGTAGAGGGTCAGAGCAAGCCCAGGTCATGTAAGAAAATACACTTTTCTGGCCATTCTGGAGGCTTGGTAGAATTACCTGTATCTCAAAGATGCAACACACACATAGGAGATGTCACCAGATCTTGTATTTCAAAAAACTACACAAGAAAGACTGAATTACTGGCCAGGAATGAGCTCCCTCAAAAAAGTCCCAAACTCAGGTCTTGTCCCAAGTTTGGGACATCCTCATCCTCTGGAAACATCCTCATCCTCTGGAAACATCCTCATCCTCATCCTCGGGAAAGCCTCATCCAGACCTCATTATGAACAAACATGTTGAAACTGAGACTGGCAGGACTGGAATCTGCACCTAAGCAAAAGCTATCACTGAATAAGGCCGAAGCAACTTGCCTGGCGCATTTTGAGCGCCTCCAGCAATGGGGAAGCATCACGGCTCACCTTTGCTGCTGCTGACAGTGAGCAAAATGTGCTGGATCATCAAGCTGAACCCTTTGCATGCAGAGCAAAGGAACAGACCTGGTGCTCCACAAGAAGATGCCAAGTCTCGACACCGGAGAGATTCTAGGCATTCAAAGCCACTGCAAGGAGGAAGTCTGTGATTGCACCATGTCAAAGGCAGCCGCTGCAAACACGAGCCAGTTCTTGCCTCTTCAAGGGTCCACAAAGCACTCTGACCCCAGAGAGGGTTTTAAGTACACAGCACTGCAATGTTTCCTTCCTGCACCACCCCAAAGAATCTGCCGTCTTCTGAAAACACATTTAGAGCTGAAAAGGAGGCCAAGAACAGCTTATTCTCAAGAATTAAGGGGCTTGAGCTGCAGCAGGGAAAGCTCACACTGAAACTGAGGATGTGGGAGAACTTCAGGAAGGATGCAAAGCTAGGCTCCACATTGGGGTCCAGCTCCTGGGAAGGTTCAGAGTGACTCTCGGTGAGGAGGTGGCGCTTCCAACACAGGGGGCAAAATGGAGCCTTCGCCCTTCCCCTGGGATTCCAGCTCCAGCACTTTTAGAAGTGGAATGAATGGCTACAAAGCAGAATTCCACATCTAGATACCAACACAACTGACCCGCTTTCAAACTGGAGCGGCCAGACTAGCCTGAGCAAGACACAACTTGTGCTTCTCTCTCCAAAAGGTGCTACTTAGCCCTCAAGAGGCAGCTTCTTGCTGAGCAAGAAACCATCTGTGAAAATTATACTATCCCTTCTGGGAAGCAGCAAATAGCTGCAGCATCACCACGAGAACATGGAAGTGGGATAACACCCCCCAGTGAAACTAGGGGGAATCAGGCCACCCCTCTGCAACCTTCGCCTGGAGCCCCTTCCCTGACCTTTCTCCCCGAAGAGTCTCCAGTCTGGCTTCTGGGCAAGGGATGCTGTCACCACCTCATTCCTTAAACCTACCATTTATGAGCCCTGGCGTTTCATGTCCCAGTTCAGCTGCTTTGCCTGGCCTTTAATGTTCATTGCACTGGGTACTGGGGTGCAGTGGCATAGCTAGAGGGGGGCAGAACAGTCAGTCATGGAGAGAACCTCACTCCTTTGGAGCCATTCCAGTAGGGGGTGTGTGTGCAAAATAGAACCATATGGCTCCATTTTGCACACACATCCCTCCTGGAATGGCTCCGAATGGGTGATACTCCCGTCAAGACTGACTGCTCCACCCCCCTCTAGCTATGCCACTGCTGGGTTGTCATGCCTTCAGAGCAGGAGCTGCACATAGTATTTGAATCAAATCCTACACACACACGCCAGAGATCCTCACAAAAACAGGATCGGAGTGGCTGTTCCAAGGAATACATTTAAATACTGAACGCTCCACTCTCTTGGTCCACTTCCTGTGAAGGTGAGTGCCTACTGCTGCCTGACTGCACAGGAGCAACAGAAGATGACAAAAATGTGCAACAAATTCACATTTGACCTGAACAGCGCATGGCTTTTTCTGTTGGATCTCTCTGTTCTCCAACTGCAATAAAAATACCGGATGGGAGTTCAGATCACCTGCCAACCTCCGGTTGTCGTTGCTGCCACACCTCTAGCAAGACGCAGCAACCCAGTGAAAACCAGCAACACATGCTTCTGTGCAAAACCACTTCCTCGCCAGCATGCTCCCAGCCTTCCCCAGTAGCCAAAACACACAGCAAGCAACTTCACAGGGGGAGGCTCCCTTGCAGAATGTCACTCTCACAACCAGCTCTTGCTTGACAAACATGCAACTTGTCACTCAAAAATCCTTGTGGAACTGGCCAGAGCGTTCATTCACTTCGGAAGGAGGGAGACTACACAAGACCTGCTATCAAGGGACGGAAGATGGGGTGTCTGATATGAGAGTCCAGTCACTCCTTGGAGGCTCCAAATCCATCAGCTGGAGACAATTATCAAGTCAATATATACTGTAGATGCATGGAAAAGCATCCATTCCAGAAAGCAGATCACATTAGGCATATCAAGCTAGATATCATGCTGTAGATATCATGCTGTAGGGCCAGAAAAAGAGCACTACCTACTTAATTCAGCCCAGGCTCCGTTAACAATTATCACAAGCGGCAATTCTCTCTCTCTCACACACACACACACCCACCCCAGTTAGGCTGGCACAAGACTTGTGCTATCTGGGGACTGGGGAGGGGGTGTCACAAAAGTTCTGCAAGACACTTCTGTGCCACTCCTCGGGGGGTGGTTAGGTTAGTGCACAGATATGCAGCAGGAAAGGAGAAACAGGAAAGTTGTGCCACCCTAAATTGGTTAGGATTGTACCTTTAAAAGCACAAGAGTCAGGGCACAATCCTAAGCAATATAGGCCAGTTCAACCCACCTGTCTCCTTGTTCCCACAGTGGTGTGGGGATGCCAGCACATCTTTGTGCACTGGCCTAACACCACCAGGAGTGGCACATAAATGCCTTATGGCACTCCGTGACACCCCAGGCTAGCATGGGACTTGTGCCAATCTAACTGCTGTCAGTATGCTGTATCAAATACAGACAAGGCATCCAAGTGCCCTTCTCCACTTTTGCATTAATTAAGAATGCTAATGCAAAAGAGGGCACTGGGATGCAGGTGTCCTGTGTGCTGCTGTGACATCTGGTGGGCCATACTGAGATACAGGAAGCTGGACTAGATGAGCCTCTGGCCTGATCCAGCTGGTCTCTTCTTATGAGAGGTCCAAATGGCACCAGCCACTGGTCTCCATGCCGTGCAAGGACAAAGAACAGCCG
This sequence comes from Cryptoblepharus egeriae, assembly GCA_030015325.1. NCBI lineage: Eukaryota > Metazoa > Chordata > Lepidosauria > Squamata > Scincidae > Cryptoblepharus > Cryptoblepharus egeriae. The sequence continues at coordinate 825,364 of JAREYC010000016.1, forward strand.
GAGAGAGACGCCTTCCCTCCTCATCTGCCCCTTCTCGGAGCCAGAAGCGCCATCCCTGGGAAGAATGTTGCATAACATGGAGTGGGAGAGCTGCCAAAGGGCTGATCTCCACCTTGCATCCTGATCCCCACCCTAAGGGAAGGGCTCTGTACGATGCACAGTCTTTTACGAATAAGGCGGGACATAAATAGTCAACAGTAACATAAAGAAGAAAAAGACATAATGCATTATGTAATACTTATGTTTTAGCAGATTTGAACGTGCTAACTTTGCAGAAAACCCCCATGCCTGGAACCACCTACGACACCTCAACAGCTCTTAGACCCTTGTTAGCCTGGAGGGGGATGCTCTCCCCTCCCCCCACAGCACCCCACACCAGCCCCTCCCCCCACAGCCCCCCCAAGCCTGGAGGGGGATGCTCTCCCCTCCCCCACAGCACCCCACACCAGCCCCTCCCCCCACAGCCCCCCCAAGCCTGGAGGGGGATGCTCTCCCCTCCCCCCACACCAGCCCCTCCCCCCACAGCCCCCCCAAGCCTGGAGGGGGATGCTCTCCCCTCCCCCCACAGCACCCCACACCAGCCCCTCCCCCCACAGCACCTCAAGCCTGGAAGGGGAGGCTCTCCCCTCCCCCCACAGCACCCCACACCAGCCCCTCCCCCCACAGCACCCCCAAGCCTGGAGGGGGATGCTCTCCCCTCCCCCCACAGCACCCCACACCAGCCCCTCCCCCCACAGCACTCCAAGCCTGGAGGGGGAGGCTCTCCCCTCCCCCCCACAGCACCCCAAGCCACGCCCCTACAGAGACCTTGTGGCTGCGAGTTCCACAGGCCCAGCTCAAGCCAGACAGGCCTGAGGCTTAGGCAGGGGGGAGGAAAGGGCAGTACCGTCCAGGCCCAGCCTCACCTCCGTCCCGCGGCTCCTCTCAACCCACCGTCGCCGGCCGAAGCGAAGCCGTATCCGGCAGCCTGGAGCTGACCCCGCCTTCCTCCTCACACCCAACCGTCGCAACGCGCATGCGCACGCCACTCCCGCTTTTCAAAAGCACTCTCCCAGGGAGTGCTGGGAAATGTAGTTTTCTACCAGCGAGATGAGCAAGGCTACGGTGGCCGGCAGAGCTCAATTCTATCCAATCGCGTTTTAGACCTGCAATTTTCTCCTCCAGCCTAAAGGGGTGGGCGGGCAGAAGACACCGTTAAAGAGGACAAGGTCTGCTCAGAATGTGGGACACCCAAGAAAAGTGTAGGCCATGAAAGATAAAGCTTGACAGTGCAATTCTATTTGTGTCTACTCAGAAGTAAGTTCCATTGCATTCAGTGGGGCTTACTCCCAGGAAAGTGTTCTTGGGATTGCAGCAAAAAACTCATGGATGCTTTTATCTTTCCAATTTCAAACACAATAAGCACAATCCTAACCAGGTCTACTCAAATGTAAGCCTCATTATGTTCAATGGGTCTTACTCCCAGGAAACTGGATTGCTGCCTATATCACTTATTAAATTTAATTTCAAATTTTTAATGTAATAAAATTTTAAAATTTGAAACTATGACCCATCATTTATTAAAGGCAGGAGGAGAAGGTTTTCCAGGACAGGAGGCTAACAGAGGAGAGTCCTGGAAAAGGAGGACAGAAGGGTCACATCTGGGGCGTCCTCTCTCTGATTGGTTGCTCCTCCCTCCCTCCCAGCTGCTGTGCCCCCTCCCATCCAGGTCATCCCCATTGGTTGTTTTCCGAACGTTCCATGCGTCCTGATTGGTGGTTTAAGCGCGCGCGCCACGATCTCTGCTCTGATTGGCTGCCTTCTGGCCAATGGGAGAGTTTGGAGGGAAGGCGTCCGCAGAAGCGGCGTGGACAGCGAGGAGGAAGGGCGTTTGTTCCGTGGCTCCTGCCAGGAGGCCTCACAGCCTCAGGCCCTTCTTCTCTGCACTGGAGGCCGCCTCTGAGCCCCCTGATGGGCTGGAAAGACCCCAGGTCTGGGAAGGGGGAGGCCCCAGCAAGGGCTGCTCCTGGGCCTGGAGGGCTTCTCCTGGACTGACTCTCCTCCTGCCAGGAGGCCTCACTGTGAGGAAGGGGCCTGTGAGGAGAAGGAAGAGGGAGGCCCAGCAAGGGCTGCTCCTGGGCCCTGGAGGGCTTCACTGCCAGGAGGCCTCACATCCCCCTGGATGGGCTGGAGGGACCCCAGGGGTTGGGAGGGGAAGGGAGAGGGAGGCCCAGCATGGATTACCAGCACCTCTGGGTGAGTACCTGCATACACACACATAGATACAAACACATGGACGCAGGTGAGTACCCCACCGATTTTCCAGAAAAGTACGTAGCACTGCACATACTGTAGCTACCCAAAAGCAAGTCCCACTGTATTCAGTAGGGCTGTGGGTGACGCAAGCGGATAAGACGCTGTGCCTGTTAACCAGCAGGCCAGGGTTCGAGACCCAGGTCGGTCCCACAAGACAAGGGTGAGCTCCTGTCCTTAGCCCAGCTCTGCAATGCAGCTGGATCCAATCGTATTGGCTCTGCCTTTCCATTGGACTCATTCAGTGGTGTGGAGAGGGGGCATTTGCTGCTTGGGTAACAGCCTCTCCTCCATAACAGTCCAACCCAGGCTTTCGTGCTTCGTATGCAGTGCCAAGCACGATACCAGAGTCTTCCAAGACTGCTTTTTTAAAAATTTCCAAAATGAATATTGCAGACTAAATTCAAAGGAAATGTAGTCATGATTACCTTTCTTTAGAGAGAAGCATCTCCCTCTCCAGTACGCTTCCACTCTGTCACTCTTTTTCCTTTCACAGTCTGGGGAGCAGAGGCTGGCATTTCATCAGGCCTGGCAGGCAGTTCTTAAGCCTGCTATTTGGTGGCCAGAAGGTCTTGGATCAGGCCTGAGACCCCTCCATGCTCAGCCCAAACCACACAAAAGCACACACAGCTGCCAATCTCAGAGGGACCTTGAAGAACCATCTTCCTCCTTTATTTCACTGATCAGAGGGTAACAGCTTCACATCAAGAGCCAGAGAACCTCTTCCTCGGGTCCCTGCCCATCTCCCTCCCCAGTACCCTCCAGTCCAGACAGCCAAGGAACAGCAAGCAGCATCTGGCTCCAAGCACAAGAAACACTTCTGCACTGCCAACTACTACTCTCCTGCCATGTCCACTGACGGGATGAGAAACGGACCAGGGAGGGGGTGCTTCTACTGCTGATCCACAGGGTCAAGTCAGTTTCCAGGTGGTAAAAGGCTGGGGAGGGATCCACTCTCTTCTCCTTCCCACTCCTCATCTTCATCCGACCAACTCAGGCTGTCATCGGACTCATCCAAGGGGACTCCTGCTTCCTGAGCATCCACAGCTTTAGCTTCTGGCTGCTGGGTGGCCTGTGCCCTGCTCTGTGAAAGCTCCAGCCTGGCCCAGGTGATGGGGCTGTCCTTCTGCAGGCAGATTTCCACCTTAGAAGGTAACATGTTCACAAAACTTCTCTCCACGCTGATAACCTGGAGAGTGGGGAACAAGGGGGCTTTGGCAAAACATAGGCATGTGTATCTCCCAACTTTCAGTTCTCAGGATAACTGACAATAACTTTAGACTAAAAAAGCTGTTCCAAAAACCTAAAAACTATAGTTCTGGGATCCAGTTTTTGATTTGTCACAAAACTGACAGGGTGGGTTAGAGTTTACATGCATCAAGGGTTGAACAAGTTGGAGGTGGGGAAGAAGCACCAGGCAGCATCTTATAACTTTGGCAACCACCATAACTCTCCAGCTGGGATGAACTGGGCAGCCCAAGTGTCCAGCAGGAGAAGCCCCTATGTATTAACAGCTGTATGACAAGCAGAAATTCAATAGAGGAATGTGATTCCTTGCCCACCCAGGAATAAGTCCAGAGGATTTGCTCTTTTCTGCAGACATCCTTAGTAAGAAACTGCTAAGCCAGCTGAGACTCACCCCCCAGAGGTCCACCTCTGCTGTGAAGACCTTCTCACCCTCAAAGATTATGTGGATGTCCAGCTGCAAGAAGGAAGAACAAGCAGAGGAGTTCCCTTGACCAGCTCGTGTCCCCCCAGCTCACTTCAGGAAACAACCAGCTGTTGGAGTTCTAGGAATACCCAGTATTCCCTCCTTCCCCCCTCCCCCACAAAGCTGACCTTGAGGGCATCTATACTCACCGCAGTACGGTTGGCCTTCACAGTGCTGGAATCCGGCAAGGGGGTCTTGGCATAGATGGTCACCACCACTTGGCTACTGGTTTGGTGCCAGTCCTGCCGGCAGGAGACCAGTTTCTTGTCCTAATGCCAAGGAGAGCCAATTAGCCCCTGAGCCCTCCTGATGGATGGAGCAGGTATTTCTGCATCCACCTAATGACAAAGAACGGGCACTTCGTAGGGCAAGGGCAGTAATTTAGATGCAGAGCTAGAAATCTAGAAATGGCCATGCTGCAAGGAATACGGCTGTCATATCTCCAAGAGGATCCATTGTCACCAATCTGTTCTACCTGAGGAAATACTGCCTTACCCCAAAGGGACGGGTGCAGTGGTGGCCATTTCAGCACCGCATCTCCTCTGGGTGCTTCTGGGGCTTGGAATTGGGCTGTTAGTTGCCTTGAAGGGAAGTTAAGGTCTGAACACTCCTTTCCCCAGGAAGCTGATCCTGGAGTCCAACCAAATCTGGAATCCAACAGGATCAAGCCTGATTTGGACATGGAACCTGGGAATCCAACAGGATACACCAGCTGTTGCAAACAGGGATAGCGAGGGGCTCACCTCCTTCTTCACCCAGTTGTGCCTCCCTCTGCTGCAGCCCTTCTGTTCCAGGAACTCTGTGAAGTCAGTGGTTTTAATTCCACAGCAGCTCCAGTATTTCATGCTGTGGGGGGAGAAACAGGAGAACATGTATTGCCTATTGGTTGCAGTTCTATTCCCTCTTCCTCTCATTGTGCCCCAGCACTTATTCCACCAGACTGACTCAGATGCGGACAGGATGGAGCTCTAGAGGGAGCAACCTGCCCTGCCCAGCTAGGCACCAGTCCCACCCAGTGAACACAGCAGTGCGGAGAATGTAAAGGGCTGCTTTGGAAAGAGCTCCATCATGTCTTCTGGGGGGCCTGAAGCAGCCTGGTCCTCGATGCAGTAACCCCTCTTTGCAACAGGTGTACTCTCTGTGTCCTTTGTTATCCACTAGGATTCTGTTCCAGAACTTCTCATAGATTGAAAAACAGTGGAAAAATGTATTTTAAAACCCACTTCCAGGGTTCTTGCACCTCCATTGCGCCTAATGGATTAATGTTGGGCCTGAACAGCTACAGGGATTTGATTCTGGGACTGCCTGTAGATATCAAAATAATGTGATAAATAAAGGCAGTTTAAAAACAAAAGTCCTATTACAGTTTTTTATAAACAGCTTGTCTTACTGTCAGTCAGCAATTAGAAATGCAAAGGACCCCCTGTATTTGCTTGGCTCAGCTGAAGAATGGAATGATTGCTTGATGACTGCCTCTCTACAACAGTAAGAAAAGCAGTTTTAAAAACTGATTTGCAGTGGCTGTTAGTGAAATAGCCACTAATTGAGTTCACTAACATTGAGTTTCACTCACTAACATTGAGTGAAATTCTTGTATAAAAAATTGGTGTATAACAAGGTTGGACTTGTATATAAATTAAAAGAAGGCCACAAAGTCCCTTGAAGGCAACTACCCTGTTCTGAGCAAGGGGAGCATGACTTGTGGGATGCACAATGTGCCCCTGACAGTGCTGGGCAATCGTGTTACCCACAGGGGCAGTTGCACATCTCCAGAGTTATGAGGGGGGTCTATTTCTTTTAACAGTCAAGCCTGGCTAATGTCCAGAGAATGCTGTAAGTGTTGATCTTACCCCTCGTGAAAAACGGGCACCCCAGGATGGAATGTGCAGGTCTCTGAGTTGCTCTCCTCCCCCTGGTAGACCTGAAAGACAAGCAGGGCTGGTTAGATAAGCAAGGGCTGCAGGTGCCAAGTGCCCTCAATGCCACCTGGAGTTCTCCAGCCTCTGCCTTCTCTTTTTCATATCAAAGTAGTGGCATAGCTAGAGGGAGTTTGGCAGTCCTTGGAGGGAGCCTCCCCCAGAGCCAAGATATACGCTCACCCTGGGGAAGTGGTGTGGCTAGAAGGGGGTATATGGCTCTGAAGGTGTAAGGCTCTGTCTACTGCTCTGCCACCATATCAGAGCCACAACCCAGGGCTTTGTTCTTGCACCAGGACTCTCAACAGCTGTCACTTGGGCTTGGGTACTCAATGCCACATAGCAATGGGGTCGCTGGAAGGTTTTGAAATGAAAACATCATTTCTTGGAGGGTGATGGTGGATCCAGACTTGGACCACCACATGCAGGAAAGACAGTTGGCTCTTTCTTGCTGCATCACAGTTCCCAACAAAAACACACCTTGAGGCCTGGAAACCCACATGCCACTGGGATCCTCTTGGATCTCTGTTCAAGATCCAGCCCCCTTTGGATCAAGACAAGTGTGAGACACCTGAACGCCCAGCCTGAGATGCAGATCCCAAAGAGCCAAATCTGAATGGGGAGCCTTCTGGAGAAAGGCCACATCAGAGGGGAGACTTGCCAGGAAGGGGGTCCACTTGGAAGGGTGAGCAGGGATTCCCAGCCAGTTTGACTCACCGCCTTGCAGCCTGAATTCTTGCAGGTGGTGCCAACGCTCACCTGGTCAGGCCCTGAAACACAGTGCACATCCAGGCATAAATACTTAGGTGCTGAGTGCTGGATCTTTCCCCATCCCAGGGGGACCAGCATCTGGATTCTCCTTCAGCTGACCACACTCAACCTCACTGCCCCCCAGCCATGCCTCTCCCTCCCCTCTTCCATTCCCAACCAACCACCCAGTGCTTACTGATGTCTGCAGAGCCAGGCACTGCCGGCTGCTCATCAGAGTTCAGTCTCCGAAGGGCCTGATCCAGAGACCCAGACACCTTCACTGGCAGCAGCTGCTTTGGCTCATCAGCACTGGAGAAGGTCAAAAGAGAACCAGGTGTGTCATAAGGATTGCAGCAACAGTCCAAAGCAAGGGGCCTGCAAGCCAGCCGCTCCCCAACACAACCGCCTTCAGTTACTTTATGGAACTCACTGCCACAAGATATAGCAAGATTCAAGGGGAATTGGTTTTCCATTCCCCAAACAGCTGAATGAGCACCTATTAGCCATAAGGGCTGACCATACATTGTTTTTTTAGCCTCATGTCATGGAAAAAAAATCATCCTCCTTTTCCTTGTGAGGAGGTTACGTGTAGCCTACTTATAATTAATACATTTTATTAAACTTATCAGGCTGTGATGCCAGAGCTCCTCCATGTCTATTCAGAAGCAAGATCCATTGTGTTGAATGAGACTAAGTGAAATCAAGAGTAACTATGAGGAGTCCTTGCTCCGGAGTAAGAACAAGTTACTCTGGATTGCAATATGAATTTTCCATAGGTTTTCACTAGGTGGTGCAGTAACTACAGGTGCACATCATGTCTCCTGCTCCTGTAGTTACTCTGGATTGTGCCCTTACTCCCAGAAAAGCCCAATGCCAGATTCCAGGGTAATGTATTCCACCCTCTTGTGACCCCCTCCCAAGGGGTCCCGATCCCCACTTTGAGTACCACTGAACTAAAGCATCCTGCTGGCCACTAATGAAAACCGGATAATGGGGAGGTGGACAACCAGGAATCGTTCACCTCAAGAGGTCATGGACCCCTCTTTCCCAGCAACTCACCTGGGCCTTTCCTGCCTCATCTTTTCTGCTGACTTTGGCCCCTGGACAATGATCTCGGTGCACGTTTTGGCCTTTGGATCCACCGAGACCACTTCTGGGTCTGGGGGCTTCTCATTGCTGTGATACCCTTTTGTGCAGCCCTGCAGAGGAAATGCACAGAGTCAGACCCCCTTACGAGTGGGGGACTGAACAGTAATTAAGCCAGGGGTTTCTTCTCTGGCAAGAAGTGAAGGCGCAGAACCTCCCACACATGGAGCTGTTTGGTCCAGGCATAAAAGACATCCGCGTCATTCCTGGATGTCAAAATTATATGTTTTTGCAAGAAAGTCTGCTGTGCAGTTCCTAAATCTGAACATTTTCAGAACATCACAGTTTGAAAGGACACAGAATTGTGAGAGGTGAAAATTGTGAGAGGTGACAAAAAGTGACCCCCCCATGTGCCCAAATTATTGTCAACATGTGCAAGGATGTGCAAGTAGAATACACAAACTTGCAGCAGCAACACTCAGTTACACACCGTGGGGGAAAACATGATGTAAATGGACCCCCCAATGATGTTACTTGGTCCCCCTTCTCCTGCACCCGCCCCATGCACAAGTCCTTGTGAGCATTTGTGCATAGGTTAATGTCTAGAACTGTAAGCTATAAAAGGGCAGCTGCAGATCAAAGGTCCCAAACCACCCCCCCACCCACCCACCCCAGCAGCACAGGTTGAAGGGATCCTGCCCCTGCCTGGGACCTAGCAGAAGCTGCAAGCTAGAAAACTAGTCTGAGCAGCCCAGCAATTCCATGTAATAAAGGCAGCATCATGGGTCGGGGTCTAGCGGGTGGGATCTGGAGCCTGAGATGCAGCTGGCTATGCAGGGGGTGGGGGTAGAGGGGGGGGCAGATGCAACTGACACCGTGACTCAGCAGAGCCTCCAAGATAGAGGGTTATAAACAGGAACTGGATCAGGGGTGCAGCAAGGATTATGGCCAAAACTCCCTTGGGTGATGAGATGCACGAGACGGGCAACACAGCCACAGCGCTTGCCACCTGGATGCCCAGCCACATACCTTTATGGAGAGGAACTCAGAGAAATCCGTGGTCCGTTTTTTACAGCAAGACCAACCCTGGGAGGACAGAAGGACATCAGTCACCCACTCCACAAGCAAGCCCCACATTGTCCGCAGCATCCAGAGTTCAGGTGGCCAGCAAGGAAAACCACAGTATAGGCATCCCCCACTTTCTGACAGTTCATTTTCTGACATTTCTGCTCTTTCAAGCAGGCCTCTGTCAGTCTTGAAAGACTCTGGTATCGTGCTGGGCGCTGCATACGCTGCATGCGAAGCACGAAAGCCTGGGTTGGATTGTTATGGAGGGTAGGCTGTTACCCAAGCAGCAAATCCCCTCTCCACCCCACTGAATGAGTCCAGTGGAAAGGCAGAGCCAATACGATTGGATTTCAACACCTTTCAATTATACCTAGCACTCATTCATTCAACACATGCTTCACTCTTTCAACCTCTCTCTGCTGGTCTAAAGGCTAAAATTGCTTTTCCTGTTGTTGATTTGCATGTGACGTGGTGACCACCCTGTTTTTAGCATTTCCTTCAGACTTTCTTCAGAAAATAACCAGCATTCAAAAACATAAGATATTCATTGCCCACACATGCCTTTGTTCACTTGACTGTAATTTGTTGTGCATTTTCACTATGTGTTATAAATATGTGTTATTTAAGGTTTTGCAAGTGATATTTGAGGGTTTTTTTGTTCTGTTTTACATTTGCAAGCTGAAGAAGATTGAGTTTCACTTTTCAACGGTTTTCCCTTTTGGATGGTGCTCCGGTCCCAAACCCATCCAATAAGTGGGGGTGCATGTACTGTAATTTAAACTACAACAATTCAGCTGTCACTGGCTGCACCTGATGACTTGGCATCAGCACCTGGCCGGGCTGGGGGCATTACATGCACGCTGCCTACAGCCCCCTTAGGAGAGATGCACTTAGGGGATGCATTTAGCCTGCAGAGCAGGAATGGGGAAAGCTGAAGTCTGCTGGCTACCAAAAGCAATGAGCGGCTACCAGCTCAACCCAGATTAGGAGACCTGGAAATCTGCACCTCTTGTGCCTGTGCAACCCCACTGCATGCACACCTGTATTGTGTGCCTATTTGAGCCACTGAGGTTCAACACCCCCCACAACCCTACCCCCACCTCGCTGCTCTGCACTGTCAAACCAACTCACCTTCAGGGCATCATGAAAAATGGGGAAGCCGGGGTGGTAAAGACAGGAGTCTGAGAGCAAGGAAACAAAATAAGGAAAGCAGCCTTTCCCCCCCCCCCCACCACCCCCCCCCCATGAGGCAGGAGTTGCACTTGCCTCACTTCCCCTTATACCAGCAGCTCTGCCAGGCCTGGCCATAACAATATAGACCTGATCCATCCACAGAGGCCACTTCAGTCTGCTCTACCTGTCTGGGAATAGCTGCCCCCAAAGCCCAGCTGTAACCTGAGAGCCCAGGTATACCAGACAGGGAGATCTGAGCTCCAATTCAGGGAAGGGGCCAGGTTTGCCCAGCCAGCCAACTTCAGCCGTGGAGACCAGTTCAGTCTGGAGCTGGGTCTACCTGCCTGGGAGTAGCACCTCCAGAAGCCCAGGTGTAACCTGAGAGCCCAGAGTTCTGGGAGGAGCAGCAAATCTACCTGCCCAGCAAATTTCACGCATGGAGTCCAGTTCAGTCTGGTCTACCAACCCAGCAGTAGCAGCTCCAGGTGTACCTGAGAACTCAGGTGTACCACCAGGTAGGTCTGAGCTCCAAGTCTGGGAGGGTCCCAGGTCTACCTGTCCAGGAGTAGCAGCAGCTCCAGGTGTGCCTGGCAGGTAGGTCTGGTCTGCAGGTGCTGGGGGGCTCTGGGGGGAAGGCAGTGCCCCCCACCCACCTGCCCCTGTCCCCTTACCTGGGCTGTTCTGCTCAGGATCGAACCTCTGCCCGCAGCCCCGGTTGTAGCAGAGCAGCGGAGGAGCCATCGCTGGGAGGAGGCAGGCAGGCAGGCAGGCTATCTTTAGATGCTGGAGCCGCCCCAAAGAAGGGCAAGCAGCTGGCCGGAGCCCTCCTCCAACCAGGGCCTCCCCCTCCCTCGGTGGCGTAGCTGGAGGGGGGCGCAGCACTCAGTCTTGGGGGAGTCTCACCTAGTGGCGTAGCTAGAGGGGGACCCCCAAAAATGTAAGGCATCCAAGAAAAATGTAGGACATGACAAAATAAAAGCTAAAACCATCATTATATGTCACTTTTATGTGGTTAATTTAAACCACATCATTATGTGTATTACTTACTAGTAGAATTTACACATCGTTGTTGGAGAAAAAAATATCAAGAATATTTGTGGGCACTGACTGGGCAATGACAGGATATGGGAGGGCAGTGGCAAGGCTGCAGTGGACACTGGTGGGCATCCCTACCAGACACCACTGGGCATCCCTACTGGGCACCACTGCACAGTAGGCATCACTGGGCACCTCTACCAGGCACCAACAGGGATCTCTCCCAGCACCAGGCATCCCTGCTGGGCACCGGGCAACAGTGAGCAACACTGGGAAGCAGGCACCAAATCACTTGGGTCTTTCCATCACAGAAAGAATCCCCTCCCCAAACTTCCTGCTTCTGTGCCCAGGAGTTGGGGCTGGGCCTTGAGGAGTCAGTGTTAAGTATAGGGACAAAAGCACATCGCACCCCTTTTCACTCCCTTCAGGTGTGAATTTCTAAAAATTGATTCTTAGTGGGTGCCTCCATCACGGAAGGAAGACCCTCCCAAATTTCATGTTTCTAGGTCTGGTGGTTTGGGCTGGGTGTGAGTGACTGACCAATTTGAGATAGAGAGTGAGATAGATAGATATACAGAGAGCGAGAGAGAGAGAGAGAGAATTTAATGACAAGAAGGCTCCATGCTGCCTACTCACAAGGAAAAGGAGTTTTTCCAGGACACAAGTCTTTTCAAAAGGACATGCCCCTGGAAAAAGAAGTCATATGGGTGGAATGCCAGACTCAGCACCTTGCCCCCTCTGGCTATGCCACCACTGAAACCCTTCCTGAAACCCTTGTGCCCACATGCTTTTCTCCCACCACTTCGAACAGGGGTCTCCCTCCCCCCTCATCCCGTGGGGGCAGATGATGGAGGAATACAGGCAGCCACTGCAGCTCTCACGCAGGTTCCATGCGTTTCTCTCCTGGGAACTCCACTGAAGGAGGCTTCCAGTTAGAAAGCGAAGGTCCAGCATAAAGCCCACTCGAGGGTGACCGTGGCCCCCCCCCAAGCAATTTATCCACCACCACCCCAATTATAATATAATCTTTCTACAGAAAAGGCTGGTGCGTAAGGATGTCCACATCTTCTGGCCAACATTCTGTGTCAACCAAGCAGGCTGAGGAGAGGAAACTGTCAACATTCCAGCTAACAATGAACATATGGGAAGGTTTCGTGTTTAGCATTTCAGAAACGCTGGACTGCAGGGACTTCACATTCAAAAGATAGGCAAGGAAAGAGACACACAACAGGATTCAGAAGCAATATTTATTTCTGGGTTTTTCACAATCCCACAAAAACTTAGTGATTCCAGGATCTTAAAAAATGGAGTGGATTCAAGCAAGAGGGAGCCCCACGGCTGAGCTAGCCTGGCTCCCCTACAGCCCCCCATGTGCCATCTGGCCAGAGGTATATATGTGGGGATGTGCTGGTAAAAGACTGCCAGATTGGATTGTCTTCCCCTCATGGCACCAGGTATCCCACATCACACAGGCACAGGGTGACCATAGGTTATAACCAGAAAAGAGGGCAACCTTCCAAAATGTAGGACACCCAAGAAAAATGTAGGACACGACAGAATAAAAACTAAAAACACTCATACTGTATGTATTGCTTTCATGTGATTAAATAATTTACTTATTATTGAATGTAAAACTATTTCATATAATTTATTCCATAATTTATGAATTTCAAGATGGTTCCACGCTGCTTGCTGACAAGGAAAAGGGGGACAATGAAGACTTTATTTCCAGGACACAAGGCTAAAATAGAGGACACATCATGGAAAAAGAGGACAGATGGTGACCTGCACAGGCAGGCAGCTTTGCCAGATCTGCTCCTCGTGAGTAACCAATTTTCCCGAATTGCCAGCCTGCCATGTGAGCCTTTGGGACATCTGAATTCCAGGCTGCCTCCCATTCCTGCAATCTTGGGCCTGGGGCGTGTCCCCCTTTGCAGTCCGGCTCAGAGGAGGACCCCAACCCTCTCTGCCCCACAACAAAGCTGCTCTCCCAGGACCCCAATATCCTCAGGTCATCCTCTCAGCAAGGCCAGTCAGCTTTTTCTGGGTCATCTCATAGGCCAGGAAGAGAGCACCGTTGGAGGGCAGTGCGCGGAGCACGGTAGGCATCAGTCCACAGTACAGAGCCATAAACCCTGTGATAGAGAATAAAGGCAGCAGGCCAGGCCTTGAGAAGGGTCGGGAGGGAGGAGCTCCATCCCCAGGGAGAGGCAGAAACATCAGACTCTCCTCCTGCCGCACACCCCGTGGGTTGGAAGACAAACCTTCTGTGCGCATGATGTGCAGGAATGAAAGCAGGAAACCCTCTTGCCGGCCGGCCATGGACAACACCTGAATCCGTGACTTCACCGAATCAATGGGGTAGACGGCCAGCCAGAAGGCAGCACCACCAATGCCCCCACTCACGGTCACTGGGAAGGCACCTGTGAATATGTATGTGCAACTGAATCATCACTGGGGCCATGGAGGCTCGGTCTCCCCTGGAAGGCCCTGGGGTTCTGGTTTTCAAAGCACAGGTGACCTTCATTATCCACTAGTGTTCTGGTCCAGAACCTCCCATGGATAAAAAAATCAGTGTATAAAGAAAACAATGGGGAAATAGGTTTAAAGTCCCACTTCCAGGTTTCTTGCTCCTCCATTGCACCCAATGGAATAAGGTAGTGCCTCAGTATCTGCAGGGGTTTGATTCTGGGACTGAAAAATTGAATGACTGCTTGCATGACTGCCTCTTACAATAGTAAAAAAAACAGTTTTTAAAACTGTGATTTGCAGTATCCGTTCGTGTTGAGTCAAATCCATGTATTAAAAGGTTGGACCTGTATTGAAAGAGGATCAAAGTTCCCTTGCATGCACAACACCAGGACAGATGCTTCCCAAGGAAGAGCCTTTGTGTGCTTCAAACCATCCCACATGCGCTTGGGTCAAGCACACGCTGGCGGAGTCTGCGCTCCCCCAGACACCTCTCAACCATGGGTGGCATCCAGAGCCTCTATCCCTGCCAGCTGCCACATAGAACAGCTGGCATGCTCAAAATGCTCTGGAGAGCACATCCAGTCCTTTGGCCCTTGTCTGAGCATGAACAAGGTGTGCATGAGGCCTCTGCTGACTGCAAGGGCAAGAGGAGACAACATCTGCAATCCCAAGCATGCTCCCTTTGGAGTAAGGGTGTGATCCTAAACTAGGATAGCACAACTCATATGTCTTCCTATTCCCGTGGTGATGTTGGGAGGCAAACACGTGTCTGTGCACTGGCCTAACCCTTACCCAGGAGTGGCACACCAGTGTTTTATGACACTTTTGTGACACCAGGTCAGCACAGGACTTATGCTGGCCCAACTGGGGGTTAGGACTGGAACTTAAGTCTCCCTTAACACACATGCGTGGGATTGCGTTGCAGTCCTCAGCCTTGTCCTGCTTCCCACTGCCCTCTCCACTCCCTGCACAAAGCGGAACAAAGCAGAACTCCAGGTGTAAAGCGAGACCCTGCAACAGCCCGGCTTACCCAGTTCCTCCTTTGACTGACCAGCCTGGAGGAAGAAGCTCCGACTGACTTCATAGCCCCCGAAGAAGAAGAAATAGCCGGGAACCTCCCGCAGCCAGGTGCTGGTCAGGCCCTGGAAGAAGCCCAGGGGACCCTCCGACTGGAAGATGGCCTTCACGATGGACCAGGTGGAGCTGGAAGAGGAAGGAGATCCTATGGTAGGAGATCCGGAGCGAGTGGTTTAGGGGGAGAACCTCTCATTTGCCTTCTAGTGGTGGTAAGTTTAGAACAGACAGGAGAGACCAAAGTTGATGGTGGTCACAAGAAGACACTAACATGTCCACTGTGACATCAAAGGGACTGCCATGCTCAAGACCTGTGACGTACCTGTGCCTCGACAGTGCCGTCTGTCCTGTGACCTTCATCTCATGGAGGGCTTGCATCCGGCACTTCACCAGCTCCGTGGGGCATAGAACCATGGAGGAGAAGACGGAGGCGAAGGAGCCGGCTAGGGCGCTGTGCAGGTCACTGAAACCAGACAGAGGGGTCTTCAGAGAGGATCCAACAAAGACACCTACACCCCCACTCACCATGCTTCCTGACAGCAGACCATTAGTCCAGCTAGGCCAGTGTGGTCTACTCTGGCTGCCAGCATCACTTCCAGAGCCAGGGCATATCAGCCCAGGACCCCTTCCTAACTTAAAAATCTGTCCTGGACCACCTGTCAAACTTACCTGGATGCGACATCACTGTGATGCCAGAGCTGCTCCATGTCTACTCAGAAGTAAGTCCCACTGTGTTCAATGAGACTTGCTCCTAGGAAAGCCCAGTGCTAGATTCCAAGATGGTGGATCCAACCCTCTTGCAACCACCCTGATCCGAGGTTGCAACCCCCACTTTGAGTACCACTGTTCCAGTATGGCACACTTCAGCCATACTTCAACCCCCCACAACCACCCCATAAGGGTTCAGTGTTCCTGAGCATGTGCAGAGGACAGCAACAGAAGAATCTGTACCTGAGCTCCAGGGTGCTCCCCAGTCCAAAGAGCTGCCTCACCAGCTGCTGGCAGAACCCATAGCAAGCAAACAAGACGGCGTTCTCAGCCACGTTGGCCAGCAAGGCCGGGGTGGTGCCCTGGTAGAGGCCAGGCATGCCCTCCTGCTGGTAGGTCTTGAGCGAGCAGTCAAAGAAGCCCCGGTACATGGAGGGGAAAGTCTGCATCTTCACCTTGATGGTGTCGAAGGGCTGCCCGCTCAGCACACACGCTACACCCCCTGCAAGGAGGCTCGGCACGGTCAGTCCCCCCACGCCAACCAGTACATCTGTAGCACCCCCCTTCCTAAAACTCTTGGAGGCTGGAAAGAGATGCCTCAAATAATAACAATAATAACAACAATAACAACAATAACAACAATAATAACAATAATAACAATAATAATACTTTATTTATAGCCTGTCTTTCT
Source organism: Cryptoblepharus egeriae (assembly GCA_030015325.1). Lineage (NCBI taxonomy): Eukaryota > Metazoa > Chordata > Lepidosauria > Squamata > Scincidae > Cryptoblepharus > Cryptoblepharus egeriae. The sequence continues at coordinate 841,340 of JAREYC010000016.1, forward strand.
CCCGGAGGGAGACAAGCTGATCTCTAGGCAGTGGTTAGGGGAAGGGGACACTGCTGGGGGTCTCCACTACAGAGAAGGAGCTGAACCCCTTCTATTCTCCACCTATTAAGCCAGTCTGGCCCTCACTGGATCCCAAAAGATCATTCTCATATTCCAGTATGATTGACAGTTGTCATGCGCATACCCTATTTTCTTGGGTTTGCCTGCAACAGGCCCTCCTTCCCCTCCAGTGGGCACCGTCAAGGTTATGCCTACTCCTAGTTGCTCCCCCCAACCCATGGCTCACCTGCAGCCCCCGCTGTGAGATCAACCAGTGTCTGCACCAGTGGATGGACCCTGGGCTGCTCAGTGGGCATCTCTATGAAGGCAACGGAAGAGCACGGCAAGGATGACATCCTAGCAAGAGATCAGAGTCCACATTTAACAGGGTCTGAGTTAACAAAGGGGAGCAATGAGTTCTATGACAATAACATGGCAATGGGTTTAGGTTATGATTTTTACCTAATTGCACTAGGTAATTAAACCCAAATAACAATGATGATGTTACATTTCCTCTTACAGTATAGTAAACTCTTAAAGGTAATACTGACCTATACTTAAAATCAGAATACTGATTTGCTTGAATCTAATGCACACCCTCATTTTAGAGATTAAAGCTGCAATCCTAAAGACACCTTTCTTGGGATTAAGACCCATTGAACATAATGGGACTTACTTTTGAGTAGACATGGTTAGGATTGTGCTCTAAATTTGGCTTTAAAAAGTGAGCATTAGATTCAAGTATAGAAGGTATATGTTGACTGTGCAAGTTTTTATTATGTTAACCACCTTGGGTCCACTTGCAGAGAAAGGTGGGATACAAATTTCATATTTATACACTCACACACACACACACAGTATATATAAGCTTAGCACTATCAAATTTTATTATATATATATGTGTGTATGTGTGTGTGTCTGTATGTGTATTGTATATATATACACACACACACATATATATATACACATATAATAAATAATATATATACACACATATTATATATATATATATATACACACACACACACACATATCCGTTAGTCTTGAGAGACTCTGGTATCGTGCTCGGTGCTGCGTACACTGCATGCGAAGCATGAAAGCCTGGGTTGGATTGTTATGGAGGAGAGGCTGTTCCCCAAGCAGCAAATCCCCCCTCTCCACACCAATGAATTAGTCCAATGACTTTATATATATATATATATATACATACACACACACACAGTATATATAAGGTCAGCACTCCTGCTGAATCCAGCTGTGCAGTGGCAGCTATGCTAAGGGGTTACAGCAGTGATTTTCAGCCACTGTAATGTGGTTGGAGACTGGTGTGGCAGAGGACTTTGAGGCAGGGCCACTTAGTAGGAGAGCATTAGGGGGATTTGAGCCCCTTCCTGCAGCGTGGTATGCCTTGTCAGTGGCAAAAAAGCCTGAAGTTGTGCCTTGACTACTCTAGCACCACGTCAGTGTGCCATGAAATGAAAAAGGTTGAAAACTGCTGGGTTGGAGAACTCCAGATATTTAACCAGACTGCTAAGACAAGGCAGAGTGCATGAAATCGCACCCCGAACGTCCCCGGGGTGGGAGCAGGCAGTTAAGTATAGTGTAGAATGGCTAATCTGATGGGGGGGGGGGGGAGATACACCTTGACCTGAATTACTGTTCAAAGGAGTCTTGTCAGCAAATAATAGCAATACAGGATATTACCTTAGCTGGCTGATAAAAAGTCCTCTTGGGAGGGGGGCAGATGAGATCAAGAAGCAACTGGAGAGACCTGGTCAGATCCAGAAGAATGTTAAAAAGGCTGTGCAGGCAGGGAGTGCGTCTCGCAACAGCTGCGGGGCGGAAGAAGAGACCTGGGCTGCATTTGCACACCCTTGGGAATCACAACGATACACTCCACCCTATGGCTACAATCCTAAAGACACTTTCCTGGGAGTAAGGTCCACTGAAAACAATGGGGCTTACTTTTGAGTAGACATGGTTAGGATTGTGCCCTAAGGCTGCTACAGTCCAGTCTGTGGGTCTTGCTAGCCCAAGGCAGAATCCTGTTCTCACCTGCAAGTAAAAAGGCCCCTGGACTACCTGCTCAAAGACTTTACAAACCTAGGGGTAGGTAGTGGCTAGTGCAGAAACAGCTGGAGTGGCCAACAAACGCCCTAAAGCAGGGGTGTCCAACACGCGGCCCGGGACGAGGATGGATGCGGCCCTTCTGCAAAGCTGGCCACCCCCATTGGAAAAACCTGCTTTGTGGCAGCAGCCATTTTCAAATTTTGCGTGCTTCTCTGCGCACTGCCCTGGGCGGCCGTCACAAAGCTGGTCTGGGCTGCCTGGATCCTCCCCCTACCTGCCTCCAGGCACTCAGAGCGCTTCAGGCCCCTGCAGACCTTGCAGCGCTTGCCCACCTGCATCCCATAAAAGCAGCCTCAGCCTCTATATCCCAGCCACTGCCTGCTGTCCTTGAGACCTACTCAGAAGTAAGCACTGCTAAAGTCAATGAGGCTTACTCCCAAGTTTCAGTCTGTTTGCACAAGATGGGCTGTGATCCTCTCCAAGTTTAACCTTGGAGATATGCTACAACCCAAACCATGTGTACTCAGAAGTAAGGCCCATTGTACCCAGTGGGTCTTACTCCCAGGAAAGTGTTTTCAGAATTGCAGCATATCTCCAAGGTTAAGCTTGGAGAGGATCACAACCCATCCTATGCATCATGCCTATGCAGAAGTAAGCCCAGTTAAAGTCAATGAGACTTATTCCATGGTTTAAAAAATGTAGGATAAAATATAGGATGTCCTACATTTTTTTAAAAAAAGTTGTTAGTATTTACATGCTGCCCAAACCAACTCTTCTTCCAATGCAGCCCAGGGAAGCTAAAAGGTTGGACACCCCTGCCCTAAAGCTTTGTGCCCCCTGGTGGGCACTCACCTGCCCACCATGCCACCACAAAGGTGTGGTTCCAGTTGCTGTGACTCTGCCAGGGCCAAGTCACCTTAGGTGCACCCTGGACTCACATGCCTCGCTGGCGCCGTTAGTGTGCTTTGACTGTACCTGCGCTGCAGCGGGAGTTGGCCTGTCCAACATACAGCTTGATAAACTGAGACATGAGGAGGGGTTGCTACACAGCTGCTGAAGAAACAGACTCACAAGTGGGTGACACAAGAATACACAGCCTCTGAATACTAGCAGAGGTCTGCTAGTGGGGGAGCCGATAGAGGACTGGGGGGGGGGCGTATCTGTGCCTTGCCGTGCACAGGTTCCCTTCTACCGTCCAGACCTGGTTCATGGGTTGCCATTCCCCCTGCATAAGCTGGAAAGGTGGAGCTCCTGCACCTTTGCCACCAGACCCTCTCATGGAAGGGGGTAGCCAGTAATGATGGAGCATCCAAGGTGCCTATATATGGTATTTAATCCAACATACAACCTTTTCAGCCAAATTTTGTCTCCAAAATCAGGATGTGCATTAGTACTGAAGGCACATTTGATTCGAATAAACATTTTAATTAAAAGTCATTCTTTAGTTTAACAACTTATTTTAACAACTCCATTATCATATTATTGTCCTCATTGATGTATGCAGTAAAATTAAATTTTGCAGCTGTTCTTCACGCAATGGCAAGTTAACCCTTTTTCAATCTCAAGCCTTTTAAAATCAGGGTGAGCATGAGATTCGATGGCACATTAGATTTGAGTAAATATGGGCATAAATGCCAGTGCTTTCAGCAGTTGTCTCTGCCCTGCCACTTCTAGGACTGACCATTCAAAATAATGGGATGCAACACATTTGCTGAAAAGGGTTCTTCCAGTCTACCACTGTTCTGGGGGGAGACCCTGGCTAGACCTCTCCTCTCTGCCTTGTGCTGCAGCCCGATCTTACCTGCACAGGCTTTGCACTTCCCTCCCCTGCCCCCAAAGCACGACCTTCTCCCCCACAACAGTTCCTGAGAATTCAACCAGTACAGAAGCTGTCCTACCTCCAACAGCAGCTGCCAGCCAGCAATGGACCAGAACACAAGAGCACCTTGCAAGTTGTGGGGAGGGGCAGGCAGTGAACTTTGAGCAGTTGTGTTGATGCCCCTTCCTCTGCACACGCTGTTTATATAGGGGCCCAGTTCTTCACCTTTCACCCCATCTAGTCTGGCTCTTATCTTGGATCAGCTGCAGGGCCTGCATCAGGCTGTGAGCACACCCGTAAGTGTGCCAAGATTCAGCTTTGTTGTAGGGCTAGACCTGGCCACACACAGTGTGCCCTCATGGCCCGTTTGGCCACTTCAGATATAGAATCTGAACTTCACCCAGGTCCAAACTCAAGGATGAGGGGGTTGTGTTGGTCCCAGTTGTGTTGGAGAGAGACACACACCAGTTTATTCCAGTCACACCACCTGGCTCCCTCCCACAAGGAATTTCTGAGCATTGAGCTTTCTTGCTCCAAATCCAACCCATTCTGGTCCTCTCCTGCCTTTGAAGTTAACTCTGAGGCCAGGGCAAAGGTCTCACACAAGCCAGCCTGTACAGAGGCTGGTCAGGTATTCCCAGATCCTTAACAAAACAAACCTTTTTGAGGGCGTAATAATAATATACTTTTATTTATAGCCCACCTTTTTCCCGGGGGACTCAAGGCGGCCACTCACCAGTACTGAGTACTGGCAACTCTGTGTGAGTACCGGCACCTTAAGGAGACATGCCTTACCGTGAAGTACTCCCTTCCTGGTGAGCACCCCACTTTTATTTCTTGAAAGAAGCATACTGCATATACCCCAAATACTTCATATAACCCAGCAAGCTAGACCAAGGAAAGAGATGCCTTCTAATGGTAGTGCAGCTAACAGGACTGAATGAGGACACGTTGAAGCAAAGCTTTGGGTCTGTCCTGCAAGGCTGCAGAGCAGAGGCGGAGACACCCCAGGCCAAGACGCAGGAAAAAAGAGGCCGTAGTCCAGGTGAAAAAGGCTTAAAATCCCTTTTAATGCATTCCTGTAACAACCTTCAGACAAACTTAACCTGTTAGTGGACAATTACAGTTCAGGTTCTCACATAAAGAAAGTCTCGTACTTCTACACAAGACAGGCAAAGTTAGGGTTCTACGAACAATCGTTTCAAATGAATTTAACAGGAAACTGTTTTTGTTCAATAGATTGTACTTTCCTACCAGTAAAAAAATTAAAGAATGGTACAACACATTGAATAAGTCACCCTCCAACCACCACCACCTCCTCCTGGCCCTCCAGGCCCCACCCAGTGAACTACAGTAAAGAAAATGTGGTCCAGAGAAAAAGTAAAAAGCTACAAGTTTTATTAAAAAACTACCCCGCCCCCCTCTACATGATAAGCCGTTTGAAGCTAGATATACAGGCCCAAAGGGGGCCTGGCCCCAGTCTCCAGCAATGCGCCTTTGGGGGGCTGGGCGGAAACAGAGGTGCCCTCCAAGGGCCATTGAGCTGACTGGGGACAAGCTGGGTGGAGCAGCTCAGGGACAAGACAGACATTGGGGTCCTAGCCTGGCCTCACGCACTACTCACAGCTACCAAAGCCTCCCGGGATCCACCTTCACATTGTGGTTTGCGGGAATGCACCTTGTGGTGGTGCGGACTACACTCTTTGACATGCCTGGCCGTGTGCCCTTCGCAAGGCCGGCCCCCAAGGGTCACTGGAGGGGCTTGGCCAGGGCACAGGACCTCCACCCCGTTAGTATCGACGACGCTTGTTAGGGCCAAAGTCTCCACCAGGTGCTCCCCTGTTGAACGCTGGTGGGTTTCCTCCCATTGCGCCAAGTCCTTCCATTGCAGTCCCCTGGACAAAGCGGTCTGGAGGTGGTGGAGGAGTCTGGGGAGCAAGAGAGAAAAGTCTGCATTAAGAGGGACCCTCAAGTGGCCGGTGGCCACCCTCAGCCAGCCTCCAATTCACAAACTCCACAGGAAAAGCTCTTGAGTAGGGCTTAGGGAAGCCTGCGTTAAAGACAGAGACTGCAACCAAACAACACCTGTGTGTCCTCTGGGTGTTTGAGTCCTGGCAAACCCAATGCCCCACCGTGGGAGCATCCCTTTGCCTCCAAGCCATGTCTGTTGCCACCCAGCCTCAATCGGGGGCACTGTCCAGGAAGAGTCGGGACATTTCAGCCAAAGCCAGCAGGGGTGCCAGTACTACCGACACACAAGGAAGTCAGCTGAAAGCATTCCGACTGGGAATAAAGGGTCACATCTGCTCCCCTACTCAGAATTATGCCGCTACTGCAACTGAAACATCATCGCCTCAAGTCGGCTGACAGAAGCCGTGACTGCTCTCAGGCCCGTCTCACACCTTGGTATCAAAAACAAGCAAGCCCAGCAATCTAAGAGTCAATAAAGCCCAATAGTTATACTGCATGCATAGCAGGCCACAAATAGAGACTTGCTTGACTTTTCAGACCCCTCTATTGGAAGAGCAGTACATGGTGTGGCTTCTTGAAGCCTCCCCAGTGCCTCTTCCAAAGCCTTTCTTGGTGCTCTGGGGCTGCCTGCCTGCTGATGTTTTCTACTGCCGGATCTTGCTGAAACAGAGCTCATCACCCCCAGTTCTACTACAGACAACAGCTGGCACTTGTGGACATTACCATTCCCATGGCTCCATCAGGAATCATTGGGCCAGGACCAGGGGCGGGGGGTGGCCCAGCTGGAACACTAGTGCCTCCGATTGACCCTCGGTTGTTCATGCCAATGGCACCTGCAAGAAGAAGCTTATGGGAGTTCAGGTGTACAGGCTGGAGGACAGGGTGGCTGAGAGGCAAGCACCCCACAACAGCCAAGGTGGGAGGAGGACACATGCTTTGCATAAGCTCAGCAGCAACTCCAGTGACACAATCCCAGGGGAGGCCCTTCAAGGGATACTGCCGATCAGAACAGATAGAGGTAGCCCAGCACTGTGTCTCCAGGAGCAGCTGGGACAGCCACAGCCTCGCCATTCCAGTGACTGAAGACAGCTTAGCCATTTGAGGCGCATGTGCCCTGCTGCCCTATTGATCTGAGCTGCTTGGAAACATGCCTCCCTCCCTCCGCTCCACAACCACCCCAGTTCACAACAAGAGCACCAGGCCAGGGCCTGCCCACTCAGGCCCAACACATGGCTCAGCTCACCTCCCATGCCCATCTGTCCCATCCGCATATCTGGAGGCTCCCTCTGAAAGACAGAAAAAACTGGTCTCAAGCCATGTCCTCGGATACTTTTTGCTCCAAGAGATGGTGTTCAAGTTCCACCTGCAACACAGGCCAAGGCAGGTCCAAACCCCCCAACCCAGTTGAAACAGCCCCCTACCGCATCAGGAAAATTCCCCTTGAATCCTTCCTGTCGCCTCATCATCTCCTCCTGCTGCCTCCTCATCTCCTCCTCGCGGCGCCTGCGTTCCTCCTCCTGCCTACAAGGGAAACTCAACAGTCTCACTGATTGGAGATCCACCAAACAAGAACCAGCTTTGCTGCTGCAAACTCTGGTTCTGGGAGATCCTATGTTTGGGTGAACAACTCAGATGCTGAAATGCACAGGGGTGGCTGTTCTGATCCCAAAACAGGAGTGGGGAGGGAGTTTCATAGCACAGGGACTTATCCTGTAGACACTTCTGCTAGGCAGAGATGCATAGAGGAATCCATGGCACATACACCTAACTGCAGAGCATTTGACTCCATAATGAATTCATTGCAAGGTCCAGATAATTTGGCTCACTGCAGAGGTAAGACTCACCCCCCAAGAAACCTGCTGACCACCAGCCCACCTCTCCTGCACTGATGCCAGTAACATCTCTGAACCACACCCCTGCTCACCTGAGTTCCATCTGTTTCCGCTTCTGCACCTCCTGATTGTGCAGCTCCTCCATTCTCCTCAGCTCCTCCTGGCGCCTCATTAGGTCTGTAAGAAATACCCAAGGGATTAGCACCACCTGCCCCACAAGTGTGTCGCCCCCCAAGAACAAGCAACTACTCCAAGCCTGCTGGTCCTCACCTTGCCTCATGAGCATGACCTGATGCTCGTGGCGAGCAGCCTCCAACTCCAGCTCCAGCTTCTCCCGGGCCTCCTTGATGTTGCGGTCCACTTGCTCTTGCTGCTGCTTCTCCATCTCAATCAAGGCTTTCCAGCGCATCGCATACTCGTACTCAAAGCTGCCAGGCTGGGCAAAGCGGGGCGGCTGTTCACGCTCCCTGAGGGCAGAGGAAGAAGTGTCTGGTCACTCATGAACACAAGAGGCAGCCACTGCCAAGGGAACGAGGATGGAGATCAAGGAAGCAAGCCTTGAGTAAGCAAAGGAAGACGCCTGCACTCTACACCTTTCAGAACTGGAGGCTAAAGAGATCAGGAAAAGGGCCTATCCAGGCATCATCTCACTCCATGCTCAATGCAAACCTGTAATTTTAAGAGTGACCTGGGATGAAAACTCCCTGGGTGACTTGGGCCAGTCACTCACTCAGTCTGAAGTACTTAATCCTTGGTGGAGGTAGAGAAGAGAACCTTGGGTGCCCCTGATTGTCTCAGGAATAGTCAATGAATGCACTTCCCTGTCCAGGGGGGACACTTCCCTGTCCAGCTGAGACACCCATGTCAGGCCAAGCAGCTTCTCAAGACTTACTACACCTGGAAGGGGCACTCCCCACCACCCATTCAGGCCTTACTTGTGATATTGCTGGTTCTTGATGACCAACTTCTCTGGCAGCCCCTCTTCATCATCATATTGTTCCATGGGCTCCACTGTAACAGGCCGAGGAAATCTGGTAAAAGATTGAACAGAAGCTTCCAATGGTGTCTAAGCAGAAGTCAGCATCCTGACATTAGATGCAGCAGTTGCTCAGAGTAGAACCCCCTCTCCAACAACCAGAGCAAATCAAGGTCTTCCTTATAGGACTGCCAACCCTCTTTCCTTGGCTGCAAAGCTGAGATCCAGCACATCTGAATGAATCCTTGGATCCTACTCTGGCTGCTCAATAACAACCCAAGAATGTGAATAACATTTGCAGGGGGCAGCAACCCCCCCCATCAGTAAAGTGACGGCCAAGATCAGCCCCTTAGAAAGAGGAGAATTTGTGGAGTTAAAGAGAAAATCTATGCCAAGAAACACATGACAGACAGCCAAATGCACAACCTTAGGTGCACTTCCTGGTCTCCAGTCATGCTCACTTAAGTTCACCACTACTCACCATTGGTACTAGCAAAGTTGCACCGCTCCCCCTGTGGACGCAGGCAGAAATCATCACTTGAGGGTCCCTAGCATGACTCTCAGACCCCACCCAACCCAAGGACTTCTTCCCACCAAACTTACGTGGTCAGCAAGAAGGAGCCCTCGCTGCATCTGTCCAGGGCTTTCCTAGCAGCTGGCTTCCCTGAGAATTCCACAATGCCCTTCCCAGAAGGCCGGCCTCTGTCATCCACGATCACCACAGCCCTCTCCACCTGGCCAAACACCAAGAAAGCCTCCTCCAGGAGTTCGTTGGATACAAACTGCGGTAGGTTCCTGATGGTCAGTGAGGCGCTGTGGCATGCAAAGCGCACACGCAGCTGCTTCCCACGCAAAGGCATGTTGTCCAGCTCCACCTTTGCTATCTCTGCAAGCGTCCGAGTTTCCTGGGGACACGAGACACGCTACATGTTAAAGCCCATCATGCCAGCAATTCCCAATCTTACTAGACCAAATCCCCTCCAGAAGCATGTACAGGGGCACCCTGATTTGATTTATATCTGGCCTTTCTCTGCAAAGCGGACGTAACCCTTATAGATGACAACCGGATTTTTTGTCCGGCAATTATAGTTTATGCAAATTAGGCTATTTTATATATAAAGCAAAAAAAATATTATGAAGATAATTTGTTCAGGAAGCATGCTTGTAATCCAAAACAGTTGTACATCAAAGCAAATTTTCCCACAAGAAATAATGGAAACTCAGATGATTCATTCCACGACCCAAAAATGTTCTTATAAAAATGATTACATTATTATAATATAATACAAAATAATAAAGAAAAACACTTACAGTGCAAGCCTAAGCATGTCTACTCAGAAGTAAGCCCTATTGTGTTTAGGATTGCAGCCTTAGTCTCTCCAGTCTCGCAGGTTGCAATCTGCCCCCTTACACAGTAGTGAACCACACTGATCATAGTAGGGCTTACTTTAGAGCAGACATGCATTGGCTGATCTCTCAGGAGAGGCTGAGCGGGTGCTGGTGGAACCCCAAAACCGGCCATATCCCAGCTGGGACTATTTTTTGCTTGTATTGCAAGACAAAATGTATTAGAAATGATTGAGAATTTTGCAAGGCAAGCAATGCAAAATGTGCTCAGTCCAAAGTTTTACTGTATTATTTATTAATGTAATTATTTATGTAACAAATTTACACCCCACCTTTCTCCCAAGGGGACCCAAGGCGGCTTACAACAATGTGAATATAATAAAACACGTATCACAAATAAAACATTTTAAAATATTTAAAAACCATTCTGCTAAGAGCAGTGCTGCAGCAACAAGTAAACAAGCAGCAGCAGGCAACAGAGAAGCAAGGAAGGGCGCAGGCCAAAGCTAGAACCCTGAAAGAGCACCAAGCAGAAGACAAATTTCCCTCAGTGCATTTACTGTGTGGAAGAGCTGAGCAAAACTTCAGTTTCCATCCAAGACGGACAGCAACCTGTAAGGCCCAGCCTGGGGAGATGAGCCCAGAGCTGCTGCTGCTGCTATCCTCAAGTGCCTCTGGAAGGCCATTTTCTCTGGCTTGGGAATTTTCCCTCAGCTTCCTAGTCAGTCCTCACAAACGGCCAGTATCCCTGGTGCGATGTTGAGACCGAGTGAGTAGAGAAGGGATTCCTGGGGATCAAAGCACCAGCCGGGATTATTCCCCAGCTCTGCAGGCCAGAAGGACCACACTGCCCTAGGGAAAGGCTCCACTTTCTGCAGGCGAGCTACAGGCCCACCTGTGGCAACTCGGTTTTCCCAGAAACAATGCCCATCACCATGCTCTATAGCAGGGATGCCCAAGCCCTGGCCTCAATGCGGCCTGCAGCAAGACCCCATCATCTGGTCCTCAGACAAGCCTTACAGTCCTCAGGATACGTCCCTAATACACTCTTATATGTAAATTTATGCATCATAATTTTATTCAAGTTTAAGTGTAAATCATTTTCCTGACCCCTGACCCAGTGTTAAGATGTGGCCCTCCTGCCACAGAGTTTGGGCACCCCTGCTGGGCAGGTTCTGCTGTCGCACAAGAACGTGGGCCATACACAGCATTTACATGTGTTTTACTGTGTTTTACTGTGTTTCACTGTGTTTTAAGTTCCTTTGGTCACTACGGCACGACCCATTTGCAGCAGATCCTCCATGCAGCCACTCACCAGCCTGATGAAGCCAAAGCCTTTGTCCTTATGGATGAACACTTCGCCAGCCTTCCCGTATTTCTCAAAGAGCTTCCTCATCTCTTCCTCTGTGATGTCAGGGGGCAGATTCCCCACAAACAGGCGACTCCTTTGGGTGAAGGTCTTCTCACCAGGCTTCCGGAAGTTCTTCAGGTCAATAGTTAGGCCTTCGTCTGTGAGGTACAGAACTACTCTACTAAATTTGGGGAACAAATGCCAACTGGACAACAGCACAAGGGACAGAAGGTTTGCCGAGTCTCCAACCACCATATTTACTTGAATCTGACGCTCACCTTTTTCAGCTGAATTTAGTCTCCAAAATTTGTGAGCTCATTAGATTCGAAGGTGCATTGGATTCATGTAAATACAGAATTTTGATTCTGTGTATGTCAGTATTTAGTTTATCACTTTACTGTATTGTAATAAAAAATGTAACATAAACCCATAGTTGTGCAATTAGGTAAAAATAATAACATTAACCCATTGTATTATTATTATTGTCAGATAACTCATTGTTTAATGCAGTTAAATTTTGCACTGGTTTTGCAGCTGCTCATTACAATAGCCAGTAAACATATTTTTTATCTCAAACCTTTTAAAATCAGGGCGTGCACTAGATTAAATAGCTCATTTGATTCAGTTAAATAGAGTATTTTTGGAGGATCAGCAGGTCATCCCCAGCCACCAAGCCTGAGAATAGAGACATACAAGCGACACCCCCACACACCAATACACAGACTGCAGATTTTACACAGCAGGACATAGTAAGGGATTTTGCCCAGTGTCGTGATGCTAAGCCACCCAGCGGCCAGCGAGAGCACTGCAAAAGCTAGAAGGACGGACCCAGAGCAACAAATGCTCAGCAGCTCCTACAGAACAATGCTGGTGGGAAAACATTTCACCTTCCCAGATTTTGTCAGCTAGTCTTTCTATTCCGTGGGGGGCAGAAAAGATCTAGGGCACCAATATCAAGAGCCTCCAAGCTTACCATCTGGAGAAACAATTTAAGGCCCCTTGGATGCTTGAAAGACAGAGCTGTGACAGGGGAACTTATGCATCAAAGACAAACCAAGCACAAAGTGAGAGCTGACTGTGGGTTCACTAAGACTGGAGGTATGTTAAGAAGGTCTGAGAAAGCCAACACATCTATCACACAAGCCCCAACGAGCTATGCCACCATTGCTCTGCAGCCCACTACCCACTAGTTACTATGCTGCAAACCAATGTACACTTGAAAACTCCGTGCAGTTGTAAGGCACGTATGCACTTGGCTGCTAGGACACCACATCAACAGAACATGCTTATCTGAGTTCCTAGACCTGAAATATTAGGAACTGTCATGCAGATCAACTACTAACCTGGCAATTCTATCTTCCCTCAGAAGAGAACAAGGGATGCATTGGAGACCTGATGCCCATTTGCTGACCTCCAAAGTTACACCAGATCTGTTCGACACGACAGCTGGCCAAACAGGTCACCTTCACTTGTATGCTCCAAAAAAGGTTTCTGGGGCAGACAACTACAGGATTCCCCATTTTCTGATGGTGCATTTTCTGAAAGTTCCACTCTTTCAACACCATTCAGTTATACCCAGAACTCATTCATTCAACACATGCTTCACTCTTTCAACCTCTCTCTGCTGGTCTAAACGTTAAAACTGTCTTCCCCAATGTTGATTTGCATGCGACATGACATAACATGGTAATGCTAACTGTTTTTGACTTTTCCGCATTACTTCCATCAGTAAATAACCGTCATTCAAATACATAAGATGTCTTTGTTCATTTTATTGTAATTTGTTGTGCATTTTGTTATGTGTTATATAGGCTTTTGCAAGTGATATTTATGTCCTTTTTGGTGGCCGTTGTGAACTTCCAAGCTGAAAAAGACTGGATTCTACTTTTCAAGGATGCTCCAGTGCCTACCTGTCCAATAAGTGGGGGATACCTGTATTTTAGAAAAGTCCTTGGAGCCTGAGGCTACAATCCTAAAGACACTTTCCTGGAAGTAAGACCCATTGAACACAATGAGGCTTACTTTTGAGCAGACATGGTTAGGATTGTGCGCTAAGGCAGCTTATTACAAAATTCCACACTGTTGCAGTACATACAGAGGGAAGCCCCTCAACTTTTAAACGTGCACAATAATAAAATTATTGTTCACAAAAATTCCACACACGACATACGATTTACATTGGGCCTTTAGGGATTTTACCAAGTACTAAGTGAATCCTCATCCAAGCTGAGAGAAGCAGAACCAAAAGTGGGTTTTTCAAACAGAACTCCATGCCAGGCAAAGGAACAAGTGCAGCAGGAGGGATTGCCATAATACCCCCCACAGCTCCAACCCTTAAACACAGGTTTTCTTCCACCAAGTATGTAGGCACTCACTTTGGCTGTTGGTCTGCTGCCCATTAGCAGGCTCCGACTGGTGATGGTGTTGCTGTTGGTGGTGCTGATGCTGCTGCTGCTTCCTTGGAGTGTGGTTCTGCTTCTCCATTGTGAAGCCCTTGTTGCCCTGCATTTTGCACCCTGTGGGAAAGGCAAGCACATAAAGCCTGGCTAAAAGCAACTAGCATAACCACACTTGGTGGAGCCAAATGTGGTTCAAAATATGCATCAAGATATGGCATCCCCAACTGAAAGGGCCTGCGGACTGCCAGGCTGGCCAAATAGTCCTCTCGGCCAAGACCTTGACCATCAGATCAAACGTTACAGGTGGGACATGTCAGGATCAGGCAACTCCACTGACTGACCACAGTTTGGTGGGAGGGAACCAGTTCCATGCAGGGAAGTGACTGCTTCCTGCCTCTCCATGAAAGGAGTCCCCATCTGACAAGGAAGCTCTTTGAGGAGTCACCATCAATGGAGAAAAGGACCAGGCTAGCTCTGCAAAGAAGCTGATGCTCCAAGAGGAACTACTGGCTGACCATCGGGGATGTGCTGTGGATGGGGATGCAGAGCCTCCCATGCAAAGGCTGGTGAGGCAGGGAAAGGCGGAGCCTCCCGGTGTGATGGGCTGGGGGAAACAGAGCCACCTATATGATGGGTGGGGAGGCCAGGGCACTCCTCAGGGCCTTCCCATACAATGGTTTAGGGGAGAGGCAGACCCTGTCCATGAGGTGGGTGGGGGAGGCAGAGCCTCCTGTATGGGCTGGGAGGCCTCATAGTGGGCTGAAGAGGAGGCAAACCCTGCGGATGAGGTGGGTGGGGAGGCATAGCTACCCCATGTGGTGGTGGGGAGGAAGGCAGTGTGGTGGGTGGGGAGGGCAGGGCCACCCTGTATGACTGATGGGGAGGCAAGGGCCTCACCATACTGTAGCTGGGGGGAGGCAGACCCTGCTAATGGAAGGGGTAGGAGGGAATAGCTATGCGGTGGGTGGGGAAGGCAGGGCACCCCTTTGAAGTGGGATCAGGGCCTCCTGTATGGAGGGTGGGAGGCCCATACAGTGGTTGGGGGGACAGGCAGATCCTATCCAAGGGGTGGGTGGTGAGGCAGGGCCTCCCCACGAGGTGGGTGGGAAGGGCTCTCTGTATAGAGGAGCTCCCTGTGGGGAAGGGAGGCAGGAGGACGCAGAGCCTCCCCACAAGACGCTGGTGGCCCTGCCCAGCCAATGCGTGGGGGTCCAGCTCTCCCAGGCTCAAGCGGGGAGCGGGCAGAACTCCTGTCCCCAGGGAAGTGGGGTGTTGGCTGCTCTCCCCCCACCGGCCTCACAGGCCCACTTCAGGCTCTCCCTCCCTCTCTCCTCAGGGGGCGTCTGTGAGGCCTGAGGGGAGCCCGGCCTGGCCGAGCACGTGCCTCCCGGGCGGCCTCCCCTGGAGAACCGCGTCCCCCGCCCTCACCGTCTCCCGAAGGGCTCGGAAGCGCCTCACAAGGGTCGGCCTCGGGCCCACCGAGAGACCCCGGACCGGCTGCGGCCTCCTCACCTCAGGCAGGCCGGGAAGGAGGGAGGGAGGAGGGGCAGGACAGGAGCGCGCGCCGCCGGAACCCGACCCTCGCGCCAGCCGCTGCTGAAGTCCCGCCCCCGTTGCCTCATTGGCCGAGCGGCCTCCGCGCGCTCACGCTGATTGGGCCCGCGGATGTCCGTCTGATGACGTCACCAGGCGTGAAACAGGCGGCGTTTCCTGATTGGCTCATCCCGCAGCAAGCGACTGTCAATCACCCGCCCATCGGGCCTGGCGCTTTTCTTTAACGTTAGTCAAGTTTGAGTGAGAAGCGAGGACGGGGACAAAGGGGAAGGAAGAGGGAGGCGGAGGATGACGCACGGGCGGCAGGAGCTGCGCATGCGCAGTGAGGGACCTTGGTTTCTTAAAGGGACAGCGCCCCAAGCAAGCAGTTCACCTGTAGGGGGCGCCAGGGCATGTTCAGGGAGGCAGGGGAGGCTCTGCCTCTGCACCCACCCACTGCAGAAGGAGACAGAACTTCCCCAGGTGGGTGGGGAGGCCTCCTTGTGGGGTGGGTTTGGGGCAGGTGAGGCAGAGCCTCCCTGTTGGGTGGGTGGCAGGCAAGTGAGGCAGAGCCTCCCTGGCGGGTGGGTGGGAAGTGAGGCAGAGCCTCCCTGGCGGGTGGGTGGCAGGCAAGTGAGGCAGAGCCTCCCTGGCGGGTGGGTGGCAGGCAAGTGAGGCAGAGCCTCCCTGGTGGGTGGGTGGGAAGTGAGGCAGAGCCTCCCTGTTAGGTGGCAATGAGGCAGAACCTCCCTGTTGGGTGGCAATGAGGCAGAGCCTCCCTGTTGGGTGAGTGGCACGCAAGTGGGTGACAAATCCCCCCAAATATAGGACACCCAAGAAAAAATGTAGGACATGACAAAATAAAAGCTCATTATTTTGCTTTTATGTGGTTTAATTAAGAGTACAAGTCTAATCACAAGCTTTTGTTCAATGGGTCTGTCTTGCTTCTTTAGAATTGCAGCATTAAAAACTATCAGCACAATCCTAACCATGTCTAATCAAAAAACCCACTGTGTTCAATGGGACTTGCTCCCAGAAAAGTGTATTTAGGATTGCAGCCAGGGTGACCATATAGAATGGAGGACAGAGTGCCTGTACCTTTAACCATTGTATAGAAGAGGGAATTCAGGCAGGGTTATCTCAACATAGAGGGTTTAAAAAGAAGCATGTGCCTCAATTCCCTCTTCTATGCAATGGTTAAAGGTACAGGCACTCCATCCTCCATTCTATATGGTCACCCTGAAAATTTGCAGCCTATATTACCTATGAGTAAATTTAAAACTCTTACATGTAATTTATTACATTTAAATTATTAATTCCAAGAAGGGTCACAAGGAAAAGTACAACAAAGATTTCTTTCCAGGACACAAGGCTCGGAAAAGAGGACATGTCCTGGAAAATGAAGACAGATGCAAAGACGTAGCTTTGCCGATAGCGTGAAGTTCCCAGAGCTGTTTTCCATGCACGGCTGCCAGGCTCAGATGCAGCATTGCCTCTGCCTGCGAATGCAGCCAGCCTGTCCCTGCTCCTCTCCAGAGCCTGCAGCTGAAACCAACCTCTGTGGAGCAAGCAGCAGGAAATGCATGCCTTGGGGGAGGCCATCCCAACAGGAGGCAGGAGAGGCCCTGGCAAGGAGAAAACCTGGAAGTCGAAGGGAGGAGGGGCCCTGCAGGAATGCACACATGCAGCCCCCCTGCTCCCTATACTTGCATGCCTGCTTCCATGCTCTCTTCCCACTGAATCCCATGGGGGTGCCACACAGAGCTGTGTAATCCACGCCTGGTGCAGTGCTCCTCAAGCTTGTGGGGGGGGGAGGGGGGAATCCCATGGGGGTGCCACACAGAGCTGTGTAATCCATGCCTGGTGCAGTGCTCCTCATGCTTGTGTGCGGGGGGGGGGGGGGGGAGAGACCTTCTGTTTCCAAACTGGCTGCTACTATGGTTTGGACAGACCCACAACTCAACTGCCTGGCCCTCAGCTTCTGTCCCAGGAAAGGGATTGCTCCCCGATGCCCACTCTGACCCACCAAGCATGCCTTATTCAGACCCACCTTGTCCCCAGCACTGACATGGTCAGGGGGATTATATGACTTAGGCCCCCTCAATGTAAGGAACCCAGGAAAAATGTATGACATGACAAAATTAAAGCTAAAAAAATCTCATATGTATTGCTTCCAAGTGGAAATGGAAAACAACGAAGACTTTTTCCAGGACACATGACTAAAAAAGAGGACATGTCCTGGATAAAGAGGGCATACAGTCACCCTACCCCAGCCAGAGATGCTGCAGCAAGAGATCTCTGGAGAAATGCAACAGGTCTTTTGGGACAAGAATAAGAAGGTTCTAGAATTAGGTTATCAAACATTTTAATGTGAAATTATTAACCCCTTCAGTCAATAATTTCAGTCTGCTTGGAGGGCATCATGGAGCTGCTTCCTTCTTTAGTGACCCAGTAGACAGAGACTGGGGAGGAAGGGAGCCCCTTCTCTTCCAAAGCCACTCAGGAATGATGCCCCTCTTCATTCATTTGGGAATCCCCTTCCTGCCTGGGAAAAAGGAGGAAAGAATAGGATACCCTGAGCTTCCCAAGACCTGAGGAGGCTGGGGGCGAGCTCTGCCAAAATGGATGGAAGGCAGTGTTGGGAACAGTGACCGTAAGTTCCGCTTTTCGAGGACATGCCATCTTTTTTAGCCTTGTGTCCTGGAAAAATATCGTCGTTGTCCTACATTTCCTTGTGAACAGGCAGTCTTCTAATAAAAAGATTATATACAGTGTTGCCTCACAAAGAGCTTAATTTGTCCCGGAGGCCTGCTCTTTAAGTGAAACGCTCTTTAAGTGAAGCGGATTTTCCCATAGAAAATGGAAAATAGATAACGGAAACTCAGACAATTGGTTCCACAACCCAGAAAATATTCATATATAAATATTAACTGTATGTAAAAATGATGACAAAATGCTGGAATTGAATTCAAAACATGCAGTCAATGTGCATGATCCCCATTTAAACAATGGGGCTTACTTCTAGGTAGACATGGTTAGGAGGATGCAATCAAAGACACTTTCCTGGGAGGCTTACATGGGTTGCTGCTGGAGGTTCAAGGTGGTCGGTGGGGGCTCTTGGGGGCACTTAGGGGCAGCAGCCTCTGGCATCCCCAGACAACTGCCCCCAAGTTGGGGGCAGTTAGAGGCAGCAGGGCTGGTCTGTAGCCCTTTTAAAGAGCCTCCATGTTGAGCATAGCACGCTTAGCTGCATAGCACGCGTGCCCATAGTGCACTTGCTTGTTAAGTGAAGCGGAACTTGTTATGTGAAATGCTTGTTAAGCGAGGTACCACTGTATAATAGCTTTAGATTTAATAATAATATAGTATTTAAATTAACCACATGGAAGCACTAAACCACTCCAGCTTTTATTTTGTCATGTTCTACATTTTTCTTGGATGTCCTAAATTTGCAGGGACTCGTCCTCTTTTTTTGGTTATAACATTACAGTCACCCTGGTTGGGAAGGAACAGGCCTCTCTCTCTCTGTGCAGAGACGTGTGTCCCACCTTACACCAAGGCACTCCATACTGGTCTATGCTGGGCTCTGAGTACCCTACTGGGTCAGACTAATGGGGGCCCCACATTGTCCAGCAGCAGCTGATTCCTTCTGCTGGAAGCCCACAAGCAGGGAACAAAAGCCTGCATGTACTGATGCCCTCTTCCCACAAGAGGTATTCAGAGATAGACTGCCTCTGAACATGGAGGTTCCACATATCCCTCCCTAAGCTTTGAGACCCCCTTCCCCCGGCCTCCAAAAAAAGCAGGGGGTAGAGTGCATGTGGGGCTGGCTTCTCATCTCATAAGAGCCACACAGAATAGTGTATTGGGGTTGAAGAGTACATGGTGAGGTGGCTGGGGAGCACATACGGGGCTTCCTTACCTGCCTCCACGCCTCACAAGAGCTTCCCAGGAGGGTGTGCTGGGGGAGTGCAGAGTACATGGGGGCACTTATGGGGCAGGACAGAATGTGTATAGGACTGGCTGGGGGCTCTTATGGGGCTTCCTCCCCTCACCCAAAAGCCCACCAGGAGGGTGCCCTGGGCAGAAAGCAAAACGCAAAGGGAGGCTGAGTTGGGGGGATCTTATGGTTCCCTCCCCTGCCTCCCCTCACCCTACAAGAGCACCCTCAAGAGACTGGGGGGGGGGGAGGGAGGTGCAAAGTGCATGGGGACTGGAGGGGAACTTCTTTGCATTGCCTCACAGTAGAATGAGCTGGGGAACATAGAGTGCATGTGGGCCTAGCTGGGGGGGGGGGCACTTGTGGGGCAGTGCAGAGTGCATGGGGGCACTTATGGGGCTTCCTTGCCTGTCTTCCCCCCACATGAGCCCCACAGGAGGGTGTGCTGGGGGTGGAGTGCATGGGGGGCTGACTGGGGGGCACATGGGGGCACTTATGAGACTTCTTCCCCTGCCTCTCCGCCCCACATGAGCTCCACAGGAGGGTGTGCTGGGGGTGGAGTGCATGTGGGGCTGACGGCGGGCACATTGGGGCACTTATGGGGCTTCCTCCCCTGCCTCTCCGCCCCACATGAGGGTGTGCTGGGGGGTGGAGTGCATGGGGGGCTGACGGGGGGGCACTTGTGGGGCAGGCTGGGGGATCTCCCCCTTCCCATGCTGGGGGGCGGTGGGTGAGGCGTCCCCGGTGGGAGGGGCGTGTGTGGGGCGCCCCCAGGGGGGTGGGGCGGGGTCGTGGTGAGGGCGGGGGTCTCGGGGGCGGCCCCACAGCCCCCCTCGGAGCGTCCCGGGGGCGGTGCCCGTGCCCCGCTCCCGCCCCACCCGAGCCGGCCGCGCGCTCCTGGCTCTCTCCGACTGAGGCTGCTCCGCTCTCCGCTCCCTCAGGGTGGGGGCGCCGAGGGGGTCGCGCCTGAGGAGAAGGTGAGGGGGAGGGGCGGGGCTGGGGGGAAACTGTCCCTCAAAGCGGTGGGGGCGCCCCTCCCCCCTCAGCGGGCCCTGCGGAGTTCTCTCCCCTCCCCCTCCGCCCCCCGCGCCCGCTCCGGGTTTTGCGCGCGCCCGTCCCGTCCACTCTCTGCCGGTCCGCTCCGGGTTTTCCAGCCAGCCCGAGGGTCTCGCGAGCCCATTGCGCGCCTCAGCCAATCAGAGCGCGGGCCTCGCGCCCTCCAGCCAATCAGGACGCAGCTCCTGCCCCGGCCGCGGCCAATGAGGCTCCTCCCACCCGCCTCCCCCTCTCAAGGGCTGCGGCGCGTTGAGGGCTCCGAGCGGCGCCTCCATTTAAAGGGGCCGCAGCCGCAGACGACGCCGTCCGGACCTGGTGAGGGGGGAGGCGGCGCGGCCAGAGGGGCAGGTGAGGGGAAGGGGAGGGGCTCAGGAGCAGCGGGGACGGGCGCGCGCGACACCTCGTGAGCGGCTGTGGGCGGGGCTTCTCCCGGCGGTGGGCGGGGCTTCTCCCGGCGGTGGGCGGGGCCATGGTCCTGCAGGGGCGGGGCCAGACTCACCTGGGTGGGAGGGTCTGCAGAAGGGCAGGTATGGAGGAGCCCAGGGGGAGGGGCCAACACCAGCTGCCTACCTGGCAGGTCTGGTCTGCGGCTGGGGGTCCGTCCTGCAGGGGCTGAGAGTCAGGGCTGCTCTGGGTGGGGAGAGGAGGGGCCCCCTGCAGTCTGGGCTGGGGCTGCTCAGGGAGAGGAGCCCCAGGAAGGAACTGCTGTGGGGGCAGTGGAGGCTCAGCCTCCCCTCACCCCCACCACACCGGGAGGCTCTGCCTCACCTGCCTCCTCCCACCCCAAAGGGAGGCTCTGCCTCACCTGCCTCCCCCCACCCCAAAGGGAGGCTCTGCCTCACCTGCCTCCCCCCAAGGGAGGTTCTGCCTCACCTGCCTCCTCTCACCCCAAAGGGAGGCTCTGCCTCACCTGCCTCCTCTCACCCCAAAGGGAGGCTCTGCCTCACCTGCCTTCTCCCACCCTGAAGGAAGGCTCTGCCTCACCTGCCTCCCCCCAAGGGAGGCTCTGCCTCACCTGCCTCTTCCCACCCCAAAGGGAGGCTCTGCCTCACCTGCCTCCCCCCAAGGGAGGTTCTGCCTCCCCCCAAGGGAGGTTCTGCCTCACCTGCCTCCCCCCACCCCAAAGGGAGGCTCTGCCTCACCTGCCTCCCCCCAAGGGAGGTTCTGCCTCACCTGTCTCCCCCCACCCCAAAGGGAGGCTCTGCCTCACCTGCCTTCTCCCACCCTGAAGGGAGGCTCTGCCTCACCTGCCTCCCCCCAAGGGAGGTTCTGCCCCACCTGCCTCCTCCCACCCCAAAGGGAGGCTCTGCCTCACCTGCCTCCTCCCACCCTGAAGGGAGGCTCTGCCTCACCTGCCTCCCCCCAAGGGAGGCTCTGCCTCACCTGCCTCCTCCCACCCCAAAGGGAGGCTCTGCCTCACCTGCCTCCTCTCACCCCAAAGGGAGGCTCTGCCTCACCTGCCTCCTCCCACCCCAAAGGGAGGCTCTGCCTCACCTGCCTCCCCCCCAAGGGAGGTTCTGCCTCACCTGCCTCCTCCCACTCCAAAGGTAGGCTCTGCCTCACCTGCCTCCTCCCACCCCCAAGGGAGGCTCCGCCTCACCTGCCTCCTCCTATCCCAAAGGGAGACTCCGCCTCACCTGCCTCCCCCCAAGGGAGCTCTGCTTCACCTGCCTCCTCCCACCCCAAAGGGAGGCTCTGCCTCCCATTGCCTCTTCTCACACAAGAGGAAGTTCTGCCTCACCTCCCTTCCCCTGTACCAACTGTAAGGGCCTCACTTTCCTCCCGCCAACCCAGAGGAAGCACTGCCTCTTCCTGCACAAGGGGAGGCTCTGCCTCACCTGCCTCCCCCAATCCCAACCCCAAATGGAAGCTCCACCTCCATTGCCTCTTCTCCCCACACAAGGGGAGGCTCTGCATCACCTGCCTACCCACCCAGCCTACCCACCCCAAAGGGAAGCTCCACCTCCATTGCCTCTTCTCCCCACACAAGGAGAGGCTCCGCCTCATCTGCCTTCCCTCCCATCCACCACTCCAGGAAGCTCTGCTTCACCTGCTTCCCCTCCCCACATACTGCCCCAGAAGGGTCTGCCTCACCTTCCTATTTTCTGCATTTCAGGTCTTGGGTAGCCTGCTGGGGCTTGATCTGGGAGGCTCTGCCTCACCTGCCACAACTCAGGGAGGCTCTGCCTCCCCACCCACTGCAAGTGGAGGCTCTGCCTCACCTACCTTTCCCTCCCATTCACTGCACAAGGCAACCTGCTTCCCCACCCACTTCCTTACCCCCCTACCCAATGCAACCAGAGGCTTTGATAACCCATTGAGGCTTGAACTGGGAGGCTCTGCCAGACATGCTTCCTCACCATAAGGGAGATTCTGTCTCACCTGTGTCCCCCACACTACAAAAGAAGGCTCTGCCTCACCTGCTTCCCCACTGCCAAGGGAGGCTCAGCCTCACTTCCCTTTTCTCCCCACACAAGGGGAGGCTCTGCATCACCTGCCTCCCCTTTCCACTCAATGCCCAAGGGGGCTCTTCCTCATCTGTCTCTTGTTCTTGCAAATTGCAGGGGTGGCTGTCCATCATATGTCTCCCCTCCCCACCCAGGGAAGTTTTGCCTCACCTACTTCTCCATTACCTAAGGAAACACTGCCTCTCCTCCTGACACACTGCAAGGAAAGGCTCTGCTTCCCCATCACCCAGGGAGGCTCTGCCTCATCTACCTTCCCATCCACTGTAAAGTGATGCTCTGCTTCACTTGGCTTTCCTCCCATTCAACACCCCAGGAGGCTCTGCCTCTCTACCCACAGCAGTTGGAGTCTTAGACTGCTGGGGGCTGGGTCTCAACTGAGTCCCCTCTTCATCTACCACCTAGGGAGGCTCTGCCTCCCCTGCTGCTGCACTGCATGCCTCTCCACCCACCCACCCAAGGAGGCTCTGCCTCACCTTCCTCTCCTCCGCACACACTATATAGGAGGCTCTGTTTCACCTGCCTCCCCATTGCCCACAGAGGCTCTGCATCATCTGCCTTCCCTTGCCCCTTCCTTCCTGACCCTGGGAGGCTCTGCCTCACCCAGCACATATCTCTGATGCAGACACTTGCTCAGGACTATTTGTAAGAACAAATCTCCAAAGTCCCTGGGAGAGGCAGTGGCTGCAGTGGGGCAGATGGGTCTGGGTTTACTGGGATCCTGGATGTACCTGCTCAAATAAGGGGAGCCAGGCAGGCCAGGCCAAGTGGCCCCTTTGGAGACCCTGTTGTGCAGTGATGCAGATCGAGATCTGTGGACGTGAAGGTGGGATTCTGCAGACACTTTTAGGAGGCTTGAAATAAGCCAGGCCTTCCTTTGCCTTATAGAGCTGATTACCTCCCCCCCCCCATCCTCCCGTATCCCCCACATTCCTGGGATCATCAGTGAGTTTTCCAAGGCGAGAGAGGCAAGGTTGAAGGCAAAAGCTGTGGCCCAAATGGTTCTGCCTTAGAAAGAGTGGCTCACCTGATGGCTTTTGAGGGCACCTGGGAGGGATCCTGCAGGTGCCTGCCAGAGGGGGAGATGCAGATGCACCTACAGTTCCCCCCACCCCCCGTCAACCAGTTCAGCCAGACTGGGAAGCAGCCATGTTTCTTTCCCTAGTTCCCACTGTTGACTCGAGGCTGGCAAAGGGCAGTTCTGGGCACAGCAGCCCCTCAGGGTGCAATCCTAACCAATTTAGGCCAGCACAGTTCGCCCATCTTCCTGCCCCATTGATGGTGTGCGGAGGCCGGCACATGTCTATGTGCCACTTCGTGACACCCCCACTCCAGCACGGGATTTGTGTTGGCCTAACCAACACACTATCATTGTGCTGTATGGCCAAAAGCAGAGCTCTCTGCAAGGAGCCCCAAATGCAGTGTTGATCTGGGAGCAGCTCCGTCTCCTCTTCCATCCCCTGCCAGCATCATCATCTAGGGGACTGTTTTTCAACCTTGGGTCGGGACCCCCAATGTGGTCACAAAGCCTCATTTGGGAAGTTGCAGCAACATTTGGGAAGCTGCAGCCCAGTCCAGGAATGGTACTTCCTTATCAAAACTTGAATTATTGATACACTCCTGCACGGCCTCTTCTTGTTGTCTTACTGTACAGCTCCAAAAGAATGGCCGTACTCAGACTGCTACCTTGCAGGGTTGTTGTGACCTTCCAAGGGGTAAAGAAAAATGGGGTAGGTGGGTATGAATGGATTGGGTCCTAGGAGGGAGATGAGATTGGTGGTAGGTCCCAAGTCTCAAACCTTATTTATTTTTGGAGGGGTCACAGCATGAGAAAGGTTGAAGACCGTAAATCTGGGGTGCAGAGCTATGTTCTGGTAATGTATGCATGTCCTCTCCACACCAGCCAGCCCACAGCTGTGCTCGCCCCTTGGGTCCTGGTTCTCAACCTGGGTCTGAACAGGTACATGTCACTGCTATGAGAGCCACTGGCTTGGTGCGCTGAGAGGTGTCCACCTGGGCTTGTCTCCTTCTGAGTTTGGGCTGGAGATGGATGTGCTCATGATGTGCCACTGGGGGGAAACGGTGCGCTTCACAGTGTGATGTGGACTAGAAGAGAACAAGGAGAAATGCTCGGCTTGCAGCTCGGCTTGCAGCTTGCAGCTCGGCTTGCAGCTCGGCTTGCAGCTCGGCTTGCCCAATTTCTCTGGCATCCACCAACGGTGCAACCCTTTTTCCTCTGAAATGGTTTCCCACCAACCTGCCAAACGTGGGTCATGATGGAGGGCTTTGGATGAGGCAAGCGAGTGGGGTTCCCACAGCCAAGGTCTGGGTTGGATCCAAGGTAGAAGTAGGAGGTTTGGGTTTATATCCGGTTCATTTATGGGAAGGACATCCCTCTCAACTGGCTTTGGGGTTCAAGGTCAGATTGGCCCCTGGGTCCCCCAAGGAGGTAGGAAGCTGCCTTCTGCTGAGTCAGGCTGTGCTTTGTCAGGTTCAGCATTGCTGTCTTGACAGGCAGAAGTTTTCCAGGTCTGTCATAGCCGGGCCTTTCCCAACCAAGGCTGCTGCCAGAGTCTGATCCTCCACAACCTACCACTGAACTATACCCCCTTTTACAGGGTCTTTCTGGGCTAAAGAGCTCAGAAACTGGAAAAAATGTCACTCTTATCTTTCCCTTTGTGGCTCCCAGTTTGCAGCTCCTTCTGAATGGATCCCAGTGAATTTCCGGGCTCCTTGGGGCCACTTTCTCTGCCTGACAAGCCCCTCATCGGTGACCTCCCTGCAGATATGGAGTTTGGAGAGGATCTGCTGGCTTCGCAGACTGCCACCATCCCACAGGACTCCATTCTGCCACCCCAGGAGATGGAGTGGGAAGCACCCAAGGAAGCCGCCCAGGATGGTGACCTGGACCTGGGCTTGGTTAAGGCAGCCAGCCCAGAGGAGCTTAGCAAATCCAACAGTGAGGACCTTGGCAAGTCGGACACTTTGGACCTGTTGGAGAAGCCCAGCATCCTTGAGAACCTGAGCAAGGAGCCGGAGGATCAGGGGGCTTTGGAGAAGGCTGAGGATCTGGATAGCTTGTATAAGCCAGAAGATTCTGTGAACCCTGAGGAGGGGCCTGGTGGCCCCTCTGAACCAGGGACTGAGGCCCTTGTGCCTGAGGCATGGAAGGAGGAAGAAGGTGCACCTAAAGTGGACTCTGAAAGCACCAAGGATGGTGGGGCAGAGGAAGCTGCATCTCTTCCCGACATCTATCCTGTGGATTCACCAGATGTGGTGGAGGTGGGTAGCATCCCACCTACTGAAGAACGGGCTTCCTCACCTGGCGGCTCCCCAACAAGTCAGCGGCAAGTCAAGAGAGCCCGATTGAAAGCGCCCCGAAAAAGCTCCCCTCTGCGGAAGGAGGAAGCGACAGTGGCGACAACAACGGAGATGGAGCTGGTCCCCAACAGCACTTCAGAGGCATCTGTGGAGCTGGTGGAAGAGAGCCCACCCCAGGCAGAGAGCCAGAGCAGTGGCGCAAGCCAGGAGGACCCAGCCAAGCAGAAAGCACCAGAGCCTGAGCAGCCTCCCCAACCACCAGGTGGGTCAGAATGAGTGCACCTCACCTCCCAGGCTCCGCCGTCCCCTCCTCCTCCTCACTGTTGATCGGACACCAAGCAGGGGGCATGCTGGAGGATGTTCTCCTCTTGGGAATGGCTGGTGCAGCTTTTATCCTGAATATGCTCATCCTGGCTCTGGGCAGGCTGAGTTGAGGTTTCTGCCATCCGAGGGTCTTTACTTCCAAGGCTGGGCCGGAGGACCCAGCTGGCTCCCTAAATGTCCAGGCATGAAGACTTTCACTGTCTTTGTCAATGAAAATGTTGTCCAGGGCCCATGAGCTCCTACTTGCTTCTGGGTCAGGACTGAAGCATTTAAAGCATTCCCGAGGAGCCCCTCCAAAGAGGAGCTCCTCCATCTCCCTGCTCAGCCCTTCCCACTTTCCAGCCACCTTTGGACAGCTTGCTGTCTCCTTGCCTCTGAGGCTGGAGAGGGTGAAGGTTCTTGGGCTCCTCACTGTCCCTCTGCCAGTCCCATGCTGGTCCCAGCAGTGGCTGTTTCTGGAGCATCTCAGACTAACATTTCCTCTGTTTTTCTTTCAGGGGAAGGCTCTAGCACAATGGGAGCCGAGCAGCCAGTCAGAAGGGTAAGGAAGATATTGGTGGTGCAGCTGAGCATGTCTGCGCCTGTCCGGGAAGCCCCTCACAATTCTTCCCTCCACCCTTTGGCCACATTCTAGTGCTTTGGAAAGAACAAGAAGTCTCACATTTCCCTCCTCAGTACTGCCGGACTTGAGATCCATCCTTGCATTGCTCTTCCCCCTTTCCTCCTCTTTTCTTGTGCGTGGAGTCCCTGTGTGTCAGTGTAGACTGAGCTTCGGATCAGTGGGCTTTCCATTACAACTGCCCAACAGGCTGCCCATTTGTTTCCAGGCTGAATTGAAAGGGCTAGTTTTGACTTTTAAAACCCTATAGGGTTTGTGTCTGGAATATTTGGGGGACCACCTTCATCAGCGTATCATCCTATCCATCCTCTTTGGTCCATCTAGTTCAGGGGTCAGGGAACTTTTTTACCTTTTGCCCCAAAATATATTTAGATACGCCAACGTTATCCCCTTGATTTGGAAGCAAGCAAATCATATATTATTAATATAGTGCACTGTGTCAGGTCCTTGTACACTACAGTACTGTAACACACACAGCCAGTGAAATGAAATATATGCAGTGAAATGAAATTCCTGGGAGTAATGGACAGTTGTGCTGCCGAGACACAGCTGGGCATAAATATAGATTCATATGCATGCCTGACTGTCTCAGCAGCGCAACCGTCCATTACCACCAGGAATTTCATTTTTACCTCATTTGGGATAATTTACCCCTGTTCCTTGACCACTGATCTAGTTGGATCTTGTTGGACAGTCCGTCCATTTGAAGGGGCCCTCTTGACTGTGCCACCACCTAGAGAGGTGAGGGGGTGGCAGCTAGGAACAGGGCCTTTTCAGTGGTTGCACCCAGGTTAGGGAATTCCCTTCCCCTGAAACAGAGAACAGCTCCCTTCTTGGAGAGCTTCTGACAAGGCCTTAAGGTAGGGTTACCATAATTCTCTTCCACAAAATTGGGACAGGACCCTCTCTCCCATTTGCCAGACATTCCCCCCAAATTGGGACTGTTCCTGTTTCTTGGGACATATGGCAACCCTACCATAAGACGTTTCTGTTTACAAGACTTTTTGATGTATACTGAAGGCTGGTGGATTATAATGTTATTATAATTTTAATTGATTTTATTGTAACCTGGGATATTTAAATATGTTAGTTTTTAAAACATTTTCTTGTTTTTGTTTTTAATTGCATATATGTTTGGTTGTTGGCCGCCTTCAGTCCCTTTAAAAGGGAGAAAGGTGGGATATAAATGGAAATAATAATAATAATAATAATAATAATAATAATAATAATAATAATAATAATAATAATAATAATAATAATAATAATAACAACAACAACAACCTGCAGAGCCTGGGTTTCTGTGAGCTGCCTGCCTTTTGTGGTCTGATGATTCTCTGCTGTGTTCCAGGAGCAGAAGAGGAGCGAGAGAGCCAGGAGGTCAGAGGTGTCCCGACCTGAGACTGTAAACTCTTCGGAGAGCAGTAAGTTGTAATGGGTTCACTGGGGGGAAAGCCCTGGGCTGGTAAAAGTTGTGTCTTACAGCTTCTCGGCAAAATTCCAAGATTCAACATCACACTGTTGGACAGGCAGTGACAGGAGGGCATGCGCAGCTGCCCGTCACTCCCTATCGAGACGGAGCATGTCTTGGGGTCCAGTGATGGACTCTCTCTTTCCCTTTCCAGTCCCGGTCTCTGACGAAGATTCAGATGCCATGGTGGATGACCCCAATGATGAAGACTTTGTCCCCTCCCGCACACGGCGCACCACACGCATGTCTCTGCGCAACCAGATGGCCCAGCGGGCTGCCCGTTCCACGGTGACCAAGATGACGTGTGCCAACTGCCGAGCACCGCTGCAGAAGGGCCAGACAGCCTACCAGCGCAAGGGGCTCCCGCAGCTTTTCTGCTCCAGTTCCTGCCTGACCACCTTCTCTAAGAGGCCCCTCAACAAGAAAAACTGCACCTTCTGCAAGAAGTGAGTGCTGTGGCCACCACTCATCCTCCTTCCTTCCTTCTCTCCCTCCCTCCCAACCCCTGAGGCTGGCTGCCCTTGTCTGGCCTCCTCATTCCTCCTCAAGCACATCTGCCCTGTCCTTCCTGACAATTCCCTTGTCAGCTTGGGGATCCCCAACCGTTTCCAACAGTTACCTGGTGATGGTCAGCCAGACTCCAGCCTGACATTTGTCTTCCTGCTTGCAGGGAGATCTGGAACACTAAGGAGTCTGTCGTGGCTCAGATTGGCTCTGGCAACTCATTCTTCGAGTTTTGCACCTCCGTGTGCCTCTCGCTCTATGAAGCCCAGCAGCAGAAGCCAGCGCCACAGAGCTCAGACACCTCTGACACCGTCCGCTGCAGCGTGTGCTACAAGCCCGGAGAGGTGAGTGGAGCTGTTGATCCATTCAAGGGGGCTGCTGGACATGTCGGCTTCAGTGAGTGGCCTGGTAGCAGAAGACAAAAAATAGCGATACGCAACATAGCGGGCGAGGACACGCTCCACTGAGCCCTGCGCGTGTAAGTGAACTGCCAAAAATATGCAGAGAAGGGGCTCTCCTGCAAGGCAAATCTACAGCAAGAGTATGCAAAGTGGGGGTCAGGACAGGATTGCCATATATCCCAGAAATCAGAGGCAGTCCTGATTTGGGGAGATTGTGTTCACATACAGGCAAATGGGACAGAGGATCCTGTCCCAATTTCATGTAAGAGAATTATGGCAATCTTGGGGTTGGGGGAGTCAGAGGGTGGGATTCTCCATCTTAGAAGCTGGCACTGGGCTTTCCTGGAAGTCTCATTGAACACAATGGAACTTACTTCCAAGTAGACACGGAGGAGCTCTGGCATCACAGTGGTGTCACATCTTGGTAAGTATGACAAGGTCCTGGACAGATTTAAGTTTGAGAGGGGTCCTGGGCTGAAATGCTTGAGTACCACCGATATATGGAAAGAAGCTGGGGCGGGGCAAGACCTAGAGCCCGGGCTTGTGCAGAAAGAAAGGAGAGGGTTGATTTGGCAGTTCCTGGGAGAATTCTGTAGGGGATGGAAGGAAGGGCTCCTGAGACCATGGGGCTTGGTCCGGTTCTGCACCAGGCTCAGCCTGAGAGTAAAGGTGGTGCTTGGCCAGACGCATGTTGCTGGGTGGCCTGACACCAGCCAGCATTGAGCAGATGGAGGCCATGTTGATCAGGCCACGTTCTGGTATCCCTCTAACGCTTCCAGCCCCACAGCTCCTGGCCTGCTGTTTTCTAGCCTCCTCTCCCTACTAGTGAGAGTCTTGTACGGATCTTTCTGTCCCTGTATCTCTTTGGGAACAGAGCCCACCCCTTTAGACTGACAGGCAGCTCCCCTTGCTCTCACCTGCAGATCCAACACGAGGTCAGCAACGGAAATGTGGTGCACCGCATCTGCAGCGACGCTTGCTTCACCAAGTTCCGCGCCACCAAGGGGCTAAAGACCAACTGCTGTGACCACTGTGGCCTCTACCTGTACAACAAGGGGCTGCCGCTGGAGTACCTTTTCCACGAGGGGCAACAGAAGCGCTTCTGCAACGCCACCTGCCTGAACAGCTACAAGAAGGTAAGGTCAGGCTCTGCTAGGAGGGAGGGGGTTTCATATGTTCCTGCACCCTGTGTCAGTGCGAGGGAGTAAAGTGAGCTGGCTACTTCTGCCCTCTTTGCCTGGCACCCAGAGGCAAAACTCCAGGGCACCCACCAGCTGCCTTTGTCAGTCCCTAGTTTTTGTTCCTGGCAATGTGGAGATGGTGTTGCTGTGGGACTGGCTCGGGATGGGGCTTGCTTGGGTCTATGTGTGTGCGGGAAAGAATGCTTGCATCTTCTGCCTGTGAAAGAGCTGCTGGAAGGGGAAAGGCTCCCACATGTCGTGGGGGAGCCTACCTGGCAGTTGCCCAGCTCTGTCTCTTTACAGAAAAACACCCGCGTCTACCCCTGCATGTGGTGCAAGACGCTGTGCAAGAACTTCGACATGCTCTCCCACCAAGACCGGAAGGGCAAGACCAGCCTCTTTTGCTCCATCTGCTGTACCACCTCCTACAAAGTCAAGCAGGCAGGCCTGACAGGTCAGGAGTAGAAGGAGGGGTGGGGGTGTGGCCCCCCCGTGCAACAGAGGGGTGAACCACTGCCTCATAGGGGAGTAGTCTCCCATCCCCAGCTGTCATCTGGGACCTCCAGTTCTCTTGGGGCTG
The DNA here is from genome assembly GCA_030015325.1 of Cryptoblepharus egeriae. Lineage (NCBI taxonomy): Eukaryota > Metazoa > Chordata > Lepidosauria > Squamata > Scincidae > Cryptoblepharus > Cryptoblepharus egeriae. Next base: position 872,536 of record JAREYC010000016.1, read on the forward strand.
GGCATTCCAAGGCTGGGTATTCCAGGGGATTCCAAGGTTTCCCTCTCTTCTGCACCGGACCCTCTCCAGAACCCAAGATGGAGAGGGAGCTGAGATGTCTCCAGCAGCTACCCTCCTTATCCTGGCCTGTCTTTCTGCATCCCCAGGTCCCCCTCGGCCTTGCAGCTTCTGCCGGAAGAGCCTGTCTGAGCCCTGCTACTACAACAAGAACGAGCAGGTGGTGTACCAGTTCTGCAGCCCCAGCTGCTGGACCAAATTCCAGGTACATACGGAGGCGCTGCTGCCGTCACAGTGACGGGATCAAACCCAGGAACGTGGGTTTACTGCATGGCTGCGATTCTGGTGCATCCATCAGGCTCCTAAAAGTCTCTGCTTTCGTGTTAGAAACAATCAAAAGCTTCTAGCTCTCATTGTTTGCTGAGAAAAAGCTTTGTAAGCTGAAGGCTGTATCTGCTACAGGCTCTTAAGATGCATGAAGACGGGGGTGCCGAGCAAGGCCAAGGAAAGGGTCATAGCACTTATCCCAGTTGCCCGTTCCCTGCCAGGAGCCCCCAAGGCCTGGTATCCTACCCTTTTTTCTGGCATAATTGGCAGTGTTGACATCCGTGCCCCGTGTGTCAAATCCAGCCAGCGAGTCAAGAGCCTGTTCCCCTTCCCTGGCTCCTGTGTGCGCGATTCTGCCATCTTCCCTTTTTTTATCTGTCCTTGGCTGCTTTGCAAGCCCTTCCAAGCTCCCCAGCTTGCCCTACTGCCCTCGATCTCTCCTATCCCCGGGTTTCCACCCTGGGGGAGGTTCCCAGCCACTCACCCCCGGCACAGCATTTGCCACCAGTATGGCTGCCACTTGGCGCTCAGTGTACATCACAGAAGCTCATCCCATGGCCAGCGTGGAGTGGGTGCCGGGGAGACTTGGGCAGCAAGTTCTTAGCTTTTTTATATACGTATACACTTCTCAGTATCAGTCTGTGCCGTTGAGTCTCTTGGGGTGTGGGGTCCGTTGTTCTCAAATAAACTGTTTCTACTTCTGATGCCGAAGAGAGTTTGTGTTGCTATCCAATAAATCAGTCAAATAACACTTGTGTGATTTGCATAATTTATTATTCTACTCGCAGAATGTTGGTCTTTTACCGCCATTGGCCAAACCCAGCCAAACCCTCTTCCCTCTCAGGAGCAGCTGCAGCAGCTGGACGTCCCCTGGGAAGAGCCTGTATGGGTGCCTTCAATCTACTGTCCCCCTCCTGTTCAGTCAGCCCTCAGTGGTGGGGAGGAGAAAAGGGGCTGCCAGTGGGCTGTGGGTCTGGGAGGTGGGCTGTTTGGATTCTGTGGGGCGTGGAGGTTTTGTGTCTGGGTGCATGCTGGACGTAGCAGCTGGGAGCAATATGGGGTGACTCAGGACTATGGTGTAGGATATGGTGACGTGGGCAGTTACCCCAAGGTGGGCATGAGTCTGGAAACTGTGCGGCGCCCTGAGTGGGTGCTGTGGGCAGAGGCCTGTCTGTGCCCCCTTCTGAATTTCTCTCCCTTCCCCTTCCTTCAAAATGCAGCGCACCAGTCCAGAAGGTGGGATCCACTTGACCTGCCATTCCTGCCACAATCTCTTCAGTGGGAAGCCTGAGATCTTGGACTGGAAGGTAAGGGGGCTGCAGGCAAGAGGCAAAAAGAATTGCCCCAGGAGGGAGGGAGTGGTGGCGGGAGGAGGTGCAGAAGTTGGCACTGGGTCGAACTTTTTACAAGAGTAGATTGCCTGGGGGGGAGGGGGTGCAACGGCCCTGATCTCTTGGCAGTGTGCATGCAGATAGTGCCAAGAAATGAGGGGGTGGAGATCCAATTGGCTTGTTAGGGGTCTCTGCTGTTGTAATCCCCTGTGTCCCCGACAACAGCTGAGTCCCCCCGCTTTCTCTGGCAGGACAAGGTCTACCAGTTCTGCTGCCGCGACTGCTGTGAGGACTTCAAGCGCCTACGGGGGGTTGTGTCCCAGTGTGAGCACTGCAAGCAGGAGAAGTTGCTTCATGAGAAGATCCGCTTCTCGGGCGTGGAGAAGAACTTCTGCAGTGAAGGTACCTATGGGGGCCGGGGAGCATGAACCAGGTCTGTGGTGGACAAGAGGGGGCCTTGCGGCAGAGAGGGGTCCAGGGTGATTGGTGGGTGAAAGGCTTCCTTGCAGGGCACTGGCTGCTGGAGGAGGCCATCTTGCCTTGCCGTTCTAGCTCCCCTCCCCATGCCAGCTGGCCCTGCCATGCCTTCCAGGTCCTTGCATGCAGCGGGCCTGGGTCAAAGGTGGTAGACCCCCTGGAGTAAATTCTGCTTAGCACCAGAGAGGTGAGCAATGGCAAGTCCCCTGCTTGCAACCCATTCCGTCCCAGGATGGTCACTGTCCAGTTCACTTGGTGTTGCTGTCCCTTGCAGCCTCTGCCGTGGGCTTCCTGCTCCATCTGCTGGGTATCTGCATTCACCCACTTTGTTTCTCTGCAGGGTGTGTGCTTCTTTACAAACAGGATTTCACCAAGAACCTGGGCCTCTGCTGCATCACCTGCACCTATTGCTCCCAGACCTGCCAACGGGCTGTCACTGAACAGCTGGAGGGCAGCACCTGGGATTTCTGCAGCGAGGACTGCAAGAGCAAGTACCTGCTCTGGTATTTCAAGGTCAGTTGACCTGCTAAGCCTCGCGGTCAGTGCAGGGGTGCATCTCAGGGGTCACAACCTTCAGTACAGTAAAAACTTGGATTGAGAGTGTTTTGCAAGATGAGCAAACATATCTAATAAAATTTTGACTTGATATACAAGTGATATCTTGACAAACAATTGAAAAGAAATTGTCCCAGCTGGGATACAGTTGGTTTCGGTGCTCCCCCAGCACCTCCTCAGCCTCTCCTGAGAGACCAGCCTATGCATGTCTACTCTGAAGAAAGCCTATTACAGTCCATGGGGCTCACTCCTATTTAAGGGGGCAATGGAAAGGAGCCTGAGAGACCTAGCCTTGCATGTCTACTCTAAAGTTAGCCCTATTAGAATCAGTGGGGTTCACTCCTGTGTAAGTGGGGCAGATTCCAGCTTGAGAGACCTAAGAGACTAATGCTGCAATCCTAACAGCACTTTCATGGGAGTAAACCATGAAAAGTGCAGGTTGATTTGTTTTATTTTTGTTTATAGTTTTGTGTTAAATGACAGTTTTATAATTCTTTTTATATGTGGATCAAACCTTCTGAGTTTCCATTATTTCTAATGGGAAAATTTGCTTTGGATTACAAGCACGCTTCTGGAACAAATTATGCTTGTAAACCAAGGCTGCACTGTATCCGGCTGGGACCTCAGCTGAGTGGAAATGGGAATTTCCTTCCATCTGAATTCAGCTTTTGGGGGGGATTTGGCTAACCACTTACATTCTCCCCCCTCTGGATTTCAGGCGGCTCGATGCCACGCCTGCAAGCGCCAGGGGAAGCTGCTGGAGACCATCCACTGGCGGGGGGAGATCAAACACTTCTGCAACCAGCAGTGTCTGCTGCGGTTTTATAACCAGCAGAATCAGCCCAACCTGGACACTCAAAAAGGGCCAGAGAGCCTACTGAATAGTAAGTAGTGGGTGCTGTGGCCAGGTCAGAGCTTTAAGGAGGGGTTGGACCGGCTGGTCTTCCAGGAAAGGATTCTAGCTGGTCCCCCTGGGTGGGGGGGTATGATAGATGCCCTTCCTCCATTACTAACCTTCCTGGTTCCATGATACGGCAGGACAGCAAGAAGCCAGAGCTAGAGCTGCCTGCAGCTGCCATGTTTAGCAAGGGAGGTTCCGGGGCGGGGGGTGACTCCATTTCCCAGCAGAGAGTCCATGAATGGGGCCTGACTAGTATGTCAGCTGTGTGTCCTCCCCCCCCCCCTTACTGGCCAGGTGCCACTCGTGGACTCTGCTGGAAAGGGTCAGTCCCCACCTGGAAGCATTTGTTGGTGGGGGGAGACTAAACTGCTGTTATGGTATCACCAAGTGAAGCTTTCCATCAGGGCCTCCTGCCCCTTTGGATCTACCTTCTTGGATCCTGACCCTTCCCATAGCTAATCTCTGGAACTCTCTGCAGGTCAATCCCCAGAGCCAAAGCAGCCTCCTTCCACCACACAGAAAGCAGAGGCCAGTCCGGTGAGTTCCTTGAGCAGCTGCCTCTGGGCTGGACTGCTTCATGACAGGGAGGGAGGGACACCTGGAGAGCAGGTGGTGTGCAACTCAAGGGCCGGCACTGGACCACAGGAGGGGGAACGAACAAGCTTGCGCTCTCTGGATCTGTCTAGGTTCCCTCAAAGAACAGTTCCTCCCCAGCACCCTCGACCCCCCCAGCGTCGGCACAGCCGGTCACACCGCGGAAAAACAAGGCCGCCATGTGCAAGCCCCTCATGCAGAACCGGGGCGTATCTTGCAAGACCGAAATGAAGTCCAAGGGGTGTCAAACAGGTGAGAAGCAGGGAAGCCTGTGCTTCAAAGGCTGTTCTCATGAGCGGTGGTGTCTGCTGTGCGGGGAGCACAGCTCTTGGGAGGAGCCTGGCATATGCACAGGGCACTTCTGGGGTGGCATAGTTGCACGTATGTGTGGAACTGAGTGCCAGTTCAGAGTCACTCTTGGGAGCAAGGAATGGCTGGCTCTGGCAGGATAGGGAGCAGTGCTGTTGATGGTTGCTTACCTGTCCCTCCCCCCGACAGAGGCCGACTGGAAGCCTCAGGTGGTGGTGCTGCCCATCCCCGTGCCGATCTTCGTGCCTGTGCCTATGAACATGTACTGCCAGAAAGTGCCTGTGCCTTTCTCCCTGCCTGTCCCGGTGAGTATGTGGCTTCCTGCTGGCTTTGGGGACGATGTCGCCACTGGGGCTGGGATGATGGAGATGATGCCTTCCCCTTCTCCCTCTCTGACCCACCTTCTTTCTTGCCGGCAGGTGCCTGTGCCAATGTTCCTGCCCACCACTCTGGAAAGCACGGAGAAGATCGTGGAGACCATTGAGGAGCTGAAGGTGAAGATCCCATCCAACCCACTGGAAGCCGACATCCTGGCCATGGCGGAGATGATCGCAGAGGCCGAGGAACTAGACAAGGCATCTTCGGACCTTTGCGGTCAGTTCTATGCTGGTCCCTTAGGGAATCAGGGTGACCCTTCAGGCAGGATGGGGGCAGGCAGAGGCAGCAGCTGTGTGAGCAAGAGTGCCTGCGTCACAATCCTTTGAGATCCAAGAATGAGGATTCTAGTTCTGAAACACTCAATTTCTGTTCCTGAAGTGAGCATTATCAGGCCTTATGGTGTGTCTTGGCCAAGAGGAGAACAGAAAAGGAACAAGGGGTGCAGGCTGAGGGTATCTCAGATACATCTGTTCCTCTCTACCTCCCTAACCCCTGAGGGTCTCTAGGCATGGCTGCATATAGCCTCCAGTCTACAAGGGCAACCTTCCTGCCCTGGCCTTAACTGGCCAGCAAAACTAACAAGGAAAAGCCCACTTGGGGTGCCCCCCTCTGTCTCTTTGGACCCGTCTTTGGCCCTGGGGTGATGCTCATGCATGGTCCACATCCATATTTGCAGATTTGGTAAGCAACCAGAGTGCAGAGGGCCTTCTGGAGGATTGTGATCTCTTTGGACCCGCCAGGGACGACGTGCTGGCCATGGCTGTCAAGATGGCAAACGTCCTGGATGAGCCAGGCCAGGACTTGGAGGCCGACTTCCCCAAAAGTAAGGGCAGCAGAAGAAGCAGTGGCTGGGGGCTGTCGGGAATGGGGTCGAGCAGCTTGTGCAGTGGGAAGCCAGCTGGCCCCAGTGGCTGCTTCAGAGGCAGGAAGGACAACCAGTGTCTCCAACGCCTCCTGGCCTCCTTGCTTTCCACCACCCTGTTTCCCTTCATCATGCAAGGAGCAGGAAGGGGGTGCTGCAGGCCAGGTCTATGGGGCAGCCTCTCCCTGACCATCCACCGGTGCCTTGTTCCCCACCAGACCCCTTGGACATTAACCCCAGTGTGGATTTCCTCTTCGACTGTGGCTTGGTGGGTCCAGAGGATGTCTCTGCAGACCAAGACTTGCCTCGGGCCATCCGCAAGGTGAGTTCTCCCTATCAGTTGCCCACCACTTGGAGCCTTGTTCACTTACATGTTACTGAAGCCCTACTTCAGTTCATTTCAAAGGCTGGTCTCCTCCTGCACCAGAAGGACTTGGGTGAAGGGGCGCCAGAACTGTGCTGGTACAGCTTAAGGTGGGGGGAAGGCTGTTGAAATGCTTTCCCCATATGTTGAGAGCGTGTATTGGGTGGAATTTATGGAAAGAATGGCAGTTGGGAGAAAGCAGTTGGAGGGAGGAAATGGAGTGTAAGAGAGGAGTAGTTGCTCTGAGCAAGAACTGCTGAGCAGAGGCTCGGGCTGAGCTTTCCTCCTGGATTATCTGGAAAGCCCCACTTTAGAGGGCCATGCGCAGAGACATGCTGTGTGCAGATCCAGCCTATAAAGCAGGCCTCTCATAGCAGTCTGGCCTCTCTTGCGGTCAGTGCTCCTTGGCAGGTCTGCTCTGCCCATTAGGTGATGGCCTCTTTTCCCCCAAAGGGTCAGAAGCGCCTGGTGCTTTCGGAGAGCTGCTCACGGGACTCCATGAGCAGCCAGCCAGGCTGCACAGCCCTCAACTATTCCTACGGGGTGAACGCCTGGAAGAGCTGGGTGCAGGCCAAGTATGCCGGCGGCGAGACCAGCAAGGGAGATGAGCTCCGCTTTGGCCGTAAGGATAGGGGTGGGTTGGCACGGGCTGGAGTCAGGGGTGCTGGAGGGCATGCTGAGCGCCTCCCCCGGCCTGAGGCTGCTTCCCTGCTGTCCCCACAGCCAAGCCCATGCGGGTCAAGGAGGACATCTTGGCATGCACAGCGGCCGAGCTGAACTATGGGCTGGCGCAGTTCGTCAAGGAGATCACCCGCCCCAATGGCGAGCGCTATGAGCCCGACAGCATCTACTACCTCTGTTTGGGCATTCAGCAGGTAAGGCAGTCCTACTACCCCCCCCCCCCACCTTTCCCATTTGCCACAAGGCTTGGGGTAGCTCAGCCAGTCTCTACCAGCCAGCAGGTTAAGGACGGGGCTCTTTCTTGTACCACCTTCCCCATTGGCTGGTTGTCCCCAAAGCTTGTGGGTGTTTACACAACCTGACTGCTTCATGTGTTTTTCAACCCCTCTCCCCACCATAGTACCTACTGGAAAACAACCGCATGGTGAACATCTTCACAGAACTCTACTACCTGACCTTTGTGCAGGAGCTGAACAAGATCCTGAGCGGATGGCAGCCCACAGTCCTGCCCAACAGTATGTGGCTTTTGCTTGGGGGAGGCGGCGGAGGGGGTTTCATTCTTTTTTTGGGAGGAGGTGAGGCTGCCATCCGCAGCATCTATTGAGCTCCACTTTCACTGGATTGGGACCATTCTGGTGGCCTTGCGCTCTGTGCCTGACTTGAACACGAGCCAGAGGAACTTTGCTTTTTCATGAGTAAACAGCTATGTAGCTGAGTTCCACTTTCCATAGGGCTCAATGCAATTATCAGGGACTTCCTTTCAGGTTGATTTGTGGGGGTGCGTTCATTGGATCAGGACCAATCCGGGGGCATTGGATTCCTTTCAATCTGCTCTTTCCAGTGGACTAAGGCACGTTTTCCTATTCGCAAGCAAAGGTGCAATATGCTCACTTTCCATAGGGCTCCGTACATTTTTGTTTTTAATTTTTTTGGCCATAACTTTAGATAGGAAGGAGATATTCCAAAGCTGTATTGGATTCCGCTGGAAAATAGGCATTCAATAGTGTATGACTTGATGGGGTTTATCCAAACAATTTTAGTGACCTCAGTGTGTGTCCTCCCCCCCCCCCCGAGGGTGGTACCCTCACCCCCTAGGGATGCCACTGGCCAGAGAAACACTTCCTGTGGAGAGACTCTACCTTGGAGACCCCATTCCTGAGGTGTGGGGTTTTGCCTTCAATGCCCAGCTTGCATCTGGCTGGCCCTTGTGGGATCAGATGGGCTCACTTTGTTCTGGTGCAACAGGGCTCCTCTGGGGCGTGTTACCCACTACCAAGGAGAGGACGGCTCTGGAAATTTTAAGCCAATCTTTATTTCATGGGTTCTCCCCCCTCCCCAGTCTGTCACACATGCTGACATTCCCTTATACGAGGTTTTAAACTAGACACATCTCCTGCTCTTAAGTCTTATAATCAACCCCTGTCTGGGTATTCTCTTCACAACCTGGGAGGTATGTCACAGTGATCAGGTTTTTCTACAGGTGAGAAACTGGGAATGTCTGACAAAATTGGTTGAGGTTTGATCCCAGAGACTTGCTCTGTGCTCTACCCCTCCATCTACGTCTTCTATCCCCTCTACATCATCCATCCCCTCCACATCATCCATCCCCTCCATGTACATCTTCAAGCATTTTCCACAGCCATAAAATAACATTCTGATAACCCCTATTGGTTTTCTCCAGTTTTGGGGATCCTCCGTGGCTGGTCCTGGGTAAGTGCACAAGAGAGTTTAGGCTAAGAGGAGAGGATCAAGATCCATCTTCTGCCCCCCTAGCCCTCAGTGCTTCCATAGTAATTGCCGGGACTGTCCTGTGCAGCTAGTTGGCAATAGATGGGAAGTGCTGGGCAGCCAAAGGCAGCCAGTATTGTCTGGCTCTGGGTTCTCACAGGCATTTCAGAGGTGCAGTCAAGGCTCTCATGGTTAGGCTGGAGTTGGAATCACAAGTCAGGAGGTCAAGTTGGGTGTCAGAACCAGGCAACAAATGAGACTGAGTTGGAGTTGGGAAGGCTTTTATCACCCAGGTGGAGCCCCAGCTTGAGAGTCTTCCTAGCTTTGGAGATCTCCCCAGAGTTTCCCCAGAGTCTCCCCAGCTTCCCTGGGGCAAAAAGTCAGAGCTCATTCCTAACCAATTTAGGCCAGCACAACTTGACCATCTGCCCATTCCTATGGTGGTGTGGGGAGACCAGCACATGTCTGTGTACTGGCTTAATCCCCTCAGAAGTGGCACAGATGTGCCTTACGACACATTTGCAACACCCCCAGGCCATCATGGGACTTGTGCCAGCCTAACCAGGGGTTAGGATTGTGCTGTCAGTGGTCCAGCTGTGAGAGCAGAGCCTCCCTCTGCATATGGGGTGTTGTTGATGTCCAGGGAAATGTTCCAGTGGCACATGCTGTGGATTTCTAGTTCCTAATAGGGAGCCCGGTCTTGTCCCTGCAGATGCCATCTTCTCCCGCGTGGAAGAGGAGCACCTCTGGGAGTGCAAGCAACTGGGGGTCTACTCACCATTTGTGCTGCTCAACACCCTCATGTTCTTCAACACCAAGTTCTTTGGGCTGCAGACGGCTGAGGAGCACATGCAGCTCTCCTTCACCAATGTGGTGCGGCAGTCGCGCAAGTGCACCACGCCCCGGGGCACCACCAAGGTGGTGAGCATCCGTTACTACGCTCCCCTGCGACATCGGAAGGGGCGAGGTAGGGAGCGCTTTCCACATACCCCTTCCTGCCCATCCCAGCCTCCTGGCAGCTCCCACACCTGACCACCTCTTTCCCACCCTTGCAGACACCAGCCTTGGGAAGCGGAAGCGGGAGGAGGAGGTGCCGGTCTTGGAGCAACGCGAGAACCGCATGAACCCCCTACGCTGCCCGGTCAAGTTCTACGAGTTTTATCTCTCGAAATGGTAAGAGCTCTGCTGGGATCGGCCTGGTCTCCGGGTGGGCACTTGGGGGGAGGGAATGGCTGAATGTGGCGGAAAGTGCTTGGCCTTTGTGTGTTGGAGAAGGAGGGGCTGACCCTCCTTAGCAGGGCACAGGCAGGACAGAGGAATGGAGGGGTTCAGCAGGGCTGAGCCTGGGGCTGTCACAGCCCAATCCTATATATTTCTTCTGAGAAGTCCCACTGTATTAAATGGGTCTTACTCCCAGGAAAGTACATATTTACTAATGTGCCATCAAACCTAATGCACATCTCATTTTGAAAGGCTTGAGATATAAAATTTATGGGCATATCCATCCATTCATACATACACATACAGAACATACATACACAAATACATACATACATATATACATACTGCTTTTTAACTAAAAAGTTCACAAAGAATGGAAAATTAATGGCTAATGCACACCTTTATCTGCAGCCTTTTAAAATGGGGTAGGCATTAGATTAGCGCATTAGATCCCCCCCGTCCAGGCACTGAGGGTGCTCCTTGCGCCTGGATCAGTGGGAAGAGGGTCCTGTTAGTGCAAGGTGCTCAGCACCTGGGTTGCGGGGAAGGGAATCCTCTCCTAGTCCAGGCGCTTTGGGTGATGCCAGTGTCTGGACTGGGAGGAACCCGGTCCTCTTCCCCAGCCTAGGTGGTGCATTAGATTCTGTATTTTTACTTGACTCTAATGCATACCCATTTCCAATGCGCACCCGTTTCCTGCTTTAGATTTGGCTGAAAAGGGTGCACATTCGATTCAAGTAAATATGGTGTGTATAGGATTGCGGACTCCAGCTCCCAGAGCTGGAAGTTTCCTGCTTGAATGCTCAGAGGGGAAGAAGCAGGTGCTTGGTTCAGTAGAGGATGGGGTGAAAACCAAGATCCAGGCAGCAGTTGGGGGGAAAAGAACCTGGGAGTCTGCTCAAAGACTAGGGAAAGGTTAAGGCAGTGATATTCAATGTGGGGTTGGGACCCCCTTGGGGAATCACAACTTCGGGACAAAGGAGTCGTGGGAGGTTTCTTCTTGGAATCTGACACTGGGCTTTCCTGGGAGTAAGTCTCATTGAGCACAATGGGACTTCCTTTCAAGTAGACACGGAAGAGCTTTGACATCACAGTGATGTCACATCCCGGTAAGTTTGACAGGGTCCTGGACAGATTTTTAAATTTGAAAGGGAGTCCCGAGCAATTGGAAGGTGGACCGCTATTCCTGAGGTCTGGCCCAGTTGGCTGACCACCAGAGCTGCCTCCTCCTCTGTGATGAGCCTTTCCATGGACCACCTGTTCTCCTGAAGACTAGTGCTAACATGGGGCTCCATGGGGCAGTGGGCTCCAAGCCAGGGCTTGGTTGTCAAGGCCTTCACATACATGAGGATCTTTTGAACATGTGAGAGGAGGGCCTTCTGCTGCAAGGGATCTGGTCCTGCTCTGACCACCGTCTTTTTCCTCTGTGTCCACCGCAGCCCCGAGAGCCTTCGCAACCGCAACGACGTCTTCTACCTTCAGCCGGAGCGATCCTGCATTGCGGAGTCGCCGCTGTGGTACTCGGTCATCCCCATGGACAAAAGCATGCTTGAGATCATGCTGAACCGCATTCTGGCCGTACGCGAGATCTATGAGGAGCACAGCCGTGGTGGGGGCTGCCTGGATGACGACATGGACTGAGCAATAGGGGCTGGCCTTGCCGGAGGGAGACTGGAGCTGTGGGGCCTGCGCTGCTCCAGCCAGTTGGCCTGGGGGAGCTGTTGGGGTGCAGCCTTCCCCTCTCCTGCCTGGGTTTACAGGCATGCAAGACTGACACCCCCTCTATGCTAGCAAATTGCTACCCTCAAGAGGCCAGCCCCATACCCTGACTCCCCTTTGCCCTTCTTCCTGTGCTGCCTTGGAGTGCCTGCTTGCAAGCCCCTTCCTCCAGCCATGTCCTCTCCTCTGGCACCAAGTGGACTTTGGGGGGGAGGGCAGTGCAGAGGGTGTTCCTGGGTCGCAGGGAGGCTGTGGCAAGTAAAGGCCTATAGGGGTGCCCAGCTGTCCCTGCTTGTGATGGGGGGGGGGGGCTCCTCATGTGCACATTCTGTTTGGAGGTGGTGCAGTTCTCCCTCCTCCACTTGATGGCAATCCTTCCTCCTATCCCACCCAGCCCACTCGTAGTTGGACACTCTTCTGCCCTCCACGCCCTGTGCACTGAGGAGCCAGGTCCTGACGTGGCCCCCAGTCTGCTTCCCTGCCCACCTCCTGGAGCCTTGCTTGCCCCCCGCCCACTTCCCACTGGGCAGAGGCTGCCCTGCGTGTCCCCCAACCCAATCCGTGTGTATTGCGTTGAACTCTTGAGCTATGGCTGGTGGTGGTGCCGTCTGTGGAGCCTGTATATATTGTTCTGGCCCCTGCCCCGTCCGTGTCCTTGTTGCGAGTGAGCCAGTGGCAGGTCTCGTCGTAGTGATTCCGGGGCGTTAGGGCCCACCCGACGTCTCTCTGGAAAAACCGTTCATTTCAAATAAAGGCACAAAACCTGCCTGTCCTTCTCTGCCTCTCTGTTCCGGCAAGGCGGGGAGTGGCCCCGCAGGCACCTCTGGCCCCATAAACCGGTCCGTGTCAGGAGTCAAACTCACATCCTCAACTGCAGGACTCCCTGTGTGCTAAGATCATCGGGATGGGGCACACAGGAGTAGCCTCACTGGGCACCCTGTGGTGGGATTCCATAGGGGGATGAGTTTGGCTGCTCAAGAAAACGGGCTTCAGGGCTTGAAAGGTTTCCTTTTCCTAGAATTACACAGAGTGCTCCCATTCTATTTATTTCCTGCCATTTTTCCTCGAAGGAAGGACACTCAAAGCAATGCAAACTTGAGCTTCTTTTCCAACCTTTTTTCCCTCCTGGGGACCCCGCAAGGGACTGCGTTGTAGCCATATGATGGACCCGCCTGCTTTGTATGTGGACCCGTCTAGGGTTGGCCTTGCTGGCATCACCTGAAACTCTGGAGTACTGAGTAAATGGGTCTCAGCAGTCTTCCTGAGCTTGGAGACCTTTCCTTTCAAGACTGGTAGGGGTCTCTGGGCTCTCAGTGACCAGCCAGATCTCCTGTGTGGGTTCTGGGAACTGGACTTAGGACCAACTGTGGGAGCTGGACCTCAGGACCAGTCCCTCCCTGAACCTCTGGACTGTGATTTCTGCTCCTGCCCTTCTTTGAGCATAGGAAGCTGCTCTACTGGTCCACCAGCCTCTTCCTGTCCGCACTGATGGGCAGCTGCTTCTGCAAGCTTCAGGTGGGCTTCCCCCTGCCCCACTGACAGCCACCTGGGATTGAACCAGGACCTTCTGCAGGTGCAGCAAGGATGGTTTGAACCCCTTCCCCAGAGGGCAGGTGCTCTGTGTGACAAGCAGGTTTGGGCTCTTGGCAGAATGATGGTTCCTCACATTAGGTTTCTCATCCTAGTCAGGCTAGCACTGACTAGTCCTGGTCCTAAGCCAAGGGGACAGGATGTGGCTTGGAGTCTGGTGATGCTAAACAGCCAGGTCGCTGGGCCTCCACTTGTTGCTGGACCTGCTAGACTTGCTGCCCCGCGTGGGACTTTTGTTGGCCACTTCTGGATTGGCACCGGTTGCTGTGTCAGCCTGGAGCAGGAGGCTATTGGGGGGTGAGAGGCTGGGCCGATGGGGGCTCGGAGTCCTGCCTGCCAGCTCTGCCTGCCCCTGCCTGCACTTGGTGCCAGCCAGGTGGCCAAGCTCCACCAGGTTGAGGAGGAGGGAGAGGCAAGCTGCAGCCAGCATGAAGAGGATAAAGACGGTCTTCTCAGTGGGCCGGGAGATGTAGCAGTTGACTGCGTTGGGGCAGGGCCAGCGGCTGCATGTGTAGAGGGGCTTCAGTCGGAAGCCATAGAGGAAGTACTGCCCTGCGATGAAGCCCACCTCAAAGAGGGCCTTGAAGAGGATGCTGCAGGCGTAGGTCCGCAGGACAGCCCCACGCAGACGAACCCGGCCACAGGCATCTCTCGTGGCACCCTGGTTGGACTTGCTGCCCACCCCAGCTGAGCCCTCCAAAGGCCGCTGGGCTTTCTCTTCCATCCGGAACAGGTGCATGACATGACCCAGGTAGACCAAGCTGGGAGTGGAGACAAAGATGATCTGCAGCACCCAGAAACGGACGTGGGAGACTGGGAAGGTCTGGTCATAGCAGACGCTCTGGCACCCCGGCTGCTTGGTGTCGCAGGAGAAGTTGGACTGCTCATCCCCCCAGACCTTCTCAGCTGCAGCCCCCAAGACCAGGATGCGGAAGATGAAGAGCACCGTCAGCCAGACCTGTCCCACCACCGTGGAGTGCTCCTGCGCGCTCTCCAGCAGCCTCCCCAGCAACTGCCAGTCCCCCATGGGTCAATGCTGGACCTGCCCTGGAAGAGAGGGGAATAGAAGTGTTGATGGTACCAACGTACCGGGGGGACCCATGGCTCTCTTGGGAGGGGTCTGTGCCACACTGTTCCTGGAGGGGCTCGTGCTCTCCAGCCCCAATTTCTAGCCTAACCACAGAGATGTTCTCTTATCAGCTGTGCCAGCACTGGGCAAAAAAAGTTTGCTAGAACGCAATGGCTGTAGGGTGTGGGGGGCAAGGTGGCATGGGAGGGCTGCTGGGGAAGAGGGGAGAAGAGGCTGATCCCCAAAGTATTTGTTCCCCAGTGACTTACCGTGGCTGTGATCAGTGCTCCACTCTCCCAGTCTGCGTCCCCGCTTGCCTCCCTGTTTCTGAGGGGTCAGCTTACTGGGTGGGGAGATCCCTGCACAAGTCCCACCGGCTGTTCCTTTTTGTTGACATCACCCCACTCCAGGCTCACTTCTCCCATTCAGGGCTGGAACACTGTGGTTGCTTATTGGCTCTACTGGGTGACCCAGGCGGTGTCCTCTGCCTTTATTTTGGGCCTATGCACTTGACTAATTATAGCCCCTCCTGCAGGGCGAGCGTGTGGGTTGAGAAAGGTTGTATATTTAGGTGGGAGCTCTCTGGCTTGCCACCCGCCTCCAGCAGCTGGTGCTCTTGGAGGGTCATTCCTCTCCTCTAGCCGGCTGGCCACTGGTGCCCGAGCCCTTCACCAAAGGGACCCTGTGGCTTCTGGTCTACCCATGCAAGTCCATAGGAAAGGAACGCTTGAGAGGGAGTTTCTCCTGCATGCCCTTCTCAGAGCAAGCCGAGGGGCTCATCAAACCCGTCCCAGTTTGGGATCCCAGTGCAGCCTGGTGAAAGTATAATGCCCCATGTCTTGGTTGCTGTTCCACCAACACCTTCAACAGCAAACGCCTTCCATGCATTGAAGACCTTCCTAGATGGACCTTAGCAGGCCTGAATCTGCCTCGGCCATTTGCACGGCCTTCCCCCACCCCCAATTCTGCCCTACTGAGAGCAAACAAGTAGGGCCAAGCACCTGCAACTTGACCCCCCAATCAGACAGAGGACTCCTCAATGGAAGAAAGAACAAAAATCAGCTTTAATACTGCAGTTGCTTTTGTACAATGATGTGTAGCCAACAGCCACCTGATGCCCCCCACCCCATTACCTTCCCTTATCCTGCTAACAGACAGCAGTGACTGGGATAAACGGGGCCCATGAACTGAGATCCGGCACCTTAACATCTGCACAGGTGCGAGGATGATGCTGCAACTTTTTCCTGGTGGTAACAGGAGAAGGTGCATCTCTTTCCACTTCTCCCTGCTTCCCTACGAAAGATTTGTCGCCTTCCTAGTGGGGAAAATGTGATAGGCTGGAAAGGGGAGCAGCACACGTTTTCCACTGAAGATCGAGGCAGGACCTGAAGAAGAGGAGGAGGAGGAAGAAGGCAATGCTCTGGGTGTTAAAGGCACAGTTGAACCTGTGATTTATGGCATTCCAGGAGGAAGGCAAGGAGACCCTTGTGAATTTGGCACCATCGGACTCTCAAAACCTACAGCAGGAGGTTCATGTGGCTTCCACAAGGCACCGTTGCAGCACAGCATGACGGTGAGAATAGTTGGATTTTGTGCCTCTGCCACAGATTATGTGCCCATGAGCACAAGGTGTTGGAAGGCAGAGGGAGAGGACCCCTGGTATGGGGCTGAGGGGGAGCGGGACACCAAAGTGCAACAGCCTGACTTGGTGGGTCCTGCGGATGGGGTCATGGGGGGATAACAGTAGCAGTGCCTTCCTGCCTTGAGGCGATCTCAACATAAAACCAAAGAAGAGCCCTGCCGGATCAGGCCAAAGTCCCCTCTAGTCCTGCTGAGTGTGGCCCCCCAGATGCCCTAGAGAGACACTACATTACATTAGTTGTTGCAGAGTCCACCCAGTTGGGGGCAACCTGTGGGTCAGCTCTAGGGTACCGACAGCCAAGATGGGGTGCTGCAATTGGGGGAAGAGATGAAAACCTGCAGGGATGCAAGGGATCCCTTTTGGGGACAGGCTTGGCCAGCACAAGCCTCGTGGCAGTCGATAGCAGAGTCCCTTCCTCTCCCAGGGGGCCATAGTTGTGCCCCCTTTCAGCAGGCAGAGCAACGGTCACTCTTCTCTTGCAGCCCGGAATTGCGCCGGAGAATGTCCTTGAGGGATCCGTCCTGCTCGGTCAGCAGTTGGTTGATCTCATTCTGCTTGTACTCAGAGGAGAGCTTGTGCCCCAGGAAGGAGCCCTTCTTCGAGGAGGGGTTGGGGTTGTGGCTGCCGCGGCGCGCACAGGCGCGCACAATCAGGAAGAGCATCTCAGCCAGGTTGAGGACGATGCAGATGCCGGAGGTGGCCAGCATGAAGACGGTGAAGATGGTTTTCTCAGTTGGCCGGGAGACAAAGCAGTCCACGGTGTTGGGACAGGGGTAGGCGTCGCACTTGACCAGCCGGATCATCTGGTACCCAGGATAGATCATGTAGAAGATGTACATGAAGGTGCCCTCAAAAATGAGGCGGAAAGCCACACTGCAGACGTACGTCCACCACAGGGAACCCGAGATGCGCATCTTGTGCTTCTTGACCTCCTCCAGGTGCTTGGCATCGCCATGGCCCGTCTGTACTAGGTACTTCTTCTCCTGATGCTGCTGGTAGGCCACGTGCATAGCCACCAGGAGGGCCGGTGTGGTCACCAGGATGAGCTGCAGGGCCCAGAGGCGGATGTGGGAGATGGGGAAGTAGTGGTCATAGCAGACATTCTTGCACCCAGGCTGCAGCGTGTTGCAGATGAAGGACGATTGCTCATCCCCCCACACGCTCTCGGCCGCCACCACCAGCACCATGATGCGGAAGATGAAGACCACCGAGAGCCAGATGCGGCCAATGGAGGTGGAGTGGCGGTTGACACCAACCACGATGGAGTAGAAGCCTTCCCACTTCATGGTTCCTCACTCCTGCAAGGCAAGGACAGGACTTGGTCAGAGCAGGGAACACCCTAAAGGCTGCTGGTGTGGACAGGAGGGGAGACCTGTTGGAACCTGAGCCCCATAGTTCAACATCCCATTCTCCTACAGTGGACTACCAGAGTCCCCTGGAGGTTCAAAACAGAGCAGGAAGGCAAGTCTCACTCTTTCCTCCATCCCCCCACACCAGTGATTTTCAACTACTGTGCTCTGGTGTGACACAGATGGTCTTGGTGTGCCAGTGTGGACACCAGTGGTGGGCAGATGCCGGTTCGGGCCTATTCACCCGAACTGGATCTTCCCACCCGGCGACCGCTGGCAAACCGGCCAGAGCCGTGGCTGCCAAGAACCGCGGGGACCGGTTCAGCAGTGGCCGCTGCATCTCCTGAAGCTTGGCTTCAGGAGACACAGTGCACTAGCGTCCAGTCCAGCTGGATGCAAGCACACTGAGTCTCCTGAAGCACGGCTTCAGGAGACACACTGTGCATGCGCCAAGCCTGGCGCATGCACAGTGCGGCACGGTTGGAGCCTGTCCCTCGCCCCCACCCCGCCCCCTGACCCTGGGCCCGCCCCCAACTTCCAGCAAACCGGATCTTGGGGCTGGCTGGGCCCATCCCTGGTGGACACATCACAATGATGTGACATGGATGGTCTGCAGATTGTGCAACTTTTATTAGTAGGGCAACTGAGGGATTTGAGCACTCTTCCTGCAGCACAGTGTGTCTTGCGAATGGCCAAATGGTGTGCCTTGGCCATTGTAGCGCCTTATCAGTGTGCCTCACACTGAACATGAAGAATCATCTTGGCCATCATGGCGCATGGCCAGCAACAAAGCAAATCCTCCAGAATGAATGTGTTCTCAAACTTGTGAGCACCAGAACATACTTTTTTAAATGATTCTTTTAGGACCCACCTCAATTAATTTTTTTAAAGATGATCTCAAAAGAAATAATTTTAAAAATGTATTTATAAGTAATATTTCATTTGCTTGCTTATTCATACATTACGGTACATACATACACACACACACACATACACACACCTCATCAGTTTTCTTTAATGTTCAGGCTTGAGATACTCAGTTTTGTGGCCCAATTTCTACTTTTTCCTGCTACTTGTCATTGATGGAGTTGGAAAAAAAGATGCTCAAACATTAATTTTCCTATTTTTACCCAAGTTTGCAGGGAAATTAGCAGCAGATTTTTTAGCCTCTGGGTTTGAAGCAATTAGTTATCTGGTCTTCCTGTGTCCTGTGTTTTCATTTGAGGTTCTGCAAGACCCACCAGAAATCAGGGCACGACCCACCAAATGAGTCCCAGCCCACAGTTTGAGCATTAGTCTAATGTACCCATGGTCTCATTTTTTGGAAGAGTAGTTTCTGGGGCCAAAGCAAGACCACCAAGGGCTTTGGGGCCAGCGCTGAGTGGCAGAACGTTCCATGTGTGCATGCTCAACCCCTGGCAGCATCACCAAGAGGGCAGCCAAAGACCCCTGTGTGGGACCCGAAAGCTGCTTCCAGTCAGTGTGGGCAATGCCAGGCCTGGCGCCTCCCTTGGCTGACTCAGCCAAAGGTGCTTGTCTTCTGTGGAACCTATGCATGGACCCATGTGGCTCTTCCTTGAAGCCATAGTGCCAGCATTATGTGCAGGAGCCAATGTGCCACAGGGAGGCGCCAGGAGGCAGCCTGTACTGGGGATGTTGTCCACTCACAAGGTGTTGTGACCCTGGTGAGTGTTGGCCACCCCTCTATGCGGTATGTCCCTCTTTGGAGCCACAGCAGAAGCAGAGAAGGTCCTGCCTGGTACCACCAGTGGCATCATTGCAGCATCCAAATGTCTTGTGTTGGAGCAAGCTCTGTCCCTGCTCTCTCTCCACCTCCATGTCCTCCCCCAGTGCTGCTGTGAGAGGCACGTGCTCCATGCACAAAACTCATGCTCAATGGGAGGCCCTGAACTCCACATTGCCCAATGTGGATGCAGGACCAGGAAGAGTGGTCCATAGCCTATTTCTAAGACTGCAAGCCTAACCACGCTTTCCTGGGAGTAAGTCCTATTGAAGACAATGGGACATACATCTGAGCAGACATGCTTAGGATTGCACTGAGAGTGCTGGGCCCTGCTGGGGGGGACCAAGTGGGTAGCAGGTTTGAAAGAGTATCAGAACACAAGCCACCTGTTTCCCCTGCCCCATTCCCCAGTAAATGGGGGGGACAGACAGCATCAGAGATGCACCTTTGCTGCAAATAGGATTGCCCCAGTCTAGGACGGGCACCAAGGTCCAGAGCAGGCTCACCCCACAGTTAGCAATGCTGACCCCATACCTGCAAACTTGTGCTGTGAACCAGGAACATCATACTGTTGTTCTGAGTGACTCTCAGTCTTGAGGCCCACCTGTCTGCCCCTTTCCTTAGTTTGCTCTGTCCTGCATTAGTTCTTGCAGGGATTCACAAGATCATCAACGCCATTTCCCCCAAATCCCCAGAAAGCCATTTCCCCATCTTTGGAGATCTCTGCATCCCCCCCTGCACTGTTTTATTTAGCAAGTGACAACAGAACCTGACTTTGCAGAATAAGTTGGAAAAACTCAAAAGAGGGATTTTCCGAGGCTCAGCCACACCCTAACCCTAACCCCCCCTAAACCCAGCAGGTCCTCTACCCACATGTTCCTTGATACCCCACTCTAGTCCTAGAGGACTCACGGTGAGGCTCCACCTGCATGAGGTTACCTTGCGGTGGGGACCAAGACCCTGGTCGGTCCTTCTCCAGGCAGGCGCCAGCTCCCTCCCGGGGCTCCTGCCTCCTTGCCACCAACTGCGTTCAGCGCTGGCAGGTCATATGGCGCTTTATAAACTTGTTTGCATACAATGGGGCCTTTATCGGCCCCCAAACAACACACTTTAGAATTCAGACCGGCTGCCCGGACTTCCGCCCACCCTTGCCAAACAAAGTGTCTGTGTCCCAGGCTGTCCTAGCCTGCACCAACACCTGGTCCCTGGCTCTGCCAGGGGCAAGGACCCCACGGGCAGCCCTTGATGTGAGAACACTTGGCCAGAGGACCCATTTTGGCTGCCGGCGGCATTGTGGGGGTCCTGCCCTCAAACATGCCTGGATGGTGCCTGGAGAGAGTGAGCATGAAGCCTACGTGTGTTTGCGGCCCCCAGGGTCAGAGGTCAGGACGCTCGACATACGCCAGCTGCCTGTACCATGACGCTATTTGACGTCGGCTGTGCCGTTCCGTTCCGCAGAAAGGCCGGGGATTTGCGTCTCCTTCCAGGATGCGGAGCAAAGTCAGCACCGGAGCTCAGTGCCAAGTCTGGGCAGCCACAAAGGGGCCCTCAGTTCTTTGAGGAAGGAAGGCTGACCCTCTTCCAGTGCATCCTCCATGCACTGCGCGCACACATGTGCCTCACCCTGCCTTCGGCCTGGCACTATGGCTTGGAGCTGCAGCCCAAAGTTCTGGAGCGCAGTACTGGGAGCCCCTTTGCTTTTTGGGAAAGGAGGAAACAGTGCCAGTTTTTTTTCTGGAGAGACCCCCCCAAACTCCCTCTCACTCAGGGTACTCTCACTGTGTACTCAGGGTATGGGTGCAGCTGAACCTGAAATGTCACCCTAGCAGGAACCTGGGACTGAACCTCTCCACTTTTCCACTGGTCATACAGGAGTGGATGGGGGGAGGGCAAGAGGCAGAGGATACCCCCCAAAACCAGCACCTGCCTAGATGCCACAGTACCTGTGGCTACCACATATGGTCCCAGTGGGAAGTTTGTTCACTTGTCTTGATCCATCAGCTGCAGCGCAACCAGCGGAGGTTGCTTGACCAAAATGTGATGGTTCCTCCGGTCCGCGGGTGGCAAGGCAGACAGCAAGGTAACCATTAAGCCAGTTCAAACATTGCCAGAGTAGAGGTCGGCAGGGTGAATTTTCTTGCCCCCCTTTTCCAGTGGGGGGGGGCATGTTGACATGAGTGGGATGAGCCTCAGCTCTCTAGGCTGTGGGAGTGAGGGTGGGTGGGTGAACGGAGGACATAGTCCAATCCACAGGACAGTTTGTGGGGGGGGGGAGTTCTCTTTGGGGAAATTGTTTCACCCAGTGGCATACCTAGAGGGGGTGAAGCAGTCAAGTCTTGGAGGGAGTCTCACCCCTTCCAGCAAAACGCCCTCCAAGTCTTGACTGCTCCACCCCCTCTATCTATGCTACTGGTTCTGCCAACAGGGTGCCACCACGGGAAAGGCAGCGTCTCATGGCCAGTCATCATCCTGCAAACAGGGGTGCTGAAACCAGGCTGGGGTGTGGTGTGCAAACCGAGATAGCAAGAATGATAACCCCTTGGCTTCATTTACCAACTGGGAGTGGACCAGGGTGGGCTGCCACTTGTTTGCCACCCAGTGCCACCCAGTAAGGCTTGGCGGGGCTCTGTAGGTGCAGCAGGAACTGGCAAAGGCCAACTGTGCCAGAGTGGCTGGAGCTGATCAGGGCTTTGCAAAGGGGCACGCAAGTCAGGGGTCCACAGCCCAGAGTAGATGGCTGGGAGGGGGTCTCAGCCCCAGCCAAAGGTGGGAAGAGTGAATTCTGGTGACCATGGAATTTATTTAGTTATAGATTTTTTTATTGATTTGATTTATATCCCACCTTTCTTCCTTGGAAGGATACCCGAGGCAGCTATTAATGGATCAATTAATAGATGATCATTAATTTCTTACTTGACACTTGGATGGCATCAAAATGTGCTGGGAAGGACAGCCTCCCTGAGTCCCTGCACCCGAGCCCTTCCTAGACCCCCCCTCCCCGTCCCGAAAAAGTGATTGGTGTCAAACCAGTGATTTGCAAAGCATGGTGACCAGACATTCTCCAGGACATGTCCTCATTTTAGCCTCGTGTCCTGGAAAAAAGAATGGGAAGGTCCTCCTTTTCCTTGTGAACAGGGAACACTGATCCTTCTTGGAATTAATAAATTAAATAGAATAAATTAGATAAAATCAGTGTTTTTTCTGTGGATAAAGCAGTGGTTCTCAATCTTCCTAACGCCGTGACCCCTTTATAAGTTCCTCAAGCTGTGGAGACCCCCAACCATAAAATTATTTTTGTTGCTACTTTATAACTGTAATTTTGCTACTGTTATGAATCGTGATGTAAATATCCGATACGCAGGATGTATTTTCATTGTTACAAATGGAATGTGTGTTCTGTGCACACATGGAACACAATGGGATTCATTTCAGAGCAGGCATGCATAGGATTGGGCCCTGAGGCTGCAATCCTATCCACATTTACATGGGAGTAAAGGCCCCCTGACTATAATGGGATTTATTTCAGAGTAGGCATGCATAGGATTGGGTCCTGAGGCTGCAATCCTATCCACATTTACATGGGAGTAAAGGCCCCCTGACTATAATGGGATTTATTTCAGAGTAGGCATGCATAGGATTGGGTCCTGAGGCTGTCAGTCAACCCCAGTGCATGCGCAGCTGCAACTGGAGGTCTGGCAAGCCTGACCTGGCCCCCTGACCAAGGGTCTTTAGGCGACCCCCAGGAAAGCTCTAGGCGACCCCAAAAGAGGTCCCGACCCCCACTTTGAGAAACACTGGGATAAAGGATGCCAGTTCTCTCCACAGATCACCCCGATATATTATTACCGGTAATTAGCTACTGAGGGAGGGGAGTGGAAAAAAGTGCCAGTACTGAGGATCCCCAGAAAAAAGCCGGGGGTACAATATACACTTAAATTGAATAACAGAACGTTTTAACTACTTGAAATCCATATATATATATTTAGATATTTGTATCTCGCCTTTCTCCGGGGGGCCCAAGGTGGCTCACACGGCACACAACAAAATCAAAGCCAAAAGCATATGAGCCACCTTGGGCCCCCCGGAGAAAGGCGAGATACAAATATCTAAATTAAATAAATGTCTTACATTTTGGGGTGTCGAAGACATCTGGTCACCCTGACTATCCTCTTTTACCAAAAATGGCAACGCTCCTGCCGACGTTGAGCACCCAAGGTAGTATGTGCTGGAATCTTCTCCAGAAACAGTCGGCTTCACTACCCTAACCCCAAAGCAAGCCTACCCCAAACTGATGGCGTGAGTGGAGCAAATGGCCCAGATCCATCCTTGGCAGGCTTTTTGGGTCCTGGTTTGGTCCTTCACAGCCCAAGCCCTTCACAACCTGGCTCCATATGGAGCCGGACACACTGCTAAGTGGCACTGTGCTGGAGCCCCGCCAGCCTCTCCCGCTGCCACCTCCGTACTCACCTGTTGCACGTCAAAAGCAGGTGACAAGCCAGCCGGCTGCCAGCATCCCTCCTCTCCAGTTGGCTGCAGCCAGCTCAGCACAGACCTTTAATACAGGGGGCAGCTCCTCCCTCTCGACAGTGAAGAAAGCCACTGGAGGGTGGAAGGGAGGCAGGGCTCCCTTGCCCACCCCAACCTCAGGGCATGAGTGCCACTCCTGGGAGTGTGATGACTCCTGCCAGATCAGCCTGGGGCTACCTTAGGAGCACTGTCCACACATCCACCGAAATCAGAATCGGGCCCTGGCAATTTATAAAGCTTAGAAGGCCACTTGCCCAGTTCTGCCCAGTTGATGCCACCAGTGTGACCACCCTTCTCGGGGCAAAAGTGCCCACTCCACACTGGAGGACCGCCAGCTGTTTTTTCCCATGCCCCCAACAAAAGCAACAAGTGGCAGGGAACATGCTGCCTTTCGGACTCACACCAAAGCCAACTTCACCTGTAAACATTAACTTGTGTACCTGGACGCCCCATTCCAAGGTCCCTTCTGCACAGTGACACAAACAGCGGGTGAGGCAACCCGGGGATCACAAGACTTGCAGAAGGACAGAAGCCACAACTCTTGGCAGGGCTCAGCCGCCAAAGCAGGACATGGTGGTTGGTGTCACCGCCTCTCCATTTACCTGGGGCAAGGGTATCAGATGGTGCCAGCTCCTCAACAAAGCTGGGCAGCAGAAGGAGTGGCAGAAACTGGCCCTGCATCAGTTGGCAAGTTCTGAACCATTCCCAACTGCAAGACTTAAAATCATAAAACTTTTGCATTGGGTGGTACTTTTGGGCACCAGTGGGCACCACTTGGTCGATAATGTTAAGAGGATGCCTGGCATTAATGTGCGTGCTTTGTAGGCATGCACAGGGTGCTTCTCACCTTGTCTGTAGTCACAAGTTTGGGAATGGGGGCAAAGTTCCCAGCAGGAAGGGAGGGAGGGAGCCCCCCAGCCTGAGTGCCAGGCATCCTCTTCCATTATCACATTCCTTTGACTAAGGAGTGACACCTGTAGGAACACCCATCCTTTCGGTCATGACTCACAGGTGTGCAACCCACTCACGGCACTGCTTGGACACCAGCCCATTTCAGTGCATTGATGGGCATCCAGTGTTGGCAGGATCTCCTGCAGACCACCAGACGAGTGGTGTGGGCTGGCTGGTTTTGGGGAGTTGGAGGCCAGTCCTCCTTCCTATAGGGAAGGTGACTCCAGCCAGTTGCAGGTGGACTTGGGGAGGAAGGGGCTGCCTCCTGGAGACACTGGGAGGGTGATAGCTACACCCCAAGGTGGGGGTCCTCAGTCTTGCAGTCAGTGTGGCCACCCCTTGGATTTAGATTAATGGGATTCTTCCCCCTTCCAGGATTTGGGAGGGGAGGGAGCCTGGCTAGGCTGGGACAGGGCCAGGAACTTATCACGCTGGTCATAAGCACAGCTCAGCATGTACTCACCCAGGAACTGGGAGAAAGTTTAACTGCACCCAAACACACCGGATGGCCTGGCAGAGTGACCTGCTGCAGCACCGTGGCTCAGGCGGACCCACACTGAAGCCCCCCAAGTCTCCCCACTTTTGGTAGAGGGAGGCTGGAAGGAACAGCCAGGCAAGGATGGAACTCAGGGAGGTCTGCTGTGCAGAAGCAACCAAAACCCAGTCCAAGAGCGGACATGTTTGACAACCTCCAGGGATGTTGTGCGAACTTTTGGCAACCTCAAGGAACGTTGTGCAAATTATTAATTTATACCCCACCTTTCTCAGCCAAAGGCTGACTTGTGAAATTGAGCACAACACAGCTCATTTTTGCTCTCCAAAAATGTGGATTTGCTGGTGCAATGTGGATACATCAACCCAGGAGCAGCACACAGACCCCAACCCTGCCCCCCCCTTTTGCAAGCACTGTCCGCACTGAGATTCTGCCTCCAAGTGTGGAGGCTCCCTCTGGGCTGGTAGCCAGAGACAGACGCTCCTCCTGGAGGAATCTGCCAAACACCTTCACCCTCTTAAACCCTTCTTATGATGGTGAATTCCACATCAGGTGTGTTAAGGCTTTAATTTGTCAGTCCCAAATCTGGCTGAGAATCCATTTTACTGGATTTCCACAATCTTACAAGACGTTTTTCTTCTGATCCACACTCCACATTATTCAGGGTTTCATAAAATCCTGCACTCGGGCACCTCCGTTTTGCTCTCCGCTACCTGGAATGGCTTTGAAGGGAAGGGGCCCTTTACTTACACCACAATTCCAGCAACACAGCTGAAACAGAGTGCTTTCTAAAGGTTCATTTTCTGATTATCCACTCTTCAACCCTTTTCAGTTACACCCAGAACTCATTCATTCAACACATGTTCTGCCCTTTCAACCTCTGCTGTTCTAAAGGCCAAAATTGCCCTCCCCCATGTTGGAGCTCCTAATCCCATTCCCAAAGGAGGTAATGAGAACCAATTTCCAGGAATTTGCAAGATAAAAGGGCATTTGCAATTTGCTAGTTAAAAAAGCATTGGAAGCAACATTTATAAACTAAAAAAGATGGGGTTCCACTTTTCAACGGTTTTCAGTTTGGATGGTGCTCCGGCCCCTAACCTGTCCAATAAGTCCAGGGTGCCCAGTGGTGGGCTTCAGGGGGTTTCTCACAGGTTCTATAGAACCCTTTGCTAAAGAGCGCCTGGTTCTGAGAACCAGTTATGAACGGGACACAGAACCTGTTGTTAACTTAGGTTATTAGGATAGAACCTGTTGTTAATTTATTTGAATCCCACCACTGAGGGTATAATTTCCTGATTCCTGTTCAGATCACTCTTAAAAAGGAAATCCATGTTACTCTGGTTACTTCCCAGCCTTCTGAGAGGGAGACCAATTTGGATTGCAATCCTAAAGACACTTTCCTGGGAGTAAGACCCACCGAAAACAATGGGGTTAACTTTTGAGTAGACATGGTTAGGATTGTGCTCCAAGTTGGTGACAAGTTGTCTATCTTTGTGAAAAGATGAACAAAGATGACATTTAAGTTATTTAAGGTTAGGCATTTGCTATCCAGACCCGGTGACTTATTAATGTTAATTGCATTTGAATGTGTCCCCTTCCCTCATCTTCTTTTTGACTGAGTTCTTCCATGGGAAAAAATTCAGGCACGAGGATCAGACGGTGTTTTTCACCGCAAAGTCTGACGCAAAGAGCTCCGCTCACTTTCTCGGCAGTCTTTATCCTGCTTTGGCACCTTCCACGCCTCTCTTGTCTCGGTCTGGCCACCTCCCTAATTTCCTGTCTCTGGCGCAGTTAAAAGATATTATTATTGTTTGTTCTTTTTGATTGTCTCGCAGTGAAACTCAGATTTGTTTGGCTAGAACAGGTTTTTCTATTCCTCCCCATAACACAATCTGAACCTGAGAGTATGCCAGGCCTGATGCCAGCTGAGGGTGTCATATATATCTTGTAAAGCATGTTGAGACACCAAAGAGTAAGCAACACTGGTAGGGAGGTTTGTGCCACCCCCCTGATGTGGCATCCAGAAGACTGGCAGCTGGTAGAGGTCACCCATGTAACTAGAGGGGTGGGTAGCACAGCCCGTCTTGAAGGGAGCTTCGCTCCTCTGTATGGCTCCATTCTGCTCCCCCCACCTGGAATGGCTCCGAAGGGGTGAGGCTGCCTCCAAGACTGGCTGTGCCAACACCTCTGTCTCTGCCACTGGTAGAGGTAAATATTGGGCAGTGGATGGGTGACAAGAGGGTGGATCTGAGAGGGAGATGAAGCATTTCAGGGCAAAACAGGGAACCAAATAGGCTTGGGAGAGGAGGGGGATCAGCCTCTGCCATACCTGTCCTCTCACCCTAAACGGGACTGCTTGGTCTTGTGCCTGCTAAATAGGTGGCACAGATCCAAATAGCCCAATTGGGCAGACTGGGGCATTACTTAGTGTAAGGGGAAAATATACTCAGACTTATGCTCAGCCTGCTCTTAAACTGTGCTCGATATAGCTGGGTCCAGAAGTGTACTGTCTCTGTAGCATGAGGTGTCTTGTGCCACAGGCACATATGCCCAGTTTGATATTATTGATTTGTAACATTATCTAAAAGGTGGGCTTCAATTTCAGTCCTTGCTATGGGTGCCATTTTGCTTAGGTACGCCTCTGCCCGGGCCCAAGCTGGCACAAGTCCAAGCAGTCCAATGTAGGGTGGGAGGACAGGATGTGGCAGCACAGGTTAGGGTTGGGCTACCATGAAGTAGGAAAGGCACCACTGGGGCCAGGACGAAGCCAGCACGGCTGATGGCTGGAGTCACAAGCCGTAAATGCCAAGGCTGCTTCCTTCCGAAAACGGAGCTCTTGCCCAAATTGGATAACAAAAGGAACACAAATTCTGAAAAAAGCAAGCAAGGACTGCGGTCAAAGAAATATGCGCAGCACATGGCTAAAAATAAGAGGCTGGAGTACATCAGAAGCAGGAAAGCTTCCAGGGAGGCCCTTGGACGGCTGGATCACAAGGCTACGAAAGCAAAGCTTCAAGAGGCTCCGGAGGCTGAAGGGAAGCAGAAGAAATTCTTTGAATCTGTCGGCACCACAGAAGGTGCGCAGCAGGGAGTGTGGCTGAACTCACCTTCTCAAGGAGGTTTTGAAGAACAGAGTCCAAAAGGGATGGCTCTGAAGCACCTTGAGAGATCTCCGGGCTTGGATGGCACCAACCCATCGGAGTCCTTTAAGAACCCAGCACAGGCTCTTCAAGGACCCAAATGGGAAATTTATGTTCTCCTGAAAACGTACTGTAACTAGTGTACATCCAGAAAGACGCTGGATGCCAGAGGTTGGCAGGGTAGCCAACACTGACGCTTAAAAAGGGACCCAGATGGCATCCGGAAAATGACATGCCAATCAGCTGAATGTCTGTTGTGGGGAAACTGGAGGAAATTATCATTAAAGATGAAATGCTGACATATGCATAAGCAGCATAGATTCTGCAAAGGCAAGGCCTGCGTAAAGGGTCTTTGAGAGCATCCGCATGTTCCTGGATCGAGGCCATCCAGCTCATAATTTTAGATTTTTGAGGAAACTCCTACTAGAAGCTCTCCAGGAAGGTCCCTTTCATGGATTGCTAACTGGTTAAAGAGCAGGAACTGCCTGGAGAGAAGAGGTGGGTCCTAAAGGAGCCTGCTTTGAGATCAAGGCTTTTAGCACTGTTTTCAAATCCGCCAAGATTTCCCAGTTTTTTAATTCCCCAAGATTTGGAGGCAACAATGAAGGCTGCAGATGATACCCCAACTCTTTAGGATGTTGAAACCAAAACACAGCATGATGTGCTCCAAAAAGCACCCCCAAAACCGCGGCACCCAAATGGCAAATGCAGTTCTGTGTCAACCAGTGTCACAACTGTGCAGGAATGGGGGGGACATTAAACATGTCTACGGAGGCATCTTCGGACAACGCAGGCTCCAGAACCAGGGATGAGGACCGCTCCCTCGAGTCAGTCACGAGCAGCGGGACAACTTGCGGGAAACACCTTTACCTTTAATTTATTAATTGGGCCAATGGGGGGATGTGCAGCAGCATCATGTGTGCCTGATTATCAAGAAGCTGATGGTGATGAAAAGGTTGAAGACTGCAGATCTGACTGAAGGAAATGCACGTTCTTCCCTGTTTATCCTGGCTGCACTTATCCTTTATAAATATCTAGAACAAATCCTAAGTCCATTGAACAGAGTCCTGTCCATGCTGTCCTTGCAGGTTAAAAGTACTTGCAGAACATGCCTGTGTCAAGGTGCCCCGTCTCTCTTTGGTGCCCCATGGATTGGAGGCCAGTACAGAAGTAGAGACAGCAAATTGGGGGAGAAGAGCCTTTAACCCCTGAAGCTCCAGCCCAGAAACCCCTCCTTCTAAGGGATGCTTGCAAACCCCCTCTCCATGGGGGTTATAAGGGATGCTTGCCTCCTCTCCATGGCAAATCCCGATGCAGGGGCTGGATGAAGTTGTTCTCGGGCACCACACAGGTGAAGTCTGCAGGAAGGAAAAGAGCATCAGAGAGAGGTTTGAGCAAGGAGACATGGGGGTCCTCAGCACAAGAAGCGCACTGCGGTCAAAGGTCCAGCCAATGGTCCCTGAGTCTGCCTGCCACTCTCCCTGGCACACAGAGAAGCCCAATTCCCCAGGGAAACACCCCAAATAAGCCACTCACTTGCATGTTTATTCAAATTAAAACAGAGCTGTATGCCAGAAGTGGAACCCCCATATAGCATTAGCATGGCACCCTTCAGTCTCGGAAGACTATGGTATTGTGCTCGATGCTGCATGCGAAGCACAAAGGCCTGGGTAGATTAATATGGAGGATAGGCTGTTACCTATGCAGCAAATCCCCCTCTCCACGCCATTGAAATAGTCCAATGGAAAGGCAGAGCCCATACGATGGGTTCCAGCTGCGTCACAGAGCTGGGCTAAGCACAGGAGCTCATCTTGTCTTGTGGAACCCAGGTCTGAACCCTGGCCTTTTGGTTAACAGGCACAGTGTCTTACCCACTTGCACCACCCACAGCCCACATTGGCTAAGTAACTGGACACAGTGATGGGCCCAGCCTCTCTGAAGATCCGGTTCGCCAGAAGTTCAAGGGCTGGGCCAGGGTCAGGGGGCAGGGCTGGGTCAGGGGGCTAGGGGGCCGGCCCTAACCAGGCTGCACTGCACATGTGCCAGACCTGCTGGACGCAGGCGCACTAAGCCTCCTGACAGTGAGCCCCAGGAGACCCAGTGCCGGCGGACGCTGGCGAACCGGTCCCCGCGGCTCTTGCAGCCACGGCTGTGACTGGATCGCCAACGTCAGCCCAGGGGGAAGATCCGGTTCGGGCGAGTAGGCCCGAACTGGCATCTGTGACTGGACATAAAGCAAACAAACTAAGTAACCGGATGTACAAACAAACAACAAATTTAATATTTTGCTTTTCCTGTAGGAATCAGAACTGTATAGTTGGAAGGGACCTAATAGGTCATCCAGTCCAACCCCCTGCCTGTAGCAGGAAATCCTCCTAGAACATCCTAAGAGGAAGAAAGGCAGAAATTTAATCAAATAAGTAAACAAACAAGGAAAGAACAAAAGAATAAATGAACGAAGAATGAAAGAATGAACAAAAGAAGAACGAAAGGAACTGGACTAAGGACAGTACTCCCCCCAGTGAGTACTGGGTCTCACACTGCTGACCTAACTGAGCTAACTACTAACTAACTTCTAACTACTGAGCTACTGAAGCCCTAAAATAAATAAATAACTTTTTAAATGGAAACCAACATCAAGCTGCAGAGACGACATTTAGACGCCAACACTCAAGTCAAGAGGGGAATGTCGGAAAAAGCTCTGCAAGCCAGCAAGAGACGGAATCTGCCACCAGCGAGGGAGCCTGGCATCCTCTGGGGTGATAGTACAGCCCCTTCCCCGCTAACTCACCCAAGGAAGCGCTGTTGTCCAACGAAGCCAGGAGGCTGGGCACGTCCATGAAGCCAAGTGCGGGATCAGAGGTGGTCTCTGGGAGTGGGCCACAGTGCCCGGTGTTGCTTTCTGCCACCTCGCTGGTTGTTCTCCAAGTGGGCACCCTTCTGCTGATGCAAGAGTTTCTTCTCCAAGGTAGGAATGCCAGAGTGAGAAGGAAGCCGGAAAGGGGTTTCAGGATGGCCTGGGAAGAGGAGGCAGAGCAAGAAAGGATGCAAGACAGGAAGGGCAGGCGCAAAGATGTTGGCACCCCCATGTTTGAGTGCAGGTATCTAGTCTGGTGGCATAGCTGGGGAGGGGGTGAAGCAGTTAGTCAGTCTTGGAGGGAATCTCACCCCTTCAGAGCCATTTGGAGCAGTATGGCTCCGTGTCCCCCCCATGCCTAGAATGACTCTGTAGGGTGAGGCTCCCTCCAAGACTGACTGCTTCACCCCCCTAGCTATGCTACCATTCTCATCTTGCCCAACCCATGTATCCTGTACCAACCTTCTTGCAGGAGGACTGAACAAGCACACCAAGTTCAAAAGGCAATACCAACTTGAGGAAAGGAGCCAAGGCCACAAGGAGCCAAGGACAAGGCTATTAGGGGAACCAAGGATCTGCTCCTGGGCAATTGCTTTTATTGCTCCATGTGGGGCAGGGGTGGCTCCCCCCATGCCACTCTTTTTCTGGCCCAAGAGACTCCCCACAGATGGGAGATGGTTCTTCCCATGAACGAGGGATGCCCAACAACCTACCTCTCCGACCCAGCTACTGCACAGGGCACAGCTACAACCCAGCTACTCCAACCCACAGGGCCCGAGTCCGACCCACCATAACACTCCAACTCCGACCCACCATAACAGTCCCGACCCGACCCAACACTCGACATAACTCGACCTGACATAACACTCCAACTCCGACCCTCCATGAGCAGGTGAGGGTTGCCTTGTGCAGCCAGTGCCTCTCCAGCCCCCAAAAGGGCTCGAGCAACAAGAGGGTCTCATTCATCATGTTTGCCATCCAGCTGAAGGGCAAGAGGAAGACTGAGAGGAACGGATCCAACATCCCGTCTTCCAACCTGCCTGGCACCAACCGGGACATCAGCCATGCTAACTGTTTGGAGAACTGGCATAGAATCACCAGCAGGGGGTGCACCTGCTCTTTCAATGCCCTCCTGTACACCCCCCATCACCCATTTCATATGGGAACTGGGCCTTTCCAAGGGGGCAAGGGCTACCCCAAAATGTAGGACACCCAAGAAAAATGTAGGACATGACAAAACAAAAGCAAAAAAACCACTCAAATATATTGCCTCCAAGTTGTTAATTTAAACACTAATTATTAAATTTAAATACTTTATTATTTATTAATGTATTAATTATTTATTATTTATTTATGCATCTATCAATCTATCTATCTATCTATTTATCTATTTAAGGGATAAATTTACTGTATTTACTCAAATATAATGCTCATCTTTTCCAACCAAATTCAGTCTCTAATTCCCCATTAGTTTCAATGTTAATTAGAATTGAGTAAATATTCTTGCAAATACATCTATCTATCTATCTATCTATCTATCTATCTATCTATCTATCTATCTATCTATCTATCTATCTATCTATCTATCAGTGTTTCTCAAAGTGGGGGTCGGGACCCCTTTGGGGGTCACCTAGTGCTTTCCTGGGGGTCGCCTAAAGACCCCTGGTGCAGGGGGCCAGGTCAGGCTTGCCAGACCTCCGGCTGTAGCAGCACGCACACTGGGGCTGACTGACAGCCTCAGGTCCCAATCCTATGCATGCCTACTCTGAAACGAATCCCATTATAGTCAGGGGGGCCTTTACTCCCATGTAAATGTGGATAGGATTGCAGTCTCAGGGCCCAATCCTATGCATGCCAACTCTGAAATGAATCCCATTATAGTCAGGGGGGCCTTTACTCCCATGTAAATGTGGATAGGATTGCAGTCTCAGGGCCCAATCCTATGCATGCCTACTCTGAAATGAATCCCATTATAGTCAGGGGGGCCTTTACTCCCATGTAAATGTGGATAGGATTGCAGTCTCAGGGCCCAATCCTATGCATGCCTACTCTGAAATAAATCCCATTGTGTTCAATGTGTGCACAGAACACACATTCCATTTGTAAGAATGAAAATACATCCTGCATATCGGATATTTACATCACGATGCATAATAGTAGCAAAATTACAGTTATAAAGAAGCAACGAAAATAATTTAATGGTTGGGGGTCCCCACAACATGAGGAACTTATAAAGGGGTCCCGATGTTAGGAAGATTGAGAACCACTGATCTATATCTATATCTATATGCAGGGTCTGCACCTGGGCAATTGGTTTTATTGCTCCCTGTTGGACAGGGGTGGATATATATCCTATATCCATGTATAGCTTCATCTTAAAAATGACCCCAAGGAAGCCACTGACTGCCAGGAGAAGCTTGGGGTGAGAAGGAACCTTTTTGTACCAGGCGGTGAAGGCCAT
The DNA here is from genome assembly GCA_030015325.1 of Cryptoblepharus egeriae. Classification (NCBI taxonomy): domain Eukaryota; kingdom Metazoa; phylum Chordata; class Lepidosauria; order Squamata; family Scincidae; genus Cryptoblepharus; species Cryptoblepharus egeriae. Next base: position 905,803 of record JAREYC010000016.1, read on the forward strand.
CACGATGCCGGTGAACTTCTTGCAAAGTTGCTCCTCCTGGTGCCGTTCGCTGGCCGTGTACCTGCCCATTCCTCTCTGCAGCAGAGCCGGCACGGTGGGGGAGAAAGCCTTGGAAATGCCCAATAATAGTAACAAGAAGGTAGCATTTGCTACAATGTTTTATCACAGGGTACACACCTCTTGTCTTGGCATTAGCATCACAACTACCTTATAAGGCAAGGACCACCATCTCCACTCATCTAAGACTGGGGGGGGGGGACAGTAGAGGTGTTCAGAGCAAAATAGAGGTGAGATTAGCAGACCAGTGCTAAAATCCTAAACACACATTCCTGGGAGTAAGGCCCACTGAGCACAGTGGATCTTACTTCTGAGTAGACATGGTTAGGATTGCAGCCTCGATCAGCGCAGAGGTGAGATTAAAACTGTGAAATTCTGATTTGAAATCTGAAATTAGGATCTGGGGTCTTGGGCACTACATGGCATCATTGTGAGGGTCTCCGCCACCTGTCATCCTGAAGACCATCCTCTTTATACCCATTTGGGAAGGAAGACCCATTTGGGTACACAGGGATGGAACGCCTGCAGGGCAGGGATGTGTACTTTAAGAACGTAAGACCTGCTGGATCAGGCCAAGGGCCCACCAAGGGTATCCACCCCCCTTGGGTATCCTTCCTTTAGGAAGAAAGGTGGGATATAAATTGAATGAATGAATGAATGAATGAATGAATGAATGAATGAATGAATGAATGAATGAATGAATGAATGGTCTAGCTTCCTGTATCTCACAGTAGCCCACCAGATGCCTCGGGGAGCATGCAAGACACCTGTGTCCAGATGCCCTTCCATCTCAATGGTTCGGAAGCCATTTTGGGTAAGGATCCCCAATGTCCTTTACAAGAAGAGTTCCAGTTCTAAACCTCACATCTTATGAGAAAGCAACAGAAAAGAAATCCTTTCATTTTTGTTGGTGTTTTGCCTGCAAATGGAGGATTTTTCTTCCATGCAACTTTGGTCAAACACACAGCCCCAGAGAAGCAGGGCACGTCCCACCGAGGCGTGGCAGGAGAAGAACCCTTGGCGATCAAACTGGCAGTGACAACTGGAGGTTTCCGTGTCCCTGATTTGAGGCCAGGAGCGCGGAGGGAGCACAATTCCCTGGCCATGGCAGTGTCTTTCCATCCCAACTTGCCCCGCAGTCCTTGAAAATCCTGAGCACTAGTGCACAAAATCCTACAGCACTTCCATTTTAATGGTCCCATTTCCATCCCCACCCCTGTTGACAGTATTTACCAACTGCCACCCCAAAGAACTCCAAGATGGGCACAGATGAAGATGGGGAATTTGGCTTACCTGCCTGGAGCGCCCTGGAAAATAACACAGGACTTCCCAGAAGGGCCAAGGCGAGTGGGATGTAGGTGGCGGCAAGAGGCACTAAGTCCAGGACATGCATCAGCACCGAGGAGGACATGCAGCTGCGACAACAAAGAGAACCTCCTGAGAAGCAGAACAAGCACACATGGTTTGAATAAAATGTCTCAGGCGCCCGATAGTTAATGGCAGTCCTCGTTGGGGTTCAGTGGGTGGTGGGAGGCTTGGATGCAGCAGGGCAAGGCATCATCAAGCCTCCCATTCAAAGGAGGGGAACATCTTCTTGCTACCCCCCAGTGGGATCTGGGTCTACACAACCCTCTCCTACACAAACCCCATTCAAAGGAGGGAAGGATATTTATTTATTTGTTTATTTATTTATATTTATTCATTTATTAGATCTGAACTCTGCCTTTCTCCCCGAAGGGCACTCAAGGATATTTTCTCTCTACCTCTTTGATCTCTCTCTACCTCCAGATCTCTTTGGGATCTGCAAAGGGGTCTATACAACCCTCTTCTGGAGTAGGCAGTGCTCAGCACCCAAATTCACCTACCCACCCCCTAAATAAACCACCATTCCCTGCACATAGAGAAATAATACATTGGGGTGGGGTGGTACCTGAGGTTGGCTAGGCCCATGTCTGCCAGAGCCCCAAAGGGGCACCACCAACTAACTGTCCTATGGGAGGCTCCATAGCGGAAATTTGCCCCCCTGCCACTGGTCAGTCTGGGGAAGGCGCTGGATAAACCAGATCCCTTCACCTAAAGGCTAGCTTTCTACCTGCAAGGAAGAGCTTTGAGCCACGGAATCAGAGCTGCCCCGTCTACAAGGGGGTGCTTACTGTGCATCCGCAGCAGGTGGAAGGAGCAGGAGAAGCAGACCCGGGAGGCACTGAGCGGACAACACGCCCCAGCAGAGCAAGTAATAGGGCACCACACACCTGGACAAGCAGAAGCGAGGCACAGGGTCCATCCAGCGCACCTCCCTCAGATGCCCCAAGAAGGGTGGGAAGAAACAGACCCCTCCAAACACCAGTCCTGCTGGAGGCATCAAGGCTCAAGACTGCCAGGAGGGCAACAAAAGGACCAAAGCTTTGAAATCACCTTGGGCATTGGCTTTGTTATGGAAAAGGTGGGCAGAGCCCCCAGACTGACTCCTTCGCCCCCCTCTAGCTACGCCATTGGGTGAGCCCCTCCAAGACTGAATTCTCCGCCCCCTCTAGCTACGCCACTGGGTGAGCCCCCCAGACTGACTCCTCCGCCCCCCTCTAGCTACGCCACTGGGTGAGCCCCCAAAAGACTGACTCCTGTCTGTCCTCTTTTTCCAGGACGTGTCCTCTATTTAAAGCCTTGTCCTCCTTTTCCTTGTGAGCGTGTAGCATGGAGTCTGTTTTTGAATTAATCATTGGGTTATCAATTTATTAATCAATTAAAAAGGTAAAGGTAAGAATCAATCAATTCCAAGAAGTATTCCTCTGCCCTTCATAGTGGACGGAGCACAATCCTAACCATGCCTACTCAAAAGTAAGCCCCATTGTTTTCAATGGGTCTTACTCCCAGGAAAGTGTCTTTAGGATTGCAGCCCAAGACTTGCTTGCCTACTCACAAGTAAACCCACAAATGCTGCTGCTGAGTTTCTGTTTCGAAACTCAGGGCCTTTTTCTTTGCTGATCAGTTTCACCACCCACCAAAAATCAGGTCACCAGCCACTGGTGGGTCCCGATCCACAGCTTTGGGAACTGCATTCCTAAAACAAGTGGCCATTTCGGGACAACCTGAGTGTCCCTGCAGGGGACGGTGGAGGGGCCTGGGCCCCCACTGCACACACCATCCCTCACCACCTGCTTTGGGGCTGAGAGGCCAAGCTGTGGCTTAAACCAGGACCAAGAGGGGTCCCCAGTCCTGGCCCAGCGCCGGGGTCTGTGTCTGGAAGGAGGCAGCTCAGCTGCACCCCGATCCTGGTCCGCTTGGTTAATTAGAGAGTTGCCCTCTCCAGGCTGGGCTTTGCACTCTCTCAATGCAACCAATTACTGCTGGGATAATTAAATTTAATGCAGCAATTTGTTATCTAAACGTCTCTAATTGCATCTAAGTGGTGAAGAAATGGGTTTAGGTGCAGCCACTGCCTGGGGATCTGGGGGCCCCTCTCCAGCCTCCCTGCCTTCTGCAGAGTGTGGGGGCAGAGAGGGGGCATCTGTGTGCCTCCGCCATAGCCCACTGCCTGCAGTGCTTGGACTGGGTGGCAACACCCTGAGCAACCGGGGAGCGGAAGGACCTGCAGGATGACATCCGGAATCCCAAGGCCAGAATTATAAATTGACTCAACTATAAATTGACCTTTTCCAGCCAAATTTAGTCTCCAAAGTTGGGGTTCGCGTTCGGTTTGATGGTGCTTTCAATTCAAGTAAATACAATATATTGGTCATAAGTAGAAAGCATGCAGATGCAAGTAGATAAATAGGTACCAGCTCATTGGGAAGCGTTCCATGGGCTTGTGGGCTACGTGTCCACAGAGGTGTTTTCAGTCAACCTATGGCTCTAGAAACGGGATGAGCGGGATGAGGAACCCATCATAGAGTCGGTCACAACTAGCAGGGCAACCGGCCAGGGACACCTTTACCTTTTATATTGGTCTTTATGGTGCAATCATAACCTAGGCCAGCACAGCTCATTGGTCTTCCCATCTTCATGGTGATCTATGGATGCAAGCGCATGCCTATGCACTGGCCTAATCTTGCACCAGGAGTTGTGCAGAAGTGTCTTATGGCACTTTTGTGATGCCTGCAGGACAGCACAAGACTTATGCCAGGACTTAGGTTGGCATAATTGGAGATTGAGATTGCAGCTTGAGAGCACAATCCTAACCATGTCTACTCAGAAGTACGTGCCATTGAGTTCAATTGAACCTACTCCTAGGAAAGTATGTTTAGGGTTGCGCCCATACAGGGCAGTCCTGAGCATGCCTACTCAGAAGTAGGTCCCATTGAGTTCAATTGAACCTACTCCCAGGAAAGTGTGTTTAGGGTTGCGCCCATACAGGGCAGTCCTGAGCATGCCTACTCAGAAGTAAGTCCCACTGAGTTCAATTGAAAGTGTGGTTAGGATTGCAGCCTTAGTTTAGTATAGTTTTGGCTGCAATCCTATACATACTTTCCTGAGAGTATGTCCCATAGAAGTCAGTGGGACTTATGAGTAGACAAGCTTAGGATTGCACCCTTAGTTTAGTATCAGTTTAGTAGTTTAGTTTATAAGTACAGTACTTAGTATTTTAGTTTAGTTTAGTATTTTGTTCAACAGTTTACTATACTGTAATAACAACGTCCCAGAAACCCACTGTTGTACAAAAGTAGTGCAGTTAGGTAAAAATCAAAACATAAACCTGTTGCCTTATTATTATTGCCATATTATTCATTGTTGTATGCAGTAAAATTTAATTTGGCACCTGGCGTTACAATCACCAGAAAACTTTTTTTATCTCAAGTCTTTTAAAATTGGGGTGCACATTAGATTTGATGGCACATTGGATGTGAGTTAAAATAAAATCTGGTTATTTTAGGTTCCAACAGAGAGAGGGTCGCAGGAGTCAGCCCCATATCTGGCTGGAAAGGTCTTGAAGGAGATCTTGAAGTTGCGAAGCTGAGCAATGCCAGGGGTTTTATGAGCCACGCTGGGTGCCACCAGGTGAATCAAGGTGGCAGAGAAGAAGTAGCTCTTTGCTCTGGGCCTCCGTCCCTTCTGAAGCCAAGGAGGCTGGCAGGCCCTACTTGCTATAGCAGCTGCATCCATCTCCATCTAGGGCTGCCTCGGACCTGGGCAATGTGCAAGAGCCTGGTCCATGTGGAAGCCCCACAGCTGGCTGCATGATCTGGCCAGGCCTGGCTATGGCACGGAGAGGCTTTGATTCCCCAGATGTGTCTGGCTCCGCCACCAGCCTGGATCAGGCGGACAACTCCAGTCTACTCTCTGGCATCTCCACTTCATAAGGAAACTGATCTCTGGGGGAAGCAGGTGGGCAGGGGTGAGCCACTGACCCTTCACCTACTAGCGGAGCTGGCATCTCAGGACTCTAGCTGGGTACAGAAGGGAGCGCCCCCCCCCCCCCCCGGTGTCCAAGCTTCAGTTCCTTCTCAAGGTTGACACCCTGGAGACCCCCCACGTTTGGGCCAGAGCACTGATGTGTGTTGGAGAGCATTCCGGTGCACCCCATGGGGGACTCCTTCCCCGCTCTGGGGAAAGAACAAACATAGACGAGGCGCAGAAGGCCGGATCTGTCAACCTTGCATTGCACAAGGAAGCGGAGCTGCCTCCTCTAACACACAAGGGATCTTCTGCCCCTGAGAAAAACAACTGGAATGACTGAGGATGGCGAGTAAAAACTGGAAAGGAAGGCAGGGGGAGGCCGGGCAGCATCCACAGGAGAGAAACCAGGGAGATAAAAATAGCCGAGGAGGCATTGTCGGAGCTGGGCAAGGAGGAAATGTGGGTCAGGATACAGATGGATCACAGAGGGAGCCACACATCACCTCCAATGACTCCAAGTGATGGTGCCGCAGCCCATGCCAGGCAAAGGGCCACAATTCTCCGTGTGCACCTCAAGAGTCGCCCATGAGTCTCCCGGTTGGCAGGACCCACGTGCCAGAGCAGAACTGCTTGTCTGTTGCTTCCACTCCAGGATCGGAACCCTGTTCGACCTTCAGGGTACCCGCATTTAGTGACCAAGAATTATTGCTTTTCCATACGTTCCAAGTGAGGGACTCACAAAATGATATTTTATTTTTAAAATTCAAATGCAAATTCAATTTAATGCAAATGAACTTAATGCAAATTCGGCCCCCTCCCCCTGAAAAATAAAACATTTCAAAGCATCAGAGACATTTAATGCAAGATGTAAAAAATCACACACACTCCCTGCAAAATAAGGAGTTTTGATCCGCCTTACATTTTATCCTGGAGTAGCCAGATTGGGTGAATCACCATGAAGCTCTGAGTCACACAAAAACCAATGGCGTACGTATGTATGTATGTATGTATGTATGTATTTATTTATACCCCACCTTTCCAAAGCTAATGCAAATACCCAAGGTCACTGACAAAGGTTTTTCCCTTTTCCTTCACAACCATCCTGTGAGGTAGGTGAGTCTGGGAGTGACTGACTGGCCCAAGGTCACCCAGGAAGCTTTATGGCTGAGGTGGGATTTGAACCTGGGTCTTCCAGTTCCAGTCCATCTCTCTAACCCAGGGGTCAAGGAACTTTTTTACCTTTCCCCCCAAAATATGTTTAGATACGCCGATGTTACCCCCTTGATTTGAATGGAAGGAAATCATATTATTAATTATTTAAATTCAAAATTTTATTGAATCTATTCAAAAAAATCTGGACTTTTTAAAAAATGTAGGACAAAATGTAGGATGGCCTACATTTTCTCCTACATTTTTTTAAAAATCAGGAGTAAGCGCCATTGAATCAATGGGTTTACTCCTGAGTAGATGGTAAATGGGTAAATGGGTGTTTACCTTGGCTGGAGAGGCTGCTGGGGAGGCTGGGGCTGTAGCTGTGTCTTGGAAGCACGACGATCCATTACCCCCAGGAATTTCATTTTTACTCCATTTGGGGTAATTTACCCCATTCGCTGACCACTGCTCTAACCACTCCACCTTTCCTCTGTGAAGAGGCAAATCATCCTTCCCAGACGTGGGAGTCCTTTGTGGGGGTTGCAGATGCAGAGAAGGGGAGACCACCTGAGGATCTCCAAGGCCTGCCATCGGAATCCTGTTCTCAATCAGGGCAGGAAGGAGCAGTTATCGGGTCTGACTGGAGCTGGGCATGGGGTTCCTGAGCCAGCAGAGTGCCCGGGACCTGCTAGAGCTGCAGCACGGTGGCATTGCTACAGGGAGAGCTGGGGGTCTGGGCACCCGGTATCACCTTCAGGGGAGGTGACACACCGGGAGTGACCAGAGTAGCTGAAATTGTGGTTCTTCAGAATAATATCCTCATCATGTTATACACCATTGGATGCAGATTTTCCAGAAGAACCCAGTGCCAAAACCACCACCATCCCCTGGCTCTTGTTCAGGTCAGGCACAGAGGAATACAAGGCAAGAAGAGTCCCAATCCTATGAAAGTGGAGCTCAAGTGGAGCTCACCTCTCCTAAAAAAGGTATAATCCTCAACATGTTTTAAGATTGCATTGCAACCCTTAGGATTAATTGGTTAAGGTGATTTTTAAAATATGAAAATATTAATTAGTATCTAATTAATGGTTTTTAATTAATACTGATAATTATTAATTAAATAATTTGGACATTTGGGGGTGTCCAAAGATTTATGGGCCCTGGTGCCAAATGATCTAGCTATGCCACTGCTGCAGCAGGTCCTCTTGTAGCCCAGAAAGCGACCCACATTGCTTCAGTGTGTGGGGCCCATAAGTGGCTGCAAAGATGTGGGGCCCATTAAGTGGCTGCTGCAGATCCACTCCACTCTGGCTGCTCTGGGGCTGCGATCCCCATGGAAGCATGATGGAGAACATTCCGGGTCTTCTGGAATTCCTCTGCCCCCCACCCCAGCTGCACAACCCGGATGTGGTTTGAAAACATGTGGCTTCTTAATGCTCAGCCACCCCAAATCCGTAGCAAGGAGTTTGATTTGTCATCATAAATACCGTCCATGAAATCTCATTACTAGGATATGCTCGGATGAACCCCGCTCTCTATGAGCCAGAGAGTGTCCAGGCCTGGGGGAGCTGGAGGGGGTCGGTTCGGTTATTATTAGACATACATTCAGTGCGCACCATGCACATCAAGAGAAAGAAAGGCGTAGGCATAGTGAGTAGATTGGAACATGATGACTTGGAGTGTGCAACTTAGAAATATCCAGGATTATGGAGGTGTGGGGGGGACGTGGGGCTCAGGTCAGAAGGGAAAGGTGCTCCTGCTTCACATCCTGCTGGTCCCGACCAGCCCCATGGCCGTGACAGGCCATCCTCCATTCCCAGCCAACGCACATGCCGCGCTCCAGCCGACACATGTGTTGTGTGCGCGCAACCGCCGGCCCAGCCCCCCCTGCCCCCCCCCCAGCAGGCAGGATGGACCATGTGCCTCTGGAAAGGACTCAGCCCTCAATTCCTAGTTGGCATGGAAACACCATTAGAAATGGCATTAAAAAGAAATGAAAGCGGCAGCTTCTGGGCCGGGCACAGAGAGATCAGGGCAGAGCAGCTGGGCAGGGCCCTGGCGCACACGTCTGCACGCGGGGCGGCTGGGCTGGGCTGGGCAGGAAAGGCAAGGGCGTGGAGGGGAGCGGGCACCCTGCCTGCCTGCCTGCCTGCCTGCCCTTGATAGCAGGGCTGGCTGCGCTGCCCTCAGGCCAACGAGAAGGGCTGGCGTGGCGGCAGGGGCTGAACCTGAGCGCTGGACTGACTGCAAGATGGTCACGCACCGGAATGCACATCGTTCCGCATTCCACCAGAAAGAGCAGCCAGAACCCCACTGAATGGAGATTGCCCTTCTCTTGCCATCTTGCCCGACAGGGCAGGTCTTTCCAACATGCAAGCAGGTCTGGGCCTTTTCAACTTTGGGGCAGGCAGAAATTCAACAGGAAGAACCTCCTTTTCACCAGCCCCAGGGGAAACTTTGCATTTGGAGTCAAAACCTGCAGTTAAGATATTTGTGTCCGCTCTGGGTTACGCACCTGTCCACCAGGTGAATCACCCCCCCATTGGGATTTCAGTTTCATGACTCATCCGCTGCCTTTTCTGCAGAGGTCACCCCATTGCAGACCCCTCCGGTCACCCCCAAATCCAAATGCTGCTTCTTTCCTGCTTTCTGCCCCAATTCTTTTGTAACCTGGACTGCATGATCCGGGGAGACAGGCCTCCAAAGTCCATCTCTCCCCCTCATTGTTCTTGGGATGGAACCCAAGACTGCTGGATTTGGGGAGGCATAAGGAGGCGTCAGGGAAAAGGAGGACCCCCCACCCCATCACCACCAAACAGCTCCCTCCCTCATCTTATGATTGAAGATAAACTGCCTTTAACAGTGGAGAACCTTCCAGAACCTTGCTGGATTCTCTTTCAGCATGCACTGCCCAAGTGTGGCTGGCCAAAGATTTAGTAACTTGTGAGTAGCACTGAGTATTACAAATGTGATGGTCCTCATCCCTGCAAGTTTCCCAGAGAGTGGCTCATTGGCCAAAGACAGGGTGACCAGATGCCCGAACCTCAAAAGGAGGACGTCTTGGATTCCTCTCAGCCTGGCCTTTCTGGAGGACAACTGCATGTTTATCTACTCATGAGTAAAGCTGCGATATTGGGCATTTTCACTTTCCTATAGAGCTCAATACATATTTTTTGTTTTTTGGCCATAACTTTTGATAGGAAGGAGATATTTCAAAACCAAGTTTTGCATTGGATTCTGCTCTTCAATACGAATCCAACAACGTATGACATGATGGGGTCCTGCAAACCATTGCAAAGTTCCAAAATGAAGCCAAAATAGAGGACAATGAAGCCCTTTTGGAGGACATCCGAAGGCCAAAAAAATGGGCAAACCTGGAAAAATCTGGTCATATGAACACGTTTGCAAATTTACTTCAGCTATGGGGAAAAACCAGAGTAACTATGGGGAGTCCTTGCTCCGGTGTAAGAACAACTTACTCTGGATTGCAATATGAATTTCCCATAGGTTTTCACTAGGTGGTGCAGTAACTATAGGTGCATGTAATGTCTCTTACGTCCTCCTGGAGTTACTCCGGATTTGGGGGTATGTGTTTTAAGTCTGAGCGATGAGCACACACAGGCGCTCCCGAAAGTTCGGCTGGTTCTGATTGCCAACTGGTTGCTGAGACCAAGTCAGCTATTAGAGTCACCTCTGCAGAAAGTTGTTTAAGTCTTTGCTGGTCTGTGGACCTGAACGCTGGACCCTTCGGTCTAGATTCGAAAGAAGGTGCTCCAGGCGGAACATGATGGAGACATCGAAAATCATGCATGGGTTGAATAGAGTATGTTGGGGGAAGTTAGAACAAAAGAGCTGTTTTTGTGAACTTTTTGTTGAAAAGCAGTGTATAGATATTTTTGATTATTTCCTTATTCAACATGCAGTTAATCTGTGGAACTCCTTGCCACAAGATATGATAGCACCCAGCCTGGATGCCTTTAAAATGGGTTGGACAGATTGATCTCACATTAGAAGTGATATGAGATTCTGACCCAAGAAAATATAGATTCTGCTGCCTGTGTCGATGGTGCACATGAAAGTTTATGGGTTTGATGAACATTCTGCTTGTTGTGCAGGGCTGAGACAGGGCAGGACGCCAATATTTGGAGGGCCTGTGTGGCTAACGCTGCCTTGTAAGGTGCAGTCCTTGTAAGGTGCAATCCTTGTAAGGTGCAATCCTAAACTACTCCGAAGTAAGTCCCATTGTGTTCAACGGGATTCACAATCCTAAACATGTCTCCCCTAAAGGAAGTCCCATTGTGTTCACTGGGTCTTACTCCCAGGAAAGTGTCTTTAGGATTGCAGCCTCAGGCTAAATTTGACACCATTGAAAGACAATAGCACAAGGTGGGCGGTTATGCTCTCTCCATCATCATCATCATCACCATCATCACAGATGTCCTCTTCACCTTCTGCCCGTTTCCTGGCCTGTAATGGGACTTTCTTGCTGCAGAACCAGGAGCATCTCTAGGTCTTCAGGTGGGACATAAGGACCTGGTTTTGACTTAGGGGACTTCTCAGTCTGGAAGTGAGCATAGGCACAGTGCTGGCACTACCGATGGATCTGATATGCCAGTTCCAGACCACATCAGAAGGCATCAGCCCTGAGAAGTTGCAACCCCCCCCCCCAATATTAATCCCCCGTTCCCAATAAGCAGACAGGACAATCAACAGCTAAAAATACCCTTTCCGTTTTATTTGGAATTCTTTTCCTCCAGGCAGGTGATTGGCGGGCCACTTAAATACATTCTCAGGCAGAAGGAGTTGCTCGTCTCCACCCTTTCCCCACACAATCTGGGTTTTGCCCTCTGTAGGGGTGCTGCAGCAGGGGTGGCGGGAGTGCAGGACGGGGGCCCGGCCAAGTCACCCGTGCTTGAGACCCCCTCTGCACATTTTGGCTTGGCAGAAGCTCAGAAGCCACAGAGCTGGCAGGATCCCATGGCTTTCAATTCTGTCCTCAGAGACTGGCACTCTGGCTCCTGCTCCCACCCGTTTGCTCCCTTTAAAACCTGACCCACATATTCTAAGCCCCCATCAGGTGCCCCGGTCCGGTCTTTACCCTGTGCATCCCCTGGCAAACCAGGCCTGATTCTTGCCCATGCAGGGCTCTGCCATCTTCACTCCAAGACCCTGTCCCCTGAATTCCATGTCCCACCCCGATTCCTCAACACCCTACCCCACACATCTACCGAGCCCAATCCATGGTTCTTGGGCTGGCCGCACCCCAGTGCTTCTATTAACCAGCAACGCCACAACTCATACACCCTTTGGATCCCCACACCTGTTCCCACTGATTTTGCAGTGGGCTGTGTGTGACCAGATCCCCTCTCTGTGGATTCTGAGCCCCACTGCTCTGACCCGGAAACATCCTCCCCCCCCATACTGTCCCCTCTGCACAGCCATACACAAGAAAAATCTTGCAGGAGAGGCGTAGCAAATTGAGGGTAGATCGTCGGCTGGGAAGGGCAAGACGCTGAGTGCCACTTGGGGGGGTTGGCACAGCCACTGGAAAAGGAAGAGGGGTGGAAGTGGGGCCAGAGCAATGAGATCCTGGCAGGGGGAGGGGAACCAGCTGGTCCTTGGGGCTGGCGACACAGACAGGTATGAACAGCAGCAGGAGGCGTTATCAAAAATACAAAAGGGTCTCGTGGCCTGCTCTGGTCCGCTGCCCACCCGAGCGAAGTCTGCTGGTTTCTTGGTTTGGCACAGGGCAATGCTGGAGGGGCCCACGGCACAGGTGCGGCTGGCGGCTCTGTGTCTTGGGGTGTGTGTGTGTGTGTGTGTCTGTGCGTATGCACGTGTGTGTGTGTGTGTGTGTCTAACTGGCTTTATCAAGAACACTTAGTTTAAAATCTTTACAAAGGACAAAACACGGCGTCTCCGTTAGTGTTTAAAGAACTAAACGATTTGCTTAAAAAACATCTTTTTGGAAAGAAACAGACAGACAGACAGTTTCTCTGCAACTTGAAGAGTGTGGGGTGGGGCGCAGACACCAGGCAGAGTTTGTCGGACTCGGCACCGACCCCAGGCTGCCTTGAACCCGGCGCTGGGGGCTCAGGGTGCCGGATCACGCCTGTCCTAGGCTCCCTGGGCCCGCAATCTCAAGCAGTGGTGCCACACGGCAACTCAGCCTGCAAGAGCTGTCTTCCATGGCACTTTGATTGGCAAATCTCTGGTGGGACGGAGGGGGTGGCGGGCCCAATTCCGTCCAAGGAGCCTGCCGTAGCCCTAAGCAGGATCTCCCTGCTCCAGGAGGCACCTTTTGGGCAGAAGGAGGCCCAACGCACTACAGCTGTCCCCCTCAGTGGCGGGACTTGGAAGTTAAGAGGGGGTGCTCCCGGAGTACTGTTCGGCCTCCTCGGTTGGCAGGAGACGCTCCACAGGGCTGAGATGGGTCCTGCTGGCCTGCCAGGTCCAAGGAGAGTCAAAGCACTTGATACAAATGAAATTCCCAGAGCGCGAGGGAGCGGGGCTGCTTGCTCGCCACGGCTGACCCTGCAGCGCAGGTCCGGTGAGGGTGGCGTGTGTGGCATAGGAGCAGGGGTGCCGGGGCAGCTATACCCGCGTAGTGGAGTGTGAGTGAGGGAGCCCAGTACTGCTGAAGCTGGCAGCAAAGGTGTTGTACGGGTGCAGGGTCTGCAGCCCCACCAGGGAGTTGGGGATCATGGTGATGGTGTTGGGTGTCATCAGCGGGATGTCATCCGGTGAGCGGCGCAGCGTGAGCGTGTAGTCGGGTAAGGTGGTGAGGCGCAGGGCATCGTGGGACGCCACAGCCTCGCAGTCCCCGTGGTGGCTCTGGTTGGCCTGCAGTGAGGGCATCTCCTCCTCGGGTGTGTGGCCGATGTCATTGGTGGCCGTGGCCCGCTGTGGGCTTGGCTGGCGGTGCGTGTCTTGCCGTCGCTTATCTTTGCGGTAGTAGAGAGCGGCAAAGGCCAACACATTGAGGAACAGCAGTGAGGCGCCCACTGCGATGGTGACACTCAACTCCGTGGAGTAATCCCGAGGGTTTTCAACCAGCAGAGTGCCAGCCCCGTCCTGCTCTGGGTTCCACTTCTCCTGGGAGCCCTCACTGGTGTAGGCAGTGGAGATGGCAGGGCGCTTGGTGCTCCAGGCCTTGCCATTGGGCCGGCGTGTGATGTGGGAGTTCTGGGTGGTGTCGGGTGGTGGCACCTTAGTTGTGGTTGAAGTGTAGTGAAACATGTCGTGCAAATTGTAGAGATGCGGGACCAGGTGCTTCCAAAAGGCCACCTTAGTGGCGCGGTAGTGGTCACGAACCCTGGGCTTGAGGCCAATGTGCAGGTAAAGCTGGTCGCGGGGGTTGTACTTGGACCAGGCCACCTCCTCAAAGCGGTTCGCCTTGGTGTGGATGAATTTGGTGTCCTGGGGCACAGGTTTGTTGGGATCCCTGAAAAAAAAGAGAGAGAGAGAACCAGTCAGCCTGATGCAAGAGGTGGTACCCAAACCTCAAAGGCAAAGGTTGATGTCTGGGTAAGACCTTGGCATGGCAAATGCACAGAGGGGGTCTCTTAAGTTGAGGGACCACCTCCTTCCATATAACCCTATGTGTTCTCCCTACTCATCAGTGGGAACCCTTCTGACTGTACCACCACCAGCAGAAATGAGAGGGATCCCAGTAAGAAATAGGGTGTTTACAGTACTGGCTCCATGTTTGTGGAATTCTCTCCCCCCCATGGAATTAAGCATAAGTCCCTTCTTTAGAGACCTTTCAATGGGGATTTAAGACCTTTTGAGTTAGGAAGACCTGCATGGATGGACAAAGAAAGAAAGACAGGCAGGCAGACAGACAGCTCTCAGTTCCCCAGAGCATGCTGGGCTGAGGTGAGGTGCTCCATGCTCAACACAAACCTGTGGCTTTTCCCCACCTGTCAGAGGGTGGAGGACACCTACCCGGTCTTGGCAAAGTTGGTCCAGTAGGTCATGACCACAGCGCTCAGCATGACGTCGTTCTTGGAGAAGTTGCAGGGAAAGAGGTCGGTAGGGCCAATCATGGGGATCCCAAAGACGTAAGGCACCTCGTCCCCGTGGGCGGCATCAGACCAGGGTGGCTTCATGAGGCTCTGGCAGTGATGGTAGAAGGCGTAGAAGTAGGTGGGGGAGCCGTAGCGGGCATGCAGGTCAGCAGTTACCACTGATGGCTCCACCCACTGGTGATCAGTGAAGAGGGCCACCAGAGTCTTGCGGCGCGTCTCGGGGTTGTCTCGGTCTGCCCAGTCTGTGTACATGAACTTGATGGTCTCTCGGAGGGTATCTTTGCCCTCAGGGTAGCCGTACAGGTTGTCCACAAAGTTGGAGACGGAGTAGTCAAAGTCACTCCCTGAGACCCCGTCGTCCGGATCCACCACCCCCTCCACAAACTTGAGGCCCTCCCCCTGGTTGACACCCAGCATGATATCGTAGTTCAGGAACTCGCCCTGCTCCATCAGGATCTCGGGATCGTCAGGGATGACGTCTCCATCTATGACGGGCCCAAAGGCCACGTGGTAGCGGGCTGGCTGGATGTCCTGCTCCACCAGCTCCCGGGCGCTCTTCTGCCGCAGGCAGTCCACCATGTCCACTGTGTCCAGTACATTGCAGCCCACCTTATCTGCCAACAGACTGGTGTACTTCACAGGCTGGTAGTTGACAGCCCAACTGGAGAGTGCCGAGCCGCTCTGGATGATGGCCCTCTGGAAGAGACCTGCAGGGGAGGCAAAGGCATATTGGGCAGCGTGTTGGGCAGCACCACCCAATTAACTCTACTGGGTGGCATCTGAGGGTGCTTTTGGGGGCAGGCACTTCAGCTTCCTCCTCCTCCACTCCACCTCCTCTACTTCCCACCAGCAGCAGGCCAAGCCCACACAAGCAGAGGCATCCCTAGGAGGCTTTGGGGGGCCTGGGCCCCATGTACCACCCTCAGGGGGTGACCAAAATCACAAAAATTTCTAATATTGCTTACTTTTTTGGATTAACCCCATCAAGTCATAGACCATCGGAATCCAATGCAAAAAACAGTTTTGAAATATCGCCTTCCTAGCAAATGTTATGGCTAAAAAACAAAAAAATGCATGGAGTCCTATGGAATGTGAAACAGCCATACTGAGCCTTTACTCACGAGTAGGGAAATGTGCCATAGTCTCTGGTGCTGGAAAAAGGGAGACTGAGAGGAATCCAACACCCCCAGAATGGTCCTGATCCGCCGAGTGTAGCTCCCACAAATCAATCTAGAAGCAAGTCCCTGATAATTTTATTCAACCCTATGGAAAGTAGAACTGAGCTACACAGCAGTGCTTACTTGTGAGTAAGCAAACTTGCTGTGGGTTGTGTTGAGGTCAGGCAGAGATCAATGCAAGGCCACCAGAATGGTCCCAATCCAGAGAAATGGAGCTCAACAAGTGCTCCAGAAGGCATCCTCACCCCTTCCCAAAAACAGAGGCTTAAATGGTAAGGTGATTTTTAAAAATAAGAATACATAAATATCTAATTAATTGGATTAATTAAATAATTTTGGTGTGTGGAGGTGTCTAAAACTTTGTGGGCACTGGGTGCCAATGACCACTGCACCCGAGTTGCCCGCTGTTGACCACTACACCACTGCACCCGAGTTGCCCGCTATCCCAAGCCGTGTAGGAAGGGGCTGTTGGCTTCATGTCCCTGGTGCTGGGTGCCCGCAGGCTGGCGGCTTCTTGGTTAATAGAGCCTGTGCCATTTAACCCTGCGCATCCTGCTGTGAGCAGCCCTGACTTCCTGCCCAGCTGGGCTCCGCTCTGTGCCAATGTGGGCTGGTGAGCAGCGCATTCCCTGGCGGCACAAAGAGGCCTTTTAGCTGCAGGGAACACAAGAGGCTGGGGACGCAGGCCTAGGAAGCGGGCCACAAAGGCCCTGGGCTGGCAGAGGAATGCTGGGCTGGGCGCCAGGCCTCTTCCATGCGGCTCGTCCTTGGAATACAAAAAGGGCCCAGGAAATGCTGCCTCTGCAGCTGAGGAAGGAGGAAAGGGGCAGAGGGCACAGTGCCCTCTGCAGTGGTGGCAGCACTGGACCATGCTCAGGATCAGGGCCATTCACACAATGCAGGAGGAATAGTTTCCCACCAGTGGCATAGCTAGAGGGGGGTGGAGCAGTCAAGTCTTGGAGGGTGCCTCCCCCCTCCGGAGCCGTTCTAGGTGTAGGGAGCAAAACGGAGCTATATAGTTAGGCTCCATATGGCTCCGTTTTGCTCCCTCCACCTAGAACGGCTCCGAAGGGGTGAGGCACCCTCCAAGACTTGACTGCTCCACCCCCCTCTAGCTATGCCACTGTCAGGACTTACTAAAGTTTGAAGATCATTCTAGCCAGTACAAGTCCTGTGCTGGCCTGGGGTTGCTGCAGTAGCATGGGGCACTTCTGCACCACTCCTGGGGTGGTTACGCCAGTGCACAGACATGCCCCCAGTCTCCCCACACCACCACCGGAACGGGAAGATGGCTGCGTTGTGTTGGCTTAAACTGATTAGGACACAATTATTTGATTAGGATACACAGAACAGGAATCCAGAAGAGACAGTTCCTTATTCCCAAAGAGCACATTACACATGCTACAATCCTGGGGGCACATTTCACCAGGCACTGGACCCACATCTTCCTGCCCCATAGGCTACATGCTTCTACCTTTTGCCTCCACGTTCCTGGCCACTGCCTTCCTCCAGGAGCCAGGCTCCTCCATTTAGGGTTTTAGAACAAATAAAATGTAGTAGGTACCCAAAAGAGCTGACGTGGTGCAATGAAATCCCACAGCTTTAGTTTGGGAAGATCTGGGTTCAAATCCCCCCTTGGCCATAGAGCCAGTGAGGATGGGCCACCAGCTTCCTGCCTGATGACGTCAAAGGGCCTCAAGTAGGGTTGCCATAACTGTCAGACTTGTCATTCTGTCTCTGCATACTGGGACAGTCCCGGTTTTCGGGATATGGCAACCCTAGCCTTAAGGCAGTGTCCAGGAGTCTGTCTCGGCCCCATCTGGAAACACCTGGGACCTTCTGCATGCAAAGCTGCCAAGCCTCTGGAACTGGCCTACCTCCCAAGGCTGTTGTAAGAATTAGAAAACACACACACATGCACACATTCACGCAGTTCTCATCACCTTGGACGATAAACAGGATGCAAATGTCACCCTCTTGTTCCTCCTCCACAAAAGAGCAGCTGCTGTGTGTATCTGTGTGATTTGGATCAGGGCTACAGCATGGGGGAAAGAGGCAGCCCCTTCCCCCAAGCACTACCGCCCCACTCCAACTCCGCCACCCACTTTCCCGCATGACTGCCTTGAACCAAAGCAAAGGCCACCAGGCGGCCTGCTTGCACGCCAGGATCCCCGCACCACAGCTCTCGCCTGGCCCTCGGCATGCGGCACGTCTCCCTCCCAGAGCTCCACCAAAGACAACTTGTTCCCTGTGACTCATCCCAGGCCGTTGCCTTGCTGGATCCAGGCCTGACAGCTCCATGCCTCGCCTGACTCTGCCGCACGTACAGCCTCCCTGTTTCCTGTAACTTGGCCTTTCCATTGCGCAGGCTGTGAAGAGTCTCTTTGCGCAACCAACATCGGTCCCTCCGGACTCTTCTGGGTTGTCGTTTGTATCAGAATGGACCATGGGTTGTCTCTGCCGTCGGCCACTGGAAGACCGACTCCCCAGCCGTTCTCTGGGGACCCTGACATCCTGCTTCTGAGACCTGCTTCGTGTCCTCCACTGGCCAAGGAATGAGCCAGGCCACAACCATGGCAGAAAGTGATGAAACAGTGCGCTCTCTATGCTCGCACAATGCTGCATATTTCAGTTCACAGCTCCCAAGTGGCTCAGGGGTTGCACGTTTGCCTTTGGGATGGAGTGAGATTTCTGGCTTTTCCCCAGCTCCGGCTTGGGTTCCTTCAAAAAGGCCTCTGGGTTGAATCTCTTCCAAGACCTGTACATTCCCCCAGAATGTGGGTCACAACATCCAGGATCCTGCCACACAAGGGGTCCTCTTGAAAACCAGTGCAGAAGCATTGTTGACCAAGCTGATGGTGAGACATCTCCAGATCCTGCCCATCCCTCTAATGTCTTCTCCAGGTACTTCCACCTTTGGTGGTCAGGAGGGTGAAGTTGTGCGCTACTCTTGGGAAATGCAATGCACATGTGCAGTTGTTGTGTGTGCGCACTGCGCTTCTGGAGCCTTCAACCCTGAGTGACCCAGGGCTGGGAGCTTCAGAGAAACTGCACATGTGCGACAATTGCACTTGCGCAGCCCCAGGGGTGACATGCTCGCCTCAACACCTCTCCAAGTTGTTGAAGCCTCCAAGGTGTCCAAGAGCCTCCACCTCTCCAAGGCACCAAGCTTGCCTTCCCCAGGGCCCTCACTGCAACTTTCCTTCTGAGTAGGCAGGTATAGGCTCTAAGGCTGCTATCGTAGCCACACTTACTATTGACTATAATACGACTTACTTTTGAGTAGACCTGCCTAGGACAGGACTCAGGCTGCAGTCCTACCCATTTTCTCCTGGAAGTAAGCCCCAATTAGCACAAGGGGAATTGTTCCAAGTAGACATGCAGAGTGGCACGGGCTGCAATCCATACATTCCTGGGAGTAAGTCTCATTGAACACAATGAGACTTACTTCCAAGTAGACTGGAGAGGCTCTAACATCACACAACGCTGGTGAGATGCCACATCCGGTTATAACATCACTGGCAGGTTGATGACATCACATTGTAATCCCAGTAAGTCTGATAGAGGGTCCCAGAGTGGTTTTAAGTATGGAAGGGGGTCCTGAGACGAAACGCCCAAAGACCACCGGTCCCTTCCAACTCTAGGATTCTATGATTCAAACCCACACGACCCTCCGACAGTTTTTCTTAAACCAAAAATGGAAAGAAAGCAGTGAGTTTAACATCACCGGTTTGACCCAAATATCCCATGTGATGTTGGGACAAAGTCCACATGGCGTGTTATGAACCTGGCGTGTCATGCGCCTGCAGCCCTCCAAAGGACCACAGAATTCAAACCCAGTGAGGCCTTTTGGAAACTGCGGAATTCAAACCCTGAACACAGCCTTTTGGAAACTGCGGAGTTGTGGGTATCATCCCACAACAGCCCTGTGAAAGCCAGTGCACTTCTCCCCATACTGCCAATGGGGCAAACAACACCGAGAGGGAGCAGCTTGGCAAAGGTTCATGATGGAAATGAGGTCTGGAGCATTTCAAGTCCCGACTCACAGCCCAGTTGCTTTGCCACAACACTGCTGCAGCTCATTCAGTCGGGTAATGCGCAGGTGGGGCCACAAGTCAATGCGCACCCTTGTCCTTGTTTGATCCCCACTGATCCCCCTTTTTTACTGGCACTCTATTTGGATGGTGCTGATCAGGATGGATGGGAGCCGTTTTCATTGCTGGAACACCAGGAACCAAAGGTGCTCTTCTCTGTGTGCAGACGCAAAAACTGCACTCTGGCTTTGCGCACTCCTTCCGGCAATGCTGGGCATCCCTGGTCACTAGCAAATCCTCAGGGAATCACCTCTTGTCAGGACTTGTTGCCTCCCGGCAGGCTCAAATACCTCTTTCTTTCTTTCTTTCTTTCTTTCTTTCTTTCTTTCTTTCTTTCTTTCTTTCTTTCTTTCTCTCTCTCTCTCTCTCTCTCTCTCTCTCTCTCTCTCTCTCTCTCTCTCTCTCTCTCTCTTTCTTTCTTTCTTTCTTTCTTTCTTTCTTTCTTTCTTTCCCAGTCCCTGGGGTCAGAGTGTGGCTCTGCAGGCACAGGCAGCCCTGCCAGCTTCATTTAAGAGCTTTCTCGAGGCTGCGCAACAATGGCAAGAAGTGGAAACCCTCCTTGCAAGCGCCAGTTGATTCCCGCAAGTCAGTGGGGCAGCTCTAGGGCCGGGCCTCCGCTTGCCGGGCAGGAATCCAGTTGGAGTGCAACACAGTTGAATGATGGTGGGAGACCCGAGTTGGCTAAGTGCGTGCCGTGGGTGAGCAATGGCTCCCGACACTGCCGCGCACACACGCAGCCCTCCCTCCCCCATCAGCGGCACCCTGGAAGACCCTTGATAAATAGCTTCATCTGCCCTCACGGGGCTCCCTCTCACTAACTCAGCGGCGTTTGCAGATTCTGCTGCCTGGCATAGACTCACTGCTTTGCCCCTTTTGTGCCCGTTTTCGTTTTCACACCTGTTGGCAAACATAAAGCATACGAATACCGGACCATGGAAAGACCGCGCCAGATCTGGCCGAAATGCAGTGCAGCATCCCAACCAGACACCTCCAGGAAGCCCAAATCTGGGTATACGAGGCACAGCCATCCCCTGCTGTTGCTTCCCTTCAGTTCAATGATAAAGGAACTGTCCATCATCATCATCATCATCACCAACTGTATTTATATACAGTATATCAATTTTCAACAAAAGTTCTCCAACAGGTTTTTTCATGCATACAGGTACTCATTTGCACAGTGCTCTCTGTCAGATTAACACATGCATGCATGTGTGCACACACTCACACACACACCTCCCACTATTCTGCCTTTCCTGATCATCTGTCCCGACGCTGCCATGCCCTGCAGTGGTGCCCAGCCATGGCCTTTCCATCCTCCTCTCCACTGCCACCGTCACCATAGCCCCGACTTTTGAGTATACCCTTTAAACACCAGGTGCCTGTGGATCTGCACCCTTCTAGCACCCTTGCAGCACAATTCCTTGTTAAACAGAAGCACATCTCAGTGCTTCCTGCTCCCAAAACACAGATGCGTCTAGATCTCCCCCCCCCCCACTTTTTGATTTCACATTTCAATATATTGCAAGGACCTCGGTGCAACTGCACACGCTCAGCATTGTTATAGGGAAAAGGGAA
This sequence comes from Cryptoblepharus egeriae, assembly GCA_030015325.1. Classification (NCBI taxonomy): domain Eukaryota; kingdom Metazoa; phylum Chordata; class Lepidosauria; order Squamata; family Scincidae; genus Cryptoblepharus; species Cryptoblepharus egeriae. The sequence goes on from JAREYC010000016.1 coordinate 927,220, forward strand.
TCCTCTCCCCATTGATGCAGCCTGGCACCCCCCCCCCCACTCAGGCACCCCACCTCCCACACTGCACATGGTGCTGGCCACCGAGACAGGCTGGCTTCCTTACCTTCTGAGTGGTGCGACAGTGTCAGGAGGCTGACGCAGGAGGCACCAATGCCGGAGCCAAAGACGGTGATGCGCAGGGGGTCGCCCCCAAAGAAGGCAATGTTCTCACTGATCCAGCGCAAGGCCTGGATCTGATCCAGCAGTCCATAGTTGCCCTTGGCAGCCTGGTCCCCAGTGCTCAGAAATCCTGGAGACAAGCAAAGGGTGGTTATGGGGGCGCCGCAGCTGCCAAGGCTATCTTAAACTCGCTGGACCCTCCACATAACCCTCTAATGTGGGACCCAGTTCTCCAAATATACCCATTTTAAACCAGAAAACCCAACAACATTGGTGGGTCCCACCATGGTTGAGGCTGTTTCCACACACGAAGGCCCACCAGTGTACCAGAAGAGGGAAAAGGGGAACAAATAACCCAGGTGCCAGGCTGGGGGTGGCATCCCCTCTCCAGTTCCAAATTTGTATGTAAATTTACATATGAGTGTATTAGAGACAGTTCCAGAAGCTTACAAGGCTTGCTTGAGGGTCCAGATTTGGGGGCGGGGGGGTGTCTTGCTACAGGCAACATTGAGTCTTGCTGTGGGCTGACGCCCTGGCTGGGGTTTCTAAATAAATAAATGATTTATACACTATATTACTTATTATTGAATATTATTAAATTGAATATTATTGAATTTACTTATTATATTACTTATTAGCAGGCCTCCGTCAGTCTTGGAAGACTATGGTATCATGCTCGGCGCTGCATACGCTGCATGTGAAGCACGAAAGCCTGGATTGTTATGGAGGAGAGGCTGTTACCCAAGCAGCAAATCCCCCCTCTCCACACCACTGAATTAGTCCAGTGGAAAGGCAGAGCCAATACGATTGGATCCAGCTGCGTCACAGAGCTGGGCTAAGGACAGGAGCTCACCCTGTCTTGTGGGGCTGACCCGGGTCTCGAACCCTGGCCTGCTGGATAACAGGCACAGCGTCTTAACCGCTTGCGCCACTTATTATTAAATTATTAAATAATTATTATTAAGGGCGCAATCTTAAGAAATTTAGGCCAGCCTAACTCATCTGGCTTATCCTTCCATGATGGTATGGGGAAGTCAGCGTGCATTGGCCTAAGTCCCCTACAAATGGGGCAGAAGTGTCTTTCTGCTCCACACCCCAGGTCAGCACAGGACTTATGCTGGGGATAAGGCCAGCCTAAGTAGAGATTAAGATTGCAGCCTAAATTACACATACCATACTTACTCAAATCTAACGCTCAACTTTTTCAGATGAATTTAGACTGCACATTAGTTTTGATGGTGCATTTGATTTGAGTAAATATTATTTTGATTTTAAGTATAGATCAGTACTTAGTTTAATACTTTATTGTATTAAAAATGTAACATAAACCCACTGTTGTATAAAGTAGTGCTATTAAGTAAAATTATTATTATTATTATTAGTATTATTATTATTATTATTATTATTATTATTATTATTATTAAACTCATCGTTGTATGCAGTACAACTAAATTTTGCACCTGAGCATTACAATTGCCAATTAACACTTATCTCAAGACTTAAAAAATTGTGGTGCGCATTAGATTTGGTGGCACATTAGATTTGAATAAATACGGATAGTTAACAGATTGCAAGGAGGCTAAATGCTGCCTCCTCACAAGGAAAAGGAGGCTGATGCTGGGTGTTGGCTGCAAAGCTGGCAGTGAAGCCGGGACCCTCCCTCTCCCTGGCAAGCTTGCCCAGTCTGCTTCCAGAGGCAGCTCAGATGCCCCCAGCGGGCCACGGAATACTCCCTCCGGTGCTCCTCATTAGCGACGTTTGCTACGAGTAAACACGCTTATTCAATATTTAACCGCAGATCAATATTTGCTCTGCGCTGTGCCAGGATGTGTAAATGAGATGGAATTCCCAGACAGGGAGTCGAGTCCGTCTGCTCTGCTCAACCACTGCTCGGCACAGATCTATGCAGGGGTCAGAGCATGAAGGACGGGGGCCCAAACCCTGATGGCCAAAAGCCCCAATGCAGCCCCCAAAAGCCCCAATGCAGCACTGAGTGTGAGAAGAACCGGCTTCCCACCCAACTGTGGCTGCAACATCTGACAAATAATGGCCTTTACGTGCCTGTTTGGATGGGGGGGCAGTCAAGAAACTGACACTCCTCAAAGGTTTGGGCAAGAAAAACCATGAGTGTCAGCATTCTGCATAATATGGTGAGGGATGACCGAGATCCAGACTTGGAGCCTGTTTGGGAAGCCTCGTTCCCATCTGTGAGCTCATCCCTTGCTCAGCAGAGCCAACCCCCCCCCCCCCCCACCAGGTCAGCAAAGTCTATTTCAGGCAAGTATAAGAGGCTGCGGGATCTGGATGGAGCTCCAGGGTGAAGGGAGGCAATTCTGGAGCTCAAGTGAGGCTACGTTTCTGAAGCACCTTCCTGCCCCCCTTTTGCAGTTGGGAACTGGAAGATCTATTCTGGGGTGGCCCCCCAATTGTGATGGGACACTCTCACCAACTGTACCTGTGCCCCACAGCAGCACCTTTTATATCCTTCAGGGGTCAAGCAAGCCCCCCCCCCCGGCCCTTCTGGGCAACCGTCTTCTAATGGTTTTTAAATACAGGTGTCCCTCAATATCTATTAGGGTTCCATTCCGGAACCTCCTGTGGGTTAAAAAAAATCAGTGTATAAAGAAAATAACGGAAAAATAGTTTTAAAGACCCGCTTTCAGGTTTCCTGTTCCTCTATTGTGCCTAATGGAATATAGTAGTGCCTCAATATCTGCAGGGGTTTGATTCTGGGGCTGAAAAGGAATGATTGCTTGTATGACTGTCTACAACAGTAAGAAAAGCAGTTTTTAAAACTGTGATTTGCAGTGGCCATTCATGTCAAGTTAAATCCGTGTATAAAAAATCAGTGGATAACTAGGTTGGACCTTGAAATTTGATGGGGGTGGGTTTGAGTGATTTCTTGAGACATTTACATCCGAGAGGCCCTCAGTTCTTTGGCCGGTGTGAAGAGGGTGGGCTAGGTCAGGGTCTCCCCCCTTCACCTGCTCCATTCACACATAGCCCACCCAACCTTACCACCCTCAAACAACCTCCATGGGGGTCCTGCCCTCCCAGCACTGCCCCGTACCCAGCACTCCCACGCGGTAGTTGAGGGTGATGACGATGACGTTGCCGTAGCTGGCCAGTACGCTGCCGTCGATCATGTTGCCCGTGCCTTCCATGTAGGATCCCCCGTGGATGTACACCATCACTGGCTTGGCCCCGCTGTCTCGGATGTCTGCAAGGGGGAAAAGCTAGAGACAGGAGTCTGGCAGGACAGCCTCATGACCTCCAGCCCACAGGGGCCTCCGCTGGGCAGTTCCTGGTGATGGGGAGGCCAGCCCAACCCAGACCCACCCTGAGCAACCACCCTCCCCCCACCAGCCTCAGAGCCTGTAGGCCATCGCTTAGCCCAGGGATCTCCAACAGATGCTGGGGCAAGCACAGCTCCCTCCCGCACAGCAAGGCAGCCAAGGTGAGGAGACCCCCAAGGGCTTGCAGGTGTCGACTGCCCAGTGAATGTTGCGCTGCCAGGCTGGGCCCAGGGAAGAGGGCCAAAGCTGGTTGGCAGGGAATTGGTTGTGCCACTGGTTGTGATCAGAGGACTGGTTGTGCCACCGCCTGCATGACTGGGGCACCTCAAGGAGACTGCATGATCTGGAGATGCTGGTGCCCACCACAGAGGCACAAGGAGGGTGGGAAGCGGGGAGCAGGTGCAAGACCTCTGCCAGGTAAGCATGAAGGAGAACACTGGAGAGAAGTGTGCCAGGAGGCCTTCCGGCTGGGAAGGGGGGCTGCCTCATCCTTCGCCAGGGATGCTACTCATCTGCCCAGATGCCTGATCCTGGATCCAACCCTACCTTGCTCAGCCTCCAGTTCTCTCTCTTTTCCTCCTACCACCTACCTTTCTCTCATGCTTCTCCTTAAGGTGCCCCAGGAAAGACTCTTCAAACTGGGAAGGGGTTTGCTCCAAGAACTAGCCCCACACCTGTCAATCCTGCCTCCCAACATCTGTGCCAAGCCACCATAGTCTACCCAGGGTCTCTTGGTCCCCCTTCAGAGAAGAGGGTGCCCTGGAGAGCAATGGGGGGCACCAGTTCCATGTTCTGCAAAGCACTGCAGGATCGGGCAGCAAGTGGGTAGATGAATCAGGAAAGCTGGGGGAAGAACTGCATGGGGGGCTCTATTCCCAGGGTACAGGGAGCTGGCACACAATAGAGAACTGCTTGGTCACACCTGGACTCTCAACTATCCTTCATCGGAACCCCAAGGTAGGTGCCCTTTCTCTGGTACCAATAGAGACCTTTCCCAGAATTTTACTATTTGGAGAGGGGGGGCACTATTTTGAGTGGAGATGGCTGTCCTCCATCTGACCTGTAAGGGCTCGACCTAGCCCCTCAGGAACAAAAAAGGCAGAGAGAAAGAGAAAGAGAAAAAGAGAGAAAGAAAGAAAGAAAGAAAGAGAGAAAGAAAGAAAGAAAGAAAGAAAGAAAGAAAGAAAGAAAGAAAGAAAGAAAGAAAGAAAGAAAGAAAGAAAGGAAGAGCGCAAGCATGAGCATTGAATCCACCTACAGTGGATATTCTGGGGTCCTTCCAGTCTGTGTTGTCCCTCCAGGTCTGCCAGCACCTGATTTATTGGGCATGGACCTGCTGTGCATGGATATCTAAAGGGGAAGTCAGATTTTTGTCCAGATAATACATCTCTGATGGCTGGTGGGGAAGTGGGCTGGAGACCAGGATGGACTGGTACCGATGCCAGCTTGCCATGATGCCTGTGCCCCCATGTGAAACGTGATGGGGCAGCAAGCAGGCTCCTGGAGTGATCACACTATCGCAGCACCTCAACCCTCCCCCAAAACCCGAGGAAGAGGAGGCCGAGAATGCCACCCCGTCGCCCTTCCCATGCAACCGCTCAGCACAAGGAGACAGAGAGACACAAAGAGCCGGGACGTCCTGGCATGGCAGCGAATGAGGAGCGCACATGAGAGAGCGTGAGAGAGAGAGAGAGAGAGAGCGGGTTCATGCAGCGGCAGCCACCTGGCGCACACAAATACCTTCGTCTTCATCCCCGTCATTATCCGCTAAGTCCTCGCCCTGTTTCTTAGCGCTGGAGCCTGGGGACCAAACACGAGGAGACAGAACCAAAAAAGGAAGAGAAGAGAAAAAAGAAAAGAAAAAGAAAGAAAACAAAAGAGAATTCAAAAATAGCATGATTGCAGAAGATGGGCACGTTACCTGGGCAGCGCCTGGGGCTCCACTAGGCTTCACTTCGCCCCTCTGACCTCCAAAAGCAGCACTGCGGGGGGGGGGGGACTGTGGCAGCTTCCCTCCCCAAGGGTGTGTGTGTGGGGGGAGAGATGCTCCTCACAGCACATGTGGAGGGGTAGGAAAGGAAGCCTTTAGGGGACACCACCTGCCAGTCCTCACCCAGGTAGAGGCGTCTTGGGGGGTTTCCACACCTGAATCTCTGACTAGATGCCCACCTGTTCCCTGCCTCTTGGGGGAAGGGAAGTCCTGTGTCTGAAGGGGCAGGTTGGGGGGCACCAGGACATGGGAGGGCTGGGAAGGAGCCTGGCACTGCTGGGAAGGAGCCTGGCATTGCTTGTGACGAGGCAGGCTATATGTGTGATCAGGGTGGATGCTGCGTGTGCTCAGAGAGACTGCGGTGAGAGGGTGACCCTCATTTACCTGGCCAACCACCGCTACACATCTGTGGACATGCACAATGCCGGTGCGCGAGGAGGAATCTTGGACTCGGAGGGAGGGATGTGTGTCCATAACGGTGTGAGTGTGCTCCCATGCATGTGACCGAGCAAGGGACGGTGAGGCTGACCCTGCAGATACAACACTCAGAGTGCCTCACCTTGATCAACATCTCAGGTACTTGGAACACTCAGAACAGGTTCATAAAGCTGCCCTGGATCAGGACTTGGGACCTCCAACCAGTCCCGTTTTTCTGCTCCATGGGTCTCTCCATAGTCTCAGGCAGAAAGGAGAGGAATTCTCTCCCAGCCTCTTATCTAACCAAACCCGGAACAGTCTGGTGCAAATCCTGCTACCATTTGACCTCTATCAGAAGGAAACTCCTTCCCAAGAACACCTAAGGGGACACCACAGGTGCAGCACATGGCACTTGTGGGGGTGACTTCCAAGAGGCCCTTCTTGTTGCCTGTGCCAGAGCATCCATGACGTGCTCCAGTAAGTGGACAGGAACCGTTCATAGAATCAAACCCCCATCTTAGCCAACCTATTCTAGGAACACTCACGCTACAATCCTAAACACACTTTCCTGGGAGTAGGCCCCATTGAATACAACAGGACTTACTTCTAAGTAGACATGATTAGGATTGCACTTCCTGAATGTAAATTTTAGGGGTGGTAAGACGGACATCTCTGGCGATCTGATTCCTCTGGTGTCCAACCCAGACGGCCAAGGTCTCTGCCTCGGTGGTGTTCCAGGGAAAGGCACAAAACAGTAAGATTTTTCTGGAACAGAAACGTGTTAAGTGTCCCTCTTTCTTGCCTTCAGAGCCCAGCTTTACACACATGTCGCTGCCCCAACAAAAACTTTGCCCCCTCTCCAGGAATGCCAATACTATGCCTGGCAAGGCCAGTGGTGGACTATGGGGACCTGGCCACGTCCATCTCAAAGCAAGAGCTTGCCGGGAAGGAAGGCTGGAGGACACTCAGGGAGGAGCAAGCAAGTCAGGCCAGCCAAGCTCCTGCAAGTAGAACGCTGTGGCTGTTCTACTTCCCCGAAAACCCAGGAAAGGACATGGCTGGGAACTACGAGTTGAGAAACCCTTACACTGTGGAGCACACACCATGCATTGCCCTTTCCAGCCACGTGTCACCAAGTCCTGAACCTAATTCTCCTGCCCGGAAGTGCCGGACAAGCATATAAAACTGGGTTCCAATGAGACTGGCCTTAGCCCAGCTGGACACTGACCGGCAGCTCCTCTCCAGGGTTCCTGGCAGAGTGTAGCCCAGCTCAGTACTACTGGGAGATGCTCTCCAGGACTACTGGGAGATGCTGCCGGGAACTGGGAGTGCAATGCGCGCAGTGCAAGGCGCAGGGCCAGTCAGTCAGTGCAGGAGTGGTGAGACCAGTGGCTGCTCACCAGCAGGTTGCAACCGAGCAGAGGCTGCTGCCCTCCCCCCAACCCTTGCCAGCCTGCAAGGCTCACACCGTGGAAGGAACCTGGAGGCAGGCGCAAGGACTCGGCAAAGTTGCGGGCGTCGGAGCTCGGCTGGGCCCGAACAAAGCCTCGCCTGGCCCCGAACAAAGCGCGCCTGTCTCCAGCCGCTCAGATTCCAGGCCTGCGGAGTAGCCATGGAAACCGAGGCAGAGAAAGGCTGCATTCCCCAGCAAGGCGCATCAGCCCCCCACCTCCCCCTCGCCTTCCGCTGCCCTCCATTGCCAGGGACAACAGTGCCCAGTCCGCCGCTCCTGCCCCTCTGCGGTGTGCGTCCCCCCAAGACCCCCGCTTGCCCACCCACAGGCTGCAACGCAAGTGGGGGAAACCAAGACCCGCTCTGTGCACTGGAAACCGAGGCCCTCCCCTGGCCCAGGAGACCAGGCTGGTGCTGGTGATGCCACCACGGAGATGGTGGAAGACGGTGCCAACCCAGCAATCAAGGGCTTGGAGAAGAGCAGCCCTGTGGAGGCGCACTGAAATCCAAGCCCTTCACTGGGTCCTCAGTCGCGAGGGGCACATGCCATTGCTGGGGGGTTGTGCATGTATCCGTCATCCAGCTTGAGCAGGGTGACTCTGCGTGAAGCCCGATGCCCCTCAGCCCAGCGTGTCAAGGGTGGGGAGATCATGGAGGGTGAATTTGCCAGTTACATCCTAATGAGGGGTTAGGAAGGGGGCCGCTGCTGCCCCAAAAGAATGAGCGGCTTGGCCAACAAGGGTGAGCGTCATGCGGGTGCGTCATGTGAATATGGTGTTTGACCCTCATTAAGCCAGCATGGCAGACTGGCTACATCTGTCTGGTTAGGACCAGAGTGACCAGATGTCATAATCAGAAATGGAGGACACGGTCCCCGCAAAAAGTAGGACACCCAAGAAAATGTAGGATGTGACAATAGAAAAGCTAAAAACACTCATATATTGCTTTCATGTGGTTAATTTAAACTTTATATTACTTATTATTAAATTTAAAACTATTATATTGATACAGGAAGCTGGACTAAATGGGCCTTTGGCCTGAACCAGTGATGGCTTTTCTTATGTTCTTATATATAACTTTTCTACATATGAAATATATTTTTATATACAATAAAAACATTTTATACTATCTGTATTATAAAAATATAATTTATTAAAATATTATATATATATATAAACTATTTTAAATTTAAAACTATTTATTGCATATAATTTATGAATTCCAAGAAAGCTATAAGCTGCCATAAGAAAAACGAAGGCAAGGAAGATCGTTTTCTAGGACAGAAGGCTAAAAAAGAGGACATGTCCTGGAAAAATAGGACATATGGTCATCCGGGATTGGGGTCTGCATCTCACCCCACATAGTTACCTCTCTCCCACCTCCCAGATCATTTGATTGATTGATTGATTGATTGATTGATTGATTGATCAATTGCAAGAATATCAGGGGATGGGAGAGAAAACTATCTCTCCTGTTCTTTGTACCCTTGGAAGAAGAGCAGCAAACAGGATCTTGTACATTTCTGATGCAGTATTTATGAACAAGCCTAAATGAATGAATGAATGAATAAATGAATGAATGAATAAATAAATAAATAAATAAATAGGATTCCAGCCCCCCTTCTCCCCCCTCACTGCAAGAAGCCAGTGCATGGAGGGGAAGCAACCCTCCCCGTTGCTTCGATTGCCACCGTTCACAGCGCTGAGCAGCTGCAGCTGCCAGGCCTGCAACCGCAACGAGGCAGAAAAATAGAGCCAGCGTCCTTGGAGGAGGCTCCAAATGGGTGCTCCGGTCCCTGCAGTCGGGCCGCTGTTTTTCAGCTTGAGATGCCAAATTAACAAAGGAGGCTTTTAAAATTATTTTCAGAGTGGCCAAGATGGCATTTGGGGGCCACCGTCTGCTTCGGACCACCCCTGGCCAAAAGAAGAAGCTCTTCCGAGCAGCCAGGGTACAAAGCGGCACAGCCTGGGTGCAAAGGTTCAGTCCTGCCCTCCACCCCCGGCTGGACCGGCACAAGCCTCTTTCCCTGAAACCTCCACCCACATTGGAAGCAAAACTTCCTGGGGAATAAATAAGCTTTTGTTACAGCCCCTGATGGTGCGGCTCCCCTTTACCAAGGAGCAATTTGGGGCCAGTAAGCAGCCAAGCTCTTCTCAAACATCACCCACTTGCCAGTGTGAACAGTGTGGGCTACTGATTCTCCTGCTCTCCCTTTGGGGTTGCCGCAATTCTCTTCCACAAAATCAGGACAGGACCCCCGTCAAACTTGCCAATCCCAGTTTTGGGGGACATACAGCCACTCTGTCTCCCTTTGCAGAAGCCCTTCCTTCCATTTGCACTCTGTACGTACACACATGAACATGTGTACGTCACAGCGCAATCCTAACACCTGGTTAAAGAGAAAGTTGTCCCCCCCAGGTTGACCTGCTAGTTGCGAGTGACTCTAGGGAGCGGTGCTCATCCCCTTTTCTTAAGCCATAGAGCCAGAACTCTACCATGGACAAGATGCCTCCATCATGGACATGTGGCCCACATGTGCACAGAACGCTGTTAACTGGAAATGGTACCTACTGGATTTACTCAAATCTCTAATGCGCCATCAAATCTAATGCGTACCCTATACTTATAATCAAAATACCACATTTGCTCAAATCTAATTAACCATCAAATCTAATGCGTGTCCTGATTTTGTAGATTAAATTCTGCTGGAAAAGTGAGCATTAGACTTGAGTAAATACAGCATTTATCTACTTGCTTTTCCATGCTTCCAAACTGCTAGGTTGGCAGAAGGCCAGGAGCTCACCCCGTCTTGCAGCACTCGGGTCTCGAGCACCTGCCGATCTTCAGACTGACAGGCACAGCAGCTTTCACCACTAACACATTGCAGGCCCTTAACACGTGGTTAGGCAGGCCCAAGACATGTACAAGATCCTTGTGCTGCAGGGGGTATGTCATGAACGTACCGCAAGGCTCTTCTGCACCACTGTTCTGTGCATAGACATGCGTCGGCTTCCCCACTGCGGGAATGGGGAGAAGGGTGAGTTGTGCCACCCTTAATTGGTTAGGAATTTCAGTGGTGGGCTCCAGCAGGTTCACACCTACTCTGTAGATGGCCAAGAGAGGTGGTGGACTCTCCCTCACTGGGGATCTTCAAGCAGAGGCTCGACGAGCACCTGTTGGGGATGCTCTAGGGGGATTTCCTGCTGCAGGCAGGGGTTGGACTAGATGACCTACGAGGTCCCTTCCAACTCTAGGATTCTAGGATTCTAGAACCGGTTGTTAATGAGAGATAAGATTTATAAAGTTTAAAAATAGCCATTTAAAAGTGGCTGCCAGATGGGCAGAGAACTGGTTGTTAATATCTTTGAATCCCATCACTGGTTAGGATTGTATCGGGACTGTCCTCAAGGAAGGGGGTGACTCTCCTGAAAACCCCACAGAGGTTGGATGAGGGAGCACCTCTCCTTGGGGGTCTGGAGACCACAATTATTCTCCATAGGATAGTCCCATTTGAAAGAGGGACATTGTACCCCCATTACAGAGATAACTGTTGAAGCAGCTCTGGCTCCGTTGTCTGCCTGATTCTGCCGAGGGCGCTACTTGCCCAAACAGCTGTCTAGTGGCAAAAATGGTCCCGACTGCTTTGAAACCAGCCTATGGCTGCATTCCTGGGAGTAAGACCCACTGAACACAATGGGGCTTACTTTTGAGTAGACATGGTTAGAATTGTGCTCTAAGTTTATTGGCAGAGTTGCCATATGTCCCAAAAAAACGGACAATCCTGATTTTGGGGGGAGTGTGTTCACAAACTGGCAAACAGATAGAGAGTCCTGTTATGGTTTTGTGGAAGAGAATTATGGCCACCCTACTTATTGATCTTGTTTTCATTTGCTGCCTAATCCCTTTTGCGCTATTAGAAAAATTCTCACAAATACCCTATAGGTGAAAAGAAGGATTATTTACACCAGGATCTCCAAATGTTTCAGCCGCATCAAATATCTGGTGATTTGTTGAGGGGCCAGAAAATAAATTTAAATGTAAAATTTAAATCAATACATTAGAAATGAAACTTAGATGAATAAATTGGATAAGGGATGGGCTAACATTTCCAGAATTTCTCCAAGCACCAATACATATCACAGAAATAAGGCACGTACTCATATGGACCCCGTTCCTCAACCTCTGGAGCATCTTTTAAGGCCTCCAGTGAGCAATAAATAACTTCTGGATTTTGGGAAAACCAAGAAGTTATTTTAATACGCACTCACAACACCACCCAGACCTAACAAGTGTATAGCTCAGGTTCTGTTTGGTCAAGTGGGTCAGAAGTTTCCAGGGGTCCAGAGGACTTCCAAGGGCCGCATCTGGCCCGCAGGCCAGGGTTTGGAGATCCCTGATGTACAGCAAGGTACGAACCAAGATCAACCCCAAAGCAGTACCATCCCAGATCCTTCCTCCCCTAATGTCCAATCAGATGTCCCTGGGAAGACAGCAAGGAGACCATGAAGGCTGCTGCTCTTCAATATGGAGTTTCCTTGGCCATTGTGCACATAGCCAGCTTGCCAACAACCTGGCTGCAAACGACATGGAGGTTGCCAGCAGTGCCACAAAACCTGCTTGTTGAATAGGAATCCCCTTGTGAACCCCCTTTCCTCCTTCCCCCCTTTTGTTTTCTCCCAAGATTGAATTCTATATTGGAAACTGGGGCAGGGACCTATCCTTTTATATTTTGTACTATAAACCTGTGGGTTTCCATGCAGATCCCTGGCCTTGGCTGGGAAGGAAAGCAATTATCCTGACCCCATTTTTATCCATGCACGATCGACCTGAAAAGGTGGCGCACCCTCCAAAATCCTGGATCAAAGCTTAGAACAGGGTGTGCAAACCACAATTGAGCAGGTGGATCTGGACCAATTTGGTAGGAGTTGGGAAGATTCAAGATCACTCTATGGGGTGGCACTGGGAGATGCTCTAGACCCCATTCTGCCCCAGTGCCCCTGCTGCTCCAGGAGTGTCAAGGTGTAAAGTGGCCAGTTGTTGGCATGGGCCAAGTCAGAGAAAGGGAGGAGAAGGTCTCCTCTAATACTGCATGCCATGTAAGGCAGCCCTGGCACAAGGAAGCCACCAGATGAAAAGCCAGGAGAGGCAATGCAGGGCACCTGCACAAGAGGAATTAGGGAGCAGGTAATGTTTTGCTCTGATGTGACACCAGAGTCGAGAGCAGGTCCAGCCTGGAGGGGGACCCACCATGTCTTCAATCCCATGGCAGGAAAGATGGGCAAGGGAGCAGGAGCCCCCACAGGTGAGATCTGTCACGGGAGGGCTTCTGTGGGGTGCACGTGAAAGAGAGGAGGAGCAGGTGCGCAGAGCCCAGTGCAAAGTCATGTATCAGTGATGCGTGCCAGAGGAACCTGGTCCCAGCACTTGTGGGCAAAAGCAATGCCGGGGGCACATATGGCACACACACACCCCTAACCACACACCCTACAGTCAGACTTGAGAGCAGGAAGGAGGGGGTAAGTGTGGGGGAGGCCCTGTGTTGTGTAGACCAATGCCAAGTGGGGTCTTCAGCACTTGGGTTTCCCCCACATTGAGTTGACACAGAGTTGGAGACTGTGAAAGGCAGAGGGTGGGAAGCCATGGAAGACACACAGCGGGCCATGGGACCCCCACTCGGACTCTATGAGGGGTGGGAGATCCAGGCCCCCAGGTCTTGCTGGCAGACCTGCCACCGACTCCGCCAGGGGGCCCCTCCACCTCCCCCCCGGCAGAGACTGAGGGAGACACTGCTGAGGCATGGGGCAGGCTGGTCACCCCCTGGGGCTCACTCTCTCTCTTGCCTGCTCTCTAAGCCCCTCTGCCAGGCCCCGGCTCGCTACCTACCTCCTTTCCTACATATTTTCTTGTTGGGCTTTCGGGCGCATTCCTTGGAAATCCGTTTTACTGCAAAAATGAATAAAAGACTACAAAATAACAGGAGGCTCCAGCGGAGGCCGTGGGCATGCAACCCCTTCCCCAGCCCCCCAGCCCTGCCCCAGCCCCCCAACACCCAGCCCCTGAGATTGACCGCAGGAAAAGGAGAAGGGAGGGGTGGGTGCTGCTCTGGGAGGAAAACTCTGGAGCCAAGTGTGCTGGGACGGGATGGGGGTGAGTGCGCCAAAATCCCCAGGCCCACTGCCCACCCCGGGGAGAAGGGGCAGGGGTTGCCAGCTCTCCCCAGTGCTGCTGTGCAGGTGAGATGCTGCCTCCCCTCCAGGACTCCCTGTGGCTGGGCACCCCCCACCCCTTGTGGTGAGGCTACAGCGCTCCTCTGGACAGGGCCACTTACCTTTGCGGGTTGGGGGGGCAAGGAATTGTCAAGGCATCAGCACCCAGCCTCACCACAAAGGGCTGTCCCCCACCCCCGTGCGCTGAGCCAGCTTCACCCCATGTGCACCAGGCACAGCTTCTTGGCTGACTGGGGGATAACCATTTGGGCACGCCACGGGTGCGTGTGGCCAGTGCTGCCATAGCAAGACCAAGAGCAGGTTCCTCCCAGCCAGACCCTGCCCTCCCAATAGAATATGGAACCTCCAAAGAGGGGGTGGGTGGGAGAGAGGAGGAGGAGAAGGTGGAGGAAAGACCCCCCCAAAACCAAACTCAAGGCGGAACCTGGTCTTTGGTGCCCCACACCAGCAGCTCGCCGTGAAGACCTGAGGGGTTGGTTGGCCGAAGAATTGTTTTGTCAAGAGTTTTCTTGGGTGGGCAACACAAGAGAAAGAGCAAAAGAGGAGCCCGTGATGATGCCATGACAGGGGTGGGGGTGGCACAGGAGGGGGTGGCAGCAGCACACGCGCAAGAGAGAGATATACAGACAGAGAAGAAGATGTCAGCCGGAGCGGTGGAGGCAGAGGGCAAGCAGTGTGGCCAGAGAAGCATCTGCACACACAGAGAGCATGCGTCGGGTGGGGGGGCAATGCTGGCAATGCATGCTGCAACCCATGTGAGACCAACCACTGGGAGACAGAGAGCCACGTGGAACCTGCCGGCCCCCCGATGGGGACTCACCATCCTCGGTGGGGATGTAGATGTTGAGATAGAGGCAGTCCTCATTGGGGTCTTGGATGTAGGTGGCCACGATGTCCAGGTTGGAGGTGAACCAGATGGGCAGCATGATCTCGGGCACGGCCGTGTGGATGTTCTGCGGGCACACTGGCGAGAAGTGGGTGGCGTTCCGGATCCCTGACCATGAGGAGGGAGGTTCCGGTGGCATGAAGCGCTTCTCCCCCACGGGGGGTGCTGCGTAGGGCACACCCAGGTACTGGTCCACGGGGCCCAGGATCTCACTGGGCAGCGGCACCCGCACGCCACGCAGCTTCCCGTAGTGTGTGTTGACGGTGGGGGAGTAGGCCTGACCCGCCACCTGCCCCACAGCTGAGGCCAGGCTGAGGATCCACAGCGCCAGGCCTGCCTCCCAGCCAGCAGCCACCTCAGGCACTTGCAGAAGGGGGGAGAGGAAGGGGCCTTGGGGGAGTGACCGCCACATGGTCTGGGAGGGGCAGCACTGGGAGCCAGGCCTCAAGCAGGTCCGTGGGGCTCACAGAACCCCCATTGCGGAGAGGGAAAGTCTTCTGAAAGTGGGGAATCTGGTGGGCGGCAGGTGGAGATCCTGGCAACTGGCGATTGGCAATGTCCTCTTCAGACACCCCTGGCGGCCCACACCTGCTGCCTCTTTCCAATGGGTGCTGCTCTCCTGGGACTGGCGGTTCTGTAGGGGGAGGAAAAAGAACAGGCAGGATAGGCTTGTCTGGAGTAAAGGAAGCTCCTCCAGTGACAGAACCAGACAGGAGGGGATCACGGGTGGGGAGACCACCAAAACCAAGCACTTCCCCATGGAAGCTCACAGGCACAGGCCAGCCTCCCCAGGTATTCAGAAAAGTGCCTTAGAACATGGAGGTTCTAGCTCAGTGGTTCTCGATCTTCCTAATGCCGTGACCCCTTTAGAAGTTCCTCATGTTGTGGGGACCCCCAACCATAAAATTATTTTCGTTGCTACTTTATAACTGTAATTTTGCTACTGTTATGAATCATGATGTAAATATCCAACATGCAGGATGTATTTTCATTCTTACAAATGAAATGTGTATTCCATGCACACATTGAACACAATGGGATTTATTTCAGAGTAGGCATGCATAGGATTGGGCCCCGAGGCTGTCAGCCCCAGTGCATGCGCAGCTACAGCCGGAGATCTGGCAAGCCTGACCTGGCCCCCTGCACCAGGGGTCTTTAGGCGACCTCCAGGAAACCTCTGGGTGACCCCAAAAGGGGTCCCGACCCCCATTTTGAGAAATGCTGTTCTAGTTGGTCATGGGGTCAGCCTGCCCCCATGAATGCAGGGTACCTTCCAGAAAGTCTTCTGAACCCAAGGTCTTCAAGGGATGAGCCAGGAGCCAACCTGACCTCAAGTGGTACAGCCCTTTTGGGCAGCCCAGACCTCTCCAGTATGGTCAGTAGCCAAGCCTTGTGTCCCAGGTGAGGCAAACCCACTGAAGATGTCAGCTTTGGAGAGGCTGGTTTGGCCAAGCTCCCTATCCGCAGTGCCCCCCCCCCCCATTTTCATTCACCCACCAGCTCTCCAGCACTTCCCAACTTTCTGTCTTGCACCCCCTTCTTTGAACGTCTTTGTTGAAAAACGGTATATAACTGATTGAATGATTGATTATCCACATTGCCACACTCCGCCCCTCATCTCAGTATAAATCTGTTTAAACAGCATAAATACTATTGATTGATTGATTGATTGATTGATTGGTCGGTCTTTGGAAAGAAGGGGCAGATGCCTGGTTGGATAGGACTGCACAGGGCAGGAAAAGGAAGGGACGGACCCATGGTTATCCAATCACTCATGCCCACTTCACATGTACTGGTGCTGGATGGTGGATCCAGATGGTGAATAGGGCTGCAATCCTCAGAGCACTTTCCTGGGAGTTAGCCCCATTGAACTCAATGGAATTTACTTCTAAGTAGACATGAATAGGATTGCACTGTATGATTGTTTGCCTTTCTCTCAATGACACACCCACCCCTGTGTCATTGATAGATGCCAGACTCTAGTATTAGGAGGGAGAACAATTCTTGGTTTACTTGGTTACACCCCCTCTAGCTATACCAGATGCTCCCCTTACCCCCTACTCAGTTGCTTCCCCCCAACACTTTGTTAAAAACGGCACTGCAAAACACCCCAAACAACCTCCTGGCTCGGTCGAAGCTCTCACTGAGGGGCTTTGCAAGATCACTCCGGATTCAGATTGCACCAGCAAACAGGATCCAGAAAGGGCTGGAAATCACCCAAGCTGGACAAACATGTACTCCAGGCAAGAGCCGACCCCGGTAGGTTCTCAAACATCTCAGTTCTGCTCGCAGAGGGAGCCTCACCCTCTCCCTCCCTGCCAGAAGGATCCTTCTCTAGACCCGCCTGGCTTCCCTTCTCCTTGAGGCTGAGCCATTTGGGCTGCCGGGGCTCCGGCTCCGACATCTCAAGGCCACAGACATCTTTCCTCCTGCCTGAAGCTGGATCCCAGATGTCAGAGGCTCTGCTGAAGCAGCCCCACTAAGTCCATCCAGACCTCCCATGTATTGGTGGCTTTGCTTCCTCATCCTCCTAGAATTTGGACAAATACCCCCTCCGCACTTGGACCTTCACAGGCATTTGTCTGAAAGGTGGGATGTGAGGAGGCATCAGGCAGAGACTGATGCTGCAATCCTAAAGATACTTTCCTGGAAGTAAGGCCCATTGAACACAATGGGGCTTACTTTTGAGTTAGGATTGTGCTCCGAGGCTGTGATCCCAAACCCCAGATAAGCCAGCATGTCCCATGCTGGCCCGGGGGTGTCACAAAAGTGGCTCGAGGCTCTTTTGTGCCACTCCTGTGGGGTTAGACCAGTGCACAGACATGCGCCAGCCTCCTCACACCACTATGGGAAGGGGGATCAGGTGAATTGTGCCAGTCTACATTTGTTAGGATTGTGCCCCAAGTGTAGGGTTGCCATATGTCCCCCAAAACAGAGACAGTCCCAATTTGGGGGGATTGTGTTCACATGCTGGTGAGTGTCATGGAGGGTCCTATCCTGATTTTGTGGAAGAGGATTATGGCAACCCTACTCAAGGGTGTCTCTGGGGTGCCAACTGGGCATTTAATGATCCAACAACACCTGACCCTGACAGTCCTGAAAATGAGCTTTCTTTTTAATTACTCCCACAGGTGTTGACGGGGATTTTGCTTTAAGTTGGTTTACCTCCTTCATATTACCTGGTGACTGATGGCATAGCTAGAGGGGGTGAAGCAGTCTGTTTTGAAGGGAGCACGGCATGCGAGCAGGGGGAACAAAACAGAGTCATAAAGAGCCATAAAAAAGCCACTGCTTACTGGCACTCCATAGCTTTGGGGATATAAAAGGACTGCATTTTTTTACTATAAACAATATACAAATACTGGCCCACCTTGCAAGGTAGTTGTAAAGGTTGCCAAGACAGCAGCGGTTGCAGTGTGTGCTATGCATGCAGAAGAAGCTCTGTGTGATTGCCAGGCAGGATCTTGCTTACTGAGGACGCTCCCGCCTGCAGGGCACCCTCATCTTCCATCAGCTGTACTCTGCCTCCTGCAGGGAGCACATGTCCCCGTGACCGGCGCATCAACCTTCCTAGCACCAGAGGAGCAAAGGAACCAGGGCAGTGTGACACCCGCAAGTATGGCCAAGCTGGACGTCCTTGGAGAAGCCCCGTCTTCCCACGTCCACGCTGGGGAGAAGAAAAGGGTTCTCCACTGAGATGGGCCGGGGGCTCTTGCGGGTGGGGGTGAAGATGGCCAGGCTGCTTGGACTGGCAGCTCCCCTCACCCTGCCTGGAGCCACTCGGCAGCACCTCAGCCTTATGTAACTGGCAGAGACAAGCTCCCCCCTTCCTTCCCCCTGCAAGAATGGAGGTGAAGGGAAACCCTGGCAGAAAGGCAGGCTCAGCCTCCCATCCTAGGCAGGCCGTGGGCAGGGAAGCCCCACAAGGGCACCCCAGTATCCACCCCCGCACTGCAAGCAGACTCAAGCAGGGCTGACCGCTGCCAGGCGGTCTTTGCAGGGTGGGTGGAAGGAGGGACCTCTGCTCCCTGGGACCAGGCGGAGGACTCTATAGGGACAGCTCTGCTGAGCCGCTTCCGAATTACTGGAGCATGAAACAAGGGCCTGCTGGATGCAGAGGCAGCTCTGGGCAAGCAGCGCTCCTGCTCACGTGCAGGGCCAGACTTAGGTTTAGCTATTGAAGGTAAGGGGGCCCTATAAAGGCTAACAAGCAGGGCCCTTTACTGACATCGTAGGAGCCTACACAACACAAAACACTGTTGCTGTATGTAGGTTTTATTTTATTTTTTATCTTATATTTTGGAAATGTACATCCAGGTTTTTTTCCCATTAATTTTTTTTTTTTTTGGGGGGGGGGTCTCCAAAGAGAGTGGGGCCCTCAGCTATAGCTTGTTTAGCTTATACATGAGTCTGGCACTGCTTGCGTGCAAAGCGGAGCGGAGATGCGGCGAGAAGGAGACGGAGGACGTTGAGCAGCCCAGCCACAGAGGAAAGCCAACCCAGCACCAGGGAAGGATGCTGCGGCCCGACTGGCACCTGCCAAGAGGTCAGCCACAGTAGCCACATGAGCCACCAAGCACAGCGGCACTGCAGGGACAGCCAGGGCTCTGTCCAGATCATCACCCGGGGTGCTGCACCAATCCAGGACTGGCCTGACCCAAATAAGTCACAGAGAGACTGAATCCCATTGAAGGGGACCATCCCCACCAGTCTCCACCAGTTGCTCAGGAAGGGGTTGCACCAACCTAGGACTGGTCTGAACAAAATAAGGCACAGCAAAACTGAATCCCATTGAGGGACCATCCCTATCAGTCCCCACCAGTCCCCACCAGCTCCTATTTTTGCCACAGAGAGACAGCATGAAAGCTCCAAAGTGTGTCAAGTGCCTGATGGTGCTCAACGTATCTCTCTCACTGCACCACAAGTGAACAGGAAGGGACGTCACCATCCAGATGTAAGAGGGAAAATCCTGCCTGGTACTGGGAAAGGGGTTTTTTAATGGTCAGAAGCAACCAGGCGGGCACTAGAAAGAGGTGGCCATGGCTTCTGACAGCAAACATGTGGCTGCAGTGTCAGCACTGTCCAAAGGTGTGACACGGGGGGCTGGCGGCACCCAAGCATGCATGCATGCGCACATGCTCGCTCACACACACTGATGCCATCGTTGTCAGTGCCCCCTCTAGTTCTTTCCCGGCACCTCTGCTTCTGAGTGCCCAGAAAAAATGTCATTTACTGAAAATGGGAAGACACTGTCTGGGTGGATAAGCGATGGCTGCTCAGTGCGCTCAGAAAAAACCACATTGTCTGGAAAAGCCTCGGCCATGTGGTGATGTCTGAAAATTTTACTATTCCACAGTCTGCTTAAAGACAGTATATGGGTGGTGTAGCCAGAGGGGGGTGGAGCAGTCAGTCTTGGAGGGAGCCTCACCCCTTTGGAGCCGTTCCAGGCAGGGGGAGCAAAACGGAGCCATACGGCTCCGTTTTGCTCCCCCTGCCTGGAACGGCTCCAAAGGGGTGAGGCTCCCTCCAAGACTGACTGCTCCACCCCCTCTAGCTATGCCACTGATTTGTACTCCCATGTATTTGGACAACCTGTGCGTTCTCCACTAAACTTTCAGCAACAGCGCCATGCTCAAGGTGGCCCCTGCCGCCGACATGGCTCGCCACCTTTGGTTAAAATCTCTGCCACCCTTGACGCCTTCAGTGACTGCGCTTGAAGAGGATCGTGTGCCATTTGCACTGGCACCAAACAGCGACCGCCAAAGAGGGCACCAACAAGGCCACAGCCCCGTATGACGGACGTGGGTCCAGGCTGGGCCCTGAATTTATTCCATTTCACACAAGCTCCTATGATGGTGAACCTGAACAAACCATGCGTGAAAATCAAAGAATACATTGTGAGCAAGTAATAAACGCATGACTGGCCTGGATCAGTGACCGTATGTCCTCTTTTTCCAGGACATGTCCCCTTTTTAAAGCCTTGTGTCCTGGTAAAATAAAACCTTCTTTGTCTTGCATTGCCTTGTGAGCAGCCATCATGGAGCTGTCTTGTCACTAATAAATTCTGCGTAATAGTTTAAAATTGAACAAAGAGAAATATGGTGTTTAACCACATGAAAACAATATACCATTTACTCGAATATAATGTGCCATCGAATCTAATGCGCACCCTAAACTTATAATCAAACTATTGTATTTACTCAATTCTAATTAACATCAAATATAATGTGCACCCTGATTTTGGAGACTGAATTTTTATACAAATTCCTATTGCTCTCATTTCAGGGTTTTTCAGATTCAGTCCCTTCCCCAAAAAACCCCACAAGAACTGAACCAATCATGACCTCCCCAAAACCTCACTGGCCTAAATCTGCTTGTATGTATTTATGTATATGATGTCTCAAGGCCGGTATGATGATGGACTATCTAATGCAGGTGACTCATGAATAGTTACAAGCCTGAAAGTGGCACCAGTTTGAGACCCCATTTATATCCAGTGCCTGCCAATCCTAGGCCTGCCCATAATCCACTTTATTATTCCCATTAGTTCAGGGGTCGGACAGGTCTCACTCTGGGCAAGAAAGTAAAGCAGTGTCAGCCATAAGAATTCTGGTCGATGCTATGAATTCAGAAGCTTCTCTGAATGTGGGATGAATCAATTAATAGAAAGATTAATTAATATTTATGACATCTGCTGCAAGAATTGTATATGCTAAGTATTGAAACATTCAGTTAATCCATGGAAGAATGAATGGCGAATCAAGATACTGAACTTTGCTGAGATGTAAAAACTTTTATGGACAATTGAAAACCATTCATGGCCTGAATATATACAGGGAAACCTTGGATTGAGAGTGTTTTGCAAGACAAGCAAACATTTCTAATAAATTTTATCTTGCAATACAACTGAAAAAATAGTCCCAGCCGGGATATGGCCAGTTTCAGTGTTCCACCAACACCTGCTTGGCCTCTCCTGAGAGACCAGCCTATGCATGTCTACTCTGGAGTAAGCCTGTTCCAGTCAATGGGGCTCACTTTTATATAAGAGGGGCAATGGAAAGGAGCCTGAGAGACCGAGCATTGAGTGTCTACTCTAATGTAAGCCCTGCTATAATCAGGGGGCTAACTTATGTGTAAGAAAGTCAGATTGTAGCCTGAGAGACCTGAGAGACTGAGTGTAGGTTAATTTATATATACATTCTTCATTAAGAAAATATAAGAATAGATAGATATTATTTTGTATTACATCATTTTTATATGAATATTTTTGAGTTATGGAACAAATCATCTTGAGTTTCCATTATTTCTTATGGGAAAATTTACTTTGATTATACTAGCATTTTGGATTACAAGCAGGCTTCCTGGACAAATTATGCTTGTAAATCAAGGCACCACTGTATTATGAATTAAATAAATTATGGATTTGATGAGTAGATAATTGCCACATAATTTTAACCTCCCTTTTCTCTTTTTGTTGGAATTTTAATTTAAGAATGTAGATTGTTTTGGATGAACTTTTAGGATGTGAGAATTGGCTTGAGACTAAAGAAAGGTGGTTTTGGAGTCCTGCACTTGCCTCATAATTTTTCAGTTTTACCCATATTATTATGTACCCTTCCTTCCTTCCTTCCTCCTTCCTTCCTTCCTTCCTTCCTTCCTTCCTCCCTCCCTCCCTCCCTCCCTTCCTGATAAAATTGATAAAAATTATCTTTAAAAAAAGGAACTTTGGCTGATTCAGAGGAGCCAGGATGGAGCGTCAGGAGTCCAGATACTCCATGGGGTATCTGGAGCGTTGGTAAGTCTTGAGCTGGAAGCCCAAGCGAAACGGCCAGCTGAGCCACCTGGCAGGCTCCTTTGACTATATGCTCCTGAGGTCTCCTGCTGGGCTTTCCAAGGCCTGGCTCTCTGAAGACCTGGTCAGTTGTGCAGCCTAAGCCCGAGCCTTGAGTAGGGTCTGGTGCTGCATCCCTTGACTGATAGACCAAACACAGACCTTTCTGGCTTCTCATCGCTCTTTCTGGCAGGATTGCAGAGGATCCTGCCCTTGGCTCCAGCACACTCGGAGCAGCTGCTGTTGAGCCCCAACAAGCATGAGCTGGGCTTCACCTGGAGGCCTGAGCAACCACAAGTCCCAGATTGCCCAGAAGTGGGCTAGCAAGTAGTCCAAATAGTCCCAGATCAAGCTAAGTGAAAGTGGTGGACTCTCCCTCACTTCAACTCTCCCTCACGTCTTCAAGCAGAGGCTCGACGAGCACATGTTGGAGACGCTCTAGGAGGCTTTCCTGCTACAGGCAGGGGTTGGACTAGATGTCCTATGGAGTCCCTCCCAACTCTAGGATTCTAGTATTCCATCAACACCTGGATTCTTTTCCACCCAGACCAGGGAGACCATTCTTGGGCCCGGGACTCAAAACCAGCAGGTTCTGCAGACAGCACCAAAACCCTGAGAAGAGGGAGATGGGACATTTAGACACGGTAGGTTCAGGTGTCTCCATGCATAGCCCCTGGAGATGCATCTAGTTTGCAACCCAAGGACAGGGTGGGACGGTCCCTACCACAACTGCTGCCCCACATCCACTCTCCATCAGAAGATGCTCTTTCTGCCCCCAAGCACTGCTAGGAGACTTGGTGTCAGGGTTAGGCAGGTGTGACTATTTCCCCTTATGTTGTTTTCCAGATAGTAGCTGCACAGCCATAGCAAGATCCAAAAAGCTCCTATGGAAGCTGCCCCCCACCCCACACCCTTCCAGCAAGGCTGGATTGGATCCTCTGAGAAGTACAGGCACTCACAGCTCAAGCGCTACCCATTTGCAAGCACTTCATGGGTCAGTTCTGGATGCGATCCTTGCAATGGCAGTAGAAGGCTTTCTTACCATCTCCATACTGCAGAAGGGAAGGGATGCGGCTTAGAAAGGGGGGTTTGCCTCAGGCCACTGGGGGAGTTCCCGGCAGGAGCAAAATTGAAACCAGGGAAGTCCTCGGCTGTGGCTCCATCTCTTAGCCACACCAGATCTCTAGCGCACAACGAAAGGGAAGTTGCAGAATCAATTCTGCTGCCACAGACCGCAAGAGGCGGTGGGAAATCCCAGTTCCAAATTCAACCTGCACACTTCAAGCCCTGCAAACAGAAAGGCAGCAGATCAGATTCGATCCAGCCTGCTGATTTCCTACTTATAAGTATGGGCACAATCCAGAGTAACTACAGCGAGTCCTTGCTCCAGTGTAAGAACAATTTGCTCTGGATTGCAAGATGAATTTCCCTTAGGTTTTCACTAGGTGGTGCAGTAACTACGGGTACACGTAATGTCTCTTATGTGCTCTAGTAGTTACTCTGGATTGTAGGGTACATTGTTGTGCTGACAGGTAGATTACAGAATCTCCTCTGCACAGTCTGAACTGGGACAATCCACTCCTTACCCCCAACTGGCACATCCAGAGAGATCTGGCACATGATTGGAATCAAAGGTGCCACATCTCACAAGATGGGGAACACGACACATCTTCCAAAAGCCAGTCGCTCTTTGCAGGAGTTGTGTCCCGCCTGTTTGAGACATCAATCAATCAGTCAATCAATCAATAGTATTTGCCAATGCCAGATTTGGAAGACCTCAGGGCCCACATTGACCAAAAGCATCTGGAGATACAGTGCCCACTGCCCAGTAGTGGCCACTGCCCACAAGCGCCCAGAGGCACCTGCTGCCAGGTTGTGCCCTGTGGTGTCTGCTGGAGCCATAGAGTGTTCACTGTTTAATTGGTGTCCACTGGTGTCTGCTGCCCAATGCTGCCTGGTGCCCACTAGAGGTGACTGGGGCCCACTAATGCTTGCTGCCTTGTGGTGCCTCATGTCCACAGCCCATTGTGCAGTTATCCCTGATAATGCCCAGTGCCCACTGCTCACTGGTTTCTGCTGGTGTTCACTGCTCACTTGTGGTTGTGCCTGTTAGGGATGCCTAGTGTCAACTGGTGCCCGCTGCCCAATAGTGCCCAGCAGGGATGCCTGGTCCCTCCCAGTGCCTGATGCTGTCTGCCAATGCCCAGTGCCCAGTGCTGCCCACTACCTGGTGCCAGTGCCCATTGCCTGCCCGTGCCCAGCCATGCCTGGAGCCCACAAATATTCTGGAAACTTTATTCCCACATTAGGTTTTGTTCTGGTAGGTTTTTAATAAAATGTTGCTACCATAGTATGTGACTGCATTTGGGGAAATGTTACACATCTGTACTTTTAACAGACCACTACATATATGCTTTTAATAATTATAGTAAATGGTAAGTAACAATTATATAATGGGTAGGATTGCAGCCCATGTCAAGGCACACCATCAGTTTTTGCATGCTCTTAATGGGGGGCTTGCACCCACAGGCACCCTGGCTGAAAATCGCTGCTCTAGCTTCCTCCCACATTGCAGAACATGGGGGGGGGGGGTGGAAAGCCCTCCTGACCTGCCAACAGCAGATGATGGTGCCAAAGAGCCCCATAGCCTGGCAGAGAAACTCCAGGATGAGTCCAGAGGAGCTTCTGCCCCTTGTTGGGATGTTGGGAGTCACAGATTAAGCCTGTGCAGGACCTTCCTGAAGGCAACAGCCGTTACGCCAGTGTGATGCCAGGCTCCCCGGGGGCAGGCGGTGTTCTGCATGCAGCCGGCAAGCTGCCCAGACTCCATGTGCAAGGCTCGGAGAAGAAGCCCATCCCTCACCAGTCACAGGTGGTTGACAAATTGGATTTCACACTTGTGTGCCCTTGAACAAGGCACAGGTGCCCACAGGGGCCTGCACCGCAGCATCCCTGGGGACGCCTGCCTAGTTGGTTGCTTCCTCCCACCCAGACCAGGAGCCTGGCATCCTGCACACCTCCCCTGTGGGTGCTCAGGCACACCACCCATCTACTCTTTCTAAGCTAACAGTTGCAATACCACCCCCAACCATATACCCTGGTGGTGCTGGAGAGCAAAAAAAGGTGGATAGCTGTCCCTTTCACCTTTAGACGGGGGACCTGCAGCCAAGGGTCTCCCATTCACTTTCCATGTTGCCTCCCAGACTGGTTCAGCTCAACATATTCCAGTGGGGGCAGTTCACACATCCAGCAGCTGAGTCAAACGCAGGCATGTGTGAATCACCCTCGAGTTATTTCCACACAGTTATTTTTAAAATCTAAAAATGTAGTGTGTGGCACATAAACTAAGCTCTAATTTTCTCCTTCTCCTAAAACAGATTTTTCGACCTTTTTCATCCTATGGCACACCATCAAGACACACCATCTGTTTTTTGACCACTGATAAGGCACACCATGCTGCAGGAAAGGGCTCAACTGCCCCCATTGCCTAAATGGTCCTGTGGCACACCTGCAGATCATCCTGGGCACGCTAGTATGCCATGGCACACTGAAAATCGCTGCCCTAAAATAATCAGGTCTTTCTGACGTGACACTTGAAACCGTCCAAAGGACCCAGGGTTCCAAAAAAGGGTGATCTAGACAGCCACATCACCCCCTCCCCATGATGGCTCACTTAGTAGGGTGTCTCTGCCAGCCTCCGTGCCACCCTTTGCCACCAGATGCCACAATCTGCCTGACACAAGCTTTGTGGTCACGACACCATGGTACACAAAACACATAAGCTCATGGAAGTGGGGATGCAATGCTTCTTGTAAAGGGTGCCGAGTGAATCATCCTTCAGGAGAATGCAAGTGGGCAGCCGACTCCATAACTCCTGGGAGCTTGTTTTGCAGTCTCTCCCCAGAGGGGTTTGTCTCTCCCTGCATTAAATGCCTCCACCCCCTCCACCCCGCAGAGCTTGTTAGGGTACCCAAGACTGGAATTACCATTACCTAAGGGATTACCATTATCCAAGGCTTGGGATTACCCAAGGCTGGGTTGAGAGACTATGGGTGCAATCCTAACCTTAGGCCAGCATAACTCATCAGTCCCATGGTGATGAAGGGAGGCAAGCGCACATCCGTGTATGGGGGTGTTAAAAATTTGGTGGGCCATATTATGGGAATATATGGGATTTTTTTGTTCCCTGGGTGCAGATGTCCTGAAAAACTATGTCAAGGGGGGTGCTGCTCACCTGACTGCAGTGCCAAACATTGAGAAAAGGGTACACAACTCTCACTTCTATGGGATTCGGAGATGTGTTGCCAGCACATGGTGCGGTCCATGCTGGAGTGGCTCACTTCAGAAAATGACAGAGGGAGGGGGGAAAGGGGTTTCCATCCTACTGATTGCCGCTTCCATGTGTGTTCTCTTGCTACAGCCATGTGGACTCCCATCCAGGCAGCAACACTTGCCCAAATGGCCTTGAGCACTGCCCACAGGTCTGTTAATGTTCCAGGGCAGTGGCATAGCTGGGGCTAAAATCCAGGACATGTCCTGGAAAGTGTGCCATCCTGCCTGCCCACAAGAATCATTTGTGGCTTGACACCTATTTTGGGTGGGGTGTGTGTGGGGGGTGTGAAGGATTTGGAAATCATTCTCTGCATGGACACCTGGAGACCGCCAGGCATACAGATGGACAGTCACCCTAGCCCACCAGGCAGGTGGCCATTGACAAGCCTGAACACCAAATGCCTCCTCTTCCTCATTTAGGAAGGCCTCTGACTCCAAACTGACCGATGACCCAGAGAGAGCCAGGAATTTTCAGCACCGACAGGACAGAGCAATGGTACTCAAAGGTGTGGTCAGGACCTCCTCGGGTGTTGTGATCTTGGGGCAGGGGGTGGGTCGCAACAGGGTTGGGGTCTTGGAAACTGGCACTGGACTTTCCTGGGAGAGTCTCACTAAACACATTGGGACTTTACTTCTGAGTAGACATGGAGGAGGACTGTGATAGGGGGTCCCCGACAGGGCCCAGGCTGAAATGCCCACGTACCACTGAGACAGAAGATGAGCCACAAAGAAACCGCTGCAGCCACTCAGTCCCCCTGATACACCCAAGGGCCACCAGGTTCTGGACAGATCCATGGACAGGAAGTACGGGGCCTGGCACAACACATTTCCCTCTGTGCACGCTCAAGGGTGCTGCACCAGCCTGATCGGCAGCAGGTCACTGGTTTTCCTGGGCACCCAAAGGCAGCCTTACTGGGAAAGACCTCCAGGCATGACTGGGTTTCACAGTTCCAGGGGATGGAGGCATCACAGCCCTGCAGTCCCAAGGATGTAGGATGGGGATGAGGGATGGGAGGATGTGGGATGTGGGATGGGAGTCGCTTTCGCCCATACAGCCTTCCAAGTCGGGACCCAGCCTGGCAGTCTCCAAGCAGGTCAGAAAAGGGAGCTTGGCTTCCAAATGGCATCAGAATTTCGGTTATAGGGGCAGCTTTCCAAAAACGGAGCCCCCACCCCTCGCCCTGTGGTCTGAAGCACTTTAGTCTAAGCCAGGAGTCCCTAAATCTTTTGGCCAAAGCAAATCTTTGGCCATATCAAATACCCGGCACACTGTTGAGGGCTGCAAACATATTTTTTATATATTTAATTTTAATAAACATTAGAGAAAAAATATTTTAAATATAAAATTTAAATATACAGATTGAAGATGGAACTTAGATTAATGAATCAATAGATCAAATTTTCAGGATATTTGAAACAGCACGGAAATAAAGCACACACTGAAATGGACCCCCATTTCCCCCACAGCTCCAGTCATGGTTGGTCAACTGGATCAGGCTTTTAGGGGACCAGATGTTGGCTGTGGGCCAGTTAGAGGCTCACCATAGGCCACATCTGTTCCCCGCACTGGGGTATGGAGACCCCTGGTCTATGGGATTCCCCTTTGCCTGCTGGCAATGTAGACGGGTGGGCCGCCCCCCCCCCCCCCATCAGCAACTAGGAAGCCCTATCTTTTTTAAATCTGGGGAGTCTGCACCCAGAATGAGCCTCACAAAACACAAAGGGGGCACCCAGCTGCAAGGGGGCACCCCAACCTCTGCATTGGCATAAATCAGCTGCAAGCCCTACTCATTCTCCCCCATCCAAGGCAGCTCCCCCTCCAGATCCTCACCACTGACTCCCCCAAGAAAGATGCCAGACAGAGGCAGGAGCAGCCAGGCAGATGCCCAACTGGAAGGGCAGAAGTTTATAGGAACACCACATCTATAGGAACATCTTTAGAAGCTTATATAGAAGATTCCCACTGGATCAGGCCCATGGCCCACCTAGCCCCGCTCCCTGGATCTCACAGTGACCCACCTCTGGGGAGGCACACAATTATTATTAATAATACAATTGCTATTACAATTTATTATTAATACAGTTTATACATTGTTATTATTTATTACACAAGACATCAAGACACTGGCATCCTGATGCCCACTTCCTTGCACCCAGCGTTGAAAACTGGAGGTTGAACAGAACCATCATGGCTCATAACCTATGGTGGGCATTTTGTACATCCCGATCACATCCCGTTCAGGCACCACTTTTCTAGACTGGAGATCCCCAAAGGCTGTCTCCCAAGGGTGATGCCCAGCCTGGTCATCACTAGTTGGTGTCCTTTGCACCCTCTCCAGTCCCAGTATGTCCTTGTGGGGGGAAGCTGGGCTACCATGAAAACCAGATCAGAAGCCACCAAGAAGGAAGGCCGGACCTACAGGGAGAGGGGGCACCTCTAGGTGGGTGCAGGCACCGGGCAAGCCCCTTCCTCCAAATGATGTCCAGGACAGGAGGACCCCTGCTGCCCCACACCCAGGGGTGCCCTTCAGCTGTCCCCAGGGCCACCTTGACTCTGGCCAGCACAGCGCACGGTTGGCAGCACCACCAGGCCAGGGGCTGGTGCCAAGACAGAGCCTGGCACAGTCTGTGTGGAAGTGCCTGGAGCAGTGGCATAACTAGGGGGGCAGCATAGTCAGTCTTGGAGGGAGGCATACAGGGGGTCCCCTCCCCTTTGGAGCTATGCCAGGTGGGGAGGGGTGCAAAAATGGCTCCAATGGGGAGGGAGTCCATTGCACACCTCCTCCTTCCCTGTGTCACCCCTTTAACTATGCCACTGGCAGCGGAGCAGGGCACTAGGGTGGCAGTTTGGCAGGTGCCCCCAGGCTGTGCCCCCCCGTATGTCCTCTGTGCCCTCCATATGGGGGTATGTCCCCCCTGAATGACCCTCTGTGTCCCCCATATGGGGGAGTGTCCCCCCTGATTGACCTTCTGTGTCCCCCATATGGATGTCTGTCTGTCCTGTATGGGGTGAAGGCACTCTGCACTGGCTCAGAGGACCCCCAGCCTGGCACTGCATGCCAAGGAGGCTCCCTCCGTGCCTGACATCGGGGGAGGACGGCGCCCCCTTTAGCTGCGGGCATCCCCGTCGTCCCCCATCAAGAACCGAGTCCAGGACCCCCTCCCTGTGCTGCGATGCCCCATCCTCGATGGGGCGTCCACGGTGGGCTCCCCAAGGAGAAGCTGAAAGGGGGGGGGTCGCAACCGCGAGAGCCCTGCTCCTCCCCGGGGACGCGCACAGGGCACGAGCCGCAGTGGGAGGGGGGAGAAGGAGGGCGCCCACTCCACCCCCCCACCCATCGGGCACGAGCACACGAGCACGCTCCCCTGCACAGACAGACAGACAGACAGAAAGACCCACCCCAGCAAAGGGAGGGGACGCGCCTGGACGGACAGACAGACAGACCCTAAGATGCGGAGGGGGCAACCCGGGAAACCCCCCCTCGACGTGCCCCTCCTCCAGTGCTGGGGTGGGGAGGGGAGACCCCCATGTCTCCCTCCAGGGGTCCTTTCCAGGCTGATCCCCTCCAGATGGGGGGTCTTTCCCCCCTTCTCCAACCATCCTCCTCCTCCGCACCGTCTCCATGGCAACGCCACCGAGCCGCAGCATCCCCCTTCTTCCCCCCCCCACCCTGGACGGACAGGCGACCCCCTCCCCCACTGGAGGGGAGCGGTGGCGTAGCTGGGGGGGCAGGGGCTCACCCAAAGGGGGGATGAACAGTCAGTCTTGGGGGAGCCTCACCCAGTGGCGTAGCTAGAGGGGGCCAGGGGGGTCAGTCTTGGGGGGCAGCCTTACATGGTGGCGTAGCTAGAAGGGGGTCGGGGGAGTCAGGCTTGGGGGAGCCTCACCCTTTCAGGCGGATGGAACGTTGGGGGATGAACGTTCTAAGGATGGAACGTTGAGGTTCTGAACGTTCTAATCAGTGGCGTAGCTAGAGGGGGGCGCAGCAGTCAGTCTTGGGGGGAGCC
This sequence comes from Cryptoblepharus egeriae, assembly GCA_030015325.1. NCBI lineage: Eukaryota > Metazoa > Chordata > Lepidosauria > Squamata > Scincidae > Cryptoblepharus > Cryptoblepharus egeriae. The sequence continues at coordinate 957,818 of JAREYC010000016.1, forward strand.
AAGGCTCCCCCCAAGACTGACTGCTGCGCCCCCCTCTAGCTACGCCACTGGAGGGGAGGGGTCTCTGCAGGAGCCGGAGGGGGGGCCAAGAAGGGGTGGGGATCTCCTTTTGGGGACCCCCCAGCTCTCCACTCACCCGACGTGCTGTGGCTGCTTCTTGGACGGGCCCCCCGCGGCTGCCATGCCGGGCTCCGGTACGGTGGGTCCGGGCGGGGGTCGCGGTGCTGCCAGCCTGCCAGCCAGCGCCGCCGAGCAGCCCCGAAGTCCCGCCCCGCGCGCGGTCCCGACCGGCCGGCTGGATGGATGGATGGACGGCACGGGAGCGAGCACCGTCCGCGTGCACGACGGGGAGGGGACCGCCTGCAAGCCTCCTCCAAGCCCCCCGCCCCAAAAGACCCCCTGAGGCTATTGGACGAGGAGGGGAGACCCCCCATGTCTCCCTCCAGGGGTCCTTTCCAGGCTGATCCCCTCCAGATGGGGGGGGGTCTTTCCCCCCTTCTCCAGCTGACCTTCCCCCTCCTCAGCCAGGCTGTGCCTCCAACACACAGCCGACCCCCCCACTGCCAAAGCCCCCAGCCAGACTGTGCCCCCAATACAAGGCAGACGGTGACCCCCCACTGCCACAGCCCCCAACACACAGCAGACCCCCGTCACAGTCCCCAGCCAGGCTGTGCCCCCCCCCCCCACACAAAACTGACCCTCCCCCCACCACAGGTCCCCCCATCTGGGCTATGCTCTCTGTGGTGGGTGGTCCAAACCCCATGGAGGCCACCATGGGAAGCACCGCCACCAACTTGGCATCCAAGTGGTCCCTAGCAAAGGAGACCCCCCTCCACCTGGCACTGGAAGCCTTTCTCTAGTCTAGAGGAAGCAAGCAGGTGTCTGAGCCCCCCCCCCATTGCCACAGACCCCCTTCTGGGGTATGGTACCAATGATGGGTGTTCCAAGCTCCAGTGGAGGCCATGAGACGGGAAGCCCCCACCCCTCAGCACAACACCCCAGGCAGGGAAGACCCATCTTGGCCTGGCACTGGCAAAGGCATGCAGGGGTCTGTACCCCTCCCACAGCCCCTCTATCTGGGCCACAGTGGAAGCCATGAGGAAGGAAGACCCCCCACACCAACCCCCAGTCAGGGAAGACCTTCTCTGCCTGGCACCAGCAGCCTTTCTCTTGTGAAGCCCACCCTCCCCTGGGGCTGGGACCACCATCCACATCTGCTGTGGGCCAGACGGAGGGGCTGTGTCAGTGGGGGGGTCTGTATTGGCACAATTCTATCTAAGGCAGGACCCACCCACTGTGGGTCTTCCAAAGCACCCCAAAGGCCAGCTTCCCAGGCACGAGGTGGAAAAGTGGATTCTGATCAATGCAAGACCACCCCCAAATCCTCCCCAAATCCAGGCTGCCTGGGCTGAACCCCTCAAACTCTGCCAGTCTTCCTAAGATAGTGAATCACAGGATTCCCCCCACGACAGATGGGAGGGCATCTGGGTGTGGGTCTCTTGCCTTGTGTGCTTCTGAAGCACTTGAGGGGGGGCAATTGTGAGATGCTGGGTGGAGGAATGTGGGCCGAAAGTTTGGCCTGATCCAGCAGGGCTTCTTTTAAGGTCTTATGTTCTTATGAGTCCCCAAAGACCCTTGCCCCATTTGCCAGCGGTGCAACGCCTTGCTTTATTCTGGTATTTGACCACACCACGCACGCACAAACACACACACACCCCTTCAGCTGTGCACTAATGTCACGGAAGCCACTACTGGGTGGTAGGAATACCTTGGGGTCAAAGGTTAAGACCTCCAATCCCCCCACCACTAGTGGGAAATGGTTAATGTAGTGTTGTCACCCTCCAGTGGCAGAATCCGGGAAGACAGGTGCCAGCAACTCCTCTCCCCTGGATGGGGTGCCCACCCTCTTGTTAATGATGAGCAGGATGAAGGTCTCAGGACCCCCAATCAACCCCTTGATGCCCTGGCACCGAACCCAGACAGGCCTTAGGAACGACTACCTAGATGATGTATAGGGTTGCCATATGTCCCGAAAAACAAGGACAATCCCTATAAGGGGGATTGTGTTCACATACTGGCAAATGGGATGGAGGGTCCGGTCCTGATTTTATGGAAGAGAATTATGGCAACCCTAAGGTGGGATGTGCAGCAGTCTTGGCTCAAGCAGGTAAAGCCCCCTCCCCCCATTTCTCTGTTCCTAGGTGTTGCATCACCCTCTCTGAGGTCTCCCATCCCTGGGATCTCCCCAAATTTGGTCTGGTAGCAAATAGGCAAATAGGAATTTTTCAAGGAAGGGGGATGTGACACAGTTTCTGGATGGCACCACATGGGTGCTAATTTAATGGGAGTGAGGCCCCCCGGAAGAGCAGTTTTCATCAGGGAGTGGCGAATGAGTGCTGGGGATAAAGGCAATATCAGCCTTCAGGGAATGAAAAGGTAGGTCTGGCTTCTTTAAGTCAGCCTTGCAATTAACCTGCAATTAACTTTTTTCCTCCAGTTTTTAAACTGACCTTTTAAACTGGGACAAAGAACTCAGCCTACGACTGCCGCCAACTGCCTCCGGGGGATGCGTCACGGCCAAGGAGAGGTGTACGGAGGCCACGCTGCTGCCCGTCACACCTGCAGTTTGTCTCCTGCAGGTGACCCTCAGAGATGCCTCTCTTCTTTGGTCACCCTCTCCAGGGTTGATCCGAGCACTGGGTGCCCACATCTGGGTCCATCTGCCGCAGACTGTGCTGGGGGGGGGGGGGGCGACATCAGCACTAGTTGCAGGCCCTGAAGAGGAGTCACAAATCCGTTGCAGGGCTGGCTGAGAGGCTATCAATATATCTCCTCCAAGCTCAGGCTGGGCTTGGCATTGAGAGGGCAGACCTATTAGGCAAGCGAGTGCCCTCTTGGGGATACAAGGCCCTCACCAGCCGCATCATAAATTCACCACTCCGTGTTTGTGTGTGTATGTGTGTGTCTTAGGGCACAATCCTAACCAATTTAGGCTGGCCTAACTCACATGGCATACCTTTCTGTGATGGTGTTGGGAGGTGGGTGTATGCCTGTGTGTGGCCTAACCCCCTTGGGAGTGGGGCAGAAGTGCCTTACGGCACTTTTGTGACATCTCCAGGTCAACACAGAACTTATACTGGGCTTATACTGACCTAACTGGAGGTTAGGGTTGCAGCCTTAGGCTGAAATCCTATACACTCTTTCCTGAAAGTAAGCACCATAGATAACAATGGGACTTCTGAGCAGACATGCTCAGGATTGCACCCTTACTTACAAACACACACACAGAGGGAGTGTAGATCAGGAAAGACCTCCAATGGGAGGCATCGGGTGCAATCCTATGTATGTCTACTCAGAGGTAAGTCCAACTGAGTTCTATGAGACTTAGGGCAAAATCCAGAGTAACTTCGGGGAATCCTTGCTCTGGTGTAAGAACAATTTACTCTGGATACCAATATGAATTTCCCATAGGTTTTCACTGGGTGGTGCAGTAACTATGGGTGTATGTAATGTCTTTTACATGCTCCCGTAGTTACTCTGGATTTGGGGGTTAGGCTGTAATCCTAAGAGCAGTTTACTGGGAGTAAGCCCCAATAAACTCAAAGGAACCTACTTCTGAGTAGACACTAATAGGATTGCACTGCATAACTAATAAAGTATATGAAACAGTTTTAAATTTAATAAGGGTTGAATCCAGAGTAACTACGGGGAGTCCTTGCTCCGGAGTAAGAACAAGTTACTCTGGATTGCAATATGAATTTCCCATAGGTTTTCACGAGGTGGTGCAGTAACTATGGGTGCACGTAATGTCTCTTACGTGCTCCAGTAGTTACTCTGGATTGTGCCCTTAGGCTGCCATCCTAACCTCCATTTAGGCCAGCCTAAGTCCTATGCTGACCTGGGGGTGTCAGGGTGTAAGACACTTGTGTGCAGCCACCAGAGGAGGCCAATGCACAGACATGCGCTTGCCTTCCTACACCACCGAGAGATTAAGTTGTGCCAGCCTAGGTTAGGATCAGTAATACAGTGCTTAAATTCACCACATGAAAGCCATATGTATGAGTGCCTTTCACTTTAATTCAGTCCTAAATTTTTCTTGGGTCCCCTTCTTTTTAAGGGGTTGTCCTCTTTTTTGGTTATGATATATGGACACCTTTCCTGTACCTTGCTGCAAACCTGCACTGTTTTAATGGGGGGCATACCCAAATTGGGGGAGGCAGCACAGACCACTCACCGCAGCACCGCAGTGAGGTCCTGAGTGTGATGCTCCAGTTTCAGGGGGTGGACTGATGAACTGGAGGGTATCTAAGGACAAACGAAGGAGATTTCCAGTGGGAATGGTGACCACATTGAAATATGGCACGGAAGAGGAAGACCACCTTGACCCTCACCTTGACCCTAACCCAGGCCTTTTCCCAGGCTGGCTTTTCTATAACTGGAGTGGCAGATGCTTTGTGCATCTCCAAGTTGGGCTGGCAAAGGACCCCATGGGACACCCTTGGGTGCTGCCATAATCAATACAGACCCCGATGAGCCAACCAAAAGGTCCTTCAGTGCACTCCCCCCCCCCAAAAAAAAACCAGTTATTCTGAACAAACCAGTAAGTCTGACCCAGTGAGGGTGAAACTTGGGCTTCCCACCTGTTCAGGCTGCTGTCCAAGGTGCTGCAAAAGAGCTCATCTTCCTCCTCTTTCATCCATGTGCTGCTTCTTCAAAACCTTGGAGATTTTTTTCCTACAGGTGTCAGGTGGGGTGGGGATTTATTTACCTACCTACCTACCTACATACCTACCTATCTACTTATCCACATACCTATTTACTTACTTATATTCTACCTTTCTCCCACAAGCAGGACTTTAGGTGGCTAACAAAACACAGTATTAGTACAATAAAGTGTTGTTTATTTTTTTTTCTAAAAACCACAATTAAATTAAAAATCTGAAAACCTTTTTGAGGTGATGGATTTCTCTCGCTGCGCAGGGAGAGCAAATGCCGCTGCAGTGAACTGCTGGCGTCGCACTTGGATGCTCCCAGAAGTGGGTGCTTCAGTCCCATCAGGCGGCCGCTTGCAGCCTCAACCACTTCAGCTCCCTCTTCTAGCCCTGATACCATCTCAAGCAGGCATGGATCTTCCCGCGGTGCTTTCATTCCAGACACCACTAGGCCCGCTCCTTTCGCGCCATGTGCGGTTGAAGGTGTGTGGCTCTCACTTGTGGAGAGCATGGGACACTTTTGTGATGGCCCTGCAAAAAATCTCTTTCACAGACACACACATGGTGCAATCCTAACCAGTTTAGACCAGTACAACCCACCTGTCTCCCTGTTCCCATGATGTGGCATGGAGAGGCTGGCACATGTATGTGCACTGGCCTAATCCATGGTGACTATTCTCATAATCACAAACGGACAAGGACACCTAAGCAAAGTGAAGGCCATGACAAAATAAAAGCTAAAAACATTCATATATAACATATTTACTCGAATCTAATGCACCATCGAATCTAATGTGCACCAAATACTATAATCAAAATACCTCATTCACACAAGTCCAATTAACCATAAACTCTCATGCGCACCCTGATTTTTGAGACCAAATTCAGTTGAAAAGGGTGAGCGTTAGATTCGAGTAAATACAGTGTCTTGCTTTCATGTGCTTAATATCACTATATCAGTGGTATTCAAAGTGGGGGTTGCGAGACAGTGGGATCCACCATCTTGGAATCTGGAAGTGAGCCTTCCTGGGAGTAACTGTCATTGAACACAATGGGACTTAGAGCACAATCCTAACCATGTCTACTCAAAAGTAAGCCCTATTGAGTTTGATGGGTCTTACTCCCAGGAAAGTGTTTTAGGATTGCAGCCTTTGGCTTTTCCTGGGAGTAAGAGCCATTGAATATAATGGGACATACTTTTGAGTAGACATGGTTAGCTTTGTGCTCTTAGTTCCATATAGACATGGAGGAGCATCCCAGTAAGTTTGACAGGGAGTCAAACTTTTTGGGTCCCCTTTTTATGTTTGAAATGGGGGTCCTGGCCTGAAATTTTTGGATAGCACTGCACTATATGACTTATTATTAAATTTAAAACCACTACATATAATTTATGGATTTACAAGAAGCTTACATGCTGCTCACTCATAAGGAAAAGGAGGATATTAAAGTTTTCTTCCATGACACCAGGCTAAAAAATAGGGCATGTCCTGGAAAAAGAGGACATAAGATCACCCTGGCTTAAACCCCCCAGGAGTGATGCAGAAATGCCCTGTAGCATTGCGCGTGCGCTCTCCCTCTCTCTCTCTCTCTCTCTCTCTCTCTCTCATACACACACACACTGCAAACATTTGAGCTCCTGTTCAAAAGCATAGGTGTGAAAGGCGAAGGCTACAAATATACTTCAGTTACTCCACGAGGTCTGTTCTCTTTTTGTTCCGATCACCTGCGGTTTGCAAAATGTTTAAAATAGCCTACACAAGATATATATTTTTTACAAAACAGCATGTCTGTCTGCATGGAGAGATTTATCTGCCACTGATCCTCCACCATCCCCATAACGGGATGCTCAGAACGCTTTACGATAGTCATTAAAATACAATAAATAAATTCAAGCAAAAGTGAAAAGCACTAATCAGGGCACCAAGTTATTATAGGGTAGTTCAGAAAATGCCGCTGCTCCAGGAAAGCCTCTGAAAATGATGAGCGGTGCCACCACTGCCTTCCCCGGCCTCTCTGATGTGACAGTTTTCATTGTGTCTCCCATTATTCTCTGTCATAACAAATGCTCCAGGAAGCTCGGAGGGTGCAAGGAAAAGGCAAACACCCGGCCAGGCCAGGAGGAGATCACTGCTTGCTGCGTTCTCCCCTCACCCCCTTCCGTTGGGGCTTGGAGTGCCTGCCAGCATCTGAAATGATGTCCCACCTCCTCTCTGCCACCCCACTCCGGATTCCTTGCCAGCGTCAAGGAAGGTGTCGCAGAACAAAATCCCATAGCCATCCAACAGCATCAGGTGTCGAGGTGTGAAGCCTCATGGCCAGTGTGACCATATGTCATAAGAAGAGGACAAAAATGTAGGACACCCAAGAAAAATGTAGGACATGGAAACATAAAAGATAAAAATGGTCATCTCCTATATTTACTCAAACCTAACACACACCTTTTCGGCCAAATTTAGTGTTCAAAATCGGGGAGCACATTAGATTTGACGGAGCATCAGATTTGAATAAATACAGTATTTTGATTATAAATGTTGGTCATCATACAGTTTACTATATTGTAATAAGAATGCAACATAAACCCATTGTTGTATAAAGTAGTAAAATTAGGTAAAAATCCATTCATAAACACATTGTCATATTCTTACCATCATATCTCTCGTTGTATGCAGTAAAATTAAATTTTGCAGCTGCTTTGCCGCTGTGCATTACAATCACCAGTAAACATTTTTTTCAGTCTCAAAAAATTTAAAATTGGGGCGTGCATTAGATTCAGTGGCAGATCAGACTCCAGAAAATGCGGATATATTGCTTTGTATGGTTAATCTAAACACTCTATTACTTATTATTAAATTATTACTTATTATTAAATTTAACGTTAAAAGATGTGGTTCCACTTTTCAATGGTTTTAACAACAACAACAACAACAACAACAACAACAACAACAACAACAACAACAACAACAACAACAACAACAGGAAAAGATCTCCCGCTACCAAGATATAAGAATTGAATTACAGCGTATCTGGTGTAAGCCATGCAGGTGGTTCCAGTGGGAATTGGCACACTGGGTGCAGTGCCCAAAGACCTTGGCAGGCACCTGAAAACTCTTGGCATTGACAGAATATCAGTCTGCCAACTGCAGAAAGCCGCTCTTCTGGGATCAGCACAAATTCTACGCCGCTACATCACACAGTCCTAGACTCTTGGGAAGGGTCCAATTGTGATGTGAATGAAACCAGCATGAAATTGTTTGCTGTGCATTTATGTTTGGTGATGATGATGATGATGATGATGATGATGATGATGATGATGATGATGATGATGATGATGATGATGATAATAATAATAATAATAATAATAATTTATTGTCATTGTATAAACATACAATGAAATTCATAAGACAGTAGCTTATGGTTTTCACTTGTGGACAGTGCTCAGGTTCAAACCCATCCAATACTGAAGTTTTTTGCCAGGACACCAAGCTAAGAAAGAGGACATGTCTTGGAAAAGAGGACATAAAGTCACCCAGGGCCCACCTGGACAATAAGGATTGGATGGGTTTGAAAAGTGGAAGCCCATCCTAAAATACCCCCATTTCAGTTTCCCACATCTGCATGGTTGGGCCTGGTGATTGCCAGCCAAGCCAAACCAAGCCCAGTCCTGACCCCCCTCCTCTGCTCAAGGAAGATCCCAGGGTTTGCCACTAAGAGCACAGGATCCCTGCTTTGGAGTGGCACTGAGGAGGGTCAGGAGCTGGCACAGGAACCTCAGAGGTGAGGCTTCTCTGCATTCAGCCGGAGCCCCAGGAGACGGTCCCATGCCGAGCGAGAGCAATTCATCCTGATTAGTGGCTGCTCTATGAAGGGATAATTGTTACATAATTATTCCTTGTGCTCAAACAGCCGCGTGTCTCTGGTCCCCAGGCCCTTCCTGGCTGCTCTCCCTGAAGCGAGGGGGGCTGTTTCTGCAAAGCGCAGGGAAAGATCCGGCTGGGGAGGCAGTGCAGTAGATAAGAAGGCCATGGCCAGGGGGCTGCAGATGCCGCACATTCTGGATGAGACTCTTTTGTGGGGAGGAGCTGATCAAACCTCATGGAAGGGCTCCAGTCTTGAAACGATGGGGCATGGACCACTGTGGCCAGGTCTAGCCAACTCAAATATGGCCACATGCCATAGGATCACTAGTACAGGCACATCAGTCAGAGCTGAGCAAACACACCCCTTGCCACGGCTGCCACTTGGCTCTGCAGGGAAAGATTGGTTTTTCCCAGCTAGACTCCCACTAGATGCTCAGTTTGGGAGTTCTCTTGGATTCACAAACTGGACATCTAGTGGTGCAATCAATCAACCAGTCAATCAATCAATATCAGTCAGTCAGTCAGTCAGTCAGTCAATCAATCAATCAATCAATCAATCAATCAATGGCTCAGCATGGTGGCATAGCCAGAGGGGGGCTGAGCAGTCAGTCTTGGAGGGGAAACTAATCACCTTTGGAGCCATTCCAGGTGGGGGAGCAACACAGAGCCATATGGCATGGAATGCCTGGAATGGCTCTGAAAGGGTGAGACTCCCTCCAAGACTGACCATTCACCCTCCCTGTAGCTCTGCCACTGGCTCAGCAGAGCTCCTGAAGACCTGCTGACAGTAGCCCAAGCCATTCATGCCACCCCGTCCCGCCAGCCTGGCTTCCAGGTCTATGCCTCCAGACTGTGGCAGTGCATGCGGTGCAGCTCCCAAGGCCTGGCCTGTCTGTTCTGCCAGCAGAGCCTGGGCAGATGGGTACCAGGAAGGCAAGGAGATGGCTCCGGCAGGAAGATTGCTCACTTGTCCCCCCTGGCTCTGGCACAAGCAGCGTTTAGCAACAACTCAGAGAAAACTGGAGTCAAGAGATGGGAGGCTGGGATGTGTCAGTCCGGCTTAACACAGCAGCTACTTGGTGCAAATAGACAAGGTACAAACCCACCCTGACAGCCGAGCTGCCAGGAGCCTGCCCTTTGTGTGCCAGGCAGAGCAGGGGGCAGACCCCATGTCCATCAGAAGAAGAGCCTTGGCACAAAAATGGCTGGAGCCAGGAAGGGAAGGAGAAAGGGGGCACCGAACATACCCAGACCGTATCTCCTCCAGGTTCACAAACTTTCCCTGGCATATCGGGAGTCCATATCTGGATCTGCCCTCTTGCCAATCCTGGGCCCTTTCCAGCATTTCCAAACAGAAATAGCACAGGATAACCATAAGCCATAATCTCAAACAAGAACACGCCCCCCAATGTAGGACGCCCAAGAAAAATGTAGAACATGACAAAATAGAAGCTAAAAATACTCATATACCACATTTACTCAAATCTAATGCACCATCAAATCTAATGCGCACCATGATTTTAAAAGGCTTGCGATTTTTAAAAAGTTTACTGGTGATGGTAATGCTGCAAATCAGGTGCAAAATTTAATTTTACTGCATTCAACAAGTTATATGACAATAATAATATGATAATGGATTTATGTTATGACTTTTACCTAATTGCACTACTTTGGATTTATGGATAATGGATAATGGCACTACTTTGGATAATGGATTTATGTTACATTTTTATTGCATTGTATTGGCATCCATCAGTCTTGAAAGACTATAGGATCGTGCTCTGTGCTGCATAAGCTGCATGCGAAGCACGAAGGCCTGGGTAGATTAATATGGAGGAGAGGCTGTTCCCCAAGCAGCAAAACCCCCTCTCCACGCCACTGAATTAGTCCAATGGAAAGGCAGAGCCAATACGATTGGATCCAGCTGGTGTCACAGAACTGGGCTAAGGACAGGAGCTCACCCTGTCTTGTGGGGCCGACCCGGGTCTCAAACCCTGGCCTGCTGGTTAACAGGCACAGTGTCTTAACCACTTGCGCCACCCACAGCACCATTACATTTTTATTACAATATAATAAATAGTTAAACTAAATACCGTCCTATACTTATAATCAAAATACCGTATTTATTCAAATCTGATGCTCTGTCAAATCTAAAGTGCACCCTGGTTTTGGAGACAGAGAGCACAAGCCTAACCATATCTACTCAAAATTAAGCCCCATTGTGTTCAATGGATCTTACTCCCAGGAAAGTGTCTTTGCCTAAATTCTACTGAAAAAGGTACGTGGGTTAGATTTGAGTAAATATGGTATATTGCTTTCTATAATATAATATAATATAGTAGTGGTAATAACACTATTACTTCTAATTAAATGTAAAAAATTTCCATATAATTTATTAAAATTTATTAATAAATTGTATGATTAATAATTAATTGTGTAATTAATAAACCGTATAATTAACTACAAGAAGGCTACATGCTGCCAGCTCACAGAAAACTGAAGTTTTTTTTCCCAGGACACAAAGCTAAAAAAGAGGACAAGTCCTGGAAAAAGAGGATAAGCAGAGGATGATCTGTCATCATTCAGGCCATGGGTTTTTGGTGACAGAAACCAGCCAACAGTGAGTAAGGGGCTGGGGGGGGGGGGCTCTTGGAGAAACCTTAGGAAAAGACAGCTGGAGTCCAGCCAGCTGTGAGTTGGCCTAGATTAGTTGGCACAAGATAGTTAGCCTAGATTAACTTTGGTGGATATTTAATCCCACTTAGTTTGTGCGGGTTGCTGCAATCCGGATTAGCTCCGATGGGTTAGTTAACCCCGATTAAGCTGGGTGTAAATGCTTCAGCTCCAGCTGAAATGGTGTTAAAGAGCAGCGGATAAAAACTGGTCTCAGACGGACCTTGGGCTTTGGCTGGGCCAGGGGGGCATCCACATTTACCCCCAGCTTGCTGAAGGAAACAAGGGGGATTCAGAAGGGATTCACCCCTTGTCCCAGATCAGGTCCCATGGGCTGCATTTGATCAAAGGGGCTGTGCAGAGGCTTCTGTTGTATGGGATTAGCAGGAAGATTTGGGTTCAAGGCTTGGGAGTGGAAATGGCACCCGCAATCTGCAGCCAACGCTGCTAACTTTACCAGCTCAGTCCTAGATATGTCTGAAATATGGTAAGTCCTATTCAGTTAATGGAGAGACTCTAGCAGGGTTGAATCCATGCAGGGTTGCCATATGTCCCCATGTGAATTTTGGGGGTGGTGTTCACATACTGGCAAATGGGACGGAGGGTCCTGTCCCAATTTTGTGAATGAGAATTATGGCAACCTTAAACCCATGACTCTCTGCAGGCAAGGAGGGTTCTCACTCCTTCTGCCTGATCCTGCCACAGCAGAGAACCTTTCATGAGAAGGAACAGTCATGGGGTGAGGCTTGCAACGTGCAGCCCACACGCCCTTTCCCCTGCGGTCGCTCTGCCCTACGCTGATGGGAGTGCCAAGGTGGGGATTGTTCTTTGGGTTGAAGATAAACTAGAAATGCCATAATTGCTGCTGCACCATTGTGTAGTGCCGCAGCTGCGCACTGCACATGGATTTGGGCATTCTCTGTATTTACCCACATGCACCAGGGACAGAAAGCATCCACTACCATCCACCCACTTTGGGAGGGAGCTGAGCCCCAAAGAACGTCAAGCCTGGCAGTACACATTAACTGGCTTTTAATGTGGTGCCCCCCACTGGCACAGCAGAGGAGGATCAACATACCAGGGGAAGGAACACAAGAGGGGCTGATGAAACAGGCTGATGAAACAGGAAGGACAGATCCCTTTCCTGATCAAATCCAGGGCTGAGGCTGAGCATGCAAGGAGGAGGCTCTAGACTAGAGGAAGCATCTGGTGTATCAGAGCCTAGAGGTGGCGGTGGCTGGACCCAAACCTGGAGGTTGATTGAAAAGGACAGGTTGGGATGTGCCAAGGAAACAGCTTTGCACAGCACTGTCCCTCACATTAGCCACACAGTCTGTCTCCATCAGCAGGAGGTGGAGGGGCAGGTCGGGGGCCTGGCCAGATCTCTGGCAATTTGTCCACAGAAAGGGCCAGTCAGCAAAAGTAGTGGCAGATTTGGGAGGAGGGACACTAACTTGGAGCCTCTTGATTTCTAACTGCACCCAGATGTGAAAACAAGGTACAAGTCAGCCAACATCAGGTGTCACCTTGAAGCCCTTGGATCGGATGGGGGCAGCCAGACTCAGAATAATGATGCCAATTCTTTCTCCATCCCCCAAGAGCATATATTTGCAAAATTAAAAGTTGAGGGAGGCACCCATCAAACATATTGACTGTTTGGCAGACCTAGACCACCATGGAAGGCCAAGAGAGGAGGATGAGTGTAGCTTCCTTCCTCCTCAGTAACCCAAATCCTTTTTTAGGAACTGTAGGGCCCTTCCATAAGAGAACAGGGGGCCCTTCCTGCCTCCCCCCCCTCAAAATATGCACACGCACACATGACCTTCTGGAAAGTATGCTTTCTGTATTTGTCTCAGGATATCTGTGGTACAGGGTTTCATCCGGTATAAATAAAGTATAAAATCTTACAATTTATTTTGTCATTATTTTAACAAAAATACTAAAAACTTATTAAAACCTGAAATCAAAAGTGGGAAGGGAGATGCTAGCAATCACACAGGATTTGGAAACACTGGTAGAAAGTGGAAGATTAAAAACGCTCTTCGGCAGGATAAACCCTTCCCTCTGTGTCCCCGGCTGTAGGGCATGGCTGCCGGGCAGGGGCCTCCGACGAGGGAGCGTGGGGGGGGGCTGAGCCACCAGTGGCCCCAGCTGGTCAGAGACATCCTCAAGTCCACCGCGAGGCCTCTCTCCTGGCTGGGCTTCAGTACCGTCCAAATGGGGTGCTGTTCTGCTGAGGTTGTGTATCTGTGTGGATCAAAAACAGAGTTAGGATTGGAAAAGAGCCAACGATATCCTCACCTAAACCAGGCACACTTTATGCCCACAGGCCTGACACTCTAGGCATACCCAAAATAGTTCAGGGGAGTGAAATAGTTCAGACTGGTGCTTAGTTTTGCAGATGTGCTGGAATACAAGGCACATGGACAGGGTGGGTGAGCCAGGCCAAGGGGTGATGCACTGGCTCCCCAAAAACAGTCCTGGCACTTGCCAGATTCCCCACCCACACCAAAATTATTCTGAAATATTCTAATATTCTGAATTATGCTGATCTCCAGAGGCACATGGGGAGCCACTTTTGGGGCTACAAGGCTCAGATTCTTCCCCACACCCGGTTTTCCACTGATGGGGGAAGACCATCATTCCCAGGGTGCAGCTATGGGGAGAGAGGGCAAAGCCCTGGTCTTACTGGAAAGCTGCTGCTGGAGCTGCCGAACCAAGGCTGCTGTCTGCTGCTGCTGCTGCGTCTGCTGCAGACCCTGGCGCTGGAACTGTGGGGATGAAGGAGGGGCAGTTAGGAGGATCCAGTGAAGGATCGAGGAGGATCCCCGAACCCAAACTGGGGTGGGGGGGAGGAGGAGGATGGCTGCACCAAAGGGGGCCTCTCCACATATACTCACAATAGGTTGCTGTGGGGGAAGTGCTTGCATCCCCAGCCCAGGAGGCTGGCCCTGTGCTTGTGGCTGGGGGACGGTGGGGACTTGGGGCTGCTGCTGGGGTTGCTGGGGTGGGGGCTGCGGTTGTGGCTGCTGTGGTGGCTGCTGCTGCTGTTGCTGCTGCTGTTGCTGCTGTTATGGGAGGAAAAGTAGAAGGAGAGCCCTAAGCAAGGCTGGGAGCCACAAGGCGCAGCGTCTCCAAGCAGGCACATGTGGAGCTGCAGAACATTATGCCCAACGGATGGAGGGTCTGGATGGGTCGGAGACTTCTAAGCGCTGGGCCAAAATGTCACCAACAACAATCCCTGCTGATAAGCTTAGAAGAAAGTCAAGGTGGGGAAGAGTAGAGAGAATTTTGGGGTGATGGAAAGAGGAAATCTGTAAGAGGAAGGTGGGATATAGATGAATGAATGAATGAATGAATGAATGAATGAATGAATGAATGAATGAGAGGTTGTTTGTGGACTAACACAACTGGATTTTGTAGAGCAACACAGGATTTTCAGAAACCCCACTATATCTTTTCCCAAAAAAAAGATATTAAAAACCAAAACTCAACCAAAATGGAAAGGAATCAGGACGTAGGACCTAAGAAAGAGAGAATGAATGACAACAAAATGGGCAACTACCTCCCATCACACAAACAGGACAGAAGAGACATGGGGTGGGAAGAATATTTCTTCCACTGAGCCCAGCCAGCAGCTGTAACTGCAGCAAACACTGATCGGTCCTTCAAGAGCAGCTTAATATAAATGCACCAAACAAGCATTTTGGCTTTCAAATCCCTCCTTCACATTCACCTTTTCCGCAAAGCTTTGTCAACACGGCCTCATCCTGTTCCCTGCTGGAACTGAGAACATGGAACTGAAACTGCCATTATCTCTGATCGCCAACCTTCATGCCTCCCCACCTTCCTCTGTTAGCATCTAGACTGGCAGCTTCTTGGGACAGAGACCAATGGCGGCTCCGTCACTGTGTGGAACAGCCAGCAGCTGAAATCCCAAGCCAGTGAGGCTCCGTGAAGTAGATCAGGGAGAATTAAATAGGATAAATGGAGAAGTGCCTTGGGGTGGAGGGGAGCAGCCGCCCCGACTCTGCTTACCCTCAGCATCTGCTGCTGTTGTTGCTGGCGCAGGTACTGCTGCTGTTGCTGGTCTGGTAGGAGATGGCTGGACCGGATCCCCGAGGGGACGCCTTGTGCGCTCATGTGGTTGATCCCGCTCATCATGGGGGTCTGTTGCATCGACTGATGAGGAAACCTGCAGCCAGGGGGAGAGGGCATGGGCCAAGAGGCAAAGTCAGAACCCCCATCCTCTGGTACAGACAGCAACCAGTGACTGGATGTGGCAGCAGATGTCACTACTCAAATTAGGAGCCACGAGACCCTTTACTGGCTGGGTGCAAGCCAAACCCTCCCTGCTTGCCCACCCCATACCCATCAGTACCTCTGTGCTGTGCTCAGGGTGTGGCCATAGCCGGGGGCCTGCTGGTGGACATAGCCGCTGGGTCTTTGCATTGGCCTGGCGGACTCGACGAAGGCAGGACTGGAGCTGGGGTGAGCGTTCTGGTAGGTCTGGTTGGCGTAGGTGGCGGGAACCATCGTGTTGGTTTGGGAGGGGTGCTGCTGGAGGCCGATGTGGGAGACGAAGGGGGTGTAGCCCTGCGGGGGTTGAAAACCACAACTGGCATTAACATTACAAGCTTCTGCAACTGAACTGCAGCAAAGGGGGCAGAAAGGGAGACCGCCATGGCCTTGGCTTGGAGCCACCCTACTTATCAAAGCTCCACCCAAAATAATTCTGATCACTGCTATCTCGTGAAGGCTGTTATCAGGGGTCTTTATACACCCATACGGATATACACCCATATGGAGTACTGGCACCTCTATGGGTGAGTATTGGCACACACATACACACATAGGTGAGTACCTGTGAGTACTGGCACCTTTTTTCCAGGAAAAATAGCACTGGCTATTATTATTTTAATTGTTATTATTTTTTAAATGAATTTATATCTCACCTATTTTATATTGTTTTTATATTTTCAACCACACACTCGGGGCATCAAAGAAGCTGGTAACTTAACACAATACAACACACAAGCTAAAACACGAATATGGCTGCAATCCTAACCTCCAGTTAAGCTGGCCTAAAGCCCAGCATTAAGTGTCCTGGGAGGTGTCATAAAAGTGCTGGGGGAGGATTAGGCCAGTGCATAGACATGCGCTTGCCTCCCTACATCACCAAGGGAGTGGAGAGACCAATGAGTTGGGCCAGCCTAAGTTAGGACTGCACCCTATAACAGTAATGAAGTAATAACAGATCAAACTCCCATGATCAACTGAACAAGCTGAAACTTTCAGTGCAATCCTAAGCATGTCTACTCAGAAGTAAGTCCCATTGTGCTCAACAGTTTACTCCCAGGAAAGTGTGGTTAGGACTGCAGCCATTTTCACCCAGTCTTAGCAGACAGGGAGGTGAAGTCTGCGAAATCCCATATGCCAGGGAGCAACAGGACAGGCACTGCTAGGAGTCTTTCCTGCCTCTGGGCTTCTTCCATCAAGAAGCCACCCTCAGGGGGCTACTAAACCCCAAAGCCATTTTGGGGATGAGGATGGAAAGTGGGACTGCCCTTTCACAGGGTCTTCCCCAGCTTACCTGTGACGGCTGCACAGTTCCATAGGCCGGGGCAGGAGCCATCTGGCGCACAGGCGGCTGCCCCAGCATCCCCTGGCCCTGCTGGAGAAGGAGCAGAGAGATCAGGTAGGGATATCAGTCTGGGAAAGGTGGAGAAGGCCCCACCAGGGATATCATGCCTGGTTTGAGGTGCCCATTTCCAGCCCCAACTTGGCAGCAAATATGAAGAACCAGGGAGCCAGGCTTGTGGTGTTGCGCTTGAGAGAAACCCCCTGGAACCAGAACTGATGTCTGATGTAAAGGATCTGTCACTCCCAACCCCGAATCCATTTGACTACCTGCTATGGAGGACTAGAGAGGACGAAAGGAACTCCCAGGGCATCTAAGTGCCAGACTGCCCCAGAGCAGCAGGACTTTCTAGGGTGGATTACTTACCAGTTTGGCCTGCAGCTGCTGGCGGAGCAACTGGCCCTGTGGGACGGGGGGCTGTTGCCTATAGACGGCTGCCTTGTACGAAGGGTCTATCCCCATCATGCTTCCCATGCCTGTGGGCATCACCCCGGTGTAGGGTGGGCGGCTTGGGACCAGTTTGCTGATTGGCATGCGCACCGGCCGGTAGGAGGTATCCAGACGAGGGCCACCTGCAGAGACAGGGATGAGAGGGGCGGTCGACACACACAAGGCAGGAGAGAGGGCCAGGGAGGGCTCCCTCTTCTTGCCCCCCACTCACCTGCAGGCAGAGGCTGGTTCTGGGCATAGAGGCCCACCGGAGACTGCCCGTAGGCCAGCCGTGACATGGTGTTCCCGGCTGGGTGGTGCATGAGCTCAGTGGCCATGCCGCCTGCGTAGGAGACCCCTCGGCCCGTGCTCATGATGTAGTCCTGGGGAGAAGAAAACAGGACAAGGCATGGAAACAGGACAAGACACCCACACGTGGTGTTTTTTGGGGAGTAGGTGGAACAAAGATATGCAAAAGACCCTAGAGGAGTGCCAAGGGGTACAGAGGTTCTATAAAACACCCCAGAATTCTCAAGCGACATGAATACGGACCGCCGATGCTGTCAGCCAGCACACCTGGAAGCGAAGGGCTGTGGCCAAGTGTGTGGCTGATGTATTGGGGGGGTGGGAGTTAAACCAGGCAAGCACCTGAAACAGGTCAAACACCTGCAGGGCAGGGAAAGGGTCCCTGCAAGGTGGCCCCACCTCACTCTTGTTGGCCGCCTGGGTGCGCTTCTTGTTCTTGCTGGTCTTCTTCTTGGGCTCTGCAGAGGCGCTGGTCGGGTTGGCGCTGGCCTTCTCCACCTTGGTTGGCTCGGCCGCCTTCTTCTCCGGTTCCAGGGCCACTGCTATCGGAGGCTCCTCTTCCTCGGGGGGCAAGGGCAGTGGCTCCAGGTAGTAGCTGCGGGGCTTGGGCTTCAGGTGCGTGTGGTACAGCAGCAACCTCTGTTGCTCTTCGAAGCGGGAGACCTTGCGGTCCACTCGCACTGTCCCAAACCAGCCCCAGGAGAGTGGGGCAGAGTGCTTCAGGCCCTCAAACAGGTCCCAGGGGGAAATCTTCTGCTTAGTCGACACCTGCAGGCCCTGGAGATGGAAAAGAGGGTATGTGAGGGGCCAGCCACAACAGCAGCCGCAGCGGAGAAGTCCCAATTGCCCTTCTCTGCAAAACAGAATTCAGTTAACCCTACTAATTTTGAATGGCAACAAACCCACACTCCTATCCTATAAACTGGGCCATAGCCGGGGTGGGAAGAACAGACATGGACAGACAGTCAACTACTTGCCTCCTTTTTGAAAATGGAGTCAAACCCAGCGATCTTGTTGCCTTTTGTGTCAATGAGGGAGCCCTGTGGCTCGCAGGTGATCACGTCCCGGGTCTGCTTGGGCAGAGGAAGCAGCTGACGCACCTTCTCCAGGCTGTCAGACTGGCGGTCACCCAGCTCCTTCTGCAGAGAAAGGGAAGCCATCAGCAGATGCTCCCATCCTGCCTCCGCAGCCCACAGCCCCTGGCATCACTTCGGAGAGCAATATGCTCCATCCACCTGCCTTTCTGGGGCAAGGGGGCAGAATGGGCTTTGCTGCCTCTTAACCACAACCACAGGAACTGCAATGTAGCAACCAACATAGTGGTGCCTGGACTCTGCCTGCAAACAGTGTGCAGATCACTGGACACGCTGCCCCCTCCAGGAGCCCCTCCTTACCCGGAGCTTTTTGACCAGGTTCATATAGGCCCTCTTGTTCTCTTCCATGCTGCCCTGCGAGATGCTGGACATGTCCGCAGCCAGCGTGCCATTGATGAGCACGCTCAGCATGTCCAGGACCGTGGTGAAGAGCTCGCTGTGGGACAAGAGGAAGCATCAAGAGTAAAAGCCGTGGGGAGGGAAGTGGGGCTCCCCAGCCCTGGCCAGGAATTCCAGGAGGCAGGGAAGCTGCCCTCCCATTCTGGGACATCAGGGTCAAGTAGAGCCAAACCTTGAATTGAGTGTTTTGTAAGACAAACAAAACATTTCTAATGAATTTTAACTTGATATACAAGCAATGTCTTGATAAATAAACAAAAAATAGTCCTGGGCAGGATATGGCCAGTTTCAGCACTCCAACACCTGCTCAGCCTCTCCTGAGAGATCAGGCTATGCATGTTTACTCTGAAGTAAGCCTATTACAGTCAATAGGACTCACTCCTGCATAAGGGGAGCAAGGAAAGGAGCCTGAGAGAACTAGCCTTGCATGTGTACTCTAAAGTAAGCCCTATTTTAATCAGTGGGGCTCATTCCTGTGTAAGGGGGGTCCTAGGAAGGGAAAGTAGCAGCAACACTCACTTGTTGGACTGCATGTCAACGGTGCCACTGCTGATGATGTCCAGGAGAAGCACTGCCCACTCTGTGGTCTGCTGAGTGCTGCGCTGCACTGTGTCAAACATGCCCCCTACCTGGCAAGAGGAAGGAGGAGGCCAGCATTAAAAGCGGAAGCAGCAACTGGGACGTGGGGTAGTGGGGGAAGGCTGTTCGGGAGGAGGCGGGGGCATTTCAGGGATGTCCACCAAAGGATCCAAGTTCTTGCACCACTCCAGGACAGTCAGGTCCAGAGAACTCAAGCAGATCTCCTCTGCTGTACACGTCAGAGGGCCCAATGCTTGCCAGCTGCGGCTGTGTTGCTGCAAAGACCCTCAGACAGCCAAATCTACCAACCGACGACGGGTTGCTCACCAGATTGAGCCGCAGCTTCAGGGCCTCGTGCATCAGCTGCTTGGCCTTGCAATCATCTTGGTACTGATCCTCTCGCCAGTTGGTTACTATCTGGGGAACAAGAAAAGGAAGGGACCTGTGGTTGGCCAGACCACCACATAAGCCGTGGCTTCTGCAAAGAGGGGTTCAGAGTACTGCTGGCTAACTTGGATTCCTGGGATATCTGCTCTAGAGTCAGTCCCTACCCCTTCCCCAACTCCCATGCAGGGCACGAGTGGATCAGACCCACCTGCTGAACCTGGCTGTACAAGGAAGTGAGGAGGCCCTCCCGCTGCTCATCCTGGCCCTTCAGGCAGGTCAGTACCAGGGAAAGGAATGGTTGTTGGCTCAGCAGGGACATGCTGCAGGTGGGAGAGGGAGGCAAGAGAGCATACCTGGGTGTCAGCTTGAGGGAGGCACCTCTCACCCCCCACCCTGGCCACCAGTTGCACCCCTTCACCTCTTCTGCTTCTGCCGGTCCCGCTCCTTGCGCGATGAGGAGCCCAGGTGCTGCCCCTTCTCTAGCTCGTCCCCCGCAGCCTTTAATACATAGCCCTGCACGGAGGTTGGGAGCTTGGCAATGAGAGGGGCCACCAGCCACACACCAGACCTCTCCAGGGAGCTGTATATGGGGGGGGGGGAAGACAGATGGAAATAGAAGAGTCAAGCCAACCCAAGATCCTGAGCCAGCCACCAAGTCCACCCTTGGGCTTCCCATGCACTGACCTGAGGATGGGCTTGGCCTTGGTGCTGGCGGACACAATGTTGGTGGAGCTGCCCAGGCTGGCAATGCCATTGCTGGTGGAGTTGGTCTCAGCTGACTGCTGGAACACCTCGATGGTGGCCTTGGCAATGTTCTCCAGCAGGGAGTTCATTTCTTGCTGCCAGGGGAGGAACACCCCTTTCCGTCACAAGGATGGCACTGCTCAGGGGCTTCCACTTCCCTCCCCAGGACTCATCCCTTGTAATCCTGCCTGCAACTGCCAACTGCAGCCATCAAGAGTACAAAGCCCCCACCCCACACATATATCCTCCAGGGCCACACTAGGTGCTCACGTTGTTTGCTGTCTGCTTGATCATCAGTTGCAGCTCCAGCAATGACTGCCGCATGGTCCACTGATCCAGGTTCTGAAATGAGTCCCGAGAAGCCGTCACCCACCTGAGACATTTCCCAGTTGCCAATACCTATATGCCCACAGCTTTTCCTAAGCTATTCCACATTTTTGGGACCCTCCCAAAAATAGAGCTGGTCCAAGAGAGCTGCCAGTTCCTCCAACCCCTTCCTTCCAGATCTCTCTTGGCCTTCTCCATCCCTGCCCCCAGACCTGCAAAATGCGCTTGATCCGCTGCCGCTGGGGGTTCTCGCCCTCCTCATTGTCAAGCAGCCGGTGTGGGTAGCAGATCAGCTGCATCAGCCTCTGGGCCTGGGTGCTGCTCAAGACAGGGTCCTGAAGATCATTGCTGTCTTCGCATAAGGACTTCAGGCATCGCTCCCCCACCCACTCCTGCAAGCAAAGAATACGTATAGTCTGAGGGCACCCAAGATCAGGCCAGGAGGCTCCACCAGCACCCAAACTGTCTCTGCAAAAGCAGGAGTCCCACCATGCCCTACCCACCACAGTCTGTGCTGCGGGTCAACCAAGGCACCTTACGGAGGCAACCGGAGACACAGGCTAGCTGATCCTTCTGGGTGTCCAGTTCTGGGACACCACCAGGTCTGCTGATCACATTAGGACACATCAACTGCCCTGCAGCAGCCTGAAGGCTGCTTCTGTATGCAGTAGCCCAATGGTATGCCCTGCTCCAATTGCTGTGATAAATGAGTGATAATAACATCCCACAGGGCCCTAGCTCAATGGTCAGCACATGATAGGATTGCCATAATTCCCTATTGCAAAATCAGGACAGGACCCTCTATCCCATTTGCCAGTACACAATCCCCCCAAATCAGGATTGTCTCCTTTATTCAGGACATATGGCAACCCTAGCACAAGATGCTCACATGGCATCACACTAAACTCAGCCCCTCGACCCCCTTTAGCTGGGGAGGGGGCAAACTGTGGCTCAAACCCCCCCCCCCCCAGTCAAGCAGAGGGACCAGTTCCCTGAGCCAAAGGGGATCTCTCGCTAGTGCTACACATGACTCAGAAGAAGAGTTAAAAGAGAGTCAAACTGCTGGGCAGAATCAAAGGATGGAGTTGGGGGGACCCACCTCAAAACATCTCCCCAGTTTTGAGGGGAGAAATGTGAGCTAACCACTCCTTGATGCTGATCTGCAGACCGCTGGGAAGGCAGACAGGCAAAGCCAGAAAGAACCAGAGGCCGTATGGCTGGCTATTGGACCAGCTGAAGTGGATCCAGCCAGTCTGTTCCCCCCATTTCCCATGGATGCCCACAAACAAAGCCCCCTCCCACTGTTTCTCTGCAGCACCTGAAATTTGTGGACTCTGGATGCGCAGGTTCAACACACTCACCTGCTGGCAAATGCTTCTCAGGACATATTTGGCATAGATGTCCAGGCTGGCAGTCTCAATGGAGACCATCCGGCTGGCCGGCTTCTTGTCATCCTCCATGAGATCGTCCACTCCTCCCGGGTGGGAAAAGCCAGAGCACTTCAGTTCAGCATCCCCTGAAAACAGAAGCCACGATCAGTTACTGCCGTGACATGCGCCTGAGAGCTCCACTCCTCCAAACCCATCTTCCACCCAAAGAAGCCTTCCACCCTCACCCCCTTAAGCACATATGGGGCAAGCAGTCCCCTACTTCGGCACATACCCAGCACAAAGACTGCCTTCAACACAGCAAAGACGGCACCATCCACGATGCGGTTCTGGGAAGCAGCCAACAAGTGCCGGTCGCAGGAGGAGCGAATGCTTACCAGTGGCTTGCCTGGATGGGGAGCAGACAAGAGGAAAGTGGAAGTTCTTAGGGTCTGAGCTGGAAGAAGCTCAGGCCAGAATGAGGAACCAAAAGTATCCCATGACAACACCTGGGGCAGCCAGCAAGCAGTGAAGATCCCCACTGATCAGATCCAGCAGCAGGACACAACTTCCTGAGGCTTAGAAGCCTAAATAAGCCCCCCCCCACTCAACTGACACAGGGCAGTGCCTTGTCTCCAGCAAGGGGCACCCAGAAGCTTCTAGAACAGTGTTTCTCAAAGTGGGGGTTGGGACCCCCTTGGGGGTCACCTACAGACCCCTGGTGCAGGGGGCCAGATCAGGCTTGCCAGACCTCCGGCTATAGCTGCACGTGCACTGGGGCTGACTGACAGCCTCAGGGCCCAATCCTATGCAAGCCTACTCTGAAATAAATCCCATTATAGTCAGGGGGCATTTATGCCCATGTAAATGTGGATAGGATTGCAGCCTCAGGGCCCAATCCTATGCATGCCTACTCTGAAATAAATCCCATTGAGTTCAATGTGTGCATAGAACACATTTCATTTGTAACCATGAAAATACATCCTGCGTATCGGATATTTATATTACCATTCATAACAGTAGCAAAATTACAGTTATAAAGTAGCAACGTAAATAATTTTATGGTTGGGGGTCCCCACAACATGAAGAACTTATAAAGGGGTCATGGCCAGTGATGGGCTTCAAAGAAATTAAGAACCGGTTCTCTGTCCATCTGGCAGCCACTTTTAAATGACTATTTTTAAACTTTATATGTACTATCTCTTGTTAAGAACCGGTTCTATAGAGTAGGTGTGAACCTGCTGGTGCCCACCACTGGTCATGGCATTAAGAAGATTGAGAACCACTGTTCTAGAAGGTCCCCCACAGTTGCTGTTCCCAGGATCTGGCTAACTATGGCTAGCAACTCTCCAGAGACATTATCCTTTGCTCCTCCACTGATCTGTCTACTATTTCTGAAAGGCCACTTAGATGAGTGGCTCAAGGCTCGATGAGTACCTGAGTACCTGCTCGATGAGTACCTGATGAGTACCTTAGATGAGTAGCAGAGGCTCGACGAGCACCTGTCGGGGATGCTCTAGGGGGATTTCCTGCTGCAGGCAGGGGGCTGGACTAGATGACCTACTAGGTCCCTTCCAACTCTAGGATTCTATGATTCTATGAGTGGCCATCATTGTCACAGCAAGTAGTAATCAGACAAGGGGATGCATTATGGAACATAATGGTTTGGGAACAGCAGGCAGTCAAGGCCAGATCCTTCACTGCGACATAGACTGCCAAAGCACGAGGGCAGTGAGTGGTACACGAGCATTGCAGCCTGGGAAAATTAAAAATCTTTTTAAACTTAAAAATCTATCCAGGACCCCCGTTAAATTTACCAGGGTGTGACATCACTGTAATGCCAGAGCTCCTCCATGTCCACTCAGAAGTATCCTAGAGGATGCTCTAGGAGGATTTCCTGCTACAGGCAAGGGTTTGGACTAGATGACCTACTAGATCCCTTCCAACTCTATGACTCTAAGTCCCATTGTGTTCAATGAGACTTACTCCAAGGAACGCCCAGTAACAGATTCCTAGATGGTGGTTCCCACCCTCTTGTGACCCCAACCTGAGGTCGCAACCCCCCAAGAGGTCCTGGACCTCAATTTGAATAACACTGGACTAGGAGGCAAGACCCACAAAGAATGCTCCATTCTAATGAGGCGGTGGTGGGGAATCAGCTGGCAGCGGCAGGTCTATGATCAGGTCTATGGCAGCGGCAGGTCTATGATCCTACTTAAGGAGTAGGAAATTGGTATGGGGTCTACAGCATTCTCAAGAGATGGCGCTCACTTACTGCTGTCTTGCTGGCAGGGGTTCAACTGCGGAGTCTTGAAAAGATGCAGCAGAATCCGACAGGTGAGTCGGGCCCCAGGCTCCGAGTCCTGCTCACTGCAAGCTGGAAGCAGAAAGTCCAGATAAGAGTTGAGGGTCTGACCAGCCCTCAACTTGAGGGCAGCCCCACTTTCTTCAGCAACAGTCCAGGTAGATAAGGCAGGCACTCACCAGCGTTCAGCAGTGAGGGGATAGCGGCGCAACGGATCAGGTCCTCCAGGAGGAGACACTGGCGGGCGATGAGGATGGCCACAAAGGTGGCGAGGGAGTCATGGAAAGACAAGTCACTCACCTGCAGACGAGGAGGGCAGAGCGGGAAGACTAAGAATATGTGGCTGGCCTAGAACTGGCATCACTCTAGAGTGACCCACAGCCAGGCAGTGGTAGGTGACTGTTTGCCACAGCCTCCTGGAGGTGGCAGGTCCCAAACCATCACCACCCTTCAGAATCCTTTAGATTCTAGAGCAGCGTTACTCACACTGTGGGTCACGGGGGGTTGCAAACCAATTTCATACGAGTCCCCGTTATTTTATATTTTATTCTTCATATAGTGGGCTTGATACCGCCATGGCACATGACTGCATTTGGGTAGATGACTGCATATTTGTAATAGGTTACTGTTTGTATGTTTTGAACAATAAAAATAAACGGGGCTGACTCTCAAATAAGCGCGGACAGGATTGCAACATAGCAGAAATCCTCAAGGATGATCAACACACCTGCCTGATCAACCCACACGCCAGCCCCCCTCCTAGCCTGGGTGCTGCCCTTACGTCCACATTGCAGAGGAGGTCATTGAAGCCACAGGTTCCATTGTTGGAGGAACAACACAAAGCTTTCAGCACACCCAGCCACTCCGCGCTGAGGGACTTGCAGTAGCCGGTCAGCTCGGCACATAGGATCGCAATGTCGTTGACCCTGCCCAGGAGAGAGAGGGGTGATGGCCACAGCTTAGAGGAGTTCAGACAAGTTTACAGTGGCTATTCTGCATAATGATGATGGAGCCTCCATGTTCAGGGGCAGTCTGTCATGATTATCAATCACTGAGAGCCATAGTGAGGGAAAATTATGCAAGAAGCATCTGAGAAACCAAATACTAGAAAGATGGACCTCTAGGCCTGTCCTAGCAGGGCTCTATGAATGGACCAACAATATAATTGGTCACAGGCCTGGTGCCAGCTCCAGCCTAGAGGTCCACTTGTGGCTGGTGCCCTCCAGCCCAGCCTCTCTGGCCCTCACCTGTCGGGGTCGTGGTGCCCCACACAGACATGCATGAGGGCGTTGCATACAAAGCTGTAACGGTTGGCTGGGTTGTCCGTGAGACTCTTGCCCAGGTTGGTGTAGGTGAAATTGTGTGCCGACGGGTTCTCAATTGTGTCAATCATGAAGAGAGGCTCCCACAGCATGTTGGAGTCAGACGGCTCCACGTTGCAGTAGATGGTGTTCTTCACCTTGGAGCAGAAGTCACTGGACGAGGAGGGAGGGAGGGGGAAAAGGCGAGTCAGGAGCTTCAGCAACCACTCCCTTGATCTCACCCACCTGTATTCAACCTCCACAGTCTCTGGGCTTGTTGCTTCCTGGCCTGCTCAAGCTGATTCTTGCTGGGGCTCAAGACCAGAGTTGGCACTCACCTGAACAGCTCTCCAAATTTACTCTTGAGGTGACTGCAGGATGTGTACAAGTCATAGAGGTAGGCCAGGATGCAGCGCTCAGCCGAGGAGCCATCGGAGCGATTCATTCCATGCTTCACAACCCCACACAGCCTATACCGGAAGACAAGATGTGGCAATGAGGGGGGGAGAGACACAGAGTGGAATCCTTTTCCCCAGGATGGTGAGCAGAGCCCACAGAGGGTTCTCCTTTCCCCACCCCCAAGACATCTGTGAACAGACACAGCCAAAAGCTGTGGACAGACACAGCCAAAAGGGAAGGCAGAGAGACCCCATCCCCTGGAATGCCACCCTCATGCTGCCAAAGTCTTCAAAATGGTGCAAAGAGGCCTCACCCTTCAAAGACTTGCGCCATCTGGTCCTGGTTGAGGATAAGGCAGGAGTGATAGTGCCGCAGGACAGCCACGATGCAGAGGCAGAGACTGGTGGTGTAGCTGCCCACCAGGTCGGAGGACTTCAGCAGCAACTCGGCCTCAACCACGCTCAGCTCATTCAGCAACTGCACCCGGCACAGAGGAGACGGGGCAAGTGTCAGCACAGGGCAGCTCACAGGATACCCCCTTCCTACAGCCAGCATCCAACTTTTTACCAAAAGGGGGCCCCAGTACAAGAGCTGCAGGTATGTGTCTAAAAAGGATACATGATCAGCCCTTCACAAGACATGTAGTAGAGGCCCAGACCCATTTCCACCTTCTAGCACAGGGGCCTCCAAACCCCAGCCAGGGGCCAGATGCAGCCCACTGCAATCAGCTAACTATCCCCCAGCCAGCCTCTGGTTCCCTAAGAGCCTCTGCCCTGTTGCACAAACATCACTGGGGCTGTGATGGTATGGCAGGGAATGGGGTCCTATTAACTGTCTTGCAGCTTGCAGAAATCTTGGAAATTAGAGATAAATTCATTATCTCAAATGGATTTAAATTTTATATTTAAAATATTTTACCGGGCCCTCCACATTGTGCTGGATATTTAATGTGGCCCTTTGGCCAAAAACCTTGGAGATGGTTATTCTAGCAGGACAGGAAAGGAAGAGGCTCAGGGGCACTAAGGGGGCTTCTGGCATTACCACCCCCCATCCTGAGACATGCACCTGAATAGCAAAGTCAATGAGCCCGCTGATGTTGAGCGAATACTCCATCAGGTCAAAGATGAACTGGACGTGCTGCACCAGAGGCAGGTGGTACGACATCCCTAAGGCAAAGCTGGTGATCTGCTCCAACACATTGCGAGATACCTGTGCGGGGGGACACAGACGTGCAAAAGGGAACATTGTGGCCGCTATCCGAAAGGCACGTGCGCAGAAGAGCAAGATACGTGGAGCTGGGTCCCTGACCTCCCCCACAGGACACGTACCTGAGAGGTAACGAGGTGCTGGTCAAAGTGAGAGAGGTGCTGGAACTTGGCAAAGATATCCTCGGCGGTTGGGAAGGCCTCCGGCTTGTTCCGCTTTCTTTTCTGGCCTTCCTCTCCTCCTGCCCCAAGACAGATAAAACCCCACTGAGATATGTTTACCTGTTTTTATTCCACCAGCCCAAGAAGATCAAAACATAGTTCCATATTTACTCAAATCTAACGCTCACCTTTTTCAACCAAATTTTGAGCACAATCCTAACAATGTCCACTCAAAAGTGAGCCCCGCTGCGTTCAATGGGTCTTATTCCCAGGAAAGTGTCTTTAGGATTGCAGCCTTGAACACAGTGGAGCACTACTCCAGTAGTGGAGCACTACCCTTTTGAGTAGATGTGGTTAGGATTGTGCTATTAGTTTCCAAAATCAGTGTGTGCATTAGATTCGTTGGCACACTAGATTTGAGTAAATACAGTATTTTGATTATAAGTGTAGGTCAGGATTTGGTTTAACAGCTTACTCTCTTGCAATGAAAAATGTAACATAAACCCACTGTTTTATAAAATAGGTGCAGTTAGGTAAAACATAAACCCATTGGCATATTACTATTGTCATATAACTCATCGCTGAATGCAGTAAAATTAAATTTTGCACCTGCTTTGCAGCTGTGCGTTACAATCACCAGTTAGCATTTTTTAATCTCAAGCCTTTTAAAATCAGGGTGCACGTTAGATTCAAGGAAATATGGTGATGTTAGAGAAGGATCGTCATTCCACAGGTAGGAATATAGCAGGTACACCCTGACTTTGAGACCACAGGGGTTTACAAGAAAAGAAACAAAGCATGGATCCCTCACCGCCAGCCAATGTTTCCCTTCACCCCTCCAGCCCCATGGCACAGGCAGAGGATCCTTGTGGCTGTCCTCTTCCAAGGTCCTCACTCTCTGCCAATCCTCCCCACTGCAGCCCAACCCCACAATTGGGTACAGCATCACAGCCCCACCAGACCTGTCTCAGCCGTGCTCTTCCTGTTCAACACCTTCAGGATATCTTTGGTTATCTTCTTAATGGCGTGCCGGGCCTCGTCACGCTGCTTCCCAACACCAAAGAGGACCACCAGTCGCTGATTGCACTCGTGGCTGCTTGACTCTTCCTGAGAAGCCGGAAAGGGAAGAGAGAGAGGCCTGTGAGCGTGGAGGGTCCAGAGAGCCATCCCCACTAGTGGCCTTTCACCTTCTTCCTCCTCCACCTCCACAAATCTTATTACAGTTATGAAAGAGAGTGGCCTCCATGCCCACAAACGTTGCCAACACCCTCCCTTGGAGGATACTTTGATTCTAGTATGAGAATCTCGCGGAGAATTATTACCAGTAACCCCCACTTTCCAACTGGTTTTCTGGCAACCCACTCTTTCAACACCTTTCAGTTATACACAGAACTTATTCATTCAAAGTATGTTCCGCTCTTTCAACCTCTCTCTGGTGTTCTAAAGGCCAAAATTGCCCACCCCTATGTTGTAGCTCCTGTACTCAGCCGCTTTGAATCATTAGGCAGGATATAAAGTAAATAAATAGATAAAAATAAATATTACAAGAGAGTAACTTTTCTTCTTTGCATCTCAATGTACGGGAGGTTTCCCAGTCAGCTCCGCAAACCCAAAAAGTTTATGTGCCTTTTGCAAACACTGCTTCCAAACAAGCCAAGTGTTGTCTGTTCCTAAGTTCTCAGGCAGAAAAGGCCGGAGATCCTTCAGTGGGAAATATGGGGCCAGAGCCTGGAACCCACAGCAGTGAGTAATCCCCCCAAAACCCTTTTCTGTCACCCTGTTCTCACCCACAGCACAAGCCGCCTGCTGTCCTACCTGAGGGATGGGGAAATGGGTGGAATACTGGATGTGTCGGGGCTGATCGTAGAGCGAGGCCAGCAGCCCGTCAGCAGCCCGGTCCTTCAGAAAGGGCTTGCTGTCCTTCTCTGGATCCATCTTCTCCGGGGAAGGGCTGGCCTTGGACTCACAGTGCATGGGGGGAGAGAACATCTTGGGAGAGAAAGACATCAACGCAAGGCCTGATAAGCACATGAGCAAGGCAGAACTGTGATCCCCCCCACTCCAAAAGAGCAGGCCAGAAGGAGACCCAAAGCAGGGATGTCAGTCACCTGTCCTGCACCCCGAAAGAGGCAAGCTTCTCACTCACAGCACACCTTGCATCAAGCACCAGGAGCACAGGGAGCCCATCCACAGCAAGCCAACTACGGAGGATTACCTATGGCTTGCTTCTGTCTCTCCCACTGCACCTGAGTTCACACTGTCAGGACCATCTGACCCATGCCTTGCTCTAGCCCACATCCGTCTTCAGCAACCTTTCCATGGACAATCAGGCAGAAGTTCAAGGAAGAGGCAGTCCTGTCCACCCCCTTGACCAGCCTCATACTCTGTACCCCATCTCTGAACAGAACGTGCTTGGTGGGGACCTAAGACAGGCCTTACTGGAGGTGGCCCCACGGCTGTGAAGTCCTCTCCTTCTTGTTTGCACAGAGCAGTTGGAGATCTGTTATCTCACCTGCTCTGTTATTGATCTGTTATCTCACCTGCTCTTGGACTACAATCTTACAAGATTTAAAATTTTATTTCTCTGTTCTGAGACTGTTTGCTTCTACTGATTCCTAAACTGAGCTTTTCACTCTCATGCTTCACTAATTTTCATTTACCTTGATGGTGAGAGCTGCCTTTGTGCCGACATTAAATAGGGAAAGGCTGGATGGTATTTTTAGGATGGAACAGTTTTATGGGTTGCCCTATCAGTTTGCTGAATTGCCCCAGGAACAGGAACACTAATAGCATGAAGAGCTGCAGGGATGCTTGTGCGGAAAAAAGTGGGGATCTCAAAAGGGCCCACCCTGGATCAATCTGATGACAAAATCGTACCGAGAAATCTGTCTTCTCCATATCATCAAAAATCACGCTGGAATTGTGGTCTATGTCCATCTGGCACTCTGACAGGCCTGTGTCCTGGGAGAGACAGGAAACAGGCGCAGCCGTTCAGACCCTTCAAGCCCCACAAGCACCAGCCCCTCGAGCCCAAGAAGCCTGCACCGCAAGCGTCCCTTTCCCTGGCATCTCCCTGTCCAGGCTTGTGCCACCTACCTCCAACTTAATACTGCTGTTGCCCTCTCCCTCCTTCCGGTCATGCTCCTCGGCAGTGTCATCAAACGGCGAGGGAGGTCGGGGGCCATGCACATCGATGGACAGGTCACCGCGGGAGATCAGCGTGCACATGTACATGTTGTGCGAGAAAACGTCGTGCCGGATCAGCTCGCAAAATAGAAGGACTAGGTTGAAGAACTCCACTTTTTCGTTCTCATTGGTGGGGTCGGCTGTGAAGGAAGGGTCAGGAGCACATGGGTGAGGAAACCACCTCTTCTCACCAGTCCTGGCTCACCTACAAGCTGCCCTCTTTCCTTGCTCACCCAGAAGAGGAAGCAAAGGCAGGCCACCCTATTGGGTGAACTGGCCATCCTGGACCTCAGGCAACCCCAGGGTATGAAGGGAACAGCAACAGAACTCATACTTAACACAGGGGCCTGGGTGTCCAGGAACTGCATGAGGACATCCTGGAAGACGGGAGCGCTCCCTGCTGAGAGAGAGCCTGAGGAGATGGACCCCTTCTCATCCACGACCTCCGAGTCCCCACACCTCTGGGGAGAGAAGCAAGCACAGGCCCCATTAGCCCCCTACTAATAGCAAGATCCCTTTATACTGCAGACAGCAAGACAGGGCAGGGTCTGTCCTTTTTTACCCTGTGGGCCAATGGGGTTAATCTCTCAGCACGCCCAAGACCTTGCCTGGGACACTCCCCCACCTCAAGCAGGCTCGTCCCTACAACTCCACCACTCAGCCTGTCTGGATACAGGCCCAGCACTAACCTCCGCCTCAATCTCCGAGTGCCGCTTCTCCAACAGCTTGGCCACGACCATCGCCCGGTGGCGCCCAGACCGCTTGTGGCTAACGGCCCACTCACACAGCAGTGCCACCACTGCGTCATCGTCGGGAGAGATCTGGAAGGGAAAACAGCCTCTGTGGAGAACTAGGAGGACCAACGCTGGTCAAAAGCACAATCAACCCTCTACCTACTAACCTTTCTGCAGGCTATGGATGGGCAGAAGGACACCAAGTCTCACCCATTCCCACCCATCTGTTTGGGGGTAACACACTTTCCTCCCCCCTACTCCAGCAAGAGTGCACTCAGCACAGCCCAAAAAGCTGCCATTCTCCCCTCTTCGGCCATCAAGGGAGAACCAACACCGATGGCTGGACTTTTCACTGGACACCCATGTCTGTCCCCTGCCTCGCTGGACATTTTCTGAAGGGTCCTTAAAAATGTGGTGTTTTTAGAAGGGGGCCCAAGATGCAAGAGGATGTGCTCGGTCATGGTTGCTTGTTTTGGGGTGGTTGGGGGGGCTACACCTTCTGTATCAGTTCTTGCTTGAGAAATGTTACTGCATATTGTTACAGAATGCCTTGGGTGGCCTCAGTAGGAACACGTGAAATGTATTTTTAAAAATTATTTTTAAAAAATACAGTGGTGCCTCACATAACAAATTTAATTCGTTTTGCAAACGTGCTTGAAACACTCTTTATGTGAAGCAGATTTTCCCATAGGAAATCATGGAAACTCAGACGATTGGTTCCACAACCCAAAAAATATTCATACAAAAATATGAACTGGATGTTAAAATGATGACAAAACACTGGGAATGAATTGAAAACATGCACTCAATGTGTATGATCCTATGAAGTCTTCTTAGGCTGCAATCCTAAAGACACTTTCCTGGGAGTAGGACCCATTTAACACAATGGGGCTTACTTCTGGGTAGACATGCTTAGGAGGTTGCAATCCTAAAGACATTCCAGGGAGTAAGCCCCATTGAACACAACGGGGCTTGCTTCTAAGTAGACATGGTTAAGAGGCTGCATGGAGGATGGGGGGAGGATGGGCTGCTACTGGAGGCTGGTGAGGGCACTTGGGGACAGTTAGAGGCAGCAGCGTGCTGGCCGGCAGCCCTTTAAAACAGGCTCCATGCGGAGCGTCAGGGCTGTCTAGTGTGCTGCCCATTAGGAAGCAACATGTCCCCAGATGACCCAGCCAGGTTGCTTTCAGGTTGCCTGGGGTTTGTTAAGTGAAGCGGGCTTGTTCAGAGGAGCAGACTCCCAATGGGAATTTGTGCTTGTTGTGTGAATTACTTGTTATGTGGGGCACTTGTTATGCGAGGTACTACTGTACATACACAGGACAAACGGCACTCAGAAATATTTAGTAGGAAACCAAGGGGAAACCTGTATTCTCAGATGAAGCTCTAAC
This sequence comes from Cryptoblepharus egeriae, assembly GCA_030015325.1. Taxonomy (NCBI): domain Eukaryota; kingdom Metazoa; phylum Chordata; class Lepidosauria; order Squamata; family Scincidae; genus Cryptoblepharus; species Cryptoblepharus egeriae. The sequence continues at coordinate 991,016 of JAREYC010000016.1, forward strand.
CCCCACCCTTGGAAATGGTTTGCCAGTCCTGCTCCAGAAGCCCCCACCTCGTGGCTGTCTTTGCTGGGGCCCACTCCAAAGATCCTGTTGTACAAGGAATCCAAAGAGTTGCTGAAGTCTGACCGCTCAAAACTGTGGCTGTCGAGAACCTCCAAAGTGTGCAGAACGCGGCCAATGGTGAACCCTAGAACAAGATGGAATACCACAGACTCAGAGGCCCAATGACCTACAGTATTCCTGGGGGACAGTATCCCGCATGGCAGGCCAAGGGGGACACTCCACCATCATCCACTGCATGCCCTCCAAGTGGTTTCACTCATCTGAACACGGCCCATTTTAACCGAAATGCAATAAACAGGTGGCTGTTCAGAGGTTGCACAATCATTCAGAACATGCGAGAAGTACTGCCTTTACTCAAATCTAATGCACCATCAAATCTAATGCACACCCTTCTTTTGGAGGCTAAATTTGGCTGGGAGAAGTGCCAATAAATATGGTAGCAGTGCCAATATGGTAGCAGTGCCAATAAATATGGTAGCTCCGGGTGCAGCTACTCATATTTACTCGAATCATATTTACTTGAATCTAATGTGCCACTGAATCTTATAAGCACTCTGATTTTGAAGGGTAAATTTGGCTATAAAAGGTGCACATTAGATTCAAATAAAAAGTGTGAATTTGGTTGGGAAAGGTGTGCATTAGATTCGAAAAAATAAGGCGGATTTGGCTGGGAAAGGTGCACATTAATTTCAAGAAAATAAAGTAAATTTGGCTGGAAAGGGTGGGCATTAGATTCAAGTAAATAAGGTAATTGCAGTAACAATAACAATAACATCACAATTACTTCCAGGTAAGGTGCGAGGGGGTGGTGTTATTTGCATTCCTAGCCCCAGGTAACAAAAGAGCTGGAACAGAGGAACACAACTGGTCCCAAAACAGCAAGCCCTCCAGGCAAAAGCAAAACTGGCCACACTGATGGGAGACCCGAATATGGGTTCATTACCACCAGGGGTAAGGAGGAAGAAGAAGGGCAAGATGAGGTCAATAGCCAAGGACAGAAGGTGGGCAAGAAGGCAACCAAAGACCCAGCCAAGGGGGAAATCTCCGAAGGGGGCTAACCTGCAGTGGCTTCTTGGCACTTGTCAAAGGACCACCGCACTTCCACCGCCTGGCCCCTCTCCTTTATCTGCTGCTCAATTTCCCGGAGCTTTGCCCGGACCTAAGAGAGGATAGAGTAGTGAGTTGTGTCCCAAAAGCACTTGCAAGGGAAGGCAGGGGCTGGAGATGGCAAGGCCAGGGTACATCCCTGGAAGCCTCTCTGGATCAAACTGTTGCAAGACCCAGGGAAAGTGGGATTCAGGCTCCAGCGCATGAGGCTCACCTGCTGCATGAAGGCAGAATTGACTCCTGGCATGGGCAAGTTGGAGGGGGCGATGGGCAGGTGGTCCAACGGCGATCCTGTTTTAATCCTGCTATCGGTAAGGGAGTAGTGCCAGACAAGGGCGCTGGGGCAGCAAAGAACAATACTCTGGTGGGGAGAAAGAGAAAGCAGACCACTGAGCTCCCCAGATGGCTGCCCACACCCTCTTCCCCTCCATCCCAAATGTCTGTCTGATGCTTCCTTCTCTCCATCACTGGCCATCCTGCTGACTTTAATGGCCTGGCAAAGCAAAACACACGGGAGGCACCCCAAAGACAATTTTTTCCCATTTGACAGAATTGAAGCGTTTTCCCACTTGACAGATGCTCCAATGCTTTCTGGGGCAGATATTAAGATGCTTCCCCCATTTCACACCCCCTCCCCGACATCAGCAAGCACCAAACTCTCAACACACTTGCCTGGAGAATACAGCTGAGCCCGAAGACCACAGGGCGGTGCTGGGGGCAGAGCAGCAAGTCGCTGAAGGGACTGGGGGGCGAGTTCCCTGCAGCTGGCTGAGGGGTGGGTGTGGAAGGGAGTGTGGGGGCAGCCTGTGCTGTGAGATGGTGGGCCGGGTGCCCACCGGTGCTGTCCAGCAGCATGGCCAGCCTCCGGGTGCAGAAATAGGCCAGGCGCCTGGACAAGTAGGCTGATTGCACAAATTCACTGGAATACTGTTGGGGAGGGAGAAAAAGAAGCCATTCAGGATCAAGACAGAGAACAAGCTACAGCCTCCAAAAGTGCAACCCCCATTGGGTGCAGGGAGCAGGGGTCAGAAAAGCTGACCTGTAGCAGAAGGGGTAGGAGCAGTTTGAGGAGCTCATCTTCTCCTGGCCGGATCTTCTCAAAGCATTCAAGGACCCAGGTCAGGAATTCATGTCTGTCCAGCATCCCGTCCTGGAAGCAAATGGGCAGAACTGAGCAGGCAGGGCAGAGAGGCCTGTGCAATCACACCTGGGAGGTGAGGCAGGGAAAACAGATGCCTCACCTGGAACATGAACATGGCGAGCTTCTCGTTGTAGTCCCACTGCTTCACGCAGTGCTCCACGTCCTGGGGCAGAAGGCTGGAGGGTGACCCACAGGTCTGGGCCAGCAGCTGCCGGTAGAAGTCTGCGATCTTCTGCAGCTGCTCCCACAGGTATTTGGTGATGATCTGGGTCCATTCTGGAAGGAAGTGTATTATGATCCTCATGGTCCTCCATTAGAAGGAAGCCTGAGTTCAAGGAGCAGGGAGGAACAGCAGGAGTGAAGAGCAGCCTTCAGGGTAGGCCATTCCTGGAGCTTAGGGGGTTTCGCAACAAGGGGAGAAGCAGCACTAACCGCTGAAGGGATCGACGACATGCCGCTTCTTCACTTTGGTCTCTGTGATCGCCGCGTAGTAGGCACAGGTCATCTTGATCAGCCAGGCTGCTCTCATCACGGGCACTGTGTATTTTGCCAGGTAACCAAAGATCTCCTCCTTTTTACTGAAGATGGGCACCTGCAGGGAGACAGAGCCCCAGAGTGGGAGTCAAAGGGGCTAAAAGGACATTTCCCAACCAAGAGTTGTGCTTTGGGAGGTGGGCAGAGGCAGAACCTGCAGCATGGAGGTCTCACTTGGCTTAGTGGTGGACTGGCCAAGGTGGCCTGTAGCATCTGCTGTGGCCGCCTAGAGCCACACCAGACGTAACAGCCACTAATGCCACTGCCTTCAGCAACAACTCCACACCTGCTGCTTTCTTCATCTGTTCCCTCAAATACCAACCATATTCAGAGTATCTTCTGTAGCTGCAAATCCCTGTCCCAAATCATTCCTGCTTATGCTGCAATCCTAAGCTCCATTTAGGCCTGCCTAAGCCCCAGCATAAGTCCTGTGCTGACCTGGAGGTGTCACCAAAGTGTAGTAAGACGCTTTTGCCCCAGAGGGTTCTCCAGGAGAGGTTAGGCCAATTCACAGGCTTACACCGACCTCCCCACATCATCACAGAAAGACAGGCCAGGTGAGTTACACCAGCCTAAATTTCTTTGGATCGCACCCAAAGACTCCAGTCCAGTTTCCACTTCCTTCCTTCCCCAGCCCAGCTTGTGATTCTATCTGTCAGAGGACAGTCCTCTGGTTGGTGGGGTTGGTGCTCATGGGAGGGTGATGCACATGGGAGGGAGATGCGCATGGGGGGTTGGTAAGCATGGGGGGTTGATGCGCAAAGGGGTATGTTGTGCAATGGGGGATGGTGTACGTGAGGGTATTTTACTCCCACAACGCGGGTACATTTCAATAGTATTACAATAAAACTAAATACTGATCTGCTTATTAATCAAAATACTGCATTTACTTAAATCTAGTGCACCATCGAATCTAATGCACACCTTGCCTTTGGAAACTAAATTTGGCTGAGAGGTGTGCATTAGGTGTGCATAGATGTTGTTTAGTTTCAGGATATACTTTGGCAATCTCTAGAAACGTCCCCGCTTTCTATTTATCCTGTACCTTTTTGGCCAGGTGGGTGAGGGGCTTGGTCCCGGCCAGATCGTTGAACCAGTTGTTGATGGCGCTCTGAGAACGTGCTGTCACCAGCCAGAAATTGTCCTTCTGGTTCACCTGAGGTTTCCGGCGGCCCGTGTCAGGCAGTGTGTTGCAGCGCAGTTTTTCAGCAATAATGCTGCTGAAATTGGAGCTGATCTGGAAAAAACAATGAGAAGCTCATGTCCTTCCCTTTGAGACCAGAAGTCAGTGGGACTCCCCACCACTCCAAGACCACACTGCACTTGCCTGATCCCCCACACAGGCTGCTCTTGCCTTAACTGGTAACGTTGCAGGCAAAGGATCCGAAATGACACACACTCCAGTTACAGTCCTTATCTCCCAAGGGAACTACAGGTGTCCCTCATTATCCACTACAGTACTGTTCTGGAACCTCCCGTGGATAAAAAAATCAGCGTATAAAGAAAATAATGGAAATATAGGTTTAAAAACCTGCTTCCAAGTTACGTGCTGCTCTATTGTGCCTAATGGAATAAGGTTGTGCCTTTATATCTGCAGGAGTTTTGATTTTGGGACTGAAAAATTGAACGACTGCCTCTTTACAATAGGAGAAAAAACTGTTTTAAAAAATAATATTTGCAGTGGCCGTTTATGTTGAGTCCAATCTGTGTATAAAAAAATCTGGACCTTTCTAAGAAATAGACAGGTGACTTGACCTGGTCAAATGATGCTGGAGGTGTCAATGATGGAAAGTACTGTACAGGTTGTCCCCAATTATCTACTGGGGTTCCGTCCTGGAATTTCTCCGGGATTTAAAAAAATCCATGCATTTTGAAAAAGCAGCAAAATAGATTGAAAGACCCTCTTGCTCCTAATTATAGGAGGTCTGGTCTAGAGGGTTGAGCCTCCATTGGCCCGAGGATAACATCTGACAGCCACCAGCTTGTAAAGGTGAAAGGTGAAGGTCCCTGGCAGGCTGCAGGTTTCCCTGCTTCCTACATAGGCACCAGCCACAGCTGTGGGATGCAGCGCTCATCCCTGATTCAAAGCAGGGAGACAGAGCTGTCCAAAGACACCTCTGTGGTCACGTGGCCAGCATGACTACACAGAATGCTGCTTCCCTTCCCACCAAGGTGGTACCTATTTATCTATTTGCACTGGAATGTTTTCAAACTTGTATACCCAGAATCATTCAGACTGGCAAAAAAAGGAGACTGCAAAGAAGCATGTAAGTATTTGCAAGGCAGACGAGGGAAGACCCTTGTCCAAAGCATCCCCAAGAGAATGGGATACTCCTGGGTAACTGATAGACATCACTGTTGCAAAAGGGTGCCACGTCTGGACCTCTTAGAAACTGTTCTCCGAGGAGAAGGGGCAGGACCCCAAAGCGACACCGCTGATTGCGCCCAGCTGGCATTGACAGGTCGTTTGCAAGGCTGGTGAAGGTGAAGCACCAGAACAGTCAAGGCCTCACCTTGGCAGGGTTGAAATTGACATTCTTGGCACTGCCATGTTCATCCCCAGAGACGGCCGGCTGGTTGTTGAAACCCTGCTTCACATTCAGAGCAGTCAGCTCATCCTGCAGGAGAAAAGGAGACGGGAAGCTGAGACCGGGAGGAAAATCCACAAGGAACAGCTCTTTCTGCCCTCATGCATGCCCTGCCTAGGAGCTTCTTGGGAGGGGAAGCCCCGGCTGCCCACAGCTGGAGGGACCTGGAAGAGAGGCTTCTGCAGGTCTATTCCAGCAATGAAATTAGTTCAAAGAACAGATTTCTCTCTAACATATATGTGAAGCTATGTTAAATTTGTGGCTTTAAAACTATAGCTGCAATCCTAACCTCACTTACTTGGGAGTAAGGCCCTTTGACTATAATGGGGCTTACATCCAAGTAGACAGGGTTAGGATTACACTCTGTATTGATTAGGGGTCTCCAAACCCCGGCCTGGGGGCCAGATGCTTCTGGCCCACTCAACAGAACAGCAGTGCTCTGTTTGTGAACCTGGCACTGGATGCCACCATGATGGAACCTAATACTGGGTGCCACTGGGCCACTCAGGCTGCAATCTATCCGTTCCTGGGAGTAAGTCTCATTGAACACAATGGGACTTCCTTCCAAGTAGACGTGGAGGAGCTCTGGCATCACAGTTTCGTTTCCTGTTTGATGGCACTTCCAGCCACGACATCGTTTTCAGGTTGATGACATCACTTCTGGGGGGAAACCTGGATCAAAAGCAGCTACTCCAGTCCTGAGAAACGGAGACATTGTTTCGCTCCTGGACGGGAGCAGCCGCCTCCTGCCCGCGTCAGGCCTGAGTCCGCCTCGCCCGGCTCCGTCTTCCACCCTCAGGCAAAGGCCTGGCCTCCTTTTTACCTGGAGATGCCAAGTAAACAAACCCAAAGCCCGGCCCTCCCTTGCCCAGGAGTCTCAGAGCTCCCCAAGAGGCCCTTCCAGGATGTGGGACCCTTCGGTCGCAGCAGCTCTCCAAGCACTGGAGACCAAGGGGAGGCTCTTCCCAGCTGACTGCTGGGGGACCTTCTTACAGCCAATTAGGCTCTTCCCGGCCCATAAAAAATGGATCACCTTCCAGAAGGATCACCTTCCCGGCCCATAATAAAACCCATGGAGCCAGTGCCTGGGGTGGGGAGGTCTTGGGTGCCACAAGGACAGGGGTCCTGATTTTCTAACCCTTGCTGTTTGGGGGCTGAGCTATGCCTGGGGGTGGTCTGGGAGAGGGGAGAAGGTCCTAGCCCTACTGTATGGGTTGTTCCAGAGGCCCTTACTGGAGAGGAGGGGAGTGTGGTCTGGGGGGACAGGGTCCCGATCCTTCTCCTTGGGTGTCCAGGAGGCCCTTGCTGGGGGGCAGAGCTGTGTGTTCTGGGGGCAGGAGCCTGAGCCCAGATGCTTGCAGACCCCCTGGGGGGCCCTTGCCAGAGGAAGGGTCTTGCTGCTTGGGGAGTCTCAGGACTGCTTGGGGGCAGCACAGGGGGGCCCTGCAGGAGGAGGGGGCTGTGGGGCTTGGGATTCAGGCCTTGCTACTTAAGGGCACCCAGGGGGAGGGGTGTGTGGGGCAGGGTCCTCCTCTTGGGGGTACCTGGAGGGGGATGTGGGGGAGGGGTCCAGTCCAGGCCTTTCTGCTTGGGGTATCCAGAGGGGGTGTGGGTGAGGAGTTCCTTCTGAGGGGCTCTTGGGAGGGGTGAGCTGTGGGGCCTGGGGGGGGGGCCTTGCTGCTTGGAGTGTGGGGCCCTTGCCAGGGGGAGGGTTCTGTGGGGCAGGGTCTTCCTTCTGGGGGCTACAGGGGGAGTCCGGGGAGAGGTCCACAGCTTGCTGCATGGGAGTGTCCAAGGGGGGAGTGTGTGGGGCTGAGCCCCTCCTGGGGGGCTGTCAGGGAGGGTCCCTGTGGGGGGAGCTCTGAGGCAGGCAGGGATCGGGGGAGGGTGTGGGGCTCTTCCTCCGGGGGGGCTGAGCTGTGGGGCCTGGAGGGAGGGGGCTTCTTCCTGGGGGGCTGCCAGGGGTGTCCAGGGGAGGGGTCTGTGGGGCTGGGGGTCCCTGTGGGGGGAGCGGCGGGGCTGGGGCAGGCGGGGGTCCAGGCAGGGGGAGCAGGTGGGGGTCCTTGTGGGGGGAGGTCCTGCCCCTGCCGGGAGGGGGCGTGGCTCCGTGTGGGCGTGGCTTCCGAGGCCCCTCCCCTCCCTCCAGCCCCACCTCCTTCTGCTTGGGGTCCTGCGGGTAGACGTCAGGCGGGCCGAGCCGGGGGCGCTTCAGCGGGCGGTGCTCGTAGCTGAGGATCCCGAAGGCCGCCATGGAGCCCCAGCAGATCAGGGCCGCCGGCGGAAGCCGGTCCCGAGGACTGCCGGGAAGGGAAGGGAAGGGAGGCCGCGCCTACAGCCCTTCCGAAGCAATGGCCGGAAACCGACAGGCGGAACCGACGCACACCGGAACCAGAGCGCGGGGGACGCGGTTGCAGGGGGGGCGGAGAACCAGAGCGCAGTGACGTCACGACAAGGGGAGGGGCGCGTCATAGCCACGCCCACCATGGCTCCGCCCCCTGTCTGTGACGTCACGTCGTCCTCTTCCGAGTCGAACGGAAAAAACTACAGTTCCCAGCAGACACCGCGAGGCCCTCGCAGTACCAGCACCGTCCTCCAGGTGGCGCCCTGGAAACTCCACCTCCAGGACAAGGCTGGGCCCCAAGTGGGGCAGGAACTGCAGCTGACCCCACCAGCCCCACTGTGCCCCCAGGCCTGGATGGAGAGGAGGGTGGAGCTGAGAGGGGGAGGGGCCCCCGGGTACACCCCACACGCAGTTGCCAGGTTGTGGCTGTCACAGGAAGTGATGTCATCCAGCTGACCGTGATGTCATGGCTGAAAAGAGTCCACAAACAGGAAGTGATGTCATCCAGCTGACCGTGATGTCATGGCTGAAAAGTCTCCACAAACAGGAAGTGATGTCATCCAGCTGACCGTGATGTCATGGCTGAAAAGTGTCCACAAACAGGAAGTGATGTCATCCAGCTGACCGTGATGTCATGGCTGAAAAGTGTCCACAAACAGGAAGTGATGTCATCCAGCTGACCGTGATGTCATGGCTGAAAAGTCTCCACAAACAGGAAGTGATGTCATCCAGCTGACCGTGATGTCATGGCTGAAAAGTGTCCACAAACAGGAAGTGATGTCATCCAGCTGACCGTGATGTCATGGCTGAAAAGTGTCCACAAACAGGAAGTGATGTCATCCAGCTGACCGTGATGTCATGGCTGAAAAGTCTCCACAAACAGGAAGTGATGTCATCCAGCTGACCGTGATGTCATGGCTGAAAAGTGTCCACAAACAGGAAGTGATGTCATCCAGCTGACCGTGATGTCATGGCTGAAAAGACTCCACAAACAGGAAGTGATGTCATCCAGCTGACCGTGATGTCATGGCTGAAAAGTGTCCACAAACAGGAAGTGATGTCATCCAGCTGACCGTGATGTCATGGCTGAAAAGTGTCCACAAACAGGAAGTGATGTCATCCAGCTGACCGTGATGTCATGGCTGAAACGTGTCCACAAATAGGAAGTGAGTTATACAGCTGATCGTGATGTCATGGTTGAAAAATGTCCACAGAGAGGAAGTGATGTCATTGTGGTCCTCAATGTCTACTTGGAACTAAGTCCTGCTGTGTTCAATGGGTCTTACTCCCAGGAAAACAGCCTGAGTGCCCATTCCGAGATGGTGGTGCTTTATGGCAGTAAATGCAGATAAACAATAAATTTGTGCCTCATAACAATATATCCTGTCTCTTTGTGATGTTTCCTGAGTTGTTCTCTTCCTAAGGAGGGGTCCCCTCCGCATGACGGTCCTTACAGAGATCCAAGGAGGGAGCAGCTCAGTCCCCCCACTCCTTCTAAAGGCCTTTTGGTGCCACAGCCCAGCAGTGCTCAGTCCCTCTGTGTGGTTCACAAAAGGTCTGGTCTGGGTGCTTTGCAAGGCTGTGCCACTCTAGACACCCACACTTAGCGCATTGATGGTTGCCCAGAAAAACATACACTCCATACAGTGGAACCTCTCAGAACAAGTGCCTCTCATAACAAGTGTTTCACATAACAAGCCTAAATGTCCAAGGAATCTTGCTTCACATAACAAGTTCCGCTTCACTTAACAAGCACTTATGCAGTCCTGACGCTCTATACAGAGGCTGTTAAAAGGGCTGCTGGCCAGCACTGGGGGTTGCCTGAGGGTGCCAGAGGCAGCTGCCCCTAAGTGCCCCCAACTGGCCACCATGAACCTCCAGCAGCAACCCAGGTAAGCCTCTCAGGAAAGTGTCTTTGATTGCAGCCTCCTAACCTTGTCTACCCAGAAGTAAGCCCCATTGTGTTAAATGGGGCTTACTCCCAGGAAAGTGTCTCTAGGACTGCAGCCTAAGTGGACTTCATAGGATCCTGCACATTGAATGCTTGTTTTGAATTTAATTCCAGTGTTTTCTCATCATTTTTACATCCAGTTCATATTTTTATATGAATATTTTGGGGGTTGGGGAACCAATCGTCTGAGTTTCCATTATTTCCTAAGGAAAAATCTGCTTCACGTAAAGAACGTTTCACTTAAAGAGCATGCTCTTTAAGCTCAAATTAAGTTCTTTATGCGAGGCACCACTGTAATGCATCTGCCTGCTTCATTGCACACTTGCTCTTCACATGGAGAGAAAAAGCCATGTCCACATTATCAGCCACAACATCATAAAACAAGCAGAGTTTGTGTGGTGACCTTTCTCACCCTCCTCCTGCTCCTCTTCCTCCTCCATGGTGCGCTGTAGGCACTTCCCCACTCACAGTCACATGCACTCAAAGGGGGACTTTCCAGGAACAGCAGCCGGGAGGGAGGATGGCAGGTCAGGCTGTGCAGAAGGTGTCCCATCCACCCTGACTCCTGTTCGCACATGCCAGGCATCTCCCTGGCACCTTTGCCAATGGTTCCTGCAGGCTCACTCTGATCTCAAAAGCCTCCCCTGGAATGGCAGAGAAATGTTTCTGAATTGTGCTGAACCTGGCGCTTATGACGATGGAGGCAAAAAACAGGCTCAACTCCCTGGTCTTGCCACCCTGACTACGCCTTTTGGGATCGGGGTCGCGGTGCCCTCCTTGTGCCCTCCAAGAAAGTCCTTCCATACCATCAGTGGTCCTTCTCCCCCAAAAGATAGGGCCAGAGAGCTCACTCCAAAGCTTGGTGGCCCCACAGTCTGAACTGATCTTACTGCAGTCATAGAAAGTGTAGGACTTCTTGGGATTTTAACTTATAAGCCTGTCTGGCCCACCTCAGCAACCAGAACTGCAGCTATGATGTGTGGTGGGGGAAAGGCTGTAGGCTCTGTAGGGGGGAAAGTGCAGGCTTTATTTCTGTGCTGTGTGTCACTGCTTGAAGAAATCCTATAAATCTGAGGCTATAAATATAAATCTATAAATCCTGTAAATATTCATTAATTTATCTATCTATCTCATTCATTCACTGGCATCTATCTCATTCATTCATTCATTCATTCATTCATTGGTATCTCTCTATCTCTCTATCTCATTCATTCGTTCATTGGCATCTAGCTATCTCATTCATTCATTGGCATCTATCTATCTCATTCATTGATTCATTCATTCATTAATTGGCATCTATCTATCTCATTCATTCGTTCATTGGCATCTATCTATCTCATTCATTGATTCATTCATTCATTAATTGGCATCTATCTATCTCATTCATTCGTTCATTGGCATCTATCTATCTATCTCATTCATTCATTCATTGGCATAAATCTATCTCATTCATTCATTGGCATAAATCTATCTCATTCATTCATTCATTCATTTGCATCTATCTATCTCATTCATTGATTCATTCATTGATTCATTGATTCATTCATTGGCATCTATCTATCTCATTCATTCATTCATTCATTTGCATCTATCTATCTCATTCATTGATTCATTCATTGATTCATTCATTCATTAATTGGCATCTATCTATCTCATTCATTCGTTCATTGGCATCTATCTATCTATCTCATTCATTCATTCATTGGCATAAATCTATCTCATTCATTAATTGGCATCTATCTATCTCATTCATTCGTTCATTGGCATCTATCTATCTCATTCATTGATTCATTCATTCATTAATTGGCATCTATCTATCTCATTCATTTGTTCATTGGCATCTAGCTATCTCATTCATTCATTGCATCTATCTATCTCACTCATTCATTCATTGGCATCTATCTATCTATCTCATTCATTCATTCATTGGTATAAATCTATCTCATTCATTCATTGGCATCTATCTATCTCATTCATTCATTCATTCATTCATTTGCATCTATCTATCTCATTCATTGATTCATTCATTGATTCATTCATTCACTGGCATCTATCTATCTCATTCATTCATTGGCATCTATCTGTCTATCTATCTCATTCATTGATTCATTCATTCATTTGTATCTATCTATCTCATTCATTGATTCATTCATTCATTGATTGATTCATTCATTCATTTGCATCTATCTCATTCATTTGCATCTATCTATCTATCTCATTCATTGATTGATTCATTCATTTGCATCTATCTATCTCATTCATTCATTCATTCATTTGCATCTATCTATCTCATTCATTGATTCATTCATTCCTTTGCATCTATCTATCTCATTCATTCATTCATTTGCATCTATCTATCCCATTCATTCATTTGCATCTATCTATCTCATTCATTCATTCATTCATTCATTCATTGATTGATTGATTCATTCATTCATTGGCATCTATCTATCTATCTATCTATCTATCTATCTATCTGTCTGTCTGTCTGTCTGTCTGTTACTTCCTTCCATATCTATCTATCTATCTATCTATCTATCTATCTATCTATCTATCTATCTATCTATCTATCTATCTATCTATCTGTCTGTCTGTCTGTCTGTCTGTCTGTCTGTTACTTCCTTCCATATCTATCTATCTATCTATCTATCTATCTATCTATCTATCTATCTATCTATCTATCTATCTGTCTGTCTGTCTGTCTGTCTGTCTGTTACTTCCTTCCATATCTATCTATCTATCTATCTATCTATCTATCTATCTATCTATCTATCTATCTATCTATCTATCTATCTATCTATCTATCGACAGTATTTATATCCCACTTTTCAACTAAAAAGTTCCCAAAATGTATTTAGATTTTATTTTTAAATAAAAGTACACCCGCCCTCGACTCTGTGTCAGATACTGATTGATGGATTGGATTTGTGCTCTGCTTTCTCCCCAAAGGGCATCCAAGCTAACTATCTGATGTGGCCCTTTGGCTGAACAGAGAACCCGGCTCCAGATAAATGCCCTTTGAGTCGAGAACTTTCTAAGGAGGGCTGACACCATCAGGTCCTTGCTGTCCACCCAAGGGTCTTGAAGGAGTGCAAAGGAGCCAGTGGCAAGAAAGAGGTGTCAGGATCGTAGGGCTGAACCCTCCAGTGGCCTCCCCAGCCCCATCCATTGGCCTCGTACATAGTGAAGAACTGGGCTTTCCACAGGAAGCCATGACAAGCGGAAACTCAGCATCTCTGGGTGAACATCAGCCAAGGCGCTTCAAAGCCACATCCCTCCTGCTCAGCCTGCCCGGGCACCGCACCTGGGGTTCTCACTCCGAGCATCAGTGGAGGTTTGGGGGGATCCAGGATGCTGCTCGTGCTTCTCCTCCTGTTCTCAGGACCAAGTGAGCAAGCGGCAGCCAGCTCCACGCCTGGAGGTATCCTTTTTTGGGAGGGGGTTTTCTTGAGCTGTGAAGAAAGGTTTCCAAGTGCCTGCCGTTCCTGGCTTCAGAGCTTATGAGCTTCCCAGAGGGATTGGACTGGGTGCTATAGGACTGAATGGACCCCTTTTGCTGATCCAGCCTGGATCTTCTTTATGTCCTGGTTAGCCATGAGAGAGGAGCTGAACCTGTCTCAGGGGCAGCAAACTGGGGAGAAGCCTGGCAAGAGGGAGGCACTAAGGCAGGCACTGTCTGCTTTCTGGTCTGTGTTTTGGAGTGGTGGGCAGATCATGCCTTGGTTTGGGGCCTCCAAAGCACCTTCAACCACCCCAGGCCATCTCTTGCAGGTGTTGAGTGCATCTTCTTCAACGAGGAATACTTGATCTGTGATTGGGCCAGCAAAGGGAAGCCGACAGCCAACTACTCATTCTATTACTGGTGAGTCCCCCGTACCCACTTCGCAGCTGCCCATCCCTGCCCATCGGGACTGCTCCCTTTCCGACTTGAGCTACAAGGTGGGCTTCCCTCTTTACTGCTTGTATCTCCCCCACCCAAAACTTATTGAAAATACCAGCCCAGCAAAGCTCTGCTCTGGGGCTCCTCGGTTTCTAGCGGACTTTTCCCACCATTATTTCATGATCTGTCGAGCATGGCCGGCTGGTGGGGGAGGAACGGCTCTTGCGCAGTTTGTCGGTGGCACTTTGAAAACTGCACAGAAAGAAAAAGAAAGGTTGGAAATAGGTCGCTCATACCTCCTTGCCAGCTGGAAGTGGAGCAGTGCAACTGACAACCTCGAGGAGCAACACACTGGACCTTATTGTGATCAACAGGAAGCAAGACAAGGGGCAGAACCAGCAGAGAGGATGCTTTGTACAAAATGTTGGAGAGGGTCTTAAACAAAACATAGGCTGCAGTTCTAAAGACACTTTCCTGGGAGTAAGACCCATTGAACACAATGGGGCTTACATTTGAGTAGACATGGTCACAATTACACCCTTAGTTCTGAGTAAACATCTTGATCAACTGTTCTGTGTCTGGTTGAAGCTGCCCAGCTGTTGAAGCTGCCCAGCTTTTCTATGGTTGAAGCTGCCCAGCTGTGCCAAAGGGCTCTAGCGTTGTATACAACTTTGTGGCTTTTTGAAAACAGCAGCCTCCATAGGATCCTTGATGGGGACCCAGGATTTACACTGGTTTCCTGTTCCTCTCTCCAAAGGCATGGGGTGGGAGAACTCACCTGTCCACCTACTCTTTGCTTAGGTACTCAAACAACGACAGGCTCAGCACTGAATGCAAGCATTACCTCCAGACAGATGATGGTATCAACACAGGATGCCGGCTTGATGGCAGCGAGACTAATGATGATGCCTCTTTTTTTGTTCACCTCAATGCCAGCCACACAGACGTCATTCATAGCAACCTTGGTCTCCTGATGCATCTTGGTATGGACTTCCTGCTGGTGCACCAATGTGCCCCATTCCCAAAAGGGACCCCCACCCATCACATCTCAAGAAGAAGGATGCCCAAATTCCCTCCACCCCTTTCCCCCAGGTTCCTTTTTAGCTCCTGCTCTGGGCTTTGGGCACATATGAGGGGGGGGGGGCAAGGAAGTAGCACCCAGGCTTGGCCACTTCCCCTGCTGAAGATATAGCTTCACATGACCAGCAATGCCAGGCCTGGCAGGTTCACAGCAAACAAAGTGGAAGTAGAACAAGAAAACCAGTCACCGATGAAGGGCTCTTGGCTCTGAACACGGTCTGGAGAAGGGTGGGATGGGGCATGTGTCGTGGGATAACCGTTTCCCACCAGCCTCTTTTTTCTGCAGTGAAACCTGGTCCTCCTTTTAACTTCACCGTCCAGAACACAAGTGAGACCCAGCTAGAGCTCACCTGGGCCACACCATACGATAAGCCCGATTGCCTGGAACATGCTGTCAAGTACAAGAGCGATAAGGACTCTGAATGGACGGTACTGGATCCCATCCTGCTGAACTGGCCCACTGGTTTGGGGGGTAGGATGTGATCAGCAAGACCCCCTCGAGAAGGTCCTGCACTGCTCTCCACTCTGGCTCCTCTCCCAGAAGAGCCCAGGGAAGATGCATGGCTCTGATCCCCCAAACGTAGCATGGAGGAGCACCAGACCAGATGGTGAGGTGGTGCTGCTGCTTTCTTCTTCATTTTGCAGAATGATGCTTTCTCCAAATTGCCTTCCAGGAGCAGAAAAGTTCTGGGATGAAGTTCAACATCCCCAGCGTGGATCCTATGAAGTTCTACACTTTCTACGTCCGCAGTAAGATCAGTATGTTCTGTGGGACCACCAAGCTTTGGAGTGAGCTGTCTGGCCCTATCTTTTGGGGGAGAAAGACCACCGATGGTACGGAGGGATATTCTTGGAGGGCACCACAACCCCATCCCAAACGGCATTGCTATAGTCAGGGTGGCAAGACCAGATAGATGTGCTTGTTTTTTTGCCTCCATCGTCAACATGCGTCAGATTCAGCATTATGGGTTTATAGTGCAAGGAGATGCGGAACAAGATGCAAAAGCTTTGGTCTACCCACAGCTCATTGGGTGTCAGACCAGAGATGGAAAGAAGCCCTGTGGGCAGCTCATCCTGGTTTGCTCTGGTTTTCTCCCCATAGGCAGTGACTGGTTCTGGCTCCAAAATGTGCTGCTCCCCGTCGGCTCCTTTGTGCTCCTGCTGGTGTTCCTCGTGCTCCTGATGCGGATGGAAAGGTGAGCTGTGCAACCAGGCCAAGGACCAGATTTGCTCCAGCTCAAGAGCAAACTCAGTTAGTAGCTGGAAGCAAGGGGCAACCATTCCCCCGCCCCAGCCACCAGTGTGTCCCATCAAGACCAGTTGCTCCCATGTTTTCTCCTGCAGTATCTGAAACATCACAGAGTTATGAGACAAAAAGAGTTGGCAGCCAACATTAATATACCAAATGGGGGAGGACTTCATGGTAAAGGGTTCAGTTTTTGCCTTCCAACCAAGCCAAGGGCCACCAACCAGAGCTAAGTACGGAAAGTGGTAATTAAGCCCTTTGGGGGGGCGGTCAAGCCCCTGCAGATCTGCTGCCAGTTACCCTGGTTCGGAGCTGCTGTCTGAATTTCACCCCTGGTAGGCATCCTTCGTCAAGAGCTGCAGTTGTCTCCAAGGCCATTTGGTGATTCTTTGACATGATCTGTAATGCCGCTTCATTGCATGGTAGATGTTGGGCTCTCCAGGGAAGGCGTTCTGTCGGGGATGCTCTAGGGGGATTTCCTGCTGCAGGCAGGGGGTTGGACTAGATGACCTACTAGGTCCCTTCCAACTCTAGGATTCTATGACTCTCTTCCCTTGGCTTAGCCTTGCCAGTCTGTGATTGGCAGATACCAATCTGTGACCCCCGGTTAGTTTATGAACAAGACCCCCTAACCTCTTTTCCCTCCCCACAGAGTGTGGCTGGTCTTGATGCCCAGAATCCCCAACCCCAGCAAAAAGTTTGAAGATCTCTTCACTGCCCACCAGGGCAACTTCTCGGTAAGAAGCCTGGCTTGCGGAGGCTCCATCTTGCTTTACGGATGGGGCGGAACAGAATCCTCAGCCAAATGCTGGTGGGAGACACAACTTCAGCATTGCTCAGGTGCACTTTGGGAGCAAAATAGTCAGGGTTTGCACTCCACTTTCTGGGGAACCCTGATACTCAGACCCACTTGGCAGGCAGGAAAATCCTTTTCTATGGCTGGACAGAAGGGAAAGACTGTCAGTCAAATGCACATCTCTGGTCTCCAAAAGCGGATATTAGGGCTGTGGGTGGCGCAAGCGGTTAAATCGCTGTGCCTGTTAACCAGCAGGCCAGGGTTTGATTCCCGTGTCGGCCCCACAAGACAGGGTGAGCTCCTGTCCTTAGCCCAGCTCTGTGACGCAGCTGGATCCAATCTTATTGGCTCTGCCTTTCCATTGGACTAATTCAGTGGTGCAGAGAGGGGGGATTTGCTGCTTGGGTAACAGCCTATCCTCCAAAACAATCCAACCCAGGCTTTCGTGCTTCGCGTGCAGCGTATGCAGCACCGAGCACGATACCATAGTTTCTCAAGACTGACGTACTGATTTTTTAAATACAGGGATTTGACTCAACCTGAACAACCACTGCAAATCACTGTTTAAAAAACTGCTTTTCTTACTGTTGTAGAGAGGCAGTCATGCAAGCAATCCTTCCATTCTTCAGTTGAGCCAGGCAAAGGCAACTGTTCCTTTGCTTTTTTAATTTGCTGACTGCCTCTCTACAACAGTAATAAAAGCTGTTTATAAACAACTGTAAAGGGATGCACTAAAGAGATGCACCAATTCTATTTATTTTTCAGCAGGGAGTCGCAGAACCAAATCCCTGCAGATACTAAGGCACATCCTTATTCCATTAGGAGCAGTGGAGGAACAAGAAACTTGAAAGTGGTTTAAACCTATTTTTCCCACGGTTTTTTATCCACTGATTTTTTTATCCAGGGAAGATTCTGGAACAGAACATTAGTGGATAATGAGGAACACATGTCCCTATTTTGGGTCCTGTCCCTGTTTTGAGAATTATGGCAACCCTATCTCAGACAGGAGGGTAACCTCTCAGATCAAGCAGGGGGGAAAGGAAATGTGGTGTAGAAGAGCCATTTGGAATTATGCCCATGCCAGGGACAAGTGCTTGAAAGATGGACTTTTATAGGGCCTGGTGGACAAGAATTACCCCATGGGGTCATCTGGTTACCCCAAGTTCAGGCAGACTGGGATTGCAGCCTATAGGGTGCTTAGGAGGTGCAGGGTGTGTGTGTGTGTGCGTGCAGGAGGCAGAACCTGACTTTTGGGAGGCTTGCTGTGCAACGTGGGTGGGGGGAGTTAAGGGGTCTGATCTGTCCTTCCCAGTGTGTCCTTTTCTTCTCTAGGAGTGGGCTGGAGTCTCCAAGGATGCTGTGGAGAGTTTTAAGCCAAACTACCGTGAGAGTATCTGCCGTGTCAGCGAACTGCTCCCTGGTGGGGGCTACTTGCCTGTCAGTAACGATGCCATGGGCAAGGCTGGCAGGGTGCCCAGGGGCTCCACGGACCACATCCCCAAGATCAGTCCTGAGTAATGCCTGCAGAAGCACTACTGGCAAGCGTGGATCAGTCCTGGGCAAGAAGCTGGTTATGCGTCCACCACCCTTTCCTGGGCATGATGTCCTTCACCCCCTCCGTGCTGTGGCTCATTGGGAAGCTAACCCTGGATTTTTAGGGGCTTTCAGTCTTCTAGAAGGATTGTGGTGCCCTTCTCCACTGATGCTCTTCCCCCTTTGGATCTCTTTACAGGCACACACAGCCCTTTGCCTCCCCGCCGTGCATGACCATTGCGATTCTTTGGGAACGCTCATTATGTACATGCTAATAAAAGACCACTGCATCTCAACCTTTCTGTCTCTGGCTTGATGTTGGCTCTGGGTCTGTTCAAAGGGCTGGTAAAGAGGCAATTAGGGTGAGGAAGGATCATCCTCATCCTCATGCTGAGCAAGTGGGAGTCACAGTTGGCGGCCTTGGCAGGGTCCAGCTGGAGAGACCTAAATAGACCAAGAAGCCAGTTGGAGCCTGAGACTCCATCAGGCCCAGTAGAACCAAGTGCATCCCCTGCATCCAGGGGGACTGAAAACCACAGCTCAGTACATGGCCCCACTTCTTGGAGAACTGGTGATGTGAGTCACCAGGATCAGGCCCCTTCTGCTTGCAAGCTGCCCAGTTGACATAGGGTTGCCATAATTCTCTTTCACAAAATTGGGACAGGACCCTCCGTCCCATTTGCCAGTATGTGAGCACAATCCTTCTGTTTTTCAGGACATATGGCAACCCTTCATAAGCTGAACCACTGAGCTCACCTTACAGCGGCGGGACCTTAATTACTGCTGCCCCCCAGAAAGACCTTGGACAGTTGGCTGACCATTGGCTGGATTTGATGGCTTAGGATTCCTGCGGCTAGACAAGAGACAGTCTCTCCATACCCATCTCCACTCAGGGCAGAGCAGTTTCATCCACCCACTCTCCTTCTATTGCTCACCCTACCCGCACACAGCAGAATTCAGGTCAACCTCTGGCACCATCCAGAGTCAAATGACATTCTGATCTCTTCTGGCTTTCATCAACGACTACCTTCCTTTCAACCCTTGGAACCAGAAGCCCCGACTCCCACACTGCAGTGTGACTTTGGATGGAAAATGTGAGCCCAGCCAGGTGATTTTGCCATGCTTGCAGTGCAGTCCTGTGCAGGTCTACTCAGAAGTAAGTTGCACTACATTTGATCCCAAGATAGGAAGGAACTTGCACCCAGATAGTTCTGCAGTGGGCTGCAGTCTAACACTGCAATACTAACCTGTAGTTAGGCCAGCCTAAGCCCCAGCACAAGTCCCGTGCTGAGCTGGGGGTGTCACCAAAGTGTTGTAAGACATTTCTGCACCACTCCTGGAGGACAGTTAGATCAGTGCACAGTCATGCGCTTGCCTTCCGACATCACCACAAGAATGGGAAGACCAGTGAGTTGTGCCAGTTCTAGCTTAGGATTGCAGCCTAAAACTACCAAACCCATGGAGCATCGTAACCACGAGCAAAACCACGTATCCACTCATTTCCAGCTTCCCTTGGTCTTGACTTACTTGGGTTCAATGCCCTGCTAAGCCTGGCCCTGTGACTTCAGTCCTAGATACAGCAGCCTTAGCTTCCTTCTCTGGCCTGTTTGTCGGTCAGCATTTCTTGCCACTTAACCACAACTTCCCCCAGAAAGACCAGTCCAGATGAGCACCAGCCCCAATGCCAGAGGCATACCATTTATATAGCATGGGTGCGTCTTGTGCCATGGGTGTGTGTGCCATTATATTGTCTTGTGCCATGGGTGCATACAAATTGGTGCCCATCCACCTAGCACTTCCCCCACCACCACAGTGTCCTTCTATGCCAGCCAGAGAACACTCCCCGGCTAGCTCAGAAGGGTGTGTGTGCGGTTCCAGCTCAGCCGTGCACGTGCCCTTCTGAGCCAGCCAGAAAATGTCCCCCGGCTGGCTCAGAAAGGTGCATGTGCAGTTCCAGCTGAGTCGCACATGCACCCTTCAGAACTAGCTGGGGAACACTGCTGGTTTGGAAGAGGGCATGTGTGTCTCAGCTGCTGAGCTGCGCATGTGCTCTTTGCAGCCAGCCAGAGAAACCCTGAGAGGTGTGCAGCTGCAGGTAAGACATGCATTGCTCTTCGCAGCCAGCCAGAGGGTTTTTTCTGTCCAGTTGTGATGGCGTCATGATACCACATAGTGTCATGATGTCATGTGTGCCGTGGGCACGTGGCAATGTTCGTACACCCCTGCCCAGTGGGTTTTCATTGGGCTTCTCAGGCTGGCATCTTCTCCTCCAGACTCCTTCTCTGTAGCCTCTTTGTCCTCAATGCAGCCTCTGGCTCCAGTCTATATGGTTTATATGCTGCCCCCATGCAGTCTGATCATCTGCTGTGCTCCTCTCCTGCCTCCTGGACAATGCCATCTCCAGCTTGAACACATCCCTCTTGTGGGGTGTCCACAAGAACTAGCTCCATTCATTTCTTCCAGGTCCTTGGGAGACTCCAGCCATGAAGCTGGGCTACAGTCTTCACCCCCCTTTTGGCCCAAGCATCTGATCAGAGCCAGGCTCCTTGTCCAGCCCAGCCAGCTGTGGGAATGGACAGTGTCTTGAGTTCATGGAGTGTTCCATTTATTTTATGGCATCACAATCACCCCAGGGTGGCCCAGAAGGCAGACGGCCGGCTGTGGCAAGGGGAGTTGGGGCATGTTTATCACCATTAAGCATGGAGGTAAGATCAAGCTCTCCAATGGGACATGGTCCCATGGAGGGAAGGAAGATCAAGACACCCAGTAGCACGTAGTTGGGGAGGGATGATATCAGTGGTGGTTTGGAGAAGCATGCATGGGGACCATACAGTGAGGGACTGCCCAGAAGCACAGCACCTCCTCCATGCTCTCTTCTGAATCACACCAGTTTGTCCAGCCTTAAGACTGGTGGCACCAGACCGGCAGAGAAGGAAGGAGCAACCAATTGCAGGGTTTTCACCATTGTGGCTCAGCGGGGGATTTCTTTTCTACTTGATCTGCCATTTCCTTCCTCTTGTCAAAAGGAGTGGGTAGCAAAACTAGACAGGGTGTTCTTGCTAGCTGGTGTCAGGAAGCGGCTTGATGTCAGGATCTGTCACCTGGACTCCCCACCACACTTGCCGCCACCTCAGCGTTTTCCTTCAACGCACTTGTGAGGTTTGCAGTTAGGGTTCACCCGGCGGGTTGCTCAGCTGGGCAGAACGCTTGCCCTGGGGTTCCAATTCTGAGGCTGCAATCCTAAAATCACTAACTGAAATCATTGAACTCAATGGAACTTTCTTCTGAGTAGACACAAATAGAATTGCACTGTGAATGCTCAGCAGCATCTCTAAATGAATGTGAGATATAACATAAAACCTAGCACAATTTGGGGATGTTTGCACGGTCTGGCACTGCTGGGCATGCCACGCTGGTCAACAGTAGGAAGCTTACGTGGGGTACAAGAGGAAAAAGTAGATCCCCCAGTGATCACCTTTGCTCTTCTTGCAGACAACCAACAGTTCCTGGCCAATATCAACTGCTCCGTCCTGCTCCTGTTGCACTACCTGCGTGAAAAGGTGGGCCTGGAGAGGACAGGTGAGGAGGAGAAGGGCTCCCACAGCACCAAGGAAGGGAAACACTTCTGGTCTGGGGCTTGGTGGGAGGTCTAGACTGGGAGTGGTGCAAATGTAGCCATGGCTGTGTTCTCTGGGTTCCTAGGCAGGTGGACTTCAGTCTTGGGAACTACCCAAGACATGTCAATCTGAGCTGCATGAACAGCCAAAGACTAGGGTTGCCATAATTCTCTTCCACAAAATCAGTCCGGGGCCTTCTGTCCCATTTGCTACTATATGAACACAATCCCCAAAAATCAGGATTGTCCCTGTTTTTTGGGACATATGGCAATCCTAACCCAAGACCTACCACATCCCCTGGGTGCCACCCTCTGGGAAAACCTGTACATCCATGTCTATAAGTGAGCAGGGTGACCATATGTTATAACCCCAAAAGAGGACAAGGCCCCCAAATGGAGGACATCCAAGAAAAATGTAGGACTTGACAAAATAAAAGCTAATACAGATATCCCCCACTTTCTTATCGTTCGTTTTCTGATTATTCCCCCTTTCAACACTTTTCAATTATACCCAGAACTAATTCATTCAATGCATGTTTCACTCTTTCAACCTCTCTCTGCTGTTCTAAAGGCCAAAATTGTCCTCCCCCATGTTGGAGCTCCAATTTCCAAAGGAATTAATGAGAATTCATTTGCAGAAATTTTGGGTGGCAGCAGGAATTTGCAAGATAAAAGGGCATTTGCTGTTTGCTAGCTAGAAAGCATTGGAAGAAACATTTATAAACTAAAAAGATGGGGTTTCACTTTTCAACCGTTTTCACTTTTGGACGGCGTTCTGGTCCCTAACCTGTCAAAAAAGAGGGGATGCTACTGTACTGTATTACTTACTATTCAATTTCAAACTATTATGTATAATTGATTGCATATAGGTTACAATCCTAACCACACTTTCCTTGGAGTAAATACTATGGAACACAATAGGACTTACTTTTGAGTAGACATGTTTAGGATTGCACTGATAATTTATGAATTCCAAGAAGGCTACATGCTGCCTGCTAACAAGGAAAAAGAGAACAATGAAGTTTTTTTCCAGGACACAAGGCTAAAAAGAGGACATGTCGTGGAAAAAAGAGGACATATGGTTATCCCACATGTGAGATGCCCACTAGGGTTCTACTCCACAGCTTTGACACTACCCTGCAGAGCAGCCCAAAAGGAGATGATGGGGGGGTCCCTTTCTCCAGGCAAGAAACACAGAGAAGGGAGGGTTGCACAAGGCCCCCTTGCAGGTGCAAAGAATTATGGTGGAATCCTCTTGGCCAGGGGTCTCCAAACGTTTTGGCAGGAGGGCCACATCATCTTTGACACTGATTTCAGGGGGCCAAAAAACTAATTTATGTTTCAAATTTGAATAAATTTACATAAATTTACACATAAGAATGTATTGGAGTGGATTCCGGAGCCTACCCAGGGGCCAGATAGAGGGGTCTTGAGGCTTGGTGAGGGCTACATCTGGCCCCTGGGCCTGGGCTTTGAGACCCCTACTCTTGGCAATGGGGACCTGCCATTGTGAGATATGATCAAAGCATTCATTTTATAGGCATTGATATGTATCGATTAATGCTTGGACCTTTAGCAGAAATATATTCATCAGACCCTGTGCTAGCGTTCACTGCAAAGCTCTTTGAAGCTTACCCACAAACAGATAGTGGGTTGAGGGCCTCTGAAGTTTAACCGCAACTGCCAAGTGAGTTCCTGTTTCAGTGGAAATTTTCCAAAATTACTTGTGTAGCAGAAGTTAAGAGGAACGAAAGTTAAAAGCTATGCTCAGGACTTTAAGTCAGAGAAACGAAAGTTAGAAGCGATGCTCAGGAACGATGTAGCAGCCCCGCCTCTTGCTGTGCTTTGATGACCAGAACTATAAAAGTTGGAATGTAAACCTTGCTCATGGCCAAAGTGTCCAGAGCCGAGTTGCTCAACCATTTTGGCCATTCAGCTGAATAAAGTTTTTGAACCTCACTCCGCTTTCTCAGATCCTTGTTTAAGTAATTGAAATCAGGTAACATTTTTCCTGGTGCCGTGACTCGGATCCTGAGGGAGGTATTTGTGGCGTTTCTGCCTCCCTACCAGGGGGGCCTCCGCATCACCTGCGTCCTGGTGCCCTTCGCACACGACTTTGGCGCCACCGGTCTGCTTGTACTGGGAGTCCTGGGAGAGGGCCGTTGAGACCCAGGTGAGCGGACGTTCCCCGACTTGGGACAAAACGGACTGAGACCAGAAGGAGCGCTCCAGACGTCCGGACTAGGTATAGTATAAGGGGCCCCGGGGAAAGAGAGAGGGTGAGCTTGGTCAGCCACCCCAGGGGTTCAGGACGGCTACAGCCAGTGCGGCTATAGACCATAGCCAGTGGTCCTGTGACCCCAGGTAACTGGGAGGTTGTGTGTGTGAATGAACATGTAAGGAATCTGAGACACCGAAAGAAGGAGACTTCTGCAGGTGGAGAGTAAAGCTTCTTCTCAGCCAGCATCTGCGTGACCTTCTTGGTGCATTTTCATACCTCCTCGAGGAGATTGGTCACCAAGGGGGGCGCGATTGATTCTCCCTAACTGTGAACTGAACAGACCCCTTCACTGTTTGGTCTGTTTCCCCTTCCTTTTGTGTTCTTGCCTGTTGTATTGTTTGTCATGGGTGGGTCTTGTTCCAAAAAAAAGTCCTCCAGTGTATGGCAAAGAGGCCGGGGAGGACCTAAATAAGGGACATTAGATTCAAGTGAAATAGATAGACCACCCAGAAAAGTGTTCGTAGTGTCCGCTTTCTCAGATCCTTGTTTAAGTAATTGAAATCAGGTAACACCATCACTCCAGGGTTCCTCATTGACCTCATTGACCTTTTTCAGATCCTATTGACTTGTGTGAAGAGAATGGGACGCTGAAGCTGCTTTTCCTGGTCAAGTTCCCAGAAGACAATGCCAGCAAGTTCCTCATCCCCCGTTACACTTACTACGTCTGTAAGGTGGAACGTGGTATCCCAGGTAAGCTCTAGGGCGAGGCAATGCTGGTAGTCGCCAGAGCCAAGTGTGAGTCATGCCAGCACCAAAATTGCCCCAGTCTCAGGAAAGGGGTCCCTTCCCATGGGTATCACCATCAGACAGACACAGATCACCCAAGAAGTGGTTGGGAGACTGAAGAGTCAGCAGCAAAGCCACAGGCATATAAGGCGTATAACATACTATATTTACTCAAATCTAACATGCATCTTTTCCAGCCAGATTAGCCCTACAATCCAGAGTAACTATGGGACATTACGTGCACCTGTAGTTACTGCACCACCTAGTGAAAACATATGGGAAATGTATATTGCAATCCAGAGTAAATTGTTCTTATGTTAGAGCAAGGACTCCCGTAGTTACTCTGGACTGCACCCTAAGTCTCCAAAATAGGGGTGCACATTAGATTCAGTGGTGCATTAGATTTGAATGAATACGGTCTTTTGATTATAAGTATTGGTCAGTATTTAGTTTAACAGTTTACTATGTTGTAATTAAAATGTAACACAAACCTGTTGTATAAAGTAGTGCAATTAGTAAAAATCATAACATAAACCCATCAGTAAAATTATGCAGTAAAATTAAATTTTGCACCTGCTTTGCAGCTGCGTGTTACAATTGCCAGTAAACATTTTTTTAAATCCCAAGCCATTTAAAATAGGGGTGTACATTAGAATCAATTGAGTATTTGATTCAAGTAAATATGGTACATTTTAAACCATAAAGGTCTCCCCGCCATAAAAGTTTCCCCAAGATGACATTCTCTCAAAAACTGTGCTTTGCACCCCCAGTGGCGTAGCCATTGGGGGTGCAAAACACTATTTTTGGAAAGAGGGTCACCTTGGTGTGCAAGTGCCCCCCTTCAGCATGTCCCTCTGTGCACCCTTTCTAGCTATGCCACTGCCCTGGTTAATGTCATGCACTTTGAGACCGCAGCTCTGACCCCCCCTTACTTGTTGCACCGGCAGGGGGCTGTTTTGGCACATGTGTCCAGGCTTCTGCCAGCTTACCTCTCAGCGGTTGGCAGCGATAATTGGCTGGAAGGCAGTGAGAATAATCAGCCAGAACGTTCCGCTGCTTATCTCTGGGCACCGATCGTGCTTTGCTGGAGTGCGGTGTAATGCACACAATGTGCAGTCACACGAATGGGTGATGTCGGGGGGGGTCATAACCGCTAACACTAAAGCTGTCTCTTTGCAGGGACCAAACAAGAAAACAGCTATCGGGCCTTCCGTCCAGTATTAAAGAATCCTCCCCCAGATTTGTTGGGTAAGAACCTGCAGTAAGTTATTATTTGCGTCCAGGGCTGAGCCCCAGCAGGTGCTGTACACAAAGCCCCTGAGCATGTGCAAAGTGGGAAGTGGTGGAACATTCACCACTGCTTTCCCCTCTGAGCAGTGATAGCTACATTTTTCAGCCTTCCCCCTTTCCCAAACATTTTTTGTGGACACCACATTTGTGGATCCCACCACCACCACCAAGGATGATAGTGCACAGAAACACAATGAGGACTCTGAATGGCTCTGAACCCTTGCCCACCCCCAAACATATATCTTCTGAAGGGCCAGATCCCTGCACAGCCAGATCCTGGCCACAAGAGTCCCTCCATCCTGGTCATCAACACTTCTTATAGGTCAGGTTGGTACTGCATGGTCTCCATACCAGTGGAGCCTATCACCTGTCCTGCTGTAAGGTCCACTAGTGTCATTAATACCCCTTGTCGAGATGGACTGAGCTGCTGAGCATCCTAATGACATCCATGGTTGTGTTGTCTGCATCTAATGCCACAGTCATGATGGTGACATGTCACCTATAGATCCCATGCACAATGTCTCTGGATACCGGTTACAGGGAAGCAGCAGCAGGAGAAGGATATGCCTCTGTTCCTGCTTATGGATTTCTTGGAGACAGCTACTAGCTACTGAAAGAAACAGGCTGGTGGACTCAGTCCTTGGGCCTGATCTTGCAGGACTTTTTTATGGAAGACTCAGGGCCTCTCTGCTTGCCCTGCAGAATCCCTGCGCAACCAGTGTGAGTTCCTGGAGAAGAGCCGTCTCAAGATGCTCAAAAGCCAAGACGGCAAGAAGACCCCGACCATGGAGTACCTCCTGTCTAGTATGGCAGGCCAGGTGGTGGTAAGTCTCCCATCTCTGTCCTGCCCTCCTTGACCAGCTTTCCTTCACTGTGGACAGAGCGTGATGGCTCCAAGACTTGCCCAACATGATGCAACCTTGCACTGGAGGTTTTTTGAAATGTCCCTATTTTTGCCTTTTAAGATCCCCCATAAAAAAAGTCTCTCAGTAAAAAAAGTGGTTTGCCAGCATTGTCCCCCCCTGCCCCCATGGCCTGCTTCCTCCCAGGGTCCCTGGAAATTACTTTACTGGGAGGGGAACCAGTGCAGCTGGTCTTCAGCATGCACCATTCATGTGCAAATTAGTGTGCATGGACACAAAGGCACCACATCTGCCTCTTTGCACAGCTGTAGCTACTGAGACTGTTTCAAACCGTGGCCAACACAAGCATACAAGCCTTTGGGGAGAAAGGTGGAGTACAAATCTAATAAATAAAATAAATATTGTGTTTACTTGAATATAACACTCCCCTTTTTCAGCCAAATTTCATCTCCAAAATGAGAGTGCACATTAGTTTTGAGTAAATATGGTATTTTGATTATAAGTCTAGGACAGCATTTAGTTTAACAATTTACCATATTGTAATAAAAAATGTAAGATCGAATCATAGAATCCTAGAGTTGGAAGGTACCTAAAAGGTCATCTAGTCCAACCCCCTCAGGGTGACCAGATGCCAAACTCAAAATTCCTGAACCCCAAGGCCAAAATTCCAACCCCCCAAGCCAAAATTCCTACCCACTTTAAAAAATGGCCAAAAATGTATTTTTTGTTTTTATATTTTTGTGGGTTTTTTTTGTTTTTTGGCCATAACGTTTGATTGGAAGGAGATATCTCAAAACTGATTTTTGCATTGGATTCTGCTCTTCAGTACGAATCCAATGACATATGACATGATGGATACTGCACACCATTGTGAAGTTAAAAATGAAGCCAAAATGTAGGACACCTAGACAGGAGGTTAAAAATCAGGACAAGTCTGGGTTTTTCCGGTCGTATGGTCACCCTGACACCCCCTGCCTGTAGCAGGAGAAAACCCATTATTGTATATAAAGTAGTGCAGTTAGGTAAACATCATAACACAAACCATTGTCATGTTATTATTGTCATACTAGCAAAAGGTACCCGCGTTGCAGGAGTAAAATATCCCCCATGTGCATCATCCCCCCATGCGCATCATTCTCCCATGCGTGACATCCTCCATGCGCATCAACCCTCATGCACATCAAACCCCCATGTGCAACATTCACCCATGCGCATCAAACCCCCATGTGCAGAGGTCGGCCCAGCCTGGTCCAAGATCCGGTTCGCTGGAAGTGGGAGGGGCCAGGGCGGGGTCAGGGGGCGGAGCGAGGGGCGGGGCGAGGGGTGGGCAACGTTGGCACCTGCACAGTGCCTGTACTGAAGCTGGCAGGCCAGCTTCAGTACAGGCACTGCACTTGCGCCAACGTTGGCGCCTGCGTGGTGCCTGCCCTGAAGTGGGCCAGCCTTCTTCAGAGTAGGCACTGCGCAAGCATCAACATTGGCGCTTGCGCGGTGCTTGCTGCCCTGAAGTGGTCGCCTGCGTCAGAGGAGGCAGCGCGCAAGCGTCAACATTGGCGCTTGTGCAGTGCCTGCCCTGAAGCGGGCAGCCTGCTTCAGAGCAGGCACCACGCAAGTGCCAATGTTGGCACTTGCGCGGTAGGCACCAAAACATGGCAGCCGGCCCGAACCGGTCCGCTATGTTTTTGCGTTTCCCCGCTGCTGGCAGTTCGCCAGCGGAAGGGAAATGGGAAGATCCGGTTTGGGCGAGTAGGCCCAAACCGGCATCTGCCCACCCCTGCCCATTTGCATCAACCCCCATGTGCATCAATCCCCCATGCGCATCAAAATCCCATTGTTGAATGCAGTAAAATTAAATTTTACACTTGTTTTGCAGCCTTGCATTACAATTTCCAGTAAACATTTTTTTAATCTTACGCCTTTTAAAGTCGGGGTGGACATTAGATTCAAGTAAATACTCTCTTTGGCCCAGAGAACTGTCATCCTCATAATCTTCACACCAGGACGGGAAATGCTATTGTAGGGAACACAGACTGGTGGTGAAGAGTGGTAGAGAGTGGGGCTTGCAATGTGAGAAGTGGGGTGTCCCACTCAGGCACCTGCCTTATCTGATGTTGATTGATTGATTGATTGATTGATTGATTGATTGATTGATTGATTGATTGATTGATTGATTGAAGCATCAGGAGGAAGGTAGGCACTGACTTTCACCTCCTCCACCAAACCTTCAACCAACTGACCATATGTCTGTCTTCTCCGTATAGGGCAGAAGCAGTGGGAAGGGTGCAAGCAGCGGATCAAGCAGTGTTGATGATGAGGGCGCACCCCGGAAGATCACCGCCTCTGCCAAGTCTAGATTGGAATCCAGCAGGAAGGACAAGCACCGCTAAGAACTGATAGAGACCCCCAGAGCAAGCCGTGATTTCTTCTGAGGGTCAGGGGTGCAGCAGTGTTGGAACACCATTGCCCACCATTGTTGTGAGCCTGCATGTGAATAAAGGCCTCTGGGGCCAGGAGTCAGACAGGGGAGCTCAACCTGCTTCCCTCTTTCTGCAATGTGCAGAGGGGAGGCAAGCAGGAGGGAGATGCGCTATGCATGGCACCGAGTGGTGTGCATTGGATGGCGTTGCATTGCATTGCTGCTGCATTGTCTGTTGAACCAATTTTGCATTCAGAGCTGGAGCCCCGTTATGGTGTTGGAAGCTGATGTCACCAGGAAGCCTCCTGATTGGAGGCCTGGAAGGGAAGCTGCCGCAGAAAGTGGATTTGCCAGATCACGGAGGCTCATGGCAAGTACATGGCACAGTTGCAGGGCTGCACCGGCTAAGGCTCGCTTGTGTTCCCTCCTGTCCTCCATGCATGCCTGGCTGCTCTGCCTCCTTGGCAATCATTCATCTGGACTGGCACATATGGGTGGGGGGGGGGCAGCCTAAGATGGCATCTATGGCCAGGTAACATCCACCACAGGTGGCATTCAGTATGTCATCAGGATAGAAGCCTCAATGATCCTGGTCTGCAGTACAGCCAGTTCCCCAAGTGGGTGGGTGGAAAGGAGAGCTTGATCCAGAAAACTCTGGAATTCTCTTGCTTCTCTCCAAACTTGGATAAAATGGAGCAGGGGCTGATTTCGGATGTCCCAAAAGGATGCTCCGATCCTATGAATCACAGAGACAGAGGGTCCCCCTGAAGCTCCGGGTCCACTTTCAGAGCATTTCCACCAGAGCCATCTCTAGAGGCCCAAACTGGGCTTCCACGGAAAGAGAAGCAGGACAAGGGAGAGGGTTTAGATGTGCTGCACTCTTCAAAATGTGGGCAGCGTGCAGGCCTTTGCTTCCACAAGTGTGAGCGTGTCTGCTAAAGGCATGCAGGAGAGACCCCACACAGCCCCCCCTCCACCAGCTCCTTGATGCAACAAAAGGAGGATGAGAATCACTTGTTGGAATGGCTCGGTGTGGCTAATAGTGGCATCAACAACATCCAAGGTTCTGATCCAGTGACTTTTTGCATGCCAGTGTAAAGGGCTTGGTCCTCCACAGGGCTGGCTGTGTGCAGTTTGTTGCACTACTTCTCCAAATGCCCTTTTTTGTCATTTACACATGTATGCATTTGTCTCGCAGGCAATGTCAAAACAGTTGTGCAGCCTCTCCGTATTGATGCACAACAAAACATTGTGAAAAGAGAAGCCGGGGGGAAAAACACAGGGTCTGCAACCCAGCTGGACAACAGGCCCACCTGGTTCTGTGCCAGGAGTAAAGCAGTAGATCAAGGATGTGCACCTTTGATGATGGATCATGGGGGTGAACAGGACTTCTGGCTCCTGACATGTTTTTATGCACGGCAGTCACAGTCAGCTGCCAGGAGGGCAATGGATTGCACAAAGCACCTTGGTTGCCACATCATCCATGCGCCGCTGGGGGGTTCCTGTTATGCCTGCCGTCCTGTGAAGATCCTCCACATTCTATGCACATGGAAAGGGATGTTAGGAGGACTAGAAGGCTGTGAGGGATCACCATCATTGGGCTGTAGTGAGGAGGGGGGATCAGGAGGTGTAAGATCCCAAATGGTTTTGTGATATTGTTTAATATTAACGTTCGGCATAAAGTCTGGGATTGTTCAATACTCTTTTTATCCCAATAAACTGTAATAAATGTTGACATAATTCTAGTTTCCAGAGATGCTTACATATCAGAATCAGAAGCTTTCCCACCACTATTTGCACTTCAAATTGGCTAAGGGCAAAATCCTAAATGTTTCTACTCAAAAGTAAGCTCCATTGTGTTCAATTGATCTTACTCGCAGGAAAGTGTGTTTAGGATTGCAGCCTAAACAAGCAACTTGGCTGTCTGTTCGTACCCTAGCTTGTTTACTCAGAAGTAAGTCCCATTGTCTTCTTTAGGCCTGCCTTTCAGGAAAGGGTGCAAAGGATTGCAGCCCCCATCTCTCAAGTTACCTTTACGTCTCTTATATCCTGCAAGTAACCATATACTGTTACAGTAACATATACTGTCAACATTCACAGAAATGCAACTCAGACACAAAGGACACGCAAACAAAGATTCATAAAAATCGCTGCAATCATTTATTTATTAATGGCCCAACATCTGGTTCGCTGGAAGTTGGCGGGCCAGGACAGGGTCAGGGGGCAGGACCTGGGTCAGGGAGTGGGGTCGGGGGCAGGTCAGGGCTGGGGCTGGGGAGGGCACACCACCCACACCAGCGTGCTTCAGGTGCGGGTGGGCGAGGCGAGGGGCAGGCCCCTACCCGGCGCACTGCGCATGAGCGAACCCTGGCTCACGCACTGTGCATCTTCCCCAGCTGGAGGAGATGCACTGTGCGTGCGCTGAGGTCGGCGCATGCGTAGTGCATCTCCTCCCCGGCATGCCGAACTGGTACACTGGGTTTTCTCCCCCCCCCCCCATTGCTACTAGATCAGTAGTGGGGGGGCCAAGGGAACAACCGGTTCGGGCAATCCGGCCCGAACCGACTTTGGCCCACCACTGACTGGAACATATATCTTAAAACAAAATTAAAACATAATAAGATCCATTTGGAGGAGGGGAAAACTTAAGTACAGGAGGCAGACAACCCATCACCGAAATGCCAGATGAAAAAAAAGTTTTGAGCCCTCACTGGAACAACATCTGAACTCCCATGGTAGGGAGTTCTATAACTGTGGTGCCACTACTCGCCCCTGTCCAGCCGTCCCCCTGCCTTTGGAGAAAGGTGGTACTTGTAGGAAAACTTCCTTCAGATGACCTAAGAGGACAGCCTGGAACACACTGGAGAAGGTGGTCATTACTGACGCACAGTGGTGTAGCTAGGCAGGCAGGGGGTGCAGTTGCACAGCCCTGGGTATCATCTATATATCATCATCACTGGCATCCTTCAGTCTGGAAAGACTATGGTATCGTGCTCAACACTGCATGCACCAATGCCTGGGTAGATTGATATGGAGGATAGGCTGCTACCCAAGCAGCAAATCCCCCTTCCCCACGCCACTGAAATAATCCAATGGAAAGGCAGAGCTGATAGCAGCAGCAGAGCTGCATCGCAGGAGTTACCAGAACGTGACTGTAACACAGTCACAAACTGCTTCCGGGACTCCAGCTCCAGAGGTGGCCCGGAGGTTGGCTCCTGAAGCCTTTCCCATCAATGGGTAAAGCCACAAGGCAGTGGAGGTGGGAGGTGGGAGTTTTCCTTCTCCAGACAACCCACATTCAGTGGGATTTGGGACAGGTTTAGTCTGGCTCCTCAACAACTGCCTGTCTGGCATGGGAGTCCCTGCCAGGAGCTACGCTACCCCCAGCATAACCCTTTGGATCACTGAAGCACACAATCCCACCACCACAAAAGGTTCTGTTCATTGGTGGGGGATGTATATGTAGGTTTCTCACCCCTGTGGGTGGTATGTGTGTGTGTTATCCTCAATCTGGGGTCCCCTACCAGAGGCCTGGGAGTTTGAGGGTTCTGCGCAGTATCTTAGCTGTTCCTAGCAATGCGCTTTTCTGGATCGAGTGTTCTGATGTCCTTCCTGGAATCTGTTGGAGCCATTTTTCCAGCTTGGGTGTCACAGCCCCTAGTGCTCCAGTCACTATTGGGATCACATCCACCTTCACTTGCCACAGTCTTTCTAATTCCTCCTTCAAACCCTGATACTTTTCCACCTTTTCATGCTCTTTTTTCCTGATGTTGCTGTCGTTTGGTATCGCTACGTCTCTCACCAGGGCTGTCTTCTGGGCCTGATCTACCACCACAATGTCTGGCTGGTTAGCCAGTACCTTCTTGTCTGTCTGGATATGGAAGTCCCACAGGACCTTAGCCCTGTCATTTTCCACCACCTTCAGAGGGGTCTCCCATCTGGTCTTAGGGGGTTAATACATAGGCTGAGCAGATGTTCCTATACATGATGCCAGCTACTTGGTTGTGCCGTTCAACGTATGCTGTTCCTGCCTGCATCTTACATCCTGTGGACCATGATGTGTTGAACTGTCTCTGACTTTTCTCAGCACAACCTGCACTTTGGGTCTTGTCTTGTTTAGGGTGACCATATGACTGGAAAAAACCCTGATCTGTCTGGACTTTTAGCCTCCTGTCCGGGTGTCCTACATTTTGGCTTCATTTTTGAACTTCACGGTGGTGCACATGTCATGTCATATGTCATTGGATTCATATCATGTCATATGTAATCCTGGGCTGTAACAAACAGAATGAATTTCAACAGGGAGAAGTGGAAGGTTCTGCACTTAGGCAATAAAAACCAAAAACATAGGTATAAAATGGGGGATACTTGGCTTGGCAGCACAACATGTGAGCGGGATCTTGGAGTCGCCGTGGATAACAAGCTGAACATGAGTCAGCATGTGATGTGTCTGCAAAGAAGGCAAATGCCATTTGAGGCTGCATTAAGAGGACTGGAGCTTCCAAGTCACGAGAAGTTCTAGTTCCTCTTTATTCTGCATTGGTGAGACCTCACCTTGAGTCCTGTGTTCAGTTCTGGGCACCTCACTTGAAGAAAGATGCAGCCAAACTGGAGCAAGTCCAGAGGAGAGCGACAAGAATGATCAGTGGGATGGAAGGGAAGCCCTACCAGGAAAGGTTGGGGGAACTTGGGATGTTCAGCCTGGAGAAGAGGAGGCTGAGGGGAGACATGATTGCCCTCTTCAGATACCTGAAGGGCTGTCATAGGGAGGAAGGGGCCAATTTGTTCATAGCTGCTTCTGAAAGCAGAACTAGAACCAATGGGTACAAACTGCAAGAGAGGAGATTCCGGCTGGAAATCCGGAAAAAATTCCTGACTGTGAGGGCGGTTGGGCAGTGGAACAGATTGCCAAGGGAGGTGGTGGACTCTCCCTCACTGGGGATCTTCAAGCAGAGGCTCGATGAGCACCTGTTGGAGATGCTCTAGGGGGAATTCCTGCTGCAGGCAGGGGGTTGGACTAGATGACCTACTAGGTCCCTTCCAACTCTATGATTCTATGATTCTATATGTCATTGGATTCATGTTGAAGAGCAGAATCCAATGCAAAAATTGGTTTTGAGATATCTCCTTCCTATCAAACGTTATGGCTAGAAAACTGAAATACAAAAAATATAAAAGCAAAACAAAAATACATTTTTGGGCATTTTTTTAAGTGGGTAGGAATTTTGGCTTCGGGATTCAGGAATTTGGGGTTTGGCATCTGGTCACCCTGCTTGTATGGTAAATCCCCGCTTGCTTCTATGGATCTGGTACTTAGTGCCTGTTCTTGTGCTGCCATGACAAGGGCTTCAGTGCTGTCTTTGAAGCCGGCTCTTTCCAGCCACTGATAGGATTTCCCAATATCAGCGACTTCGGTTATCTGGCGATGGTACATCCCGTGCAGGGTCTTATCTTGCCAGGACACTTCCTCAGTTTGATCTTCCTTCGGTATTTGCTGTTGCTGTTGTTGCTGGAGACATTCTCTCATCAGCTCATCTTTGGGTGCATCTCAGTGATGTATTCCTGGATATTCTGGGTTTCATCCAGGATAGTAGTTTTGATGCTCATCAGACTCCAGCCGCCCTCTTTCCGACTAGTGTATAGTCTCTGGATGTTAGACTTGGGGTGGAAACCCCCATGCATTGTGAGGAGCTTTCGGGTCTTCACACTGAGCGCCTCCATTTCTTTCTGTGGCCAGTTTACTATGCCAGCAGGGTATCTGATGACTGGCAGCGCATATGTATTGATGGCATGGATCCTATTTTTCCCATTGAGCTGGCTTTTCTTTGCGTATTCTTTGATGGTACTTGGATATTGCTGTCTTCCTTGCCTCCTCTTCATGATTACCGTGGGATTGTGGGATGCCTAGGTACTTATAGTTGGTCTCTACATCTGTTATGTACCCTGTTGGTAGTTCTACCCCACTGGTCTTCACCACTTTTCCTCTCTTTACGATCATTCGGCTGCACTTATCCAGGCCGAATGACATCCCAATATCCTCACTGTAGATCCTTGTCAGGTGTATCAGTGAGTCGATGTCTCGTTCATTCTTTGCATACAGCTTGATGTCATCCATGTAGAGGAGGTGGCTGATGGTCGTTCCACTCTTGAACTTGTACCCATATCCAGTCTTTGCTATTATTTCGCTTAGGGGATTCAGGCCTATGCAGAACAGCAGGGGAGACAGTGCATCACCTTCGTATATGCCGTGCTTGATGGATGCTTGTGCTATTTCCTTTGCGTTGACTTCCAGTGTTGTCTTCCATTGCCCCATGGAGTTCTTAAGGAAGGTCATTAGGGTCCTCTTCACTTTGTATAATGCCAGGCGCTCACAAATCCATGTATGTGGCATTGCGTTTTGTGTGTGTGTGTGTGTATGTGTATGTGTGTATATATGTGTGTGTGTGTTTGTGTATGTATATATGTGTGAGTGTGTGTATATATATATGTGTGTGTATAGATATGTGTGTGTTTGTGTATGTGTGTGTATATTTGTGTGAGTGTGTATATATATGTGTGTGTATATATAGTGTGTGTGTATATATGTGTGTGTGTTTGTGTATGTATATATGTGTGAGTGTGTGTATATATATGTGTGTGTGTATAGATATGTGTGTGTTTGTGTATGTGTGTGTATATTTGTGTGAGTGTGTATATATATGTGTGTGTGTATATAGTGTGTGTATATATGTGTGTGTGTTTGTGTATGTATATATGTGTGAGTGTGTATATATATGTGTGTGTATATATATATGTGTATAGATATGTGTGTGTTTGAGTATGTGTGTGTATATATGTGTGAGTGTTTGTGTATGTGTGTATATGTGTGAATGTGTATATGTGTGTGTGTATATATGTGTGAATGTGTATATGTGTGTGTGTGTATATATGTGTGTGTGTATATATATATGTATGTGTGTTGTGTATGTGTGTGTATATATGTGTGAGTGTTTGTGTATGTGTGTGTGTATATATGTGTGTGTGTATACAGTGGTACCTTGGGTAAAGAGTGTTTTAGGTTGGATATCAGGAAAAAATTCCTGATGGTTCGGGGGTTTGGCAGTGGAAGAGATTGCCAAGGGAGGTGGTGGACTCTCCCTCTCTGGGGATCTTCAAGCAGAGGCTCCACCAGCACCTGTCGGGGATGCTCTAGGGGGATTTCCTGCTGCAGGCAGGGGTTGGACTAGATGACCTACTGGGTCCCTTCCCACTCTAGAATTCAATGATTCTATTCTATGATTCTAGGTAAAGAGCTAAATTTTCTCAGAAAGGTTGACTTGTGTAAAGAGCACTTCTAAGGAAGTTTGGAAGAGGCTTCCATGGCCAGGGAACTCATGTGGGGTCTGGGGGGGGGGGGGAGCAGCCTGAGTCAGGTTTGTATGTGGGGTCTGTGTGTGGCAGTGTGGAAGGTGTGCCTTATCAATGTTCTAGTGCTGCTCCCTATAAGCAGCTGGGGAATGTTCAGGTTGCACATGAAGACAAAGATTCCATTGAGCCATGGAGAGCAGTGACTCCATTAGTGAGTGTGAAAGAGCACAATCCTAACCATGTCTATGCAGATGTAAGCCCTATTGTGTCCAATGGGTCTTACTCCCAGGAAGGTGCTTTTAGGATTGCAGCCAATGTCATGAAGGTTTTCAAAGGTACTGGACAGTATTTTCTTTATTGCAGTGTTGTGTTACTGTATATTACTGTGTTCTGTCGTCATTTTTACATCCAGTTAAGATTTTTATATGAATATTTTTTGGGTTCTGGAACCAACTGAGTTTCCATTATTTCCTATGGAAAAATCCGCTTCACATAAAGAGCGTTTCACGTAACAAGCATTCCTCCAGAACAAATTAAATTTGTTACAGTGCCACTGTGTGTACACACACACACACACACACACACACACGTTTCCTGAAAATAAGATGCTGTCTTATTATATTGTAGAGATAGAGATGATATTGATGAGCACTAATACTTTCTCTGGAATGAATTATGGAGCCTCTCAGTGCATCAGTCAGTCCCTCCTTCCCTGGGAGCGGAAGGCTATGCGGGTCTACTCAGAAGTAAGCCCATTATAACCAATGGGTCTTACTCCCAGGTAGGTGTTGCTAGCCTTGGGTAAAAAACAAGCCGCGGTCCCTTTAAGGGCTGTCCGGGGACAACACGCTGGATCTGTAGCCCCGCCCACTTTCCCTGAAATGGGCGTGGCCTCACCAATTGACGAGCAGGTAACTTTCCATTGCTGCCCACGTGGTCTCGCCGCCCACCCCGCGGAGACTTGCTCGGGCTCCGCCCCTGGCCTCTGATTGGTCGGACAGGCGGCCCTGGCCACGCCCCTCCGACTGATTGGTCGGCAGGCGCTGGTGGGCCACGCCCCCAGAGGCTGACTCCAGCTGGGCTGTCGGGGCTGCTGCGCCGGTTGGAGGCTGCAGAGGAGGGAAGAGCCGGCAAGATGATCCTCTGCCCCCCTAGCACAGACCGCCCCCGCGGGAAGCAGTGCCAGCGCCTGCAGGTAGGCTTACTCGCGAGTAGGCCCATTGGCTGCAGTGGGGCTTGCTTCTGAGTAGGCTGCATGGGGCTGGCTCACAGGCTGCAACACTAGCCCAGCCCCCTTTACCTGCGAGTAAGCCCATTGACTTCAATGGGCTTACTTCTGAGTAGGCATACACAGGATTGGGCTCTCAGACTGCACCCCTAGCCATGGTTACCTGCGAGTAACCCCTGTTGACTGTAATGGGACTTGCTTCTAAGTAGGCATGCATAGGTTGGGCTGCGATCTTCTCCAAGCTTAACCTGGGAGTAAATCCCATTGATTATAATCGGGCTTACTTCTGAGTAGGCATGCCTAGGATTGGTGTCTCAGGCTGCAACTCTAGCCACATTTTGCCTGGGAGTAAGCTCCATTATTTTTAATGGGATTTACTTCTGTGTAGGGATGCATAGGATTGGCCTCTCAGACTGCATCCCTAGCCACAGTTACCTGCGAGTAACCCCATTGACTATAATGGGACTTCTGAGTAGACACACATAGATGGCAGCTTAACGTGGGACTGAGTCCCATTTATTGTAATGGAGCTTACTTCTGAGTAGGCATGCCTAGGATTGGTGTCCCAGGCTGCAACCCTAGCCACATTTACCTGCGAATAAACCCAATTCCCTTCAATGGTACTTACTTTTGAGTAGACATGCATAAGATGGATTGCCATCCTCTCCAAGCTTAACCGAGGAGTAAACCCCATTGATTATAATATGGCTTACTTCTGAGTAACCATGCATAGGATTTGACTGTGATCTTATCCACGTTTAACCTCGAAATAAGTCCCATTGATTATAATGGGGCTTACTTTTGAGTAGACATGAAGAGGATGGGTTGCAATCCTAAGACTGTGATCCTATCCACCTTTAACCTAGAAGTAAGCCCCATTGATTACATGGGTGACTTCTGAGTAGTCATGCATAGGGTTGGGGTCTCAGGCTCCAACCGTAGCCACACTTTCCTGCGAGTAAGCCCATTGATTATAATGGTGATTACTTCTGAGTAGAGATACACAGGCTGGGATGCAATCCGATGGATGAGATCCTTAAGTGAGAGCAAGCTTCATTGACTGTAATGGGGGCTTAATTTACTATAATGGGATTTACTCCCGAGTAGGCATGCATCGCATTGTGCTTCTGCTGGAAAAGTACCAGCAGCGGACTCAGCATTCCCCCCCAAAAAAGAAATTTCCAGGGTGTCATTGGAGCTTTTATGGAACTGGACATGGACTCCCCCATTAGTTCCTGGGGGGGGCTCTTGCAGCCTCCTCTGGAGTAAGGTGTTCCCCCACCATTTAAATCTTCTTGCATAGAGGTGCATGATCTCCCCTATAAAAATTGCCCCCCAATTACTTTGTGCTTGGTGCTGAATGGGTGGGAGGAAGGCAGGGGAGGCAGAGCCTGTATCTGCCTCCCCCCTGCCAACCCTTGCTCCAAGATCTGGCTTCCAGGGCTGGAGAGGTTGCAAAGAAGTCTCAGCAGGGCTGGAGGAAAACTTTTTGGGGGGGTCTCCCCTGCAGCAGCGCCCCCTTCCCGCCTGCCTTTGTCCTGTCCAGGGATGCGGAGATGCTGCCTCTCCCCCCCCCCCCCCCCACTGCCAATCAAAGTTGTTTTTCTCTTTGCTCCTGCAATTCCTGGTGGCGTCGCGAGGGGGCGCTGCTGCACCTTCCCTTTTTGGGGGGGTCGCTTGCAGAGACAATGGACCAGCACTGGGCTGGGGAAGGGGGGCTGCTTGGCTGTGCTGAGAGGGGGGCGTGTTCTTCACAATCCATTTCTCTCTCCATCTTTTTTGGGGTACATCTTTTTGGGGGGGTATTTTTCCCTGGACCCTTCCCCACTTTTGGGGGTCTCCTATTGTAATTTCACTTTTCTTTCAATTTTCTCTTTTTTGAGGGGTACCCTCTTTTCTGCTTTGTGCAAATATGTTCCCCCCACTTCCGGGGGTCTTTATCCTCTTCCCCCTCCCCACTTTTTATTTCCAGATGATGCCCCCTTTCCTTGGGGGAATCAAAATGAACCTATGACACCCCCTATTTTTTTAAGCAAATCACTCACACCCCATTATTGCCTTAAATAAAAAATAAATAACAATTAAATAATAATCACTGCCTTAAAAAAAGTAGAAGTGATGTCAGAAAATATTGGGGGGTGCTATATTCCCCCTACCCAGCTTGAATGGTGGTGTGACCTGGTGCCTGGCAGTGCCAGCTTTGGACCCCAACTTCATTCATTGTTCTGCCTGGTGCCCAATCAGTACCTGGTTCCAAAAAAATCCCATCATTCCAAAAGGGGGGGGGGTCTTGCTGACCTTGATCCAGCCCTTAAGGGGGGGGGTCCCTCCAGGGTGAATAGTTAGAGGGGATAATTCATTTGAGGTGTGCTACATAAATAAATAAACAAATAAATAATGAGAGGGGCCAAATTCCCTTGGATTGAAAAGGGGGGGGGGCAAGGGAGGCATTAGGGGGGTTTGGACTTGCAGCCAAGACCCTCCCCTTTGCAGTGGAGGGCTCTGGTGTATTCATCTCAGAGTGACCGTCTGTCCTCTTTTCCCAGGACATGTCCTCTTTTTTAATAGCATGGGGGAAAAATCTTCATTGTCCTTCTTTTCCTTGTGAGCAGGCAGCAGATTGTCTTTTGTTACTGATACATTTTACATAATAAATTACAGTACTGTTATTTAAATGTAACACTATAATAAGTAATATAAATTTAATAAGATAGTGTTTAAATTAATTTCATTAAAGCAGTAGCTCTGTTTTGTGTTTTGTTTGGTCATGTCCTACATTTTTCTTGGGCGTCCTACATTTTGAGTTGGCCATGTCCAGGGTGACCAAATGTCCCCTTTTCCCAGGGCTTGTCCTGGATTTTAGTCTTATGTCCTGGGGAAAAACTTCATTATTCTCCTTTTCCTTGTGAGCAGGCAGCATGTAGCCTTCTTGGAATTCATAAACTATACATACTTAATTATTTGTAAGAGTTTTAAATTTAATAGTAATGAGCAATATAGTGTAATATATGTTAGTAATATGTACAAATGATTTTAGCTTTTATTTTTTAATTTTCTACATTTTTCTTGGGTATCCTACATTTTGTCCTCTTTTTAAAGTTTGACCTATGGTCACCCTGGCCATGTCCTCCTTTTTGGTTATGACACCTGGTC
Organism: Cryptoblepharus egeriae; assembly: GCA_030015325.1. Classification (NCBI taxonomy): domain Eukaryota; kingdom Metazoa; phylum Chordata; class Lepidosauria; order Squamata; family Scincidae; genus Cryptoblepharus; species Cryptoblepharus egeriae. Next base: position 1,032,193 of record JAREYC010000016.1, read on the forward strand.
ACCTGACCCGTCTGGTCTTCTGGCCCAGCAGGTGTTGGGGTCTTCCTAGGAGACCTGGGGTTTGGGGCACTTCCACCGACCCCCAGCTCCACCCCAGGCCACTTCCCTCTTGTTTGGCGCTCAGGAATGTTATTTGTGGCGCCTGGAGGAGTGGAAAGGGAAGCCCAGCCTGGATCATCCAGCTGGGGTGTTTTTCCACTGAGTGTGTGCCTCTTCCCCCCTCCTCTCCCCCATGGCCCGTTCTCGCCCCAGCAAATGAGCAAGCCTGGTGGAACTGGCAGAGCAGCCCCGTAGCCCTGGGGAGATGGCCTGATCCTACATAAATGGGGTCAGGCCACCCTGTTCAGTCTGAACCGTCTTCCCACCACCCCTGCAAGGCTGGGCACAACTCTTGGGCCGTTGGGAGGAGAGTGGCACCGAATGCTGGTAGATGGAGGGGAGCTGCCACTCTTTCTTGGCATGCAGAAGGTCCCATATGGATCATCAGGCAGGGCCAGAGAAGTACCACCTCTCTCCAGACCCACGGACGATGCCCACCAGAGTAATACTGAACCAGGTGAACCAACAGTCTGACTCAGTGCAAGTCACCCATTGGTGAGCATCTGTCTGGTTCGGGTCTATGGCTCCAGAGGGGACTCAGGACCCCTCTCTCCTGCAGTCTCGTTGTACTTGTTGCTGTCAGGGAAGGGGCAAATGGTGCCAGCCTGGGCATGCAGCCAGCCATGTCTTTCAGCATTAACGGGAGCACCCCCTCTTTTTGGCACCCTTCGGCAGTGGCATAACTTGAGGGGATGGCTCTGTTTTGCATCTCCTTCCTGGAATGGCTCCAAAGGAGTAAGTCTCCTTCCAAGACTGACTGCACCACCTCCTAAAGCTATGCCACTGGAATAGGGCCGACTGGGCCAACTGGGAATTGTGGAACTGGTGCTACAACTCAACACCTTTGTTTCTTGAGAACCCTATGAATGGAAATGGAAGTGCCTGAGGGTCCCCCAATATGTTTCCAGGTGAGGTGCAGGAATTAAGGTTTTTCCTTGAGGCTATAGGACTTGAGGGGTCTAGTTGCAAGGCGGACTAGTTGAGGGAACTAGTTGCAATGGGTTAGGGACGGAGCTCCTGAACCCAAAAGTCATAGGGAAGCTATGCTGATGCTGTGGCCTGCCTGGTTCTGAAGTGGGCAAGGTGGCACCGTGGAAGTCCAGGAGACGTCCCTGGGTCGGAAACCTTAAATTTTGAGAATTTTAGCTTCCCTTTTTAAGGAAAACAGAGAAGGGAAGCTTCCATCCCAGCCAATGCTGTGGAATGAACGAATGATTTTATTTATTTATTTATTTGTTTGTTTATTTGTTTGTTTATTTATTTATTTATTTATTTATTTGTGCCCTGCTTTACTTATGAAGACCCAAGTTGGGTGGCTACATCCAAAAGTTCATATTAAATTATGTACTTTTAAATTATGTACATTTATGGCTAAAAATTATGTATTGGGTCAGGGAGAATTCTGGACAGGAATAGTAGTTATGGGGGGGCTGCAAAACTATGTTGCACTGACTCTCCCTAGCAAAGGCAGAACCCATTTATGCAAATACATGCAATTAAGTTTCAGCCCCATCATTTATGATGAGAGCAGAATCCAGTTTTCGAGAAAGCAGACTGTAGATAATAACAAATAAAATAACAATAATAATACAATACAAAAAATAATACAAGGCAATGCAATGTATCTCAAGTCAAGCAGACTGAGCTCCCTGTGATCACGTTGGCGTTTGAGTTGCACTCATGCAAATGAAATAAAAATAATAAAAAATAATAAAACAAAAAGTAATTCAAAGCAATGTAATACGTCTCATGTCATGCGGTCTATGAGCTTCCTGTGACCACTTTGGCCTTTAAGTTGCGCTCATGCAAACATGGTGCATGTTTCTGACGGCTGTTTAGCAGCATCCTCTACCAAAACAGCACCTAACATGCAAATGTCTCTTCCGTTTTTTTCCTCTCCTCCTCCCCCCCCCCTTCCCAACAGGCAAAGATGAACACAAGTGACAAGGAACGGACCCCCCAGTTGCTCTTTGTGAAAGCCCTGGCCAGCAGGGGGCGCCTCGAGGCCATCATGCAACAGATGGGGTACCACCCCCAATACCTGGACAGCTTCCTCCGAATGCAACATTACCTCCTGCACATGGACGGTCCGTTGCCCTTTGACTGCCGCCACTACATTGCTATCATGGTGAGTGCCGGTGCTTTTCCCGGCAAGGCAGCTGGAGCCAGTTCCATGCCTTTCTGTAGGTGTAATGCAAGCCAACCTGTCCTCCCAAGTGGTGGCATAGCTAAGAGGGGGTCGGAGCAGTCGGAGGCTCACCCGTTTGGAACCATTCCGGGGGGGGGAGAGGGGGAGTAAAACAGAGCTGTATGGGCTCTGGGTATGCATGCCAACCCTATAGTCAACATGTGTGCCTGCTCTTACAGGCAGCTGCCCGGCACCGCTGTCGGTACCTGGTCAATCTGCACGTGCTGCAGTTCCTGCGGGTTGGAGGCGATCCCCAGTGGCTTAGAGGACTTGACTACATCCCCCTGAAACTTCGCAACCTCAGTGAGATCAACAAGATCCTGGCTCACCGACCATGGCTGGTTGGCAAGGAGCACATCGAGGTAATGGGCAGGGGAAGGACAGGTAGAAAGGGACTGTGGGTGGCAAGGTGCACCTGCAGAGGGGAGGAAAGGTGCAGATCTCACCTGGCTTGTTAAGAAAACGGGCCACCAGGTAGCTCTACCATTTTGTCCTTGTAGCTTTGGGTAGGATGCAGACCACCCACGCACACGCACGCGCACACACACACACACATACACACACACACACACACACACACACACCCCACCCTCCCTGGTATTTTTTTAATTTTTTTGCATTGCTGACCCTGATCTCCTATTATCTTATGTGCTTCCTTTGCAGAAGCTGCTGAAGATCAGCGAGCAGAGCTGGTCCCTGGCAGAGCTTGTCCATGCCGTTGTGCTTCTGGCCCACTACCACGCTCTGGCCAGCTTCGTGTTTGGCTGCGGCTGTGAACAGGATGCATGTCCAGAAGGCTGGGGGTTGATGAAGCTGGCCCTCCCGGGGAGCTTCTGCTTCTGTGAAGCTGGCAGTGGGGGCAGCCAGGAGCTGCTGAACCTTAACCGCAAGCGGGTACGTTGGACTAGCAGAGGGAAGAGTGGAAGGGCCAGATTCCCCCCCCCCCAACTGAGGGGGACTATATAAGGGTATAAACTGTATTGGCGCATCAGGACATGCACTATACAGGTGTCCCTTGTTATCCACTAGGGTTCCATTGTGGAAACTCCCATGGATGAAAAAGTCTGTGTATAAAGAAAATAAAAGAAAAATAGGTTTAAAGACCTGATTTTTTGCACCTGATGGAATCAGGTAGTGCCTCAATATCTGTAGGGTTTGATTCTGGTACTGAAAAATAGAATGAATGCTTGCATTCCTGCCTCTCTAAAGCTGTTTTTAAAAACTGTGATTTGCAGTGGCTGTTGGTGTTGAGTCAAACCCATGTATAAAAAAAATCAGTGTATAACAGGGTTGGACCTGCATTATTATTGCTACTTGAATGATCCTTGGTACACTTGGAAAAATGGTCCACGTGCATCCTTGATACTGTCCGTGTTGTCCCAATCTGCAGATGGGTGTGACTGAGATGGAAGGGTTGATTCTTGGGCTGCCGAGGGCTTTCCTGAAAGCGGAGAAACTTGACCGTGAGAATTTACACTCTATAGGTCAGGCTCTCGGTCCCCATCCTGCACCACTTCTTTTACAATCCATCCCCACCACCAAAACTCTAACCATTAGGCCACACTGGTATTTTATGCAAGAAATGCGGGAAGCACTCCGTGCTCGGATCTCCTGCCAACCGAGATCTTTTAGTGGACTTTCAGCTGGCAGAAGAGGATCTTGGCTGGTGGGATCCCTGCCGTTAGCCCTCATGTTGGTGACCTTGGAGGAACCCCGGAGATCCTGTCTAAATGGGCCACTCTTGTCTCTCTCCCCCTCTCCAGTCCCTGGATTCCTGTGTGGAGCTGGACTCCCTCCGAGAGCGCATCCACAGGCTGCAGGTAGAGAGCGAGGCCCGGGAAGAGATGCGGCCACCTGACAGGGATGAAGGTATCTACGAAGGGGGGCCTGAAGCTCATGTGATGCCCTTGGGGTGGACGCCTTGTGTTTGTCCAGGACAGGACCAAGCTCTTTGTTGTGACGTGTCTTTTGGCCTCCTGCCTCTTTTAGGCTTTGACGGGGAAATCTCTGGTGCTGTGGATCTTTCCTGCTATGTCCGGGACCCCAGTTTTGGGTACCAGGACTTTGCACAGCATGATGAGGATCAGCCCCAGGTATTCCGTGTGCAGGTGAGTGTTCCAAGTGGCTGGCACATTCCCAGCACCTTTGGCACGGCTCTCTTCCTTCTTTACCTCTGCTATTGTCTCTGTCCTTCCCCTGATCTGTCCCTTCTTTCGGCCTCCTTCTCGCAGGACTACTCCTGGGAGGACCACGGCTTCTCCCTGGTGAACCGGCTGTACTCTGACATTGGGCACCTGCTGGACGAGAAGTTTCGGAAGGTGGATGGCCTCCAAAGTTGTGCCATGGCCAAGCGACAGGGTTGTGAACATGCTGCCTTCAAGCGCGGCATCTGGAACTATGTACACTGCACTTTTGGCATCAGGTACCTTCTGGGTTTGGTGAGGAATAGCTGACTGTTCAATCTGGGCCTGCTGTACCAAGTGCTGACTGCCTCCCCTGCCCATGTCCTGGCATCAGAGCAGTGGCATGGCTGGGTCATTGGTGCCCTTAAATTTGACACCCTACCATACAATCATTATTTTTTCACACTTTTAGACCACACTTCCACTAAGGAGCTCAGGGTGCTCCTTTACTGCTCCTGCAGCTGGAGGTTCAGTGTAGTCATCATGAAGCCCTCTGTGAATGTTATAGAAACCACTTCATTAGCCCATCCAACCCAATCAATAAGTAACAACAACAAAATGGTCAACTTCAGCACAGGCTGCAATCCTAACCATGTCTACTAAGAGGTAAGCCCAATGGTGCTCAATGGACCTTACTCCCAGGAAAGTGAGGTTACGATTGCAGCCACACTCACATAACTGAATAGGTGTACTAGTAAGAGCTCTGATATATGGAAAATGGAGCTTACAGGTTCCCTGTAGTGTCATAAGCCTAATTAGCTCTAATTAGCCAATTACTTTTGTTGGTCAGTCTTAAGGAAATCCACTTTGTAAAAAAAAATCATTTTTGTCACATAAGACACTTTTATTTTTTGTTTTCTGGATTTTTGGCCTTACCTTTTGGTGAGAAGGAGATGTTTCACCCTGGTTTGTTCCATTGTATTATGCTGCTAATTGTGCACTGAATGATATACAGCGGTACCTCGCTTAACAAGCGTTTCACATAACAAGTTCAGTGGTGCCTCACACAAAGAGCTTAATTCATTCCGGAGGCCTGCTCTTTAAGTGAAACGCTCTTTAAGTGAAGCAGATTTTCTCATAGGAAATAAGGGAAACTCAGACAATTGGTTCCACCACCCCCAAAATATTCATAGAAAAATATTAACTGGATGTAAAAACGATGACAAAACACTGGAATTGAATTCAAAACATGCATTCAATGTGCAGGATCCTATGAAGTCTACTTAGGCAGCAATCCTATAGACACTTTAACACAATGGGGCTTACTTCTGAGTAGACATAGTTAGGAGACTGCAATCAAAGACACTTTCCTGGGAGGCTTACCTGGGCTTTTGCTGGAGGTTCAAGGTGGTTGGTGGGGGCAGTTAGAGGCAGCAGCGCTGGCTGGCAGCCCTTTTAAAGTGCCTCCATGCAGTGCATCATAGCATGCATAGCATGTGTGCCCATAGTGCGCTTGCTTGTTAAGTGAAGCGGAACTTGTTGTGTGAAGCAAGATTTCTTGGAAATTTTTGCTTGTTAAGTGAGACACTTGATAAGAGAGGTAACACTGTATAAATTTTCAAGAAATCTTGCTTCACATAACATGTTCCGCTTCACTTAACAAGCAAGCGCACTATGGGCACACATGCTATGCATGCTATGATGCACTGCATGGAGGCACTTTAAAAGGGCTGCCGACCAGCGCTGCTGCCTCTAACTGCCCCCACCAACCACCTTGAACCTCCAGCAAAAGCCCAGGTAAGCCTCCCAGGAAAGTGTCTTTGATTGCAGTCTCCTAACTATGTCTACTCAGAAGTAAGCCCCATTGTGTTAAAGTGTCTATAGGATTGCTGCCTAAGTAGACTTCATAGGATCCTGCACATTGAATGCATGTTTTGAATTCAATTCCAGTGTTTTGTCATCATTTTTACATCCAGTTAATATTTTTATATGAATATTTTGGGGGTTGTGGAAGCAATTGTCTGAGTTTCCATTATTTCCTATGGGAAAATCCGCTTCACTTAAAGAGCATTTCACTTAAAGAGCAGGCCTCTGGAACAGATTAAGCTCTTTCTGTGAGGCACCACTGTATAACATGATGATATATTCCTAACAACTGATTTTGGTGCATAGTGGCATATGGGGTAACCTTCCTCCTTGCTGGCTACACCACTGCATCAAAGCAAGCTCTCTTGCCACAAACCCTTCGCTTGGGCTTCTCAAGGTATGGTGGTCGGGTGCAATGGGCAGTGCTCCTACCTGCAAGGGCATGTAGGAAGGCAGGGGTTTGTGCTGGGTGAGCGAGGGCTTCTTCTAATGCCTTGCAATGGGGAGTGCAACTCTCATTCCAGCAAGAACCTCTGTTCCTGCAGGTATGATGACTACGACTACGCAGAGGTGAATCGCCTCCTGGAGAGGATACTGAAGCTCTATATAAAAACTGTGACTTGTTCTCCAGAGAAGATGAACTCGGAGACGTTTGAGCGCTTCTGGAAGCAGTTCAAGCACAGTGAAAAGGTGGGGGGCTGGTGGGGCAGCAAGAGCTGTGGCTGGGCATGGAGATGACATGGGCATGGTGACCAGACATTGTAAAAGAGGGCAATGCAACCCCAAAATATAGGACATCCAAGAAAAATGTGAGTCATGTTAAAATAAATCCCCCAAACACTTGTATATAAAAGCTATATTAAATTTTTTAATACAGTGGCGCCTCACGTAACAAATTTAATTCGTTCCGGAGGCATGTTCTTTACGTGAAACATTCTTTACATGAAGCGGATTTTCCCATAGGAAATAATGGGAACTCAGACAATTGGTTCCACAACCCCAAAAATATTCATATAAAAATATTAATTGTATGTAAAAGTGATGACAGAACACTGGGACTGAATTCAAAACATGCAATCAATGTGCATGATCTTATGAAGTCTACTTAGGCTGCAGTCCTAAAGACACTTTGCTGGGAGTAAGCTCCATTGAACACAATGTGGCTTACTTCTGTGTAGACATGGTTAGGAGGCTGCAATCCAAGACACCTTCAGAGTGTCTCCCCACTTTCTCCTTCTCTCCATCCTTTCTCCTCTCTCTCCCCTGCTCCCTTCTGGCTGGCCCTGAGCTCTTCCCTCTCCTCCACTGCTCTTCTCTCCCTCTGGCCACAGGAGGAGCAGCGTGGAAGTGTTGCTTTCACTACGGGCAGGTGCACTAGGCAGCCCTGACGCTTTTTAAACAGGCTGCCAGCCAGCGTGTCTGCCCCAACTGCCAACGAATGTGTTCTTTACGTGAAGCACTTTCTTTACGTGAAGCAGAATCCTAGAGAAATTTTTGTTACGTGAAACATTCTTTACGTGAGGCGCCACTGTTTTGCATGTCTTCTATATATATATTTAAAACTGAAAAGTTACTCACTCACTCATCAACGCCCAGCCAAAACCGCCAGACCTAGATGTGTGAAATTTGGGGAGGGTGTTCTTTCATGATGGAGGCATCCATTAAGAACCAGTTTTTGGAAAATTCAAAATTTGGGAAGAAGGTGAAATGGGGTGCAACGCATTTTTGTCCCTACGCATTGAAGAATCACTGACTGATCAACACCCTGCCCCAAACCCTGGACCTAGAAGCATAAAATCTGGGGAGGGTATTCCTTACATGATGTTGAACACCCGCCAAAAACAGATGATAGAAACTGATGTTTCACCCTAAGCGGGTGAAAAGGGGTGCAACCAGTTATCATCCTATACTTAACATTGAAGACTGATAAAACCCAGCCCTAAATCTTACACCTGCCCAGTAGGGGTGCCCACGATCCGGAGGGAAATGGTGCAGGTGGGGAGATGCATGGGGGGGTTTCCACAAGAACTTGGTTGGAACTTGGACTTAGTGCCACCCTCCTTCATGCCACCTATTTTTTCCTCTTTCTCCTGCCCCCCTTAGGTCCACGTGAACCTCCTCATCCTGGAAGCGCGCCTGCAGGCAGAGCTGCTGTATGCCCTCCGTGCCATCACGCACTACATGGTGTCCTAGAGGGCTGTTGGTGGATCCTCCCCAGGACCAGACCGTGTGCACCATGGCACTTGTCCATCTCCCTCTCCAGGTGTGAGGAGAGGCACTTCTCCCTCTCTCCCCACCCTTACATGCAAGGACCAAACTACAGGGCCCGGGAAGGCAGTGGCCCCGAGTGTGATGTCTTGTCCACCTGGGAAGCTGAGCCTACACAGGGGCTGGCAAAGCCACGTGGTGGGAGGGGTGGCGTGTGTGTGTCTGGGGGTGAATTTCTTGCCTCTTCCTTCCTTATCTGTTGGGATCCCTCTTGAATCCAGCTTTCCTTCCCAACAGTGGCGTAGCAAAAGGTGGGGTGGAGCAATAAGTCTTGGAGGGAGGCTCACCCCTTCGGAGCCATTGCAGGCAGGGGAAAAGGTGGAAAAGGCAGGCCATACAGCTCCATTTTGCTTCCCCACCTGCAATATCTCTGAAGGGGTGAGACCTCCAAGACCTGACTGCTCCACCCCCTCTAGCTATGCCACCGCATCCCAGTATTAGAAGGGCCTCCTGCCCTTTGCCAACCTAGCCCCTTATCATGGTGCCAACCTGGCCTTCATTAGGATAGGCTCTGGGGGATGGGGGGTATCAGGTCTGGCCTTCCTAAATCTGCTATCCTGGATCCTTTTTCTGGCTTGGCACTGGAGGGCAGGGCAAAAGGTTTACAGCCACCCCTTCCCCACCCAGTGAGAGTGTTCCTCTCCATCCAGGGCCTAACTTATTTCCACCTCTACCGTACAGCACACCTTCCTCCGCTCCTCTTTCTCATATCTGTCGAACACTTTATGGCACCCAAAGTCACCCTTTCCACATACCCCACAAGTCAAAGGTCCACTGCTTGGTGTCACACCATCACCCAGCTTTTCTGAGTGCTTCCCCCCATTCTGAGATTCCCTGGCTGGGTGTCTTACCTGGACTTTCAATACTTTCCTTGGACTTTCAACACTTCAACCAGCAAAGGGGTTTCTACTGTGGGTGCCACTGATCACCTTATCATTTTGGGGTGATGGAATTTGAAGGATCCGCGCAGAAGCTCTCATGCTTTTACTGGGAGGTACTGGAGAAGACCCAGAACTGGTGTGATGGACCCTATTTTGCCACATGGCCCTGCAACCTCTTCTTGTAGGCTAATTCTGCATGCTCATCCTGCAGACCATTGCACAGAACCCACAGCGGGGGTGGGGTGAGATGGGGCAGGCCGCCTGCAATGGTGGGCATTTGGGTGGGTGGGTGGATTTGACTCACACACAGGGTGGCACCTGACCTGTTTACTGTGTAAATGTTTTTGGAGGGGCAGAACATTGTGTGGGGAAGAGTCAAAGCCTATTTTTGCTATAAATACAACTGTTTGACACGGAGCCGGGTCTCGCTGGTATTTCTGGGGCATGGTGGATCAGAGGGTGTGGGTGGTGGTGCTGCAGCTGGTTCTAACAGGAGTGCCACGGTGGTGATGGGAGGAGGTCTGAACTCAGTTGAGGATGGGGGGCACCTTGAGACTGCAGGGCAGCTCCATCGGAGATGGAAAGTTGAATAGGATTTGGCCCTAAAGCTTGGACTGCACATATACAAATGCTCTTTTATAAGAATAGTGTTCTTATAAAAACACAATGCAATACACACAATATACAGTGTGTTGTGTGTGTGTGTGTGTGTGTGTGTGTGTGTGTGTATTATATATATATATTATATATATATATATATATATATATATATATATATATATATATATATATATATATATATACACACATATATATAGTGTGTGTGTGTGTGTGTGTATATATATTTATACACACAACATACAGATATATACACACACGTGTGTGTATGTGTGTATATAGATAGATAGATATACACACGTGTGTGTATAATATTCAATATACAACACACACAATATATAATATTGTATAATTATATATAGATATATACATGTGCAGGCCTCCGGCAGTCTTGAAAGACCATGGTATGGTATGTAGACTTGAAAGACTATGGTATGTATGGTAAGACTATGGTATGTAGAAAATATACATACATAAAGATATGGAAGGGAAAGAACTGTATACAAAAGACTAAAATTCACCTGGAGCATCCAATGAAATTGAGTAGTGGTGACCCAAAAAGATGTTGCACAGCATCAACTATTGTTAGTCTATGGTACTCATGGACACAAGATGGGGTGGACAAGGCCTCCAGAAATGTAGTACACCCAAGAAAAATGTAGGGCTTCACAAAATAAAAACTGTATGGCTTCTTATGGTTAAATTTAAAACTTATTTTTTTCATCAACTTATACCCCACAAAGCTGCTGGCAACATTTCAAAATTACAAAATTTGCTTTGATATACAAGCATTTTGGATTCCAGGCAGGCTTCTGAAACAGGTTATGCTTGTAAACCAGGGTACCGCTATACATTTAATGTATTAATTACAAGTGTACGTGTTGCCTGCTCTTAAGGAAAAGGAGACAGTCAAGTTTTTTTCAGGACACAAGGTTAAAAAAGAGGACATGTCTTGGGACAGGAGGACCTGCGCTCACCCTTGGGCTGCAATCCTAAAGACGCCTTCCTGAGAGTAAGACCCACTGAACACAGCCAGTGCTCCAGCAGCAGGAGGGAGGGAAGGCAGGCTGTTGACTGAGCCCAGCCCAGCCAGCATCCTGTTTCCAGCCAGGCAGGTGCTGCTGCTGCTGGCAAGACTTCCAGGAAAAGGTGAGGATGAGGCCTGGTTCCTGCAGGTGCCTGGCCTGGTGCAGCCGCCCAGCCAGCCAAGCTCTGCTGAAGACTCAGGACTGCACTGAAAACTCTGACACGCACGTAACTGAGCCATTCCAAGCAGGCTCCCTGAGGACTGAGCCAAAGGAAAGGAGGGCAGGAAGAGTTTTTCCAGGATACAAGACTTTAAAAAGACAACATATCCTGGAAAAAGAGGACATCTGGTCACCCTGCCTGCCTCTCCATCCACTGCTAGGGGAGGCTCTGCCTCTCCTTCTCCATCCACTCCAAGGCTGTGTCCTTCCTCTCTCCCCATCTACTACAAGGGGAGGCTCTGCCTCTTTTCCTCTATCCACAGCAAGGAGAGGCTCTGCCTCTCCTGCCTCCCCATCCACTTCCATGGGAGGCTCTGCCTCTCCTGCTTCTCTATCCACGGCCGGTGGAGGCTCTGACTCTCCTGCATCCCCATCCACTTCAAGGGGAGGCTCTGACTCTCCTGCCTCCCCATTCTCTGCAAAGGGATACTCTGTCTCTCCTGCTTCTCTATCCACTGTCAGAAGAGGCTCTGCCTCTTCATCCACTACAAGGGAAGGCTCTGCCTCTCCTGCTTTTCTATGCCGGTGGAGGCTCTGACTCTCCTGCCTCCTCATTCACTGCCAGGGGAGGCTCTGCCTCTCCTGCCTCCCCATCCACTTCAAGGGGAGGCTCTGCCTCTCCTGCTTTTCTATGCCAGTGGAGGCTCTGACTCTCCTGCCTCCTCATTCACTGCCAGGGGAGGCTCTGCCTCTCCTGCCTCCCCATCCACTTCAAGGGGAGGCTCTGCCTCTCCTGCTTTTCTATGCCGGTGGAGGCTCTGACTCTCCTGCCTCCTCATTCACTGCCAGGGGAGGCTCTGCCTCTCCTGCCTCCCCATCCACTTCAAGGGGAGGCTCTGCCTCTCCTGCTTTTCTATGCCAGTGGAGGCTCTGACTCTCCTGCCTCCTCATTCACTGCCAGGGGAGGCTCTGCCTCTCCTGCCTCCCCATCCACTTCAAGGGAAAGCTCTGACTCTCCTGCCTCCCCATCCACTGCAAAGTGAGGCTCTGCCTCTCCTGCTTCTCTATCCACTGCCAGGGGAGGCTCTGCCTCTTCATCCACTTCAAAGGGAGACTCTGCCTCTCTTGCTTCCCAAGGAGAAAACTTTCCTGGAACTTCCCTCCCTGGGAGCAGGAGAGGCTCCCGTCCCTCCACCCCATCCGGCCCGAAGGGGAGTCCGTCCCCTTCCCCGCCTCCGGCCAGGACTACCCCGGAGCGGACGCTGCGCTGGCCTGGCTCGGAGAGGCGGGGATGATCCGCAGGGGAGGTAAGGGGGCCCCGATCCTGCCCCTGCACTGAGCCTCCCCTGGCAGTGGGTGGGGAGGCAGGGAGAGGCAGAGCCTCCCCTGGGAATTCTTTTCCTGGTGGGGCTGGAGGATCGCCTTGGGGGTCCATGGAGGGTCCCAATCCAGGGAATGGAAGGGAAGGAGGCAGCTACACCTGTTGGACTGACACCTGCCTAGGGAGATCAGGCGTCCTCCTTTTCCAGGACACGTCCTCTTTTTCAGCTTCTCTTTCCTTGGAAACTTCTTGGAATTCATAAATTAGATGCAACAGTTTCAAATTTAATAGTAAGTTACATAGTTTTTAAAGTAACCAAGAAAGCAACATGTAGGGTAGTTTATTTTGTCCTACATTTTGTCCTACATTTTTCTTGGTGTCCTACATAAGGGGCCTTTTCCTCTTCATATATACATGGTAAGCATCTGTCCTCTTTTTCAGCCTCTTGTCCTCGAAAAAGTCTTCATTGTCCTCTTTTTCCTTCTTGGAAACTTCATGGAATTCATAAATTAGATGCAACTGTTTCAAATTTAATAAGTTACATAGTTTTTAAAGTAACCATGTAGGAAAGTTTTAATTTTTATTTTGTCCTGTCCTACATTTTTTAGGGTGTCCCACATAAGGGGGCCTTGTCCTCTTTATATATAACTTATACAGCTGTCCTCTTTTTCCAGGACACATCCCCTTTTTCAGCCTCAGGTCCTGGAAAAAAGTCAATCGTCCTCTTTTTCCTTGTAAGCAGGCAGCAGCAGGGATTGGAATCAATAAATTAAATGTAATAAATTATGGCTGCAATCCTAAACACACTTTCCTGGGAATAAGACCCATTGAACACAATGGGGCTTACTTCTGAGTAGACATGGTTAGAATTGTGCTCTTTATGTAGTAAAGACTGCAGTCCTTTACATACTTTCCTGTTCTAAGGCCCATAGAACAGAATTGGGCTTACTTCTGAGTAGACATGCTTAGGGTTGCACCCAAAATTAATAATAAGCACAAGCCTAAGTATGTCTATTTAAAAGTATCCTTCATTGTGTTCAGTGGGACTTACTCCCAGGAAAGTGTCTTTAGGACTGCAGCCATAGTGTTTAAATTAACCACATGAAAGACAACATATATGAGAGTTTTAACTTTTATTTTGTCCTGTCCTACATTTTTCTTGGTTGTCCTACATTTTGGGGGGCTTGATCCTCTTATAACATCTGGTCACCAGCATGGTGGGTTCAGCCTGGTAGAGATCTGGGTTCAAATCCTGCTCCAGACACCAAGTTTACTGGATCAATTTAGATGGGCCACTTTCTCCTGTTGGATGCGATGGCGTAGCTAGAGGGGGTCAGAAGAGTCAGTCTTTGGGGGCTGACCCCATGGTGTAGCTAGAGGGGGCTGAGCAGTGGGCAGGGAGCCTTAACCAGTGGCATAGCTCAAGGGGGGGCTGAGCCATCCTGCTGGGGATCCCTGAGCAGGGAGGCTGGACTGGGCTATCCTTGCATCTCCTGCTGTCCCCCAGTGGATGTCCAGATGTTTCAAGGAACTCTGGAGCAGAGGCATAGCTGGAAGGAGTACAAAGTGTCCTCTTTTTCCAGGACACATCCTCTTTTCCAGCCTTGTGCCCTGGAGAAAAATCTTTACTGTCCTGCTTTTCCAGCAGGGAGCCTTTTTGAAATTAATAAATTTTATAAACTTGAATTTATATGTGAATGCATTAAGTTTAATAATAAGTCATAGAAAGGTTCAGGTTGCACTGCTGTGGCTGACTGTATGATGCGGTGCTCAAGCAGCAGGCCTCCGTCAGTCTTGGAAGACTATGGTATCGTGCTCGGTGCTGCATACGCTGCATGCGAAGCACGAAGGCCTGGGTAGATTGATATGGAGGACAGGCTGTTACCCAAGCAGCAAATCCCCCCTCTCCACACCACTGAATTAGTCCAGAGCCAGTATGATTGGATCCAGTCATAAAGGCAGAGCCAGTATGATTGGATCCAGCTGGCATCGCAGAGCTGGGCTAAGCACAGGAGCTCACCCTGTCTTGTGGGGCCAACCCGGCCTGCTGGTGAACAGGCACAGCGTCTTAACCACTTGTGCCACCCGCAGCCCTGTGGTGCTCATCCCTGCTTCTAAAGATCCAGCATTGCCTAAAAACCCTTCTGTGGTCATGTGGCCTGCATGACTATACCTTGAGCTGCATGAATAAGTCATACAGTGTTTAAGTTAACCACATGAAACCAATATATGAAACCATATGAAACCACATGAAACCAATATACCGGTATATATGAATGTTTTTAACTTTTGTGTCATTGTGTCCTATGCTTTTCTTGGGTGTCCTATATTTTTTTGCGAGGGGGGGGGTCATACATAAGTCTATGAATCATTATTCTATTTTATGGTTTAACTTGGGGGTCCTCCGTTTTGGGTGTCCTACATTTTGGTGTCCTTTTTGGTTCTGACATCTGGTGGTCCTGGCCGAGTGCTCAGTTCTGCAGAGGACCTCATAGCAATGGCCCCTTCCCTTTGGACCCATTGTGGGCAGAGGGAGGAAAAACAGGGGTGATGTTATGCTCCCCACATCTGGAATGGCTCCGAAAGGGTTGTGCTGCTCATGTGCTGTGGTGAGGGTCACCGTAGAAGTTAGTGCTTTGAGCCCCCTCTTACTATGCCACTGGGGAATCTCCATGACAGGCAACGTGGTGGACGTCAGTGGGTGAAGGTTGGCCGTGTGAGGCGCAGAACCTGTTCTGAGCACCATGGGAGCTCAACATGGGGGCAAATGTCTGTCTGTCTGTCTGTCTGGGGGTTCCTGCTGGCTCCGAAGAGAGTGGGTCCCTCAGAGGCTGGCTCCCAGAGAGGGGTCCTTGTGTGAACAGAGTGCCTCAGGGGCTTTGAAGCTGGCAGACACAGGAGGCTTGTTCGGGGCTCCAGCCCCCCTGCTGGGAGCAGCGAGGTCGAGGGACCGGCCTGGTGCCCTCTCGCTGGTCTCTCCCCACACAGATACCCCTTTGTTTGAGTGCTGCCTTCCTCACAATGGGGAGCCCTCACAGATTGGACTGGGGTAGGAGCATCTCACGGGCAAGAGAGCCCTGGGCTGTGGCGGAGGGAGCCAAGACAGGCCACATCCTGCCCCTCAGTCTTGGCATCCGCCCTCCCGGTTGCTCCAGGGAAGAGGCTGAGAGGGGGTTTTGTTTGAGGAGACGGGGAAAGGATGACACAATAACCGTCAAAACAAGAATGCCTGTGGAAAGACAGGGCAGCGCAATTGGGCTTCCTCATTTAATGCGCAGCAATGGTTCACAAAGGCCTGAGGAGCACGCATGGAAGCCAGCATAGCACAACGGCTGCACAGCCACACTTCTCTCAGTCTGAGGCTGCAATCCTAAGCACTAGTTAGGCCGCCACAAGTCTGGGCACAAGTCCTGTACTGGCATGGGGTGTCACAAAAGTGCCATAAACCACTTCTGTGCCACTCCTGGGATTAGGCCAGTGCACAGACATGTGCCAGCCTCCCTGCACCACCACAGCAACAAAGAGACAGGGATTATGCTGCCCCAAATAGGTTAGGATTGAGCCCTGAATCTCTCCCATCCTATAAATTCTGCAGGTGGCCAGGGACAAGTTACTCCTTTTGGCCTCAGTCTTTCTGTCTGCAGTAGTGGGGGATAATGGCATTTAGTTGCCTTACACAGTGGTTCTCAAAGTGGGGGTCGGGATCCCGTGGGGCATTTCAGCCCAGGACTCCCTTTCAAACTTAGAAGTCTCTCTGGGGCCCCCTTTCAAACTGACCAGGATGTGATACCAGAGCTTCATGTCTACTCAGAAGGTTCCATTGTGTTCAATGAGACTTACTCCCAGGAAAGCCTAGTGCCAGATTCCAAGATGGTGTATCACACCCTTTCTCGACCCCCTGACACGAAGGGAGTCCCAATCCTACTTGGGGGTTTACATCTTCATTTGAGGGGTATCATGGAAATTTGGCTGCCTCCATCTTGGAATGGGGCAGTCAGACTGCAGTCCATATCTTCCTGGGAGTAAGTCTCATGGAACACTATCTAATTCTAACCTAATCTAAGGCTACAATCCAGAGTAACTACGGGAATACATAAGAGACATTACTTGCACCCGTAGTTACTGCACCACCAAGTGAAAACCTATGGGAAATTCATATCGCAATCCAGAGTAACTTGTTCTTACTCCGGAGCAAGGATTCCCCATAATTACTCTGGATTGCACCCTATATCTATCTATCTATCTATCTATCTATCTATCTATCTATCTATCTATCTATCTATCTATCTATCTATCTATTTCCTGCCTTTCCAATGCTAATGCACATGCCCAAGGTGGCTTACAAATGCTAGATATTATCGGTTGCAGAACTGTACAAAACTTCAAATCCTGGGAGAAATAATAATAATAATAATAATAATAATAATAATAATAATAATAATAATAATAATAATAATAATACACTTTATAAATATCCTGTCTTTCTCCTGGAGGAACTCAAGACAGCATATAAAACATCCATAAAAACACCAACAATAAAATCCAAAACATTAAAATCCAATACATTAAAACAGTTAAAACAGGCATCTTAAAAACAATGCATATAAAACATCTACATTAAAAAGTTTGCTTTCTGTTGAGAAGAGAAAAAGAGCCTCTGTGTTCAATGGTAGTCTACCTCAAATGGAGGGGTTGAGGTGTTGCATGGAGCCTTCTGGATAGAGTTGGCTGTATTTGGCTGGTTGTGAGTTTTCTGCTTCCCGTTTGTGAACTTGTCTTACAGACACCCAGCGGGCCGTGGAGATCCTGGCTCGGTACCAGGGGATCTTGTGTTCCCCAGAGGAACAGCCCCTGCAAGCGTCAATCGGGAAGGTGGTTCACATCTTCCAGAGCGAGCTTTTCCAGGCACTTTTGGGTAAGTTTAGCTTCCACCCCTGCCCCCCATTAGAGAACCGAACTGCCAATAAGGACGGGAAGCTGTGCCCAGCAGAAGGGCTGCTCTATGCCTACCCAAATCTCCCTCTGCTAGCGTCCCCTGTTCCCCAGCAGATGGACTGGCAGCAGTGGGCTGGTGCTGGACACTGACGGGCAGCAGCTCTGCAGGGCTTCAGGTGAGGGGTGGGCTTCCCAGCCCTGTCTGGAGATGCTGCCACGACTGGAACCTGGTACTGTCTGCACGGACTGGTCTTCCCCAAAGAACGCAGCCATTCGGGGGAAAAGATAATGGAGTAGAACTTGTGTGCTCTTTGCCCTCTGGGAACGTGTGCTCACACTGAGGATGCCACATCTCCTGGGCTGGGTCAGAAGAAGCCCTGCAGTCAGATGCACTAAGCGAGGGGCTTTCAAAGGAAAATGCCTCCTCCAGGTTGTTTGCCACAATCCTCTGAAAGCAAATAATGCAGGTTTCTTGCTTCACCGCTTGTGTTTTTACTCATAAGAAAAGGGTATGCTTTTCAGTGTTATTTTTTGTCCCAAAAAATGAGAGTCTATCTATCTACAGTATAGAAAGTGATGTTTTGGGTTTTTATTCCAAAGTCACATTTTTGTATCTAACAATTATTAATTATAATTGCTTTATTAAATTGCTATAATTTATAAAATATAATTGTATTAGGTCAGTGATATGAGTGATGCGTCCACTAGCATCTGGAGCAGGAGTTCTTCAAACTTTTTTGCAGGAAGGCCACATCATCTCTCCGACACTGTGTCAGGGGCTTGAAAATCAATTTACATTTCAAATTTGGATACATTTACTTATAAGAATGTATTGGAGTGGATTACAAGACTTACCCAACAGTTGGATAGAGGGGTATTATAGGGGGCCACATTGAGGCTCGCCAAGGGCCGCATCTGGCCCCTGAGTTTGTAGACCCCTGATCTAGAGAATCATTTTATATAAAAATGATAATAAATTTATTTTTATTTGTTTAACAAGCTTTTATATATATATATATATATATATATATATATATATATATATATATATATATATATATATATATATATATATATATATATATATATAATTTTAATATATAAAAATGAGATGTGCAGAAAGCAGTATAGTTTTTATCTTATTACTAGCAAAAAGTGTACCCACGTTGCGGGAGTAACTTCATCATATAACATCCCCCACGGCGCATCAACAACCCATGCGCAAGCTACCCCCATGTACAACATTCCCCTGTGCGCAACTTCCCGCATGCGCATCATCCCCATGCGCAACTTTCCCCATGCGCATCATCCCCCCATGTGCAACTTTCCCCCGTGTGCAACTTCCCCACGTGCGCAACTTCCCCCCACGTGCAACTTCCCCATGCGCAACTTCCCCCATGCACAACTTTCCTACATGCGCATCATCCCCCATGCGCAACTTTCCCCATGTGCAACTTTCCTACATGCACATCATCCCCCCATGCGCATCATCCTCCATGCACAACTTCCCCATGCGCATCATCCCCCCATGCGCATCATCCCCCATGCACAACTTCCACCCATGCGCAACTTTCCTACATGCTCAACTTCCCCCATGCGCAACTTCCCCCATGCGCAACTTCCCCCATATGCAACTTTCCTACATGCGCATCATCCCCCCATGTGCATCATCCTCCATGCGCATCATCCCCCCATGCACATTCCCCCATGCGCAACTTACCTCCATGCGCAGCTTTCCCCATGTGCAACTTTCCTACATGCGCATCATCCCCCCATGCTCAACTTCTCCCCATGCGCAGCATTCTCACCAGTGCAACCTCTTCCTCCGGAAAACATCCCCCAGTTCACCAGGCAGAGAGCACCAAATTGGCTGGATGTGGTTCAGTCTCCCATGTTCAGTATAGGACAGAAACAGGTTGCCCCCTTTTCAGCCCCTGAAGGGTTAATTCCTCCAGATGGTTCTTGGTGGGTGTTCAGGTGACAGAAGGAACTCCCAGAATTCCCTGCTTCAGGCCCAGCAGTTGGGGCGGAATGTTGCTGAGTCAGCAATTCTCAATGCAGAGTGTAGGGAGGAAAACGCGTTGCGCCCCTTTTCACCCCCTTCCGGTTGGAATTTCCGAAAACCGGTTCTTAGTGCACCCCTCAGTCACGGAAGGAACACCCACCCCAAATTTCACGCTTCAAGGCCCAGCGGTCTTGGCAGGGCGGTGATGAGTCAGTTGGTCAGTCAGTGAGTCAGTCAGTGAGTCAGTCGGTCAGTCAGTGACTTTTCTCTTTTATATATATAGATTAAAAACCCATCACTACTTATAAGCAAATTTGATCCATCACAGTTAATTTGGCTCAAGTTCTTGTGAGCAAAGATGTCTTCGGTTGGGAGACGGAGTTGTGTGTGTGTAACAGAGAGAATGAGTGTCAGCTGCACACTTGATGTTCATGTAGCATTTTGTAAGGGAAAAAGTGTTCACTGATCCTGAGGCGCAAACGATCAAAGTTTCATCATTGCGGGTGGTAGGAAAACTCAATGAAGAGCTAAAACTGTTCCATGAGGCTTTTGTTTCAATGAAGGGCTAAGCCAAAGGCTTTATTTGACCGATCAGTCAATCAGTCAATCAATCAGTCAATCAGTCAATCAATCAATCAATCAATCAATCAACAAACAGTATTTATATGCCACTTTCCAAAAAAAGTTCACAAACCAGTTTACAGAGGAAATCTAATTGTTGGGGTTTCTGGAGCCCCGAACTTTGAAAGTTTGGAGACCCCTGTCCTAGAGGAGGGGACCATAACAGGTTCCAAGTCAAGAGGGGTGTATGTAGATGTTGACAGCCCCTCAAAATGTCAGATTAGAGGAGGCACCTGGATGCAGGTGTCATATGTGCCTCCTGAGATATTTGGTGGTCCTCTTTGTGATATAGTAAGCTGGACCTGATGGGCTTGTGGCCTGATCCAGTGGAGATTATGTTCTTGTAATGGCTAATGGCTCCCTGTCCCAAATGGGCTCACAATCTAAAAAGCTGGATCATTTGAAAAAGATGGGATCCTGGGAAGGGACTTGAGTAGTTAACAATGTCCTCAGGCTCAAAAAGGGTCAAGCTATTTTTAGGGCTGTTCCTGCCCTCCCAGTTTGTCCAGCAGTATTGATGTGGGAGCACCAGTTGGCCGAAAAGGAAGACAAGTTTGGAGCTGAAAGCCTTGCAGGCTGTGCACAGCTTCTGGAGACACATGAATCTGGGGACCGAGACCAGATGCCCCTTGGGATGGGATTTGGGGTTCCCAGGCCCTCCACCCTCCACCTCCTCTGATCTTGGAGGAAGCCCCCTGGACCAGCCAAGTGAGGGATGCAGCTTGAGTTGGAGAGGCAAATCCAAGGGGGCTGGAGTGTCTGGCTGGAGTGGCCACACAGCTGCCTCTCCAGCTCAGGAATGTGAGACCCTGGCCCTGTGCGCAGAGGAAATGCCTGGGCCTCTACCTCCCGCCTCCTCCCAGCTTTTCCCGGCCAAGTCTGGTTGGCCGCCAGGACGTTCCTAGTGCTCTGCTGCAGCCACAGTGACGGTAGTGGTAGGTCTGCAGACCCTCCCCTGGCCTGAGAGTGGAAGGGACCTTTGCCACCCCAGGCTGTGGCTGTGCCAGGTGAGCTTCCCCAGGAAAGGAGAGTCTTACTTGCTGGCTCCTGGTGCTGTGGGATCTGCTGGGAAGTGGTACCCTATACTTACTGGACCAGACATGGGGTTGGGACTAGTGGGATTTCCAAAGGAAAATCACCACTGAACTCGGACAGCGTTTGAACTGAGTTGTGGTGTTTTCTGATCAAAGACCAGGCTGGAGAACTGGACAAACATGGAGCTCTGCTGCCCACTGCCCAAGTTTCCTCCAGACCTGGGTGGCATTACAGCAGTTTCCAGATGTGTAGTGGTGGGGGAGAGGAGGATGCCAGTGATGCAGACAATAGGTCCTGGTGCAGTGGTTTTCTCAGAGCCCTTTTTCCCTGGGCTTGCTTTGTCTCAGGTGGCACATGCTGCAGTGGGCATGTTCTCCAGGTTTGAGAAATCATGCAAGTGATCTGGAGAAATACTTCTGGGGGAGTCAGGGAAGGGTTCTCCCCATCCTGGGCTAGTGTTTTGACTTTGGCCCATCCTCCACCTGTGTTTTTTGGTCTGTCTTTCAGATATCCAAGAGTGCTACGAGCTGAACTTGCTCTCTGCCTGCCACCAGGATGGGCACAAGGAAATGGAGCGTGAAGCACCCACAAACCAAAATGGAGTTGGCCCCCAGCACCTCCTGGAGGATCACGGCCAAGGCAGGTGCACCCTGCAGGTGAGATTGGCACCACCTTCTCATGGATTCCCAGTCTGACATCAAGTTCTGCCTGGTGGTTTTGCAGGGAGTCTCCCCTCCTTCCAACTTCTCACACTGGGTGTGAGCTCTGCTCTCCTGTCTGGGATCTGCTTTGGCATTACTTTGGCAGAACTTGGTCCAGTGAAGTTGGAAGAGGCAATCTGGAATAGGCTGGGTGCCTCCCATTGCTGGGTGTCCGGTTGGGTGCCGTATGGCTCCATTTTGACTCCTCTGCCTGAAATGGCTCCAAAGAGGACCTTGCATGCCACGGTCAGGCTCCTTCCAAGACTGACTGCTCCACCCCCTCTAACTATGCCACCGGGATATACAATAGGATTTCACCCTCTTCCCTCCCCCAATAGGTGGTGTGAGAAAAACTCCCCTTTTGTCCCAATTTTGTTGTGCTTTAGAACCAGTTTAAACAGCAACAGTAAAAGCTGTCCGCAGGCATGAGGGTTGAGGGAAGCCCCTCTCCCTCCCGGAGACTTTGGCCCATCTTCTCTAGCTGGAGTGCTATTTGCAGTCTGGAAAGTGGCCGCTGGAGGGTGCCAAAAGCAGCTCCATCCTGGGCTTGGAAACTGAACTCTTCAGGCTCTTCCCCATTTGATGGCTCACCGTTCCCCATTCAGGCTCACTCTTTTTTCTTGGGGACACTCCTTTTTTTCAAGAATTGTTGTGGACTGTGGGTGGTGCAAGTAGTTAAGACACTGTGCCCGTTAATCAAAAGGCCAGGGTTCGAGACCTGTGTCGGTCCCCACAAGACGGGGTGAGCTCCTATCTTTAGCCCAGCTCTGTAATGCAGCTGGAACCCATCGTATTGGCTCTGCTTTTCC
The DNA here is from genome assembly GCA_030015325.1 of Cryptoblepharus egeriae. Lineage (NCBI taxonomy): Eukaryota > Metazoa > Chordata > Lepidosauria > Squamata > Scincidae > Cryptoblepharus > Cryptoblepharus egeriae. Next base: position 1,054,850 of record JAREYC010000016.1, read on the forward strand.
ATTGGACTATTTCAGTGGCGTGGAGAGGGGGGATTTGCCCCTTGGGTAACAGCCTATCCCCAATATCAATCTACCCAGGCCTTCGTGCTTCGCATGTTGCGTTGAGCACAATGCCATAGTCATTCAAGACTGATGGATGCCAAGTTTGCTGCCCAGCTGGCTGGTCTCTTCAGCTGCTTCTGATCCAGCATAGGGTTTGGTCTGTTGTTACTACTGTTAACATTTTATAAAAGGTGGGATTTCCCCCCACCCCAAATACACACACAGCCCAATACCATCCCTATAAGGGTCTCCAAAGTTTTTGGCAAAGGGCCACATCAAATATCTGGCACAGTGTCGAGGTCCAGACAAAATATTTTAAATATTAAATTTAAATACCATATTCATTTGAATCTAATGCACCATCCAAGCTATTGCACACCACAATTTTAAAACAACAAAAATCCCAGTATTTACTGGCGATTGTAACACGCAGCTGCAAAGCAGGTACAAAATTTAGGCCGCAATCCTGAAGAGATTTTCCTGGGAGTAAGACCCATTGAACAGACTGGGGCTTACTTTTGAGTGGACATGGTTAGGATTGTGCTCTTAATTTTACTGCATATAACAATGATTTTTACCTTACTGCGGTAGGTAATAAAACCCATACAACAATAGGTTTGTGTTACATTTTTTATTACAAAATAATAAACTGTTAATACTGAACTATACTATAATTTAACTATACTGTAAAATATTGTATTTACTTGAATCTAATGCGCACACCGATTCTGAAGACATTCAGCTGTAAAAAATGAGCGTTAGATTCAGGTACATTCTTTGAGCTTCCCTCTCTTCATTCTAGGGAAAGCCGGAAGGACGAGCAGCTTGGGGTCAGGGCTCAGGGCCTGCCCCACGGCTGGTGAGAGTGACGGAGAGCAGGACGGAGCTGCCGACCCACGTGTGCAGCCTGGTGGTGGGAGTCTGCAGCACTTTGCCCCAGGTGAGCTTGGAAGAACACTCAAGGTTTGCAAACACCCACAGTGGAAATTTGGATAGTGTGTGCCGGTCTGTGTCCTGCACGCTGGTGTAGCCTTCGTCCCCAAGAGGTGGGATTTACTGTCCTGATGGAAAAGCCATCAAAACTTTGAGGATCAGTCTTGGAGGGAGGTTACATTACAGCTCCATTTTGCTCCCCCCACCTGCAGTGGCTCCGAAGGGTAAACGTCCCTCCAAGACAGACTACTCCACTCCCTCTAGCTATGCCACCACTTCCACCTCCTGAAGCACTGAATTCCCAGGGTCAACCCCGTATGTGTCTCTCTAAGACGGGAACTTCCTCTCACTTGACCTGAACCAAACCTCTGCTTGAACTGGCCAGTTCTGTGTGCATCTTCATGGGGACATGATCCTGATGCTGAGCAAGGGGCGGTTCTTCAGAGAGAACCCCCTGCCCCATGCTCTTGCTCCGAACCCCATTCTTTGGTGCTGGTTCCAGGACTGAGTGTGGGGTGACGGGAGACAAGGCACGTGTCAGCGGTTGGTATGAAAATCTCAGTCTGGCTTCTCTGCCCACCTGATCTTGGTTTCGAGGCAGGGGTGCTGGGGGGGGAGATGGGTTTGGAGGCCTCAAGTGGATCCCTGACGTGTGGATGATTCTCGTGGGCTCCTTTCCCCTCCTGACATGTTCCTGCTGCTGCCTAGCAACCCAGCTGCTGTCTGCACTGAGCCAGGAGACAGACTGCAGCTGGGCCCAATCTGTGAGCCCGGCATGGAGCTGCAGGCGGAGGGTGTGGGGGGAAGAGGGTCTGGGGTCTGGAGCCCCCATTCTGACAACCACCGGTAGTTGGTTCTGTGCCTGGGGCCAGGAATTGTGGACTGACATGTTGAGGATCACCTACCTCTCCTCTCTGTGCTTAGCGGAGGGATCGGGGCAGCCACTTATTTTGAAACCTGCTGGCGGAGCCTGTGAAATGGGGCTAAAGGAAACCTTTCCCACAATTTTCAGGCCCCCCACTGTTTTTCTTCTTTCCTCACTTTCCTTCAGCTTGCCAATCCAGCTGTGCCCCAAGCCAGAGGAGGCAAGGAGCAATCCCTGGGTCTTGCCACTACCTGCCATGCACCTGGGACTTGCCATTTGTCAGAGGCAAGTGGTAGCGCTCATGCTCCCTGTGCAGGTTTCTATCCACAGGTGGGGAAGCAACAAAGTGAGACTGCATTCCTAACACCCAATGAGGTTGGCACAAGTCCCGGCACAAGTCCTGTGCTGGCCTGGGGGTGCCACCAAAGTGCCATAGGGCACTTCTGGGCCACTCCTGGGGAAGTTAAGGTAGTGCACAAATATGTGCCAGCCTCCCTGCACCACCATAGGAACAGGCAGACAGGTGAGTTATGCCAGCCTAAATAGGTTACAATTGCTCCCTCGGTTATTTTGGTACTTTCCCAGTGGACTGCAGGAGTTTAGGGTAGAAATCTTTTCTTCCAAGTGCCAGCTGCGTATTGTGGGTGGAAGCTGTACGCATGTGGAGGTTTGCCAGGACAGAGCAGGTGGGCCTCAGCAAAAGTGTGAAGTGGAAATCTGGAGAAGAAGAGGAACTCTCAGGACACATGTGGGCACTCTGTGAATTGAGAGCTGATGTGCAGGACTTGTGCAGGGCTCAGGCTATCAGGCCTTCTCTAATGTCTCTGTGATAGTCTCCAAACATGTAAGGATGTGAGACCTCAACATCAGCAGAACCTGCTTGAAAAAATTAATTTCCTCCTCCTTCCCTGGTCTTGCAGAGCTGCACCCTGCCTCAAAACCAAGCTTAGGCGGGTAGACCTAAGGCGGACCAAAAGCTGGTAGATCCAGCTGGCAGGCCTTGTTTCTGGGGCTTTGGGAAGTGGCATTCTTGGTAGTGGGATCTACTCCATGCAACTAAGATTATTTAGGATGACCAGGTTGTTTGCTCTTTCATAATGTGTCTCAGGTCTATCCCATTCTGCTGACCTCTACATGACTTTCCTTCTCCACCTACATGAGTCAGGGGGAATCCAGAATGACTTGCAGATCCCATATATGTCCAAGCTGTGATGTGCAGCCAGCTGTGATAGGTTTTGGACCTTCTTGGTGTTCGTTTTGCTGAACTTGTACTGAAAAAGAATTGGATTAGTTCAGGAGTGTCCAAACTTTTTGGGAGGAGGGCAACATAATTTCTCTGGCACTATGTTGGAGGTCAGGAAAAAAGAATTTACATCAATTTACATAAATTGATTTATTAGAGATGGAACTTGAATGAATGAATTCAAATCAGGCTTGAAACCATTAAGTGGTGACCAGGGTGAAGTGGTGTGCTGTGGCGCTTGGGTGCAGAGAGGGCAGTGGTGCAGTGGCATTGCATTTTGGTGCAGTTAAGCATGCCGAAGGGCCAGGCTTCATCCCTTGCAAGCATCTGCAGGTGTGGCAGGCAAAGGTTCTTCTTTCCCTGGATTGCAGGCTGGTCAGTGTCAGAAGGGATGTGCTAGACTTCCAAGGCTTAGCAGTTCAAGCAGGTTTGCTGCCATCTGTCATAATTCCAGAAAATCCAACCTGTTAATCTCAACCTGGTAATGTGCTGACCTGATGGTTTCAGTAAGAGCTGATTAACCTCATCTGGTTCTAGCACATCAGTTTGGTTGAGTTTGTCCCTGTATCATTTGGCCCTTGTCTAAGTTGTTCCCGGATCCAAAAGGATGGTACTGTGTATGGTCCCAGAGGAAGGTCTTATGGTTCTGATGGAACTTGGCAACAGAAAGAGCTCCTTGGATAGCATTGGCATCCATCAGTCTCGAGAGACCACAGTGCTCGACACTGCTTGCTGAGTATGAAGGCCTGGGTAGATTGATATGGAGGACAGGCTGTTATCCCAGCAGCAAATCCCCCCTCTCCACGCCACTGAACTAGACCAGTGGAACAGCAGAGCCCTTACAATTGGATCCAGCTGCGTCGCAGAGCTGGGCTAAGGACAGGAGCTCACCCTGTCTTGTGGGGACCCAGGTATTAAACCCTGGCCTGCTGGTTAACAGGCACAGTATCTTTACCATTTGCGCCACCCACAGCCCTGCTGTTTGGATAGGGTTGCCATAATTATCTTCCACAAAACCAGGACAGGACCCTTTGTTCCATTTGCCAGTATGTGAACACAACCCCCCCCCCCCAAAATCAGGATTGTCCCTGTTTTTCATAACATATGGCAACCCGGTCTTTGGAGCACTGGAGCCCTCTTGAGACCAGTCTCCAGTCAAGTGCCACCAGTACTGAGCCAGATGGACTGAGTCTCAGGATCTGGCTTCCCAGTTCATCCATTCTCTCTTCTCAAGTGCTGACTCAAGCAGTAGCCTTTCGGGGCACAGCAAAGCTCCTTGCTGGCTCAGGTGTAACGCTGAATTGTACCCTGTGCAAATCATGGTTTGCAACCCAGCTTCAGACCATGTTATCAGATCCTGGTTTGGGGTCTCTTGGCCATACATGGTTTGGTGTTTCACCTGGATTATCACTTTGTATCATCGCCTCCTTTGCTGCTGTGTGCAGTCAGAGCATGGTGCGCAGACAGAGCATGTGCAGACAGAGCATATCAAATTAATTCTTGGTATGGTATGAAATTAATGGGGTTAGAGTAGATGGAGAAGGGGAGGGAGGAGATTTGCAGAGCGGGGGGAGCTTGCATTTCTCTAGTTGTGTTGGGTCAGAGATGATGTGTGGCTTGCAAATCAGGAACACTTGGTGGGGCCCTAAATTCTTTACTATTGTTCTGCATCTCTTTGCTCCCCTTTTCTTGCCCCTCCTAGTTTTCAAGTGGAGCCTCCAAGCTCTTCCAGCTGCAGAGTTACTGGTAAATTTAAACTTGTGCCCAGGAGTGTCTCAGCCCCTTCCCTTTGCACAGAAGCCTCCCTCTGGTGTCCCTCCACACCCAGCATCAGCTGCAATGGGAAGTCTTTGGCTTTTCATTCCCTGAACACCCCTTGACAAAAATCCTCAACGTGGACTCTTAAAATAACCCGAGTAATAACCAGGCTAAAAGGGAGTTTCCTTTTCTGGGTCTTCAGAGAAGGTGGAAATGGCAGGCTCTGTTCTGCAGCCTTATCCTCCATATCATGCCATGTCATACCTGTCAGCCAGGTATCTGACACGGGGAAGGAGGAGGGGGGTTTGGCAGGCAGACCACATTCCTGGCCCAGTCTAGTCCCAGGAGGGGCTCCTGTTGACGAGAGCCTGTCTCATCTGTCTGAAGGTGGATCGGCTCCTGTTTAAAGCTGTCGAGTTGTGCTTGGCCTACACATCTCCACACCTGGGCATCATCAAGGGACCCTCCCTGGCTGGGAGGACCCTCCCTGGTGAGTCCTTCTCTGGCCTGCACATCTCCACACCTGGGGGTCATTAAAGGACCCTCCCAGGATGTAAACCTGAGAACTGGCAATGAGCCTTTTGGGCTGCAATCCTAACCTCCATTTAGGCCAGCCTAAGTCCTGACATAAGTCCTGCGCTGACCTGCGTGTCACAGAAGTTGAAATGTGCCCTTTGGTTGCATAAATACCATTCTTTTTACAGCCTGAATTTCATGGTTTTTAAAATATGGATTTTTAGGGCCCTTTTTGATTACGGTAGTTTTGTGGTTTTGCATTTTTTTTAATTGTCTGCTGCTGTTTTCTGCTTTTCTATTGCTCTTGGCTTTTAATGAGATTTTTAGGTTCCTTACTGGAATTTAGGAATTCTGGGCTGCAATCCTAATCCCCAGTTAGGCCAGCCTAAGTTCTGGCATAAGTCATGCACTGACGTGAGTGTCACAAAAGTGCAATAAGACACTTCTGCCCCACTCCTGGGGTGGGGGTCAAGCCAATGCAGACATACACCAATCTCCCCACACCATCATGGAAAGATAGTCCAGCCTGAATTTCTTAGGATTGTGCCCTTGATCGGCATCATCTCCCTTTCCTGGCATCGCCTCTCCTGGATTTCTGGGGGGACCTTTCCTTTCTGGAGACACTACCAGGGATCTTCTCTACAAAGGGGGCTCTGCTGAGCTACATCCCCCCTTACCGAGGATGGCAGCGTATGCAGCAGCAACATGGCATGCTTGTGCTGCAGGGTGCTCCTTGGATGTGCTGCCAGTGCTTCTGATGGTGAATGCAATATGTGTCATGGCTTCTGCATGAGCACCACAGTGGAGCAATGGGTAGGGGTGGCAATGGAGGCATTGGAAGACCTGAAATGGTTCCCCGGGACCAGGCACCTTTAAGAACAGTCGGCTGCTGCAATTCCGGCAGGCAGACTGATTGGTTGGGAAGTGAGTGGGCTGGGAGGGGGAGGGGGAGGCCATTCAGAAATCTGCTGCATTACTCCCTTTGCTTAAAGGGGACTGAGAAGGGGGTGGGTGAAGGAACAGCCTCTCCTGTGCTGTTCTTGGTAGTAGTCTCCTCCACTCAGCTGTCAGGGTGGCTGCTCCCCCAAAGATTGGGGTGATATCATCAGTCGGGCCTCGCCAGTCTCCAGAAAGCTCATCCCAGGGGATATTTTGGGATTTCCAAGGGGTTCAAGCTGACAGTGGATGGGCCCCATTGAGACCCTAACCAAAAACCTCATTGCCTTACAGTTGCTGGAGGCATTGCATGACAGTGATGATTTGCAGAATGATGGATGGTGCACCAAGGTGGACCTCTGGTCTCCCCAGCACAGGCTAGTCCATGATGCCTGCTCTTTAGGGATTGGGGCAGAGGCTCGTCTTCCCCTGCCCTATCCAGAACTCTTGGGGGTTCACTTCTGCATGTACTGCAAGGCCTCTGCCTTGGCACTACAGCTCCATAGGGTTGCCATATATCCTGGAAATCCTGGGTTTTCAGCAACTTTGTTCACATATTGGCAAGTTTGACAGGGTCCTGTCCTGGTTTTGTGGAAGAGAATTATGGCAACCCTACTTATATTCAGGGTAGTTCAATCCACATGCTTGTGGGCCTGACTGAATTGAGGGCAGGCTGCTTGATGACTGCCCCCTTTATACAGGAATTGCCCTGGTCTGCTGGTGGGATAGCTGAGATCATCACAATTTTATTTGATTACACAATTTTAATTTTTTTTACAGGAGATTTGAACACATTTTAATACATACAGAGCACAATCCTAACCATGTCTACTCAAAAGTAAGCCCCTTTGTGTTCAATGGGTCTTACTCATAGGGAAGTGTCTTTAGGATTGCATCCTTCGTGTACAATCCTAACCAATAAAAATAGTTTTTATCCTTGTGCGGTGTCGAGATTAAATGCAGCAGTATGCTGATGTGTCGCATATGTTTTGTTTTCGTTGTAGTGTACGGTGTATTGTAGTGTATTGTAGCGTTGTTTTTACAATGCAAAAGCACTTAATTTCATTGCACATGTGCAAATGTGTACAATGACAACAAATTTCCATTCTAACCAATTTAAGCTGGATAGTTTGCATGGTGTGTCATCCCATGGTGGTGTGAGGATGTTGGCTTATGTCTGTGCACTGGCCTAAACCCCCAGGAATGGGGCAGAAGTGCTTTACACTTTTGTGACACCCCACGTCAGTACAAGACCTATGCCAGGGCTTACACTGGCCAAGGTAGAGTAAATACTTTCCTGGGAGTAAGTACTATTGAACACAATGGTGCTTACTTCTGGGTATATGTACTTAGGATTGTCCACTGGTTCCCAAACAGTGAGTTGTGGCTTCCCAGGTATCTATGAAAACCAGCCAGGGGAGCTGTGGAATCCTCTACCAAAAACCTGCTGTGGGTGGCGCAAGTGGTTAAGGCTGCAATTCTAAAGACACTTTCCTGGGAGTAAGACCCATTGAACACAATGGAGCTTACTTTTGAGTAGACCTAGTTAGGATTGTGCTCTAAGTCACTGTGCGTGTTAACCAGCGGGCCAGGGTTCAAGACCCGGGTCGGCCCCGCAAGACAGGGTGAGCTCCTGTCCTTAGCCCAGCTCTGTGACGCCAGATTGGCTCTGCCTTTCAATTGGACTAATTTAGTGGCGTGGAGAGGGGGATTTGCTGCTTGGGTAACAGCCTCTCCTCCATAACAATTTAACCCAGGCTTTCATGCGCCGAGCATGATACCATAGTCTTTCAAGACTGACGGAGGCCTGCTTTTTTTAATAGGGTATATAGGATATAATTCTATTAGGGACTCCTATTGGAGCAGAGGTGGAAGTGGCAGATGAATGTTGGGAGTCTTCTATTCACCATCATTTTACCCTGTTCCTTTATGTCTTTGAAGGCTAAAACGGGAAGCATCATTCACCCAAGACTCCTAAAACAGTGTTTCACAAAGCTTATCCCTTGCCATACCACTTGGCACATTTGCCAGTTTGGATGTAGCACCAGTATTGGAAATACCACCAGAAGTAACTGGCCATGATGTCATCACTAGTTACTTCGGGATTGGGAGACCAGATGTGAAAGGCAAACATCATGGTGGACGGGAGGGCTTTATTGAGCATGTAAGGGCGCACTAGAGCACTGCCCACTGAGCATCCTACTGTTGCTTGTTGCATTTGATGGCTGGTCTCACTGCCAGGGGTCTGGAGGTTTCATGCCCTGCCAGACACCCCATCAAGTGTCTGGCATGACGCATAAAACCTCCATACCCCCCACAAGTACCACTTCTTGAGAAAAGGAGCTGTTCTAAGAGGAGCTGCTCTTCTTAAGAGGAGCTGCTCTACCACCACATGGAGCACAGCCTAACAGTGCTCAACGTTCTCTGAAACTGGGGTGGGACATTTTCACACATTATGCAAACTCAAGTGGGGAAAAACATCTGTGCAAATGGGGGATTTTGGTCTTGAGGAGATCTATAGTGTTCTATAGGGCCAGGGCACCCCACAAAGCAGAACAGGATGGGTACCTTTATCAAGGGCCTTAGAATCGGAGACATCATGTACAGTATATACACTATTCTGTGGCTCTGTAGCCAAAGAATAGCCATTAGATACACTTTAATTAATATAAATTAAATGAAAACAAAGGGAATATTTGCAGGTGCCTCGTGGCAGTGGAAGGAGGCACATGAAGCGTGTGCACTGCCTTCGATCATGAATTGGGGACCTGAGATCCTGTAATCTTTATCTGGGACAGTCACCTTAGCACGTGATATTCCTCATTAAAAGCCTGAACTATTTTTCCAGCTTTGTTTGTCCTTCTCCTGATTAATGTATTCTGATTTTTAACCTTTTAGATTGTTGTTGTTGCATTTTGAATGTGTGAGTTGACAGATGTGGGGGAGTGAAAATAAGGAGGTGGGTAGGAACTGAGAACACGTGGAAGCAAAGGGGCTGATGTACGGCTCTGTTTGGCTCCCCCCTGCCTGGAATGACTCCCAAGGGGGAGGCACCCCATTGCGCGCACCCTCCGAGGCTGACACCCCCCTCTAGCTATGCCACTGGCCCTAATCTATGAAGGCGCTTGACATGGAGCACCCATACTTTGGCTCCCTGGGATTGGGAGGCTGTTTTCTCTGGGGATGGATTTGCCTGGGGAGACACATACACACAGGGCGACTATGGGCACAATCCAGAGTAACTATTGTTACTCTGGATTGCAGTATGAATTTCCCATAGGTTTTCACTAGGTGGTGCAGTAACTACAGGTGCACATAATGTCTCTTACGTGCTCCGTAGTTACTCTGGTTTGTAGGGTCAATGTCATAACCCTAGAAGACAAGGCGACCCCCAAAAATGGAGGACACCCAAGAAGAATGTAGGACATGACAAAACAAGAGCTAAAAACACTCATACATATTGCTTTTATAGGGTTAATTTAAATTATAAACTATATTAATAATTAATTTAAACTATGGCTACAATGCTAAAAACATTTTCCTGGAAGTAGGACCTATTAAACACAATGGGGCTTTCTTCTGACATGGTTAGGATTGTGCTTCTGTATTGTTTAACACATTTAAAACTATTACATCTAATTTATTAAATGCAGTTATTCTACATGCTGCCTGTTCACAAGGAAATGGAGGACAATGAAGATTTTTTTTCCAGGATACAAGGCTAAAAAAGAGGACATGTTCTGGAAAAAGAGGACATGTGGTCACCCTGTGGTGACCAGATTTCATAACTGCATAAGAAGCCCTCACAAAATGTAGGACACCAAATAAAAATGTAGGACATGACAAAATAAAAGCTAAAAAATTGGCCTCCCCTGCAGGGCTATTGTGACATGGGGGAGGGGGCTTATTTTGGGAGGGCTTGGGCAGGGGGGCTTCTGCCCAGGGTGAATATATGTCCTGGTTTTCTAGGATATGTCCTCTTTTTCGGTCATAGGTCCTGGGGGAAAAAAATCTTCATTGTCCTCCTTTTCCTTGTGAGCAGGCAGCATGTTGACTTCTTGGAATTAAGAAATTATAGGTACATTAATAAATTATATGTAATAGTTTTAATTTTAATAAGTAGTAATATAGGATGCACAATCCTAACCAGTTTAGGCTGGCTTAACTCACTTGGCGTAGCTTTCCATGGTGGTGTGGGGAGGGCCGGGTATAGCGTGTCCTGGCCTGACCCCCAAGGGATGGGGCAGAAGCAGTGGTGGGCTTCAGGGGGTTCTCACAGGTTCTAAGGAACCCTTTGCTGATGAGCGCCCAGTTCTGAGAACTGGTTACTAATGGGCAGAAGTGGCTTACAATACTTTTGTGACACCCCAGGTTAGCAAGGGACTTATGCCAGTGTTTATGCCAGCCTAACTGGAGATTAGGATTACAACCCGTTATATTAATGTAGTGTATATACTATATTTATTATATATATTATACTACACTATACTATAGTGTTATATGTTAGTAATATAGCGTTTAAATTAACCACATGAAAGTGATACATTTGAGCATTTTTAGCATTTATTGTGTCATGTCCTACATTTTTCTTGGGTGGCCTAGATTTGGGGGGGGGGGGATATCACTGTATTGCAGTGATAGGGAGAGGTAGGGGTGAACCTGGCTCAGCTTCAGTAAGGGAAGAGGAGGGGGGCTGAGACCCAATCTGGTCTTCCCTGCAGGGCTGTTGTGAACTATTCCTAAGAAGATAGCTGCGGAGCCCCTGAGGTGGGGGGGGGGGGCTGACTTTCTGAAGGGTCTGGGACAGGGGAGAGGAGGGGGTGTCAACCTTGCTCAGTCCCAGTCTGGGAGGAGGAGTGGGGGCTGAGCCATTAAAAAAAAATTTTTTCTTTGTAAACCACTTTGTGAAGTTTTATATTGAAAAGTAGTATATAAAGACAGACAGTCAGACAGACAAGGAAGGGATAGATAGATAGATAGATAGATAGATAGATAGATAGATAGATAGATAGATAGATAGATAGATAGATAGATAGATAGGGAAGGAATAGACGGATACACAGGGAAGGAAGAAAGGGATGGATGGATAAGGAAGGAAGGAAGGATGGAGGGATAGGTGAAGGGGAGTGAGGAAAGGAATAGACAGAGGGAAGGAAGGGCTGCTGCAAGTGAAGGAAGGAAGGGATGGATGGATGGATAGGGAAGGAAGGAAGGATGGAGGGATAGGTGAAGGGGAGTGAGGGAAGGAAGGGCTGCTGCAAGTGAAGGAAGGAAGGGATGGATGGATGGATAGGGAAGGAAGGAAGGATGGAGGGATAGGTGAAGGGGAGTGAGGGAAGGAAGGGCTGCTGCAAGTGAAGGAAGGAAGGGATGGATGGATGGATAGGGAAGGAAGGAAGGATGGAGGGATAGGTGAAGGGGAGTGAGGGAAGGAAGGGCTGCTGCAAGTGAAGGAAGGAAGGGATGGATGGATAGGGAAAGAAGGAAGGATGGAGGGATAGGAGAAGGGGAGTGAAGGAAGGAATAGACAGAGGGAAGGAAGGGCTGCTGATGGGGAAGGGGAGAGGGAAGGAGGGGCTGATGCAAGGTCTGCCTCCCCTGCAGGGCTGTTGTGGGGAGTGCCGGGGGTGGGGCGTGGGGGGGTCCTGGGGCGGGGCTGCTGCCGCTCTTCCGATTGGCGGTCGCCGGGAGACGAGGCAGAGGCTCCTGCGCATCCTTCTGCTGCTGCTTCTGCCGGCGCGCGGAGGGCTCCGATGCGGGCCCCTCTCCGGGAGGCAGGCGGCAGGGGGGGCCGGGAGAGGCCCTGCGGGGCTGCGGCGGGGGCCCCCCGGGCGCGAGGGGGCTGAGAGCAGGATGCACAAGCACCACCACTGCTGCCGCTGCCCGGAGTGCTTCGAGGCCACCCGCCTGGCCGCCCTGCGCCGCCTGGAGCCCCCCAGCTATGGGGAGTGGGCGCAGCACGAGCAGTACGCGGGGGGCGGCTTCGGGGGCTTCGCCTCCCAGACCCTGCCCTCCCCAGGGGGGGCCCCTCCCGCCCCCGCAGGCAGGACCAAGGCCAAGCTCATCCCCACCGCCGCCCCGCCGCCCCCGCCCCCCGCGGCGCCCCCCAAGCACGGCCCCCCCAAGGGCTGCGGGGCAGGCGGAGGGGGCACCCCCAAGATGAACGGAGGCAGCCCCGGCTGGTGGCCCGAGTGCACCTGCTCCAACCGCGACTGGTATGAACAGGTGGGTGAAGCGCCGCGGAGGGAGAGGGAAAGGGGTCACCGCCTGCCCCCCACTGGCTGTCAAAGGGGTCCAGCCCTGAGCACCACCTCTCCCTCCTCAGGATCCCATCACCTTCATGCCCCTTTTCTGGGGGGCATCCCTTGCCCCTCTCTTGGGGGGCATCACACAGCCCCCCCACCTGGCTGTCAAGAGGCCCCAGCCCTGAGCATCCTCTCCCCCCCCCCCCCCCAGGATCCCATCACCTTTCCTGGAGGCATCCTTTGCCCATTTCTGGCGGGGACACATGCCAGCCCCCCCCCAACATGGCTATCAAGTGGCCCCATCCCTGAGCATCCTCTGTCTCCCCCCACCAAGATTCCATCACCTTGCCCCATCTGTGTACCTTTCTGGGGGGCATCCTTGCCCTTTTTTTGGCAGAGGCACCAGCCAGCCCCCCCAGCTGTCAAGAGCCCTCAGCCCTGATCATCCTCTGTCTTCCCCCCAGGATCCCATCACCTTGCCCCTTTTCTGGGGGGCATCCCTTGCCCCTTTCTTGGGGGGTCACCTGCCAGGCCCCCCCCACCTGGTTATCAATGGACCCTGAGCATCATCTGTCTTCCCCCCTCAGGATCCATCACATTGCCTCATCTGGGTCCTTTCCTGGGGGGCATCCCTTGCCCCTTTCTTTGGGGGGGACATCAGTCCATCACCCCCCACCACCAACAGTTCAGAAAATGGATGGAGCCCATCTCTGCTTCCCTGTCAGCCCGCTAAGATGGAGGCTAGGCTCCTTCCTCCACCTTGCCAGCTGCCATCTCCCCTCCAGGCTGGCTTAGGCTGGGCTGAGCAGTGGGGCTGAGGGGTCTCCATCCCCCTATGTGGGCTTCCCCCCTTCCCACCCACCCCATTGGCCTCAGTCTTGGGGCAGACTGGAGATCCCCCCAGCTGTCAGTTGGCTGTCCAGGGAACCCTCCCAAGATGGCAGAGATGTGGGGCAGGCCATAGACAGCCAGGCTCCAGCTGTGGGGCTCCTCTGGAGGAAGAGGAGCCAACCTTATGTGTTGGCACCCAAGCAGGTTGCCAGGCTGAGCCAGGCTGGCCGGCCAGGCGTGTGCCAGTGCTGTGTGCGCATGAAGCCTGGCTCTGCATGCAGCACACGACATGTGCACGCCTGAGCATGTGCTGGACTGAGAAGGAAGAATTGCTCACTGGGGTGTAGTGAGTGTAGGCAGAGGGAGACGGAGAAGATGGCCTCCTTCTTCTCCCGGCCCCATCAGGCTGCCACATGGGCAGTGGTGCCAGTGGTGCCCACATGGGCATGACACCAGTCATGTAGCAGAAATGGTGTCGGGGTTGATGCTGGGAAGGGGGGGGGTTGATCTCTTTTGGCAAAGGGTAGGTGGAGTTCTGCCCCTCGGGTGCCCCCTTTTCCCACACGTGTGCTGGAGTGTGCGTGTTTCCAGGCTGTGATCTGCTTGCCCTTCCGTGCTCTGACATGGAACGGGAGCCCCCCTTGAGCACAGCACAGTCCCAGGGGCAGAACCCCTTGCATCTATCAGCCTCTCCAGCCCCCCTGAAAAGAGGGGGCTTTGGCGCATCCACCCTCTTCTTCCTGATTTTCATGCGCTTCCAGAACGGAAGCCAAAGGTTTTGCCCTGGAAATGTGGTTGGGCTATGCTCAGGCCTCGTGCCATGTCTTGGAGCAGCTGGTCTGAAGAGGGCAGCTTCAGCTTTGTGCCCCGCAGTGGGGCAAGCCTTCCCTTCCTCCATGGAAGGCAGACCATCTTCATCCTCGATGCCACTCTTCAACCAGGCCAGCCGGCGTCTGCGCATGGAATACACGATGGGAGTGCTTTTCCCTGGCAATGGCCCCGTGATGGAGCGGCCATCATAATGGCTTCATCTCCTCGCCAGATCTGGGGAAAGGGGGAGCCATGCTGCAGTTGCTAAGGGATGCGTGCCTGCCGTTCTGTTCCCCCATCATCACCAGGCCAACCGCAGGGGTGCATAGGTGGTGCTGTGGAGGGGGTGGCAGGCGCAGAGGAACCATGTACAGCGATGGGGGTGTGTGCGCACACCTCGGAGCGTCTGGTCCCACATTCCACCTTGAGCAGTGTGTTCCACATAGGGGAACGTGGCTGATACGCACTCATTTTATCCCTTTTTTTGAGGGCCTGACTTTCCTCTGCTGAGTGTCATTCTATTTCTCCGTGTGGGTCTGTCTCTCTATGGGGACTTGAAATACGGGTCTGTGACTTTCATACACATCCAAGTAGATTGCTTGGAGACAATTTGGAATTGCTGTGTTCGGGGACTGTGCGCTAAGGGGGTGGCAATGGGGGGGCTTTCTGGAATGTGACCTCATATGGCAGGGCTCTTATATTTTAAGCTAGCTTAATAGAGCCTCCACCTTCAGGGACAGCCTACCTCTGATGGGAACAAGCAAACAGGGAGGTGGTAGCCTTTGTGCCTGGCTGGGACCCCCCACCCAAACCAGGATGTTGGATTAGCTCGGGGGTGTCCAAACCTTTTGGCAGGAGGGCCACATTATCTCTCTGACACTGCATGGGGGCTGGAAAAATTATTTAGATTTCAAATTTGAATAAAATTACATCTATTAGGGACGTATCCTGAGGATTATGAAGCTTGCCTGAGAGCTGGATGGAGGGGTCTTGTTGCAGGCCATATTGAGCCTCATTGTGAGCCACATGTGGCTCCATGGCTGGGGTTTGGACACCCCTGGATTAGCTGGTTTGGTCCAGCAGAGGCCTGTGTATGTTCTTTCAACAAGGATGAGGGCGAGTCTATATTAAACTGGCTTCTGCAGGTGAATTAAATGCACCTTTCTTGTTGCTCTGCTACCTTCTGTTAAAATCTGGCTACCAATTTTTTGGAACGGAATTGGCCAGCTGGCATTGCCTGCGGCTGGTATGACATCACCGTCGGGTGGCAGGCCTGGGCTGTGACCCTTTGTGGGATGTGGGCTGTGCAGTGTCTCTATGGGGTGGACACCTGGATGGCAAGATTCACTTGTGTATGGTAGAGACAGAGAACCCCAAGATCAGTGGTGTGCAAATGTGCGGTGGAAAGTGAGGAGGAGGAGGGAACGTGAGACCCTTGGTGCTTTAGCTTGACAGCTCCCCCTATAAACACAGAGCAGCAAAGAAGGCCCCTTAGCTGGGCAGGAGGTGGGTGGCTGGGTGGGTGGATGGGTGGATGTGGGTGTCTTGGAGCTCCTGGCAGTGACTGGCCTCCGAGGTTGCTTGAGGAAAAAGTAGTGGGTGGCAAAGGAAGAACATCAGAAACTGGGCAGGAGGGAGGGAAGAGGGTAGGTGGGTGAAGAGCCAGCCAGGGATTTCTGGGACAGAGTGATGGTGGGCATGAAGAGGCAGGCAGGGAGACTGTGGCTGGCTGTATGGCTGTGGTTACACTCATGCCCATGCCCTTGTCCCCAGTGATGTGGGGGATTCATTGCTCAGGGAAGGGTTACTGTGGGGATACGATGATGATGATGATGATGATGATGATGATGGGGACAGAGAAGCTGGAGGTGGGGAGGTTGGCAGGGTGAGGTTGCCATGGCTACTTGCCTTCTATTCAGGAGAGGAGTCGCATCCTGCCTCGGGGAGGTGGAGGCGGAGGAGAGGTGGGGGGAGAGCACAGCCAAGTCTGGAGGTGGGGAGGGGGCTGTGCTTCCTGGCTGTCGGTGCCAAGGCCTGGCTGAGCTGGTGGGGGAAGACAATCTGCTTGGGTGGCACTGTGGCCTTGTCAGTGCCTAGCAGAGTGGCCAACCCCACCGCCCTTGCCTCTCTCTTTTTCTGGGCCATTCTCAGTCGTGTGCCAGGGAGGGGGTCTGCCTGCCACAGTGTTGCTCTAGGATCTCCCATGACTCAGACTTAGGATCTCCCCCCCATTGTCAGCTATTTTTACCCATTTCAACAGAGCCTTGATGAAGGAGTGCCTGCCTTGAGCCACGGCTATAGAGAGGAGTGTGGACGGGGGTCAGTAACCTTGAAACCCCAGTACCTCCCAGCCACCCACCTTGCTCCATGTTTTGGTTTTGAAAGAGTCTGTGCCCTTCTTCTGGGGCTCTTCAATACATGGGCCCCATCCTGACCCTCTGCTTCCAACAGCGAGTCTGGACGAGCCCCCGAGACCTTTTGGCCACAAGGACACTTTGCATTCCCAAACACCCTGCAGGTTTTCCCCAGCATCCAATTCCTGGCACAGTGGGCTTTGCCCTCCACTTCCATGCGCACTCTCTTTGCCCCCTTTGGTCCTGATTCTGCCAAGGCTTCAGGCACTAAGCCCATATAAAGCCCTTCTCTCCCTGCAGAACTGCTGCCTGTCACTGTCTACCTAGGCAGACCACGTTCTGACTCTATTTGGCAGTTTCAGATGGAGTTGAATAGTCTTACAAAACCAGGTGGCTTCATCTGTTCCATCTGATTCTAGTGACAGGATCTGACCATCTGCCTGGACACTTTGCTCCATCTCTGGATTTGTGAAGAAACATCCTAAAAATAGGAATTTTTAAAAAATTATAGCTGTTTTTCTTGTTGGACTTTACAATATACCTTATTTACTCAAATCTAACGCTCACCTGTTTCAGCCAAATTTAGGCTGCAATCCTAAAGACACTTTCCTGGGAGCAAGACCCATTGAACACAATGGGGCTTACTTTTGAGTAGACATGGTTAGGATTGTATTTCCGTCTCCAAAATTGAGGTGTGCATTATATTTGATGGCGCATTAGATTCAAGTAAATATGGTTTTTTGATTATAAGTACTGTATAGGTCTGTATTTAGTTTAATATAAACCTAATGTTGTATAAAGTAGCGCAATTAGGTAAAAATCATAACACAAACACATTGTTATAACATAGACATTTATGTCGATGACCACTGGTGACCGCAACCCAGTGCCACTCCATGGTGCCCAGCCATGTGCGGGACCCTCAAATATTCCTGAAATTTTACTCCCACAATTGTGAGTTTATTCCGCTAGTATTGTAATAAAAATAACATAAACCCATTATAAATTAGTGCACTTAGGTAAAAAATCATAATATAAACCCGTTGCCTTATTATTATTATTGGGCACAGTCCTAACCATGTCTACTCAAAAGAAAGCCCGACTGCGTTCAATGGGTCTTACTCTCAGGAAAGTGCAAAGGATTGCAGCCATTGTCACATAACCCATTGTTGTATGTTTTGCAGCTGTGCGTTACAATCACCAGTAAACCTTTAAAAAAATATCAAACTTTTAAAGTCGGATGCGCATTAGTTTTATTAAAAATGTGGGTATTTATGCAGATAGATCTATTTTTGTTCTCTTATATCTTTTATATCTTTTTAGTTTGCGAAATTTGACTATGTGTGCTGCAGATTCCATTTTGTTATGTATTGTAGACTTGGTTTATGACTTTTAATGGTATATTATGAGTATTTGGTATTCTATACTGTATACAGTATATATTCCGTATTCTGCTAGCTGCCTTGGGTCCCATTTGGGGAGAAAGGAGATGTAAAAATTGCCTAAAGATGAAAGAAAATCAGGGCACAATCCTAACCAACTTTCCACCCTGGGCGTAGCTGTGCCAGGGGACATGTTCTGCATCCTGAAGTTGGGGGACAGTCATGGAGACCTCCTCATGGTAAGGCAGTTTTGGTTTGCTTATCTCCAAGTTGAATTGCCCTGACCCCAGAGCTGAAAAACTGGTTAGGATTTGGGCACATCCCATAAAAACCACAGAAATGTTAAGTGATCTACGTAGCTGGGACTCTGAAAAATTAACAATTGATACTGCATGTATAGTGCACTGCTTTAAAAATACTTATGGGCAAAATCCAGAGTAACTACGGGGAGTCCTTGCTCCGGTGTAAGAACAACTTACTCTGGATTCCAATATGAATTTCCCATAGGTTTTCACTAAGTGGTGCAGTAACTACCAGGGTGAACAGATTATTCCTGAACCCCAGGGCCCAAATTCCTAATCCAAGGCCAAAATTCCTACCCGCTGAAAAAAAATTGCCAAAAATGTATTTTTTTAATGTTTTTTGACTATAACGTTTGATAGGAAGGAGATATCTCCAAACTGATTTTTGCATTGGATTCAGCTCTTCAATACGAATCCAACGACATATGGCATGATGGGGTACAGTGCACTATCGCTAAGTTTCAAAATGAAGCCAAAATGTAGGACAATTAAGCCAAAATGTAGGACACCCGGACAGGAGGCTAAAAATCCAGACAAATCTGGGTTTTTCTGGTCATGTGGTCATCCTGGTGCATGTAAAGTCTCTTATGTGCTCCTGTAGTTACTCTGGATGTGGGGGCAAGTTGCAATCTTCATCTTGCCAAGATCCCTATAGAGGAGTTGTAAATATCCTCCTTTTTTCACCAGTGGGAACTTGAGGTTGGGCTATAAAGAAGTGACTGAAGGAAAATCATTGTAGGATCTGAACCCAGGTCTTTGGTGCCTCCAAGTGCATGAGACGGGCAAAAAAAGCAATGGAACCTTCTAGGAATCCGCTGGCCCCTTTCCAGCCTCTCCATTCCGTGCGGGAAGTTGGCGCTTTGCTTCTTTTCCTTCTCACTCTCGATGGCCCTTCTTGCAAATATTGTTACCTTTTCCCCTTGAGATAAATATGTCCAGTTCCTTCAGCGGTATGGGATGTTGTGCCAACCCAATGCTGGGAAACCTTCACTGACGTCTCTGTACCAATCCTTGGATGTTGCCTTGAATGGATTCAGACCATTTGGGGCCTCCGTTGTCTACCCTGCTTGGCAGTAGACGGGGAGACTCCTTTCCCAATCCTTTTCCCTAGAAGGTACTCAGGACAGAACTGGAACCCTCTACCTGTAAAGCAGGGGGTGTTTCACTAAACCAGTGATTTTGAACCTTTTTCATCTCAGGGTACACTGATGTTGTTAAAATTGTCAAGGCACACCATCAGCTCTTTGATAATTGACATGGGAAAACCATGCGAAGGAGCACAATCCTAACCATGTTTACTCAGAAGTAAGACTCATTCTGTTCAATGGGTCTTATTCCCAGGAAAGTGTCTTTAGGATGGCAACCAATATTTCCCATTTGTCCTAATGGTAAATAATCATCTCCCAAATTCCCACGGTGCACCTACAGACCATTCACAGCACACTGAAAATGGCTGCATTAAACTATGGCCTGTCCTCTAAATTAGGGTTGCCGTAATTCTCTTTCACAAAATCGGGACAGGACCCTCTATCCCATTTGCCAGTATATGAACACAATCCCCAGAAATTGGGATTGTCCCAGTTTTTTGGGACACATGTTAACCCTACTCTAAATGCTACCTGCGTTCAGGGCACAATCCTAACCAGTTTAGGACGGCATAAGTCACCCCTTCCCATAGGGGTGGCATAGGGAGGCTGGCACATGTCTGTGCACTGGCCTAACCCATATGACACTTTTGGGACACCCAAGGTCAGCATGGGACTTGTGCCAGGCCTAATGGGGTTGGGATTGCGTCCTCATGATAAAACTTCATCTGTGTTCAATTTCATAGTCCTGTTTTGCCCCACAGGACTTCTGATTATATCAGTGAAGGGGAAACATTTTGACAGGAAGGCCACAGGATCTCTCTGACACTGTTGGGGTCAGGAAATTAATATAATTAATTAACATTTCAAGTTTGAATAAATTTCCATAAATGAATTAGAGACAAAACTTAGGCTACACTCCAGAGAAACTACGGGACCTTATACGCTGACGTAGTTAAGGTGCCACTGCCACCTAAGGGAAACCTATGGGAGCAATCCAGAGTAAGTACCTTTTACATCTTCCCGTAGTTACTCTGGATTGTAGGGTCATATGAATTAATGAATTGTACTGAGTTTATTTGTAATGCACATGAGAACTATAATACAAAAAAACTGTATTACTATTTGTAGTATACATGAGAATTATAACACGTGCATGTTGAACCACATGAGAACTGTTTGCCACATACCTGTTGCATGTTGGAAAACATACAGACCAAGCCACAAACACATGGAGACATAATTTGTTCAGAGGCAATGGGGAAAGGGGTCCAAAAATGCCAGGAGGCCAGCGTGGGCTCCAAATCCAGCCTGGCTAAGCCTGAGACGGGGCTCTATGAGGGTTGAACTGATGTCCCAGAGAGCCACAAGTGGCTCCTGGGCTGAGGTTTGCCAACCCCTGGCTTTCATCAAGGAGCCCCTTCTAGATTCTGCACAGACTGGCAATTGCATATGCCAAATGAGTAATAGTGCAATCCTATTTGTGTCTACTTAAAAGTAAGTTCCATTGAGTTCAATGTGGCTTACTCCCAGGAAAGTGCTCTTAGGAATGCAGCCTATGGGCACAATCCAGAGTAACTACAGGAGCACGTAAGAGACATTACGTGCGCCCGTGGTTACTGCACCACCTAATGAAAACCAATTCATATTGCAATCCAGAGTAACTTGTTTTTACTCTGGAGCAAGGACTCCCCATAGTTACTCTGGATTTCACCCTAAGAAGGAGATCCCCTGTTGCTTTCAGCCCCAACTTGAGTATAGGCTTCAAATCTGAAAACTAGTATCTATACTCCAGTATACTATAGAATGAACTACTCTCTAGATTGGATGCAGTTCCCTGAAGTTTTGGGTTATCTCAGGATTTCCAGGACTCCTTCATTACACCTTGTCAAGAAACGGTTAGAAACTCTGGCCTGGAACTGACCCAGTTATTTAAAATTGGGCAGGGATATATTAATTGTTGCTTCTCTGACTGGCTGACTAGATCCTGTTTGCATTTATTCAAAAGTAATCCCATTTATCTCAATGACATCAACTTCCAAGCAAGTATGCTAAGAGCAGCAGATGAGAGAGAGTTGCTGCTTTTTTAGATCCGTGTAATGCACGTTTGAGAAAATCACGTACTGCTGTGCCAGACTCTTAAGGGCAGCTTTCCTGGATCTCAGACTTGCCCTGGTCCATCTGGCCAGCATTTTGTGGCCAAGTACAGCCAGGCAGAAGCCTCTGGAAAAGCACCAGTGGGAGGTGAAGGTCTCCCCCCCGCCCCGCTCCGGCAAGCCCTTGGTGTTTGACAGTCGGAAGAAATGCACTTCTTTGGAGCAGAGAGTGATGGCTCATTGGGCTAGTGTGGCAAATAACTGTTGATACGTGTGTTGCTCTGAGAGGCTGTGCCATCTGCTGCCAGCCTGGCACAGTCCTCATCTTCACTGTTACTCAAGCTCTTCCTCAACTTTCTGCCTTGCATAGTCCTTGCAACTCCGGCTGGGAGTGCATCTCTCCTGTCCTTGGTGCCTACATGCTCCAGTCGTGTGCCACTGTTCGGCAGCAGGAATTGAGCCAGTCCTACTCCAGCCCATATTCCTCCTGGCCTTGGATGTTGGGTGGGCCAAGATAGTGTCACCATCTTTTATAAAGCTGCTTCCTTCCCTCAGTCTGGACAACTATACTATGGACTTCCTTTTTCTTAGAGGAGTGTGTTGCTGGATCAGGCCCAAGGTGGGCAACCTAGCCTAACACTGTGGCTACCCAGATGCAAGGGTGTGAAGAAAACAGCCCTTCTCTGCTCCTTCTCCTCTCTGAGCAACTGGTGTTTAGAGATAAATGGCTTTTGGCCACGGATCAGTTGTCTGCCCTTCTAATCATTGCCCCTGGCACCTGAATATCACAGGTTACAAGCCATGACAGGGGTGTGTGTGTATGACTCTTGGGTAACATACGTGTGCGTGTGTATATATAGATGTAGATGTAGATGTGGGCACCCTTAAAATCCCACATGCCAGGGATATAGTTGCACCTGCTTACAGGTCCTATATGCTCCCTGAAGCATCTGGTGGGGCGCTGGGAGATATAGGAAGCAGGACTAGATGGACCTGATCCAGTAGAGGTTCTTCTTACGTTCTTTCCATCTTTCTGTGCCAGGAAAGGGGTGCAGCTCAAGGGCATTCTGTGAATGCAAAAGGGTCCCGGGTTCACCCCCTTATTTCTCCATTCATAAAGAAAGATTTTGGAAGTGCTGCACTTCCAGTTGTGCTGGACAGGTTGGCTTGCACTGTGCCAGTAGGTTAGGCCAGGTGGATCAGGAATCTTATATGGGAAAAAGATAAGATTCTTATATGGAATCTTATTCTGGGAGGTCTCAGAGCTGTGTGATCCTGGCAGCATCCCCAGCGAGGGCTACGCAAGACCTTTATCCACCTGAAACCCTGTAAATCTGATTCCAAGATCTCTGCCCATCCTGGTGCTTGGCAGCCACTGCCATCCAGAGCAGATGGTGGCTAAGCTAGACAAGCTTGTGGACTGACTCGTCCTTGCGCTAATATGCTCAGTCGCCATGTCTCAGTTGCATTGTGCATCCCTGGGTCTTCTCCAGTGCAAGTCCCAAAGAAGATCCCTTTCTTCGTGGCCACGTTGGGGAAAATCTGTCCATTCACCCAGAAACCAGGCCCGGATTGGTGAGCTTTGCAGGGTCTTGAGTGCAGCCTCGAGGATCTCGGGAAGATTGAGCGAGCAACAAGAAAAGGAGGCAACAGCCTGGATGGAAGGGAACTGACAGGGCCATTCAGCAGCACATGGCAGAGCTTGCTCCTCGGGGAGCAGCCTGTTCCCCTGGGGTGGGAGAAATAAATGGCTGGCACAATCCAGGGCAGCACTAGCCAGGCGGGCTCAATGTTAATGGTGATAGGATCTCCCCCCACACCTTTGCTGTTTTCGCTGGTCTTTTGGATGTGTCCACCACCCACCTCCTTCCTGTACATGTAGATTGCAATCATCTCTTTTCCCCCGGCTGTGGAGATGCTGGTATTGGGGGTATTGCCTAGGCCCAGGCTTGCAGATCCTATTGACTTCTTTGCCATCCTTCACAGGCTTCCGTGTTGGACAGTTCCTAGGAGGGTGTTGGGGTGGCATGAGGATGGGGTGAGCATGGTTAAAGCAGGGTAAGCATCTGCTCAGGCCTGCAAATAAAAAAATCTTCCTTGTCCTCCTTTTCCTTGTAAGCCTTCTTTGAATTAATAATTATATGTAATAGTTTTAAATTTAATATATTAAATAAATTTATTAAATATATATCTAAATATATTAAATGTAAAGTCTTATGCACAATCCTGGGTGCTGTCTGATGGGGCTGCTTTGGGCTCCCCACTCTTGCCACGGGGAGCAGGAGGGCCCTGCTGTGCTCGGCACAGGTAACCTCTGCAGTTCCTCCTGCTGGTCCTTGACGTCCTGGGTAGGAGCAGTGAGTACTCCAGGGTGGGAACACCTGGTTGCCTGTACTTTTCCAAAGGCCGTGACAAACGTACTTGTTTTGCCAAGTCTTTGATCCGTCACTTGTTGAGAGCTGGATGGATTTCAGCAGGGTTGCTGTGGAGACTCCTTCGCGTCTGCTCTGCATGTCTGGAGACTGGAGTTGTCCTTTCAATAGGTTCTTATCATCCCTGTTGTAAATGGCTTGGGTGACAGTTGTTGAAATGCAAGTCAGAACATACAGAATAAAATGCCACACCAAATTTATCTGTATAGCAAAGGGTGCAATCCTAACCTAGGATAGCGCAACTCATTGATCTTCCCATGCCCATGGTGATGTAGGGAGGCAAGCACATGTATGTGCACCACCCCCAGGAGTGGCACAGAAGCTCCTTACGGCACGTTGGTGACATTCCCAGGCCAGCACATGTGCTGGGGCTTATGCTGGCCAAACTGGGGATTAGGATTGCAGCCAAAGTCTGTACTTCTATGACCATATAACTAGGAGTGGTCCTGCCTTTTGCCTTCCAGCTCAGTGCTAGACCACTGTGTGTGTGTGGAAGGTCTCGGGTGCCCAAGAATCTTGAATAACAGGTCCAAGAAGGTCCCCTGCCTGAAGCCATGGATCTGGATGGGTAGATACATTGTGCTGCGAGGACCAGAGGCCTGGCTCAGTATAGCCAGTAACATGGCTTCCTGCATATCTCTGGTATTTCTGATTGGGAGCAAGGATATGTGCAATATCAAGATCAGTACGGAGGGGCAGGTCTGATCCCTGCCACAATTGCCTGTATTTTACAAATGACCTGGAACTCACCGGAGATCTGTCAGGTAACGTCTCTGGGTTGCAGTGATTTGGGTGGGAGACCCAACTGGAGTGGGAATGGCAGAGCGCATTAAAAGGGAAGAACGTATAAATAAATATAAGAGCACAATCCTAACCATGTCTACTCAAAAGTAAGCCCCATTGTGTTCAATGAATCTTGCTCCCAGGAAAGTATGTTTAGGATTTCAGCCTAAATCTTATTTCTTTCTTTATTCAGGCTAGTCCTTCGCCTATTATTGTGAATACGGACGCCTTAGAGCCAAGCCTCTCTGTAAGTCTGCCCTTTTGTGTTGGGGTCCTTGCTTTGTCCACTGTCTCCCACAAAGTTCCTGGGAAAACCAGGAGGTCTCCATGCCTTGCACCGAGTCTACTGCACAGCACTTTTATTGTGGTTGTACCTGGTTGTGGCTGGAAGGGGTCGGATTTATGTACGGAAAAAATAATGTGTGTCCTGCCTCATGTGCAGCCCAGCCCTGCTTATAAGAGGGTTCCAAGTGGCTAACAAAAATGGACTTAGGGCGCAATCCTGAGTAACTACGGGGAGTCCTTGCTCCGGTGTAAGAACAATTTGCTCTGGATTGCAATATGAATTTCACATAGGGTTTACTAGGTGGTGCAGTAACTACGGGTGCACGTAAAGTCTCTTACGTGCTCCCGTAGTTACTCTGGATTGTAGGGTTAATCAAGTACTTCAGGACTGAAATCAAGGACTTGATCAACTTAGCAGCAGGCCTCCGTCAGTCTTGAGAGACTCTGGTATCGTGGTCGGTGCTGCATACGCTGCATGCAAAGCACGAATGCCTGGGTTGGATTGTTATGGAGGAGAGGCTGTTCCCCAAGCAGCAAATCCCCCCTCTCCACGCCACTGAATGAGTCCAATGGAAAGGCAGAGCCAATACGATTGGATCCAGCTGGCATTGCAGAGCTGGGCTAAGGACAGGAGCTCACCCTGTCTTGTGGGGCCGACCTGGGTCTCGAACCCTGGCCTGCTGATTAAAAGGCACAGTGTCTTAGCCACTTGCGCCACCCACAGCCCTCATACTTCATCAAGTTCAAAAAATGCAGTTAAAAGTGTGACTGTGGTGCTCCTTGACAAACCCCCAAATCCAGAGTAACTACGGGAGCACGTAAGAGACATTACGTGCACCCGTGGTTACTGCACCACCTAGTGAAAAGCTATGGGAAATTCATATTGGAATCCAGAGTAAATTGTTCTTACACTGGAGCAAGGACTCCCTATAGTTACTCTGGATTTTGCCCAATGTAATCATCACATCATGTCCGAGTGTCCATCAATAGCTTATACCATCCCAGTGTCTGGTTTCTTTTTCAATATAGACCACTCTGTTCTTGAATGGCTGGGTGGACTAGACTTTGGGTGCAATCCAGAGTAACTACGGGGAGTCCTTGCTCTGGAGTAAGAACAAGTTACTCTGGATTGCAATATGAATTTCACTAGGTTGTGCAGTAACTACGGGTGCATGAAGTGTCTCTTACGTGCTCCCATAGTTACTCTGGATTGTAGCCATTATCATCTGATTTACCTTAAGTCCATGTATTTGCCATATGCTAAGTGAGCGGTTTTCGGATGTGTGCCACAGATAGTCCTCAGGTGTGCCATGGAAATTTAGGGATTGTCATTAATTAATAGGAAAATTGGAGGATTTGAACATGCCTCATCAATGGTAGAAGCAACTGATGGTGTGCCTTGACAATTTCAGTGCCTTGATAGTGTGTCGTGAGATGAAAAAGGTTGAAAATCACTGCACTAAATCAATAACTAAAGGTGCAAAACTGTCAAGGCATCAGTTTTTGGACTATCAATGAGGCAGTCGTATTGGCCTTGCCTTTCCATTGGAGTAATTCAGTGGCGTGGTGAGGGAGGATCTGCTGTTTGGGTAACCACCTATCCTCCATAACAATCTAACCCAGGCTTTCGTGCTTCGCATGCAACATATGCAGCACCGAGCACGATACCATAGTTTTTTTGGGCTGTGGGTGACGCAAGCAGTTAAGACACTGTGCCTGTTAACTAGCAGGCCAGGGTTTGAGACCCAGGTCAGACCCACAAGACAGGGTGAGCTCCTGTCCTTAGCCCAGCTCTGCGACGCAGCTGGATCCAATCGTATGGGCTCTGCCTTTCCATTGGACTAATTCAGTGGTGTGGAGAGGGGGGTCTGCTGCTTGGGTAACAGCCTCTCCTCCATAACAATCCAACCCAGGCTTTCGTGCTTCGCATGCAGCGTATGCGGCGCCAAGCACGATACCAGAGTCTCTCAAGACTGACGGAGGCCTGCTTTTTAATGAGGCACATCATGCTGCTGATGGGGAGGCTCACTTCCCCATTGGCCCTACTGATAAATGAAAATTTTCGCGACACACCTGCAGACCATTGGCAGCGCACAAGTGGTTGAAAATCACAGCACACTGGTTGAAAATCACTGCAATAGATAAAAACAAGACATGCAACAGAGCTTTCCCAGTTGATTTATTAGATGGGGAGGATCATGCAAGAGTAGGAGATCCCAAAAACATTGTGGTCTCTCGCCAAAGTGCACTTAGCAGTTCTTTATTCTTAGATATTCATAAAGTTGGCTGCAATCTTTCAAGAATGTAAGGTATGCCTATGAGAAAAGGAGTGGTTGTGATCCTGCAGGTGAGGGGACTCTAGACAAATTCCCAAAGGGGCCTGGGATGTCTTGGTTTCTGCTCTGATTTTCCTCCATCTTCAGAGGCTTTCAGAGACCTGCACAAGGGCTTGTTTTTTCTGCCCGGACCCCTGCTTTGGAGATCCTGTCCCAAAGGGCCTCCAGTCTCCATCATCCTTGCTTTACTCCAGCAGTTGATCTGGAAAACAAAATTAATTGTGCAAACTGCAAATGTGGGTTATGTGAAGAATCTTGGCTTCTTTGATGTAAAATGTGCAGGGTGGTGGCGGCAGCAGCGCACTCAGATCACATTGACTTTAACTGCGGCTCAGTCGTCACAATTGCGGTCCTGTTTGAAGATGCATTTCTTAGTTGGCATTTTTGCTGAAACCTCTGGGAAAATTCCTCCAGCCCTCCCACCTTCACTGCCATTCAGCAGCCTTGGCCTACTAGAGATCTGGAAGCACTAAGAACTAGGACATATGTGGGGGGAGGCTTTTTATTATCAAGTGTGTGTCCTGAAGGCAGAAGTTGGCACCGTACACTGTGCCACAAGTTGTGGGCTGTGACGGCTTGTGCAAAACCCCCTTCCAGCCCCAGGAAGGAGCTAGGCCTATGTTTGGATCCCTGTGTAATATCACTCTCTGCCTCCCCAGGTGAATGGCAGTGACGGAATGTTCAAGTACGAGGAGATTGTCCTGGAAAGGGTGAGTGCGAGGGGTGTCTTGGCTGGGTGCGCATAGTGCGCTAGGAGAATTGGCTTTTCCCACTGTATGACTGTCCAGAACTGGAGTCTTGCTGACATAGTGCACAATACCAACAATTTAGAACAGCACAACTTACCATCTCACTGTTCCTGTGGTGCGGAGACTGGCAAATTGTCTGTCACTGGTCTAACCACTCCAGGAGCGGCACAAAAGTGACTCACAGTACTATTGTGGCTCCCCAAGGCCAGCACTGGACTTGTGCTAGTTTAACTGGGGGTTAGGATTGCACTCACCGAGTGCAACCCTAACCCCCAGTTCGAGATCCTGACCCTTCCTTATATGTTGATTCCATTAAGAGGAGCCTGTCTGGGATGGTTAAAAAATTCTGCATATGTTAACCTGTCTCTGCAGGGCAACTCTGGCCTTGGATTCAGCATTGCCGGGGGCATAGACAACCCACACATTCCTGATGACCCCGGCATTTTCATCACCAAGATCATCCCAGGAGGAGCAGCAGCCATGGATGGGCGACTGGGGTGAGTGCCTTGTGTGACCTGGACCCCAAAGCCTAGGGACAAGTGTGCTTTAAGGGACTGGACAGTGGCAAAAGGGGGCAATGGTGGGGTGGATGGGCCCCATGTTGTCAGAAATGTTTGTCCTGAAGCTGCCAGCTGTGGAACTGCTAAAGGCCCAGTGAGGGCTCTTCATCTCAAAGTGCCCATGATGTGCTGCGACAGTTGGCTTTGCCCATCGTGATGCCTGTCCAGAACTGGAGTGGGGCTCAATCTCTCTGGTGACTGCTCTGCATTTGTCACAGGGTGAACGACTGTGTTCTGCGGGTCAATGAAGTGGATGTCTCGGAAGTGGTGCACAGCAAGGCTGTTGAGGCACTGAAGGAGGCAGGGCCAGTTGTGCGACTCTTGGTGCGACGAAGGCAGCCCCCGCCAGAAACTATCATGGAGGTCAACCTCATGAAAGGACCCAAAGGTGACATCCTGGGCATGGTATTGTTGCTTTGTGGTTGGCAAGGGTGCTTGGAGATCCCTAGGCACCTGCCACATGGCAAAGGAAGGCCATAATCAGAAGTTAAGCAGGGATGGGGGCTTGAGAGAGCCAGCTTATATCCAGCACCAAGATGCCTGGGCCAAGGAATACGGCTGGCATTGATGGTGGCATTGATAGCATTGATGGTGAGTGGGTAGCACTGATATCAGGAGCAATTAGAGTCAGAGGCAAGGAGAGTGACCAGAAAAGGAGAAGCCTGGAGGAGGGACACCCCTGATGGGATGATGGATTGGGGAGGGTGGTTGCTAACTACCTATATGATCTGGCAACTGATTCAGAGGATTTGAAGAGTTTCCAGAAGGACTGGAAACTGGCAGCACCAACCAGCTTCAAAAGGGGCTCTTTGGGTCACAATCCTGATCCAGGTTGGAGATGGGCACACTTTTCCCAGGCACATAGCTGGTCCTTGTGGGGTGAACATCAAGGAGTTACATTTGTTGAAACTAAAGAGGGTCCATCTGGTCTAGCCTAGGACTGCGTATTCCTGTGGTTCTGCTGTAGTTGTGATTTTGTTGTTAAAGATGTTGGTGTTTCGGAGCCTGTGGGGGGAAGGTAGAAGCAGGACATGCAGTGCATGGGGTGGGGTGGGGGAAGCTTCAGAGGCTCAGCAACAGTTGAGGAGAAGAAGGAGGAGGAGAAAGTGCCCTGACCCAGACTCTTCTCCCCAGGTCTCGGTTTCAGCATTGCTGGTGGCATCGGAAACCAGCATATCCCAGGAGACAACAGCATCTACATCACCAAGATCATCGAGGGTGGGGCAGCCCAGAAAGATGGGCGGCTGCAGATTGGAGACCGGCTGTTGGCGGTGAGCACCTTGATGGCTTGACTCTGGGATTTTGGAGGGGTAGTACTGGGGAGCCCAGCAGCTCCAAGCAGGGGGAGTCCAGTTCTGGGCTTAGTCTGGAGACCTTCTAATCAGCCCAGCTCTGTGGACCAGACTTAGCATTGCGAACCTTCCTACCCCTTTGTATCTAAATGGGCTCTGACTATCTCCCCAGGTGAACAACAGCAATCTCCAGGATGTGCGGCACGAGGAGGCAGTGGCCGCCCTGAAGAACACGTCTGACATGGTATACCTGAAGGTAGCCAAACCAGGCAGTCCCCACCTCAACGACATGTATGCCCCACCGGACTATGCCAGCAGTAAGTATCTGCGCTTTGCCCAGTTGGCTGTGCCCTTTGCTCAGACCCCACGCTGTTTAGCACACTTTGCTCATGGACTGGGTCTAGCAGTGCCTCCCCAGTATTTGGACTTACTG
The DNA here is from genome assembly GCA_030015325.1 of Cryptoblepharus egeriae. Taxonomy (NCBI): domain Eukaryota; kingdom Metazoa; phylum Chordata; class Lepidosauria; order Squamata; family Scincidae; genus Cryptoblepharus; species Cryptoblepharus egeriae. The sequence goes on from JAREYC010000016.1 coordinate 1,085,118, forward strand.
GCATGGAATGGTCCCTGCCCCATCCATTCCACTTCCTCTTTTAAGGACTTTGGCTCCTCCTGAATGAATAAGCTGAATGAAGGGCCAATGGAGCATTGGCCCTTCTGCTGGGTGTCCCTCCCCTTCCCCTGTCCTCGCGAACACCCGGAAGAGAAGGGTCCACGGCTCAAAAGCTGTGCTGTTGGCCTGCCCAGATACAAGAGGTCTGGGGGCTCAGGATGGCTACTGAGTGCCAAGGCAGGGCAAGGAGATCTTTCCTTGTAGTGTCACTGCAGATGCTACGCACTAAGTTTAATGGTTAAGCTGGGCCTTTTCCTGATAATCCTGAGTACAGCAGAGATACCCCTGTTGGTTCCAGTTCCTCCTTCCTTTACCATCACCCCTTGATGCAACTGCTCCAGTGGTGGGCCCAGCCTAGCCCAACAACCGGTTCTCTGGAAGTGGGCGGGGCAAGGCCAGGGTCAGGGGGCGGGGCCGGGATCAGGGGGTAGGGCGGGGAGGGCACACCACCTTAACCCTTAGTTTACCAAAAATATGGTATCACTTGTGACCGCATCATTCAGTATTAAGCCCCTGAGTTCAGTGTAATTAATTCCTATGCATCACACTTTGTTGTGCTCTCAGGGGTGCCACAAATAAGAACATAAAAGCATAAGAAAAGCCTCCACTGGATCACACCAAAGACCCATCTAGTCCAGCTTCCTGAGTCACACAGAGGCCCACCAGCTGCCTCAGGGAGCACACATGACACTTGCATCCAGGTGCCTAATACAGCAGACACTACCACTGGTGGTACTGGTGGTTCCACTGGTGGTACTCATACCACTGGTTGAGAAACACTGATCTACAGTTTAGGACCAGAGTCTGTGGTGTCCATTTGCAGGCTGAGGTTTGCCTCTAAGCCACTACTTAAGGCTACAGTCCTGTCCACACTTTCCTGTAAGTAAGCTTCATTGAATATAATAGGACTTCTGAGTAGTCAAGCAAAGGACTGAGCTCTTAGAAACCAGCTTCTGGCTGCAGTTCTATATACTCTTTCCAGGGAGTAAGCTTCACTATTATAATGGAACTTACTTCTGAGTAGACAGATGATTGGGCATTGAGGCTACACTCCTATCCTCACAGGGGAGTAAAACCTACTGACTGTAATAGGATTTACTTCAGAGTAGACAGTGGACTGGGCTCCTGGGGGGCAGGATGGGAACTGGGGCTATTTCTTCAGGTGCCCCCTATACTGCCTCCCCACAATCTCAGGTGGAGAGATTTGTCAGAGGGGCAGGATGAGGTGGGGAGATCTGGGGGGAAGGACTACAGTGTGGATAGGATTGCAGCCTGAGCCCAATCCTAACCGTGTCTACTCAGAAGTAAGTACCATTCAAGTCAATGGGGCTTACTCCCAGGACTGTGTGGTCAGGATTTTAGCCTTACAGTCCAATCCTATGCAGGCTTACTTAGAAGTAAGTCTCATTCTAGTCAGTGGGGCTTACTCCCATGTAAGTGTGGATAGGATTGCAGCCTGAGAGCCCAGTCCTAACCATGTCTACTCAGAAGAAATTCCCATTATAGACAGTGGGCTTACTCTCAGGAAAGTAGACAGGGCTGGAGGAACAGGGCTGGAGGGAGAGATCCAAGCAAGCCTCTGCCAATCTCCTCAGAAGTAAGTCCCATTATAGTCAGTGGGCTTACTCTCAGGAAAGATGGATGGGAAAGCAGCCTCAAATCCTAATCCTATGCTACTCAGAAGGAAATCCCATGATAGTCAATGGGATTTGCTCCCTGGAAAGTGTGGCTAGGATTGTGGCCACAGGCTGCAGTGTGGCTTACTCCTGAGTAGTACTGGGTAGTACTGAGTAGTTCTCCATGCCTAGTACTGGGCTGCAAAGGCACCCGGGGAGGCAAGCAGGCATGGCCCCCACCAAAAGCCCTGGAGGATCTCATCCTCACAACACTCAGATGCAACCTACACTCCTACTCACCTACAGACCTTTCTCAGTAGCTCTGGCTTCTCTATTCCCGCCCAAGGACCCCTTTGTAAAGCTGTCCATCAAAGTGCCTGATTAAAAAAAAAAAACACCATCCCCAGAGAGGCTGCCTCATTTGCATATGAGAACCCATCATGCTTTGCAAACTGCAGAAGGAAATAACTTCTGAAAACTTGCTAGAAATAAGGTTTTTATCAAAATAAGATGTTTAGCAAAGACAGCCTTCCTGAATAGCATCAGCCAAAGCTTCGGGGCATGAAGAAGCTCCTCACCCTGCCTTGAAAGTATTGAGCTTTGAGACATTTATATAGTGATCCAGACCCCTCCCATCTCAGCAGTGAGTGTCTGATGTGCTGTGGGATGATGGTAATGGGAACAGATGGTAATGGGAATAAAAAATAACCTTAGGGCGGGGAAGGGGGGAGAGAGAGCCCCCCTCAGAAGGGGAGGGAGGGTCAGAAGGGGAGGAAGGAGGAGGGAGTGGAGCTTCACCTCTGGGAAGACAGACCCAGAGACCCTTTAAGAGAAATTCAAACACAGCTGCATGCAATTCAAAGATACGGCCCCCTCTTAGCTGCCGGTTTGCTATCGTCCTCCCCAAATTAACCTCCCCAAATTAACAACCGGTTCTACAGAACCAGTGAGAACCGGCTTCAGCCCACCTGTGAACTGCTCCCTTTCCTGAAGCTGTAGGTCTTGAATCTTGACAACACCTTGTGGGCATCTCAGGGTATAGAGCAGGAGTCAAAAAGATGGGATGGGGGCCCTGGTGATTTGCCGGTTGCTGACTTGGGTATCCTTTTTGGGTAGGAAGGCAGGGTATCAATCAATCAATCAATCAATCAATCAATCAATTTGTCGCATAACCTCTCAGTCCTGCCTCTCCTTCCATGTTCTTTGCAGCTTTCTCTGCCTTGGCTGACAACCACATAAGCCATAATCCTGGCCTGGGCTACATGGGTGGCATGGAGAGCAAGCCTGCCTACCCTCCTCCGCCACAGGTCACGCCTGCCCGCTATTCCCCTGTGCCACGCCATATGATTGGCGACGAAGATTTCACCAGGTGAGCAAGGGTAGAAGCCTCCTCTCCATATACACACACCCTTCAGAGTGGGCACATTAAGTGGTTGGACACCCCTTCTTTGGCACAGGTACCACTAGGTGCAGGCTGGTTGGGTGGCATGCAGAGCCCTGTCCCCCCCCATGTTGCTTATGTTGCTGTCCTTATATTGTTGCCTCTGTCCAAGCCTGACATTCATTGTATGCTCTTGGACTATAGGTGGGTGCATTGAATGCCCAAGGGCTAAAAGTGCCGGGCGGTAATGGGGGTCATGCAGTGGAAGAACAGGGAAGGGAAACCAAGATCAGGGATGCCTAGCAGTCAGAGCTCATAAGGGGTCAGTGGCCATAAGGCAGGGTGGTGGTGGTGGTGGTGGTGATGCTGCCAGGCAGTGGCCACAGGATGGCGCTGTGGTGCTTTCCATTGAGATCTAGCATTATAAGGTCTAGGAGGAGAGAGATTTGAATCTTGCCCAGACACCCCCCCCCCCCAAATAAAAAAATAAAAAATCTGGGCATACGGCCAGGGAGCTGCAGCATGTTTGACGTTTAGCGATGGAAGAAACTGGTATAAAGATAAAGGTAAAGATAATGTTCCGAGATTTGAAAACTTTGTTTAATAAACTTCATTGGGAGAGAGGAGGTGAAGAAGCTGGACTCAGGAGTGGGAGATTCCAGGGGCCTGGCTCCAGCCAACTCCCCACCCCCTTCTTCTTTGTCTGCAACCCAGGACAAGATGCCCCCTGTACCCAGCCTCCCATTGTAGAAGGTAGTCCTATGACCAGCCTGGGGCCCTCCGTAGCACCCGGATTGGTGATAATGGGGTGAGCTGTGTGGCTTCCCCATCATGCCAGTAGTAGTGGGGGGACGACTAGCAGGGTAGAGCTGGGTTCCTCACCTGCTCTGTCCTCTGAGGTGGCACGAGCGATATTGGGAAAGGAAGGGTTAAGGTCACTTGGCAGCTTTCTCCAAACACCGTTGTCAGGCCGAGCCTGGTTCATCTCAACATTTCCATGACGGCTCCTGCTTGGCCTACTGTGGAGGGGGGGGGAAGCTTGGTTAAAAAGCACCAGAGCAGCACAGCCCTTTCCATACGGAGAGAAAAGCTGCCACCATGATCACAGTCAACGTCTCGTCCTCCTTGTCCTGGAGGAAGCGCCCTTCCCGACAGCAGCTCGTGCCCAGGCACATGAAAGATCTCAGGTACCACCAAAACTCCCACATGTGTCTTGGGGGGGGGTCTGTCATGCTCTTTGATGAGCTGGTCGGGCTCAGCTACAGGTTGAGGTACACTAGGTTAGGTATGCCACCTCTGCAAACACTCTCAGGAATGCCCACCTTTTTACCTACCTGTTGGGGCATCTGGTGGGAGGATTTGGGTGGTCAACATTGCCCAACATGCAGGCTTCTCCAGAACCAGGCTGCCTCCCTCCTCTGTGAAGAGGTGAGGCTAATGAGCTACAGGGACTGTGGTAAGGAAGCCTCTGGCTCTGGGGAAAGAAAGCCAAGGGTAGTGGAGCATGCAAAGGGTGCATGCATTAGGCTGATCTTCATACTACACTTAAGATCATTCGGCTGATCTTAGTCCCATAAGGAGTAGGCAACAGTCCCCAACCCATTGTTGTGTGCTGCTTCTTTGGTTTTCTTGTAGGGGAGGAACAGTGGGTAGAATTTTGTATTTTTAAAGCCCCTTCGTAGGCTGTCAAGGGGAGTGTTCTCCAAATTGAGGAACTCCTCTTTAGCCCTTGAGGAGTCCACCTTTGCAGCAACTTCCTAGCTGTCCCTCCCTGCGCCCCCCACCAGCCATTTTTGTAGGTTAAGGCTGCAATGCCAATATCCAGTTAGGCAGGACTGAGCTCTGGCATAAATCCTGTGCTGACCTGGGGGTGTCACTAAAATACTGTAAGGCACTTCTGCCCCACTCTTGGCGGGGTTCAGCCACTGCATGGATATACACAGTCTCCCCACACTACCATGGGAAGATTTCCCAGGTGAGTTGGGCTGGCCTAAATTGTTTAGGATTGTGCCCTAAGAGGGATTCGGCATCTACGCTGGCCGGTAAGGGTGCTGTGCCTCTCTCCCTGTAACAGGCAGCAGCAGAACATATTCTGCAAAATGGGACATGTTGGCGTCCTTAATGCTCCTCGCAGAATTCACCTTTTCTTGGTGCAGAAATGGGGTTTCTTCAAGAAGAATAAAAAATGTAGGTCTGCCCAGAATCCAGGATTGTGGACTTTGACCCAGTAAGACAGAAGAGAGTCCAGCCTGAGCTTGCAGGCATAATCTTCTGAGTGGTGGATTAAGCCTCTGCCTGGCAGTGTGGCTGCCACATTCCCGACTGGCTTCAAGCTTCTCCTTAGCTCATTTTTTTAGAGTGGGGGTGCTTTGTGCTTCTCCCCAGATTGATGTCGGTTTTGGAATTGGAGTTGTGGTTGTGCGTGTGCAGCCCAGAGGACCACTGTGTGATGGGAGGTGGATGACCTCTGGGAGTCGGACCTTCTGTGCCTTGGTCCCCCTCTTCATGGCTGCTGTATGTCCTTCCAGGGAACCCCGGAAGATCACCCTACACAAGGGCTCAACAGGCCTGGGCTTCAACATTGTGGGTGGTGAGGATGGTGAAGGCATCTTCGTCTCTTTCATTCTGGCTGGAGGCCCTGCAGACCTTAGTGGGGAACTGAGACGTGGAGACCGCATCCTCTCGGTGAGTGGTGGGGACCGTTCTGGAACTGCAGTGGCTTCAAGTATCTTCTAGGATCAGAGACAGCTGCTATTTTCAAACTGTGGAGTCTATGGTGGGAGCTCTTCCTCCCCCAGTCCAGGGCTGGAGAGAGTCTGCCTCGGGCACTAAGGTGTTAACCTGCTTTGCCCACACAGAGCACCTTGCCAGACCGGTCTGGGTTAGCCCGGCAAAGGGTGGTGGTGGAAGCAGCTTCCTCTTTGCCAACAAAAAGGAAAGCCGACTCCCAGCAGAGCTGACATGGGACCTGCATGGGGGGCCCGGAGCGCACTGGTTGCCCCTGGTCAGCACTGATGGCGCAAGCAGGAGCGGCTGTTGCGTTCAGCCAGGTCTGGCTTTTGCCTCCCTGGAGGTTTTGGCATTTTTTTGAACTGCTTGGAATCTGGATCAACCTGCTGTGGCATTTGGGGCTGGCAGGGGCTGGATCTTGCACCCAGGGGGCACCGCAACTGCCCACTGCGCTGTGTGAGGGCCATGGGGGGAGGGCTTTGCCTTCTAGGGAAACTGGTGGGCTGTGCCATTGCAGGGGAGGAAGCTGGCAGCCCTGGCCTTTCCTCTCAAGGTGACTGATAGGGTGGGGTCTGTTTGTCCAGGTGAATGGCGTCAATCTCCGCAACGCGACTCACGAGCAGGCGGCGGCGGCACTGAAAAGGGCTGGACAGTCGGTTACCATTGTCGCCCAGTACAGACCTGAAGGTATGAAGACCCTTATCCTTCACAAGCACTTCCCGATGTGTACCACAATGTGTGCTGAGTACAGGTTGCATTTGGATGTTGGTTTGGACAGAGGGGTTGCCGGGCTTTGGGCAAGTTTGGGGTACAGGGACTGGTGGTGCAGAAGAGGAAGAACTGAGCTCCTTTGCAAGGACTTTCCTGTATGGAAGTGGGACTGACAGGGCTGGTTTGACACCAAGCTGGGCGCCCAGCACCTTTGCTGGTTGCAGGGGCGCCACAAAGGTGTGGAGGCAAGAACGATACCCCCAGGATTGCACAGGATGCACTAATGCGCATGCGCGACCACTGTGCATGTGCATTGGAGTTCCCCAGCCCAGTGTTGAGCTGTCTTGCCCAGCACTAGGCTGGGTAGCAACAATGTGCACAGGAGATGGACGCACATGTGCATTAGGTTTCCCAGCCTAGTGCCAAGTAGGTTTGCTTGGAACTAGGCTGGGGAGCTCTGGGGATGATGCGCCAGGGAGGGCAGTGACACGCTGGAGAGGGAGTGACACGCTGGAGGGGGGACACCCTTCTGGCGCATCACCCCCCTCCAGGGCATCACACGGTGCAACCTGCACGGGCACACCATCCTCTCAGCACCTCTGGCTGGTTGTTGTTGAGCCCAGTGCTGGGACTGCAGATGTAGATGTTCAGCAGACATAGCAAGCCTCCTATCTCCTCCTGCCACCTTACCCTTGTCAGGAAGTGTGGGGCTTCCTCCCATCACAACTGCTTGGACTGTCTTCCCGAACTTGTGTGTGCGCATGCATGTGCAGAAGAACACAATCTTGGGCCTGCATGCGCATAGGAGCGCTGGGGAACCAGGGGGGTTGCTGGCATGACTCTCCCTGTGGCATCTGCCTGGAGAGCATTCCTCAGGGGTGGCGCAGCTTCTCTACCAAATATGGGCCCTGCTCGTTGGAGTGCCCAGCACCGAGCGCCAGCAGTCATGTGCGGGTTGTCTTAAAAGCCGTGCCAATCCCTACACTTGCCTTGGGAGGCACTGAGTGGTGCTGGAAGCCACTGGTGTTGGCCCACTTGGAAAGTGGGAGGAGAACTGCTGGACTGATCTTGCTCCCTGAAAAGGCGGTCAGGCTTTGAAAGTCTGCATGGCAGGCAGAAGTTCAACAGGACTGAAAGACTGCTTGACAAGGAGTTCAAGGCAGCTGCAGCTGCCGGGCTCTGAGGGGCGGAGGGGCGGAGGGGCAGGCGGGAGTTCAACAGGGGCGGCTCCCCACGCGGCTGCAGCTGCCGGGCTCTGAGGGGCGGAGGGGCAGGCGGGAGTTCAACAGGGGCGGCTCCCCACGCGGCTGCAGCTGCCGGGCTCTGAGGGGCGGAGGGGCAGGCGGGAGTTCAACAGGGGCGGCTCCCCACGCGGCTGCAGCTGCTGGGCTCTGAGGGGCGGAGGGGCAGGCGGGAGTTCAACAGGGGCGGCTCCCCACGCGGCTGCAGCTGCCGGGCTCTGAGGGGCGGAGGGGCAGGCGGGAGTTCAACAGGGGCGGCTCCCCACGCGGCTGCAGCTGCCGGGCTCTGAGGGGCGGAGGGGCAGGCGGGAGTTCAACAGGAGCGGCTCCCCACGTGGCTGCAGCTGCCGGGCTCTGAGGGGCGGAGGGGCAGGCGGGAGTTCAACAGGGGCGGCTCCCCACGCGGCTGCAGCTGCCGGACTCTGAGGAGCGGAGGGGCAGGCGGGAGTTCAACAGGGGTTCCTCTTGGGGAGGGGCTAAAGGAGTGGGGTGTGGTTTAATATGCTAATTAAGTGCATTGGGCGGGTTTATGTACAAAGCTGGGTATTTATTGGCTGATGATAGCAAAGCAACTGGAAAGGCAGGAGATGATTGGAGGACGTGATTTGATTGACAGTAGGAGGCTGTGGCAGGGGCGGGGCTAACGAGTGGTCCTTGAGGGTTGGTGGGCGGTGCTTCTTGCTAGAAATTTGGACGCTATTGGCGGAGACGAGCCCGGGAGGCGGGCCTTCGAGTGTAGAGGGAACGCCCTGATTGGACGGGAGCGGAAGAGGGGGCGGTTCAGGCGTGAAGCGATCCAGGCTGTGATTCGGCGGCTCCCAGGGCTGTGGGCGGGCGTTCGCGTGAGGGAAGGCGGTCCACGATTGGTTGGAGCAGAGCAACAGGGGGCGGGGCTCTGGGAGGGCCGTCTGTGATTGGCTGGGGGCCGGGCAGAGGGAGGGGCTTCGGCATTCCCGCCTGGGTAGGCGGCTTTGCTTTGTGTGGTGAGAGGCCAGGAGTGGGGGAGGGACGCTTAGCCGGCGCCGCCAGGTAAGGAAGGGGAAGGGGGCGCACTCAGTCGGGCCTCCCCTCGAGCGGGGGTGGGGTCTGGCAGGTGAGGCAGTGCCTCTCCTCAAGGGGTGGGGTCTGGCAGGTGAGGCAGTGCCTCCCCTCAAGGGGTGGGGTCTGGCAGGTGAGGCAGTGCCTCCCCTCAAGGGGTGGGGTCTGGCAGGTGAGGCAGTGCCTCTCCTCAAGGGGTGGGGTCTGGCAGGTGAGGCAGTGCCTCCCCTCAAGAGGTGGGGTCTGGCAGGTGAGGCAGTGCCTCCCCTCAAGGGGTGGGGTCTGGCAGGTGAGGCAGTGCCTCCCCTCAAGGGGTGGGGTCTGGCAGGTGAGGCAGTGCCTCTCCTCAAGGGGTGGGGTCTGGCAGGTGAGGCAGTGCCTCCCCTCAAGGGGTGGGGTCTGGCAGGTGAGGCAGTGCCTCCCCTCAAGGGGGTGGCGTGAGGCAGGTGAGGCAGTGCCTCCCCTCAAGGGGGTGGCGTGAGGCAGATACTCAATACTTATTTCAGCCTGTAATTGATCTGTGGAACTCCTTGCCACAGGATGTGGTGAGGGTATTTGGGTGTACCGAGGAGTGGTTTGAACTGGGGATGGAGAGCTATTGAGTAGAGGTCCATTGTAGCTTGCAAGACATGCTGGGTAAATGCAACCTCCTGGTTAGAGTAGTGGGTCGGGTTCAAGGGGGTGGCAACAGGACGTGAGTATAGGAAAAGCTTGGTTTGTGAGTAACTTGGGTTGAGAGTGTCTTGCAAGAAAGCAAACATTTCTTACAAATTTTGACTTGATATAAAAACAGTGTCTTGATAAACTAGCAAAAAAATCACTGCCAGTTTTGGTGCTTTGCTGGCACCCCCGTCCTCTCCCAAGAGATGAGCCTATGCTGTGGTACCAGTATGCAGAGAGCCCAGTGGTACCTTGGTTTACAAGCATAATTTGCTCCTGAAGCAACCTAATAATCCAAAAAGCCGAATATTTTTGGGATGTGGAACGACCATTATTTCTTTGCTTTGATGTCCAAGTGTTTTGTATTACAAGCAGGCTTCTGGGACAAATTATGCTTGTAAACCCAGGTTCTGTATCTTGTTGGGTGTTGTCTTGGTGGGCCACTGAGATACAGGAAGCTGTACTGAATGGGCCTTTGGGGGGCTCTTATGTTCTCTCCCCCACTTCTTTTTCTTTTCCGCCTCCTAGCCCTTGGTTCCCCCTCCTCTGCACCCTGCTAGCAGGTGTAGCAGTTGTGCTGCTCCCTGGTTATTGGCACCCATAGTGGGGAGAAGGAGGAAAGGGGGTGCTGTCTTTTGCAAGGTTCTCCTTTGCTTGGGTTTGTGTGACGGAGATCTCTGTTCAGCGTGTAATTGATCTGTGGAACTTCTGTGATCACTTCTACACACTGATCTTGGATCCTTCCTTGGAATGGAGCAGTGATTTTCAACCAGTGTGGTGTGGCATGCTGGTGTGCCACAGATAGTCCTCAGGTGTGCTGCAGGAATTCGTGGAATATCATTAAGTAGTAGGAAAATTGGGGGATTTGAAAAGTCTGGTGTGCCTTGTCAATGGTACAAACAAGTGATGGTGTCCCTTGACAATTAGTGTGCTGTGAGATGAAAATCACTGGAATAGAAGAAGCTGCTGTTGGCTGAGCAACACCTGTGTCCATCTAACTCATCACTTGCAAGTGGGGTACTCTTGAATTAGTACCTGGAGGTACCAGTGAGGTAGATGAGGGGTGTGTGTAGATGTGGACAATCTCAAAATGCCAGATGCAGGGGAGGCAACTGAATACAGATGTCTTATGTGCTTCCTGAGGCATCTGGTGGGCTGCTGTGTGACACAGGAGGCTGGACTAGATGGGCCTTTGGCCTGATCCAGTGGGGACTGTTCTTATGTATGTTCTAGGTACATGTGTTCCTTATTATCCACTAGGATTCTGTTCCGGAACCTCCTGTGAATTAAAAAATGTATAAAAAGAGCAATGGAGAAAAGGTTTAAAGATTCTCATTTAGAGTTCTTACTCTTCGATTGCTCTTAACGGAAGAAGTTCCTCAATCTCTGCAGGGGTTTGGTTCTGGGACTGAAAAATGGAATGGCTACCTCTCTACAACAGTAGAAAAGCAGTTTTTAAAACTAATTTGCAGTAGTTATTCGTACTGAGTCAAATCCATGTTTAAAAAAAATCTGTGTATAACAAGACTGGACCTATACTTGCAAGTAGGGGTACTCTTGCATGATGTGGAGATGCCCCAAGACGTGGACATGGATCCTTCTGCTTGCAGAACAGATGCTCTTTCTCAGCACCAGTTTTTCTCCACCAGGAAGGGTTGAACAGCTTGCTCCACTGAGCCTGTTCATGGCACAGATTCTGCTTGCGCAGAGCTGCCTTTCTAGTATTTGGAAGTAGCACTGAAATTGAGTGTCAGGTGTGAAAGGAGCCTACTGGGGGTGGTTGTGTGATTGGAACACAAGCAGGACACAAAGACACAAGGGCCCTTTGCTTCATAATGAGCTGTCCCTGCTTCGTTTTGCACCAACCCAAACAACCTGGAGTCTTTCAAGGTGAGCTTTTCTCTTGGGGAGCTCTGGGAAGGAAGAAGCTTTGCCTCAAGGGTTAATGTAATACATGACTCTTTCCCAGGAGATGGTGTTTACTGAGACATCAGGTTCAGCTGGTCTTGATGTGTACCTTGTTGATACTGTTTTATAGGATTTTGGGGGGTCTTATGCTGCATTTTAATATAGATCCAACTTTGTTATACACAGATTTGACTCAACACGTATGGTCGCTGCAAATCATAGTCTTTAAAATACTGCTTTTCTGCTGTTGTAGATAAGCAGGCATGCAAGCAGTCATTCCATTTTTCAGTCCCAGAACCAAACCCCTTCAGATATTGAGGCACTACTTTATTCAATAAGGTGCAACAGAGGAGCAAGAAACATGGAAGTGAGTCTTTAAACCTAATTTCCATTGTTTATACACTTATTTTTTAAATCCACGGGAGGTTATGGAACAGACCTAGTGGATGACAAGGGACACCTGCAGTGTAATGAAGCCTGAAATTTTCCCCTTCTGGTAGGGTTATCATATGTCTCAAGATCATAGGCTCGAGGGATGCTCTAGGACAGTGGTTCTCAATCTTCTTAACGCCGTGACCCCTTTATAAGTTCCTCATGTTGGGAGGACCCCCCCCACCCCCAAACCATAAAATTATTTTTGTTGCTACTTTATAACTGTAATTTTGCTACTGTTATGAATCGTGATGTAAATATTGAATATGCAGGATGTATTTTCATTCTTACAAATGAAATGTGTGTTCTATGCACACATTGAACACAGTGGGATTTATTTCAGAGTAGGCATGCAAAGGATTGGGCCCTGAGGCTGCAATCCTATCCACATTTACATGGGAATAAAGGCTCCCCTGACTATAATGGGATTTATTTCAGAGGAGGCATACGTAGGATTGGGCCCTGAGGCTGTCAGTCAGCCCCAGTGCACGTGCAGCTACAGCCGGAGGTCTGGCAAGCCTGACCTGGTCCCCTGCACCAGGAGTCTTTAGGAGACCCCCAGGAAAGCTCTAGACAACCCCCAAAGGGGTCCTGACCCCCACTTTGAGAAATGCTGCTCTAGGAGGATTTCCTGCTGTATCTAGTACTTCTAGGATTTCATCTAATACTACTAGATGACCTACTAGGTCCCTTCCAACTCTAGGATTCTATGATTCTAACAGGGACAGTCCTGTTTTGGGGGATTGTGTTCACATACTGGCAAATTTGACAGAGTGTCCTGTCCAGATATTGTGGAAGAGAATTATGGCAACCCTATTCTGGTGTCTTGTGGCTATTCAGTCCCTGTTATAAGTGTTCTGGTTTCAAAACACTCAGGAACTTGTTGGGAGGAAGGACCTGCATGGAGCTGTGCAACCAGGGCCTCAGTTGCTGGCTGTCTGGGTTCAAACCGGGTTTTGCTGCGACAGTGCTGTGGGTCTCAGAAATGGGAAGGTGGCTGTGGGGTAGTTCTTCACTGGTGCAAACCAGCCAGTGTGCGTGAATGCTTGGGATAGAGGAGTTTGCTGTTTATCCAAGAGGATGTGCTTAGAACAGAAACCAAACTTCTATTAAGTTTGGAGGAAGAATTTTTTAAAATATTTATCACTAATTCAGTGTCAGTTGATTTGTGTGTGTGTGTGTGTGTGTGTGTGTGTGTGTAATCCCCTCAGAGTTATTGGGTGGATTTCAGTCAGAGGTCTTTACAGGCTGAGTGGCAGCTGCCAAGGTTACCAATCCAGGGAGTCCCGGGGGGGGGGGGGAATATGAATATCTGGGTTTTGCCACCTCTTACATTTGTGAATTGCCAGCCTGGGATTGCCCTTTATCATGCACTGAAGTCAGTGAGTTTCAGTCTTTTTCAACTCATGTCACACTGACAACTTCCTAAATTTGTCAAGACACCATCAGTCCCCCCCCCCCCCCCCCCGGATTTTTAAGTATTGGTTACAGATATAGGTACAAGATACAATGATATACAATGGGGGAAGGATACGCACAGGGTTGTACACATAAGGACCTCCAAGATGCGACAAAGGTTAACATTTTTTCAAACCAAAATTTTTTTTTAAACAACAAATCCTCTATAATTCCATCTAATTCATTCAAATTTATATATCTCAAAATTTCACTTTTCATTTCAAGACACACCATCAGTTTTTAGACACTTGACAAGGCACACCATGCTGTTGGTGGGGGCTCACACCCGCTTTGGCCCTACTAATGATCCTTCCCCCAAATTTTGTGGCACACCTGCAGAGACCATTCACAGCACACTAGTGTGCCATGGCACACTGGTTGAAAATCACTGTACTGAAGCGTTCAGATGTTTAAACAGTGTCTACTAGGAAATGTTGCCTGATATGGCTTCACCTACTGTGCAGCAGGTGAATGAGCAGGTAATACCCATGTTTTATGAAGTTTCAGGGTTTGTACTACAACTTTATGAGCCTTTTCTAGTCTGCTACACTTATTCTAAGAGGGTGTGGAAGAAACTATGCTTGTGATATGCACGCCTGGTAAGGGCGGTTCAGAAGCGGAAGAAAGAGAAATCTCCAATCACAGTCTTCTCTTGGTTCTGAGTAGTCCAAGGTGTGCGAAAGGAAAAGTTAGTTTGTACTCCTGTATTTCAGGTTCCATTTGCAAAGTGAGATTTAGCAAGTCATTCGGAGCCACAGTGTGGGTTGGGTGTTTGTTCAGAAAAAAAGTGGGTCTGGAAATGTCACAGCAGCTGCAGCATTTGGAATGCTGCTAAGCTTTGCAATTCCTGGCCTGGGTGAGCTATATAATACGTATACGTTGAAGTCTGCTACTACCTCAGTGAAGAAAAAAGCTTTATGTTTAACAAAAATGGAAAATAAAACATAATATAAAAATAACAGGCTTCTGCAAGTAGTATCTGAATAGTCCTAAGGTATGGGATTGTGTTGCTGTTCAGGATCTACAAAAGCTGTTGGGCTAGTGTAGACCTGTCTCAAACGTAAATCCTCCGTGCTGGTCATGAATGTATGAGGCAGACTTTTGAGCTAAGTACTGAAATTACAGTATAGTACTTGGGTTTTCAGCTAAAGGTAACTCGATGGTAAAATTAACATTCAAATCCAGAGTAACTATGGGAGCACGTAAGGGACTTTACATGAACCCATAGTTACTGCACCTCCTGGTGAAAACCTATGGGAAATTCATATTGGAATCCAGAGCAAACTGTTCTTACACCGGAGCAAGGACTCCCCGTAGTTACTCTGGATTTTGCCCTAAGACTCCAAATCTCCTTTCTGCATTTACTTGGTGATGCATTTCCAGGCCCATTTTTTATTATTTCTATAAATTGGAAATTCACAAGACATTCCCCCCCCCCCCACAGGGACAATGATTATTTGTATATCCTTTAATAGTTTTGTCTTAAATGTTTTTTTTCTTCTGCTAAGAAATGATGAGAATGTGTACAATTACCAGACCTTAAAAATGGGGTTTAGAAAGTAAGGAGCCAGTTGGAATTAACTGAGAATGCTGTTCCTAACTCAATAGGCAGTTAGTTACAGTCTGTATAAGAGCAGGTGAGCACTGAGTACTACTGCCTGAGGAAAACCAGCCCTGAGTAGTTCACCAAAGCTATAGTTTTAATTCTAGTTTCTTAGATTCTAGTTTTAATCCTTGTCTTAAATATCATCTGGTAGTTAACAACTTTGATTTTTGTTTTGATTTAAAAATTTGATTCAAATTTTAGTTGATTTAGTTCTAAGGTTTTTAGCTTGAGCTTTTTAGAATCAGTTTTTAGATCAAGAGCACAATGCTAACCATGTCTACTCAGAAGTAAGCCCCAAACACACAATGGGTCTTACTCCTGGGAAAGTGTCTTTAGGATTGCAGACTAGGTTTTAGCCTTTGGTTTAAGGTTTTAGTTTTAGTTCTTTGTTTATTTTAAGGTTGAGTTTTGCCTTTATTTCTCATTTTCAACTTTAATTTCATTGTGGTGGATGATAGCCCTTCCCAGGTTTGGCTTAAATTTAGATTTTAAAAAAGCCGTATAAGTTTGTGTAGGAGTCGGTTGATCATAAAGGCTGGCCTGTGTTGGGGAGTAATCCCACACAATAAAATAATGGAGAGATGGGGCAGGGCCATAGATCCAGCCATTAAAATTCTGTATACTTACTGAGATTGATCTTCCTGTGTGGCACGTGTGACAGTGTCATAAAGGAAAACTATCTTTCAGTGATGTGGCCCCCTGGAGTTTCCTCTTGGGGGTTGGGAAACAGTGGGAAATAAATAAAAATAAATGTATGATGCTGTCAGAACTGCTCGTTTCACTTGCCCAATTATCCCTACAATCCAGAGTAACCACGGGAAGACGTAAGAGGCCCTTACTCTGGATTGCTATATGCATTTCCCATAGGTGCCACCCTAACTATTTCAATGTAAAAGGTCCTGTAGTTACTTAGGATTGTAGCCTGTCTTTTCCCAAATCATGCATGGGAAAGCATGCAAAGCTTTTCAGTTCAAGGAAAACAATGTCTTGGGTCTAGCAGTGGTGAAAAAGTTGGAAGGACAAACACACAAGGGTCATGGAGAAGCAGAGCTTTTAGTCATGGTCACAGTAATACATATAAACCGAACACTGGAGTGTAGTAGCCGCGTCCTCACATCTATTCTAATTATGACGAGGTACTTCCTCAAACCCCAAGTTGAAATAATAAAGTGAGAGTTATTAACATTTAAACATAACCAGTAAGAATTGGCTGGATATGAATTTGTCTTCTTGTTCAGCAGGCAGCAAATACCTTGGGAGGTCCTGTACTTTACATAGGCTATTTTAGGCATTCCCTTCTCTTCTCGGAGTGTTGTAACTGATGGTTCTTCAGGTGGGGAAGGGAGGTGTCTGCTGGTCTTACAAGTTTACTGGTCAGGAATTGCCACTACGGACACTGTCCTCCTGGTTCTTGTTTCTAATGGAGGAACTATTTGTGTAACACTAATCTTCCTAATGTTTGCTGTCACTTCAGGAAGAAGATTTATATATGCTTTGCTACTGTCATAGAACACAGTGTGAGGGATGTTGTGCCTTTGGAAAGAGTAGTCTATGTATAGGCGCATGACAGCAGGCAGTCCTTTTCAGGCTTTGTTACAGGAATGATGTACCAGAGGCAGGAGTTTTAGTTCTTCAGGCCTGTATTTATGGTCCTGCTGCTGTGCAACCTGCAGCTGAAGTGCTGGCAGCTACAGAAAGGAAGAGAGTCAAAATGTACCTCAGTGTCAATTTGAGCTGAGTAAGTGAAACGCTGTGGCTAGTGTGGGATGCTGGATTCCTGCCTGTCGTGAAACATTCATGTTCTGGTAATGCATGCAGCTTGGTGCTCAGCCTAATGCCGGAGCTTTGCAGCCAATTAGAGGTTAATACGCTCCCTTGATTAGCTGGGTTTGCCATAGAAACAAATCCTGTAGGGCTTGCAGCAAACACAACACCGTGTGGGATTCTATAGAAGGCCGTTAGAATCAGAGTCATTGTATGAATGTGGGGGTAGAGCTGCAGGCATCATCCTGTGGGTTTTAAGGCTCGCAGCATTCTAGGCTGCAGAGATCCAGGAAACAAACACTCCAGTTCTTGAACTTGTGTTGAACTCTAGAAAGCAAGGAGCCTGTTTTGGGCCAAGGGCAGAAGATCTTGGACAGAGAAGCCAGTCCAACTTCGTTAAAGTGCTCGTTTAAGTTTTATCTCACATCAAGAGCCTGCCTGGTGCCAGTTCTCAGCAACTCTTTTCTTTCCCAAAGCACCTTAATACTACGAAGCATAAGCAGAGTTGCTGCGGAACTAGCACATCGTTTAGTTTCCTGTGTGAGGGTACTATGTAATCGATAATGAGAACTGGATTTTGTAGATCAAAATATGTGTAGAATCTCAATATACTTGAGTTTATTGAATGTTCTCGAATGTTCAGAGACCCTCGTCCTGCCTGATTTACAAATATCAGGGTTGTGGCTATAATGGTGATTTAATCATTGATGAACATAGGCCCGTATCCTAAAGTCAGATTAAGCCCTCAGCTCCGGAGCAGTTAAGGTGACTTTCCATAAGATAACACTAGAGGGTGATGCAACTGCTTGGACCCATAACTGCTCTGGATTTTGCCCATAGCCTAATTCACAGGTGTCAAACTCAAGGCCTGGGAGCCAAATCTGGCACACTGTGCCATTTCATGTAGCCCTGAGAGCTTCTCCTCACTTTCCTAGGAGTAAGCCCCATGTGCATTCACTACTTCTGAGTAGACATGAATAAGATTGGACTTTGGTCCTTGGGAAACATTATTAATTGTAACTTCGACCCTCTGTATGAAAAAGTTCAACACCCCTAGAATCTGTCCTGAGTTTTGTGAACCATCAAAAATTGGGTCCCAACTCATTTTTTGAGAACCAGTGGTTTATACGGGACTGGCTATTGGAAATAAAGGAGAATAGTTATAGATGAACTTTGATGGTGGAGCCTTGTTAACCAGTGTGTGCAGCCATAGGCCCAGGTAAGTTCACATGTACTTCAGATCTTGGAAACTTTGAGAGCTGTGTTGAGTATTTTGCAGTCAGGTGGGGGAAATGCTGGGCATACCATCCACCTAAGGGACAGAAAGAACATCCAATCCTTCTTGACAGCAGCATCACCAAGAAAATGCTTCTAGCGGGTGGTCTTCTATACCTTATTTAGTGAAAGTATTAAACCTTTACCTGAAAAGCTTTTCGGCATATAAACTCCTGCGAGGAAAGAATGGTACTGATCTTCTGAATTGATACCGCAAAATCAGCTTTCAGACCAAGTACTGGCTTCCCACATGATCATGATCCCAGAGTTGTTGATGTCGAATCTGGACTGCTGGAGAGCACTAGGGAGCCTCATTCGGGGCAGCAGCCTGGAGGCTCCATAGCACATCACTGTAACCACCAGTGCGAACCTCCTGGGATGAGGGGCTCACAAAGACAAGGCTCTAGTGCAGAGGACCTGTTCAAAGGAGAGCGGTCATAGCATAAACTGGCTCAAGTTCAGGGCTTGGTTCTCCTGACATTCCAGCAAACCCTGGAAGGGAACCATGTCATAGTCCATATGGACTCCGTGACAGCCATATATAAACTGACAAGGTGGGATCCAGTCTTAGAGACTAATGGATAAAGCCACTCTGTTCTTGTAGTGGGTGAAGTCTCACCTAAGTCCATCCAGGCAGAACATCTAGCCAGGAGGAAAAATGCAGATTGGTGGACCAAGTGAGCGAAGCAGAATGGAAGCTTCACTCCCAGCTTGTATTGGATAAAGGGGGAGGGGGCATTCAACCCACCACTCTCGGATCAGTCTGCCTGAATTACTTGCTACCACAGTGGGAGAGGTAGTTAGAACAGATCTCAAAGGTAGACAGTCAGCCCTTCTCCAGCCTTCGTCCCTGGTGGTTCCATCACTTGCCTGATCCGGTTCTTCATGCGATGATTGATGAAAGCAATTGATGGTGGCAAGCAGAAGCACTGGGTACAGCACACACAGTAAAAGACTCTTCTAGACTGGGATCAAGAACCCTTCTCCCACAAGAGGCCTGAAGAAGTCTGGCTCTCCCTCACTCAGTGAGAGGGGCTTAACCATGACTGTCAATGGCCCCCTCACTCTTCCCAGGACAGCAGATTCCTGGTAAGGAATTATTTTTTGGTCACAACACTGTTTGCATGGTTGCTTATAAGCTGATGCGTTGTGAATACCTCCCCCATCAGTACTTACAAGAAACTTTCTGACCTTGAACTTCTGAAAAGGGATCTCCTAAAAGGGATCTCCTAAAAGGGATACTAACTCAAGACTGACTGCATACGGTGCTTTTTGCAGACTGTTTAGGCTAGTGATACTTGGGCATTTCGGCCTGGGACTCCCTTTGAAACTTAAAAAAATCTGTCCAGGGCCCTGTCAAACTTACCAGGATGTGACATCACTGTGATGCCAGATCGGCTCCATGTCTACTTGGAAGTAAGTCCCATTGTGTTCAATGAGACTTACTCCCAGGAAAAGTATGGATTGCAGCCTGTGCCCCTCCACTTGTCTACTTGGATGTAAGTCCTCCAGTGCTCAAATGGGACTTACTTTCAAGAGTGTGGGACTGCAGCCTCAGAGTCCCATCCGAGGCAGGTCTACCTGGGAATAAGTCCCACTCACCACACATGCTGCTACCCTCAGACCTTTTCCCCCTCCAATCCTCTCCCACCTGCTGTCCCCAAACTTCCCCTACTCCAGTCCTTTCCCATCCACCCCAATGCTCTGCCCTGCACTTGCCAGGTGCCTTCTCTCTGCTACCTGCTGCAATGGGAGCTACTAACCTCTCGCAACCCCCTCGAGGGTGTTCATGACCCCTCAAGGGAACTGGGACCCCCAGTTTGAGAACCACTGGTCTAGGCCTTGAAACCAAGTCAATTTTGATGCATAGCATATCCTTATTTCAGGCCTTCTACAGCCTCAGTTCATCCCCTTGCCGTGTGTATGCAGTAGTTTCAAGATGGCAATACTCTTCCAACTGCAGATATCTACAGTTCATCAAATGAACAAGACCAGCATTTTGGAATCTGAGGATAACGTGGATTTAGTGCAAGTTTTAAAAAATGAGATTTCAGTGGAAATCATTGGGTTTCCTAGTGGACTTTTCAAGCCATTTTAGTACTGCTGGCTCAGGGATTTCCACCTTGGCTCTCATAATATCTCTCCAATTTGGAATGCATCTTAGTGCATCTAGTTTTGCAAGGTACTTCAGGATGTGTTTGGCACTTGAGTGGGATTGAACTACCAGAGGGTTCTCGTATAGCAGGAGGAGTCGCTAGAAACTGCTGTCCTACCAGTGAGAGGCTTATGCTAATCTTGTCTGTGGTTAATGTTAAACCTACTCTCCCCCTCCACCCTTGTCGTGGCCGTTCTATTTTTGCTGAGTACAGATAGTGCATGCCGTAACTCGAATTACTCATGTGCCAGTGGGTCACCCGTAACTTGAGAGTGTGAATGGGGAAACCAGCACCAGAGAGTTTATTTGGGGAATGCTTTCTTTGAACTTGAGAGGATGCACACTCTTTCCTTGCTGAATAGTGAGTGGCTCTTGGCTTTGCTGGAGAAGCTGGAGTGGAAGCCCTGGTCGAAGACAGCCACGTTATAGGCATTGCTCCAATCTCCACTTTGGCTTACTCGTGGCCCAGCAGTATCCACCAGCTATGGTTTAATCTGGCCAGGGTAAGTAATGTAGACCTGATCCGGGTATCGTGCTGAGACAAAGCATGTGATGCTTCTCTAGCATGCAACCATTAAAATGTGCATTCACTGACGATCCCAGCAATTATTTGCTATTCTCTTGGATTTTGTGGCTGAGCTTCAGAATCCTACGTGATCAGCAGGATACTAATGAAGATAAACACAGCTAATGAAATGAGAACAAGCTGACCTGAACGGAAGGATAGTAATGGTATTTGCAAGCTGTGATCCAGGCCTTCTTAGGAAATCTATATTGCTGGGCAAGCTCCTTCTCTTTTTCCAATTGTTTTGATTTCCTTCATCAGTATAAACATATTGTTTTAAAAGCTGACTTAGCTAAACTATTTTCCAGTGTTAGTGTTGATAGGCAGACTTAGTCATACTGATAAATTTTATTTGATGCTGTCTGGAAAAGATCAACAGAGTATTAAAATTAAGAAACCATAAAAATAACTTTTGTTAAGGTCATGAATATTTATCAAGGGAGCTCAAGGAGACCAAAGTTGGAGAAAACACAGTAAATAAGTATTTATGTTATAATTCTTAGAGGTTTGAGGGCAACATGCGGGGCAGGGAGGCTTGTGGAGGGGCCAATGCTGAGGTCTCATTTCCTGACACTGAACTATATCCATCCAGAGACTCACTAGACCCTAATTGCTTAGCCAAAGGTTACTGTGGTTTTCTTGGTTTCCTCTGCAATTACAAGAGATAATGCTCAGTCTGTCATGCAAGGGCCTGTATTGGCTGCACATAGACACAGCTAGTAATGTATTGATGTTGGTTCCACTTATAAAGGTTTGCACTAAATTTGGAACCAGTAAACATTCTACTGGAAGTGCTGTTTCCCTTTGAGCGGTTAATGTTGGGACTCTTGATTTTGGGAAACTTTGCTGCTAGAACCTAGCATGGTTTTAAAAAGGTCTATGTTGGGGGAGGGATAGAAATAGCCACATGTGGGCAGAGTGTGCTTGTCCTGCTTCCCTGTCCAGTCATTGAAGGTGGCTGCATTCCAGTGGTAAACATGAAGCCGATCCCCACCTGCTTGGCAGCATCACGTATGTGAGCAGCAGTCAGATTTATGGCATGCTTTTCTATCTGTGCCAGCGTCTCAGCAGAAAAAGGCTTTTTAGTGGCTTCTTCCTTTCTAAGTGAAAGGAATAACATTCCTGAATAACATTAAGTGAAAGGAATAACATTCACGTCGCTATGTTATTCCTCCCGTTGATATTAAGACCTCTGTTTTTCAAAGAACCGTATATTAAAATGCAAAAATGAAGAGATCACCTGCAGTGTCTGGGTAAGGGCTTTGTAGCCCAATAAGCAACAGTGCTATGAAAATTCTTGGAAATGAGGTTTTAAATAGATGCTAAATATGACATATACTGGTCAGAACTGGCAGCAACATTGTCTGGATGAATAACCCCTAATGAAGAAGCAGCTGGAGTGAAAGCGTGTGGCAGAATGCTTTGTGGGGGAAAAGGAGAAGTAGAAGTAGACAGCCGATGGGGAAATGCAGGTGAAGCACCCCAGGTGAAGCACCCCAGTATTGGTGTCTGTGACTGCAATCCTAAAGATCCTTACTTGGGACTAAGACCCATTGAACACAATGGGTTTTATGTTTGAGTAGACATGGTTAGGATTGTGGTCTGACTCTGGTATTCCAAAGGAAAAACAAACTTTCTATTCCTGAACAGGAATTATTAATATATTCCTGAACAGTGGCCCCTGTTGTAATACTAAGGAAGTGGAACTTCTTTATTTTTCCTGTGAAGGCAGTGGTTGGATTGGACTCTTGATTAGTGGTAGCAAATTTTAGCACTTTCTCATTTCAGCTTTTAGAGTTTCCCCATTGACCCAACTAAGAGCACAATCCTAACCATGTCTACTCCAAAGTAAGCCCCGTTATGTTGAATGGGTCTTACTCCCAGGAAAGTGTCTTTAGGATTGCAGCCTAAGTTATTTTCCCCAAAATTCCTGTGGCACACTAGTGCACCACTCACTGCACACCAATGAGCAACAGCTCAGTAGATGAAAATCATTGCTGTAAAGAATTATTCTTTATTTTTTTTAACAGCAATAGGATTTGTGAGTGGATAACTGTTCTGTATGTCTGGCAATTTGTACTGTGCTTTTTGATCTCTGAAGAGGTCCTAAATAAAATAATCCGAAATCAAATAATCAACAGATTAATTGCAAAGCAAGAAAAGCATCAGGATGCGTATTAGTTTGGAGTAAATATGGTATCAGTTGTTAGAAGGTAATCAGGGAAGGGAAGTGCAAATTCTGGTGGTGCAACCCGAGGGCTTTGTTGCATATCACTCTCCCACATACCTAAGAAAGAAGAAATGCTGAGCATGGCTTCTGATGGTACAATAAGGTTGTGGTCTTCATCCGTCCTTAGCTGGTGCTTGAGGGAGGAGGTTAACCTCTCAACCAGTATACTGCTTTCGGTGCCACTGGGATCCATGTGTTCATTCATGACACATTTCCAGTCTTGGTGATTTTTCTAGCCTTGTTGATGGTCAATCACTGGTTCTTTAGATCGTCTTCAGTGTGTCTGAGCCACATTTTCTTTGGTGTTGCCTGTTGAACCCAGAAGGTCACTCTTCGTCGGATGTACTTGTGTGCCAGTGGCACTGCAGACTGTTTGGATTTGTTTTCCCACCGATGTCTTAATGATAGCACCTTATTTGAATATTCTCATTATGATGGTGATCATAGAGATACCCAGAATCTCTCAATCATCTCATTTGGAAGAGCCTTGTTTGTGTTCATTTGAGCAGAGTCCATGTTTCCAATTAATATAGGAGAATTGGTAGGATCGGTGTTCTGGACTGGCAAAATTCGGTATTGATGGAGATATTGACCTTCTTCCACCAGCACCATTTGAGCGTAGTTAATGCTACTTTGCCTGGTCAACAAAGGGGGGAATTCATATGCGGAGAGACAGTCCTTTAAATTAAATATTGTAATATACATATATTTAAATATTGTGGCCCCAGGTCAGTAAATACTATTAATGGTTATATTTGAGATCTGCATAGAGAGGTTGCAGAACTATTCTCTCATCTATTTCACAGCTTTTTTGGTCCTATTTATTTGTATAGTGCATAGAATTTGTCAGTGGAGACTAGTAAAAGCTTTTGTTAACTAGTCCTTAAGGTGCCACAAGGATCTTGAGTTTACAGTGTTCTTAATACTGCTTCTACTCAAGACACAGTAGTATGATTTGTATAGACCATGATTTATATAGTTGGTTTTGTTTATTGGAAAGAAGGTTTTCAGGTGATATGATGCACCAGGAAAAGCTAAAGGTGTGCCCTGCAGGTTGCGCTGCTAGTTGTGATTGGCTCATCCCCTGTACATTTTAGCAAATAGAAGTCTGCAGGAGACACATGTCCTTTAGAACAGCATTTCTCAGTGTCTGTCCCCTGCTGACCCACTTGCATGGTCCACCTGAAGGAAGTACCACTATCATCAGCAGGTTGGGAGGTGTTACAACACAAAACTGGATTGGGTGGCCAGATACAACATGATGAGCACAGGTACAAGCAGATGGAAAGGCTTTATTGAATACATGCTGAAGCTCTTCCTGCTGAGCCCCCCACCATTGCTTTTTGGATAGTGTTGCTGGTCCTGCTGCCAGGCTGCAGGGAGTCCCAGAAGTACCAGTGGATTCTACAGCATATTGCACTATGGTATGAGTACCACCAGTTGAGATACACTGCCTAGAAAGCTCTGCCTTGGCAGCAAACTACACCCAATGCATGGTGTGTGGTGTATACTGAAAAACTCCAGTTTCTATTTATTTTTCTTATACTCTTAGCTTTTCTGGCCCATTGGACTCTTAGCTGTGATTTTAAATGTTCTTGGCCTTTTTGGAAGCAGAAAGTGAGCTTCCCCTTCTACTTATCATAGAGCTGGAAGGGACCTAGTAGGTCATCTAGTCCAACCCCCTGCCTGCTGCAGGAAATCCCCCTAGAGCATCCCCGACAGGTGCTGGTGGAGCCTCTGCTTGAAGAGGGAGTGAGGGAGAGTCCACCACCTCCCTTGGCAATCTCTTCCAGTGCCGAACCACCCTCACCCTCAGGAATTTTATATGTGGTGTGCAGCATGTTTTAGGTTGCTTATATGTGGGTGCAGCATTGTTTTAGGCTGCTCAAGAAATTTCTCATGTATTCTTCTGTAACAATTTGTGTTTCTTTGTTGTGAAGTAAAAATAAAAGCATTGCTTTTTCTTTTGTAAAATTTCTCTTTCTCCTTGCCTCTTTTCAAACCCAGATAGTTATTAATTAGGGAGCACATATAGGGAATTGGTGTATTGGATATACTGTGCATTGGATAATAGATACAGTATCAGTATCGCTGTCCAATATCGCTGTGTATTGGATACAATATTATTGCATACAATAATCAGCATATTGGGAGGATACCACCCCACCAGGAACAGAAGAGGACAGAAGGGGTCTGCCTTTGCTAGCTTTGTTTATGTGTCTTAGGTACAGAGGCTAGAACTGAAATCATAGATCTGTATGACCAGGTACCTGATTCTGTGCATGTAGAAAAAGTTGGTGACATCACATATCCTATGGCAGTGAATTCCATAAGTTCTTGAAGATGTTACCTGTTTCGCTAACTGTATATATTCCACACCATTTCAACAAAGCTGTAGCCAAGGCTATCGGGTATGCTGCACATTAAGTCCAGTTCTTGGTTGGTCCTTATGAAGTCCTTACCAGATCTTGACAAGGTGTGTTTGTGTATGTATGGATGAGTCAGGAATGGGTTGCTGCCCCTTGAATAGGAAATGTGTTTTAGCTAAGTAGGGAAATGAGGTGTCTGGTTCTGGTCTCCTCCCTGTGCTAACCATCTTCCTTGTTGTTTGTAGAGTACAGCCGCTTTGAGTCTAAGATCCACGACCTGAGAGAACAGATGATGAACAGCAGCATGAGCTCAGGATCGGGCTCACTCCGGACAAGCGAAAAGCGGTCTCTCTATGTCCGGTAAGGAAAATCAACACCTTATTTGCAAGTGAACATGCAGAGATGCTCTTGAGCCTGTCCCAGAGTTCAGTTCTGAACTGTGGGGTGTTCTGTGAGTACGGTTTGTCTTCTGGGGCTCTTCTGGAAATGCTGTTGTGCATCCAGAGTTAATTTTGCTTGTAACAATTTCTCCTTCACCTGAGTAGCTTCACCTGAGCTACCTAGTTGTGTTGACACTTCCTTAGACACTCTTACAGCTACGCTTGCACCAGTATTTCCACGGTGCATTGTTGCCGTGGGGGAAGTAAAGCATAAATCTTGCCTCCTGTTGGCAGAAAATAAAAAATTTGGGGCCGCAGCATTGCTAGATCTGGTGCTGTACCTGCAGGAATTCCTCCTGAGTGTCTTCAGCCTCTTCAATGCCTAGAAAAAGGATGAGCTCTTAGTAGGATTATTATCTTGAGCTTGCTAATTGGACAGAGTAGAGTTAGGTGCAGAATATGCCCGAAGCAGCAGTGCTGCTGCTCCATCCCTTTTCTTCCTGCCTCGTTACCTGTGGCATGTTCAGATAAGCCTGCTGTGAGAGGAGAGGTGCATGCCTGGAGCCAGCAAATCCGTTGTCCGGGAAGGTCTTTGTGCCTAAGTAGTCAGCGCAAGCAGGAGATTTCCAGTCTCCTTTCTGCAGCTTTGTGGGAGACGCCAGGCTGAAGAGCTTTTAATTCCGCTGCACTTGTGCTTCCAAGCCCTGGCCAGCTTTGTGCTGGACCTAGACTTGACTGGCTTGGTTTGTACGTTGCTGGTGGTGGGTGCATCTTCTGGAGCCCCCACTCTTGCAGAAGGAGCCTTACTGACTTCCCCAGTCTCCCCTTTAGAATTGTCCGTACTCCTGCTTGTTAAATGTTAATATCTCTTGTGCAATACACCCTGGATTGCTCCAGTGGAGGAGACAACACTTTGCAAGTCCTGTTGTATTTGGCATACAGGCCCAGCCCTCGTGGGTGGGGTAGTTTCGAGCACAATTTGACTGAAACTTACAGAAAGGTCTGTCATGCTGCAGGTAGCGATAATTACATGGCTTGTTGCAGAAATGTTGGAGTTGCACGACAGTCAGACCACACGGTGGCATAGCTAGAGGGGGCGGAGCAGTCTGTCTTGGAGGGAGCCGGCCCTGTTTTGCTCCCCCAGGCCTCCTCACCCAAAGGGTTAGGCTCCCTCCAAGATGGACTGCTCCACCCCCTTTGGTATGCCACCAAGACTGCCCGGCCTGGCTAAGGCACTTTCTCAAATTTCTTGGCCAGAGCTGGGAGCAAATACCATAGCTTGGCAACAGCACACCCTTTGGGGGGATGCCTGAGGTCTGTTGCACCCAGATTGCCCTCAGGCAATTTGCTCTGGGTCTGGGCACAGCAGGGCTCCTGAGTTTGGTCCAGGCACAGTCCCATGGCCAAGGCACCATGAACCAGGGGTTGAGGATTCCTGCTCGAGGGTATTAGCTACTTCTCCAGGCTTGGTGGGTTCTATAGACCCAATCATCCTGTTTGCTCCTCATCCATTTATAAACAGAGCAGCACTGGGTCCAGGGGCAGAGCACTGATGGCACCCCACGTGTCACTTCCTCTCAGAACAGTGACAAGTACTCTCTGAGGGTGGTTGTCCACTAGCCCCAGAGAGCATCATCTGATTCTCATCTCACCAGCTCATCCACCAGGTTGTTGAAGCCTTGTCAAAAGCCGTACTGAAATCTGGATATGTTATGCCCAGTCATCCTCCAGTCTATCAGTCTGGTGGCTCTGTTGTGGAAGGGGGAAGAGGTTTGTCTGGGAAGCCTTTTTCTTGTAGAAAACTCAACTGACGCTGGGCAATCATGACCACTTTCCTAGGTAACTAGTATAAGTATATCCCTGGTAACATCAAGCTAACCAGTTGGCAGTTGCCCAGGTACTTTCTACTCTGTCGGGGGGGTGGGGGTGGGAGCCCTATTCTCCAGCCCCTAAGTGCTTCTCCGGCTCTCCATGAGCTCTCAAAGAAGCTTTGCGTTATCCAGCTGAATCCTCAGCATCTTGTTTGAAGCAGCTTATAAGAGGCCACCAGAGATCTTCACAGATATTCTCTTCCTCTTGTCCAGGGCTCTCTTTGACTACGATCGCACTCGGGACAGTTGTCTGCCCAGCCAGGGACTCAGTTTTTCTTACGGTGACATCTTGCATGTGATCAATGCCTCTGACGATGAGTGGTGGCAGGCGAGGCTTGTGACACCACACGGAGAGAGCGAGCAGATTGGAGTCATCCCTAGCAAGAAGAGGTGTGTATGTATTTGGGGAGCAGGACCGCCTGCAGCCCCCACTAGCTTCTCCTGGCTGTGCTCAACCTGTGTGGTGCTTTCATTCAGGGGTGCCAGGAATGGCTTCCAAAAGAGAGTGGCACAGAGTTGCTTTGGCTGATTTTCCTCAAATGGAAATGCCCCTGTCGTGTTTTGCTGGGCAGGGAAAGGGCTGCCCTGCCTTGCCCAATTTTATTCACTTGCACTTCGATGCCAGCCATCTTGGGAGTGGGCAGGGAATTGTGCTTGGACAATGGATCTTTTCTCTCTCTTGTGCTCAGAGTGGAAAAGAAGGAAAGGGCACGGTTGAAAACAGTGAAGTTCCATGCCCGGACTGGAATGATAGAGTCCAACCGGGTAAGTGCTGGTCAAGGTGGGGGTGGGGGTATGAGAGGGGTGGTGAAGTTGAGTGCATCCCCTCCAGGATGGAACAGCACCTAGTCCAGTCAGGTGAGAATGAAAATTACCTTGTGGGTTTTGTAGGGGATGCGTGCCTAGAAAACCTTGGAGAGGCCTCAAGCTGTGGTTTGCCCTTAGAGAAACAAGTGCACCTGTGGTTTTGCCTGCTGTCCTGGCAAATTCAGCCACCACGTGGCACAGATTCTGCTTCCACGTGGCACAGGAGCCACAACTGCTGGCTGACCCCATTCACTGGAGTTGGACTTGGGACTCTCAGGAGGTGGAGAGTAGCGGATTCCAAAAGAGAGCAGAGGGGCTGCCAGGGGTGCTTCTGACGGTGCCGTCTTGGCCGCCAGGGACTTGTCGTGGCTGCTGCGGGAATGCCGATTGGCTAGTCATCCACCACCATTCCTAAACCCATTTTTCTCTGCACTTAATTTTCCTCTTACATTCCCGTTTGCGTGTAATTTCCATGGTTTCATTTGAGGGGTAGCTTCCCTGACACTGATCACCATTGTCTCTTCATTTTAATTTTTCTTGCATGCTTTAAACTCCATTGTTTGTTCTTTTTGTGTTTTTTGTTTTGTTTCTTTCTTCCCCTCCTTCCATCTTCCATCTTCTCCACAGTCGATCAAAACGAAACGTAAAAAGAGTTTCCGCCTCTCTCGAAAGTTCCCATTTTACAAGAGCAAAGAGAACATGAGCCAGGAGAGCAGCGGACAGGAACGTAAGTAGCAGCCGCCCTGCTCAGCGCTTGGCTTGGGAGGCTTCTGCGGCTGCGGCGGGCAAGGAGTGGCCTGCTTCCTTCCAGGAGGTTGCTTCAGCCTGTGCAGCCAGGAGACCTGGGCAGGTCCTGCCTCTGCTGCCCCAAAGAGCGTTGGGCTCTGGCACTTCTTGGCACGAGGATCACTTTCCCCCTGGTGTGTTGACAGTGTTTGGCCCCTGCCCCCCCCCCCCCCAGCTGAGGTTTAGCCTTGAGCTGACAATGACGTGGGCCTTGTTGCTCTTAGCAATCCCCAGTCTCCCCCTTGCCCTCCCTGCCTACACATCAGCTCTGCTGCCCAACCACTCTTGAAGCGCTTGCCCTTTGGCGTAGGAATCTGCTGGCTCTGGAACATTCTCTTTGTTTTCACATGTTGGGGGATTGAGCCAGCCTTTGTTCTTCCCTGCCATCAGGAGGTAAAGCCTGGGCAAGATGAGATGTGGACCTGAGCTGGCCCTTTGGGGGAAGAGTGTACTGAATGTGGGGAACTCTTTGCCCTGCCCCAGAATGCATGTTCTTTGGGGCAGATGGGCAAATAGCACACAGATCTCATTCCTACAGGACTGTATCCAAAGAGATTCCTGACTAAGCAGTATTGGAAATGAGGTGCTGGTGATGATCTTGTCTTGTGAGGTTCTGTGGGCTTAGTCTGGAGTCACACTCATTGGATAAGTCCCATGGATGGCAGCGTGTGGGCTCCCTTCACCCTTTTGCTTGGCATGGAAGCACTTCAGTGATGTTATTGGGCTGTGTGCAGCAAAGCAGCCTAGAGCCCAAGTGCCAGCAGCAAACTGAACATGTCGGAGCCAGAAGTGGGAGTCTGGAAGTACCCATGGCGGATGCTGAGGACTCTTGTAGAGGACTTCCACAAGACTCGTTCAGAACTTCCCAGGCAGCACTTTTTGGAGCTGGGATGGTTTCTGGGGCCAAATCTGTCTTTCCCCTGTGATGCAGTCAGCAGTGGAATAGACGAGGGTCTGCTATGTGAGGTCTCTTTCAAGCTGTGGTGCTGCACATTGTGGTGTTGAACACTGTGATGTTCAAGCTGGAGCCAGGACATTTCACCCTATTGCTGCCTGTAGGAGTTGGTCGGGCAATTGGTTTCATGAGAACACAGATGGGCAACCCTGGTGAACTGAAAATGCCCTTCCTGCCTTCTGTTACCCCAGCAGTTGGAGGGGTGAGAGCTTTGGGGTCTTATCTGTAACTGTGATGTTGATTCTGGAAGAGGCCTTTGACCTGATGCCTGAGCAGTGTGGAGGTCCCAGGAAAAGTCAGATGGCTGTAGGTGGTGGAATGTCTTAGAAGGTTGGCCTCTGGGGGGTTTTGGCATGGGTGCGGCCTGTGGGTGCAGCGCAGACGTGTCGATCAGGAGCTTTAACTTCACTTGCTGTTGCAGCTGTCAGCCATTCTGCACTCCTGTCACTAATGCTGTCCTGGCTCTGTCTCTCTTCCCCCCTCTCTATTTCTCTCTCTCTCTTCTCCTTTCTCTTCTCTCCCCCTTTCCTCTCCCCCTTCTGGCTGGCTGTGAATCAGGACTTCCCTGGGTTAAGTGACGATTATTATGGCGCAAAGAACCTGAGTAAGTGGAATTTCACAGCACATGATCACTTTCCATTGTCAGCGTATGCGTGGCTGGGAAGCAAGTGGTGTGCCCAGAGCGGCCACACGTCCCCTGCACCTGCTTCTCACCTGTCCCTGCCCACATAGCAGGCAGCCAGCAGGCTTCTCAACCTGCCCCTTGTGGAAAGGCCGCTCCTGAGTGCAGTGAGGCCTGGAGAAGATCCCAGGACTGCTTGCATGCGTGATGGGAAAGGCTCTGGGACTCCTCCTCACCTCTGGTGCTTCTGTCTTGATTTCACCAGTCTGGTCTGCCTTTCCCTTCTCTGTAGGCTTCAGCGGCAGGACAGAATGAGGGCTAGGAAAGGGAGGCAGGCTAGGATCAGAGCTGTGTGTCTGTGCTTCAACCCTGCTTGTGCTCGGGCTGCCCCTTGTAGACCGGCTGGAGATGAGCTGCTAGGGGAGGCTGGGTGGGTGTGTTTCTAGAAACAAGACAGCAGAAGATCTGGGAATGGAATCCCTTAAAGGGGGCACCCCAAACTGCTTCAAAGAGTCACAAGACTGCAATGTGCTGGATGCCCAGAGCATGCCCCAGGTGTCTGTCCAGCTTGCCCTTGCACCACTCCTCCACCCTTCCCTTTCTGCATTGTCAGCTTTTCATAACTGTCCTGTTCTGTTGTTCCATCTCTATATACTGAATCTAGTTGTCTGTCTTGGTTGCAGAGGGAGTGACATCAAATACCAGTGACAGCGAGAGCAGTTCCAGTATGTATATCCTCCTCCAGTACTACCCCATTTCCCATGTTGCACTGCTTGCCCAACTCCAGGGTTGCCTGCTTTGATTTCGGGGCTTGCTTTGGCTACATCTTTCAGAGCAAGAGGGACTTGGGCCCCCACTTCATAAGTATTGAAGGAATACAGTCTTGTGGGTGGAGCCTGGCCTGGAAACTCCGTCCGCTTGATCTTCTGTGCAGGCTCCCCTTCTGGCTTGCAAGGAGTGGCCAAAGGATCTTCTCTTCAGGGCTCCCTGGGCTCTGCTGGGCCAGAACGTTGCAGCTTCACAGGCTGACTTTTTCCTTTTCACTCTTTCAGAAGGACAGGAGGACACGATTCTATCGTACGAACCAGTGACACGGCAGGAAAGTAAGTGGACCAGGAATGTTTTCGCTCTTCATTGAGCAGGGGGAGAGTGTGGGCACTCTCCACACTCTCCAGGTGTGCTTGGCCAAGGGGTCTGGTGTGCTGAGTTGAGGCTGCACTGTGAGGCTCCCTGTGAACTTTGTTCTCTCTTTACAGTTCACTATGCGCGGCCAGTGATCATTCTCGGACCTATGAAGGACCGCATCAACGATGACCTCATCTCTGAGTTCCCGCACAAGTTTGGCTCCTGTGTGCCACGTGAGCGAGTGCCCTGCCTCTGTCTGAGCAGTGGTCTTTGGCCATTTTGGCCCGTGACCCCCTTTAAACCTTTGGAATCTGTTCAGGGACCCCCTGTCAAACCTGCTATCCCCAATCCAGGACACAGTGCTTTAAAAGAGGACGTGTCTTGGAAAAACAGGACATATGGTCACCCTGACCTCCAGGCTCTTCCCCCCCACTTCCACTAACCCCACATGCGCACTTGTGCTTTCTCTTTCACACACAAAACAAACAGTGGGGGCTCCTCATAGCCTTAAGGCTGCAGTGGCTCCCCTCAGGTCACACACATTGCAAACTTGGGAGATCATTGTGGTCACGGAGGGAACGGGACCAAGATGATGGTCCCTCACCATTCACAACCCCCCCAAGGGGGTCCTGACCCCCAGTTTGAATACCACTGGTCTAGAACTGTTGCATAAGAAGGTCACGCTAGCCAGTCTCAGAGGCCCCAGTAGAGCTAGAATGAACACAGTCAAGAATAAGTGGGGTGCCTTCTGGTGGAGCCAGAGCTGTAGGCCCTGCACTTTGCCTGAGGAGGGTGTGGTGGTCCTGGAGGGGCAGGACTCCTGATTCCCGGAAGGCAGGGGGCTTCTTGCTTGGCAGCATCGTCTACTGGTTATAGTAGTAGACCTTTCTGATCTCATGGCACACTGACCAGCTGCTAAAATTGTCAAGGGGCACCATCAATTTTTGGACAATTGACATGGCACATCTTGCTACTGGTGGGGAGTTCATCCTTCAATAACCTCTGATGATATTGATCATGAGATACTTCATGATATTTGTTAAATCAATATTTATTAAATTCTGTATTTACTCAAATATAACATTCACCTTTTCCAGCCAAATTTAGTCTCCAAAATCAGGGTGCGCATTAGATTTGATGGTTAATTAGATAAGCGTAAATACAACATTTTTATTATACGCACAGAGTGTGCATTACATGTTTTAACATTTTGAATTTGAATAAATTTACATAAATGAATATATTAGCAACAGAACTTGTGAGTGAATGAATTAAAATCAGTCATCAATACTTTCCAATGCACGAGGCGAGGGTGATCTTCAAACCAGTTCATCAGCACTTTCATAGACAGAGGAGGTGTGTGCAGCTCCCCCTCCCTGGCCCTCAAAATCCCTTCCCCAAATCCTTGCCTCTGGAGGATTACAGGGCTTGCCCAAGGGCCAGATGGAAGGGGCTTGATTAGGAGGCTCACTGAGGGCCGCATCTGCCTCCAGGGCTAGGGCTTGGAGACCCCTGGGTTAGAGCCTGCTTGGTTGTGCAGCCAGGCAGCATCTGAGGAAAAAGAGATTCTGGGTCAGAAAGTGAAGGCTGCTGCTGTCCCCCAGCCAGCAAGAGGCCTGATCTCGGCTGATGCTTCTCTTCCAGACACCACCAGGCCTCGGCGGGAGAATGAGGTGGACGGGCAGGACTACCACTTTGTGGGGTCCCGGGAACAAATGGAGAAGGACATCCAAGACAGCAAGTTCATTGAGGCCGGGCAGTTCAACGACAATCTCTACGGGACCAGCATTCAGTCTGTGCGGGCAGTGGCAGAGCGGGTGAGTACCTGCTGGGCCACTTCTCCAGTACCCAAGGCAGAGACTCATGGGGCACACAGTGCCAAGGGTGACCGTTCCAGCCAAGATTTTGTGGGTTTGAGGCACCTGTCAACACTATTGTGCCAGGCTTTGAAATGCCTGCTTCTGTCCAGCAGAAAAAGCAGCAGAAAGAGCACTCCATGTTCTAAAAGCCAGTAGTGAACTTTAATTGGCTGGGGGGACACAACAGCACAGGGTGTGAAGACTCAGTGTTGATGTGCTTGCCACTTTGAAGTTGTCATGCATTGTTCTGAGGACCAGTTTATGAACACTTTAGTTGAAAAGCGACAGACAGACAGACAGACAGATATGGGAGGAAGGAATAACAGGTTATTCAGTGTTCTGTGAGTTGGGAGATGAGTTCTGTTCGTTTCTCTGTAAAGCACTTTGTGAACGTTGTTGAAAAGCAGTCTATAAACATGACTGATGGATTGGGAGTGCTGTGGGAAACCTTGGTGATTGCCAGCACTCTGTCCCTTTCCAGGGGAAGCACTGCATCCTTGATGTGTCTGGTAACGCCATCAAGAGGCTGCAGCAAGCACAACTTTACCCAGTGGCCATTTTCATCAAGCCCAAATCCATTGAAGCGCTCATGTGAGTAGCACTGACCCAGTGATGAGAGGTGGGGGCTTGCACAGGTGGGGAGGAGCTCCCCTGACATTGCAGTGCAGGAGTTCCTCCCTTGCAAGCCGCAGGTGATGTCCTGGCTTCACATGTTCAGATTGTGGTGGGAAATGTATGTGCCACGTCGGGAGCCGTTGCAGTGATGGATGTTTCTCTCTTCCGGCTGGTAGGGAGATGAACCGAAGGCAGACGTATGAACAAGCCAACAAGGTCTTTGATAAAGCCATGAAATTGGAGCAGGAGTTTGGAGAATATTTTACAGGTGAGGACCTCGATACACCTGGGAAGGACCCCAATAATATGCTAAGTGGGGGAAAGTGCTGGGTTTTCTGAAGCTAAAGAGTCCTGGCACAGTGCTCCAGGATTTAAAAATGCTGACCGTTTTGGAAAGGAGTGATCCCAGTGACTGCACTGGGTGCTTCCCGACTCCACGGGCGATTGGTGCTCCTTGACAAAATATTCATCACACTGTGTCTGAGTGTCCATCAAGACCACTATTGGCCCAGTGTCTTATTTTTTCAATATACCTGTAGACCACTCTGGCCTTGAATGGCTGGGTGGACTCAACATTAACATCTGGCTACCTTCCGTCCATGTATTTGCCATACACTAAATTAGGGGTCTCCAAACCCCTGCCCAGGGGCCTTGGTAAGCCTCAGTGTAGCCCCGGCAAGACCCCTTGTCTTAGGCAAGCCTTGTAATCCACTCCAATACATTCTTGCGTATCAGTTCATTCAAATTTGAAGTGTAAATTAGTTTTCTGGCCCCTGACAGTGTCAGAGAATGTGGCCTTCTTTCCAAAAAGGTTGCACTAAATAAATATTGTAGGCCTTGCCCAGAGCCTGACACTGTTGCTTGGGGAAGCCTCTGGAAGGAGGTAGCTTGTGCTGGGTTGCAGGGGAGATCAGGACTGCTTTCCAGCCAAGGAGGCAGCCCTGAGAACCATCCATGGGTCGCCCCCTTCTGGCTGGTTTCTGACAATGCTGAGTTCTTGTCAGGCATGTTGTAGGGTGAGCAGAATTGGGGTGGGGGGGTTCACAAGGAGGCAGCAGGACATGCACAATCATGTGTCTCAGGGCTGCTGGGTGTTTTTGGTGTTAAAACAGAAACCCAAACTGTTGCTGTGGAATCTGGAAAGTTCCTGCTTTTTGTCTAGAGCCAGAGACCGAGAAATGGCATGGAGTGTAGATTGAGCGGTGCTGTTCCTGAAGCGGGGCTGCCTGGGCTCTCTGGAACTTGAAGGGGACTCAACAGGTGTTGAATCATTGGGTGCCACCTAAGTGTGGTGGCTTGGAGCAGGGCCTTTTCAGTGGCTGCTCCCCAACTATGGACTCCCCCTAGAGTTGAGAACTGCTCCCCCTCTTGGCAGGGCCAGAAAACACTTTTGTTCACAAAAGCCTTTTGTTAATGCCAAGCTGGTTACTTGCTTTTTAATTTTGTTTTTGTGTAATTTTGCTGCAGGACTGTTTTTAAATATTCTTAATATGTTTTTATGTATTTTTAATTAACTTTGTTATCAGCCACCTTGAGTCCTGCTTGTGGGAGAAAGGCAGGGTATAAATTTGTTTTATAAAAAAATAACAATACAGAAGATAACAATAGCCCAGTTACAAAAGGCAACACTCCTGGGAACTTCACACATATTGAGACTATAACTTTGTTGGGATAGGAACCGAATCACAATAGAGCCAATTTAAGTCAAACACCTGGCAACTGTGAAATAGTACATAATAGTAATAATAATAGAATTCTGTTCTGTCTTTTTTGCAGCCATTGTACAAGGAGACTCTCTGGAAGAGATTTACAGCAAAATCAAACAGATCATAGAGGACCAATCTGGGCATTATATCTGGGTCCCGTCCCCTGAGAAACTGTGAAGTTCCTCCTCTCCACTCAACTTCTTGTGAGAAGAGCAGAGCCCCCTCCCCAGCCCTCTGCCCCGCAAGGGGCGCGTGAAGACCATCCCCGTCCCTTTTTTAGATGGTTGACAATGAGTTTTCTAGTCCTGTTTTCTTTTCTGGGGATGGACCAACCTCCTTCATCAAGTGACTGCCCCCCACCATTCCTGCATGGACCTTCCTGCTGCTCCCTTAGAAATGGAAAGAAACCCCATTTGAGAATTTTGTGTGTTTTTTTTCCTCAAGAAAAGCGATGATCTGCCGTTGAAATCCAGAAGAGAGACGGGAGGCGGCAGCCGAGGACTGGCACATGGACTTGGACAGCCCCTGCCCTGCCAGAGGCACCCAGGAGGGACTCTGGCAGCCAGGGGCAGCTTTTCCAAGAATGCAGTGATCACCCAGCACTGTGACTGACGGAAAGGCAACAGAATGCATTTATTTATCTGTAGATGTAATTTATATATAATATATATATGATATATTATATATATCGAAGGACTAGAAAACATGAGGGGCTGCTTGAAGTGCTAGTGCTAGAATTGTATTGCTGCCTCTGGGCCTGGCAAAGTGTTGTGGCCGGGGCAAACCTTGTGGCACCGAGTGTGTCTTGGCTTTCCGAGAAGCTGGTGCTGTGACTCTGGAGCAAGCGGAGGGCCCAGAACTACACATGAAGCAACAGCAGTCGATTTGAGCACGGGAAAGCAAACGGATCAACGCTACATATGACTTGCACATAGTTTTATGTCACCAGATGTGTTTGCATGAGAGGTTTCTTTTTTGTTTTTGTTTCTTTTTTTAAGCTGGTGTTAAACCAAAATCATGTTTGTGTTGGTGTGTTGGCTTTTCATTATTCCAAGCTTTTGATTTTAATAACGAACTGAACGGGTATACAATCCAGTTTTTTAACTTATTTTTTAAGATTGTTCCATTGTAAATAGACTCCAGACCTAATGTATGGAGGTGTGGAATGAGCACACCAGCTGTTCTGTGTTACGAAGGGGCGCTTCCCTATAGAGACTAAAGCTGTCCCACGGACTTTGATTCTGTCTGGTGGAAGAACACGGCTTTCCTGGTGGTTGGAGGCTGAAGAAACATCGGACGACAGGAAGAGAAGTGGCGCACTTGAGGGCAGACATCTCTGGGGACCCGGAGCAGAACCGTGTGCATCATCAGGGGCTCAACCAGAAGAATGTCATCCCTGCCTGCACAATTCCAGCTGCAGAGGCGGCCCTGCTCTCCTCACTACCAACCTGCTTGCAGTTCTTGGGTGTGGGGTATGCAGGGGGTTCTGTGAGACACAGACTGTTAGTCTTCCATGGACTGAGGCAGCTGCTTCTGGGAAGCCTTGTGATGTGCTCATGCAAGTCATGTCTGTTGCTGTGTGAACTGTGGCTGCAAGAGTTCCTGGTTTGATCACTGAACACGGAAAGTTCTGGGAGGGAGTCAGTCGTCGAGCATTCCTAGTTGGGTACCAACCTCTGTCTGTTAGGCAAGGAGGGAGATTTCTCATTTCCTAGTCCCACATCTTCCCCCCAGGCGACTGTCCACTTTGGATTTCTGTGGCATGATTGGCTGTGATGGGAGGAGACCTGCGTGCTCCTGATCCTAGTCCAGTGAGTATGACCAGGCCTGAGGAGCACAGGGTGATGCTGCCCACTCTATTGCTGGTAGGTAGGTAGCTGCGTCATTCGTTCGGTGTGATTTGTGCACAGGCCTCGTTGTGAAACATGGGTGAACACTGTCCTCTTGCGGAGATTCAACCTGGTAAATGAGAAGCCGATTCCGTGTCAGTTGGCGTTACAAGAAGCTTTGAGCGAAACTTGGGTAGTGCAGGTGGGACTGCAAAGAAAGACGAGGAGCTGCTGCCATGTCGGAGTCCCTGGAGGAGAATTGTGGCCACTTCCCTCTGCCCAGCTGGTGCTGCAAGGCCTCCCTGTATACGACAAGCAGCTTCAGAGGCGGTCAGTCTCCAGGTTCCACCTCCTTTCCTTTTCTAATAGCCGCTCGGTCACCTTGTCTTCTAGGCCCCTGGAGGAAAGGCCCACGTACTCCATGGCGTAGCTGAAAGTATCAATCATGACACTAGTTGGTCTACCAGTGTTTCTTCCAAGGAGACATATATTTTTAATAAACAGAGCGTTGCAATGAGCTCTCACCTGTCCAGTGAGTTTTTTCTGCTGTGCCACTGACTTTCAGCTTTTGGGAGGTCGTCATGAAAACCCCATAATAGTCAGTATGCCTCTTGACAGGCCAGCAAAGTTCTTTTAAGCCAGGCTCAGAAATGAACGGGCTTTGTGCATTCAGAGGGAGCAACTATGCCTTTTTTTTAGGTCCTGGGGTTGGGGCAGGGCATTGATCAGTTAGCAGTTCCTCAATGTAAAGCATAGGGAGGAAAACCTCCAGGTTTAAATTTCAAAAACTCGTTCTTAGTGGGTGCCTCAATCTCGGAAGGAATACCCTCCCCAAATTTCATGCTTCAAGGCCTGGTGGTTTTGGCTGGGTGTTGATGAATGAGTCAGTGAGTGAATCAAGTCAGTGACTTTTCAGTCTATGTGGACTATTATTATTTACAATACTATTATCTACTGTTTAATACAATACTAAAATGAATACACCCAAAAGGACCCACTAAAAACACAGCGCAGAACTTTGGTAAGCACGAAATGCCTGTTTATTCAGAAGGTCCCCAAACATGGACAATGGAAGGGAAGGAGTTTGGGGCTGTGACCAGAAAGGCCGTTTTGATTCTTCCCCAAATAAATTTTGGAGTCTCCACCCTGTCAACTGAAGTGCTGCAGCCTGTGCTAAGGATGTAAGGGGGAGAAGATCTTGCAGGCGTTAATACCACAGGTGCTGTGTAAATATCACCCATTCCCCTTCTGCCACTCCCACCCGCAAGAGTCACTCGTTCTGGTTGGCAGTTATCAGTGTTGGGTGGCACTTTTTGCTTCTAGCCAAGGGGGAGGAAGTTCTGCATGCTGACAAATATTTCTTTCTAAGAGGAGAATAAAGGGGGCAGAAAAGCTGGAGTTACTTTATTGTTCAGAGTGACCTCAAATTGAGTCTGTGGGTCAACCTCTCCCTGCTTCCCCGAGAGGCAGCTGTTTTGGGGAGGAGGGATGCACAATGCCAATTCTTGCCAGCAGTTGCTGCCCCCAACTTGGGGGCGGACACTGGGGTGGCCCTCGTGGCTGTCACTCCTCTTTGGGGAGGAACCTCTGGGCTCGGTCCAGCTTGTCCAGCACTTCGCTGTAAAGGCTGGTCATCTGTGGGCAGAAGAATTACCAGTTACCAGGCAGAGCAACATCCTGGGCCAGAGTGTGGGAGGGAGACAGTTCCAATTTCTGGGAAGATGGGGCTATACCATATTTACATAATTCTAACACACCTTTCTCATTCAAATTTAGACTCAAATTATGGAGCGCATTAGATTCAGGTAAATATGATATTTTGATTAAAGTATAGATCAGTATTTAGTTATTGTAATAAAAAAATCTAACAAACCCGTTGTTGTACAAACTAGTGCAATTAGATAAATTGGCCAGTATGTGACTAGGCCCAGCATACCATCCAGCAAATGACCAGGTGTGTTAGGAAGGAAGGGTGGCTAACAAGCTCCTGCTGGCACTGTATGCCCCCCTCTGTGGCCATGTCAGGGACCCTCAGCACCCAGCCTTCTGGGAGCCCATCCCCACACCTGGGTCTCGTAGCTGCTCTTCAAGGCTCCCAGGTGGGTGAGAAAGCGCATTCCCAGGCCACACCACTGCTCAGCCTCCTTGTACTTGCTGGCACAGTACAGGTAGATGCCCATGTTCCAAGCTCTGGTCATAAGCCAAAGGATCTCCACCTCTGGGTAACTGTCCTGCACCACCTGCCAAGAAGCGGGGAGGGCACAAGAGGTCAGGGTTTTTGTGGAAGGCCAAGGGCAGAGTTTGCTTAATGGCGACAGGAACAATGAGGGGGAATCCCATTCCAGGCTCTTGGCAAGACATGCAAGGTGAGGCTTACCAAGTAAAAAGATGGCTAAAGCACATTAGCACTATATAAATACAGCATGTAAACCAGCCCTCGGGGGAAAACCCTGCTTGCTCACCAGAAATTCCCAGACCAACAGCTTGGCCTCCAGATGCACTTGCTGTGCGGCACATTTGTCTGACTCACTGTGCTGTCCAAAATGCTCAGAGCGTCCTCAAAGTAACACTTCGCTGCCTCCAGTGTGCACACATCAGCCTCAATCAGGCCTGAGGGCAGAGAAAGGTGGACCAGGCTGTGCAGGCATTTGCTGAGGAAAGACAGAAAGAAGAACATGGCAAGCCTTCCTGGCCCATTTGCAAAGCTGCCCTTCCTTTCCCTTCCCCACCACATGAACAGGGAAGGGGAAAGCAGAGACTCTTTTCCCAAACTTTCCAGGAAAGAACCATCACCAGGTCTTGTGTTTATTTTTATATATTTACCGTATTTACTTAAATCTAACACCATTTTCAGCTGAATTTAGTCTCCAAAATTTGGGTGCGCGTTAGATTCAAGTAAATAGTGTTTTGATTATAAGTATAGGTTGTATATGAACAGTTTATTGTAATTTTAGAATATAACATAACCCATTGTATAAATTAAGTTAGTCATAATATCAACCCTTCGTCATTTTATTATCATATAACTCATTTAATAAAATTAAATTTTGCACTTGCTTTCAAGCTGCGTTTCAATTGCCAGTAAACGTTTTAATCTCAAGCCCTTTAAAATTAGAGTGCACCTTCGGTTTGATGGTGCATTAGATTTGAGTAAATATGACTATTTGATTTTTTTCCTTCCTATTTCTTCCTAAAAACAGCTACACAATGTGGCTTGAACTGCAAATAACCTCCTGTCATGTTTATTAACCTAGCAGGAAAAGGAGTTAACAGCTGAACTCTGAAAACACCAGTCATCGAGTCCATGAGGTTGATGCCAGGGGGACACTTGCAGGTAGAGCATGGCTGGGAAATGAAGAGGGGGTAGACTACACTGCAGGGAGAATTCCCAAGGGCTGGAAGCCGCACCCCTGAGCCAGTCTCCCTCCTTCTCAATGGAAACAAGTACCTGAATCTGACTGTGTCAAGGGTCTCCTGTTTGCGGAGAAGAGTCAAGACCATCTGCAGGGCCTTCTTACACACTGAGGGGTAGTGAGCAGGGGGCTCCATGGCCAAAGCTTGAAGGAGGAGAACACAGAAAAAAAGCAGGCCTCCATCAGTCTTGAAAGACTATGGGATCGTGCTCAGCGCTGCATACTCTGCATGCGAAGCACGAAAGCCTGGGTAGATTGATATGGAGGATAGGCTGTTACCCAAGCAGCAAATTCCCCCTCTCCACACCACTGAATTAGTCCAATGGAAAGGCAGGGCTGATACGATTGGATCCAGCTGGCTTCGCAGAGCTGGGCTAAGGACAGGAGCTCACCCTGTCTTGTGG
The DNA here is from genome assembly GCA_030015325.1 of Cryptoblepharus egeriae. Classification (NCBI taxonomy): domain Eukaryota; kingdom Metazoa; phylum Chordata; class Lepidosauria; order Squamata; family Scincidae; genus Cryptoblepharus; species Cryptoblepharus egeriae. Next base: position 1,126,689 of record JAREYC010000016.1, read on the forward strand.
GGCCAGCCCAGGTCTCGAACCCTGGCCTACTGGTTAACAAGCACAGTGTCTTAAACATTTGCGCCATCATCTGAAAATTGCATTACTGGGGTACTGATGTGCTGGAAGGGAATGGCCCACAGTAACAGAAGGCATCGCCTGCCCCAGAGGTGACACCTCACAACGTTTGGTGCTCAGGTTGCTTCCTTTTCGCTCCTGTCCCACCTAGTTGTCTCATTAGATTGTCTTTCAGAGCCAAGCTTCGGGTGCAGCTGTGTCATGCGCACAGCTGCATTCCTTATGTGGAAATGCTTGATGCATTGCATTGCAGGGAACCACCAGCCCTTACCTGCAATGGCCTCCAGCGTCTTGATCTCCACTTCTGGCAGCTCCCAAACCTGGTCCAGCAACCCACCCACTGATGGATCATTCAGTTTGGCTCTGGCTTCAAATTCATAAAGCAGCAGAAGTGTGTGTGTGGGGTCTTTGGGGAAATCACCTATTGCAGCAAAAGGAGCCTTGTGTTACCAGACACCAAATGAGGACCTCGATAGGCTAGAAACATGCTGACATCTGTATACGGTATTGCAATCATTGTACAGGCAGGTGGTGCTGTACAGGCCTTCGCTATCCAGAGATTTTTTGGTCATTGAAGGGGAAGAATGGACAGGAAAGTTTCTGTTCATCTTCATATTTAAAGTCTAGAAATCACGGATGGTGCCCCATTGCACAAGGCAGGCACATCTCTGGAGGGCAGACCAGCACCAAGTCTAAAGCCAGCTCTTGCTGTTTACCTGTTTGCTTCAGAAGCTTCCAGATCTCCTTACAGGACTGGATGTATCCAAGGGCCTCGGTCAACAGTTCAGTCTGCATTGCACACAAATACACAATTTTAAACATGTTCACAAAACGTACCAGGCACGGGGCCACCTCTCTAATGTTTCTTCACATAGTAAACTCTACTGTTTGGTACTCTGTGTTCAAAAGGAGGGGAGTTTCAATTTCCTTTGTTTGAGCAAATATGCTCACATAATATAATAATAATCCTTTATTGTCATTGCTTCGTGCACCTGTACACTACACAATGAAATTGGGTGCAATCCATACACACTTAACGAACACTAAGGACATTACATTACACATGAAAACATCCTTCCCGTCTCAACTATTATTAGATAACCCTTCACAGCTGATAGCCCAATATTAATATTGCACTAGTAATACTGCACTAACCACTAGGTGGTATTTAATATAACTATTGCTCTGGGAAAAGACTTTAATACAGAACTGCAAACAAAAGTGGGAAGGGACAGGAAGATGGTCCAGCCTCCTCCAGACAGTCTAGTTTTCCAACTCTCATTGTAAATAGGAAGCAGGCAGCTGCCCCGGGATCAAACATGGAAGAAAAAAGAGCAATGTAAGGTCCTCACTCCCTCCAAACTCTACCTGCTCAACAGGCAATGTGGTGCTTCGGCTGATGTCCAAATCCACAGCTGCGGCCATAAGCAGGCTTGTCCTTTGGGCAAGCAGGACAGCTTTATCAGGAGAACAGAACTGGGAAAACTGGGAACAGAAAGAAATTCACCCTGAATCCTGTTGTCAGCAGCAGCACAGGACAAGTCGATATACCCTGGCCTATTGATATATTCCCTTTTCTTAGAAGGTTTTTCCTTAGTTCTCCTGTGTCACCTCCTACATGTCCATACCATGGCTCTTCCACCTCCTACCAGCACTGACCCTGTGAAAGCCCCATTCTGAACTGAGGCTGTTGGACCTCTGGGGAGCAAAGTGCTCAGGACACGCCTGTGCCTTTTCAGGCTTTCCCTGGAGGACTCCTTTTACTGACAGTTTCTAATCTCTCTTTTTCCAAAGGGCAACCAATCATTGCTTTGTTTTCTGAGCTAAATTAAAATTAGCTCAGCCTGTCCCTGTTGATATGGACACAGCATAAGCATGAAAACAGCACCCTTTTAAACACATTCAAGAATGTAAAAAGCCCTCACCTCTCAGCCGTCTGCAGTAAATACAGTCTTACGAAAATACACAGTCAGGAGTGTCCTACTAAGGCATTGGGTTAAAAGGAAGCCAACACCTCCACAGTTCTGGAAGAGGCAATGAATGCCTTTTGGGGGAGGTGGCAAACCTATCCTGGAGCAATAGTTTCGGGGAGGGGGGTTTGATGTGCTGGAGGGGTAAATGCACATGGAGAATGTTTTCCATTGGGAATGTTGTGCAGGGGGAATAATGTGCTTGGGGAGTTGTTGTGGATGGACATTGATGAGCATGGGGGTTTAATGTGCAATGGGGGGGTGGCGTACAAGGGGTGTGTGTGTGTGTGTATATATATATAGAGAGAGAGAGAGAGAGTATTTTCTTTATTATTTTGTATTCTATTACAGTGTTGTAATAATTTTTATATGAATATTTTTAGGTTGTGGTACAAATCTCAGTTTCTTATGAGAAAATTTGCTTTGATATACATGTATTTTGGATTAAAAGCAAGCTTCTGGAACAAATAGTGCTAATAAACCACTTTTTATAGAAAGGATGTTAGCAAAACCACATACCTTGAATGACATCACGAAGAAGTCTTTCATAGCTCTTGGGCAACTCTCACACTGGACAGCCAAATTCCAAGCTCATAATGCAAATAAGAAAGATGTTCAGAATGAAAACAAGACACAACTCTCTGTCTAGTGCCGCTATTTTCAACATATACCTGTGCCATGGCACACTTCTGTGCTATGAATGGTCTGCAGGTATTGCAGGGGAGCTTGGGGAAGGTGATTAATTAGCAGGGCCATTGGGGATGGGAGCACCCCACAACAGCATGATGCGTCTTGTCAATTTTCAAAAAACCAGTGGTATGCCTTGACATTTTAGTACCTTGTGAGTGTGGTATGAGACAAAAATGTTAGAAACTCACTGGCCTAATGTGATATGATGTTTCTTATGGCAAATTACCTATCTTAGGCTTAGTATTATTTACTTCAACCATAGGATGCAATCCTAATCCTATTGTTGAACACAATGGGACTTACTTCTGAAGACATGCTTAGGATTGCATTGTCAGGGACATAAATTTAAGATTTGTAGTAAATGGTCAATATTTCTGATAAGTGAAGATACTACTGCAAAACAAGACCCTGACCACCAGCACAGACTTTGGAGGAGCCCCTTCAACTATATCATTTAACATGACCACCTGGAGAGCTTTTCCCCATATATTATAGCTCTCCCCCAACCAAAAAAAGAAGTTAATGTAGCAAAGTGTTTGTGCCTTAATGAATCAAAGACCTAAACCTCCAGCATATACACCAAATTAAGAAGGAAAATCCACACTGTTCATGCAAGCAATGAATTCACTGCCTTCAGTGTGCATTCAAAGCTGTTCTTTTGTTTTGGGAATCACTACATATACCTATGGCATTTGTGTTGCAATTTATGAATGCATTTTACTGTTGCTGCAATCCTAAAGACACTTTCCTGGGAGTGAGACACATTGAACACAATGGGGCTTAGTTTTGAGTAGACATGGTTAGGATTGTGCTCTGTGTTAGGTAGAAGCCTCCCATCATGTCTTCCACCAAGAGCACCGATATGTTCTCCAGTTGATGCAATAAAATGTTTGGCTAATATTCAGCCTCTTGCAAGAAAAAAGGCCTGCACATACTGCTGACAGAACCAGATCAACAAACATTTCCATTATACTATGTAGTTATTTTATTTTATTTATATCCTGCTTTTCTTCCTTGAAAAAGACGTATACCAACTTTAACTTGTCACTTCATTGTCCCAACATGCTTGCTATGGCTGCAATCCTAAAGACACTTTCCTGGGAGTAAGACCCATTGGGAGTAAGACCCATTGAACACAGTGGGGCTTACTTTTGAGTAGACGTGGTTAGGATTGTGCTCTATGTGGGGGAATTTTTCTGACCCCTTTGGACACCAGCACTAAAACATACCTATCTTCCTTAACCAATGGGCTTCACCAGTTCTCAATTCCGGCGTCAGGCTTCCCTCTCTGAATGGCCCATCAAGTTTATGGTGAGCTGGAGCAAAAAAAATGGCATTATTTAAATCACATTCTGGAATCCCTTTCTTTTGGGCTTCTAAGAACATGGAAGGGAGGCATTTGTGATGGATCTGAATTGGACCAGAAGACTCTTTCCTGACAGGCCTCTTAGCACTAACACAATGAAGCTGCGTATTTATACAGCTACATACCTGCAGTCAAATATGTCAGAAGAGTCTCCATATCTTTAGTTCTAAAACAGAAGAAAATAAGGACCAGATCATTGAGCAGTCTGTGGAACTCCTTGCCAATGGATATGGTGATGGCACCTGGTCTTTAAGAAGGTATTGGACAAATTTCTGGAGGAAACGTCCATTATAGGTTGCAATCCAAGATGGGTATGTCCTTAATTTGGATGTGGGATACTTCAGAAATTAAGCAAGGTGCAGGCCAGGGAGGGCACCAGGGTACAGCACTCTTGTTGTCTTGAGTGCTCCTTGAGGCAGCCAGTGGGTCATTTGAGATACAGGAAGTTGGACTAGATGGGCCTTAGGCCTGGCTCGTCTTATGTTTCTATACCTATGCTGCAACCTAACCTAGCCTAAAGTCTAGCCTAAGTCCTGTGCTGACCTGGGGGTGTCACAAAAGTGCCATAAGACACTACTGCATCACTCCTGGGGGAACTCTTAACCCAGTGCACAGACAAGCACTTGCCTCCCACAGGAGAGGGAAGACAAATGAGTTGTGGCAGCCTAGGTTAGGATTACACCTTAAATCTCATACCTTACTATCCTTCATCCCCTACATCCTGTAAGGATGGATATCAGCAGTTAGAAGAAAAATAACTCACATCTCTTTGGGTTTCACTGTGACTTTGGACAACATAAGCCGAATCAAACACCTGCAAGTAACAATAACAAATGATCCTTAGTGGCGTTAATATGCCCACCTTTCTTCAAGGTATTCCAGTGCTGGGTTCTCTCTGTTAAAAACTGACTACGTTTTTGCAATGTTAGCAGCTGAGCACTCCCTCACTGTCTCTCTCTGGCTGGAATCCTAACCACACTTTCCTGGAAATAAGTACTACTGCACTTAATGAGATTTACTTCTGATTAGACATTCTCAGTCTGTCACATGACCCACTGAGACATAGCTGCAAATACATTCACAGCACAATCTTATGCATGTCTTCTACAAAGTAAGTCTTAGACTACAATTCAGAGTAACTATGGGACTTTTTACACCGATGTAGTTACAGTGCCACCTATGGGAAACCTATGGGAAATGCATAGAGCAATCCAGAGTAAGTGCATCTTACATCTTCCTGTAGTTACTCTGGATTGTAGGGTATAGCTGCAATCCTGAAGATACTTTCCTGGGAGTAAGACCCACTGAACACAATGGGGCTTACTTTTGAGTAGACATTGTTAGTATTGTGCTCTTATTTTCTTCAAGAGCATTTCTTCCCAGGAAAGCATGTATAGGATTGCAGTCTCAGAGAAGAATCAGAATAATGAAGGATATCTAAAGAAAATAAAGTCTGAAGCTGGAACGACTGAAAGGCTTTGTAGCTTCTGAAGGCAATGGTTGGAACTATGATGCAAGATAGTAGTTCTCATATTTGGATAACTTTCAATTAATCACTAATTAATTAGTGTGGCTGTGGGTGGCGCAAGCGGTTAAGACACTGTGCCTGTTAACCAGCGGGCCAGGGTTCGAGACCCGGGTCGGCCCCACAAGACAGGGTGAGCTCCTGTCCTTAGCCCAGCTCTGTGACGCCAGCTGGATCCAATCGTATTGGCTCTGCCTTTCCACTGGACTAATTCAGTGGCGTGGAGAGGGGGATTTGCTGCTTGGGTAACAGCCTATCCTCCATAACAATCCAGCCCAGGCTTTCGTGCTTTACATGCAGCGTATACAGCGCCAAGCACAATACCATAGTCTTTCAAGACTGATGGAGGCCTGCTTTTTTTAATTAGTGATTAATATATGATCAATGATATTGATCAAGAAAGTTAGCCTATGGCAACATGAAGTCTTTATGTAACTCACTTCAAAGCAGTAAATGTCTGCTGGAAATTTTGAGACTGCTGAAATAAATATTCCAATGCTTTCATTGCGACAGATTCTTGATTGTTCTGGAAAGGAATAAGTAACATCTTCAATGATGCAAATATAAAGGCTGCAAAGCCTTTCTTCCTTAATGCACTGAGTTTGGGTCAAACTATAGAATTTCATACTGCAATACAAAATGATACAAGGATATAATACCCCTGGGCATCTTCAAACCTACAAACTATGGTTTGAAGAACTGGGAACAAGTAGTAAGTGGCACAGCTAGAGGGGGCAGAGTTGTCAGTCTTGGAGGGAACCTCATCCCTTCGGGGCCATTCCAGGTGGGGGGAACAAAACGGAGCCATCTGGCTCAGTTTTGCTCTCCCCCAATCTGGAATGGCCCTGAAGGGATGAGGTCTCCTACAAGACTGACTGCTCCGCCCCCTCTAGCTATGCCACTGCAAGTGGTAGACCAGCTTGGACTCTCCCTTCTCCCTTTTTGTACATGGAGAAGAGATTAGAAGATACATTTTCTTGCGGGCAACAAATTAAAGCTTTGCTGTTTTACTCAAATGTGGAAAGATATGGTCTAATCCTGGTTTGAGGGTAAACATTCCAAAAAGGAGGAAAAACACTATGATTTGTCACAAATTAAAAGCAGAAATGTTCGATCTCACTGCATTTAAGAATGAGAACAGATTAGGGAAGACTAAATTTCATAACAAACTGTAGTTTTTCATTATGTTTGAACTGAGCCACTGTCATGCTATAAGAACCACATTTTATATTTGGACATTTTATGCAAAATAGAAAACACAGAAAGAAAAATTTATGTAATGGCATATGCAGGGTTCTACGTAAAAATAATCATCTTTTTCATTAAACAAGCTCTTGATCAGAATGATGCAACCAGACAGAAAGCTACTTACATGAATTAGTTTTAAAAGATTCAACCATACCGTAAGTTAATGTGTTTACATTACATTCACATTAATTACTGTATTTACTCAAATATAACGCTCACCTTTTCCAGCCAAATTCAATCTCCAAAATCAGGGTGCACATTAGATTTGATGTTAATTAAAATTGAGTAAATACAGTATTTTGATTCTACGTAGAGCATTATGTTTGGTGGCGCATTATATTCGAGTAAATATGGTAATTAAACATAAATGTGTTTACATTAAATTCACATTTCTTTATGTACCTGGCAGTGGTAAGCAATGGCAAATGGCCTTAAGATGCTTTGCTCAAATCTTTCAGTAAAACTTCCTTTAGAAGCTCCTCTTCTAGATGATATGTCTATCCTATACGGATCTATATGATATGTCTTCAGTATGTGTGGCATCTCAGAACAGGTCCGATAACAGACAGGCAAGAACTCCAAGAAAAAGAAACATACAAGCTGGAGACCAAGATAAGGTTCTTTAGAAAACTTCAGATTGTTAGTTCAGAGCCAAATCCTACTCTGTATGTCTTTGTTTGACTCTCTTGTATGCTGCCAATTTTTCTAAGCCAACAGATAAAAGTGGCTTTGTTAAAAACAAATGCACTAATCCTAAATGCACTAAAAAGAAAGATGTCGCTCTGCTGATGTGAAAATGAGAGCTCAATCCTAACCATGACTACTCAGAAGTAAGCCTCAATGGGGCTTACTTCTAGGTAGACATGGTTAGGATTGTGTTAATTATTACACAAGACCCTCTCATTTGTACCTCCAAGGCAAACTGGGCAGCTAAGCTCATCAGACTGGTAGCCACAGTCCCATCTGTTGAGAGTTCATCACTTTGATAGGTTGGTGATGCTACCGACTTCTCCATTGCAATCACGGCATCCAAAGCTATAAGAGAGACAAGAAGCAAAGTCATCAAGGACAGCCTGCTCTTCTTCACACACAGAGACAGGTCTGCTTCCCGAATAGGACTCTCTCCTCCTACAGACAAAACGGCATCTTGAGGAAAATTCTGGAAAACTCCAGCAACAATGAAGTGGGAATCACAACCTTCCTGGGCAATCAATTCTGCGGCTGAACTGCCTTCACCTTCAGGAATTCTTTCCTGCTATCCAACTGGAATCTCTTTTTCTGCCGTCTGTACTTGTTGGTTCTAGTTCTACTTTCAGAGGCCATTGAGAACAAATCTGCTACTGTTAAAAATGCTAACTGACATTTTTCCATTTATTTTTTTAAGTCTTCCTAAAGCAATTTGCTTTATTCATTTATTCTTCCTCATCTACTCATGACCATCAGCACAATCCAGAGTAACTATGGGAGCTCTTATGCCGACATAAGTAAAATTTACTCTGGATTGCTCTCTGAATTTCCCATAGGTTCCCACTAGGTGGCACCGTAACTACATCAATGTAAGCGTCTCTTACGTCAACATAAGATCTCCTGTAGTTACTCTGGCTTGTGCTCCTTGTCAAGTTTCTATCATTTTATCTGAGATTATAATTAGTGCATGAAGTGGCTGTGCTTTTCAAGGAAGCCAGAGATACATCATTCTGCAAACCGTCTTTGCTAGTCCAAAACAAGCAAAACATTTATCTAACCAGCAACTCTCACTCTCAAGCACAGTCTTGAAGGGCTTGTGTATGCCCATGTGGTATATATAAAAACTAAAAATACACACCAATTCCAAATATATAACCAAATAACAGTGGTGTTACTGAAAACTACCCATGTTACATACACACTGATCACAGTTATTAGCATTTGCATAAGATTGGCAATAATTAAGATCAGGAAAGAGGGATAAACCACACTGACTGCATGTCACTGATATAACAAACTCTTCCTTGATTCAAGGATGTATAATACTTTTACTGAGTGCAGAGACAGAAATTTTCTATATTTCTGATTCATGTCAATACCCCTGACATAAAATAATAATAATAAATTCCCTATTACTTGGAAGCATTTGTCACCCCATTTTTAGCCTGGTTGATGAAGCATCCCATGTAACTTGAAAATATGTACTACCTTTTCAACCAGAGACATTAACCTTGTAAAAGGTCACATCTATACTATACTTACTTCACAATCATAAACATGACTACTCAAAAGTAAGCACCATTGTGTTCAATGGGTCTTATTCCCAGGAAAGTGTCTTTAGGATTGCAGCCTATATAATAAAACGTAATATGGACATAATGGAGAAACATGACAAAGACATACTGAAGAAAAAACAAATGTATTTAAGACCAGAGAGGATGGTGCTTATTGCCCTTCTTTCCTATTAAGCACCAGACAACTGCAAACACCCAAGCAGGAAACAAGACATAATATTCAACTATTGTCTATTTTTACCTTTTGAGGAATTACTCTCCAAGACTGCTATTTTATATACATAAAACTGGGTGAAGATGCTGTTTGGTTCAAATCTCTCTGCCTCCTTCACAGCATCTTTAGCCTGCAGACAGAAAAAATTAGCAGGATTATTGCTGAAGTGCTTACAGCACATTACTAAAGACGGCAGCAGTTGAGTAACTAGCAGCACAATCCTAACCATGTCTATTCAAAAGTAAGCCCCATTGTATTCAGTGGGTCATACTCCCAGGAAAGTGTCTTTAGGATTGCAGCCTTAAACTTGTGTTAAAACGTGTTCTAACTGTGCAAATTATTATGTATGCAGATAAAAGAGATAAAAACTTAAAAGAAATACCTTTTCAGGTTGGTTCAGGTGAAGATAGCAAGCAGCCCTATTTCTTTGCAGCTTTGCCAGGTTCTGATCTGTCTGTCCAGGTGTGTAAAAACTGAGAGAGTAATTGTACCACTGAAGAGCTTCAGAATAGTTTTTTGCCTAGAAAATAAGCATAAGGTCTGGAAAAATACAGTTTTATGGGAGAATTATGGCAAGCCTACAAGGACTGTCTGCCCCCACCACATATATAAACAAACTGCATTTACTACAATAGCCCGATGAAGGGAACTGAAACAGCAAAAGGAAAATCCCCGTAGGGTCTCAGACCTCATATTCTTTGGCTGCTTTGTCCCACAGAACAAGGTGGAAATGGTTCAGTGTTTCCGGAGGCAGGTGCTTTCCCCTGTTGTGCCCTAAAACAATACAGTTCAATGTCCTTCCAGTTCTTTAACATAAAACTGAGAGGTATCAAGAGAAGTTGGACACAGACCTGCAATTAGGTCTTCAATCATTTTTTTGGCAAGAGGGTCCCTCATTCTCTGTAAGAGGAGTTCAGTATGAAGGAGAACTGCTTTGCCAACATCTGAGGATCCTTCAAAAAGTTGAGCAACTGACTTCAGAAAGTCAAAGCCAACAGTTTCCCTGTATGAAGATAAAGTACATAAAAATAGGCTTACTAACTCTAAGGTTGCAGCCTTAAACAGCTTCCTCCCTTTTTTGAATTCTCACAAGATGATTACAACTACTGTGATGTACAGAAACAGGGGCCAGAGATATGGAACTCATGGGGGTAACAAAAGTCCCACCAGAATGAACTTTCTTGGTCCTCCTTAGTTACTACAGTAGTCTTCTTAAAAGCACCTACTTCTGACTTGAACTCTGTACCTCTCATGCTCCAGAAGCAGCTTTGCTGTGTCCAGGCAAATGTCCAATGAAAACTTATGGTGCAGGAGTTCAGCAACAGCTAGAAACAGAAGGAAGCAATAGATTAGCAAGTCTCTAAAAAGATACAAAATACACAACTGGATAAAATCCATGCATTTTGTTTCACACACCCCCTCCCTCCTGTTTGTGCACTGGCCTAACCCTCCCTCAGAAGTGGCACACAAGTGTCTGGAACACAAATGGCACTTTTGTGACACCCACAAGTCAGTACAGGAATTATGTCGGCTTAGGCTGGCCTAACTGGGGATAGGATTGCAGCATTAGGCTACAATCCAGAGTAACTATGGGAACTTTTACACTGACGTAGTTACATGTCACCTATGGGAAATGCATAGAGCAATCCAGAGTAAGTGCCTCTTACATCTTCCCGTAGTTACTCTGGACTGTAGGGTTAGTCTCTTAGGTTGCAATCTGCCTCTTACCCAGGAGTGAGCCCCACTAATTATACTAGGGATTCCTTTAGAGTAGACATGCAAGGCTAGGTCTCTCAGGCTTTATAGCCCCCTTTACATAGGAGTGAGCCCCATTAACTATAACAGACTTACTTCAGAGTAGACATGTATCTACAACCTCAGAAGAGGCTGAGGATGTGCTGCAGAGCACCAAAACCGGCCATATCCCAGCTGCATCTATTTTTTTCTTGTTTGTATTGCAAGACAAAATTGATTTGAAATGTTTGCTTGTCTTGCAAAATGCTCTCAATCCAAGGTCTTGCTGTACTGTATAAATCACTCTATTCCTTCAAGAAGCTCAGTGACGTGCAGTACATAGGTCTACATTCCCTCTTTATCTTCACAACAATGCCATGAGTAGCTTAGGCCAAGAGAAAGTTTCAGGGCCAAAACCATCAAGTGTGCTTTGCAAATCAAGAGGGGATTTTGAAGCCAATTCTCCCCATGTGTCCAGCATCCAAGTATGATAACTATTCCCAGCCATTTGCATTAGTGCCAAGCCCCTTTCACTGCCCTTTCACTAGTTCACTCCCTCCTTCAAGAACTGGAAAGGCAAATCAGATGGAAGGTGGCACAACCTGAAATGCTTTTGCTTCTGCTGTCACAGATAGGTGGCATCCTCATTTGTCTTCCACACAATTTGGCCTTATTTTCTGGACATAAAGCTGTGTGCCCTATTTTAAACTAGACACAGTACCTTTGCCAATGTCTTCATCTGATGCACTACCTTTCAGGAGAATTTTAATTTTCAAGAAAAAACCAGCTGGATACACATTCTCCTATAAATCAAGAAACTAAGACATTATTTTGACAGCCAAACTATTTTTATCACATTCAGGATATTTGCAACTGGCTGCTGTCAGAGCTCAGCCTATTCATATCACCAAAGGACTGTCAAGAGACGTTCATCAGTACTTCCCATAATATATATCCCAAATCTTCTCCTAGTATAATTTTAAACATCCTTAGCAACTAATCCTGCAAAAGACACTCACTTAGTGTGGCCAGATTAGGAATTTTTCTCAAAATTATCATTTATAATTCAAAACTCCCATATGGAGGAAGGGGTAGGAAGATAAACAGTAACTATAACTTTGTTCTATCATTTTAAGAGACATATGTTTCTCCCATTCTCTGTTCTCTTCCCCCCCCTTTAGCAATTTATTTGGGGGGACTCTTTGTGCAGAGAATAGAATATTTTATTTATATCCCACCCTTTTTCCAGAGGACTCACGACAGCTCACAATAAGCAACAGAAAATCCACTAAAAACCATCATTAAAAAACATCATCAATTAAATATATATGTGCTGAAAAATAAGATACATGCCATCAATACATATGCGCTGCCAGTCATCAGATACCCTGCTGGCATAGTAAACTGGCCACAGAAAGAAATGGAGGCGGCCAATGTGAAGACCCGAAAGCTCCTCACAATGCATGGGGGTTTCCACCCCAAGTCTAACATCCAGAGACTATACACTAGTCGGAAAGAAGGCGGCTGGAGTCTGATGAGAGTCAAAACTACTATCCTGGATGAAACCCAGAATATTCAGGAATACATCACTGAGATGGCACCCAAAGATGAGCTGATGAGAGAATGTCTCCAGCAACAACAGTAACAGCAAATACAGAAGATCAAACTGAGGAAGTGTCCTGGCACGATAAGACCCTACACGGGATGTACCATCGCTAGATAACCGAAGTCGCTGACATTGAGAAATCCTATCAGTGGCTGGAAAGAGCTGGCTTCAAAGATAGCACTGAAGCCCTCGTCATGGCAGCACAAGAACAGGCACTAAGTACCAGATCCATAGAAGCGGGGATTTACCATACAAGAGAAGACCCAAAGTGCAGGTTGTGCAGAGAAATTTCACAAACAATCCAACACTCCGTGGCAGGGTGTAAGATGCAGGAAGGAACAGCATACATTGAACGGCACAACCAAGTAGCTGGCATCATGTATAGGAACATCTGCTCAGCCTATGGACCAACCCCTCCCAAGACCAGATGGGAGACCCCTCTGAAGGTTGTGGAGAATGACAGGGCTAAGGTCCTGTGTGACTTCCATATCCAGACAGACAAGAAGGTACTGGCTAACCAGCCAGACATTGTGGTGGTAGATCAGGCCCAGAAGACAGCCCTGGTGATAGACGTAGCGATACCAAACGACAGCAACATCAGGAAAAAAGAGCATGAAAAGGTGGGAAAGTATCAGGGTTTGAAGGAGGAATTAGAAAGACTGTGGCAAGTGAAGGTGAATGTGATCCCAACAGTGATTGGAGCACTAGGGGCTGTGACACCCAAGCTGGAAGAATGGCTCCAACAGATTCCAGGAAGGACATCAGAACACTTGATCCAGAAAAGCGCATTGCTAGGAACAGCTAAGATACTGTGCAGAACCCTCAAACTCCCAGGCCTCTGGTAGAGGACCCGAGATTGAGGATAATGCACATAGACCACCCATGGAGGGTGAGAAAACAAGAGAGAGAGAGAGAGAGAGAGAGAGAGAGAGAGAGAGAGAGAGAGAGAGAGAGAGAGGAACTAATCATCAGAAGTGTCCACAACCCAGATAGACCAACATAGAAAAATTGAATTCTCTTCCTTGAACACTGCTGCCAGAAAAGATGTTACTGGAAAAGATGGAGATCATTTTGATTTTTGAATGATACGTGCAGGAACTGGATGTGTCTTTCATAAAGGTTGAGTAGCATATACAGTATATACAGTATATATACAGTGTTTCAGAATATACAAAAATTCACAAGGATGGCTTGCAAAAATGACTCTCAAAGCACCATAAATTTCACCACCTCATTAGCCATGGTGATGACCCTGAGGGCTTTTTCTTGATACTGCTTGGGGTCCCACTCCAAATAGACTGTGGCTAATAACCGCAGCACTTTGGCCTACAAATGAAAATAAATTAATATTTCAATTCAAAAGACTGGTGTAAATGAATTAGTTCCAACCCCAGAAGAGCATCCTTAGTTAGGATGCAAGTGACTTACAGAGCTTTCTCACCTGCATTTCTGGTCCAGTTGAATGATTTTTATCCATCTTCCCAATTTCATAGCTCTGGCTATTGAGAAGGAAAAATCAGCAAGAAACCACACTAGCTGATCAATCATGGGTCAGAGGAAAAGACACAGGGTGCAATCATAAGCCTGTCTATTCAGAAATAAGTCCCATTATATTCAATGGGGGTTACTCCCAGTAACATGTGATTAGGATTGCAGCCATAATTGAGCTAATCCCTTCTGTTCTAAGGCCTTATTTACATAGGAATAATTAATCCAGATATTTGTTCACAGTACTGATTTTACAGTTCTGGTTGCCTGAATGACTGACTTAATACCATTAGCATGGAAACTGGTGACTAGATGAGTGGTCTGGAAAACCAGTTTATGGGACTAACCTTCAAACTCTAGAATCTGCCCTTGTCCTGGGTGGCACCAGCCAGAGCAAGGGGAATATACCCTTTGTTTTTCACACATAAAAATGGGCAACCGGAAACATAACAGGATTTCCCCTTTCATGTTGGATCATCCACATTTTTTCAGTCTGGGACTGGGACATGGTACTTATGTCTGTATGTTGTTGGCTGCAATCCTAGGGACACTTTCCTGGGAGTAAGACCCTTTTAACACAATGAGGCTTACTTTTGAGTAGACAGGTTAGGATTGTGCTCTAAGATTTTGAGCTTACTCAAGGCAGGTGATAAGGAGAGAAGAGGCACTCAAGTTTTTTGCCAACTTCTGCTGGCAGTGAAAGCTTATTTTGTGCTAACAGAGAGACTTGATGATGTGGGAATGTCAGTTTCACAGGTATGTGCCTTTCTCTCTCCCCTGCGGGCTGAGACAGCCACCACTCCCTGTTAGTGTCACTTGTGGAAAATACTGTCACCAGGATAGTCCTTTAAGCCACTAGATGGTGCCAAATCACCCACGTTAGACAACCCCTTGTTCTTAACTCTGTTGCTTGCATACCGTTTGTTTGGCACCCTGATGTAATGGCTGCTAATCAGTCAGTTGCTGTTATGAAGATTTTTGGCTAATAGCCTAGGAAATGCTAATGACGTTTTACAAAAATCAAAGGAAAATGCCAGTAAGGCTGCAATCCTAAAGGCAGTTTCCTGGGAGTAGGACCCATTGAACACAATGAGGCTTACTTTTGAGTAGACATAGTTAGGATTGTGCCCATAATTGTGCTATTTCTCCCATGATGTTACCTGAGCCAAAAGGAGCTCTGCTCATATCTCTTCAGGTCATATGTTTCTATGCCAAAGTTGTAGCATAGAAGGGAAAGGTAACAGATCTGCAATTAAATACAACTAATTAAACAGTATCAAAGATTGGTACGTTTTTCAAAAAATTATGAACACGTAGTGAAGGTTTATGGACAGACAGGCAGCACTTTTCATTGTATCTTGAAGTGTTACTGTTCCCAACCACTGGGATGCGAAGTGTTACTACAGAGTAACAGTGAAACAGAGTGAAGATGCCTTTCAAACTGTTATTAAGACACTCTCATAGCCACTGACCTCTTTTGGCAGCCTCATCAAGATGTCTCTGCAGCGCTGCACACACTTGACTGCTGTCTGAAAATCCCCTTGAGCAACTGCCTGAGAAAGCAAGAGAATATGCCAGTGAATGAGCTTCTCGTTTCAGGGAAATTTCAAACTGATACCCAACAATTCTAGCGAGATTATTATGTATGAAAAGCATACCCACAAAATCAATATATTAGCTTTGTTACAAATGGTATAAAGATTGTTGGAAGTTCTAAGGACAACCACGTATTTTGAACAACAGGAATACCTACAGGAATGATACTATAATTAGAGCTTTATATTGTTTATTACCATAGCTGTTTGATACTTATTTTGCACCAACATACCGATTCAGCCTGGTAAGAGAGGACTCTGAACACGTCCTTCTCTACACCCGCTTTGTGCATATGAAGGTCAGCTTCACTGATGCTCCTCTTGCTGAGCTGGGCACACAGTTTCTCCAGATTCTACAAAATGAAACATACAATATTCTAAAAAATAAACACCCAAAAACTACTTTTCACTCATAAAAATTTGCTTGCAAGACATCACAAACTTACATTCATGGCAAACTCAAGCAACTCATTGGCAAGGGCTGGTTTTTTAGCATCCACCCATCCTTTTCCAGTCTTCATGGCCATCTGGAGATACCAAAACGGACACTGATTGACACAGAATCTTATTAAATACTGTAGATTATTGAGCTAGTAGATATATTCCAAAGGGTAATGAGGGCATTTACAATTTATCCAATTATAAGAAATTATTTTTTTCTTTTATAAAAAATTAGAAATTATAGCTTTTTTCAAAATTTTAATATTAGTTTAAACCAGTCACAGAAATCACTTCTGTGCAGTTTAGTTACAATTACCAAAATCTGCCTCTGCACCATCTCCTCAGGTGGATCACTCGCTTCAGAAAACATCACCAGTCTGCAGGCAACATGACGTACTAGAAAACAAGAGGCAGAGCTCAATCTTAACAATGTCTACTCAAAAGTAAGCCCCATTATGTTCGATGAATCTTATGTCCAGGAAAGTGTCTTTAGGATTGCAGCAGTAGATACTGTACTTATGTTTGTGTTGATATGTTAAGTTTATTGCAACATAAACAGCTAAGAGCCCCGTTGCATCTTAAAAATGGACTTACTTACTTCAACATCAACTATAGTAGATTTCTCAAGCTGGAAGTTATGGAAAAAATCAATCATGAAAGAGAAATATAGGATATCCATCACCCTCAACAACACTGAGCATAACTCACAAATGCTCCTCTTACTAAAGAATTCACATCATTGCCCAGAATCAACCAAAAATGAACATGGACTAAATGCTACACCCAGTTTTACCCTTTCACAAGATTATTCCCTACAGCCACAGTATCACCATCATTCATTCATTCATATCCCATCTTTCTCCACAAGCAGACCCAAGATGGCTAATAAAAGCATTTGTACATTTGTAATTAAAACATTTAAAAACATTTAAAAAAACATTAAAAACATATTCTAAAAAACAGCCAAACGTATCCAAAAACACCATGGAACAACCCAGAGCCCCCATGTTAAAAGCTTTCAATGCAATCCTAAGCATGTCTACTCAAAAGTAAGTCCCACTCTGTTCAATAGTATTTACTCCCCAGAAAGTGTGCTTCGGATTGCAGCCACAGATGCATAAAAATGTCTTCAGGCTACAACACTCTGTATGGAGGGAGTAGTTTTTAGTTCTAGGGGAAGGGAGTTCCAGATCTGGGGTGGATTATGATACAGCATTTGTTATCATACCTGCTGACCTGCAAATAAGAATAAGAACACAAGATCTCTGCTGTATCAGGCCAGGGTCCATCTAATCCAGCTTTCTATATCCACAGAGGCCAGGAGATGCCTCCGGCAGCAGGCTAATCACTTGTATCTGTTTGCTAACTCCCCCTGCATCTTGCTTGCTAGCTACAGTATTTATATTTACTCCCAAATGAAGACACCAGTCTGTGGCTTAACCTGGGTCACTTTATTAAATACGTACTAGCAAACAATTTGTAAACATGAAATCTGCTGCAGTGTCCCTCCCTCACCAGACAGGAAGCCATCCCTGTGCCTTCCACTGTCAGTTCAGAGGACAGAAAAAGATTCCTAGCTGGCCATTATGATGAGGAACTTGCTAATCTCAGACTGCACGTCCCAGTTATGGCTTGTACCCTGTGACAGAATTTTTCACCCAGAAATCTGTCCTTTAAAGGCCTCTAGACTGGATGCCATCACCTGTAACAAGGAGTTCCACAGACTAATTACACACTGGGTAAAGGAAATATTTTCTTTTGTCTATTTTATCTCTCCTCAGTTTTAGAGTGTTGTTGTGTGAAAGGTGTTGGGTGTGTGAAAAGAGCATCTCTCTATCCACCCTATCTATCTTAATAACTTTTTAATAACCTACTTTTTAATAACCTTTTAAAAAGTAAAACTATGGTTTACAGCAGATAATTGATACGCACGCTTAACTCTTTGTAAATCACTGATTTTTCTTCCCACAGTCCAGTTCCATAAATTGATTGCACTTTCTTCAACCTAACAGGAAAATAGACACACAAATAGTCTTTATGCATCCAGTGCACCATATGGCCACCTTTTGGATGATCACTGTGGATTACTGTCACATGTGAACGTACAAAGCTTGGACATGTCTGCCACGAACATCTGATACACTTTATTCTTATACAACAGCACATCACACAATATGGACTTTTGTGGTTGGGATAACATTAAAAGGCTGTTTAGATCTGGGAGAAGTTTCATCTCTTTGGATCCATTCCAGGTGGGGGGAGTCAAACGGAGCTGGACAGGGCTGCAGTTGGGGTTTGCGCCTCTTATTTCCTAGTTGGGGGGATACAGGCCTGAACTGCCCCCTAACCCTCCCAATCCCACAACTTCCCGTCCTCGCCTCTGGATCACCCATTCGCCCCCTTGCACTCACTGGGTTTACTCCAAGGTAACTGTGTGTGCCTCCTGGGAAGGAAGTCCCGTGGCAGGCTGTGGGGCTGCCTAACTCTTAGGTAAGTGCAGCCTCTGCATGTATACTGAGAAGGAACTTCTCTTACTCTCAATGGCTCTGACTTCCAGGGAAGTGTGCATGGTTGGCATCCTTTGCATGGTTGTACATGGTTGGCATCCTTTGCCAACCATCCTTTGACTACTTGGAAGGTAGTCCTATTACCGTCAGTGGGAATTATTCCTTGGTAACTGTGTGGAGAGTACGCAAACCAGTTCATAAGAATCAACGGGGCTTTCTTCCAGGTGAGTAGTTACCTCAGAAAAAGCCCAGTGAGTGCAAGGGGCTTGCTTGTGAGTAGGCGCACAGAGGGTTTCCTTGACCCACTCAACTCCCATCCTCATCTCAGTCTAGGCACCCTTCCTCCAGTGGTGGGATTAACACCAGGTTAACAGGTTAAATTAACAACAGGTTCTATGTCCCATTAGTAACCGGTTCTCAGAACCAGGTGCTCATTAGCAAATGGTTCTATAGAACCTGTTAGAACCCCCTGCAGCCTACCACTGCTTTCCTCCCTTCTTTCTATGACAGGGCTCTGGTTCTCTCTGTAGGTGCCCTGCAGGATAAAGATGCCTGTGTTACTGCTTTCCATATAATTTTATTATTCAGATCACAAACTGGAAGCTATCCTGAGTGGCGTTAAAAACTGAAGAGCAAAGTATTCAATCTTCTAAGCAGGAAAATAAAGCGTGTTCCCAAACCCGGAGCTTCTCAGTTCATTTTTGGGCAGGCTATTTCCCTAATGCCGTATTTGTTTTTAAACAGCACTATCTGTCCCTACCTGGGCCTTCTGACCCTCATCTCCACTTCCTTGATGCACATCTTCTGTCTCACTGAACAGCTTCTCAACGATCAGAGATACATCAGAAAAGATCTCTCCTGTCATCAGATCCTGAATGAGATCTGAAAGGAAAACAACATCCATCAAAACACAGGGCGTGTAAGAGATGTGATTATTTTAATAATGATTTCACAATGATATAATGATTTCTGGAGTTGAGCGTTAGAAATAAATGAAATAAACTACTGAGAAGAGTCTAAATAATTAACTGATAAACGTAGGAGAAAAGAATAGTAAAGGATGCCTATATCAACTCCACCCTGTCCTGCTCCCTCACCTACCACTGCTTCCCTTGCCCTGCCCTGCCCTTGGAACACCCCCTCCCAACTTACCCCTCTACTGCCTGGCAGTGGCACCCACCGAGAGCTCAGGATGGCGGTTCTCTGTCCACTGGCTGGAGCTGGCTCACTATGGGTCAGGACACGTCCAGGAACTGTTTTTCCAGGACGTAACCTGGATTTTGGCCTTGTGTCATAGAAAAACAACAACTTCAATGTCCTCTTTTTTGTGCAGCATATGAGCAGGCATCATGTAGCCTTTTGTAATTAATAAATGTTATGTAAACAGTGGTACCTTGCTTTACAAGTGACCCGGATTGCAGGCATTTTGCAGATTTCTGAGAAATCTTTGCTCGGTTAACAAGCAATGCCTTGCAAAACAAACAAGGCATTGCCGCAATCTGGATTCCCAATGCTGGGCTGCCTCAGCACGTGCACACTGAAGCACCCTGGCACCTGTTCGGCTCCCAGACAAGCAGAGGAAGGGTGGTCCTCTGTCTTTCTGGGGGCCAAAGACACTGTTTGCCTTAACCACCAGCCCCTGCAACTGTGTGGTCATCATCGCTCAGTTGGAGGGAGGACAGTGGAGGCACATTTGGAGGGGGTGGCGGAAGAGACAAACAATTCCGGGGGGGGGGAATAACCCAAAATCCATTACACGCACCTTTTATTTCCATGAGGTGGTTTTGTCCCTCCATTTTCTCTGTGATATGAATATCCTTTAAAAAATACAAAAGCATAGAAAGAGGAAGTTTAATTCACATTTTTCATATATGTTATGCCAGCTTCTTTTATCTTGCTCTATGAATTCTTATTGTGCCTTCTTGTTGTTTGACCCACGCAGCAGCAAATGCAACTAGAAGCCCGAGATACCAGTGAGATGGCCTCACTCCCCCCCCACCTCTCCCCCCCCCCAAAAAAAACCTGTCAGGACAGTTCAAAATGATGCATCAAAATTCCTTGACCCGAGCCCACCACAGATTCAGTTCCTAGTCTGTGGCAGGCTTTGGTTTTCCCTTCAGCCGTCTCTAAGTTCCTCAATCCCATGATCTTCTGCCCAACGTGTAGAACTGGAACTGACTGTTTGCTTAATGACCTGATCGCATAACGACGAGGATTGAGGAACATTGTTAAGTGGCGCATAGCTGCACATGAGGAAGGTGAGCTTGTTTTGCTTGTCTCTCGTTCACTTCACTCACGGGTGCTGCAGGGATGCACATCATCCAGTGGGGAGGTGTGTCACCCCTGGGAGTGTGCGTTGCACCCAGGGCACACATTGCCCCCCAAGGGACTGTGCATGTGCATTTTGCCACATTCAGTTGGCTCTGCTGCAGGGAAGTGCAGGCTGCTTCTCCTCTGAGCTGAGGCGACGGAGCATGCTGATGCAGTGTGCATGCCTAGCTCTGAGCATGCACACTGAGCTATAGCAAATGTTCGGGCTGCCAGAAGAGTTTCAGACTCCTCTGGCGCATCACTCCCAGGGGTGCACCACCCAGTGCGGCCTGCACTGGCTTGACAATGGTTCACCTGCATGTGGTGGGCTTATTGTTTGCTTTTTGTGGCTTAAAAGTGTGTGAAAGTGGCAAGCTGGAGGGAGGGCAAAGCACTAAGTGTGGCGCACAACTGCATGTGCCATGTAAGTGGCCCTCCCTGTATGGCTCCGTTGGCCCCCCCCCCAGCCAGGAATGGCTCCACAGGGGAGGGGCTGCTTGTGTGGCGCATGTCAAAGTTAGTTTTGCCATTTTAGCTACAACACGGTGGGCAGCAGTCATGTGCCAAGTGCGTCACATACGCCAACACGGCAGCCATTTTGTTCACCCACTCCAGAACAGCTCTGAAGGGGAGGAGGAGGGGCTGCTTGTGTGGCGCATGCCATGCTTAGTGCTTTGCCCTTTCAGGTGTGGGCAGCAGTGGGTGTGCCAAGCGCTCACATAGGCCAACACGGCAGCCATTTTGTTCACCCACCCCAGAACAGCTCTGAAGGGGAGGAGGAGGGGCTGCTTGTGTGGCGCATGCCATGCTTAGTGCTTTGCCCTTTCAGGTGTGGGCAGCAGTGGGTGTGCCAAGCGCTCACATAGGCCAACACGGCAGCCATTTTGTTCACCCACCCCAGAACAGCTCTGAAGGGGAGGAGGAGGGGCTGCTTGTGTGGCGCATGCCATGCTTAGTGCTTTGCCCTTTCAGGTGTGGGCAGCAGTGGGTGTGCCAAGCGCTCACATAGGCCAACACGGCAGCCATTTTGTTCACCCACCCCAGAACAGCTCTGAAGGGGAGGAGGAGGGGCTGCTTGTGTGGCGCATGCCATGCTTAGTGCTTTGCCCTTTCAGGTGTGGGCAGCAGTGGGTGTGCCAAGCGCTCACATAGGCCAACACGGCAGCCATTTTGTTCACCCACCCCAGAACAGCTCTGAAGGGGAGAAGGAGGGGCTGCTTGTGTGGCACATGCCATGCTTAATGCTTTGCCCTTTCAGGTGTGGGCAGCAGTGGGTGTGCCAAGCGCTCACATAGGCCAACACGGCAGCCATTTTGTTCACCCACCCCAGAACAGCTCTGAAGGGGAGAAGGAGGGGTTGCTTGTGTGGCGCATGCCATGCTTAGTGCTTTGCCCTTTCAGGTGTGGGCAGCAGTGGGTGTGCCAAGCGCTCACATAGGCCAACACGGCAGCCACTTTCCTTGTGCTTTTAACCCCCGTCACACGCCTGAGGCGTCTCCCTTTGAGAAACCCTCAAATCATGTGGAGAAATGGACTGACTGAGGAAGAGAACCCCTCAGGCTGAGGTAAAATGGCGGCAAGAACATTCCCGCCCAAACAGACCACGCCCACTTCCCCTCAGGAGCCCAGCTGGGGACTGGCTGTGAGGTAAAAGGTGGGCTCGCGCTAACAGCCTTCCCGCCCAAATGTGACCACGCCCACCAGCCCTCCCGCCCATGTTAGGCCACGCCCACTTCCCCACCAGGCGTTCAACTGCGGACTGGCTGTGAGGTAAAAGTAGCCACGCCCACCGCCTTCACGTCTAAACCTAGGTCCCACCAGGTGCTCCACTAGGGACTAGCTGTGAGGTAAAAGTGGCCACACCCACTCGCCTTCCCGCCTAAACCTGGCCACGCCCACTCTCTGCTCTCGCGCTCAGCTGGGGAGTAGCTGAGGTAAAACTTGTGCACGCCCACCCGCCTTCCCGCCTAAAGCTGGCCACGCCCACGCGCCTTCCCTCCAACGTGGCAACGCCCACTTCTCATCTCCCGCTTAGCTGGGGAGTAGCTGAGGTAAAATTGGCCACGCCCATCAGCCTCCCCGCCTGAAACGTGGCCACGCCCACTTTCTTGTCTCCCGAGCAAGTTCCGTGGCAGAGCTAGAGGGGCGAGGAGTGGAGATTTCCGGGACTAAGGAACAGGAAATATTCCTCTCTGGGCCCCCGTGAGAGACTTTTCGATGGAAACCCGGAAGTGTCCCTAAAGATTGGGTTGGTTGACTCTAGTCCTTTCGTATCTCTATGTTTTTTGGTGAAGGGAATAATTTCCGCAGAAACTACGATTCCCGACACGAATTGCGGTAGGGGTGCTCGTCCCGCCTCCGTAGGTTGTGACGTCACGGAGCTTCCGTACGAGTTCCTCCGTACCGGCGTGTGCGTGATTGCGTCACGGCCGGTGGCCCAAGATGTCGGGGATGCTGAACACGACGCTGAGCTGCCTGAACAGCGACTCCTACTGCGAGCTGGGCCCCTACAGGGACCAGCGCCTCAAGGTGGGGGGCGGGCTGGGCACACTCTGCACATGCTCAGGGGCACCCTCGCCTCATCGCTGGCTGAGGGAAAGAAGAGGCACTCTGCCCATGCTCAGAGGCACCCTCGCCTCTTCTCTGGCTGAGGTGGAAAAGGCACTCTGCACATGCTCAGGGGCACCCTCGCCTCTTTGGCTGAGGTGGAAAAGGCACTCTGCACATGCTCAGGGACACCCTCGCCTCATCGGTGGCTGAGGGAAAGAAGAGGCACTCTGCCCATGCTCAGAGGCACCCTCACCCTTTTGCTGGCTGAGGAAAGGAATGAGCAATGTGGTGCCACTCAAAGGGGCTTAACTGAGAAGCACTCTGCCCATGCCCAGAGGCACCATTGCCTCTGCCCACTGTGGACCAGCATCACAGTGCTGCAGAAGGAGCTCTCCAGACAGAAAAATACACTCTGTGCATGCTCAGGGCACTCCGGCCTTATGTCCCATTTGCTAGAAATGAGGTTTGAAGCTGAGAAAAGGCATTCTGCCCATGCTCAGAAACACCCTTGTCTCTCTTTGCTGCAGACCAGCAATGCAGAGCCACCTGTGGAGGAGAAGCTACCCAAGCAAAACAAAAACACTGGCCATGCTCAGGGGCACTCTTACCTTGTCTCCATTTCCTAGAAATGAGGTTTGGGGCAGGTGAAAGGCACTCTGCCCATGTTCAGAGGCGCTGTTGCTGCTGGAATATGGCCATGGGCTCCCTGTGATGGAGAAGGGGAGGTGTGCCTTTTGCCCCACTTCCCAGCTGCAGAGCCTCATCTGATTGTGAGGCAGGTGAGGCAGTGCCTCCCTCTGAAGTCCTTTGGATCCTGATCCCCTTTTCCCTCTCGTGGGTCCCACTCATCACAGCAGCTAACTGAGGACTCTGATGGCATGTTGTGTTTTTCTGCTTCTCTCCCAGGGGAGCTTGTACCTGCAGGAGAAGGCCCTGAAGAACTCCTGCACCCTCTATGTGGGGAACCTTTCCTTCTACACCACGGAGGAGCAGATCCACGAGCTCTTTTCCAAGTGTGGGGACGTCAAGCGCATCGTGATGGGGCTGGACAAAGTGAAAAAGACGCCCTGTGGCTTCTGTTTTGTGGAGTATCCTTGGCCTTTGACTGCGGCTGTGACCTTGTCTATTGCTGGGTGGCTCTGGGATAAGGCTGGGCTACACCACGTGGGGGGCCGGACAACTAACTGACTCCAGTTGGGCTGGTATAAATCCCAGCACAAGTCCTCTGTGGCCAGGGGGTGTCGCAAAGGCACTGTAAGGAAATGTGCCACTCTGCGGGGGTGAGGGGGTTTAAAACTAGTGCACAGACATGCACCAGCCTCCCCACACCACCGTAGGAATGAGGATCCACAATTGGTTAGGATTGCGCCCTGACTGTCTTCTGGATAGGAAGCTACCTGTAAATAGCATGTGGGGAAGAAGGAAAACCTTCAAGGCGTAAATGCTGCAGTGATGTGTTCTTGTTTCCTTTATTTATATATCTATTTTTAATTCTAAAATTGCTCTGTATCCCACTCTTCAAGAAACTAAGTAGCTTATTTGACTGTGCAATCTTAAGCATGTCTGCTCAGAAGTAAGCCCCATTATGTTCAATAGTACTTTCTTCCAAGAAAGTGTGGTTAGAACTGCAGCTTCTGTGTATGAAGCTCTGAGCACAATCTTAACCATGTCTGCTCAGAGGTAAGCCCATTGTGTTCAATGGAGCTTACTCCCGGGAAAGTGTGTATAGGATTGCAGACTATGTTCCTGGATGCACTGCTGGTCCATTTCAGCCCAGTACTATCTACAGTATGTGTACTGCAGGAGTATGGATAGTATGCTGTGTGTGTGCATTAGGTAGACTTTTCTCAGCCCTTCTTTTTTAGATTTATTCTTTATTATATTTGTGTTCCACTTTTTGCGGCCTCAAATACTTTTCAAAATAAATCCTTTAACTGGAGATCTTGCCTGGGATTGGGACCTTCTGCATACTGCTGCTGCAACTCTAAAGACACTTTCCTGGGAGTAAGACCCATTGAATACAATGGGGCTTACTTTGGAGTAGACCTGGTTGGGATTATTCTCTTTGTGGTTAATTTACACACTAGGGCTGCAATCCTAAAGACACTTTTCTGGGAGTAAGATCCATTGAATACAATGGGGCTTCCTTTTGTGTAGACAAGGTTAGGATTGTGGTCTTAGTCTATCATTTCCTCTGCCGGCGATCAGCTGGGATCAGCTATTTTCTCACAAGGTTTGCTGACATTCCTTATAGGAATATTCCAGATACTACACCAGAGCAGAATCGGAGCATTGTATGCGGTTCATCAACGGGACCCGCCTGGACGACCGCATCATCCGAACTGACTGGGATGCAGGGTTCAGGGAAGGGCGGCAGTTCGGGCGTGGAAGGTCAGGTGGCCAGGTGAGCACATACATGGCTGTGCAGATTTGGGGCGGAACTGAGGCTCTGCACCAAAGCCGTCCACAAGGATTATTCCAGCTAGGAGTTCTGTGACTGGTTTTCTGTGGAAAATTCTGTGAAACTGGTTTTTAGTGGGAGGGTGGTCTGCTGTGCTTCATGGGATCCTCTCTAGTGAAGCCAAGTTGTGCTGGCTCAGCAATCCCAATGGAGTCTTTGCAAGTGAGCATATTCCATCTTGATAGTTTCTGACCTGATCCTGCACATTGGTTGTTGAAAGGCATTTATTCTGTTGGTCTCCCTTCCTTCCCCCCTCCCTCTGCAGGTCCGGGACGAGTGCCGAACAGACTACGATGTGGGGAGAGGTGGCTTTGGCAAGATCTTTCAGATGCAGATGCTGAACCAGCAATCTGGGCTCTACTGATGGATCCCCTTGATGGAGAGGAGCCATGCAGGAAGGAAAGGCGGGCAGGATGGTCTCCCTGGACTGGCACAGGAGGGTTGTTGGTAGGATATCTGGCAATCTGCAGTCCTAGATCCCCTTGAGGCATGACATTTTTTCTTCTCATCCTCCATACCGTGCCGTTCAGGCTAGCTCAGTTGGCGCCTGGCATGGCATAGCTGCTCCCCATGCATGGTGTAGAGATCAGAGGAGCCTGAATCTGCGGCTGGTTGGTTTTGGGTGGTTAACTGTTGTTTGCTTCTCTGTGTGGAGACTTGTTTCCTGATCTACTGGTTTTATTTCTGATTTTTTAAAATAAAATGCATTCTGCCCCATAATGTTCACTGTGGTTTGCTTTCGGGGGAGGAGGGATTCACTGGCACCCTGCACTTCACAGCCCCTTGCTGTGGGTTGTGTAACCGTATCTACTGCAGAACCCTGTTACCCTTTGTCCAAAGTTCTTGTCACGATTGCAAAACTGAGAAGCAGGCAGATGGAGAAGGGGGCCGTGTACATGTCTTGGGGGAAGATCAAGGGTGCAGTCCTAACCTAAGCTGGCACAACTCATCCGTCTTCCCATTCCTGTGGTGATGTAGGGAGGCAAGCGCATGTCTGTGCATTGACCAACTCTCCCCCAGGGTGGCACATTTGTGACACCCCGCAGGTCGACATAGGACGCATGCCTGGGGTTAGGCCAGCTTAACTGGAGGTTAGGATTGGAGCCTAAATTGATCACTGGAAATTGCTTTCAAAAAGCAAAGGTCAGTTGTAGTCACTCCCATGGATTACTGCGCAGTTAGTGTCCACTGGCTATAGTGTGGGAGTGTGACCGCCCTGGGTGAAGTCCTTACCCAGCCACTCTTATACTGCTGAGCTAAGCAGAAGGAAACTGATTCATATCTACTTTGGGGAAATAATAAGCTCTCCTATTGACCATTTTCAAGCAGGGTGCCTAACCTAGTCTCTTGTGACGTGGAGGGCCCAATCCTGCATAGGGGCTGCAGTGGCTTAGTACATAAAGGCACTTAAAGATCGGCAGGTCAGAAGTTTGAGACCTGAGTACTGCAAGATGGGGTGAGCTCCCATCCTTAGCCCAGCTCCTGCTAACCCAGCAGTTCAAAAGCTTGTAAGTCCAAGTAGATAAATAGAGACCACCTCGGTGGGAAGGCAGCAGCGTTCCGTGCACATGAAATCCACATGTCCACGGAGGCATCTTCGGACAACACTGGTTCTATAGCTTAAGAAACGGGGTTCAGCAACACTCCCTAGAGTCATTCTCAACAGACAGGGCTACCTTCGGGGGACCAATGGGTCTTACTTCCAGGTAAGTGTCTTTAGGATTGCATACTTAGTAGGAAAACTAAGGCAACACTTTGCTTAGGCTGCAGTCCTAACCTCTACTTAGGCCACCGTAAGCCCTGGTACACATCCTGTGCTGGTTTGGGGTGTCACAGAAGTGCCATAAGGCACTTCTGCCACACTCCTGTGGGGGTTTAGCCAGTGCATGGGCATACGCCGACATCCCAACACCATTGCAGGAAGATATGCCAGGCGAGTTAGGATTAGGATTGCTCCCTTATTTACTTCATGGATTCGAATCCTGCCTTTCTCTGCAAAGTGGACTCACAGCACTGATCCAAAGCACACAATCTGACTCTGCTTAACTTCCCTACTTACACATTCTTTGTGACAAGTGCTTTGCTGAGTTCCAAACACAACTCCTACTTGTCGTTCCAACGGTGCAGAACGATGTAACTGACCAAAAACCCAAGTAGTAAGCTGGAGGCCTCCCTCCCTAGAAAGCAGGATGCCTCCCACGATTCTGCTGCGTTGAACTGAATGTGCTGGATCAGCAGTTCAGTGTTGGAGCTTCTCTTTGAAGTCTTAGCACCAGTCAATTAAACTGGTCCCAGTCTATTTCTGGTCAGCGGCTCATTGTCCCCAGAGACTGAACTGTTCCCAGTGTTATCATTTTCTAACGTTGGGCATTTGCCAGGGATTGAGGCCAATACCTCAAGACCTTGCTTATCCCGGCAGAGTTTGCAGTCTAGTTTTGTGTGTCTGTAACAGATTAATTCTTGTGTAGGAGGCTCTTGCCTTCTTGATGTCAGCGTTTTGCGTCACGTCTTGGACCAGTTTTTTAGCCTCTTTCCCTTTCTGTGCTACTCCCCGTTCTGTTTTTCCATTTCCTGAGAACGGTGGGAGACTCTCCACTAAGCTTTGGCAAGGTTGGGCAGCGGATCAATGCCCACGAGCAACGTTTCTGGTGAGCGAAGGCTCTTCGTAATGTCAATATTTGGACAAGTAAACTCCTTCTTTGCCTGTTACTACACCAGAGGAGGAAAGCCAAATCCTCTGCCAGGAGGTCTTAACTCTCTTACCCTACAATCCAGAGTAACTACAGGAGCACATAAGAGACATTACGTGCACCTGTAGTTACTGCACCACCTAGTGAAAACCTATGGGAAATGCATATTGCAATCCAGAGCAAATTGTTCTTACACTGGAGCAAGAACTCCCCGTAGTTACTCTGGATTGTGCCCTTAGAGCACAATCCTAACCATATCTACTCACAAGTGTTTTCAATGGGTCTTACTCCCAGGAAAGGGTCTTTAGGATTGCAGCCATTGGGCTCTAGGCTGAACTCTCCCTCCTGGCTTGTTCTCAGGACCTGCAACAGAAGCTCTGCTTTCCTTAAGCTTTAGATCTTGAAAGCAACAGGCAGTTTGGAAAAGGTGATGGCTACAATCCTCAGAGCACTTTCCTCGGAGTAAGCCCCACCAAACACAGTGGGGCTTACTTTTGAGTAGATATGGTTAGGATTGTGCCTGATGTATAAAAAGCACACCTGTGTTTAGGGTTGCCAAAGCCTGGAAAACGGACATTTCTATTCAAATTCTAGCCCTTCTTCCTTTGATAAGGAACATTTCCAGTTTTGGGGGTTCTGTCCAGTACGGATTCCAGGTTTGGACCTAGGCGGAGAGAGTGTGTGGGGGCGTGTGGTGTGAGTGATAGAGATGTGTGGTGTGTGGTGGTGTGAGAACTTGAGCTAGCTCCCTCTGTCTGGAAAGGCTCCAAAGGGGAGGGACCTCTTGCACGCCCCCTTACCTGACTCCTTCGCCCCCTTAGCTACGCCACCGCACTCCTTCCCACTTATTGGGGATTAGGGAGAGATGTAACCATAAAAATTTACTATAACGGGGCTTACCACTGGATAGGCATGCACAGGACTGCCCTGCTCCCAAGGCTGCTGTAACCCAGTTTTGTCCCAGTTTGCAGTTGTCTCAGTTTGTGGAAGGGAATTATGGCAACCCTGCCTGAATGTCACACCACGGGTCACTACAGGACCTTTTACACCGATGTAGTTATGGTGCCACCTATGGGAAGTGCATAGAGCGATCCAGAATAAGAGCCTCTTCTGCCTTCCCGGAGTTACTCTGGATTCAAGTGTTAATTAGTTGTTTTATGGCAGTTAGCAAACTAATTTGTGCATTACCGCCCCCAACTTACCATAGTTTCATGTTGCTGTGTTTGTTTTAGAGAGGAGTGTGCAGGTGGTTTCCCACCTGAGCCATGGCTCCTCAGGAAGGAATGGCAGAAACCTGTGAGGAGAGCCAGCCAACCCTCATTTAAAACCTGCCACCCTATTCAGTTTATGGGGTTGTAGGTCTAATGTTTGAGTCAAAAAAGTTTGGGAACGCAGGGGAGATAGAGCAGCTGACCTGAGGCTCTGGTTCAACTTCTGGCTTTGCCAGGATGAGACAGCTTAAGAATGCCAGGCCGGCATCAGTGGGGAGCAATGGGGCTGGATGGACCTAGTGAGCTGACTCGGAGGTGGAAGTTGTAATGCCTGTGCTGAGTGCTATTTACCTGAGTCTTGACAGTTGGCACCGCAGGGTTGATACACCCACTTGAGAGAGATGCTTCCAGAGGCACCTTTGAGGTGCCAGTCCTGGAGGCAGCTGTTCAAGAGAAGAGTTGTCTGGGCAGGCTCACTCCACCCCAGATGCCTGCCTGGTATGCCCACCGCACATGAACGTGGTGGGAGTTGTGTCTCCATAAGAGGCTGAGCTGGCACATGGTTTTCAGGCACTAGCTGCCCAAGGATCACCCACAGCCCAGCTCCCGGGGTGCCCGGAGGACTGGAGGGGGAGGTGAGGAAGCAAAGAGGAAGAAGCAGGGCTTGTGGACATCCAGCAGGGAAGGAGATGAGTGCCTGGATTCCAGCTGGACGACACAATGGGACTTACTTCTGAGTAGACATGCTTAGGATTGTGCTCTTATTAAATATAAAGCTCTGACATGTAGGCTGCAATCCTCAACACACTTTCCAGGGAGTAAGTCCTATTGAACACAATAGGATTTACTTCTGAGTAGATGTGGTTAGGATTGTGCTCTAGATGACTTCTTAAATGTAAAACTATGACATCTAACCACACTTTCCTGGGAGTAAGTCCTATTGAACACAATGGGACTTACTTCTGAGTAGACATGCTTAGGATTGTGCTCTAGATGACTTAAATGTAAAGCTATGACTTCTAACCACACTTTCTTGGGAGTAAGTCCTATTGAAAACAATGGGACTTACTTCTGAGTAGTCATGCTTAGGATTGCAATGAGTTACAAGAAGACAGGACAGAGTGGAGAATGAAGTGTTTTCCCAGGAGAAAAGGAGACGCCTGGCAGGTGAGGCAGTGCCTCCTTGTGCCTCCCCTGGCTGCTTCCGCCCTCCAGCCTCCAGGGGCAGGGAAGGCGCCCCCCTCCGGGGCTGGGCGGGCTGCGGGGCGGTGCTGGTCCTCCGTCAGCGGAGCTTCATAGGCAGAGCTCCGGCAGCTTCTGTTCCTCTTGGTCCTGCTGCGCTGGGGAGGAAGGAGGCGCTGGAGCTGGTGAGCTGCTGATTTGGGGTGCGGTGGCGTAGCTAATGGGGGTGGAGGAGTCAGGTGGGGTGGGGTGCAAGGGGTCCCTCCCCTTCGGAGCCCTTCTAGGCAGGGGGAGCCAAACGCCTCCGTTTGGCTCCCCCTGCCTGGAAGGGCTCCGAAGGGGAGGGACCCCTTGCACGCCCCTTTACCTGACTCCTTCTCCCCCCTTAGCTACGCCACCGCACTCCTTCCCACTTAGAACGTTCATCTCCCCAACATTCCATCCATGGAACGTTCAACTCTCCAACGTTCCATCCTTAGAACGTTGAACTCCCCAACGTTCCATCCCTGCCTGGAAGGGCTCGCAGAGCGAGGGACCCCTTGCATGCCCCCCTCCAACCCTGACTCCTCCACCCCCCCCCTTAGCCACTGGGAGGGAGGAGACCACTCTAGGGGCTAAGCACCCCCCAACCCCTGCAAGCCCTGCTAGGCGTTGCATCATCCCGGGCAGCACAGCCTGCCCTGCCTGGAAGGGGGATCCACAGGTGGGCTCCAGACTCTGATCAGACGGGCAGGGGACAGTCTTGGGGCTGGCACGTGCCTGGGACGGTTGGGGCTGTTAGACGGGAGGAGCACCCCTTTCGAGGAGCAAGGATGTGTAGGGGATGGGGAGTCAGGTGAGGCAGGGTCTCTGCATGGGGAGGAGAGGGGAGGCAGATCCCCATGTGGTGGGTGAGGAGGGAAGGCAGGTGAGGCAGAGCCTCCCCATATGGTGAGATGGAGCAGAGCCTTTGCATGTAGTGGGTGGGAAGGGGAGCTAGGTGAGGCGGAGCCTCCGCAAGCACTGGGCAGGGAGGCTAAGTTTCCCACTTTGGTGGCAAGTGATGGATGGGGAAGTGAAGCAGCGCCCCCCCCCCTTCTGCCAGGTGGGGAGGCAAGTGAGGCAGAGCCTCTTCATGTGGTGTCTGATAAGGAGCAGCAGAGGATCTCCACTGGTGGGTTAGAAGGAGAGCCAAGTGATGCAGAGCCTCCCCATATGGAGAATGGGGAGGGAGCCAGAGCATCCCTGTGCCGTGGGTTGGAGACAGGTGATGCCGACCCTGCTTGAATGGTGGTTGGGAGGTGAGGCAGAGCCTCCCCCCTCGATGGATGGAGAGGCAGGTGAAGCAGAATCTCCCCAACAGAGTCCTTTGAAAAGGAGCACTTGAGCACATCACAGGGTGGTTCTGCTTTTCAAAGGACTCCATTGGGGAGGCACTGCCTCCAGATCCTCCCCATCCACCACACCTCCCTGAAGCTGAATAGGTGCAAAGGATTAATCTGGCAGTGGGTGGGCAGATGGGGGTGCATTGGTGGATTCTTGTGTGTGCCTGGAAGGCCCAGCCATACAATAGGTATACTGTGTATTTCCTCCCCCCTCACAGAACACCAGTTGTTGAAAAAGTCTGATACTGCACAGCTAACCCAGAATCGTCCTCCTGTTGTGGTCGGGGGTACTTGATGGGATGCATTCCAGTCCTTGGAGGCACATTCTTCAGTGCCTCAAGATGTTTTTATTCTTTTCATACTTTTATGGGAGAGACATTAATGCCCTCCCTGTCACCCCCCTAAACCATCCTTTTTCTGTAGTCTTCCTCCTCTTCCTCTTCTCTGTTCCCTAAACCAGTGGAACATAAAGTGGGGCAGTTTAGCCTGCAATCCCAATTCAAACAAAAATCTGTCCGGGACCCTTCGTCAAACTTACTGGGATGTGATGCCAGTCTAT
Source organism: Cryptoblepharus egeriae (assembly GCA_030015325.1). Classification (NCBI taxonomy): domain Eukaryota; kingdom Metazoa; phylum Chordata; class Lepidosauria; order Squamata; family Scincidae; genus Cryptoblepharus; species Cryptoblepharus egeriae. Next base: position 1,159,718 of record JAREYC010000016.1, read on the forward strand.
GTCTACTCGGAAGTAAGTCCCATTATGTTCAATGAGACTTACTCCCAAGAAAACCCAGTGCCAGATGCCAAGATAAGTGGATCCTATCCCGCTCATGACCCCCTTGAACCTAAGTTGGGACCCCCCCCCCTTTGAGAACCACCGGAAGAGAGAAGAAATAGGAGTGGGGAGCAAGGCGAAATATGCTTCTAAGGCTGCAATCCTAAGCTCCAGTTAGGCCAGCCTAAGTCCCGGCTTAAGTCCTGTGCTGGCCAAGAAGGGTCACCAAAGTGCCTTAAGAGAGTTGTGTGCCATTCTTGGGTGGGGGTTAGGCCAGCTCACAGACATGCGCTTGCCTCCCTACATCATGATAGGAACAATGTGTTGTGCTGGCCTAGCTTAGGACTGTACCCTAAAAGCACAATCCTAACCATGTCTACTCCAAAGTAATTCCCATTGTGTTCAATAGGTCTTACTCCCAAGAAAGTGTCTTTAGGATTATAGCCATAGTGTTGCTCCAGTTTTCAACTTCTCTCTGTGATGTGTCACTCAGAGCCTGCCAGACAACTGGAGGATTCAAGTGTGGGGTGGATACCATGTTGCGTCCTTCTGCAGATTTCCTTGTGGACAGTGGGGCAGGATGGACCTTGACCCCTGGTTTAGCCAAACCAACAGGATGGATCTTGGTCCTTGTTCCAGGGCATGATCTTGTTCCAGGTCCCCCCATATCTCCCTCCCCAATACCTGTAGTTTGTGGGGTTTTGCTTAGCCTGCATGTTATCTTACAGTCTGCCTGACTTTCTTAGATTGGATCTGCATATTTTTTGTTGACTCAGGTTCGCCATTCGTCGGGAAATTCTTTGCAATCCTAACCATGTCTACCCGCAAGTAAGCCCTGTTGTGTTCAATGGTTCTTACTCCCAGGAAAGTGTCTTTAGGATTGTAGCCTTGGAAACTAAACAGAACATAGAGGAGAAAAAACTGAGCAGTGCCCAGAACTGTTGCTTGCTTAACCTGGTGAGAGGCACCTCCATCCCTGGCAAAGAACTCGATGCCAACACCTGCATATCAGGTCTCTCTGTGCTTCTAGGGCACAGGATCGCAGTTCAGGATTGCAGGGATGAGAGGATCCTGTTCTTCTAGCTTCAGGCAAGGAGTCCCTAAATGCATGTTCTGGGGGGTGGCAGTAGGAGGGTTACTATCCACATAGGTTGCTGTGGCCCCTGCAGTCGGCCAGTGCTGGGAAACAGGTATCCCGGATGACTGGCCTAACGGTCTCTGATTGCTGACCTCTGAGATCCTGGCTTGAGTTTTTGCATGCAAAGTGGGGAGGGGGTCCCACTTCACGGAGACCAACCTGCACGGCATGGCTGTGCTTTGTGTGGAAACAGGATGCCCAGGCAGAATGGGCGCTCCAGGAGGGCACATGGCATGCTGGGAGTGCTGGCACAGGTTGACAGGGAACCTGCAGGGTGAGTGTCAGGATCTAGCCACACCAGTTTTCCTGCTATTGTTTCTGGCACCTCAGGTCCTGTGATCAGAGAAGAGGAAAAGGAACACATATAGACACACCCCACATTTATGATACCCTCTGCTCAGGCTTCTACCAAGCATGTGCATGTATGTTTGTGCATGTTGTAGTGGGGAGCAACAAGAAGCAGAGCTGGGGGCAGCAGATGACATTCCCCAGTCGTGCCCAGACAGGCAGAAGTCCATCCGGCATGCAGTTGTTGTGAGGTTTCCTACTCAGCCTGTGCTTTTCCTGGGGGACTTCAGTGGTGAAGTGCCTGCATTTAATGAGGTTGCGGCTCTGAAAAGCTGGTTCCCCTTTTTCTCTCTCATCTGTTGCTTTTGCATAAACTGTGAAGTTATTTTTTTTCCTTGTTGTGCTTTGCAGACATGCTGTTGAGCACTTCCCCAGGGGGTGACGGGGAGTCTGTACCCACGTTTGTACAGACCTCGTTGTTGCATCAAGCTCTATCCCGCAAAGGCCACAGCTGCATCCTGGCCTAATGCTGCCCCTCTGAAAGGAGCCAGGTGCGCACTTGGGACCGCCTGGTGGGAACGCTTCTGAAGATGAAAGGGAAGAGTGCGGGTGATGCTCTTTCTTCCCGGTGGTGCTCAGATCTCTCCTGTGCTGCCTGCCTTTGAGTCTGCCTCTTGGCACATGCTCGGCTTGAAAGCAAACCTCATTAGCCCAGCGCGGTCGAGGAGCTCCTGCACTTTTTAGGGAGATGCGCAGAAATCGTTCAAAGATGTGCTTGAATAAAGAGAGCCTGTTAATGGCTTCTGGAAGTATTTTTTTTTTGGGGGGGGTGGATAAGTACACTTGCAGGTGTTGTTAGGTTTGCAGCCTTAACCATCTTCACTGAAGGAGGTAGATGAATCGACACTGAAATTATTCAGGTATTGAACTCTCCAATAGCAATACCGAGATGCCGGAGGGGGGAGCAAGGAGAGGTGAGTTTTGGTACCCACTCTCTGCTGGCACATCTGCCAATGGGCCCAGCAGCAGGATTTGGTTGATCATCCCTGCCTAGCTGTGCCATCCAAGTCACAGCTCGTTCCTTGACCTGTGTCAGTCCTGCGTTTCACGCAGCCTCCTCTGGAGGAATCCCACAATCCACCATCCACGGATCACTGTGCTTGGGAATGCATGGCAAGCACGCCTGTGCATGTCTCCTTGTGCTTTTTTCAAGCTCTCCTTTGTTAGTTGGAGCCGAGGGAGTGGGGTCTGGACATCTCCGGAGCTGTGATGGATGACAGGGGTGGTGGCGGCTCTTCCTCCGCAGTGACTGGCTGACGCAACCGGCCACCTTCAGTAGCTGCGTTCAGCGTACCTGTCCAGGACTTTTGCCCCCATCAGTTCATGCATAGCTGAGCTGCGTAACCATCTCAGCAAAGGCCATGCCAAAGTGTCGCTGTTCGCTCTGCAGAAGTGCCAGCTGGCAGGATGATGCTCCTGTCTGTCATAGGGTCGGACAGTTAGGTCCTTGCCTTGTTGCTTCTTCTGATCTTTGGGGCTGAATGGGGGCTTTGTCTCACCTGCAGATGGGGGTCCTGTTTTCCAACTGAGTGGAACTCCAAACTTGTGCCAATGTGGCAGACTAGAGGGCCAGAGCATCAGCAGGACAGTGGCAAGTGTGGGTTCTGGAGCAAGTGAGGCCTGGCATATTCTGGGTGGGAGGCCATGGCATCCTCAAGGCACATTTTACCTCCATTCCTAGCAGCACTCCTGTGGTCACTCTCTTGAAGGTGTGCATGAACAACTGTGGCCGTAAGGAGAACACCTTTCCATGTCTTTGTCCCCCTTCCAGGACTCGTAATGGGCTGGCAGCCTGTGGAGTCCTGCAGGAGGTCTAGTGCCCTCTGGGTGGCTGAAATTGGTTGGTTGCTTTTGCTCTTTCATCAAGAACTTAATAGAAACAATAATAACATAAAAGGTCTTTGGCTGCAATCCTATACACACTTTCCTGAGATTAAGGGTGAAATCCAGAGTAACAACAGCGAATCCTTGCTCCGGAGTAAGAACAAGTTACTCTGGATTGCAATATGAATTTCCCATAGGTTTTCACTAGGTGGTGCAGTATCAGCGGGTGCACATAATGTCTCTTACATGCTCCCGTAGTTACTCTGGATTGTGCCCTAAGTCCCATAGAATACAACCAGAGTTACTTCTGAGTAGACATGCTTATGATTGCACCCTTTGTCTCTGGCCTTTTGCACCCAAAGGACATGTTGCAATTTTTAAAATGCCCTCCACGGAGTTTAGGATTTTGTCACTATCTGCATTTGGGATCCACGTTTTTCTTTGGCCCCTTTTTCCTGTTTCTGAAGTGCTCTTTTTGTTCTCCTATCAAGCAGGATATGTCGGTTCAGATGCAAATTCTGCCTTTGCCACCTGTCCTGTCTTTAACTATTTATCTTACCCCATCTTGACTTCAAAGGACTTTTGGAAAACAACATTTAAATGCCCGTCCCTGATGGGAACAACCCATTTACTCCTATAGTGTTCAATAGGACTTACTCTCAAGAAAGTGTGGATAGGTTTGCAGCCTGTAGCATTAAGGAACCCCCTGAGGGTCCAAATTAGGTCTAGTTCTTGCTGAGATATCGAAACAAGATAGTTCTTGTTTCTGGACTAGACCAGGCCTACCTGGGGGAATTCCTTTCCATGTCCCTGCCAAAACTGGCATGTTGGGGTATTTGAATTTATTTCAGGTTTGGCCATACAATTCCATCTTATCCACTGCTGGAGCCAGACCATGAGTCTGACCATTTATGACCATCTATGGCACACCAGTGTGCCACGGCACAGTGGTTGAAAATCACTGATCTGGGACTTTCTGCAGAAAAAGCAAGTTCTCTACCACGATCCTATAGTCTCTCCCTGAAAGTCTTCCTGGGAACTAGCAGGACAGCCTGAGATTAGCCGGAGAAGGGAAAGCTGATAGCGGTGAGGAGGGGGAGGCTGGCCAGTCCCAGCCGTGCTTGCTGCACCAGACCCCCCCCCCCATCGCAGTCACCTAGGATACGCTGCGTAGGAGCCGGACCAGGCACGGCCTTCTTGCACGGCCTCTTCTTCCGAAATGAAATGGTGACCTATTAATAGGATCGGATGAGGATTCGGAGGCATCGTTTGCCTTTGTGCTAAAGGGAAACAAGTGAGCAAGTTCAATGCTTCTCCAAGGAGAAAGTGTTTAATTACGGCTGTGCTGCTTCGGCCGCCATCCCCTATTGATGAGCTGGGTCAAGTTTGAACACTGACATGTGTATGGACATCACGTGGTATCTCTGGCCCACACTCTGCCAGTTCTCTTCCTGAGTGACCAGAATGTGTGCCAAAGATCCCAGGGCTGGTTGGCACCTTGATGCTGGTGGATTCCTTTCCTGGGGCTGCCCTTGGAGAGTGCAGAAGGCTCCTCAAGGCTGGGCTCCGGTTGCTGGATTTAGGGTGCAATCCTAACCAATTTAGGCCAGCACAACTCATCCGTCTCTCCATCCCTTGATGGTGTTGGGAGACTAGTGCATGTCTGTGCACTGGCCTAACCCCCCAAGAGTGCTGCAGAAGTGCCTTATGACACCCCAAGACAACACAAGACTTGTGCCAGGACTTTTGCCATCCTAACTGGGAGTCAGCATTGCAGTTTTAGGATGCAATCCTAACAATTTAGGCTGGCACAATTCACCCAATCACCATTCCCATAGTGGTGTGTGGAGGCCAGTGCATGTCTGTGCACTGCCCTAACCTCCCAGGTGTGGCACAGAAGCGCCCTACAGCACTTTTGTGACACTGCCAGGCCAGCACGGAATTTGTGCTTGCGGTTGTGCTGGCCTGTCTGGGAGTTAGGATTACTCTTGCTTTATTTACAAACCTACAGATCATATCAAGGGCTTAAAAAAGATTTCCTGGAGGGCGACTATTTTGCCTAAGGAATGCTGGAGAGCTGAGCAGGGCCTGAACGTCACGTCCCATCAGTGTCTCTCTTGGTCGCCCCACCAGCTGGATACTGAACTGCAGAATACTGTAAGCTGTTCTGGGGATGTTGAGATATAATAGTTGGGTATCCAGTAAAATCTTGGATTGAGAGCATTTTGCAAGACAAGCAAACAGTTCTACTATGTTTTGTCTTGCAATACAAGTGAGAAAATAGTCCTGTCTGGGATACGCCTGGTTTCGGTTCTCCACCAGCAACCCCTCAGCCTCTCCTGAGAGACCAACCTATGCATGTCTACTCTAAAGTAAGCCTATTACAGTCAATGGGCTCATTCTTGTGTAAAGAGGACAATGGAAAGGAGCCTGAGAGACCTAGCCTTGCATGTCTACTCTAAAGTAAGCCCTATTCTATTCGGTGAAGCTTACTCCTGTATAAGGGGGACAATGAAAGGAGCCTGAGAGACTTAGAACACAATCCTAACTACATCTATTCAAAAGTAAGCTCCATTGTGCTCAATGGGTCTTACTCCCAGGAAAAAGTCTTTAGGATTGCAGTCTTGGAGCATGTTCCTAACCATCTCTATTCAAAAGTAAGTGCCATGGGTCTTACTCCCAGGAGAGTGTCTTTAGGATTGCATCCCTAGCCTTGCAGGTTTACTCTAAAATAAGCCCTACTATAATCAGTGAGGCTCACTCCTGTGTAAGGGGGCAGCAGATTGCAGCTTGAGAGACTAAGGGCAGGTTAATTTGTTTTATTTTTCTTTATATATTGTATTTTTATTTTGTATTATATGATAGTATTGTAATCCTTTTTTATATGAATATTTTTGGGTTTTATATGAATATTTTTGGGAACGAATCTTATGAGTTTTTATTATTTCTTATGGGAAAATTTGCTTTGATATACAAGTGTTTTAGATTACAAGCAGGTTTCACTGTAGATGATGATGATGATGATGCATGGATGGATGGGAGACCCAGTTGAGGACAGATGGCTCGTTCAGCTCTTTCTCCCCCTCCAGCCTGCTTTCCTGCTTATTTGCCTGTCAGGCTAGATGTGACTTCAAGGACAGGCTTGGTTTTCTAATGCTAAATACCAGCTGGATCACTTGTTTAGCAGAGCCCCGGCAGGGGAGACAGGCTCTCACTCTGTTCCCCGTTGGGATTATGGTCTGGATCCATTTGAAAATGAAGCTGGGAGGGGTGCTTAATATGGATTAATATGTCTAGGGCTGGGAATAGGGTGCCAATTTAGCATTTGACAAACCTATGTTTGCAAATTGGGTGCTTAAGAGAATGGGGTGCCCGGGATGGGAGAGGATTTGCCTTTGGAGGCCTGGGAGAGGGGCTGTCATTTATGGGGGGAAATTAAGAGCCTACCAGCTGCTTGCAAAGCCTGGCTGCTTTACGAAGCCAGGCACATCATGCCAATCCGGTGGTTTCCCATTAACGAAACAAGCTACCAAAGTTTAGTCTTTAAACCTGCTGTTTGCCGTTCAGAGGTTGCATCTCAGAGTGGAGGAGGAGGAGGCCTCCTAGTGGGATCAGGGCCAGGCAAAAAAGATGAAGAAATCCTCCCCCGTGAGGCAGCCTTTGCTCAGGGTGGCCTTGCATAAGGGATGCCTGACCCCATGGATGCCCACCATGTTCACAATCAATCAGTCAAGCTACCTTGGGTTTCCTTTTTGAAGGAAGACAGGCAGGATATCTGTCTGTCTGTCCATCCCTCTGTCCCTATCTGTCTGTCTGTGTCCGTCTGTCCGTCCGTCCGTCCGTCCAATCAACATCAGTCCCATGATCTCAAAGTGAGTGCCTGGCAATGAGTGGGCTCTTGTTGTGCCCCAAGGTTCAGGGTGGACTCCAGGACTTGATGGTGTTGAAAACTCCCCTTGATGGCTAGACAGACGTAACTGGTAGCTTCTTGAACATCACAGATCCACAGTGTGCATGTGCCAAATGCTACACAGTCCCTGGTGTGCTACTGTCTGGCTCGGTTGCATCTTGTGCCCTCTTTGCCAGTGCACCACATGGCCTGCCTGGCCACTGAATTCCTCATCCTGTCCAGGTCCATCCAGCCCCGTGGACTCCAAAGCGGCTTAGCCACTCTGCTGCCACGTCTCCCCCACAGGACTGCGTGTCTTGCCTTCCCAGGGCATTCTCCATGCCGTTCCTGCCTGTGCTTTGAGCCACCCGCAAAACTTCCTCCCCTCCCAGATGACCAGCATTAAACTGTTTCTAGGACACGAGATTGCCACGACTGGAGCATAACAGGCTTGCTCTTTGTCTCTGGAAACGGCACACGGTGACAGCAGTTGAGAGGTGAGGAGGTGAGGAGGTGGACCGACTCCAGAACAACAACCCAAAGTGGCCAACTTGGTGTGCAGGTGACTTTCTTCTGGGGGCATGTGATGCAGGAGCCATCATGCTCAGCTAGATGTGGGAGAGGGAGCAATAACAGTCCCAGCGTGTGTCGGACTTGGTGTTCTCCCCTCCCCAAACAAATGTGGCGTTTCTGGGGCTGAGCATGCAGCCTGGTAGTTGGTTTGTGGGAAAAAGCATCCTCTGACCAACCGCCCGGGGCAAGAGCTTCATGCTTCTGCTTGCACAGAAGGGTTCTGAATGCGGCTCTCACAACAGTTTGTTCAGCATGGCTCTGGCGCTGCGGGAAAAATGTGCTTCCCCGTCGCGCCTCTTTGATTCTCTTCTGCTCTACTGCAAATAGCCCTGCTCTGTCTCTCCCTCCCTGATGGTGCCCATCCATCATCACCATTGTGCTCATCTCATCATCATCATGGGGGGGCACAATTATGAAGTAGAATCCTAGAATCCTAGAGTTGGAAGGGACCTAGTAGGTCATCTAGTCCAACCCCCTGCCTGCAGCAGGAAATCCCCCTAGAGCATCCCCGACAGGTGCTGGTGGAGCCTCTGCTTGAAGATCCTCAGTGAGGGAGAGTCCACCACCTCCCTTGGCAGTCTGTTCCACTGTATCAGAACACCTGCCAGAAACTCTGCTACCAGTCAGCCCTGAGCCACAGGGCCTCCTGCGTACTGCTTTCTCTGTGGATCAGGGCCTGGGACAGAGATTATGCCTTCAACCATTCCTTGTGGGTCTCCTCAGAGTAGATGGTTGACCACCATGGAAACTAGCTGCTGGGCTAGGCAGGCCTTTGATCTGGCACTACAAGGCTTCCCGTAAGAAGTTTCTTGTCCCTCCTGAATGCCACTCCCTTCCGCCTTCGCACTTTTCCTCCACTTCATTTTCTTATCCCTTGTGGGGAGGGGGAAGCACATCAACCAGCGCACAGCGCCAGGAACTGCTTCTTGGCACATCTGAGCGGCTGCTTTGGAGCAGGGGTTACTTTTCCCATCTCGTCTGCAAACGTTCAGCTTTGAGGGACCTGAAACTTTCCCTGGAGCACAGTTTGGCCATTCTCTGTCCCTGCATTTTTTGGGGATTCTCTAAAAGATGCACAGAAAAATTAATTTTTTTTGCTTCCAAAGGCAGCTGATAGCAGCGGAAGGGAATGGCCATTAATCTCCATAGATCAGTGCTGTGCAAAGAGGAAATGGGGATTTTGTTTTGCTCTGTATCTTGACAGTGCCATCCGTCAGCGTGAAGGACAGGCTGGCTGGACGGGCACCTGGATCGATTCCTGGAGGCACAGCAAACAACGGGGGAGGATGGAAACCAGCAGTCCTGCCCTGAGCTGATCAGATGGGATTGGCCTCTCTTGGGGGTGGTGGAGACGTCTACCCCCTTTGATGTGGCTTCTTTCACATTCCTGGTGCGCTTAGTTCCGACCTTGAGGTTCAATTTGTGTCTTTTCCTTCATGTGATTCCTCTGGCATGTAAAAGTCCCTGGCATTGGTATTGGTGGTTAATGTGCCAGATTCTGGTTTGTGCACCTCTGCTGTGGATAGTGGAATGGCTCCAACGGCAAGCAGGAGCCACTTGTACATGGGGAGCTGCGGCACCTGCTGTACGTACCATGCCATCCCCAGCTACACTATTGGGAATGGAAATACTTTATGGGAATCCACTGGGGGAGGGTATTTGGGGCAGCAGGGTTAACTGACCACGGTGGACAAATCCTGTGCACAATGAAACTGCGCAGGGTGCTTGTGTCCCTATTCTAGTCTTATAATAACCACTCATTTACAAATCTTTACCAAAGATCCCTTTACTAATCTTTACAAAAGATTTAAAATCTTTACCAAAGATTCCTTTCTGATAGAGAAATTGACTACACAGGATGAGGATGGGGTCTTCCTCTCCTTCGCTTGCCCCCCCTCCTAGAAGCAGCTGCACACCCATGACTGCAGTGTGTCTATCTGGGTAGGTGGGCTTGTAAAACCACATTAGCCGGTGGATTGTACTACTCTTTGTAGACTGCAAAGTACCTTCTTTTAAACAGAAAAGCAGAGTTCAGGGAACCATCCATCACATGCCATGTTCAACTTGACCTGAAGCTCCGGTTTTTTAGAGGAATGTTGTTTTGTTGTCAGTTAACCGAAACTGGCCCAATCCTGTTAATAGATGAAGGGGTTTTCCTGCCCCTTTTATCCAAAGAATGACTTTTGTAAACATTAAAAAAAATCTTATAGTGTATGAGATTTGCTTTTCCTGGGTCTTACACAACACATGCACATGTAATGCATAACCACATTTTATTCCTGCTAGTTAAATAGCAGGAATAAAACCAGCATTAAAACAGCATTAGAACTGTTAATTTTTAAATAACTGCTATTCAAAGGCAGGGTCACCATATAGAATGGAGGATCTTCAAGTGGAGCATCGAAGAGGGAATTTAGGCAGGTTAAGCTCAACTGCCTGCAGTTAGTGGTTAAAGGTGCCGTTAAAGGGAGGTTAAAGTGGCTGTTAAAGTGGTTAAAGGGAGAATACAAAATGTTGAAGACATTGAACTAGATCCTGGGGGAGTATTCCATAAATGGGGGTCCCACAACCATAAAACCACACCTAAGTCACCACTCACTTCGGTCCAGCTTTCAAGGGGAGACTCCAACTTGTTGGGCTACTTCTTGGCATCACAGTTGGCTTGATTCTGCTCGTTCTCCAATACCTTGGCATTCTTTTTGCCGACACGCAACCTGCGCATCGCTGGCTCTAACACAGCAATATTTTCTCTTCCAGGTCTTTTGGAAACGCCAAACGCTTCACACCAGTAGCCAAGATGCTGCAGAAAGCCATGACGAGCTTTGGCAAGAAGCTGATCCGGCGGCGTGTGGTGGATCTTGCCTCAGAGGAGACCCAGTTTGCCCGCTGCCTTTCCACCCTCGACCTTATAGCTCTGGGGGTGGGCAGCACCCTCGGGGCTGGTGTCTATGTCTTGTCCGGGGAAGTGGCCATGGAGCAAGCTGGCCCTTCCATTGTGATCTGCTTCTTCATTGCGGCAGTTTCATCGGTGCTGGCTGGGCTGTGCTATGCAGAGTTTGGTGCCCGGGTTCCCAAGGCTGGCTCTGCCTATCTCTATAGCTATGTGACCGTTGGGGAGATCTGGGCCTTCACCACCGGGTGGAACCTCATCCTCTCCTATGTGATAGGTGTGTGTGCCCTTCAATTCACAGCAGCGAAGGAGAAAACTCATAAAATCCACCGAGATTGGACCCAATGAAGCCAGGGCTTACTGGTTGTGTAGCATTGAAGGAGCTTACTGGAGGGTCACCTCAGTAGGCAAAGACTTACTCAAAGTAGAACTTCCAGATTAGAAGGGGGTTCAGGGGTTTCAAGCAGCTCCTTCCATCTTGCCATTGAAGCCTGGATGGCTTCCTTAATGCCTCCTGTAGGAATGGTCAGTTCATCCACTGTCAGAAGAGATAGGGCTGCCATCCTAACACACTTTCCTGGGAGTAAGACCCATTGAGCACAATGGGGCTTACTTCTGTGTAGAAATGGTTAGGATTGCACCTAAAGCTCTCCAAGGCTGCAGTCCTAACCCTGACTTGGTCTGGCATTAGTCCTGGCACAAGTCCTGTGCTGAGGATGTTACAAAAGTGCTTTAAGTGCCCATAGATCAGCCAGGCTGTGCATGTGCACTTCAGGCCAGTCTGGACTGGGCTGCGCATGTGCAGCCTAGTGGCTGGGCCACATGTGCCCAATTCCCTTTGGGGCTGAGGTGAGGTGGGCATTTTGTTCTGAGGCCAGGGACAACAGGGCTCTAGCCTCCGGTCCCAGACTTTGGTCCCGGCGTGGCTGCCCTGATGCAAAGACCCCTGCCACAAGACCCTTCTGCCCAGTACTGTAGACCACTGCAGACATGCATCCGCCTTCCCATGCACCACAGGAATGGGAAGGTAGGTGGGTTATGCTGGTCTAAATTGGTTAGGATTGCACCCTGAGCTTGTAGGAGAGGAGGACTAACTAGTTTCAGTGGTTGACAATTTCTTTTGGCTTCAGGGACAGCAAGCGTTGCCCGTGCCTGGAGTGCAACTTTTGACAACATCATTGGTGGCCACATCTCCTCCTTCTTCCAGAACCACACAGCCTTGCACATGGAGAACGTACTGGCTGAATATCCCGACTTCTTTGCTCTCTTTCTGGTGCTGCTGCTGACAGGTGAGCTGCTGCTAGAGCATCTCTTGTGCATACCTGCCCCAGGTGCTGCAGAGATCAGTGGAGGGCTCCATCTCCTGCAGAAATTGCTCTTCTGTGCTGGGCTTTGTGCTTAAGAACTCGGGGCCAAAACTAACTCTTTGAAATGAGGAAGTTCAGTCCCAGAGAGGTGTGAAGTTGGGTTCCCCTTCCAGGATCTTGGCCTTTTGGGGAAGCCAGTGGTCCTCATCCAAGATGCTCACTTCTGTTTTGCTCCTACTCTTCAGCCTTGCTGGCATTTGGAGTGAGTGAATCTGCCCTGGTGAACAAAATCTTCACAGCCATCAATCTCCTGGTCCTTGGGTTTGTCATCATCTCTGGTTTTGTGAAGGGGGATGTCAAAAACTGGAACTTGTCCAAGGAGGATTATCAGAACCGCACTCAAGAAACCCTGAGGCCTGGAACCAAGTAAGGACCTTAAGCATGCTCTTCCTTTCACTTACTGTGTTGTGGATCAGGACCTGCAGCCATTCCCTATCCTGCTGTCAACCGCTATTGCACCTGATGCTTTGGATAACAGTCCGTAGTTATGATGTGGTTTGGCAGGGAAAGCTGCAAGTGACAGCAATGGAGTTTGGAGAGGAAGTATCAAGGGAGAGAGTCCCAAGGGTGTCATGGGGACCCCCTCCTGAGCCCCTAGGGATCTAGGGAGAGATTTGGTTGGGGTTGTTTACACCAGGAAGACATGCTCTCATTTTGACTTTTCTGAACATTGCTGCAGTGTTTGTTTGCTTATCAAATACATACATACATACATACATACATACATACATACATACATACATACATACATACTTTAATGTGCACCTTTTCCAGCCAAATTTATATTCCAAAATTGGGATGTGCATTAGATTCAATAGCACATTACATTCAAGTAAATATGGTATTTTGATTATAAGTATAGGTCAGTATTTGTTTAATAGTTTACTGTATGGAAATAAAAAATGTAGCATAAACTAAAAGTTGTATAAAGTAGTGCAATTAGTTAAAAAATAATAACAAAGCCATTGTCACATAATTCTTTGTTGCAAAATTAAATTTTGCACCTGCTTTGCTGCCACACATTATAATTGCCAGTAAATATTTTCTTCTCGAGTCTTTTAAAATGGGATATGCATTAGATTCAATGGCGCATTAGATTCAGGTAAATGCAGGTAATTTGTCTTTCCCTTTCCAGAGTGGGCGAGTTTGGCTCTGGTGGTTTCTTCCCCTTTGGCTTTGGAGGCGTCCTTTCCGGGGCTGCCACTTGCTTCTATGCCTTCGTCGGCTTTGACTGCATTGCCACCACAGGTACAGCAGCCGCTCCAGGGGGCATGAAGTGTGTGGGAGGAAGGGAGGAACTGGCATCTCTGCTTCCATGCACAACAGAAGGGAATGGGGAGTTTCAGGGCTCCCTGCTTTCCCCAGGTGGGGTCGGCCCACCGTTCCACATCAGTTGTGCTCCATGCAGACTTCCTTCCTGCCTACTGGGAAATAAGTCAAGTCATTAGCGATGCACCAAAGGACCACGGTTGGCTGCCTTCTCTGGAAGCTCTGAGTAGGGCTTCACACTGAGGATTTCGTGCATGGCTCGAGAGAGATGCGCAGTGTAAAAAGCATTGCACATTATTAACATTTTAAAAGATTTTTCTACCCAGATCAGCCGGTTTTAATTGGGAGGGGGACCATTTCTACGGCACCAGCCATGGGAGGACTTAACGGGCTCTCCTTTTGTCCCACTCTCCAGGTGAGGAAGCACGGAACCCCCAGCGCTCCATCCCCATCGGCATCATCGTCTCCCTTCTCATCTGTTTTGTGGCTTACTTTGGGGTCTCAGCTGCCTTGACCCTGATGGTTCCCTTCTTCCTGGTGAACAAGGAGAGCCCTCTGCCCGAGGCCTTCAAGGACGTGGGGTGGGAGCCTGCCCGCTATGTTGTTGCCATCGGCTCCCTCTGTGCTCTCTCTGCCAGGTAAGGGACTGAGAGGGTGGCCTTCCTGCTGGGTTTGCTGCAGACATATTGAGTTTGTGTGCCATTGGCATCCTCTTGTCCCCATTATGCAACTCCAGCACCTAACCCCAGGCCTCCTTTTCCCCTTCATCCCAGCTTGCTTGGTTCCATGTTTCCAATGCCGCGTGTGATCTACTCTATGGCCGAGGATGGGTTGCTCTTCAAGGTCCTCTCTCGAGTGCACAGCCGGACAAAGACCCCCTTAGTGGCCACTGTGGTGTCAGGCATCATTTCCGGTAAGGGGGTGTGATGGTGTGCCATTACTCACTGGTTGTGGCAGCCTGATCTTGGGCTTATGTTGGGTTCTGTTTCCTGGCAGCCCTGATGGCCTTCATCTTTGAGCTGAAGGATCTGGTCAACCTCATGTCGATTGGCACGCTGCTGGCTTACTCCCTGGTGGCTATTTGTGTGCTCATCCTCAGGTGGGTGCAGGCGCCTCTTTCCAGAGCAGACAAATCTGTGTAGGGCCTCCAAAGCCATAGCAAGATCCTATAATTACCTGGCCCTCCTTTGGCCCACACAAGGAAGGCCAATAATGGCCTTGATCTTCCCCTCGGCTTTGCTGGCAGGTACCAACCAGAGATGTTCGCCTCGAAGGACTTGGAAATGCTGGAGGTGAATGGAAGTGAAGAGGAGAAAGTCGTCATGAACCTTTCGGCCAGTGACACCCAGCCCAGTGCGCTCAAAGAGAAGTTCACCTGGGGAAGACTCTTCTGTCCTTCTGGGAACACCCCAACTCCCGTCTCGGGGCGCATTGTCTACATCAGCACCACCGTTGTCTGTAAGTGTTGGCGTAGGTGGGGTGACAACGTATGTGTTTACCCTAGCTCGGGATTTGGTGCCCCGTAGAATCAATGCTGCCCCATAGAGGCAATGCTGAGCAGTCCCAGGCAGTGTTCCAGCATACCTCAAGAGATGGTCTGAACAGCTGGGCATGCCAGGCTACTATACTCTAGTGTACCCAAACAGATTTCTAGGACGCAGGCAGGCGGGGAGGGGGCTGGCACGTACTCTGCATGCCAGAATCAGTATTTGGTTCCTTGGCAGTCAGCATCACTGTTTTTGTGCCTCCTTCCTTGTAGCCATCATGATCACTATCCTGTGTGGGATCCTGGCCCAAGAGTGGAGGGCACTCCTGGATGGCAGCATTGGCTGGGTGGTGGCATGTGCGCTTCTCCTGGGTGTGTCGCTTGTCGTCACAGTCATCATCTGGAGACAACCAGAGAGCAAGAAGCACCTCACTTTCAAAGTAAGGGCTGTGCAAGTTGGCTTTGTGTGCTTGTCTGGAAGGGGTGAAGAGAACAAATGGCGGGAGGGAGAGAGAACTGAGTGTTGTGCAGCAACGGAGTGTTGTGCATGAGTGGTGTGCAGCAACAGAGCCCTCTTTCCCGGGGACCTCATCCTGTCTCTCTTCCAGGTGCCAGCCCTGCCTCTGCTCCCCCTCTTCAGTGTCTTCGTGAACGTCTATCTCATGATGCAGCTGGATGCTGGCACGTGGGCCCGCTTCGCCGTTTGGATGGCCATAGGTGAGGTGCCTGGAACTTTGCCCATCAAGGCCTGGGTGCCATAAAAGGAAGGCTGTGGCACCTCTTGTTGTAACTGCTGCTGCCCTCCTGACTGTGGCCTTCCTTTTCCCTTCCAGGCTTTTCCATCTACTTTTGCTATGGGATTCGGCACAGTGCAGAAGGGCAGCCCCACGCAGCGGCAAACAAACCTTTGCATTCTCCTAACAACGAGCTTAGCCCAGACACAGCAATCTGAGGGGATGGTGACTTCTCTCACTGCCCCACCATCCACATCCTGCAGGTGCCCTTCGGGTCTGACCGGCTTCCTGCCCCTCCGCAGGGAGATGGAAAGATTCAGGCTGCAGTTTCTCCAGCACAGTGCAGGAAACCCCAGTCTCAGTCCCATCAGGAGGAGAAAGCACGCACTGGGCAGGAAGGGGTGCAGACCCAGGGTTTTTCCAATACCCTTGATGTCCTCCTCCCAGTGTTACTAAATGCCAACAGGCGAGGAAGCTGCCACACTCCCCTGGCACCCATATTTATTCTGCCTAGTTGTACCACCTAGAAGTTGCCTTTCTTGTGCGTGCGTGTAAGGTGTCAAGTTCAAAACTGGATCTCAGTGCCCTGTGCCTGTAAGTTTCTTTGTAACTATTGTTTGTAGAACTTTGCTAAACACATTAGTGTTTTGTTAAATTAAAACTCCAAAGGACCTTTTTTTAAAAAAAATCAACGTGACTGACTCACTTTATGATGACATTTACAATTATCTAAACTGTACAATACTGTGTTCTTCCGGTGGTTCCTCAGAAGGCATAGCATGTGGGGTTCCTACTTCATTTTGAAAATCCCACCAAGGCCCCCCAGAGATTTCTGCACCTCAGTTCTTATGAAACAACAGCAGGTGGCTGGGAGGGGAGGATCTCATGAATGTAAATCCCAGAAAGGATTAGCAAAGAGGAAAGTGTTTAAGGGTTGCCATAATTGCCTTCCACAAAATCGGGATGGGACCCTCTGTCCCTGTGAATACAATCCCCCCCAAATCAGGATCGTCCCTGTTTTGGGGGGTTATATGACAATTCTATTTAAGGGGCATGACCGATCACTGAATTCTTCACCCCCTGTAAATGTTTGGAAGAAGCAGCATGATTGAGGAGTAAGGCTGTGGCTATTCTAGTGGGGGGGGGGAATGGCAGGATGTGTGCATGCGTGTCACAGCAGTGGGGCAAGTGGTAACTTTTTTTAGGTAGAAATATTCTGTTACAGGAAAACTTACTATAGCTGGGGCCCAGGCTAGCTCTGTTCCTATAAAAGCATCCACTATTTTCATTCCTGCGCAGCTGCCACACAGCAAGTTCCTAAAGTGCCACATTATCCAGACCATCTTAATAGCCTGAGCCAAGCAGACTCTTGTGATCTTGTTAATCTTCCCTGCAGAGGCTCCTGCCCAGACTGGGAACAGAAGCAGAGCAAAAGAGGAGGCCTGTTTCTCCAGCCACACAGCAGCAGCTCTGCCCCTGTCCAAAGAAAGGGGGGCTCACTTGGAGAGGTAGAAGCTCTGGACCCTTTCAGGAATAAAGGAGCACAAGAGGGTACACATTGCCCAGCTTGGTCAGGAATAAAGCTCTCTGGGGCTTTTCCTGCTCCTGGAATGCTGAACTGAATAAAAGAAATTTCTGCTACCCAAACTTTGCCATAAAGATAGTTTAGCACCCTGCTGATGTTAATATATTACACTAACAATGGGCTCAAGCCTAACAATGTCTACTTAGAAGTAAGCCCCATTGTGTTCAGTTGGTTCACTCCCAGGAAAGTGTGTTTAGGATTGCAGCCACAATGAAATAGAAATATTTCCTCCACCTAGCCTCTAATTCAAGACAGTCTCTTCCCCCTTCCATTATTTTCTGGTCCAATTTCCAAGTGTGCTCTATAAAAAAGCAGCTCTCTAAACCTGTCCTCTAATCCCAGGGCAGGGTTTTTTCTGTCCACCTTTGCTACTGCTATCTGTTCCCTACTAACAATACCCCAAAGCCCCAGGCTTTCCTTCCAGGATCACATTTTTATTTGGCTATTTTCCTTCTCATTTGAAAGAGCAAAATGGTTCCCTGCAATCTCTAGCCATGGCTCCAAAGGAGCCACTGAGAATGTTTTTTAAAAATATTGTTTTAAATTGTATTTTATTATTGTTAGCCACCTTGGGTGCCCTTTGGGGAGAAAGATGGACTACAAATCTAATAATATAGGGGTGGGGCCAGGAAAGAATGCCAGAGTCAGAATGCCTGGCACTGTCACTCTTCCCACAAGGTGGCCTTTTTGTGCCCCATAGCAGTAGAAAGCTGGTGTTGGGCCCAATGCTAGACACCCAGCAGCCCTGAAGGGCCCATCCAGGGCTGCCTGGCTGACCAGGCTACACGCAGGTAAGGCCAGAAGGTGGCCAAGAGGCTTACATAGCCTGCTGGCACCCAGCCACGGAACAGTCAGAGGGCTTCCAGATCCTTATCTGTTGTAAATCAGTGGCAAAGAACAGATTGCAACATAAACTAATAAAGAGGCACTGGCTCCACTGTAAGAGGGGGTGAGGTCCTCAGAGCAGGCAGAAGACCTCTCAACTCAGGATACAGATAAGGCTCGATTTCCATTTGGCCCTTCCCTGCAAAGGAAAGAGTGTGCAGGGAAGGGAAGAATAATGCAAAGACCAGAGTGTGCAGATTAGGTTGCCAGAGATCATTTGCAAGGAAGGAAAATTCAGCCACAGGAGCCAGGCACAGGAGGCAACCCCAGCCAGCCTTTGTATTTTACCACTGGGCAGACCAGTTGCTTCCTTTTGCCAAGTGGGTAACTGGTGCTTTGACTGCTATTCAAGTCCAGCCATTCCATAAAAGCAGCTCAACACTATCCTCCTGCTGAGCTGAGGGCTATGGGAGGATTTGGCACAGGATTAGTTTTATAAACACTGAACACGGTTGAATTCTGCTGATGGTTCCAGCCCAGGCTGCTGCGTAATTAAGTCAACTGTTTCAGAAAGCAGGCCTCCGTCAGTCTTGAAAGACTATGGTATCGTGCTCGGCGCTGCATACGCTGCATGCGAAGCACGAAAGCCTGGGTTGGATTGTTATGGAGGATAGGCTGTTACCCAAGCAGCAAATCCCCCCTCTCCACGCCACTGAATTAGTCCAATGGAAAGGCAGAGCCAGTACGATTGGATCCAGCTGGCGTCGCAGAGCTGGGCTAAGGACAGGAGCTCACCCTGTCTTGTGGGGCCGACCCGGGTCTCGAACCCTGGCCTGCTGGTTAACAGGCACAGCGTCTTAACCTCTTGCGCCACCCAAAGCAGAGTCTCCTTATGTGCCCTGATGCAAAGCTGCTACATGATATGGTGAGTAGAAGGTAAGGATTGAGATGTTCAAAATCATGCAAGAGATGGATGGAGATGCTCTTTTCCCTTCCACAAAACACCAGGACTAGGGAAAATTGAATGTTGGGAGGGTTAGGCCACACAAAAGAAAATATTTCTGTACCCAGTGTGTAGACGGTCTGTGAAACTCCCTGCCACAAGATGTGGTGATGGCATCTAGGCTCAATGCCTTTAAGAAGGGGAAAGCCTTTTTAAAGGGTCACAAGCCATGAGGGGTGTGTATAGATGTGGACAACCGCAAAAATCCAGATGCAGGTGCCAGGGGCGATCCCTGAGGCACATATAGTGGGCCGGTGTGATACAGGAAGCTGGACTATATGGGCCTTTTGCCTGATCCTCTTATTTTGTTCTTAAGGTAAGGAAATCGCTTCAGAAACCTTTTAAGGTAAGGGAGGAAAATTTCCCAGTATTACCCCCTCAAAGGCAGCTGAAACCATCATAATTCTCTCCAACATTATCTCTGTATCAGACATGAACAGAAACTGCTCATAACTTCTGGTCACATCTAGGTGTGAAATCCTGGATTTTGTAAAATTTTGGTATCCAAAAGACATCATTTCCCCCATGGATACTGAGAGTCCACTATATTTTTAGCTAGCAGAATTTACTGAACATTGCTGGAGTAAAATTTCCTGAATATTTTTATGCCATGGGCATGGCTGGGCACCCCTGGGGCTGGGCACCACTGGACATCCCTACCAGACAGCACTTGCCCTCCCTACTGAGCACCAGTGGGCAACACCTGGCAGTAAATTGGTTCTTAGAGGGCCCTAAGATCAGAGAAGGAATATGCTTCTTAGGAAATGTGCCCAAGCTCCTGGGCACAATAAGGAAATGGGCTCGGGCACAATTAGGGACTCTGGGCCCCTTTTCCCAATTGTGGCCCAGGGGTGCCTGGGCCCCTTTCCCAATTGTGCCTGGGGGGACTGGGCACATTTCCCAGATGAGCCCAGGCATCTGGGCACATTTCCTAAATGGCAGCCAGGTTGATGGCATACTATGCTCCAAGGTAGCATGGGCTCACCCCAACCTGGGTGGCACAAGGAGGAAGGCATCGAGTTTGCTGTTGCCCGTTGGGGTCTGAGGCCAGACACAACCGTCTCCCTGTGCTGGCAGGCTAGAGCAGGCCAGCACAGCCTGCGGGAGACAGCGGCCGAGAGTCACCCACAAAATGTGCCGTGGTCTCTGGGTGGACTGACAGTGGCAGTCGCAGGCAGCTGCGAGGACTGCTGGTATTTACAATGCGTGCAGGCGTTGGCATCGGGCAGGAGCCAGGGCTGGGACGCCCCTATCCAGAGGACCCCATGATAGGCCCTCCAGTGGGTCTCTCAGAGGCACAGTGGGATGCGGTTGATGGTTGGCACAACCCTCCCTGTGCCCTCTCCATGGAGGCTGTAAGCGGGGGCCTTGTAGGTAGGTGCTGATCAGTCAGTCTCCAGGGATTAATCTTCACAATCTTGAAAGTTAAGTTCTCCAATATTAAACGACAATCTTCAATGTTAAATTATCAACAAAAACACATTGCACCCCTTTTCTCTCCTGAGGGGTTAAAATTGGTTCTAAAAATGGGTTCTTAGTGGATGCTTACATAATGGAAGGAATAACCTCTCCAACATTTCACACTTTAGGTCTGGTGGTTTTTGCTGGGGGGTGATGAGTCAAGGCTGTGGGTAGCGCAAGTGGTTAAGACGCTGTGCCTGTTAACCAGCAGGCCAAGGTTCAAGACTCGGGTCAGTCCCACAAGACAGGGTGAGCTCCTGTCCTTAGCCCAGCTCTGCGACGCCAGCTGGATCCAATTGTATTGGCTCTGCCTTTCCATTGGACTAATTCAGTGGCGTGGAGAGGGGGGATTTGCTGCTTGGGTAACAGCCAATCCTCCATATTAATCTATCCAGGGCTTCGTGCTTTGCATGCAGCGTATGCAGCGCCGAGCACGATACCATAGTCTTTCAAGACTGACGGAGGCCTGATGTGTCAATGAGTCAGTGACTGTTCAATATATAGATAAAACCACAGATGGATGACTTCTAAACTCAACTAGCATCTTCTCCTGCCCCCCACCCCGGACTTTCAGAAGTTCCCAGAATTAGGCAACCTTAAGACATTTCCAACCTTTGCACAGCTAATGCCAGCAAAGGAGGTCAAGAGTGGCAGAGAGGAGAGGGGCAGAACAACCAGCTTAAGGAGATGCGGCCTATCCTACAATCCAGAGTAACTACAGGAGGACGTAAGAGGCACTTACTCAGAATTACGCTGTGCATTTCCCATAGGTGGCACTGTAACATCAGTGTAAAAGGTCCTGTAATTACTCTGGATTGTAGCCTTCTCCCCTTTTCCTCCCTGGAAACTCACAAAGACCAAGGAGACAGCCACAGTTTATTATGACATTTAATATAAAAGAATATAAGTAGGACAGGTAGGAATATAAGTAGTATATAAGCAGGAATATAAGAAGTGTAGATTCTTCATCTGTTCTATCAGAGGCTTCCACGCAGAACTTCAGCCTTCTTTCTACCACATGTAGATGGGTAGAGGAGATGGGGGGAAGGTCAACAGAAGGACCTCTGGTTAAAAGTGCTCTGTGTGCTGCCACAAGGTAAAATTTCAGTTCTCACCAGGCACAGTTTCTTAAAAAGAAAGGATTAATACACAAAGTTGGGGAGTGGCAGCCTCTGAGCACAACAGCATCAGGCCCCCAATTGCCTGCCAGTTGCACAAGCAGTTTAAGCCTTCTTCTGGTAATGACTGAATTACCCATCCAACTTTCAGAGACCACGTGAACCATACGGTGAATAACCATTAGAATTTCCTCTACCAATAGCGACTGTTTTGAGGACTGCATTGCCCCATAAAGGGGAAGCCCCCAGCAATGCAAAGAATGGGAGGGAAAGTACCTTTTGTTTCAGCGTTTATCTCCTTCCATCACGCTGTTCAGCCTCCGATTCTCTTCAATAAGCTTCCGATTCTCTTTGATAAGTTTCTGATTCTCTTTGGCAAGCTGGTGACACTTAATTTTAAAAAGGGCTGTGTTAAGCATCTGATCTCCTAAGAGACATTCCCGCTTTTTTCAACCATGCAGGTTTAACCCACTTACTACATTCTGGGTCCATGGCACCCAGCAGGAAATCAGTGTTGTGTTTTTTAATGGAATTTATTATTATTTGGTAAGAACTTGTTATTATAGGATAAGAACTTGTTATTATTTGATAAGAACTGCTACTTTGATAGTTATAAATCCAAAAACACGAATTTTATGAAATTACAGTGGTGCCTCACGTAACAAATTTAATTTGTTCCGGTGGCATGTTTGTTATGTGAAACATTCTTTACGTGAAGCGGATCTTGTTAAATGAGGTACCGCTGTGCTTGTAATGAAACACCAGCGCATCTTACCAACTGCCAACGAGTGTGTTTGTTACATGAAGCACAGTTTGTTACGTGAAGCAGAATCCTAGATTAATTTTTGTTTGTTACATGGAACATACTTTGCGTGAGGCGTTTGTTATGCGAGGTACCACTGTATATATTTTGAATTTGCATACCATAGAACAGGGTCCATTGGACCATGAAAGCAATCGGTAATACACAAACAATGCTTTTGGATTTATAACTGTCTAATTAGCAGTAAAAAGTCATGTTCTTATCAAATAATAATAAATTCCATTAAAAAACACAACACTAACTTCCTACAGGGTCCCATACTAAACTTGATGCAACATTTACTCATTATATGTACCAAACGATAGTACAGGGTCCATTGGACCCTGGGAGTGATTGGTGATAAAAAAATAAGTGAGTAATAAGAGGGTTAAGTGGTCATCTGAATGTCTATGAGCCTTTTTATTTTTAAAGTTTAAGGTGCCTGTGGCTCTGATGTGTTCTGCACAATCACATTTGTGACCCCAGCACATGATAAAAGTATCTTTAAAAATGTCTTAAGTTCTCTCAGTGTTGAATCCCCACCACAATCAAGAGCCACCATGCGGAGGCTCAGGACATGGCAGGGGACACTAGCCAAGATCAACCCTTTCTTCCACATACTTAAAAATTTAAGTATGTCCACCCTACAGGCCTTACCTGTGGGCAAGATGCAGCAGGTCTACTTGGCAGAGTGGTACTGGGGATCTGCCCAGCATTCAGCAAAACTCCACATGCAGGCTTCTCACTGTGAACTAATATGACAGAAGGGGTTCTCAGTCTGTTCCCACACAAGCCAGCATGCTCCAACCACCTCCCACTTCCAAAGTGGGGTATACTCAAAAAAATCTACATTTCCTAGCTAAGGCTGGGTTATTTCCCCCATATTGCTCATTCCCAAAGGGGGGGGGGACTTTAAAGGGTTGCTGTGTAGAGATTTGTAAAAGTATTTGGGTTGCTACTGCCCTCTGATGGAAACAAGCCACTGCTGCACATTGTTGGGTATCTAAGATCACAAGCCTAACCATGTCTACTCAAAAGTAATTCCCATTGTGTCCAATGGGTCTTACTCCCAGGAAAGTGTCTTTAGGATTGCAGCCTCGGGTAGCCACATCATCCAGCTGGGGAGTATATATTATTTTGCTTAGCAACAGCCGCTGTTATAGCAAGCTGTAGCTGGCCTCTCCCACTTGGTTAAAGTACAGGCACCCCCTATTTATTGGACAGTTTAGGGGACCAAAAAACTGTCCAGAAGTGAAAAATGTTAAGTGAAACCCAGTCTTTTATAGCTTGCAAATACAAAACGGCCACCAAAAAGACATACATTTCACTTGCAAAAGCCTAAATACATATTTGTTAACACCTAGCAAAACACATCACTACATAAAATGGGGAAAGGAAGGTGTGGGCAATTAATACCTTAGAAAGTCATAAGCAGGGGTGTCCAACACGTGGCCTGGGGGCCGCATGCTGCCCAGGATGAGGGTGGATGTGGCCCTCCTGCAAAGCTGGCCACCATCATTGGAAAAAACTGCCTTTGTGGCAGCAGCCATTTTCAAATTTTGCGTGCTTCTCTGCGCGCTGTGCTGGGCGGCTGCCACAAAGCTGGTCTGGGCTGCCTGGATCCTCCCTCTACCTGCCTCCTGGCACTCAGAGCGCTTCAGGCCCCTGCAGACCTTGCAGCGCTCACCCACCCGCATCCCAAAAGCAGCTTCAGCCTCTATCCCAGCTGCTGCCTGCTGCCCTTAAGACCTACTCAGAAGTAAGCCCCATTAAATTCAATGAGACTTACTCCAAGGTTAAAAAGTGTAGGACAAAATATAGGACATCCTACATTTTGTCCTATATTTTTTTTAAAATGTTGTTATTATTTATGTGCAGCCCAAACCAACTCATCTTCTTCCAATGCGGCCCAGGGAAGCTAAAAGGTTGGACACCCCTGGTCATAAGGAAATAATAACAGTTCGATCACCATGTCACATGCAAATCAACATTCAGGGAAGGCTATTCAGCCTTTAGACCAGCAGAGGTTGAAAGAGTGAAGCATGTGTTGAAAGAATGAGACTAAAAATTCACTTCTGATAGGCAAAACCTTTCAAACTTACTTTTTCCTGGGCAGGATCTCTTTGCAGCCAACTGCTTCTGCGGTGAGGCACCCTTGACTGACTGCCTCTCCAAGGGACGCTTTTTGTTGGTATTATTACCTCCAGCTGCTGAAACAGAAGCACTCTTATTTCCAGACCAATCCATTCCTCCATTAAAATGTGTTTTATGTGATGGCTGGTTTTAGAGAACTGTACCTTAGATTATAAAAATAATCTGTTAACGTTATCGCAGGTTGTATTGTAGCCCAGACTCAGTAACGCAAAGGAGAAAGCAAAGCTTCCTTACAAGAGAGCAGCAGTTTCCAAACTAGGACTCACTTTCTCAAAGGATTCTGTTGTGACTTGCTCAGTTTTACGAGACTAAAGAAGTCTCACCATAACAGCTGCTCAAACCACCGTTTTTGATATTTTTTACTATGGTGGGGAAGCATCTTCTGAAACACTTGTTCAATTCTATGTTCACCAAATCAGGATCATTCTGGTGGTCAAACGGTTTGTAGCCCAGACCCATCCAAAAGCCAGGCCTGCTCACCTGCACGAACTGGGAGCTTTGATCCTGAAGATGTAAGACTGCTCTGAAACCCAGGTTGCCTGCAGGGTATGGAAGATGGTTGAACTGTCCTCTTGTTGGAGGGCAGTTCTACTGGGCCGGTCCTTTTGTCAGGCATCTACAAGACAAGCTAAACATCAGACATAATTCCAATAGTTGACTCAATTCATTTACAGTTGTTACCCCAGATCCATGGATCTGGTTTCTAGAATTCATAAATCCCCTACAGAGCCTATGCTTTTATTATGTTAACCCTCCTGTCATTGTCTGCTTAGTGTTTCTGGAGGGCAACTATATCAGAAGCTATCCAAACAGGTTTCTCTTCATGGATGCTTGTTAGTACTTTGCAAGTGTTTGAATATGTTGCAGAATAACAGCAAGTGCTGTCCAATAAGTGTAGGGTTGCTATCAAGAGGGATGGGGGGATTTTTGTACTTTTCTCCACTCCTGAGCACAATAAGAGAGCAGCTGACAATCTTTTCTATGAGCATCCCCCAAGCCAAGGGTAGCACTGCGTCACAGCACTCTGGCTTAGACTGCAATCCAAAACACACTTTCCTGTAGCTTCCAAGTCATGAGAAGTTCTAGTTCCTCTTTATTCTGCATTGGTGAGACCTCACCTTGAGTCCTGTGTTCAGTTCTGGGCACCTCACTTGAAGAAAGATGCAGCCAAACTGGAGCAAGTCCAGAGGAGAGCGACAAGAAGGATCAGTGGGGTGGAAGGGAAGCCCTACCAGGAAAGGTTGGGGGAACTTGGGATGTTCAGCCTGGAGAAGAGGAGGCTGAGGGGAGACATGATTGCCCTCTTCAGATCCCTGAAGGGCTGTCATAGGGAGGAAGGGGCCAATTTGTTCATAGCTGGTTCTGAAAGCAGAACTAGAACCAATGGGTACAAACTGCAAGAGAGGAGATTCCGGCTGGAAATCTGGAAAAAATTCCTGACGGTGAGGGCGGTTCAGCTGTGGAACAGACTACCAAGGGAGGTGGTGGACTCTCCCTCACCGGGGGTCTTCAACCAGAGGCTCCACCAGCACCTGTTGGGGATGCTCAGTCTAGGGGGATTTCCTGCTACAGGCAGGGGTTGGACTAGATGACCCACTAGGTCCCTTCCAACTCTATGATTCTATGAGTAAGACCTATTGAACACAATGGGGTTTACTTGCGAGCAGACATAGTTAGGCTTGTGCTCTTGTGCACACACAAACTATAGCTTCTCATTGGTGTAATGTGGGAGGGGAAGCAAGCAGCAGGACTTCCAAGGGTGTCCAAACTTTTTGGCAGGAGGGTTGCACCATCTCCCTGACATTGTGTTGGGGCTGGAAAAATGCTTTGCAGGCGCGTGTGCAGAGCGGGCTCCGTACCTGGCTCTTTGCAGCAGGTGCTCCTGCACTCTCCTGCCTGGCTGTGCTTACAGGACTAGAGCCAGTGAGGAGGGGGCTCCTCTTCCAGAGGCCACCCTGAGTGGAAGCAGCTTTGGAAATGGGAACAGGGGCCTCCACGGCTGCCAGCCTCTTCCTGCCAGGTCCGCCTTGCAAGGGAGGCAGGGGGGCCCCGAGGGGAGCCCTGCGGAGGCTGGGCCTTGGAGGGTGCGTCGCCTCCTCCTGCTGCTGCTCTGGAGGAGGTGGGAAGAAGTCTCTGAGGGGTGTGGAGGCCTCGATGGGCACCAACTCAAAGGTCCTGTGGCGGTCTTCCAGCGTGTCCTCCAGCCGCGTGAAGGTCAGGCCTTCAGAGGAGAGCTGCACGGAGGCCTCGCAGAGGGAGGGCTCCCTCACGTAGGTGCGGTTGGAGGGCGCAGGGTCGGGTGAAGGCGGCGGCTTCTCCGAGGAGCCGGGCAGGGGGTCTGTCATGAAGGACCAGGAGGATTCCAGGGGGGTGAGAGTCTCGGCCTCCACTGTGAAGGGGTGCTGTCCAGGGGTGGGTGGCGCCCGGCGGGTTCCGCATCCTCTCCCGCCTCCCTGGCCCAGCTGGAGGACGATATCGTCGCACTCGCGGGCAAAGAAGCTTCGGTAGAGGACTCCGGGGGTAGGCGGAGGAGGGCTCTGGGGCCGCTCCTCATCTTCGGGGCTCGGCCCCAAGGCGGGCGCAAGGAGCGCCGCAGGGAAGGGCTCAGACATCTTGCCCCGCTGCTGGCGCAGCAGCGTCCACACGCTACGATTTCACACTCCGCGCTCTGCTCCCATTGGTCCTCTCTCCGCCAATCAGAAGCGACCGCGAGACAGCCCTCCGCCAATCAGGGGCGCTCTAAAACCAGTCTCCACCAATCAGGAGCGCGCACGTGACCGCCCCCCCCCGCTTTCAGGAGAGACGCCAACGTTCAGGAGGGCACGTGACCTCTCTCCACCAATCAAGAGAACGCACGTGACCTGGATTAACCAATCAGGACAGAGCGCGTGACTGCATCGTTTTCTAGATGTACGAAAAGGGTAGATTCAGCGGTAGCAGTTTTTTCTTGCCCCTTCAGGCAGAGGGGGAGCCCAGCGGCCGAAGCAGAGAAGCCTCCCCTTCGTTGCTTCCGCCCAGGAGGCTGCGAAAGGCCTGAGTAAGCGAAGACCCGGGTTGTGTTACTCTAGCCTTTTCCTAGCTCTACGATTTCACCGCTGTCCGATGTCATGACTGCGCATGCGCAGAGGCGAACCCCGGACCATGGATACGGGTCCGAGTTATGCAGGGCCCGAAGGGGCCGTGACTGAGTCATGCGCGTTCCGGGGCGGGAGCGTTCCAAGGCCCGCCAGAGGGCGCTGCTGGCGTGCAGGTTCCCGGGCGGGGGTCGAGGGGCGGCCCCGCAACCTGTATGGCTGTGAGGCGCTGCAGGGCGGGGGTGGCGGCGGCGCAGCTGCGCAGGTTCCGGGGCGGCGCCATGTATTGCGGCGCGGCGGCTTCGCTGAGGAGAAGGTGGCGGCAGCGGCGGAGGCGAGCCAGGCCCAGCCATGACGGAGGCCACGGTGGCCGACACCAGGCGCCTCAACTCCAAGCCGCAGGACCTCACCGACGCCTACGGGCCCCCCAGCAACTTCCTCGAGATCGACATCTTCAACCCGCAGACCGTGGGCGTCGGCAGGGCCCGCTACACCAGCTACGAGCTCCGCATGAGGGTGAGGGCGGGGCCTGGGCCGGGAGGGCGGGGCCTGGGCCGGGGGGGCGGGGCTTCTGGGTGGCGCAGGGCCGGGGGAGGCCGAGCACCTCCTTTCCACACTGCACCCCTTCCTCGAACCACGCCCTCTCTCCAGGCTACGCCCACACCCTCGAGCCACGCCCGCACACTCAAACCACGCCCCTTTCCCCAGGCCACGCCCACCACCGCCCTTTTGGGATTGGATTTGGGCACTGCAAGAGCAGGGGGAGTCTGAGCAGGAGCCTTCTCCTTGGCCACGCCCATTCCGTAGACCACGCCCTCTTCGTAGACCACGCCCACCACCCTGCTTTTCGGGTGCTGCTGGGGGAGCCTGAGTTTCAGCCTTCTCTGCACCTCGCCCCTTTTCCCAGACCACCCCCTCTTCTGCCCCGCCCCTCTTCCCAGACCACGCCCTCTTCTCAAGCCACGTCTCTTTTCATAGGCCACGCCCACCACACTAAGTGCTTAGGCGGAGGGAGGAAGAAGATTGACAGCCTTCTCAGCCACGGCCTCCTAAGCCACGCCCACGTCACAGGCCACACCCTCAAACCACTCCCTTTCTTAAGCCACGCCCACCACCCCAGATTTTGGGGCTGGGCTTGGGCACTGCACAATGCATGGGAGGGCTGTGGAAGTGCCTTTTCCATAGGCCACGCCCCTTCCTTGAGCACACCCTTTTCCTTAGACCACACCTCTTTCTTGGACCACACCCTTTTCCTTAGGCCACACCCCTTCCTTGAGCACACTCTTTTCCTTAGGCCACACCCCTTCCATAGACCACACCCCTTCTTTGAGCACACCCTTTTCCTTAGGCTACACCCCTTTCTTGGACCACACCCTTTCCCTTAGGCCACACCCCTTCCTTGAGCACTTCCTTAGGCCATACCCCTTTCTTGAGCCACACCCCTTTTCCTTAGGCCATGCCCCTCAGGCCACACCTTTTTTCCTGAGCCACACCCTTTCCTCAGTTGACACCACTCAAGCCACTCCCCTTTCAGAGGAGTCCCTTGGGGGGGTTAGGAGAGGGTGGATCCGTCATCTTGGCATCTGTCCCTGGACATTCCTTGGTGTAAGTGTCATTGAACACAATGGGGCTTACTTCCGAGTAGACGTGCTCCGGTGTCACAGTGATGTCACATCCAGGTAATTTTGACCGGGGATCCTGGATGGGTTTTTAAGCCTGAAAGAGCTGGAACGCCCTGGTGGCGTATCCAGAGGGGGTGGAGCAGTGGGTCTTGGAGGGAGCCTCACCCCTTTGGAGCCATTCCTGGCGGGGGAACAAAACGGAGCCATACAGATTTGAGTGCCAGCTGATGGCACCAGTGCCCAATGCACGTGCCGAGAGCTCTGCACATGTGCAGTAGGCTCAGGACGCTCCTGGCTGGCTCACTGCACATGCCTGGGATTCTGGGCACATGCACTGGGCACCGGTGCCATCAGTTGGCACTTGCTGACAAAAAGGTTCACTTCCACTCTCCTTTGGCAAGGAATTCTAGAGATTAGCATAAGGTGCTTAGTAGAGCTTCACTGGATCAGGCCAAAGACCCAAATACTCCAGCTTCTTGCATGTCACATCCTGTGGCAAGGAGTGCCACAGATTAACCTAAAAAGCTAAGGAGTGTTCTGCAATCAGGCCACAGATCCATCTACTCCAGCTTCTTGCATGTCACATCCTGTGGCAAGGAGTGCCACAGATTAACGCAAGAAGCTAAGCAGAGCTTGGGTGGATCAGGCTAAAGGCCCATCTACATCAAATCCTGTGGGAAGGAGTGCTATCAAATTAACATGAGTAGCGCTCTGCCACAAGCCTATCTACTCCAGATCCTTTCATGTTGTATCTTGTGGCAAGGAGTACCACAGATTAACAAAGATCTCTGCTGGATCAGACCACAAACCCATCTCGTCCAGCTTCCCACAGTGGCCCACCAGATGCACACAAGATAAGAATATAAGGAACAGCTTGAGAGACCTGCCTAGGATGACCCAAGACAACCCGGGTCTGAGGTTTCCAGAAGGGTCTCCATTGGGTTTTGTGTGATTTATCATAGTAAAGCCAGTGAAGTGTTCTTGGCTCAGAGGAAGAGCAGCAAATGTTCTCCCTGTTATCCTGTGACGGGGCAGGCAGCGGAGCTGAAGCAGCACCTTTTGAAGGAGGTGCCAAGTAACACCTTCTTCCCTACAGACAAATCTGCCCATCTTCAAGCTGAAAGAGTCCTGCGTGAGGCGACGATATAGTGACTTTGAGTGGCTCAAGAATGAGCTGGAACGTGACAGTAAGGTGAGTGCTCGGGAAAGGCTGGTGGAGGTTGCCTTCCTTTGAGCCGGCAGGGCAACGAGGGGCTGATCTCTGCTCTCTTAGATTGTAGTGCCGCCACTGCCTGGAAAAGCCTTGAAACGCCAGCTTCCTTTCCGAGGAGACGAGGGCATTTTCGAGGAGTCCTTCATAGAAGAAAGAAGACAGGGCTTAGAACAGTTCATAAACAAGTAAGGGCTTTTGGATCAGAAGTGATGTGTTGTAACATTAAATGTAAAGGTAACGGTATCCCCGCAGATTAACTGCTAGTCGTGTCCGACTCTAGTGTGTTGCTCATCCCCATTTCTAAGCCTTTACAGCCAGTGTTATCCAAAGACACTTCTGTGGTCTTGGGGCCGGCATGACTATATGCCAAGGTGCACGGAACACTGTAACCTTCCCACCTGGGTGGTACCTATTTATCTACTTGCCTTTAAATGCTTTCAAACTGCTAGGTTGGCCGGAGCTGTGCTAAGGACTGGAGCCCGTCTTGTGGGACTCAGGTCTTGAACCCTGGCCTGCTGGTTAACAGGCATAGTGCCTTAACCACCTGTGCTACCTCAATTATGACATAATGGGTGCCATATTGTGGTACAGGCAGTAGTGACACTGGCATTCTTCTCCAGTTGGCGACAATGCTGCTGGTCTATCTGCATAGGTTGGCAGAAATGGGTTTTTAAAGTAGGTGCAGCCTGCCACCGTTGCTGCTGCCCACAGGGTTGAGTACTAGCTAGTCTTGACTTAACTGTCTCACTATTGATTCTTTCCCTCGGGATCTTGGGGATTGGGGAAGAAAGACTGGAAACTCTCAGAACCATTGGCATCCTCATAGTTGCAATCTGTGGCTCCTCTACTAGTACAGGGTGACCTTATGGCCCCCTTTCCAGGACATAGCCTGGATTTTAGATTCCTGTCCTGGGAAAAACTTTGATGTCCTCCTTTTCCTTGTAAGTGGGCAGTATGTAGCTGTGGGTGGTGCAAGTGGTTATGATACTGTGCCTGTTAACCAGCAGGCCAGGGTTCGAGACTCTGGTCCCCACAAGACAGGGTGAGCTCCTGTCCTTAGCCCAGCTGTGCGATGCAGCTGGAACCCATTGTATCATCTCTGCCCTTCCATTGGACTATTTCAGTGGCATGGAGAGGGGGAATTTGCTGCTTGGGTAACAGCCTGTCCTCCATATTAATCTACCCAGGCCTTTGTGCTTCGCATGCAGCATCAAGCACGATATTTACGGGCCAATATTTATGTGCAATAAATTTCATCTAATAGTTTTATGTTTATTGAGTTTAAGCACATGAATCTGAGGGAGCATGTAAGAGACATTTACGTCAATGTAGTTACGACACCACCTAGTGAAAACCTATGGGGAATTCATAGAGCAATCCAGAGTAAATTGTTCTTATGTCGGAGCCATGACTCCCTGTAATTATTCTGGATTGCACCCATCATCTCCCAGCAGGCAGATGAGAGTTTTATGGATCCAAGTGTTTTATGAATCCAAGTGTTTTATGTTTTATTTTGTCACGTCCTACATTTTTCTTGGATGTCCTACATGGGGGGCTAGTCCTCCATTTCAGTTATGGCATATAGCCACCCTAATACAAAACAAAACCATTGGCAGTGGTGTTATATCCAGTGGTTCAGGAGCAGGGCAAATATGACAACTCTTTTCTGAACTGGGGCCTTGGAGAGGCGTTCAGAGTTTCTCCACTGTCTAGAATGAGTCCTTATGCCTGTTCAGAGACTCCAGGGTAGGGTTGCCGTAGTTCTGTTCCACAAAATGTGGACTGTTCCTGTTTTCTGGGACATACGGCAACCCTATTCCAGAAAGATGGGCAACCAAAATCTGTGGGCCCCCTGCTATCTCCTGTAAAGGAGGGAATGGGCTTCTTGGGAAGAGCTGACTGACATGCAGCTTTTTCTATAGTATTGGACAGCATACTGGTTTTAAATTGCTAGCCTGACAGCCCCTGCTTGTTTCTTGCAGAATCGCCGGACACCCACTGGCACAGAACGAGCGCTGCTTACACATGTTCCTGCAAGAGGAGACCATTGATAGGAATTATGTCCCAGGGAAAGTCCGCCAGTAGGGGAGTTGGGCATTCTCCACTTTCTCTCTCTCCTCCCCCTGCAAAAATGACATTTATTTTTACACTGTCTCTTCTGAACAAGCTCTTTCTCTCGATCTCCCCACCTGTCCAGTGTTACCTGCTATGCCGTCCTACCCCCTTCTACCCCTTTATTAGGCAGCAGTGTTGAGTTCTGTTGGTCTTTGGTCGCCACCTAAAAGGTGAGAACCTGTGATGGCCTGCACCAGTTGATGGGCAAAGCGCTTCCTGACACTGAGCAGGGAGCCAGTATAAGGCATTGTGGCATGCATCAAAATGGCCTCTTTCCCTCTTTTGTGCAGAGAGATGTGGAATTCTCAAGCCTTCCATCTTCCCTTCCTTGGGCACCCATTATTTTTGTGCAACTGCCATCTGTTGGCAGTTGGTCTTGAGGCTCCTGGTGCAGAGGTTGCATTCTGGTGGTGCCTGCTCCTTTCCCCCAATGGTTGTGACACTTCAATGTGTGGGGTCTCCTCTACCTGCTGGGAGGATTCTGTAGACCAGAAGCACCTTGGACACTCTGCTGGCAGGAATGATCGCCCATCCTGCTGCATTGTGGATCTTCTCTCCCCCCATCTCTTGTGTAGTTAGCTGTCCCTTGGAACCACTCTGGATCTCTGGAGAGCCAGAGGTAGACTCTCTCCCCAAGGCATGCGACACCTTTCCAAATGCGGCTAGCCAGAAGACTCCCTAAAAATAGGCAAAGCACTTGTGGCTTCTTGGGTAGGAGAACCCTGGCAAATGAAGCTACTCGTATTTTTTGGTAAGCTCCTTGGCCCTGAAGGCTGCAGAGCAGTGTTCCTTAAGGCTTAAGCCTTATGAAGTTGAGGTGTGGAGTAAAATGGCCAAAGTGGAGGGGTGCCTGACATACAGCTCCTGTTAACAGATGCCTCCATCAGGGCTTGTCTGCATCCATGTGAGTTTACAATGTAAACTTCACTGTTATTTAAATTTATTTAATATATTGATTGACGTCCTCTCGGTGGTGAGGGATGCTGCGTATGCTATTTGAGTCGCCTCTTTAGTTGGATTTCCTTCATTCCAAAAATTGTCTTGCAGTTGGGGCTGGGGGTGGGGATGGATTGTCAACCCAAGCAGTAAAGCAACTTGGAAGAAGTTATTTTCCTGTGCTTGGGATGGGCAAACAACTGTGCCATGGAGAGGAGTCAGGAATGTGTGTATAAATATATGTAGGGAGGGGAGAAGCAGGCATTCACTACCCACCAGTGAGGCTGGTGGAGAGCAGGAACAGCTCTCCTGAAGGCTGCCAAAGCAACTGCGCTGATGAAGAAGCTACCTCTGCCCAAGTGGGTCTCATCTGCTGCTGGAGAGGTGCTAACATTTCTCTTGGAAACAGCCCCCTGCCGCTTCCTGGATCTGCAATAGCTCTGGTTTTTTTAAAACTTCTTCCTTGGTGTGCAAGTCTGAGGATCAAAGGCTCTTGCTGCTGTACATATATTCTGATGTGGGGCTTATAATTCAGCAAACTATGTCTTCAGTTTACTGTCTAATGTAACGTCCAAGATTTGTTCATATTAAACCACTGTGAAGCCAACATGTCTGTGTGCTCTTATGTACCTTTGGCTGGGATGGGGTGGGGGGGTCACTGCAGCTGTGCAAAGCCACAGGTTTCATATCAAATATCATTTGAGGCTGGCTTGCGTATCCTGCCAATATTGGGTTTCCCCAGCTTTTTTATAGCACAGATAAAGTGTGATCGTTCTGTTATCAGTGGGACCTCAAAGAGCTTTGCTTTGTTGCGCCATAAGGTGGTGCCCGAACTCCCCCAGAGCATGTGTGCGAAGCCCTGTTGTGCCACTCTTGTGTTTCTTCTTTCCTTTAAGGTGGCTATTGGTGTTGATAATGAATGGCTGAAAGAGCTCCAGTTGGGTGCCTCCGTTCACAGCAAAACTCAAGCAAGGACAGAAGGAAGGAAAAGGTACTTTTTCAAGCAGGCCTCTGTCAGTCTTGAAAGACTATGGTATTGTGCTGTGCTCTGCGCTGCATTCGCTGCATGCGAAGCACGAAAGCCTGGGTTGGATTGTTATGGAGGATAGGCTGTTACCCAAGCAGCAAATCCCCCCTCTCCATGCCACTGAATTAGTCCAATGGAAAGGCAGAGCCAGTACGATTGGATCCAGCTGCATCGCAGAGCTGGGCTAAGGACAGGAGCTCACCCTATCTTGTGGGGCCGACCCGGGTCTTGAACCTTGGCCTGCTGGTTAACAGGCACAGTGTCTTTACCACTTGCGCCACCCATGCCCACTTTCTCAAGAGTGTTGCAGGAAATCCAGGGAGCAGCAAAATTCCCTTTTCTGAATGAGTCAAGCCTGGCAGGGCCATGATCTTGTTTCCAGCTCAGAAGGGGGCAGCACCGAGCAACAGCTGAGGTTGCAGGATCCTGAGCAGAACAAGACATGCTTTTATTCTGTGTTAGCAAAAACAATCCAGCTTCCTTTGCAGCAGTAACAACACTTGGGAAATGTAGGGCACAATCCAGAGTAACTATGGGAGCACATAAGAGACATTACGTGCACCCATAGTGAAAACTATGCACCACCTAGTGAAAACATGGGAAATTCATATTGCAATCCAGAGTAAATTGTTCTTACTCCAGAGCAAGGACTCCCCGTAGTTACTCTGGATTTCACCCATAGTCTCAGTGTCATGTAAGAAAAGATGGAAAAAGGTTGTGTTGCCTGAGCAAACCTAGTTATCCTTCACAGCGTGGAAAACTTCCAGCCCAGTGATTTCAATTTTTTTTGTGCCAGGACTCAGATGCTAAAAATTTTGGCACCAGGATTGAAAAAACATTAGAAGGACATATATAATATTATGGGACTTAGGCCACAATCCTAACCATGTCTACTTAAAAGTAAGCCCCATTATGTTCAATGGGGCTTACTCCCAGAAAAGTGTCTTTAGGATTGCAGCCTTCAGCCACCAGGCTTACTCCAAAGACACTGCAAACCTAGACACTTTGTACGGCTCCATTCTGCTCCCCCTGCCTGGAACAGCTCCAAAGGGGTGAGGCTCCTAGACGCTGGGAGTAAGCCCTAGAGTAAATCCTAGACACTGCAATCCTAAAGACACTGCAATCCTAAAGACACTGGCTTACTCCCAGGAAAGTGTCTAGGACACTTTCCTGGGAGTAAGACCCATTGAACACAATGGGGCTTACTTTTAAGTAAACATGGTTAGGACTGTATTCTTAGAAATGGAGAAATTATTCACATTAATTCCAAAAACTGATGCATTTCTATTCAGGTAACGCTAATTCATGAATGATTTAAAGTTTTTAACTTTTCCATTTCTCTCCTTAAAATCTGGTATCTAAAATCTTTGCTGTTAGGAGGCA
This sequence comes from Cryptoblepharus egeriae, assembly GCA_030015325.1. Taxonomy (NCBI): domain Eukaryota; kingdom Metazoa; phylum Chordata; class Lepidosauria; order Squamata; family Scincidae; genus Cryptoblepharus; species Cryptoblepharus egeriae. The sequence goes on from JAREYC010000016.1 coordinate 1,195,593, forward strand.
TTGATTAGGGTTCATTTCTGGGTTTCCATGTTGGGGGGGGGTGTCTCATCAGGGGGGACTCTGGAAGTTACAAGCCAGTGTGGTGCTGTGATGTTACTGGTAGTGACATCACTGGCAGTGCCACCATGACATCACTGTAACATTATTGACGTGAGATGCATCGCGAGCCCTTTTGGATTTTCTTTGTAAACTGCTCAGTGAACTTTTTAGTTGTAAAGCAGTATATAAATACTATAGAATGGATAGATAGATGGTTGTGTGACATCACTGACGTTGGGTGACATCAACGCACCATCCTGACATGACATCACATCAACAGGTGACATTGTGACATCACTGTAACATCACTGAATGGGTGACATCAATGTGACATCACTTGCATTGAGTGACATCAAGACACAACTCTGACATGTGACATCACTGGTTATCAAGTGACCTCACTGTGACATCACTCAGTGAGTGATATGACATTACTGACATGACATCAGCATTACATGACCTCCATCACGTGACTTCATGACATCACTCTGAGTGACCTGACACCACTGCATTATGACACTGACGTGACATCAGCATCACATGACCTCATGACATCACTGCCATCACATGACTTCATGACATCACTGGCATTATGACATCACTGACGTGACATCAGCATCCCATGACATCACTGTCATCACATGACTTCATGACATCACTGTGACATCACTGGCATTATGACATCGCTGACGTGACATCAGCATCACATGACATCACTGTCATCACATGACTTCATGACATCACTGTGACATCACTCTGAGTGACATGACATCACTGGCATTATGACATCAGTGTGACAGTGACATCACTGCTGTCACGTGACCTCAGGACATCCCTGCCCTGGTCCTTCCAGCTGGTCCTTTTATGTTACAGCACAGCCTTCTGTGTGGGCGGGGCCTTCCCTAGTGGAGCACCCTGATTGGCCGCCCTCTTGTTGACGTCACAGAGATTGGCCCGAGTCGCGCTGCATGCTGGGAGGTGTAGTTTCCCGTGGCCTCGCCGCGCCGTACTACGTTTCCCGGGATGCAGTTCGGGCGCGTGCGCAGAGCGTGCCTGTGAGCCGTGAGGTAAACAGTGCGGGAGCGAGCGGCGCCATGGCGGAGGCCGCGGGGGCGGCGGAGGGACCCCCTTCCCCGGCGCTGGACCCGGAGTTTCCCCCGCAGAGCCGGCCGCGCTCCTGCACCTGGCCGCTGCCGCGCCCTGAAGCGGGGGGTCCGACGGGGGCTCCGGTCGGGGGTGGCGCCGAGGGGGGCCCTGCGGGGGCTGCGGCGGGGGAGGCTGTCGGGGGCGCGCGGAAGGGCTCCGGGGGCGGCTCTGGGGGGGCCTCCGGCGCGCGGCGGAACGCCTGGGGCAGCCAGTCCTACGCGGACCTGATCAGCCAGGCCATCGAGAGCGCCCCCGAGAAGCGCCTCACCCTCGCCCAGATCTACGACTGGATGGTCCGCTCCGTCCCCTACTTCCGCGACAAGGGAGACAGCAACAGCTCCGCCGGGTGGAAGGTGGGTCTGTAGGACGCTTACTCCCCGAGGAGACCCCCATGCCCCTACTCCCGTGTAAGGAGTCTGACGGGAGTCCCTCCCGCTGCAAGGCTTACTCCCTGAGGAGACCCCTTCGCCCCCACGCCCCTACTCCCGTGTAAGGAGTCTGACAGGAGGAGCCCCACCCGCTGCAAGGCTTACTCCCTGAGGAGACCCCTTTGCCCACTGGCCCCTACTCCCGTGTAAGGAGTCTGACAGGAGGAACCCCTCCCGCTGCAAGGCTTACTCCCCGAGGAGACCCCTTCGCCCCCACGCCCCTACTCCCGTGTAAGAAGTCTGACAGGAGGAGCCCCTCCCGCTGCCAGGCTTACTCCCTGAGGAGACCCCTTTGCCCACTGGCCCACTGGCCCCTACTCCTGTGTAAGGAGTCTGACAGGAGTAGCCTCATTTGTCCACACCCTCCTACTCCCATGTAGGGCGTCTGACAGGAGTAGCCTCTCCCACTGCAAGGCTTACTCCCCAAGGAGACCCATTCACACACATGCCCATACTCCCATGTAAGGAGTCTGACAGAAGTTGCTACAAGATTCTTTGTAACCCAACTCAACGCTTCAAGGGCTACTCTGGGAACAAAAAGTAATTATTATATACATACAAGGTGACCGTGTGTTATAACCACTGGTGGGATTCAAATAAAGTAACAACAGGTTCTGTGTCCCATTAGTACCCGGTTCTCAGAACCAGGCACTCATTAGGAAAGGGTTCTGTAGAACCTGTGAGAACCCCTGAAGCCTAACACTGCCTATGGACAAAAAAGAGGACACGGTCCACAAAAATGTAGGACACCCAAGAAAGATATAGGATGTGAGAGAATAAAAGATAAAAACACACTCTCTCTGTATATGTACTAATACATACGCACACACACAATGAAACTCATATACAGTATATATGAGTGTTTATATATATGTTTTTTTAAAAAATATGTATTTTAAAAATATACTCGTATATAAAAACATATATGAGTGAGTGTTTTTATCTTTTATTCTGAAATGTTATATTTTTTTCTTGGGTCAACCTGTATGTATATAATAATTTTTTTTGCTGGGCAATTATTTATACATTATTATTCCTATTATTTGACTTACATCCAGTGGAGGGCTCCAGCAGGTTCGCACCTACTCTGTAGAACTGGTTAACAAGAGAGAGAAGATTAAGGCTGCAATCCTAAAGACACTTTCCTGGGAGTAAAACTCACTGAACACAGTAGGGCTTACTTTTGAGTAGACCTGGTTAGGATTCCACCCATAAAGTTTAAAAATAGCCATTTAAAAGTGGCTGCCAGACAGGCAGAGAACGGCTGTTAATTTCTTTGAATCCCGTCACTGTTTATATCCCACCTAACCAAAGGGAACCCAACGCAGCCAACAACAATAAAATACCATTAAAACCAGATAGCGATAAATGCAGTTAAAACACAATTAAAATACAGTTAAAATAATTTATGCAAACATTTATAAACGTATAAAGCATTTAAAAACGTCCAATCCTAAAAATTACTATAAGAACCTATTTTAAAACTTGTTCCCAAAGTAGGCCTTCCAGTGAGTTTGGTTACAAAGAATCTTGTAGCACCTTAAAGACTAAGCATTTTCTCTGTTTCCAGTAAGCTTCAGTTTCTTTACTTGATATTAGTTATTTGATCCATCTAATATATTTGATACTCTGATCTAAATTATGCCCCACTCAAGAGGAACTGTTTTTATGTCGTATAAACTGTAAAACAAAGGGTTAAAAAACTTAGGTAGGCCAGCATGATTGCATTTATTCTGAGTGTAGCTCTGTCTGGGCTCTGATGCTTTATGCTCTTCCGTTCAAATACTGTATGTACATTTTTGAAGTTGACATTATAGTCTCCAGCATTACAGTGCAATGGTGCATATTTGGAATTTATAAGTGGAATTTATTTCCAGGAATTTATTTCCAGCATTGCTGGCACTCCCTTTTGCAGTAAGTGAGAAGCGGGGCCCCAGACTGACTGTGCACTAGTTCAACACTGGTGCACACTGTTGCAAATGTGTCATAAGCACACCCAACTGTTAGCACTGGCCCAGCATGAGCCCATGCGAGTGCCCATTGGCAATTGGAGGCTGGCCAGTTGGCACTGCGTGAGGAGCTGCAGAAAGGTGTGTGTGTGGGCAGGGAGAAGGCATGGTGGGGGAAGGAGTGGAAGCAGCAAGCTCTGCTGGATCCAAAGCACCACATTGTACTCCAGGTGCCACCTTACCCAGATCGGTAAGGGGACATCTTTACCTTCGCCTATTTCCATTGAATCTAATGTGCCATCAAATATAATGTGCACCCTATACTTATAATTACACCCTATACTGCAATTACAATGGTCTTTGCAGGTTTTCTCAGTAGTTCAGTGGGGCTTACTCCTAAAGCAACTTTGTGGTCCTGTTGAGTTCTAGCAGGGTGGAGATTTGAATCCAGAACTTGCAGACATAACAGTGACCTACTCAGCAGACCACCTGATTTCAGTGGTGGTGCATGTCTGATTGGCCTTGAATTTCATGTGTGGTGGGGTGCTCTAGTTCTTTAATCTTAATCCTCTTACATGATTTTGCCCCATGGCCACTGGATTTGGCTGGGTGTTCTGTGCTCTTGCTGGTAATGTGGACTTTTGCAGGGTGTTGCTTTAAATAGAAGGCTGGAACTGAAGGATTCCTTTTCCCTGTGTGTCACTGATGATGGCCTTGGTGACTCTCTGATGACCAAGATACTTATTTTATTTATATCCCACCTTTCAGTACTTAGCATGATGCTTGGGGCACAGCAGTGTGCATGCAGAAGATGGTCTCATCAGCAACTGACTAAGGCTGAAATCCTAAAGACACTTTCCTGGGAGTAAGACCCACTGAACACAATGGGGCTTACTTTTGAGTAGACATGGTTAGGATTGTGCTCTTAGAGGAGACCACTCTACAGATGTGGTGGTTGCATCCAAGGCTTTGGTGCTCTCTCTTCTACCACTTCCCTGCCTTTTCTGTTTTTAGCTGATGCCTAAAAATGCTGCTGACCTCTGAAAACTTAATTCTAGTGCTGAGAATTCAGTGAGGGGTACCCCAGTGGCTTACAGTGCAATCCTATTTAGGTCTACTGAGAAGTAAGTTCCATTGAGTTCAATGAGGCTTACTCCAGGAAAGCGCTCTTAGGATTGCAGCTTTAGAAGCTTTGCCAATCTGAAGACTGGCATCTCAGCAGTTCGAGACAAAGTACTGCAAGGCAGTGTGTGCTCCCATCCTTACCCCATCTCCTGCCAGCCTAGCCATTTGAAAGCATGTGAATGCAAATAGATAAATGGGTACCACCACGGGGTACCACCATGGTGGGAAGGTACCAGTGTTCCATGCACCTCGGCATATAGTTATGTTGGCCGCATGACCATGGAAGTATCTTTGGATAGTGCTGGCACTTCAGTTTAGAAACTGGGATGAGCATTGCACCCTAAAGTCGGTCATGACTAGCAGGGCAACTTGCAGGGGACATCTTTACATTCGCCTATTTCCATTGAATCTAATGTGCCATCAAATATAATGTGCACCCTATACTTATAATCAAAATAACTGTATTTACTGAAATCTAATTAACCACTGAATTTAATGCACACCCTGATTTTGGAGACTGAATTCAGCTGGAAAAGGTGAGCATTATATTTGAGTAAATACAGTATTTTCTAGCCCTGTTTTGTTGGGTGCAGTTTGATCTTTTGAATTTCCTCTGAATGATGTCAAGGCATGCTGGCTGGGAGAGTCTACTTTGAGTCTACTCGACCAGATATCTCTGGTCCTGAAGTATGACCAAAATCCTAACCATGTCTCCTCAAAAGTAAGCTCCATTGTGTTCAGTGGGTCTTACTCCCAGGAAAGTGTCTTTAGGATTGCAGTCCAACTCTGATAGTGTCCATCCTTGGGTCCTGAGTAGTATTTTTTGCAAGAGGCGAAGCTAGTACAACTGACCACTCTCTGGCCCCACGGCTTGTCTTTGGCTTCCATCATGTTCAGCCCTTCAGTTCACTTTGTTTCAGCACTTCCAAGAAAGGCTGCTCCCTACCTCTTTGTAAATGTTCTCTGAGATTTCTTGGAAAGGCTCAGGCATGAGCTGGGACTCTGGGCCAGGCTCCTGTGCAAGACCAAGTGTCACTTGAATGGTTTTCAGTGCCAGGCTTCAGTCCTTTGTCACCCAGCTGCGTTGATGTTCAGTATAAATAATTCCTTCATAGCCTGCATTCCTGGCTCGCACAACCCCGTCCTTCAGAAAGGGATCTTTGGGCAGAGAAAGAACACGTCTGCTCCGAGGAAGCTCAATGGGGCTGTAAAGGCTTTCAGAAAGAAGGCTTTCTTTTAAAATATGAGCCTTATTTGTTGTAGAAATGGGAAATGTCAGTCTTAAAGGAAATTGGCTTCTTCGGAGACTTTAGATGAGGTCGTGGCCCCCTCCCCTCTGTCTGTTTTCTGTCCCAGAATAGCACCACCTACATGAATTATGTGGCCTCTGCAAGCTTTGCATTTCAAGAGGTTAAAAAATAGGGTTGGCGTTTGCTGAAGAATCCGACAGCCACTCCGACATCTGAACACTTTCTCACCGAGGAAAACAGGCTGTCAAAAGCAGTGTTCCTTCAGTGAAGCAGTTAAAAAGGAGATCTTGTTGGAGGTGCCTCTGAAACGTATTTCTGGCAGTGAGGACTGTTTTTGATCTAGTGCTGCCCAGTTTTGCTTCTGATCCTCTTCCCAGAGCATGTGCTTTTGCCCTGACCTTTAGCATGGGCAGCGCAAGGCTGTTGTCAGCCATGACAACAAAAGCCGTATTGTGGTTTGCTATATCTCTGCAGTCTCTTCAGAGAAACGCTCTGTAGCAGACCAGTGAACACAACCGTTTGGAAGATGCTTGATACAGGCCTTGTGTGGTCTTCCCCCCCCTCCTTATTTCTGTAATGCAGAAATAAAGAACTGGGTTGCAAAGAAAGCAAATCCTGTGGGACAGCAATAGCATGAGCTTCTCTAATCCATAAAGAATGTTAAGTTCTTCCATAAATTCCAGGCTGTACATAGACCTGCAGAACAGATGCAACCATGCTTTTTTCAAGGCTGTTCCTATTTCTTGCAGCAAGCCACCTTGAGCTGTACCTGAACCCTTTAAATCCTCATTCGAGATGAGTGAGGTGGATCAAAGTGAATCCAAGTCAGTGCATAGGAGCAGTGCTAAGCCTGTCTGCCTGATTTCTATCTTCATGATTTATTAGTCATCCCCAAATGCTGTGGTTGTTTGCAGTTTTATTGAATTTCCCATCTCCATAATGGTGAAACCTGTGATATTTTTGTCTTGGCTCCCTAGTGCTGAAAGGTAACAGCTTTGGGAGAGGATTTGAGCTCACTTTTCTTGGGTGGGAAGCATCATGGCTAAATGTTGTGGCTGTGATCCATGCCACTTCCTCTGCAGAGGTTCCAGCGGTGATGTGGCGCCTTGGGAAAGGTTCTCCAAAAGCAGTCAGGGCTGTTCCTTCTGTGGTGTTTCTCACAGGGGTTTGGTGGTTGAATTCTCTGGTTCTTGGTGAACCACCATTGAGTCGATGACAGGAAGGAAACTCCATTTGGATGTGGGGTGGGTTATTGTAGCACAGAAAATCAAGGACCACATAATAACCCAGAACTTGTGCAAATGTTTGTGGTTTTGGGATTGTGTAGTGGGGGGAGATAGGGAAAGTGAGGAAGAGCTGCAAGGGTAACCATTGTGTGGTAGGAAGGAACAGAGATGAGTGGGAAGGCATAACACGAGAGGTGGAAAGAGAATCAAGGAAATAAGTCCGGTTGTGCCCGCAACTTGATCCACTGATGTCTGTGGCCGTCCTTGCTCAGGCATCCCTGGCGAGCACCTTCTCCTCTGTGTTGTCAGCCTTGCTTGTCCCTAAGCGAATGCTGTAGGTTAAAAACAGGGTGTGCTTAACTGAATGAGAACAGGACAAACATGCCCCGCCCCAGAGCCATTTGGGTTCAGAGTCCCAGAGGGCACTTTCCCACTCCCTCTTGCGCGGTGCACTGACTGCTCTTTGTAACTCAAGTTGAATTATCTTGGAAGTTGAGGCTGCTGTTCCTGCCAGGTTTTAGAAAGAGCTGTTGGCCTTGCAGCTGTGCCTGGCTCCTTCTGGAGCAAGGGGGTGCAACAGTTAAGTGTCCAAGTTTGCAGGTCACCCCCCAAATATGCAGATGACCCAGTGTTAGCCTGCTAAGAGGAGGTCGGACAGACATGGAGTGCAGGTCTGGCCATGGCTGTTGATTAGGCTTTGCCTCTAAATGCCAGTTGCCAGTGGGGGGATTTCTTTCTCCTTTCCTCCTCACTTCCTAAATTTCATGCTTCTAGGTCTCACAGTTTTGGCTGGGTGTTAATGAGTGAGCGAATAAGTTAGTGTGTGAGTCAGTCAGTGACTCTTCTGCTTAACATATAGATAATGTCTGGTTCTGCCTTATTCAAGTTGGTACATCAGGCAAATCCATGCAACTAGGGTTTGTGTTGGTCGATTGCTGAGGCCATCCCATAGGCAGCTGGTGGACCACTATGGCAAGCAAAATGCTGGGCTAGATGGGCCTTTGGCCTGATTCAGTGAAGGCTCTTCATATGTTCTTAAAAGGATGGTGGTCAGTATCCCCCAGTGAGGAAGGACATCCAGGAGTTCAGAGACTGCATCATTGCAAGGACTGGAGACTGGAGGTGCAGAATTATTTGCATTGCCCTTACAGGGAACTGTGGGGTTTGATAACATTTGCTTTTCTCTCCACATCATCTTCCTTCTCAATGTGTCACATTTTCCTTTTCAGATCCTTCAGGTGCTTTCTATAAAGCGTTTCTTTATCCTCCAAATTAATTTATTTTAATCTTGTTTATCCCCAAATTAGATTTTTGTTTCGAACCGCTTTACAGTCTATTTACTGCACTGGGTTCCAGTTCTCTCCATTGCGTGCATCTTTCTCTTCTCCCCCCACACTGTGCCAAACTTTGCACTCTCCCAGAGCCAGGGAACTATTTTGTCTGCTTCTGTTGTCAGGCTCTGTGTCCAGCTGCAGCCATAAGCCATGACTGAGCCCTTTCTAACTTTAAAATGCTTCCAGCTGCCTCTCCCATGCTGTGCAGCAAGAGCTTGCAACATGATCGGGGAGGTGCCGTGCATTCCTCCCAGGAAAGTCTGAGCATTTGGCACATCAAATGTTATTGAAAACCATCATTTCCTGTCTGTCCTAGTGAGGACAGCTTGCGCCCAGCTCACTGCCAAAATCCTTGGATCACTTAAATGATTCTGGAAGCGAAAGACCTCCCTGGCTTTCAGAACCACCGTGGAGGTGATATAAATACCAGCGAGTCACTTCTAGGTAACTAGCACTCACTTGCGACAGCTGATGTGTGGCATTTGGAGAACCCCGGGGTTTTTAAAGTTGCATCTCTCAATTGATATGAAGTTTCATAAGTGCTAATTTATAAGATGGTAAATGGAACTGGTTTGGATGGAAGGGGTTAAACCTATAGGAAGGTATTTTAATTACAGTTCAGTGTTGTGGAACTGCTGAACAGCAGGCCCACATACAGCCAGTCAGAATCTAGTGAAGGGATTGAGGTACAGATCTAGGTTAATCTTAGTGCGTTCAGCTGCATTCTTCGCAAAACACAAAAAAACACAGGCTTGCTTAGCACTCTGTGTGTGTGTTTGTGTGTGTAAATGATGATCAGGCAGTCATGGTAGCTTAAAGTGCTGTTTAAATTACATTGTGGAGAAGATGCTCCACAAAGATGCAACTGTAAACACTCAATTTATGCTAAATGCTGTTTAGGTAAGGATTGGGCTGGGCTACATGTGTGGCTCTTACCTGGTTTATCTTTATACCAAGTTTGATCTGGATGGGTTGCTCAGTACACGTCCTTTTCTTTGCTGCAATAGCCCCATTGGTACTTGGGATGAACCTTGAACTCTTTCGTCATCATGAACTTTTTCATGATGAACTTTTTCATCATCATCATCATAAAACCTTTATTGGCAATCTCGCAGGCATGGCTAGGGCTGAACTTCTTGGACCACCATCTGCCCAGACCTCAGTAGGGTCACTGTGATGCTTCCTTTCTCCACGTGCAGCTGTGCTTTGTTGCCTTTCTCCTGGAGCCTGGACTTAAAACTGAAGCCAGGACTTGTGGGTTTAGTTCCCAAACAGGTCTGCTGTTGGGCTGAGGTTGTTGTTTGACGCAAGGCTTAGCACACTGTGGTTCTGGCTGAGCAACCCGTTACCCAGAAACAAATCCTTACTGCTATTCCTAGGAAGTTACATGCTGTTCTGAACCTCTTGGTTTCAAGTCACACTGGAGTAAGCGGAGCCAGAGCCTTGTGGTTATGCAACTAGACAGCAGCCATTCCTTTGGGGAAGTGGGACGGTTCTTGTCAGCCAGCTGGTTGGCTCCTTCTCTGTGTGGAGGGGCCGCAAGGCAGCTCAGAGCTTGCAAACTGGGGTGGGAATGATCTTCTAAACAGAGAACAGACATGGGTAGAATAAATCTACCCAAAGCTAGTGTAGGCATTGTAAACTCTTTGAAGAGAGCCTTATACAGTGGTGCCTCACATAAAGAGCTTAATTCGTTCCAGGGGCATGCTCTTTAAGTGAAACACTCTTTAAGTGAAGCAGATTTTCCCATAGGAAATAATGGAAACTCAGACGATTTGTTCCACAACCCCAAAATACTCATATAAAAATATTAACTGGATGTAAAAATGATGACAAATGATGACACTGGAATTGAATTCAAAACATGCATTCAATGTGCATGATCCTATGAAGTCTACATAGGCTGCAATTCTAAAGATACTTTCCTGGGAGTAAGCCCCATTTAATACAATGGGGCTTACTTCTGAGTAGACATCGTTAGGAGGCTGCAATCAAAGACACTTTCCTGAGAGGCTTACCAGGGCTGCTGCTGGAGGTTCAAGGTGGTCGGTAGGGGCACTTGGGGGCAGTTGGGGCAGCTGCCTCTGGCACCTCTGGGCAACTGTCCCCAAGTTGGGAGCAGTCAGAGACAGCAGTGCTGGCTGGCAGCCCTTTTAAAGAGTCTCCATGTGGAGCGTCAGGGCTGCATAGCATGCATGCCCATAGTGCGTTTGCTTGTTAAGTGAAGCGGAACTTGTTATGTGAAGCAAAATTTCTTGGAAATGTTTCCTTGTTATGTGAAACGCTTGTTAAGAGAGGCACTTTTTAAATGAGGTACCACTGTATATTGAATTCCCTGAACTTGCAGTTGTGCAGCTGGAGCAAGTGGACAGGTGACAGTCTTGCGTGGGCTGTCCGTGGGCCTGCAGCTCTGGATTCTGCCCAGTTTGGAAGTCATCTCAGTGTTTTCAAGCCTTGCTGTTTTCTGAAGCACCTTCTTGAACTATGTGTTGGAAGCGAGGCCTGGCAAAGCTCAAGCCAGGCTTCTGCATGCTCTCCACCCCCTAGCAAGGTGGGTCAAATAGGCCCTTTTAATGCTTGAATTGGTGGTTACACCCCTGTTGTCCCACTGTTGAATCCTTGCAGTGAATTTGATTTGATGTGGATCCCTGGAGGATTCACAGGCATAGAGAGAGAAATGTGGCACATCTTTCCAGCAGGAATGATGTTGAAGGCCAGCAGAGGCTGGAAGTGGTACTGGAGATGGAATCTGATTTCCTGGATGACTAGGTGCCAGGTAAAAAAGCTAACCAGAAGTAGGAAGCCTTCTGAAAACCTTCAGTGTGCAAGAAAGGTGAGGCTTCATGAAAGGGAAGGAGGGGATTGCCTTGTTGGGTTGGTGCTTGGCTCAAAGTTGAGGTCTGCCACCCCATTTTGTAGACCCTTCTTCCCCCTCCATTCTGACTGAATGCACTCCAAGTTGAGAGTAGTCCAATCCCATTGGGCAAGTTCAGATGATCCCACTGACTTTGAGCGATTGTGCTATGAGAATGTGAGAGTGCATAATGCCAGCCTTTCCCAAAAGCTTGCTGGCACCTTAATGGGTGTCCTTGCCGGATTGTGGCCTTTATTTTTTTGGTCTGTGGTGGCGAGGGAGGAGGAATTCTGCACCTACTCCTCTTTGCCTTCCTTTCTACCAGTTAGACCAGATAGCTTAAATATCAAGCAGTTTGGGAAGTTTATGGAAACCAGGGTGGGAAGTAGTTAACAAAACATGTACATGCAAAACTGCTTGGCTAATGAAGCACCTCAGCACTGTTCTTTCAGTGCTCTGACAATTAGTTAGATAAGCATAAAATAAACAGAAAATATGATGGCACTTTCTAGACTTCATCCCTGCTGTCATCCAGAACACTCACCTTTGCTGGGCTGAAATGCATGCCAACTCCAGGAGGACTTCTGGGATGAAGGAGCTTAATCCCTAAATCAGAGCATGTGCTATCTCCACCACATTTACTGGTCTGTTTTGAGATGGGGATGGGGAAATCCTTTAATTTTTATCATAGCCTCTATTAAAGGAAGCAAGACCTCTGCTGGTTTGTGCAGAAAGGATGCTAATGGGCTGCCCTTCTGTTTTCTTTTCCAGAACTCCATCCGGCACAATCTCTCTCTGCACAGCAAGTTCATCAAAGTGCACAATGAAGCAACTGGGAAAAGCTCCTGGTGGATGCTCAATCCAGAAGGCGGCAAAAGTGGGAAAGCGCCACGGAGGAGAGCAGCCTCCATGGACAACAGCAGCAAGCTGGCCAAAGTCAGAGGCAAGGCTACAAAGAAGAAGGCAGCAATGCAGGTGGCTTCAGAGCCCACTTCAGACAGTCCTGGCTCTCAGTACCCTAAGTGGCCTGGCAGCCCCTCCTCCAGGAATGCCGAGGACCCGGACGTGTGGACCAGCATCCGGCCTCGGACCAGTTCCAATGCCAGCACCATCAGCAGGCTGTCTCCAATCCTGACAGAGCAGGACGACCTGGCTGATGAGGAGCTCCTCCCTTCTCTGGTCTACTCCAGTGCGTCCAGCAACGTCCCGCCCACTGTGACCGAGGAGCTAGAACTCATTGATGGCTTGAACCTGATGTCTCCCAGCTCATCCCTTCTGCCAGCCTCACAACCAGCTTCAGGCAGCCTGGGCCAGAGAAACCCCAGCTTCTCCTTGCAAACCCAGGGCCCAGCTGCCCAGGCCTCGTCATTTGGCAGCTCCCTCTTCAGCCCTATTGATATCTCGCTGCATAGTTCTGCTGGCCACTTCTCTGGCCCACAGACCCTGGAAGCCCTCCTCACCTCCAACTCACCACCGCCCAGCGATGTGATGATGACACAGGTGGATCCAATTCTCCCCCAGAGTGGAGGCAGGCTGAACAGCCAGGCTTTCTTGCTCCTGGGGGAGCAGTCCTCCAAAAACAAAATGAGTCCTATTAACTCGCTCCGAAAGTCTTCAGAGCAGCAACTGGACTCTGTTGGTGCCACTGGTTTGCCCTCCCCTCTTCCCTTGATGGCATCACCTCAGAATACAACCAGCTTATCAACTCTGAAAGTACCAGTCCCAACACAGACTGCCCAGGTAGTCCAGTTGGGTACCCAGCCACCTCTGCCTTCTACTGCATTTGCCCCCTTTGGAGGGAATCCGGACAGGTTGCCCAATGACTTGGATGTTGATATGTACATGGAGAATCTAGAATGTGATGTGGATTACATAATCAACACCGACCTCATGGATGGAGAAGGGCTGGACTTCAATTTTGAACCCATTCCATCTGCTCCCAGTTACCCCAGCACCTCACAGACCTCCAACCACAGTTGGGTACCCAGTTAACTTCAGGAGTGCTGAAGGTAAGTGTGAATCTAGCAGAGAATCTGATGGCAGGTGAAGTGGATGTTCTTTGCACTCTGCTTACTGGTCCTCCCAACCTTGTTAGAAAGGAACAGAGCTCCATTTGAGGCTGCCATAGATTTAGGAAAAATACAGATATTGGGAAGAATATTCCGAAGGGCTTGGAAAAATAAAATATTTCCAAAATATTTTTAATTTCTTGGAACTGGCTTCACATTTTATGTGCACAGGACTGGAGTATTTCAAACATAGAGGTGTACATTTTCTCCCACCATTTCATCCATCCTCTGCTTTTTTGACCTCTAACATTGCCACACCAAAAGGTTGTCCCCTAAATAGTTGGCCTTTCTTCATCTAGAGAAAGTCCACCCAGTTTCTCAGCAGCCCCTGGACCATGTGTAAGTGGATGGCTCCAGTCACAGGAGTGATAAATTGTCTCATGCAACTGCCCTTGAGTCCTGTTAGTTGGTAGTTAAACTTGCCTGGCTCTAAATCTCCTTTAATGTCACTAGGGTAACACAGCACAGCAGCTGGTGACTCACAGATGGCCGCACAGTGGGTCAGAGGCATGTCTTTTCTGTCCCTGCCCCAAGGAAGTGTCCTGAATCCAGGAGGTCCCATGAAGATCTTGAGACAACTCCTTTTTTCCCTCCATTGTTCAAAGGAGTGGTGCTAGTAAAAGATTTGAAGTGCTGAGTTTACACACTTGCTTTTGTTTTGTTGCTAGTTTTCTCTTCTGAGGATGACTCACAAGTCAGACAGTAAATGACTGTCCTGTCCCTTCCCACATGTGGAAGACGTGGTGTACTTCTTACCATGTGATGGGAGTAGCAAGCAGTCATCAGTGGTAGCGCTAGGACATCCATGCCGTTCCTTTTGTTCTTTTGAATTCAGAATTCTAGTAGCATTTGCAGCTGTAATGAAAATGGAGCAATTGGTTTTGATTTGCTCTTGGGCCACGTGCATTTAGAGACTGAGATGCTCCCAGAATAAAGCGCAGAAAGAGTCAGTGATGTCCTCTGTGACAGGCTGTGCTCAAAAGTCAGAAATGGACTAAAGAGAGCCTGGACTCCTCAGAGTTTTGTCAATTTAATGCAGAACAGAGTCTCCTGAGGCCTGGAAGCCATCTGACAGTTGAGGATTAAGATGGAGCTTCTGTTGGGGGAAGATTGACCCACATTTGCCAGAGTCTTGATTTTTGCAATCCTACGAGTCTCAAGGGCTCATGGCTCTGACCTGATCTAGAAACTATTTTTTGTGAAAGGGAGGGCCTGGATATCTAGAAACTGGAGTTTCTTCAGGCTTTTGATGTGTCCAGTATGTGTGCCTCTGTTGACAACTGTGTGCTATCGGCAACTAAGCTTCTGCTTTCTCTGTTCCCCCTCAGTGCCCTCTGGTTCTGGAACTTTGCACCCCCAGGAATGGAAGGAGTACCTGGTGTTTGTCTTTCTGCTCTCCAGCCCAGCTGTGAGGAAGGTGCAAACTGGTGGGAAGCTGGAGATCCTGTCAAGTGCCACATCTCTTCCTGAGCCCGCCATTAGCCCTGCAAAGCTCACCCAGGCCCCTCCCTGCAGGAGTCTGAGAAGAGCCCCAGAAAGCACTTCGCACATGGCCCAAGACTGTTCCTGCTCTGCAGAAGTTCCCCCTGCATTGATGGGATGTATGTCTGGCTGCCGCAGATCAGAGGCTGTTGGAACGGGGCTGCTTTGTGCTGGCATTGCCCCTCCATCCAGCTGTCCTTTGATTTGGTGTCCTAAGGCTGGAAAGAAGGCTAGGCCAGAAGGCTGAGTTGGCAGGCTGTGCTAGGGCTTAAGTCGACAAGACCCTCGTGGAGACTTCCCTTGTTTCTTTTCTGGTATTGCATGAGGGGATGAGGGGAGCCTCTCATGTGGAACAGCATAGCACCGTTCATGCATAGCTGTGCTGACCAGCAGCCCCTTTCTGGACACCAACGCCTGACCTGGCATGGCAGAGGCGCCAGGTGTGCCGGGCTGGTGGGTAGCACTTTTCGGACACTGGGACTGCCCCAGAGCAAACCAGCAGGTGCTAAGCACTGTTGCTAAAAAACCAAAAGGACCTTCCTCTTCTCTGTGGATTTGAGGCTGGGCTGCCCTCATCAGGCCAGGAGGATGGGAGGGCCAAGCCAGGCCTTTCACAGGCCCCCAACCAGTGTTCCTTCTTTTTTAAAGTCCAGAAGGGCGTTTTCTACAGATGAACTATTTTGGAGTTTTTTGATTTTTTAAAAAAGCAAACCCCACTGGCAAGGGGTTGAAAAAGGGGCTGGGCTTTCTATAGTAGCCTTCAAACGATAATAAGTGTCTCCGTCTTGGGTGCCTTTCCCTTCCTCAAGCAGCACTGCTCTGGTGGTGGCCTGCTGTGCCTTGAGATCGACGTGGCATCCCCTTGGGCTCTGCTTACACTCATGGTGTGGGGCAGAGAGGAGAGGAAAAGGGCACCAGGCAAACCTCGTCCTTTGAAACTGGGGCAATGAGGGAGTTGTACATTATAGATAATTACCTGTAAAGCAAGCTAGCTGCAGATTAACCAGAAGCTTTGTAACTGGGGAGGGGGGTGGGAGAGCTATATATTTTATCAGATTATTGGCTAAAAAATGCAGACTGTTTTCTTGCAGCTTTATACCTTTTGATACCAGACAAAACACTAAAGCACGTGAGGCTGTGAACTCGTCTGAAGATGGGATTAGGAGGAAGCACCGAGGGGGTGGGTGAGGCCTGTGGCGAAAGCGCCAAGGCTGCTCCTGCCTGGCGGTGCCCTCTTGGCAGCTTTGTGCCGAATCATGAATCACCAGTAGGATGTGCTTGGAGGGGGGAGGGGGGAGGGGGGAATGCCTTCTAAGCCTTAGAGTAGCTGCTGCTGCTGCTGCAGTCTTGGGAGCCTCCTAACCCTCCCTTTGTGCAGAATGTTTTAGGGCTTGCATTTCAGGCTTGCCTCTTAGATGTGTCTACCTCTGGTCAGCAACTGACAGCCTCAGGGTTAGCTTGGTCTGCCTGGAGCCAGCTTCTGGTTCTGGTGGACACGGAGCCCAGAGGGGGAAGTTGATTTGGGGGTGGGAAATCAGTTTATTCTCAAGGGGGGAAATAGTCTTCATGGTCTTTGGGGTCAGAGAAACAAACCCCAGGAGAGAAGGCTGTCAGGATGGCGTTTCTGAGTCTAGCAGCACAGGTGTGTCCCTTGCAGCACTAGGATTCTTTGACAAGTGGGTGGCTGTAGTAAGCAATCCTTGCCTGAGGTGTTCACTGGTACTACTGGTGCTGGGGGGATGCGAGTCCAGCTTATGTTAGGAACCAGCCAGAGGGTGACACAAGTCCCACCTTCAGCCAGTTACAAATACTTTTCCAGGAGTGGGAGGGATGGGATAGACTTTCAGTAGCTAACAAACTTCTTTCTAGTTTGTAGTAGGAAAGAAAACAGGTTGGTGTATGTCTATAAAAGGGGAGCAAGTGGCTTCAGGAGGCAAGGCTGGAAGAAAGGTGAGGTGGCTGGATCCTGACCACTTGCAGCAGCAACTGCCCAGGTCCGTGGTCCCAAGCTGTTGTCTGCTGGCAGTGCCTTCAGACCAGGTTGCGCATGTTCAACTATTGTATATTGCATCAATCTGGGAAACCCCAGCGGCATTTCTTGGAGAGGCAGTAACATGTTCTGGCCACGACCCTGCATTAGGCTGAACTTGCGAATGGAGGGAATTAGCAAGGAGGGGGGAAGCTGCTTCTGTATCTGCTTTCACAACATAGGCCCCCACAAGCTAGTGAATTATAGAAGCTGTGAACTAGTTCAGTGTCGGGGCTGGGGGAAGCCCCAAACCTTCCTTTGCATGGCAGACTATATGCCTAAGTGTGGATGGGGAGGGCTCTCCGACCAAGTTCGGGTGGAGTGGTAGTCATTGAGTTCTATGGGCACCAGCATGATGTTGGAATGCAAATACTGTATGTAGTGTGGTCAGCAATAAGTACAGCTTCAGGTTCATGCCACTGTTAATCCCACCACCCTTTGCTCTCATGCTCACAACTATGGCTAACATGGTCTTAAAATCTGCCTAACAGTATGCTGAAAGAGTGGATGGTGTCACCCCTTTGAACTGCTTTGGGGGCAAGGACTATTAAAACTGGATGAAGGAGTAGTTAATCTGCATTAAGTGATCTTAAATAGGCACCTGCAGCCCCCTGTTGGTTCCCTCCTCTTCAAGTTGTGCTCAGAGCAACCAGGAGGAAGGAACTGAACTGCAAGGGCCTTTAATGCTGCATGGTGGTGTATCTGCCTTATTCATTAAAAATGAAGGTAATGGGTAGATCCAGGACAGGTCCTGGCAGCAGAATGTTTGATGGGCTCCTGCCAAGTGGTTTGTGAATAATAGTCAGCAAGACACAGTTTGGTATTTTGGGGGGTGTTGCTACTATGCAGGTGTCGGGGTGCGGTGCTGGGGCTCTGGACGCAGCAGCTAACCCAAGCCTGGTTGTATTTTCAGGTCAGTGTGTGAAGGATCCTGGGGAGGAGTGGTGGTAATGCTTGTGCGGTGTTCGCCTTGCCTTGTTTTGCCCCCTCCTTGCCAGGGTTGGTGAATGGGTGGGAGCCGGTTGGAACAGGCTCTGCCGTGTTCCGATTTTTTTCTTGCTATACTTCATTTTTGCCTTTTGTAGCAGTAGAATCTCCACCCCTTCCTGGGCTTTCCTGAATCTCCCTGTGGAATCTGCTAGAGGGCAAAATGTGGCAAATAAATCTCTCTACTCCTCTTCCTTTGTCAGTGCTGTTCTTAGTTCCTGTCCCAGCTGCCAGTTGGTACCTCTTCCCCCCAAGGAGGATGGAGGGCATGGGGGTTTCTACCCTGAGAGACAGCAGTGTGGTGTGTGTTCTGTCCCAAAACTTGCTTGGAGCAGAATTCCTTCAGTACTTTCATGGGCTTGACCTTATGGAAAGTAGTTTATAGTCCAGCTTGGACTGAGTTCTGAGGCTGTAGTAGTCAGGCAGGTCTACACACACAGACATAGCTTGCTGTTGGCTGTCTTGCAGTACTTGGGTCTCAAACACCTGACCTGCCAAACTTTAGACTGACAGGCACCATGCCTTTAAGCACCAAGCCATTCCAGCCCCCAAATAATGTGTGTCAAGTTGAAATGCCTCCCTGCAACACTAGTGTGCTTTACACAGTGTTGTGACATAGGAAACGGCTTTCTGAGGCAGAAGGTTGTGCCATCTTTCCCAGCAGTGCCTGATCTGAAGTGTCAGGTCACTTGAGCAGCCAAGGATAGAGTTTGGGCTCCTCTACATATGATGCAGCTGCTCTGCCTAAAACCTTTTTGGGAAGCCAAAACTGCCATAAACAGAGCTGGGCCACTGCCTGTCTGTGCCTAGCAGCAACTTACCACGGTCTCCGGCGGAGCGATATTGGCTGGAGGTTAAGCAATTCTCTGGGGCTTCTTCCTCCTTGAAGTGCAGTCTTGCCTGACGTCTTTGTGTTGAGGTCCTTCCCAGCCCTGCTGCAGGAAATGCCAGCAGGAACTGAACCCCGGGCTTTCCGCATGCAACATCTTCCCTCTCCTTTGTATTTACTCACCGAACCAGAGGGGCCTGCCTACAGAACAAGCAGGCAGCCGAGTGGCTGACTCCTTGAGCAGGCTGCGTTCCAGCACAGAGCTGCTCTTTGCAGGCCAGCACATTCCATTCCATTCCTTTCCTCCCACCAGCAAGCTTGGGAGCAGCCCCTAGCGGCGGCAGCAGTTGCTGGGACACCCGGCTGCTTGCTTACCGCAGAGTCCAAGATGGGTGACTGCTCCTTCTCCACCCTGGCACCTGGAAGCAGCTCCTTCTTATCCTTCTCCAGCTGTGACCTGCTGTCTGCTACTGCACCATAATAGCAGGGAGCTATAGAAATAGGTATACCCTGCCCAGACCCAGCAGAGGTCTGTGCAAAGTGCTCTAACCAGAGCCTACCCTTATAGGCAGCTGCTGGTAAGCAAAGGGCCAACTTAGCTATGGCTGCTACCATCTGCAGAAGGTAATCATTGGGTCTGTGTTGTAAGAAGAATTGGAAC